>CM069312.1:3047500-4502500 GCA_035609425.1 Epinephelus awoara | reverse complement strand
GTAATACTTCATAGGTAACGTTAATCGCCTACTTAGCATTAGCATAAGTTTTGAGATGTAGCCTTCCTCATTATAATGTTAACCACCACTCTTTTAACGTAATACTTTATAGCTAACGTCAGCTATTGTAGCTTTTGCATTTCCTGTAGCCCAACGTTAAAGTATTTCATCAGGACTTCATCACGTCTCCAGCCCAAGAAGTGAAGGGGGCTGATTGTGGACTGGTGTGTAGGTGTGGTGGGCGACTCACGTAGCTGCTCGAGCTGCAGGTAAACCTGTTTGACAAATTGTGCTTACAGAGATTACTTTGAATGCTCTTCCTGTTGGTGCATTCAAGGACACTGTAACATCTGAGATTTGAGAGTCGACTGCTGAGCGGCAACTTTTTAAAACTTGGGATGACCAAATTCACATCATCACTTTCACAGTGTATATGTTTGAATCCTGGTACTTCTGATGGAGGGTCTCTGAACAGTTTATGACGATGACATTTTTTTGGCATGACATTAAACAAAATGAATGTCACTGATACTGAAAGCATTTCCATATCTGCACACTGGGGTTGAATCAGCCCTCAAAACCTGATGAATTCAAACTTAAACAAGACTTACTAGCTGCAAACTGGAGTTACAAGGTTTCCATCCTCATTTACTTTCCCATACATGGATCGCAGACTAAAGACAGCCGGCTGTCAATCATCTGAGGTGTGATTATGAGCAGCAGCTCCGACTTACAGAGCGGATGCTACGCCACTAAACCAATTCATCTCCCATCAGCTGCTCATAAACAATCCATCAATATCCTCACTGAGATCGTCTGTGTCCAGAATGAGTTCAGGCCGCGCGTTGTTGGAGAGTCATTTATCGACACGAGCAGAAATAAAATATTTATCATCAAGCAGCTCTTGGTTTGGAAACGTGATCAATGGATTTTGCCCTGCGGTGTACAAATTATGGCGGTTAAGAGCGGAATCGTACCGTTTCTTGTTCAACACATCAAACACAAGAACGTATTGATCTCATTCTTCAAACCGAACATGAAACTGATGTGAACACGGAGATAGAGGATATGGAGAATGAGAATGCTGAGGATATATTTTAAAAAATATTATTGTTTTATGTGTTAGAAACTAGTGTTGCCTCTCTCCACCCTTCACATGCAGGTCAGAGGTCAGGCTGTGATGGCAATGACGCTCTTCAACAATATAAAGACACTGACAGGAGCTTCATTCTCTGCTTAAATGTAAGTCAACTCCCCTTGAAAACAGTTAGTTATACTATTTACTAGTCCATAGCCATTGGTAGCTTTGTCACCTTCTACCTATGCCAGTCCTCAATGCCTGTGTGCAGTTTCACATAGATTGACCACGTCAGTGAGTAGAAAAACGTGGGACAGACAGAATGACACACCGACAGTTTCCGTGATTATGTACAGCATACCATACCATGACTTAGTCATACCAAACATTAGAAAATCCAAACATTAAAAATCCATATGGCAGTTAGGCCTAGATAAGAAATGAGCTCTCTAGCGCCCCCATTTTGTTTGATGGGGTCAATAATGGAGGGGTCCCCTCAGATTATGTGTGGTCATATGCCTACAAAGTTGCGTGGTGATGGGTGAAACCCTTGAGATGTTATACACCTTTATGTGATGAGCCACGCCCTCCGCAATATTCATTGCCTTATAGAAGCTCAGTTTTAGTAAGTTTTCCAACTTTTGCCAAGAGGGAACTTTAGATATTGGTCCCTAGATTATGTTCACCCAGTTTCATGCAGATCGCTCAAACTTCCTAGGAAGAGATGGATTTAAAGAGTATGTCTCTACGACATACGGGCCATGAGATATGCCCATTCAAAGTTTGCAAATTCAATGGGTTGCTATAGCGCCCCCCTTTGGCCAATTGATGTAATATTGCTTCATTTGCATCCTCCCATGACCCTCTACCACTGTGCCAAATTTCACATGGAGTGACCAAGTCAATGAGGAGCAAATTAATTTTTCCCAAGATAGCAAAGGCAAGACCCACAACAGTCTGCCTCACTCTGCCTCTGATTGGCTTACGCAGACATTCTTCAGGCTCATTTATGCTCCCTTTACATAGGAAAATAGATACGTCCATTTCAAATATTGTAAACGTCACTGCCTTCATACTGCCTAATGTCCTTTATGATGGTATGAATACAGCCAATAGACTATTAGAGTGCAGAGTCAAAAGTTTCATAACAACAACAAACAAGACGATGGTGGAGGTGGTCGTTTTATTGTACCTTTAAACAGAGGTAGTGATGTAGATGGTGGTGTGTGCAGCCTTTATAAATCCCAACATGTGGATGGAGAATGCTTTTCACTATGTTATCGATTTGTTCTGTTCGTTCGTTGTCTCCTATGGTCATATCTCACTTGAAGTACGCTGCACTGCCTCCACGATCTGCTCAAAGTCCGAATATTCCGTTTCATCAGGGTTACTGCCTCAAGCAAGGGAGGTCAAGTATTTTAGGGTCTTGTTCACAAGTGAGGGTATAATGGAGCATGAGATGAAAAGGCGGATAAGGAGAGGGAGCTCGGAGTAGAGCTGCTGCTCCTTCATGTCAAAAGGGGTCAGTTGAGGTGGTTCGGGCATCTGATCAGGATCCTCCTGGTCGCCACTCACTAGAGGTGTTTCGGGCACCTCCCACTGGTAGGAGGCCCCGGGGCAGAGCCAGAACACATTGGAAGGATTACATATCTCATCTGGTCTGGGAACACTTTGGGGTCCCCCAGGAGGAGCTGGAAAGTGTTGCTGGGGAGAGGGACGTCTGGGGTGCTTTGCGTGGCCATGACCTGGCCCTGGATCGGCAGATGAAAATGGATGAATGAATTTATGGGTGCATTTAGGGAAGACATCCATGTTTGGAACATAATTGGGCTCTGAATGGGTTGACCTGCAACTGTTCTGCCACCAGTAGCGGTGATCATTTAGGTACCACTGCTGTGGGTGGTATTAAGGGGGTAAGAATAAACGACTCACTTGTTGGAAGACTCGTTGGTTGCTGTGTATTAATATTTGTGATTTGGGGCGGATCTTTCCCATGGTGCACCTGGTTTACAGCCGGGTCTGATTATTTGTTGGTTTGGGGATTAAACCTCTGATCTGATTGTGTAACAGTTTATCGGCTCGCTCTGCTCTTTAAAGCACCGCACTGTTGGTTATGTATATTTTAGAAGTGCGAGTCAGCGAGCAGAATCACAGCCTCTCTGCTCTTAACTAATCGAACCTTACCCCCCTCCTACTCCTCCTCCTCCTCCTCCTCCTCTTCCTCCCGCCTCTTCCTCTCTCCGCTCTCTCCCTCACTAACTTCAACAACAAACTCCAAGCTTGTCGGCGCTAAACACACATGTTGTCGTGTTTTTGATCTCCTTTTCACTCGGCACTTAACATCGACTTTCCTTCGCATTGTCTTTAAACGTTGACACCGGAGGACTTTGTCCCACGTTTAAGTATGCGCAGATACTTTCTCAGGATTAAAGGGAACTTAGCAGGTTGAAGGCTCTGAGGTTGAAATGTGCTGCTGCTGCTGTCAGGAGGCTCAGAGGAAAGATGCGGGTGGATAAGTGAACTACTTAAAACTGTTTGTAGGGATCAAGATCTGCAAGTAGACTGCAGTGAGAAGTTTCCATCTGAAATCTGAATTCAAAACACAGATGTGAAAAAAAGCCTCTGAGGGACAATATAGAAGGAAGATTAAAGGATTATACTTGTGTTTTTTCAGGTCCATGTCCGTGCACATTACTGCTTAAATCTTCAGTTTCTCGATCAGTGTCCTCCCCTCTTGACTGCCAAGAGTTTCAGGAGTTGAAAATATAATTGTTTCTCTGACTGTTTCCTATGAGAAAAAATAGATGTTTCTTGGCCCAAATACTCATTTGCAGAGTTGCCGATTTTGTTGATTTGTTCATTTTTCCCGGAAATTTGTGCCTCTGTCGTAACTCATTCAGTAGGCATGTAATTCAATGTTTTTGTGTGTTTCAAGCGTGTTTATTGTTGGTATTTTTTTAGCTTTGTTGTGCTAATTAACAGACAAAGTTAAAACCGTTCCAAGTCCAGTTATCGATGACATGGATCAAAGATTTGTGGCTGTGTTTTAGTGATACCACATCACATCTACAAGACATGCAAGAGAAATCGATATGATCCGTGTAGCGCGCTGCAGCTCTGTCACAAATAGACAAAACATATATTTTTCTTGGATGCTTCTGAAACATGCCACACCCGGAAGAGTGGCTGTGATCAGCTCGGTTGGTCGTCTGGTGGAAATCTGCATTCTGCTGAGTGCACTTTCCTAGAAAGATATACTCGAACAGTTGAAAAATTATTAAGTACAAGAAACTTTTTTACGAATGAGAAAAAGTGCGGTCGTTTTGTGTCAATGCATTTTAGAACTGAGATGGTTTTTATAACTCACTGCTGGTGTTTTCTGTGGTCTCTTGTCCTTTGTTCTTTTATTAGAGACATTTTAGGATCAAGGTTAGAGATCGGTCGAGGTTATGGTTAGGGGCGGTTGTGGGATAGAAACAAACGTTGGTACAAACATCTGTGTGTCCTGGAAGGGACAGATGGGTTGTTTCCAGGAACTCCTCCCTCCCTCCCTCACGCATTCACACACACACACACAGATGGATGTGGTGACATAGTGATGAGCAGAGCAGAGGTCAGAGATCACAACCCCAGAGGGTGGGAGGACACGTGTGTAGGCGGGATGGTCTAAATAGACAGCAGTGTGTGTGTGTGTGTGTGTGTGTGTGTGTGTGTTCGACTCCAAGGCAGATGAACCTAGGAGCCAAACAGACAAACACACACACACAAATGCATACTATGTAGCTTTGTAAATATCAAACAAACTTTGTGATGTATCTTTTAACTAAATTTATTTGTATAGAAAAAAAAAAAAATTGCTTTTGTTTTGAAAGGGTGGATGTTGTGATCACATGGTGAACGATTTAAAGGAACACTTCATCCCCCAAATCATCATTTCTTTGTTACTTACTCACTCTGTGTTACATTGAATTCCCGGAGAAAACGATTTTCTCGTAAACCTGAAGTGAACGAAGAATCCGAAAAACAAGAGAAAATTCTTGATTAATTGAAGTCATTTTTAACAACAGCAAAACTATATCAAAACATCTGTTTACAAACTCTCACACAATTTATGCAGTATAATCCAAGTCTCATTTATCCAGTTGTATGCTCGGTACTTCCCAGACAGGCCGTTCTGAGAGGGAAGCTAAACTGGAATTGGAACTTATCTATGCTCTCTTCAAAGCCAGACTCCATTGACAAAAACAGTAATTTTAATTCCATTGGAAAGAGCTGTGTATTTGGGACGTACTGAGCATAAACTGGATAAATGAGACTTGGATTATCATTTAATTTAAAGGCGTTTTTACCCCCTTAAAACTCCTTAAACTGTGTCTTAATATATTAAAATCTATTAATTGATGGATGCATTGAGGGACTCAGTTTCATGGTGAGTAGCACCACCTTTATATATTTTACTGATTCAAAACTTGATTATCTTTTATAAGATTATGTTTCGGCTGTTGTTTTCCTTTATTACACAGCAGACAGCACAGAGGCAAACAAGAAACCAAGGGGAGATAGAGAGGTAGTACATGCAGCAAAGGTCCCTGGCTGTAGTCAAGCAGAGGACGTTGTGGTTATGTCTTACGCACCTTCACAATTCGGCTGTCTGAATCTTTCTCGCACAGTTCCTCTCACTGGTGGAGCCACAGTGGTGCTGCAGTTGTTAAACATCTACACGAGAAGAACATGAGAGGCCAAAGTGAAGCAGAGCAGCTGATAAACTTTTCTACCATACAATAAATAACGAGGTCATCCTACAATCGGCAGGAAGATAAAAACTGCCTTGGCTCCTCCCCAGAAGGTTTGTGCTGCGTTCGATGGAGAAAAGCCTCCTGACCGACTGATGAAAGGTATTAAGAGAAGCAGAGTGAAGGAACGCGGCCTATATTTGCTGCATAAGTAATTTTTGATCAATATGTAACATTAGGAAGTTTGTTCTTTGAGGCTCTCGTACCTTTCATCAAGAGAAGAGAGGAGTTCATTGCTGTACGGGGCCAGAACACTGCAAAAAGTGTCGAGGTGCAAAGGGACGCTGTTTAAGGGACGATCAGTGACGATAGTGAGGATAAGGACAGCTGTGTCACTGGCTACTTTACACATTCAGCGTGCAAGATCATTTTCTTGTATCGGCGCATTTACATGGGGGTATTCCTACTTATCTTATGTACTGTAAAGCAGAGGTGTATTGTGTTGGGTATACTGTGATGGCCACAGCCACCCTGATACAATGGCTGGTCCCCACACGTTAAAATAATCAAAAATAACTGGAAACCTTGATGTGTTACGTAGGCTTGATCCCAGTAGGGATGTAAATGGTTAACTGTTAATTGGTTAACCCCAGTCGATATTTTTGAATGTTTACACGTCAGTCTGATGTTGTGTTCACACCCAGCACAAATGAAACAATTCGTGTGATCGACACGATGCAAATTGTCCAAAATACGCAGATGAAGTAGCGAGAATGAGGCAAGTAGTGCATTCTGGTGTCATACGGTTATTCACGAGAGTTTGAACATTCAAATCGCCCCACGATAGCCAATCAGCAGGGTGATGCCACTTTTTGTATCATGTTACTCACAGAAGTTAGAAAATTTTATGTTCACTCGCTTCATATGCACGAAAAATTTGGTCATACGCACGTAAAATCGCTGAATGGATGAATGAACTTGCGCTGGTATGTCCACAGCGCCACGTGTTCCTGGGGGATATCAATGCTGATTGGCTATCGTGGAGCAAATTGGTTGCTGAAGTTCCGATTTTTCTCTTGTGAACAAGCGTATGACGCAACAATACACTACTTGCTTCATTCACGCCACTTAATTTGTGTATTTTGCGTCATTCGCTTTGATCCTTTGCACCACCTGGTGGGAATTCACATCTAACCGAGTCTTTACATTGACTTGCCCATATTACTTTATTCGTGCCTGGTGTGAACACAACGTAAAGGTTCATTTTGCTACTCATCAGTTTACTGCACTGCACACCAACCAAGACTGAAGCTGCTCCTCTTTGTGGAACCACCATGGAGTGTGTAATAATTTCGCTTTCAGCCATGTTTGCTGTTGCCGTGGGTAACAGTCTGACATCAATTTGTCAACAAGACGAAATATAGCGAGTATCATGATATGAATTTTTCATATTGTGCTAAAACTTTTACCAGTGTTATCATGAACGAGATGATATGGCACACCTCTACTGTAAATCCCCATGAAAGGAAATGAGGCTGCAGGACTGAATCTCAAGAAGAAGAAAAGTTGAGAGAAAGTTTAAAGAAGAAGAGAGTGAAGGCCAAACCAGCTGTGATATTTAGTACAGGCAAACAGATGCATTAAATAAAATACATGTACATCAACCATCAGACACACAAGCATCAAACTCAATGTATCATAGCGGCTCAACTTTTAGGTTGCAGGACAGAGATGAGCTCCGTGGTGCTGTTCAAACTGTGTGTGAGAGACAGAGGTGAGGGGAGAGAAGGTGAAGGTGGACTCCGAAAGCTTTCTGTAAGTTGGCCTATTAATATAATAACTTGCTGCTTCATCACTTCTTGAACAGTTAAAACATAAACTCACATCCCCTTCACTTCTTTGAGTGTATTCAGATGATCTTAATGTATCGGCGCTGCTCGTCTCTGATCTCCTCACCTCGTTAAAACACCAAACACATCATTCCCACTGCAATCCCAGAAACCCCGGCGTCTTAACAGCCGTTAGTAACCTTAAGCCGGCTGTAAGCTGCAGCGCGGCTCGACACTGAATTGATAATTGAAAAGTAAAGCGGCGGCGATTAATTTTTGACAGCGTTGTGGTTTTAAAGACGGCAGGCCCCTCCTCGAGCTGCGGGCCCCAGACTCCTGCGGATGATGTGAGAAACCCCGGTGAATCAAAGCTCCGGCTGGGCTCTCGAGGGTTTCTATCCCTCCGTCTCTCCATCCTTCCATCCCTCCTTCACTCGGCCGGGTTTTAATGCCTACCTGAGGGACTGAAGGGGAGGGAAGCGAGGGGAAGCCGAGGTTCTCTGACTCCACGTCGATACTTTCTCTCTCCAGCTGAGCAGAATCACAGCCTCTCTGCTCTTAACTAATCGAACCTTACCCCCCTCCTCCTCCTCCTCCTCCTCCTCCTCCTCCTCTTCCTCCCTCCTCTACCTCTCTCCGCTCTCTTCCTCACTAACTTTAACAACAAACTCCAAGCTTGTCGGCGCTAAACACACATGTTGTTGTGTTTTTGATCTCCTTTTCACTCGGCACTTAACATCGACTTTCCTTCGCATTGTCTTTAAACGTCGACACCGGAGGACTTTGTCCCACGTTTAAGTATGCGCTGGTACTTTCTCAGGATTAAAGGGAACTTAGCAGGTTGAAGGCTCTGAGGTTGAAATGTGCTGCTGCTGCTGTCAGGAGGCTCAGAGGAAAGATGCGGGTGGATAAGTGAACTACTTAAAACTGTTTGTAGGGATCAAGATCTGCAAGTAGACTGCAGTGAGAAGTTTCCATCTGAAATCTGAATTCAAAACACAGATGTGAAAAGAGACTCGAAAGGAGAAAATAAAACTTTCTTTTATGTTTTCAATAAAAACAACAAACTACTACAAACCATGCCATCTATCAGAGTTTACATTGATTTCCTTTCTTCGAAGAAGGTTTCAGCTCGTCTCTATAAAAATAAAAGACCATCTTCAAAAGAAAACTGAGAGCTCAGCGAGTGCCCCAAAACCACATCAAGAGACAGCGCCCTCTATCTGCTGCATGACAGCGTGGGCTAAAAAAACACCAGACTGTAACACAAGAAACAACTGTTCACTTTGGTTTCTTCTAATCATCACCACAATCATTCCACATCCTTAACCAGGTGGTGAATGCAACCCTAATGATAATGGTTTCCCTAGCTCAGGGGTTTCATTGCTGAAGGTCTAAAGTGATCTGATGCCAGATTCACGCTGCACGACATGTTTGTTCCTTCCAACATTCTCTACGTCAGATTAGGCGATTGCGGGATCATAAAATTGCGCCATGACTTTGCCGACTGACATGACAAACTACATGTTGGTCCACGACCAATCATCCCTGGTCTTAGTCGCACTAACACAATAAATTGATTTTCTCTAATGTCAAGTAAACGTACTGAGTGGCTGCGATCAGGTCCGATGGCCTCATCACAGCTGGAACACTGGAGATGTGCTCAGTGGAATCCAGGCAGAGATTGGCTCGGGGTTTGTTTATTTTTTGTTTGTTTTTTCATGATGTGCAGTTGGCAGCATAAACAGACAGTGAGAATGATCTGATGATGGTCTTACTGACATCATACCAGCCACAAGACACCTTCCATTGCAGTTTTAACCTCTTTATCTGTACAATATATTGTCAGTGGTAGAACTCAGTGTGTGGCTATAGATAACTGTACCTCTTCCTTACTAGCAGCAAAAATGGGTGTCCCCCAAGGATCAGTTTTGAGTCCTATAATATTTTCTATTTATATAAATAATTTAAGTATGGATTTAGATCCAACAAAAGCTCATCTTTATGCAGATGACACAATATTGTACTCCTCTGCAACATCATTGCAAGAGGCAATGAACTACTTACAGTCTGCCTTTAATCAGGTACAAAAATCCCTTGTAGGTTTAAAGTTGGTATTAAATGCTAAAAAAACACACACACACACTCACCTTCTCCTCCTGATTATGAGATTTTAACACAAAATGGTACCTCCTACAAATACCAAGGTATTTGGCTGGATGACAAATTATCCTTTGGGGTCCATATTGAGAGCCTTTTAAAAAAGTCAGACCTAAGTTAAGTTTTTACTTTAGACTAAAGAGATGCTTTCCATACACAGCGAGGAAAAGATGGTGCAGAGCACATTCTTATCAGTGTTAGATTATGGTGACCTAAATGCATTCTTCTTCCTCTTTATTAAATAAACTAGATGTTCTGTATCATTCAGCCTTGCGTTTTGTTACAAGTGCAGCAGCTAGGACTCACCATTGCACTCTGTATGAAATGGTACAATGGACCTCTCTATCCTTTAGAAGGAAATTTCATTTGTTACTTTTTATTGCGAAAGCACTAATGGGTAAATTACCTCTCTACATTTTAAATCTGCTTACATATCATACTAGTGTTTACAGCACTAGAAAAAATACTATTAACCACTCCTTCAACAAGAACAGAACTCAGTAAAACAGCTTTCTCTTCATATGCACCATACGCCTGGAATGAACTCCAAAACACCTTAAATCTGGAGTCACTTCCACCTTTCAACATTAAAAAACCTTTTAAAATCAACCATTACTGAGCAGTGTCACTGCTTCCAACCTGGTGCCTTTCAATAGTCTGTTTTGCCTTGTTATGTGTCTTACTGAGTGTAATGTGTCCTCATTGACTTTGTGTTCTAGTATGTTTAGTATGTGTCCATTGTCTTGTCTTTTGTGTACTTGTAACTTTTGCTGCCAGTCTTGGCCAGGACTCCCTGGAAGAAGAGTTACTGTAACTCAGTGGGACCCTTCCTGGTTAAATAAAGGTTAATAATAATATCTTACAGACTTGAAACACTTCCTGTTTCCATTTCAAAGAAAAAGCCCTCTAGCATTTCTGTGGATAGAATCCCCTCATGTGATAAAATACTGATGGCCATTATCAAAGGCAAACTCAATGTAGCAGCAGCCACACTGTCTGTGTGAGCACCCCACATGTGCAAGCTGCAGCCGTTCAGCAAGGCAGCCCTCACGCACAGGTAGAAATGCGGCCTGGGCATTAGGCAAAACTTCATTCAGGAGAGGGAAAGATGATGGATGGTGGTGGCAGGAAAAAGGATGTGTTCCCTTTTTCGATATTTAATCAAGACCACCACCCCTGCCCACTGCAACTTACGTTAAATAAACGTTAAATCATACACTTTACTCATTATGTTAAAAAAAAAAAAAAGATCCAGGTGGCATTACATTTATTTTAAAGTGTATTTGCTGCCGTAATAAGCTGTATACTTACATAAATAATAATAATTTTATTTTTGCATTTCTCTTTTACCAGATTTCCAAAAAACGGTTTAAAAATTTCGGAAGAAAAAGCCCAAAACACTGTGTGCGTGCTTAAGAGGGTTGCTGCCATTAATTTAATGAAACCCTCTTTTATGCTGTGAGAAAATGCTGCGCTCAAACCAGGGCGATGGTTTTTTATTTTGAAGACAGACCTGTGAACCAGCCGTGTTCCTGTATCTGTATCTGTATCTGGGTCGTATCAGTGTGGTCGCTGTAAAATTAGGTATTTTTCCCCTCAAACCCTCTCCCATCCAGCTGTGAGATCGAATCGATTATAAACAACCGCAGATCTTTATAATCTTTTTATCTTGAGGAGGAAAAAAAAAAAAAACCCACTCGCAGCTGAATCGCAGGAACTTTTGGGAACATCAATAATGGATAAATACACAACACGACTTTCTGATCTCGACAAAACTTTCACATCCAGAGCAACAAAAACACCTCTGATGGGAAAAACAGTCCTGGGAAAATATTCACTTTAAGTTATTTCACAATAAAAAAAAAAAAGCCTGTTTGACTACATGAGAAAACTCATGTACAAACTGAACGATCACGATGAGCAGAAACTGATTTCCAAGATGAATATGTGCTGATTTTAAAGAGCATTCATTTGGGAAGCCAAAGGGGCCGAAAGAAAGAAGCAGACAGAGAAGAGAGAGCAGTAAAGTGCATAAAGACACACACACACGCAGAGAATTTGGATGGCTGCCTTGCTCAGTCGATCAATAAGAAAATCTAAGATCAAAAAGCCAAACCTCCTGCTGCTTTTTAGACTTTCCTTTATTCCACGATGACCCCTCAAGGAGGGATAAACATACAGAAAACAGCAGCACAGAAATAAAGTGGTAACAGTGACACTTGTTACTAGTCGCTTCTTTTGGGCTTGTTTCCATAGCCCTGGTTGCTTGTTTCTCTCCCAAGATCTGGCAACACTGACAAGCCGGCAAGCAACAACAGCGCGTTGTGATGGACACAGGCCCTGGAGGCACATCTGATTCAACACTGGGAAGAATATCCATGCCTTTACCATGTGTCGTCTCCAAGTTTGGTGACGTCACCGCGTTATCTGGGGCTCTGTCGGCGAGGGCTCCGTGGAGACATCTTGTGGTGTGCACACACAGGTCGTAATGCAGTTGGCGAGGCTCCTGCTGACAGATATACACGAACACTCAAAAGATTACAATAGTCTCCGCGCCGCCAAATCAGTGTGAAAATCGTGTAATGTGAACTAGGCTTTAGTCGCAGTAAAAAACTAAAGTGAAACTCTATCAGGAGCTGCACCTTGTCAAAATAAATCCAAACCTATATGACTGGACCATGTGTGAGTTTAATTTGAAAGGACAGACACAGGAAGTGGCCACGCTCAGCAGTCAGACAGTCAGTTATTCCACAGGCTAGTTGACTTGACAAAGCTCCTCGAGAACCACAGAAGACATGATGCTATTGTTTCCACAGTCTGAGTCGTACCAGTGGTGAATATGACAAGTAAACTGATTGATGTGTAAAATCTGTGGACTGGCCCTTTAATTGTTAAAAAACAATTACAGCAACAACAAAGAAAATCTTCCCAGAGCTGTCGTCTCTGTGTCTTTAGTGTTATTATTATTTATCTTGTGTTTTATTTGTTCCATCTATCACACACTCTCTTCCCTCTTTCTTTCACTCTCTCCATCCTCTTCTCTTCTTCAGGCCGTAGATCAAACCTCCCGGTGGCTTTGACCTTTGACCTTCCAACTGCTCCATCCAGAAACACTGACTGTTTATCACACAGCCTTTCTGTTCCCTCTTTCCCTCTGTAACCTGATTTCTCTCTCTCTCTCTCTCTCTCTCTCTCTCTCTCTCTCTCTCTCTCTCTCTCTCTTTTCTTTCATAGTCAGGACCTCTCATCCTGCTGGTCTTTAATCAGTCCTCAGTATGAACACATTCAGGTATTGATGGTATTGATCAGCAGCTGTAATCTGCAGGCACAGCTCGATGCTTTTTTCTCTTGACTTCGCTCCTCTTCTCTAACTCTACATTCATTCACACAGAACCTGCAGACCTTTGAAAAGTTTGAGAACTAACTTCAGGAAGAATTTGTGCTCTCAGTCTTGATGAACATGTGTCTGTTCAGGTGCTGAACCCAGGGATGGAGCCGAGGATAATAGTAGGTGTGGATTTGTCTACATATAGGTAGTCATTACCTTATTATTCAAAGAAGAGATATTTATGCGATGATGTACAGCAGTGGGTACTTTACGTCTAATAGAAGATCAAAGTGATGACTAAGAAACAGATCAGTTAAATGATGCAGCTGTATGAAAGAAGAGCACGTAGCCACAATGACATCACCCACTGGTTTGCGGTAGAGTTTTGATTCTGTCCCTGACCTGCCAGGTCAGGCCTGGGCTGTAATTTCTTGAACAGAAATTTCAACACTTGACTTGAGTCAGGTTGCGTACCTGCCAGATTCCCAGTGTTAGAGCGTTCTATTTCCACATCTTATCTTACGAAAACTCTGTGTGTGTGTCTGTTCCACGTTTTTCTCCTCTGACTTGGTCAATCCATGTGAAATTTGGCACAGTGGTAGAGGATCATGGGAGGATGTCAATGAAGCAATGTTACATCAATTGGCCAAAGGGGGGCGCTATAGCAACCCATTGAAATGTCAAACTTTGAATGGGCATATCTCATGCCCCGTATGTGGTAGAGACATGAAACTTTGCACAGAGATGCCTCTCCTCATGAGGAACACATTTGCCTCAAGAACCCATAACTTCCACTTATATAGATTTTCCGCCATTTTGAATGTTTTGAAAAACACTTCAAATGGATCTCTTCCTAGGAAGTTTGAGCGATCTGCATGAAACTGGGTGAACATAATCTAGGGACCAATATCTAAAGTTCCCTCTTGGCAAAAGTTGGAAAACTTACTAAAACTGAGCTTCTATAAGGCAATGAATATTGCGGAGGGCGTGGCTCATCACATAAAGGTGTATAACATCTCAAGGGTTTCACCCATCACCACGCAACTTTGTAGGCATATGACCACACATAATCTGAGGGGACCCCTCCATTATTGACCCCATCAAACAAAATGGGGGCGCTAGAGAGCTCATTTCTTATCTAGGCCTAACCGCCATATGGATTTTTACTAAACTTGGTAGATATGTAGAACAGGACGCCTCAAGGTGACTGGAGTAATTTAACTCTAATTGGCAACTGGGTGGCGCTATAACAACAGAAAAATGCCTAAAAATGGCTAAAATGCGACCGATGGCTGTGGCTCCCCCTGTGGACCAATGTTGCTGTTTTTTTGTCAAACTTTTGGTATGACCAAGTCATGGTGTGATATGCTGTACATAATCACGGAAACTGTCGGTGTGTCATTCTGTCAGTGCGCCCCACTTTTAAGTCAATACAACATATAAACACTTTAACTATCTGCATTTCAACTACTAATGTACAGTTTTAGCCCACTCACTATCCCACTATTGGCAATGGTGCTACTGTACTTTCAATAAAGCAGTCGTACTATCAAATTCACAAACACTCTGTCTGAATACATTGCTCTTCTTCATGGGTTCAGTTGACTATTTAATCTGCAATTTCCTGCAGGTCCTAATAGAGTTTCACTTTTGTTTTGTTTTTTTGTTTTTTTTCTGCGACTAATTGACCAATGAAATCTTGCCGACTAATGACCTTTCTGTTCGGCTAATGTTTGGTCGACTGTCAGGGGGCGGCCCTACATCCCAAACTTTAACCACAGAGTTTTGGTTTGAAATGTAAAAAGCAACAACACAAAAAGAAAGAAAGAGAGTTCACTTTGAGAATCTGTCTCTTTATTTAATTTCTGTCTTACCGCCTCACTCTTCTTTCTTTATTTAAAAGTGAATAATTGAAGAGTGAACTTCACATGTGGAACACAACTTTAATCATTATTCACCTTTAAATTATAAACAGACTTTGGCTTTTATGTTTTTTAAGTGAGTGAGACGAGGGTTCACTTTAAATATCCGACTGAAGAAACAGAGACTGTGCGAGTGTTAAAGAGATGTGAGATTAAAGCAGGAGATTGATCCACTGCTCTGTGATCAGAGACTCATTAAAACAGCTCTGAACTCATGATGTTCGTTAAGATACAGAGACAGTGGAGAATTCTCTAACTGAAGAGGTTTAAATTATTTAAGTGTTATGAATATTATGTTTAAATTTTACACTTTTTAGTTTAAAGTTGTAAGTTTTAAGATTTTCATCATGTCGAACCCCTTTCAATATTACTTATAGTTGACAGTTTTGCAGCTATAACTGTTCACTGGGTTTCATTCATGAAGTGTTTGTAAATCTGTGAGTAGATTAAACCTTGGTACTAAAAACCTACACCAGATTCATGAACGCACATGTAGGCATACATGTGTACGCTGATGAATGCCATCAATTGTTAATTGACACCGTGTTCCCGTTAGTCAGCAATTAGCACACCTCCCCGCCTATGAATATCCAGTGACCACCATATATGGAGGTGATTATTACTATGGATAGGTGCATCCTGTCGACCTGCAAATGTGCCGCAAACAGTTCAGTTCAGTACCAGTGGAACCGCTCTGTACCGTCCCCATGTTTGGTCCCCCCTCTGTTGGGGTACCTAGCACACAGATCTGGTACTAAAAGGTGGAGCTGTGGACACTGCAGTCTGACTGGTCAGTAGAGGACGGTCACTCTGTGGACGGAGCAGTGAGTGACAACAACCGCGTCCACATTTAAGAGGACACGCTAGGGTCTAGGTACCATGTCTGAAGGGTTACTGTTGGTTCCAAAGCTACCATACAGAAAATATTTGATGGAAACTGGGCTTTAGTGTTTGGTCAGTAACGGGTCTCACAGTCTTGACACTCAAACAGAAGATACATTTGTGGAATCTTCTCTCCAAATCTGAAGCTTAAATCTGTTAGTACCTACAAACTGAGCTACTAACATATTGATGAATGCTGAAATACACAGAAATTTCCTTCTGCAAACAGTTTACATGCAAAGTAGTTCAGCTCACATTTCATGAGTGACACCCAATGAGTTTGCACTGTACGTTTGTCACTGAGGTCAGGGTGACTGACATTAAAGATGTGTCTACAAAACAAAACAACAGTCATTTTTCTGCATATTTTAAAGGTAGAAGAAGAACGTGCTGCTGGGTGAAGAGGTAAGGAGTGACAGACTGCACATCTCCAACTCCTCATCAAGGTAAAATGCATCTGCTGATGTGTCATAGTGTTATCATGCTCATGTGTGCAGCACGAGATCCGATCACGGTTGCTCGCAGCGTGAAGGAAATTATTGACCGCCTTTTTCACAGCAGACATTTTGACTCATCGTAGCAGGACAAGCACAGGTGTCACTAATAACATTAACAAAGGCTCTGCTCTATTCAAGTGTATCCGTCTGTCGTGTTGGTGAGCCAGAGTGCACCATAATGCTTATTGATGTTGTCTGTTAAACCCGTGGTTTTCCTGCTATGTCATGTTGCAACATCTGCTGTGAGAGGGTCTGTTAAAACAACAAAACAGTTCCTGTTGCCTTTTAAACAGAAGCACAAGCAGCTGTACTTCTGTTATATTCCTGAAAGGACTATATCAAAAGAGTGATTTGTAGAGTGCATTAGAACATTATCAGACTCATACTGCACCTATGCTACTCTCTCCTCAGCATGACCATGGGTTTGTCCCTCATCCTGCTGGCACGTTCCCTCTCTCATAGCTACAACCCGCCACCAGCCGTCACCACCACCGCTGAGACTAAACTGTTGAGACATCTTCACAAACATCGAAACTCATCATGAAAGAATTTTGTCGTGATGGGAGGTCATTTTATTGTCAAACAAGAAAAAACAATGTAACCACAGTTTTCAAAAGAGTCTGAAGCCTGAGATTTTTGCTCACAGGCAAACTACTATACTATGACTTTTTTTCTTGATTTTGGACGACATGCTATACTATGAATTTTTTCTTGATTTCAGACGACATGCTATACTATGAATTTTTTCTTGATTTCAGACGACATGCTATACTATGAATTTTTTTTCATGATTTTGGACGACATGCTATACTGTGACTTTTTTTCATGATGTCGAACGATATGCTATATTATGACTTTTTTTCATGATTTTGGACGACATGCTATAGTATGGCTTTTTTTCATGATTTCAGACTACATACTATTATTATGCTCCCAGTCATGGGGAACCCAGACATAACATGATGTGACTCTCCACTCCTCCCACTCCCAAGAAAGGCCAGTTACACAGTTTTCAAACAACAAAGTAACAGTTTATTTTGTCTTCGGATATGAGCAGTACCCAAAACAACAAACAAAAATATACTTATGGACCCTTAACTTACCTAGCAATAACGAAAAGTGAAACAAATGACAATTTTCTAAACTAAATTCCTAACTTTCAAAACAGGAGGAGATAAGAAAAAAAGCAATGCCCAACAAAAAGGGCTTCTCTCTTCTGCTAAAACTCCTTTAAGTGCTCTATTCACAGTGCTCCACAAAATCATACTACTAGTAATTATACACAGTTAACTCACGAAACAAATCTCAACTCACCTTCTCCCAAAACTGATCAAATACCTATCCAAATTAACAGGTGCTCAAAAAAACACACACTAGTTAATCAGAATCAAGGTTTGCCCACAGGGAGTTACAAACAATTGAACAAACACAGTCCAAGTACTGGCTTGGATGGCGGTGGAGAGGTGAAAGGAGGGAAGAGCTTCTGTCAGCTGACGATTTAAAAACCCTCTGAATCGCATCGGGCCAATCAGGCAGCAGCAATCTTCTTCAGCCAGCCCAATCAGCATTCACCAACTGCTTTGCAATAACCAATGACACGTCACCACATGCACACATTCTAAGAAGAGGAGACGGAACATCTTAAAGGTCGCTGCACATCAACACAAGGTTTTTTGACGACATGCTATACTATGACTTTTATTCATGATTTCGGACGACATGCTATACTATGACTTTTATTCATGATTTCGGACGACATGCTATACTATGACTTTTATTCATGAGTTCGGACGACATGCTATACTATGACTTTTTTTCTTGATTTCGGACAACGGCTATATTATGACTTTTTTTATGGTTTTGGACGACATGCTATACTATGACTTTTATTCATGAGTTCGGACGACATGCTATACTATGACTTTTTTCATGATGTTGGACGACATACTATACTATGACTTTTTTTCATGATTTCGGACGATGTGCTATATACTATGACTTTTATTCATGAGTTCGGACGACATGCTATACTATGACTTTTTTTCATGATGTTGGACGACATACTATACTATGACTTTTATTTGTGATTTCGGACGACATGCTATAATATGACTTTTATTCATGATTTATGACAACATGCTATACTATGACTTTTTTCATGATTTCGGACGACATGCTATAATATGACTTTTATTCATGAGTTCGGACGACATGCTATACTATGACTTTTTTCATGATGTTGGACGACATATTATACTATGACTTTTTTTCATGATTTCGGACGACGTGCTATACTATGACTTTTATTCATGATTTATGACAACATGCTATACTATGACTTTTATTCATGATTTCGGACGACATGCTATACTATGACTTTTATTCATGATTTATGACAACATGCTATACCATGACTTTTATTCATGATTTATGACAACATGCTATACCATGACTTTTATTCATGATTTCGGACGACGTGCTATACTATGACTTTTATTCATGATTTATGACAACATGCTATACCATGACTTTTATTCATGATTTCGGACGACGTGCTATACTATGACTTTTATTCATGATTTATGACAACATGCTATACCATGACTTTTATTCATGATTTCGGACGACGTGCTATACTATGACTTTTTTTCATGATTTATGACAACATGCTATACTATGACTTTTATTCATGATTTCGGACGACATGCTATACTATGACTTTTATTCATGATTTATGACAACATGCTATACCATGACTTTTATTCATGATTTCGGACGACGTGCTATACTATGACTTTTATTCATGATTTATGACAACATGCTATACCATGACTTTTATTCATGATTTATGACAACATGCTATACCATGACTTTTATTCATGATTTCGGACGACGTGCTATACTATGACTTTTATTCATGATTTCGGACGACGTGCTATACTATGACTTTTATTCATGATTTATGACAACATGCTATACCATGACTTTTATTCATGATTTCGGACGACGTGCTATACCATGACTTTTATTCATGATTTCGGACGACGTGCTATACTATGACTTTTATTCATGATTTCGGACGACGTGCTATACTATGACTTTTATTCATGATTTATGACAACATGCTATACCATGACTTTTATTCATGATTTATGACAACATGCTATACCATGACTTTTATTCATGATTTCGGACGACGTGCTATACTATGACTTTTATTCATGATTTCGGACGACGTGCTATACTATGACTTTTTCATGATTTTGGACGACATGCTATACTATGACTATTTTTCACGATTTTGGACGACATGCTATACTATGACTTTTATTCATGATTTCGGACGACGTGCTATACTATGACTTTTATTCATGATTTCGGACGACGTGCTATACTATGACTTTTATTCATGATTTATGACAACATGCTATACTATGACTTTTATTCATGATTTCGGACGACATGCTATACTATGACTATTTTTCACGATTTTGGACGACATGCTATACTATGACTTTTATTCATGATTTATGACAACATGCTATACTATGACTTTTATTCATGATTTCGGACGACGTGCTATACTATGACTTTTATTCATGATTTATGACAACATGCTATACTGTGACTTTTTCATGATTTTGGACGACATGCTATACTATGACTTTTATTCATGATTTATGACAACATGCTATACTATGACTTTTATTCATGATTTATGACAACATGCTATACTGTGACTTTTTCATGATTTTGGACGACATGCTATACTATGACTATTTTTCATGATTTCGGACGACGTGCTATACTATGACTTTTATTCATGATTTATGACAACATGCTATACTGTGACTTTTTCATGATTTTGGACGACATGCTATACTATGACTATTTTTCACGATTTTGGACGACATGCTATACTATGACTTTTATTCATGATTTATGACAACATGCTATACTGTGACTTTTTCATGATTTTGGACGACATGCTATACTATGACTATTTTTCATGATTTTGGACGACATGCTATACTATGACTTTTATTCATGATTTATGACAACATGCTATACTATGACTTTTTCATGATTTTGGACGAAATGCTATACTGTGACTTTTTCATGATTTTGGACGACATGCTATACTATGACTATTTTTCACGATTTTGGACGACATGCTATACTATGACTTTTATTCCTGATTTCGGACGACATGCTATACTATGACTTTTTTTCCTGATTTGGGACGACATGCTATACTATGACTTTTTTTCCTGATTTGGGACGACATGCTATACTATGACTTTTATTCATGATTTATGACAACATGCTATACTATGACTTTTATTCATGATTTCGGACGACGTGCTATACTATGACTTTTTTCATGATTTCGGACGACATGCTATACTATGACTTTTTTTCCTGATTTGGGACGACATGCTATACTATGACTTTTATTCATGATTTCGGACGACGTGCTATACTATGACTTTTATTCATGATTTATGACAACATGCTATACTATGACTTTTTCATGATTTTGGACGACATGCTATACTATGACTTTTATTCATGAGTTCGGACGACATGCTATACTATGACTTTTTTCATGATGTTGGACGACATGCTATACTATGACTTTTTTTCATGAGTTCGGACGACATGCTATACTATGACTTTTTTCATGATGTTGGACGACATACTATACTATGACTTTTTTTCATGATTTCGGACGACATACTATACTATGACTTTTTTCATGATGTTGGACGACATGCTATACTATGACTTTTTTTCACGATTTTTGACAACATGCTATACTATGACTTTTTTTCGTGATTTCAGACGACATGCTATACTATGACTTTTTTTCACGATTTTTGACGACATGCTATACTATGACTTTTTTTCACGATTTTGGACGACATGCTATACTATGACTTTTTTCATGATTTATGACGACATGCTATACTATGACTTTTATTCATGATTTCGGACGACGTGCTATACTATGACTTTTATTCATGATTTCGGACGACGTGCTATACTATGACTTTTATTCATGATTTATGACAACATGCTATACTATGACTTTTATTCATGATTTATGACAACATGCTATACTATGACTTTTATTCATGATTTCGGACGACGTGCTATACTATGACTTTTATTCATGATTTCGGACGACGTGCTATACTATGACTTTTATTCATGATTTATGACGACATGCTATACTATGACTTTTATTCATGATTTCGGACGACGTGCTATACTATGACTTTTATTCATGATTTCGGACGACGTGCTATACTATGACTTTTATTCATGATTTATGACAACATGCTATACTATGACTTTTATTCATGATTTCGGACGACGTGCTATACTATGACTTTTATTCATGATTTATGACAACATGCTATACTATGACTTTTATTCATGATTTCGGACGACGTGCTATACTATGACTTTTTCGTGATTTCGGACGACATGCTATACTATGACTTTTTTCATGATGTTGGACGACATACTATACTATGACTTTTATTCATGATTTCGGATGACGTGCTATACTATGACTTTTATTTGTGATTTCGGACGACATGCTATACTATGACTTTTATTTGTGATTTCGGACGACATGCTATAATATGACTTTTATTCATGATTTATGACAACATGCTATACTATGACTTTTTTCATGATTTCGGACGACATGCTATAATATGACTTTTATTCATGATTTATGACAACATGCTATACTATGACTTTTATTCATGATTTATGACAACATGCTATACTATGACTTTTATTCATGATTTCGGACGACGTGCTATACTATGACTTTTATTCATGATTTATGACAACATGCTATACTATGACTTTTATTCATGATTTCGGACGACGTGCTATACTATGACTTTTTCGTGATTTCGGACGACATGCTATACTATGACTTTTTTCATGATGTTGGACGACATACTATACTATGACTTTTATTCATGATTTCGGATGACGTGCTATACTATGACTTTTATTTGTGATTTCGGACGACATGCTATACTATGACTTTTATTTGTGATTTCGGACGACATGCTATAATATGACTTTTATTCATGATTTATGACAACATGCTATACTATGACTTTTTTCATGATTTCGGACGACATGCTATAATATGACTTTTATTCATGATTTATGACAACATGCTATACTATGACTTTTTTTCATGATTTCGGACGACATGCTATACTATGACTTTTATTCATGAGTTCGGACGACATGCTATACTATGACTTTTTTCATGATGTTGGACGACATATTATACTATGACTTTTTTTCATGATTTCGGACGACGTGCTATACTATGACTTTTATTCAAGATTTATGACAACATGCTATACTATGACTTTTATTCATGATTTCGGACGACGTGCTATACTATGACTTTTATTCATGATTTATGACAACATGCTATACCATGACTTTTATTCATGATTTCGGACGACGTGCTATACTATGACTTTTATTCATGATTTATGACAACATGCTATACTATGACTTTTATTCATGATTTCGGACGACGTGCTATACTATGACTTTTATTCATGATTTCGGACGACGTGCTATACTATGACTTTTATTCATGATTTATGACAACATGCTATACCATGACTTTTATTCATGATTTCGGACGACGTGCTATACCATGACTTTTATTCATGATTTCGGACGACGTGCTATACTATGACTTTTATTCATGATTTCGGACGACGTGCTATACTATGACTTTTATTCATGATTTATGACAACATGCTATACCATGACTTTTATTCATGATTTCGGACGACGTGCTATACTATGACTTTTATTCATGATTTATGACAACATGCTATACTATGACTTTTTCATGATTTTGGACGACATGCTATACTATGACTATTTTTCATGATTTTGGACGACATGCTATACTATGACTTTTATTCATGATTTATGACAACATGCTATACTATGACTTTTTCATGATTTGGGACGACATGCTATACTATGACTATTTTTCACGATTTTGGACGACATGCTATACTATGACTTTTATTCATGATTTCGGACGACATGCTATACTATGACTTTTATTCATGATTTATGACAACATGATATACTATGACTTTTATTCATGATTTCGGACGACGTGCTATACTATGACTTTTATTCATGATTTATGACAACATGCTATACTGTGACTTTTTCATGATTTTGGACGACATGCTATACTATGACTATTTTTCATGATTTCGGACGACGTGCTATACTATGACTTTTATTCATGATTTATGACAACATGCTATACTATGACTTTTTCATGATTTTGGACGAAATGCTATACTGTGACTTTTTCATGATTTTGGACGACATGCTATACTATGACTATTTTTCACGATTTTGGACGAAATGCTATACTATGACTTTTATTCCTGATTTCGGACGACATGCTATACTATGACTTTTTTTCCTGATTTGGGACGACATGCTATACTATGACTTTTTTTCCTGATTTGGGACGACATGCTATACTATGACTTTTTTTCCTGATTTGGGACGACATGCTATACTATGACTTTTTTTCCTGATTTGGGACAACATGCTATACTATGACTTTTATTCATGATTTCGGACGACGTGCTATACTATGACTTTTTTCATGATTTCGGACGACATGCTATACTATGACTTTTATTCATGATTTATGACAACATGCTATACTATGACTTTTTTTCCTGATTTGGGACGACATGCTATACTATGACTTTTATTCATGATTTTGGACGACATGCTATACTATGACTTTTTTTCCTGATTTGGGACGACATGCTATACTATGACTTTTATTCATGATTTCGGACGACGTGCTATACTATGACTTTTATTCATGATTTATGACAACATGCTATACTATGACTTTTATTCATGATTTCGGACGACGTGCTATACTATGACTTTTATTCATGATTTCGGACGACGTGCTATACTATGACTTTTATTCATGATTTATGACAACATGCTATACTATGACTTTTTTTCACGATTTTTGACGACATGCTATACTATGACTTTTTTTCACGATTTTGGACGACATGCTATACTATGACTTTTTTCATGATTTATGACGACATGCTATACTATGACTTTTATTTATGATTTCGGACGACGTGCTATACTATGACTTTTATTCATGATTTCGGACGACGTGCTATACTATGACTTTTATTCATGATTTCGGACGACGTGCTATACTATGACTTTTATTCATGATTTCGGACGACGTGCTATACTATGACTTTTATTCATGATTTCGGACGACGTGCTATACTATGACTTTTATTCATGATTTCGGACGACGTGCTATACTATGACTTTTTTCATGATTTATGACGACATGCTATACTATGACTTTTATTCATGATTTCGGACGACGTGCTATACTATGACTTTTATTCATGATTTCGGACGACATGCTATACTATGACTTTTATTCATGATTTTGGACGACATGCTATACTATGACTTTTATTCATGATTTCGGACGACGTGCTATCCTATGACTTTTATTCATGATTTTGGACGACGTGCTATACTATGACTTTTATTCATGATTTATGACAACATGCTATACTATGACTTTTATTCATGATTTTGGACGACGTGCTATACTATGACTTTTATTCATGATTTATGACAACATGCTATACTATGACTTTTATTCATGATTTTGGACGACGTGCTATACTATGACTTTTTCGTGATTTCGGACGACATGCTATACTATGACTTTTTCGTGATTTCGGACGACATGCTATACTATGACTTTTATTCATGATTTATGACAACATGCTATACTATGACTTTTATTCATGATTTATGACGACATGCTATACTATGACTTTTTTCATGATTTTGGACGACATGCTATACTATGACTTTTATTCATGATTTATGACAACATGCTATACTATGACTTTTTTTCGTGATTTTGGACGACATGCTATACTATGACTTTTTTTCGTGATTTTGGACGACATGCTATACTATGACTTTTATTCATGATTTATGACGACATGCTATACTATGACTTTTTTCATGATTTTGGACGACATGCTATACTATGACTTTTATTCATGATTTATGACAACATGCTATACTATGACTTTTATTCATGATTTATGACAACATGCTATACTATGACTTTTATTCATGATTTCGGACGACATGCTATACTATGACTTTTTTTCGTGATTTTGGACGACATGCTATACTATGACTTTTATTCATGATTTATGACAACATGCTATACTATGACTTTTATTCATGATTTCGGACGACATGCTATACTATGACTTTTTTCATGATTTTGGACGACATGCTATACTATGACGTTTATTCATGATTTATGACAACATGCTATACTATGACTTTTATTCATGATTTCGGACGACGTGCTATACTATGACTTTTATTCATGATTTCGGACGACGTGCTATACTATGACGTTTATTCATGATTTATGACAACATGCTATACTATGACTTTTATTCATGATTTTGGACGACATGCTATACTATGACTTTTATTCATGATTTTGGACGACGTGCTATACTATGACTTTTATTCATGATTTATGACAACATGCTATACTATGACTTTTATTCATGATTTCGGACGACGTGCTATACTATGACTTTTTCGTGATTTCGGACGACATGCTATACTATGACTTTTATTCGTGATTTCGGACGACATGCTATACTATGACTTTTATTCATGATTTATGACGACATGCTATACTATGACTTTTTTCATGATTTTGGACGACATGCTATACTATGACTTTTATTCATGATTTATGACAACATGCTATACTATGACTTTTATTCATGATTTATGACAACATGCTATACTATGACTTTTTTTCGTGATTTTGGACGACATGCTATACTATGACTTTTTTCATGATTTTGGACGACATGCTATACTATGACTTTTATTCATGATTTTGGACGACATGCTATACTATGACGTTTATTCATGATTTATGACGACATGCTATACTATGACTTTTATTCATGATTTTGGACGACATGCTATACTATGACGTTTATTCATGATTTATGACGACATGCTATACTATGACTTTTATTCATGACTTTGGACGACATGCTATACTATGACGTTTATTCATGATTTATGACGACATGCTATACTATGACTTTTATTCATGATTTTGGACGACATGCTATACTATGACGTTTATTCATGATTTATGACGACATGCTATACTATGACTTTTATTCATGATTTTGGACGACATGCTATACTATGACGTTTATTCATGATTTATGACGACATGCTATACTATGACTTTTATTCATGACTTTGGACGACATGCTATACTATGACGTTTATTCATGATTTATGACGACATGCTATACTATGACTTTTTTCATGATTTTGGACGACATGCTATACTATGACGTTTATTCATGATTTATGACGACATGCTATACTATGACTTTTATTCATGATTTTGGACGACATGCTATACTATGACGTTTATTCATGATTTATGACGACATGCTATACTATGACTTTTATTCATGACTTTGGACGACATGCTATACTATGACGTTTATTCATGATTTATGACGACATGCTATACTATGACTTTTTTCATGATTTTGGACGACATGCTATACTATGACGTTTATTCATGATTTATGACGACATGCTATACTATGACTTTTTCGTGATTTCGGACGACATGCTATACTATGACTTTTATTCGTGATTTCGGACGACATGCTATACTATGACTTTTATTCATGATTTATGACAACATGCTATACTATGACTTTTATTCATGATTTTGGACGACATGCTATACTATGACGTTTATTCATGATTTATGACGACATGCTATACTATGACTTTTATTCATGACTTTGGACGACATGCTATACTATGACGTTTATTCATGATTTATGACGACATGCTATACTATGACTTTTTTCATGATTTTGGACGACATGCTATACTATGACGTTTATTCATGATTTATGACGACATGCTATACTATGACTTTTTCGTGATTTCGGACGACATGCTATACTATGACTTTTATTCATGATTTATGACAACATGCTATACTATGACTTTTATTCATGATTTATGACGACATGCTATACTATGACTTTTTTCATGATTTTGGACGACATGCTATACTATGACGTTTATTCATGATTTATGACAACATGCTATACTATGACTTTTATTCATGATTTATGACAACATGCTATACTATGACTTTTTTTCGTGATTTTGGACGACATGCTATACTATGACTTTTTTTCGTGATTTTGGACGACATGCTATACTATGACTTTTATTCATGATTTCGGACGACATGCTATACTATGACTTTTTCGTGATTTTGGACGACATGCTATACTATGACTGTTATTCATGATTTCGGACGACATGCTATACTATGACTTTTTCGTGATTTTGGACGACATGTTATACTGTGACTTTTTTTCATGATTTTGGACGAAGTGCTATACTATGACTTTTTTTCGTGATTTTGGACGACGTGCCATATTATGAGTTTTTTCATGATTTTGGACGACATGCTATACTATGACGTTTTTTCGTGATTTTGGACGAAGTGCTATACTATGACTTTTTTTCATGATTTTGGACGACATGCTATACTATGACTTTTTTTCGTGATTTTGGACGACATGCTATACTATGACTTTTATTCATGATTTATGACAACATGCTATACTATGACTTTTTTTCGTGATTTTGGACGACATGCTATACTATGACTTTTTTTCGTGATTTTGGACGACATGCTATACTATGACGTTTTTTCGTGATTTTGGACGAAGTGCTATACTATGACTTTTTTTCGTGATTTTGGACGACATGCTATACTATGACTTTTTTTCATGATTTTGGACGACATGCTATACTATGACGTTTATTCATGATTTATGACGACATGCTATACTATGACTTTTATTCATGATTTTGGACGACATGCTATACTATGACGTTTATTCATGATTTATGACGACATGCTATACTATGACTTTTATTCATGACTTTGGACGACATGCTATACTATGACGTTTATTCATGATTTATGACGACATGCTATACTATGACTTTTTTCATGATTTTGGACGACATGCTATACTATGACGTTTATTCATGATTTATGACGACATGCTATACTATGACTTTTTCGTGATTTCGGACGACATGCTATACTATGACTTTTATTCGTGATTTCGGACGACATGCTATACTATGACTTTTATTCATGATTTATGACAACATGCTATACTATGACTTTTATTCATGATTTTGGACGACATGCTATACTATGACGTTTATTCATGATTTATGACGACATGCTATACTATGACTTTTATTCATGACTTTGGACGACATGCTATACTATGACGTTTATTCATGATTTATGACGACATGCTATACTATGACTTTTTTCATGATTTTGGACGACATGCTATACTATGACGTTTATTCATGATTTATGACGACATGCTATACTATGACTTTTTCGTGATTTCGGACGACATGCTATACTATGACTTTTATTCATGATTTATGACAACATGCTATACTATGACTTTTATTCATGATTTATGACGACATGCTATACTATGACTTTTTTCATGATTTTGGACGACATGCTATACTATGACGTTTATTCATGATTTATGACAACATGCTATACTATGACTTTTATTCATGATTTATGACAACATGCTATACTATGACTTTTTTTCGTGATTTTGGACGACATGCTATACTATGACTTTTTTTCGTGATTTTGGACGACATGCTATACTATGACTTTTATTCATGATTTCGGACGACATGCTATACTATGACTTTTTCGTGATTTTGGACGACATGCTATACTATGACTGTTATTCATGATTTCGGACGACATGCTATACTATGACTTTTTCGTGATTTTGGACGACATGTTATACTGTGACTTTTTTTCATGATTTTGGACGAAGTGCTATACTATGACTTTTTTTCGTGATTTTGGACGACGTGCCATATTATGAGTTTTTTCATGATTTTGGACGACATGCTATACTATGACGTTTTTTCGTGATTTTGGACGAAGTGCTATACTATGACTTTTTTTCATGATTTTGGACGACATGCTATACTATGACTTTTTTTCGTGATTTTGGACGACATGCTATACTATGACTTTTATTCATGATTTATGACAACATGCTATACTATGACTTTTTTTCGTGATTTTGGACGACATGCTATACTATGACTTTTTTTCGTGATTTTGGACGACATGCTATACTATGACGTTTTTTCGTGATTTTGGACGAAGTGCTATACTATGACTTTTTTTCATGATTTCGGACGACATGCTATACTATGACTTTTTTTCACGATTTTGGACGACATGCTATACTATGACTTTTTTCATGATTTCGGACGACATGCTATACAATGACTTTTTTCATGATTTCGGACGACGTGCTATACTATGACTTTTTTTCATGATTTCGGACGACATGCTATACTATGACGTTTTTCATGATTTTTGACGACATACTATACTACGACGTTTTTTTCATGATTTTGGACAACATGCTATACTATGACTTTCTTCATGATGTTGGACGACATGCTATACTGTGACTTTTTTTCATGATTTCGGACGACATGCTATACTATGACTTTTTTTTCATGATTTCGGACGACATACTATACTATGACTTTTTTTCATGATTTGGGACGACATGCTATACTATGACTTTTTTTATGATTTCGGACGACATGCTATACTATGACTTTTTTTATGATTTCGGACGACATGCTATACTATGACTTTTTTTATGATTTCGGACGACATGCTATACTATGACTTTTTTCATGATTTCGGACGACATGCTATACTATGACTTTTTTTTCATGATTTCGGACGACATGCTATACTATGACTTTTTTTATGATTTCGGACGACATGCTATACTATGACTTTTTTCATGATTTCGGACGACATGCTATACTATGACTTTTTTCATGATTTCGGACGACATGCTATACTATGACTTTTTTTATGATTTCGGACGACATGCTATACTATGACTTTTTTCATGATTTCGGACGACATGCTATACTATGACTTTTTTCATGATTTCGGACGACATGCTATACTATGACTTTTTTTATGATTTCGGACGACATGCTATACTATGACTTTTTTCATGATTTTGGACGACATGCTATACTATGACTTTTTTCATGATTTCGGACGACATGCTATACTATGACTTTTTTCATGATTTCGGACGACATGCTATACTATGACTTTTTTCATGATTTCGGACGACATGCTATACTATGACTTTTTTCATGATTTTGGACGACATGCTATACTATGACTTTTTTTATGATTTCGGACGACATGCTATACTATGACTTTTTTTATGATTTCGGACGACATGCTATACTATGACTTTTTTCATGATTTTGGACGACATGCTATACTATGACTTTTTTTATGATTTCGGACGACATGCTATACTATGACTTTTATTCATGATTTTGGACGACATGCTGTACTATGACTTTTTTCATGATTTCGGACGACATGCTGTACTATGAGTTTTATTCAATATTTTTGGACGACATGCTATACTATGACTTTTTTTCATGATTTCGGACGACATACTATACTATGACTTTTATTCACGATTCTGGACGACATCCTATACTATGACTTTTTTTTACGATTTTGGACGACATGCTTTACTATGTGGAGCAAAAAACAGGAGTACAGACATTAAACACACTCAGTCTCGTTTTCATCTTTATTGGACACAAATTCAACAACAACACATTTTAACACGTCCATATGTAGATTCAACCTGCTCTGTGTTACATCAAGGGAAGCTCATATACATGCACTACATCACACACACTCTTCAATATCTAGATTGTGTTTACTGCATATAAATAATCAAACGAAAAGAAAATTTATGAGAAAAACAGCAAATTACATTTAGTGTGAAATTCAGAACTGAACTGTTTGATTTTGAAAGCTACATTAACAGACATTTTACTTTTAAGAATACAAACAATCTGTTAATTGCACATCAAAGAATAAGAAAATTGGAATAATTAAAGGGACCTAAAAATGCAAGAAGGTAATGTCATAGATCTTTTTATATCCAAGTCACAGAACAGCATCACTTGTTGTTGTTTTAACAATCAATTTAACATATGTATCTGCAGTTGTTTGATGTTTTCAATAACGGCACCACATGCGATTTTTTTCCATATTGCTGCATTTGAAGAAAAACCACAAGGTTCTTTTAGACATTTCGGTTCACTGCCTTCACCAAAGAACCTCCTTTTTCTGGGTGGATGACCTGATATCCCTCACTTGTTACTCACTCTTCTGCTCTTCCTCTCTGCCTTCTTTATTTTTCTCACCTTTCCTCCCTCGAGAGGCTGCCAAAAACATATTTTCTCAAACTGTTAAGAGTGTCGGAGAAAACCAAAGATTAAGATCTCAGAGCTGTCTGGACTTGCTGGACTTGACGTGTGTGTGTGTGTGTGTGTGTGTGTGTGTGTGTGTGTGTGTGTGTGTGTGTGTGTGTGTGTGTTTTCAGGAACCCGTCTGACGAGACGCCGGATGTTTTTTTGGAGAGGAAGAACTTGTGAAAAGCTTTGACACGCTTGGGTTTACAGGTGTGTAACAGTGTTAGAAGCTTTCTGACAGCACTAATGAAACTGACAGGAGATGGAGAAGGAGAAGGGGGAGGACAGAGGAGAGTATCTGTGTCATTTTGAGAAACTAAGTCATTATTTTAAGAAACAACAGTATTTTGAGATAAGTCATTGGTTTTAGTAACTAAGTCATTATTTTTTCAAAATAATGACTTAGTTTCTCATTACTTTGAGAAACTAAGTCATTATTTTGAAAAAACTTTGTAATATTTTTACTGAACGACTCAATTTTCAGACACTAAATCATTACTTTGAGAAACTAAGTCGTTACTTTGAGAGACAGTCATGAAATTTTGAGTCATTATTTGAATACTAAGTCATTATTTAGAAAAAGTTTCTCATCTTGACTGACAGGATCGTGTTTCTTTAATTACGCTGGCGGAAATGGTCTTCCATTGTTTATATATCTCTTTCTGCATAAAACTCTGAGAAACTAAAACAGTTATAACATTTTAAAAATAAAAAAAGGTCCAACACAGCAGTAAGGTGTGCTGTGCAAAAATGTGTCACGATGGATAGCCTCCAGTTAAAATGACTGACATCTGACCTACGACTTATTGTTTCTCTTAACCAACCACGTAAAGATGTGAATGAATACTGTGGCATTTTTAAATTTTCCTCTAAATATAAAGTTTTAAAACATGAAATTCACTCATGTGAAGAACTAGTCAGTGCCAGGCAGACAATCATGTTAGCCACAATGAATACACCAAACAGCATCTACGCTCACTGTACAAGATTAAGAGACTACATCACCCAGCAGCTCTGATGAAATAGATATATATATCTGTATATACTGTACATGTACACACTGGGAGCAGAATAGATGAAAGCTGCAAAGATGAAGAGAAGTCTTTACACCTGTTAGTGGAGTATAAAGCGACAGAGAAGAAAAAGAAAAGTTCACTTGGGACATGTCGACAGAGGGAACCATGGAAACTACGGAGGAACCACTCGACAGACAAAAGTGACTCTAAGAGGCCGAACAAAGCTGATGTTGTGCTCACACTCAAGACAAAGAAAAAGCGAGGAGAGAAAGAACTTGACCTAAACTTGAACGATTAGCAAAATACCTTTTGCCCCTATTTAACAGGACCAGGTACTACTGAGCCACGGAAACTAAACTCAAACACAAAACTGAAGCCTGTCACACACGCACTACGACCCTGAACTCATCTAGACGTAACTCGAAGGAGCTCTGTGTGAGAACACAAATGCCCGAATCAGTTGGACTGGATGAATAATGGACTTAGCCCTGCTAACGCCCCAGCACAAAATCTGCGTAATGTCCGAATGAGGCCATGTGTGAATAGAGCACGTCATTTTCCAGGGAATTTAAAGTAAGCGAGTGACATGTTGATGACATTTCTATCGAGCAACCAGAAGTATGCAAACATCCGAGGGTCATTTACACAGCGAAGCAAATAAAATCGTTAACTGGAGACACAGCGTGTTTCAGGAACTTCTGTCAGTAGGAGTCGAACCTGAAATCGTCAGACAAATTCAAGGAACGACACAAGACCCAGCGTAATCAATTAGGAACTAGCATTGTAAACAAAACACTACGATTTCTGCAGCGTAATTTTTGCCTCCTGCAAACTTCAGAGTCAGGCTCTGCACCACAGAACGTCTTCTGTTAAATCATACACTGTTGACATTAATCACTTGATATGTCACCAAAATCATATTATGGGGTTTTCTCCTTTTTAATATGTGCGGTGGGTAACGCTGTGACTCGGCTGTGTCAAGGTTTACTGTGATCGTGCTTTTAGGACGAGCAGCCTGAAGTGAAAATGTGTGTTAGTGAAAATACACTTGGGTGTAAACACACACACACACACACACACACACACACACACACATTTCTGCATAAAGCTCAGAGAGGCTGAAAAAGCTATGAAGGTGTTATAAAAGTAAAAGTAAACACCACAGAAGTCTCTCTCACACTCACACTCACACACACACACACACACACACACACACACACACACAGGTGCAGTTTGAAATGTGGAAAGTGTGTACTTTTGTTACAGAGGTCGGAGAGAACGTAAGCCTTCAAGAAAGCAGCGGAGAATTTCCTCAAAATATTTTAAAACGTCTGTTAGAAATAATTCATCCCAGCAAAGAAACATAATGAAATTAATTCTAGATTGTTGTTTAATTTTTTGAATCTGACAACGGGGCGAAGATTGACTCATGTTAGGTCCCTGTGTTAAATCCAAACAGTTACCTGCAAATTTAAAGATAAGACGATCGTATGTAGCACTGAAATAAACTAACAGCCACAGCTGAGACCCAAGATGGCGACAGAGAAGATCTGTGACATCAGCAAATAAATAGGAATGACGAGAAGGTGTCAACAAAACACATCGATACGAATCATAATGTAAACGAGCCTTCTATCACGGCTTTAAAATAAATTACACAGCGAGCTTCTTCATAATGATCACTATAAGACATATAAACAAAATCTGATCCAGTCCGGTCTCAGACCTGGACCTGAGCTGGGTTTTTACTTCTCTGGCCGAACTGCAACTCATTACATTTAGATTTAAAGACAAGCCTTTGAATGTATCTCAGTGAAACCTCAACGGAGCCTTTACTGTCAGCCTCACTTATCTCTAGACTCATTCAATAGTTGGACTCGGCAGCTCAGGACACGAACTTGAAGCTAAGACTAAAGTGACCAGTGACAGAGTCCATGCTGCAGCACTTCAAACCCTAAAACAAACACAACACGAAGGGCTTAGCTGAAGACACAGATCGGGTTTAGACCATGAAGCGGTGCTCCTTGCCGTCGTGGGCCATCAGGATGACGTTGCGGTTGGAGGTCCAGATGAGGCGGGCGAGCTTCAGGTGGTTCTGGGAGCCCGGGGATGCCGGCTGCACCGGAGGAACCTGATAGGTCTTAATGCAGCGGAGCTGAGGGGCCGAGTTCAACATCCCGATGCTGCCCAGCAGACTGGTGTTCATCTGAGGACGACAGGAAACACTTGAAGCTGCAGAGAACACTAAGAAGCATTAAACATCCAGGGTTCAACATAAACTATAGCCTGTGGCAACAAAAGTTCCTCTGTGGCCACCAAATATTCCCAAACTCCCCGATACTGCCAGCAGTGTACAGTTCCACAAACATCCCGATTCATTTGAACCTTAGTTCAACATTTTATGAAAACAGTGAACAGTTCTTGTTGCTGGGTAACCAGGGCTTGAGTCTAAGGGCTCACCCCCTGAAGCTTGCGCACACGTCAGCGCGACAGTGCGGTGCACAGAGAGGCAGTCAGAGCTACAGGCTACAATGAGGCTAAAAACAGAGTTCAAATGACATTTTTCCAAACAACTGTCGGAGCTTCAGGACACTTGGATCACTACGGACGAGCAGTATGGAGATATTTTGTGGTTTCAATTATGTGTTTTTGGACGTTTGAATCTGGGGTGCCGTCAGCCTCCATTAGGTGGAGTTGTGTTGCTACCTCCTCTCCCCTTGGATCTCCACAAGAGTTATGAGGACTCACCTGAGCCTCCCTTGGCATATGGGTGAGTAGATAATGGCTGAATTTTCATTTTTGGGTGCACTATCCCTTTAATGTGTAGGGTGTAAACACAGCGGTAAGCTTTGGGACAAACTTCCCTCTCTGCAGCAGAAAGAGGAGTTGTCATTACGTTAGGTGAGTAAAATGACTCTCATTTACTGTTCTTTATATGTATCTTATATTATCCTTTTGCCATTAAAATAAATAAATGAATCGATAAATAAGTAATTAAATAAATAAACTAATAAATAAATAATACACAATAGGAAATAAAACTTTTCCCTGAGATTCAATGGTGACATTGTTTGTACAAGCTGCTCATTTCTGTAACAGTTAGCTGTGATGACACGACTGTGTGTCAGTATCGTCATATATGCAGATTGTTGAACGAAATTTGGTCACAAACTGTTCTGTCAACACTGAAATATAAGTTAGTGAACATTTTGGTAAGAAGACCCTCATCGCTGCTTCCTGTCAGTGATGCTGAACCCTCTGAGGAAACATCGAGTTAACCCGTGAAGCTCCTGACGATGCGTCCTGCGAGTGTGTGTGTGTAGGAAAAACACAGCAACCAGAAACTCTATCGTTTCCTGAGATGACACCGCCCCTCCCACACTCACTCTCTCACACACACACACACACACACACACACATACACCGACAGAGCGTCTGCCAGCTCATCACCACAGCAGCCGTCTTGCCGGCGCGCTTGCAGCGGTTTATGCTTACAGTAATGCCATTAGTGTGTGTGTGTGTCTGCAGACAGTCGTGTCAGAGGTCGTAAAGACCTTTCATTCAAAATAACAGTTCTGGGAAGAAGACGAGAAGTGTGTCTGTCTGAGTGTGTGTGTGTGTGTGTGTGTGTGTGTGTGTGTGTGTGTGTGAGAGAGGCTGAATATGATAAACAGAAGATTAAAAATAAATAAATAAATAAATACATGATATAATTACTGACAGCGCCCGGCTCGTCTGTACGTTGTTGTCATCACCTCACATTATTGCAAATGTTATTTTTCCCACAGAAACAGCACAACTGTCTTAAATTTTTTTTGTAGGTGTCACGTACCTGCCAGAAGGAGATGTGGCTGTCAGCGTTGGAGTACGTTGCCAGGTAACGGCCATCAGGGGCGAAAGACACGGCTGTGATTGGACCCTTATGACCATGGATGTTCTGGAGGGACAGGAAGTGAAACAGACTCATTAAACCAAATCAGGAGCTGAAAACTTTCCCCAAAAAATAAAAATAAACAAAACACAGACGCACAGAATTAAATCCCTCAGTCAACACGCACGACCCACTCTCAGTGTGGCGGTGTGATTATGTGCCGTCTCTGTTTGGGACGTTTATAGGCGTGTACACATGCACTGCTCAGGTGAGGTCGGGCCTTCATAGAAAGGTAGCGACCTGGGACCAGATTCATAAAGGATGTGCGTGCATCTTTCCCCACACAATAACAGGTATTTATAAAGGAAGAATGAGCGGTGAGAATGTGTCACGTACTCTTCAGACCAGCCGTGCACACAGCTTTAGAGATAGCTGCAGGTGATATGATGAGGACGAGATTAAACATAAGTTACGAGACGGAAAACACTCTTCTTTGGTTATTTATAGAAAAACAAAAAAGGACAAAGCTTGCTTCAGGCACACCGACAGAGCCAAGGATATTATAAAATGCCTTTATTAATTAGGGCATGTCAATATTAAAATAACTACGAAACGCCGACCGGTTTCGACCACATAGGGTCTTCGTCAGGGCGTGAAAGAGAGGTTGTCTTACAGTTTCACTGATTATTATTTTTGCAGGCTGCATGGTGTTCTGTACAATGCCAAACAAAAGTGCATTCATAAAGTTAACTTGAAATAATTTATGAGTGATTAATGTCGTCATTTTCATTTACATTCATCTCCCTGTTAGTGGTGGTTGGTTATTCTGTGAAGAACTTTGTAAAGTCAGTTCAACACGAGCACGCTGAATGAATCATTGATCATCCTTCTGACAAAGCAACCTGGACTCTTCCTGCTTTATTCATTTTGCTGACTGCAAACTGATTTCCTCTGGTTACCTTATATAGAATATAACTCTCCTGTCTGAACATGTCTCTGAATGTTTCCATTCCAGTTTCCAGACTTCTCACATCTTGCTCTGGTGTTAGTGTTTCGTTATTGACGGGCACTCTGCGATAAAAAGATGGTTTACGTGACGGTGTGTGTGCTGCTCGTCTGGCCTACAATTTCATCAGTTTATGAAGTGTAACGCAGTGTTATTGAGGTTTCACAGAAGCTTTTCACAGATGAAAAACGGTCTGGAACAAAAAGCGACTCCATAGTTTAAAAGAAAAAACCTGAGAAGCATCTCACGCAGGATCGTTCCTCATCAGCCACAGCGGCTAAAACAGGTGCAGCAGCAGCTCCAGGTTCAGACCCAGACTTCAATAAATTCTGTTTTGTGATAAAGACAAGATGAAGAACAAATTTCGGTCCTTGCTGAAATTTCATCGAGGCGTCTCAGAAAAACTCGTTTTGCCGCCGTGCCGCCCAGATTTTCCTTGACAGTAAGTGTTTGGTTTGGACGAGATAATTCCATCAGATGAGGGGCAGCTTCTGGTTCAACAGATGCTGCCGTTCGCCTCCAGAACTCAGGGGACAAAATAAAGCGACGCCGCGCTGCGTGTAACGCAATAAACTGTCCCACCAGATGCAGGGTGTGTAACGCAATAAACACCCCCCAAGAAATCCCCTCCCCGCCTCTGCCTGCGACTGGGATTACAAACTCTCACCTCCAGATGAGATTAAGATGCGTCGCCTCGGGCTTCCAGACCATGAAATAATAACCCGTCTGTGGCGATTAAAGCAGAAAAAAATAATAACGCAATGAAATGAAAATCTCATCTTTTTAATTCGTTCTCTCCCTCCTGCTTTTAGGGGAAATCCTATTAGATTCCAGCAGTGGTGGCTGAGAAAAAAGCCACATTATTTTGATTTCTTTCCAGCCTTTATCCCTGTCTACCTCTTTCACCTCTTCATGATCCCTTTTCTCAACCTTCTTTCCATCCTTCACCCCCGTCAGTCTTTCTCCTCCATTATTTTCTCTTTGGCGAGATCCCAAATCACATTTCCCATCACTGCGGTTGTTAAAGGCAAAAATGAGAAGAGCAGACGCGGTTTGTCTGCAAACGTTTACAGCATCAAATCAAAGCATCTTCAAGCTGTTGAGAATTAAATATGACACCAACATCCAGGTTTAAAGATCTACATAACTGAGCTTCAAATGCTTTTACAAACATTCCTCTCCCCAGTGACGCTCTACAGCTCCTCCTGGGGGACCCTAAGGTGTTCCCAGGCCGGATGAGATATGTGATCCCTCTTTCTTCTTCTCTTTTACGTTCCTCTTGTCTTCACATTCTCTTTTTTGTTTCTGCATCTCGCAGAGTTCGCAGAAGCCGAGATGCAGTTTGCCCCAGAGTGGTCAGCTAAACGGCGATGGCTGTCGTGAAGACCCAAATACGCAGAGCACACCTTCAGCACTTTTAGTTTGTGTGGTTGAAAGCTTGAGGCTGGCGTCAAGTTTTGGTCTACCCTGGAGTCTCCCACCTCTTCTGACTTCTGGCTTAATTTTATGTTTATTTCATTCTTCTTCTTCTAATTATTATTATTATAGGTATCTTGATCTTACATTATCAAGATGGCAGCATACACAGAAGCAGCGGCTTTGCTCTCCATCAAGCTAACGTGTCTGTGCAGCTATGATGCAATGATTAAGGTCTGAGTATCTCCATTCACACTCACATTCACACCTACGGACAATTCAGAGTCACCAATTAACCTGCATGTCTTTGGACTGTGGGAGGAAGCTGGAGCATCTGGAAGAAACGCACGCTGACACAGGGAGAGTATGTAAACTCCACACAGAGGTTTGAACCAGGAACCCTCTTGCTGTGAGGCGACAATGCGAACCACTGCACCACCGTGCCGCCTGCTACAGAACATTCAGAGTAGAAATACTGTAGGCTGTACTACAGGGTCATTTGTGGCGGCCTGCCACAATTACAACATGTGACGCCACATATTGATTTTCTATTTTCAGAGCTGGACTTCTCATTAGGAATGCTGTTGGAATATATATAACTTTTTATGCTCCACACTCTCACAGTGCAGAGGGTGCTCTGGGCACAGACGGAGCAGCAGAACGCCAGGCGCAGTGGAAATGAAACTTAACCATTCATTGTGCTGGGTCTTAAAGTTTGCTCACACTTTAAATCAGCTGCTTCTCTCATCTGTTGATCTGATCAGCTCTGATTGGACCAACTGATCAATTATTAACCCCATGACTCAAAACTCAAGAACTCATGAGGAGTTTGGTCTGTGCTGCGTTCATGGACCCTCAGAAACCTTCACATTTACTGACGGGACACAGACTGATGGGCTACACAAAGACACACAGGCTGCAACAAATAACAAAAACACTGTACTGTGAATGCTGTAGCAGACAAAACAACAACATTTAATTCTAGTTGCACTCAAATATAATTCAATAATCCTTTTAATAAGCTATGGAGCCTTGAGCTCTGACCACACACACACTATCTGGCCAATCAGAGCTGCTGTTGCTGCTACAAGAGTTGGACTTTATCATTCATGTATTCATTCATTCACACCCTTAAAATGTCTTCAAATTGTGATGGAGAAACTTTCATTGTTACAGCAGCACACAAATAAGCTGTGAGGTGGAATATGATCTTTATAATTTAAAAACATAATCAGGAAATAAAACTATTGATTGGAAAATGTAATGAGTTCATGAACGCATCATCAAATGCAATTAAATGAACCTGTAGTAGCTGACGAATATATTCATTAATAAATCATACAAATTAATAAATAAATAAAACTCCAAAAGTGTACAAGCATTGTGTCGGCACGCCCCAGGCTCCGTGCAGTGTCTCCACTTAGTGTGAAATATTGGACCAATTCTGCAGCTGACAGTAACATGAAAACTGTACAATCAGAGCGCAGGGCTGCCAGAGCAACACGCCAAGACACGTTATAAACACTCTGATTAACTTTAATCTGGATTCACTGCATGTGACTGTATTTACACTGTTTAACAAGATGATGTGAGGATAAAGTGGTGAAGAGAAAGAAAAAAGGAGCAGAATAAAAACATGTACTTATAAAGAGAGAAACAGGTTGCAGAGTAGAACTGTTTAATGTGCATCAAATATTGATGCTTCCATATATATTTTGATCAGTGTGTGTGTGTGTGTGTGTGTGTGTCACGGTGGACTGCCGACCAAATCAATCAGCCTATCAGAGAGCAGTGAAGCACACTGAAACCATTTACAGCACTCTGTACTTCAATACACCTGACGCCTGGGGCACTCGACTGTGTGTGTGTGTGTGTGTGTGTGTGTGTGTGTGTGTGTGTGTGTGTGTGTGTGTGTGTGTGCGTGTGCGTGCGTGCGTCATACAGAAGGCTCATCCCATCTTATTTCCCTCCCATGTGACTACGACTGGCTGCTCTTAAATCCTGCCTCTTCCTTGAATAGCCAATGGAAGGATGTTTTCACAGAGAGATGCATCATCCACAGATTGTGTAATTAAGAAAGACACTTTGGTTCAAAACTCGTGAAACGTGCACTGCATACTCAATACTTTCTATTGATGTGTTTGGTACACTGAGCTGCGTCATGAGGGAACGCCACGTGGGCCAATGCCGGAGCAGATCCTGCAGGAGGGAGGCTAGATCTGCTGAAGCTTAAAAACATAACCTCACACTCCATGTAGGCGATGCCAGGGCCCTGCTTATCGGTTGCAGCCATGGACTGTATATAAAGATGGACGACATAAGTGGATCAAAAAAGTGAAGCCAAAACATCTCCATTGCCCCCTTGTGGCTGGCTGCAGTATTGGTCATAAACCACGCCCCCTCCTTGTTAGGGGATGGGACATGGGCCGAAAGATGGTTTCCGCCATTTTCGGTCGTTCTCATCACACTGATGTTTTTATGCCTCCTGCTGGAAACAGCCATGGCTGGAGGCATTATGTTTTCAGGTTGTCCGTCCATCTGTCCGTTTACACAATATCTCAACAACGCCTTGAGAGAAATGTCTTCAAATTTGGCACCAACGTTAACTTGAGGATGAACGGATTAGATTTTGGTGGTCAAGGGTCAAAGGTCAAGATCGCTTTGACCCTGCATCCATCTCACTCTTGTGAACACGATATCTCAAGCACACCGTGGGCGGCACTTCTACTTCTGACAAGTTATTCGATGCTATAAAAAGACTGCTTGACGTCACAATTGACGGCTGTGTGAGCCAATCAGTGTGCTCGCAAGCAATGGCTCTGCTCACAATTGGTCGGACAGGTGTTTGGGTGGGAGCTTGATACCACAGAGATTGCTACTGCGCAGACTCTGGCTCCAAATGACGTCAGCAGGGCAAGATGGCAGCTGCCGTATTAGAGATATTTGGCTTCATTTTTGTACAGCGGGAGGAAGTGGAGATGTGTTGTCCATCTTTATATACAGTCTATGGTTGCAGCTGACAAATACACACAGGAGTATTCCAACCAAACTAACAGTCATGATAAGTGCTGATGCAAACTGTTATGCTGGAGACACACACTTGCGTGGAGTGTCCGTGAGTTCAAGACACCCAAGGAGGATCCTTTGGAGGTTTGATGGTGGTGGAAGGAGCATGCTAAAATGTTTCCTAACCTGGCAGTGATTGAATGTTTTCACCATCCAGTCAAAGAGACGTCTCCTCCGCTGGATTTGGAATTCAAGAACGGAGAACCAGCTTAATGTGAGGGACTGGAGCCTGGGTGGGTCTGAGTGATGTAGCTAATCTACCTTGCAGCGTATACATTGCACAGACATCGCCCCCTTCAGTAGAGGAGTGGAAACTCTGCACAGATACAAGTCAGTGTATTCAAAGTCTGACATTTGAGGAGGTATAACCATATAAAAATACATTTTTGAGAAGGGTTAGGACTTAAAATTTCTCTCAAAGGTATTCACAGATGGTGGTGCCCTCCAGGTGTGGACCATAGACCCTATATGCTGCCTCCTTATTGCTTTTTGTCCCCAACTAAGAAGCTGTCAGAGGACCTGACTGATTTAAGGGGAGCATGCTTTAAGAGCATGTTGTTAAGAGCAAGTGTTCAGTCCATAAACATCAATAAAAGGGTCTTAGAGTCTATTCTAACACTGACAGGTAACTGATGAAGGGACTTTAGGACAGGTGAGACACACACGTCCTCCTCAGCTTATGGCTAGCTACACTGGTTAGCCTCCGACAGGCTGTACAGTGGGAGGTGTCACCTCTGAGGTGGAGCTACACCTTCAGTTACAGAGCGCGTTCTCTGGTGTCGGTGCTCACAGAGAGAAACAGATGCAGACAGAGAGAAAGATCAGTCAGATTGTTTCTTTGTGTTCAATTAGTAGACTCAGTAGAGTCTGTTAAAAAAGCAGAGCAAGCAGCTGGACACACACACACACACACACACACACACACACACACACACACACACACACACACACACACACACACACAAAGTAATACAGCTGACAAAGGGCTGTTCACGGAGGCTGATCAAAGCTGTGGCAGATGGTCATGCAGGGACTAGCTGGCTACGGTTGGACACATACACACACTAACACACACTTACACACAAATGAATTATGAACAAAAACTCTCCTCTCCTCTGCTTCCTTCCTGCCTCCTTTCTATCCTCCCTTGCCTCCTCTTTTCCTTCTTTTATCTCATCAGCCCTCTTGAAGACCAGCTCTCACGTCGCTTCTTCTCTATTTAATTCTCTCAGGTGGAAATCAAAGTGTTTTGATGAGTCAAAAATCCTCCAAATGACTGAGCGAGGCTCCTCGTACAGATTTGACATTAATTGTTTATATTAGAAGCAGATTATTTTCACCCAGATTTTATTTGTTGCTGTATCAAAGGAGGGTGTACACTCAAAAAATTGATAGGAATAACGTCAGGTATCTCCAAGGTAAACATTGCACTTTTGTCTGCCTTGAAAACACGATTCAGTGAGTGCCAAGAAGTACCTGAATCAATAAGACTCAGAACTAATCAAACCTAAAGACACCCAGTCGTGTTAATGAAGATGATCGCTTTCTTACATTTGAAATGAAATGACTGAGAGTTCCAGTTCACACACACCCTTACATGCACATGCCCACACACTGTTTCCACCCTGCCACTATCTATTAAATGTTAATTACTACCAATACCACTCAAAGGAAAAGCGCCTGCTGTCTTTACCCTGCGCACACAAACATAAACACCTTCACACACACAAACACACAATCAAAGTAAATGTCGGGTGAACAGGGGCCACTGCTGTTATCAGATATAAATGACCCCCTCCACCAGACTAGACTGCTCAGGTTACTGCAAATCAATACGCAGCAAATTACCAACACACACACTCACACAGGAGTACACACAAACACATGCGCTACGCAATCTCATGCACAAACGTGTGCAAAGACAAAAACTGGATTAAGTGAGTCATTGTTTCATCATTAATCAGTTACAGAGAGAAAAGAATAAGTGGAAGCAACACAGCTCCTCTCCTGATCCTCTCCTGATCCCCTCCTTCTGTTCTCCTCATTTCCCTTTATTGTTCCTGCTCTCCTCACCTCTTCCTATACTCTCCTGTCGTTAGAGGCTTCTCATGGATGGACACAAAACTCAGACACAGGCAAACAACAGCTGGACAGATTATGGATGAATGGAGAAATCTGGCAAGCTTGACTTTGGCGTCAATCAACACCTGATCAGCTCCTGTGTGGATCAAACAACAGAGCTAATGATGAACAGAGAGTTAATGTACCTGACATTTTCCAGTGCGGACATCGTAGAGAGCCACTGAACCCTGGCGAGCTCCAACAGCGATGCGGTGACTACGGTCACAGTAACCAACCATGTAGAACCTGAACAAGTGGACGACAAACGCACGTTAACATATAAACATTCAGATGAGTTTCATTTAACAATTTAGCAAAGAGGGCAGGACGATTTCACGAGACAAATAATTAACAATCATGCCGTGTACCATTTGTTCCTGTAAAACTAAACCACAAGAAACAACTGCACAGCATGTCTGTTCATTATTAGTAGTTGAAAATATGATAACACAGACATAAACAAACACCATCTTAAAATGTACATACACATACGACCCCCTCTAGTTAAAGGGTAATGTGTATGTAATGTGTGTGTAATGTATTTTTAAATCAAGATCCTGTTTTCCCATGTTTTGTCTTCGTAAGTAGTGGGAACTAGGGTTGTCATGAGAACCGATACTTCGGTACCGAGTTGATGCAAAAAATACGCTGATATCTGCTTGTTTTTTTTTCGGTACCGTAACTACCGGATACAACCTTTCCCTCAGCGGGCCGACCAAAGGAGGAAACACTTCAAACCTGGCTAAACACGTAAAAGACAAACACCCTGACTTGTTTAAAGAATTCAAGGTGGGTGAGTTTCAATTTACCGTCATTTGTGTTATGTTATACTTATGCTGAAATATATGTTACATTATTTGGTTTTGGGAGCCAGCTTACTACATTTATAGGGGCGGCTACTAGTACTCGCTACCTTAAGGCCCTGACACACCAAGCCAATCAACACTAGTCCGTGTAGTGTGTTCAAATGTAACTGACGCAGGGCGACATGAGGCGATGTAGACGACGCAACAGTTAGCTTTTGTCGCAGCTAGTTCTTTGATGTCGGTTTGGTGTGTCCGCACCTTTACATTATAACTTACCATGTGACAGATGGCTAAGGCTGTGCGTCTTTAATGTTACTTAACGTTGCGTTTCAAGCAATTATTATCGGACTAATTGTCTGTCACCATATCCGTAATTTAAAAGTTTGAAACAGTTTTAATAAAGTATTGAATTTAGAAATACACGAGTTCTGTTTTTGGATTTTTATCGTGGTATCGAACGAGTATCGAGAATCGTGGAAATTCACTGGTATTGGTATCGACTACTGAAATTCTGGTATCGGGACAAGCCTAGTGGGAACAACAGTTTTTGAAATTGGTCCAGTATGGAGCGAGAGCGGTGGCAACGACAACCAAGTGAAGACAACTATGTAGTAGGGGAGAGAGTGTTTGATGGAATTCCCACTGGTGGCGCCTTTAATGCACTGGTATTTCTGTAACTGTCTGACATTCCAATATTCACACTCACTGCACCCAGTGATTGGCCGAACTTGTGGTGGTGAGAAAGCCAGTGGACAGGGTTTGAGCGTGTGTTTGTTGCTGTTTTTTTGTGCAGTTTTTTGCAAGCATGCACATATCCTAACACACAAAGATGGCTGTATGTTGATATCTGTTCCTTTGACACCCAGCGGTCAACCTTCAATAACAACTCCCCAAGTCACCCCTCGCTGACCTTATAAGGAATCATGGAGGAGCTTGCTAACACCCAAACACACACACTTACTTGCAAATCGCAGGGAAACACTCCTGCAGTCCTTTCTTCTTCACCAGAGACCCTTCGATACAGTACATGATGATATCCATCACCTGAGGAAGAGGAGGTGACATGTAAGAGAGAGGTCGGAGGAATAGTAGGAGGTGATGATATTTCCCATAATGTCTTTACCAGGACTGTGGAGAACACCATCTTTACAATCAGTAATATAACATGTGATGACATTTACCTCGACCAGCAGATCCACGACGTCTCCAGGCATCTTCTCTATCAGGATGTCGATGACTCGCAGTATCTCAGTCTTGGCTCTGGCCAGAGTGGTGGTGTGAACGTTCTGCTGCGACTGAGAGTTTGCCTGAGCTGCGTTGTACCGATGAACCTGGAAAATAAAAACACATACAAATCTTTCATTACTGGAGAAGGCATAAGAGAGAAAAACACGCTGCATCTGAGAGCATTACATTAGCAATGGGCTGCTAATGGGTTTTGGATACGGAAACGATACATGTCTCAATACCTTACTCTAAGAAATATCAAGTGTTTTATTTAACAAAAAGAAACGAACTATGCCCTTAACGTGCTTCTAATCTGATGTTTGTGAAGATGTTTGAACAGTTCAGTCTCACCTCTCTTGCAATGGTGGTGATGAAGGCCGGAGGCCGGGCAGTGGCGATGAGAGAGAGGGCATGGCGGGCTGAGCGAGCAGAATCTGCCGGTGGGTTGAGGGGTAAACCCATGGTGATACTGTGGAGACAGAGAGTGGCAGAATATCATTCATATGCCCCGAAAGTATATTTTTTAAATCCAAAATACAGACAAAGACATTTTTTGCTGGCCCATTTTTGGAGCTGTGTGGCACACTTACTATGAAATACATTCACTGTTGGTTTTTGTCTTTTCATGTTATTGACAATAACAAAAATATAGAGTATCATGAGTCTTATCCTTTAAAGAGAAATTCTATAATGATCTAAAGAGGGAGAGATCTAAATAGCCGATGTTATAGAGAGGAAGAAAACAAGATTAAAGTGAGGGAAGCGGCAGAGAGGGAGAGATGGAGCCTTACTAATATATGGAGTGAAGAGATTAGCGGGCAGCTTATAATGTCAAGGCTGAGTCAATGGGAGCCATTCAGCAGACGACGGCATAATGGACTCCCACAATGCAACAGGAATTAGACACACACACCCTAACAGCTGGCCACACACCCCTCTGAGTGTGAGAGAGACAGAGGGGGTGAGCAGGGCCACCTTGTTAAGAAATGACTCTGGGGAGGGAGAGGAGAGGGAGGGAGGAAGGGGGGAGTGATGGGTGGACGGACGGCCGAGCTGCACGATTCATCTCCTCTGATTACAGATCACAGCTACAGCACCTGTAATTAATACCGGTAATATATTGGCAATATATCAGCAGTATTGAAATGTTTAATTTCATTTAGAGGGGCGGCTGTAATTGGAAACAGTCAGGATGTTGATATAAGGCAGCAGGAGAGCAGGGAGCTAATTGTGCCGAGAAGCACTGAGGTTAATAACCAACGTTTAGAGCATGTAATGAAATAATCTGGATTATTATTGCAGTCATAGGAGCACACACGCACACAGTGTCATTAATGAAATCAAAATCTGAGGCCACTTTATTAGGTACACCAATGTTATCTATTGCGATTCATTCCAACAGCTCAGCTATAAATTATAACCTTGCAAAGTGTATAATGTTCAGCTTTTAAATGTTTTAGTGAAGTCTTGGCTTTTTTCCATTGTCCAATCAGATGATTTGAGAGGTGGGCAAGTTTACAGAGCTATACGGCCTGACGATAGACAGCAGGTTGTCAAACTGCCCCTGAGTCGTCCTAAAATATGCCTGTAAACATCCATGATGGAGAAGCTCCTGGACCAACTGGTGGTACTCCCCATGATCCAGCCTCTTTTTTAGGGTCTCATGTACCCACACGGATCTCTGTTTATCTGCTGACAGCCTCCCACCCTCAACCAGAGCTGCAGACAGTAGATACTAATTAACATGGAGTTAATAAAATGAATAAATTCACAGTAGACGGATTACACAGGAAGGTCAGGAAGGAGGTGATGGCATGGCTGCGTGGCTGTTAAAAATACTAAATATAAAGATGTCAACGTCAGCATGTTTTGCTGACTTTTAACATTTTGTTGACAATAATTAATCAAGAAAATAATGTGCAGATTAATCAACAATAGACATAATCGTTAGCTGCAGCCCTATTATAAATCAAACTGTGTAAAACTAAGGATGGATTATGAGATCAGATTGTTTAAACTGTTCTACTACTGAATTTACAGCATGTTGAGCTGACAAGGAACACACACACACACATACACACACACGCAGGGTTCAGTGTGTGTGAACCTGGCAACATGACTGCATTCACAGCCAGTATCACGCTGACATTATCCAGTCAATACTGAGTCACACACATACACACAGTGAGGATTGGAAGTATTGATTTTTGTGTGTGAGGGAGGAGTGAATACCTCGATCACATGATGAGAGTCACTGCTGCAAGGAACCAACACTGTGGAGATGCTCAGTGAGTTGCAGGCAGGGTAACAAGGATGGTTTACTGACTGACAGGCTTACCAACTGGTTCAGGAATGGTCTGTTTGCTGGTGTGATTTCAGACGGCATCCATACGTTACTATCCATCCATCCATACGTATGTTGTGGGTCAACTAGACATATTCACACTGCACCTGCACCCATTCCTGATCATGATGCACGGTCCGAGTCGATACAATCAATCTATCAATCTAAATTGCTTCAGTTTGAGTTGCAGAGTGTTGGAAATAGTGGGCCCATTAGCTGACTGACTAATTAAAGACGTGGATTACTGACTGACACCTCACAGACTTCCTTTTTATTTTAAACAGCGACTGATATTTATGAGTCTACAACTTTATTTTCCTTGTATGTATTCCTGAGAAGTGACCTGTTGTTTTCAGATCACTGTTTATCTGTGTGAAAACATCCTGTTGTGCTCATGAGTCGGCATCCACGGTGAGAACAACACGTACTTATCTCTGCACGACACGCACACAAACACACAGATTACTCAAACATTGATCTACCTCTGCATGACAAACACAGTTTTTCAAAAACACACATAAAGAATAAAGTGTGATATTTGACATGCAGGGATAAACACATATCTTTACATTGTGTTTTTGTCCATCTCACACACAAACACATTAAAACATGCACTTATCTCTGCAGTGGCGACAACAAACACATCACACTCTGGTTGGATCAGAGCCACACTGAGGTCAGCGAGAGGCCGTTAAATTCCAGTCCACTGCAGGACATCGGATACACACTGGATTTATACTTTTACTGAAGGACTTTGGACATATGGAAAGTTTCAGAGGCCTGTTCTCTTATTTACGTACGGTACCTGCTTCTTTCTTTAATCGCAGAGAGATTTTTTCATATGAAAACAGACATTAAGCATATTTTTACCTACATATTTTATCCACATGGTTGCAGTTACACAGTCAATCAGCTGAGTACTTCTCAGGCTTTGTCCCGTAAATAACAAATTCCAGTACTTGACTAGGCCATAGCACAGTACAGCAGCATGTCAAGTGGGCCGAACCAGATCTATCATCTTGATTTGTTATCTGAATCCAGCCCGACCCGGAATCCCCACTCTGTCGTGAACGTTAACAAGTGTCGTACACGATAATCCATCGTTTATCTAATGTAATGTGTCATAGAAGATGACAACTGACGCTGTGTCTGAGATGCTCCTCCCATCTGGTGGCACTTCTTACATTACTACAATAATGGTAAATGGACCTGAGCTTGTATAGCGCCTTTCTAGTCATCCGACAACTCAAAGCACTTTTCACACTGGACGCGGACGCTTCAAAGACGCTTGAAACGCTGGAAGCGCTTATTCAATGCTAGCTACTGGCGTCTGACGCTTAAAAAGTAGAAAATATTTTAACTTTTCAGCATCTACGCACATCTAAAAAGAAGCGTCTACAAAAACATGCGTCTAAAAAGACGCTTGAACGCTGGTCAGACACGCCGTATCATAGGAAAACAATGGTTTCACTGGCGTTGCGTTTCTAGTGTTTCATCTCAGTGTGATGTGTGTCACACACACACATTCACACACTGATGACTGAGGCTACTATTCAAGGTGCCACCTGCTACTCAGTTTTTAACACACTCACACACACTGATGTTACAGCCATCAGGAGCAATTTGGGCTTCAGTATCTTGCTCAAAGACACTTTGACATGTGGACTGGATGAGGCAGGGATTGGACTACTGATCTTCAGATTGGTGAATGAACTGCTCTACCTCCTGAGACACGACTTGATGACATCACACACGTCTTGAAAGGCGACCAGCGATGGTTGGTCATGGACCATCATGCAGTCTGTCATGTCTGTCTGTCAAAGCACGATTTTACGACCCCACAATCGGCTAATCTGACGTAGTGACGAGTAGCCCAACATGTAACTGTCATCACACTCTCATAACAAGGTATGGATGTCTGAGAGGGTCATCAGATACACACACACATTTTATTTTATTTCTCCAGCTTGTGCATCTAAAAGTATAAAATGTGTGAGTCTTCAACATCAGGAGCTTTTTCAAATCTCTGCCCATTGAAAAGGGATTATCACACATACACACACACTAACACACACACACACGACTGGTTGTGTGCATCAGGGACAAAGAGCTTCACTGCAAGTCAGCTGCATGGAAATTCACCTGCTGTGAGTGTGAGTGTGTGTGTAAGTGTGTGTGTGTCATGCATTCAACTCTTCACACTGTCCCTTTTTCTACAGCATAAAGCGAACAAATACTAGAACAGACTCTGCGCTTGTGTGTGTATTTTATCTCTCCGTGTTGTAGGTTACTGTGCTGACGTCCTTCGTACACTTTATCAATTAATGATTTAATTCAACCATTTCTCAGCATTATTCCTAAACAAACAGAGACTAACAGCATCCAAGGGACAAAAGGGAAATATATCTGGGACGCAGGAATCTCACTGTCGTCACATTAGGTGATGCGTCCTATTGTTTCCCTGATAACTCTACATTTTGAACAACTAAACCGTGTTGACATCAGCAGTAGGAGAGCTATTTAACGTTAGCTGGTAGCTGTTAGCAGCTGTTAATTATGGTTAAGGTAAATTATGATGTTACCACAATGTCTTAGTCAGGGGCAGCTCTAGTGTTCAAATGTGTGGTGAGAAATTTGAATAAATACAGTTGTTTGAAGGAAAATTTTGTTGATGTTTTCACAGCAACATAAAACAGATATTAGAGAGGAAATTATTATATACTATACTCAGTAAAAGGGCAGTAAAAAGATGTTTTTCATGCAAAAGAAGGTCATATAAAAGCCGTGCATCCCTTGTATTTCACGTGGAATTACAGAGGGTCTGTCAAGGGTGAAAAACTAAATAGGATTGTGTCAATGGCGAGCAAAATAGTGGGAAAACCCCAAAAGCCTCTGACCCATCTCTACACTGAGAGGACAAGAAGAAAAGTGAGGAGAATCCTGGCAAATAGCTCCCACTGAAGTCTGGGAGGCGCTACAGAGTTTTTTAAAAAGTCCTTTGTCCCAAGTGCTATTAGCATCCTTAAATCTACTAAGTGACTAAACCACAGATAATGACATGAACTGCTCTACCGTACTATAGCACTGTATTTTATTTTATTTATTCATATTTTAAAAATGTATCTATATGAATTTGTATCTTGTGTTTTGGCTTTGTTGATATTTTAGCTCTGTTATGTGTTATGCTACATCCTGTATGTTGGTGAGCCGAAGACAATTTTCCACCCTGGTGGACAATAAAGTCGAGAATAAATAAATAAATAAAAACATAAACCACTTATTGTTTTTAACCAAACTTTATATTGACTGTGACTCAATACTTCCAGACTTTTCCTTATGTTAATTATTTTGTGTGAATCTTTATATCCGACTGTTCAAATTATCTTCACTTTCTATTCTACTACAATTTGATTGTGTTGTTTTCTCTTTCTCACTCACACACACACACACACACACACACACGCGCGCGCGCGCACACACACACACACACACACACACACAGTGGCAGCAGACATATCTATACTCATTTAACCAGACTGACCCAGCTCGAGTTTCAGCCTTAATAGGATCAACTCATGTTGGCCAGTTAGATTTCAGCAGGGAGGAAGACACACACACACACACACACACACACACACACACACACAAACACACACACACACACACACACACACACACACACACACAGTCCTTTGTACCTTCATACATGTAAAGATGCCACTGGACCACCTTCGTTCTGCGACCTCTGACCTTCCCTCATACAAAACGCTGCATTAACTCAACCACAGCCTCACTGTGACTGTGTCAAGGCAGCCGTGACCTTTGACCTCCTCTCTGCTGGTTGTGATGTTCATAGTCTACGAGGCAAAATGGACTCTGCAAGTCAACATCAGTGGTTTGACACCAACTTCTGACTGGGTCGTCTCAGAGTGTCACAGTAACAGGATGGAAGTCATGTGATCGGATAAATAAACCTTCACACAGACGTCTACGACCAGAACCAATCAGAAGATCCCAGGATAAATTCTTGTTATGTTTTCCTGACTTGTTAAACACTGGGTAACTTTAGCTCTTCAGGCCTCCAATGCAACAATCTGAGGAGGAAAGATCGCTGTGACGAAGGGTCACTCAAAGGCGTCACATCCACAAAGGTCGCCTCTGCACTGAGCTACGATTACAGTCGAGTCGACGCCGGTCTGTGCCGCCGACTGCCAGCACCAGCAGTGCCCTGGACTCTCTGTCAGCATATAAACTTATATCCCAGTTGAGGTAAGGTGAGCTAAAGGGTTCGCTCTGCGAGGAGCAGGAAACTCCTTCACAATCCGACCACTAGTTTTCTGGAGAAACACGGTGATACCACATGAACACAGACAAACGCACACAGACAGAGGACTCACATGTCAGAGCAACGCAGACATCGTTACATCATCATAATGTCCTGCAATCAGATTACAGCCTGGCTTCCATAACTCAGTGTGTCGGCTCTATAATGCCTGAGTGTTTCTGTGTGTGTGTGTGCTCTTATGTTTGTACCTATAAGCAGGCTGTTGTCTGTACTCTGGAATCTGAGAGGGAAGACTAAGCCTTCAAACAGACCAACACAAACAGTGACTCAATCAGAGCAGAAACTGAGGACACAGGTCTGCTCTGAGCCACAGTGTCTTCATGTGCAGTGTCTATTTAAATCTTTCTGTATGTAACATTGTTTTTACTGTGTGTGCATGTATCAAGAGCCAGTTCAGAGTGGTACACCACTGTGTGTAAGTGTGTAAGTGTGTAAGTTATCAGTGACTGCATTATTTAAGTTTGTGTGTGCGTGGCCGTGGACTCACTTGGCCAGCTGCTTCTCAGCATCGGCGCAGAGCTCCAGCAGTCCCATGAGCACCGCTGACACGTCCATATACGGCTCCCACACGGTGAAGCCTCGGCCAATCAGATCGATGGCGGTGCGGCGGATGGTGCTGTGGGGAGGCAGCTTGGGGCTGGGGGGCTGCAGCAGCAGGAAGGTCAGCGCCTTACCTGCCAACAGTAGAAACAGTAGAATCAGAGTAAAGTAGCAGAGTTAAGGAGGAGGGGGAGTTCATCTGAAAATGACAGGAGCTCAATGTTACTGCGTGGAAGGTCGAACCTGTAACAATCCTACATTTTATGTGACTTAATCAGCTCTTATTTCAAATTTTCTTTTTCTCTTTTTGTTGCAGCAGCGAATAATGTAAAGCCAAAATGAGAATCAAGATGTGAAAAAGGTGCTGGAGAAAAACTTTGATGAATTGAAGTCATGGGGTCCACGTTTAAAAACAGCAAAACTATACCAAAACATCAGTTTACAAACTCTCACACAACTCATGCAGTATAACCCAAGTCTCATTTATCCAGTCGTATGCTCAGTACTTCCCAAACAGACAGCTCTTTCTGATGGGGAACGGAAAGTGAAATTTATCTATGCTCTCTTCAAAGCCAGACTCCATTAACAAAAACAGTCATTTTAATTCACTGAACACAGGAGCTGCTGGTCTACTGCTGCCTCGATCACTGAGGTTTTTTTTGTTGTGTGACATTGTTGAATCCAAACTAACCCTTTAAAACACCAAAGTCACACAATAACACAAACAAATCAACTAATCAAGGCAGTAGTAGACCAGCAGCTCCTGTGTTCAGTGAGGTAAAAATTACTGCTTTTGTTAGGTCCCGTTTATACGACGACTTCAACTGAAAATGGTAAACTTTAGTTGCGGTTTGGCCGATAGTTTACACGACAGCAGTGTTTTGGGTGCCTGAAGACGCAACATTTTGAAAACGGGTTCCAGAGAGAAATTTTTTTGGAAACGGCAGCGACTCCATAACTTACAATATGCAGTCCCTCTGAAAACGGAGACTTTTCACACATGCTCATTACGGTTCCAGTCACTACGCATGCGCAAGAATTGATTGAATGATTTGAAGTGATGTGTGGATCTGTTACTGTAGCAAGTCCACCTCATCGTCCATCCAGACAAAGTTATCTGTGCATGCTTTTGCCATTGTGACTTCTTTGTTTTGGTTTGTAATCACCACATTGTAGAGGAAGGTGCTTCATCGCAGCTGCATGGCGTCATGCCGTGGTGTTGCTTTGCAAATGCAGCAACATGTAATAACCATTAAGAAATTCTAACTTCTGAGAGACAAAAAATGAGAAATCCTAATGTTTCCAATGAGATTCGGGTAAAATAGATCCAACTTTGGTGCTACACACACACACACACACACACACACACACACACACACACACACACACACACACACACACACACACACACACACACACACACACACACACACACACACACACACACACACACAGAGGATATAGACAGCTCGCAGGATGGAGGTCACTTCATAGCTGACCTGACATTTGAGCCAGTCTCTGTGGGGACAGACTGACCATTAAGGCTCCTGAAAATATCCCCCATCCCTCAATAACACCCCCCTCCAACACACACATACACACTCACACACATACACACACCCTCCTCCCCCCCGGGTGTCTGTCTGTCTGTCTGTCTGTCTGTCTCTGCCTGTCTCACAAACTGGAGCCTGAGGTCCAGAGCTTTTAGCAGATTCTTCCCGAAGTGCTTCAAAAACATTAAGTCTGAGGAAGATCCAGACAGAGAGGCAGGACGGAAAGGGTAACAGGAAAATACAGCTATCATATATTAACTGCCCATTTATATATTTATTTATAGTCAGTGTCATATGTGTGGAATATTCTGGATGGGTCTGTCGAGCATTGTATGGTCGTGGCATTAAGTCTTTCTCTATAGCAACATGAGGGAGGCTCGTCTTCTTCTGCTGTCAGAGTGCACTCAGGGATCAATACACTTCATTGTATTTTCACTTGTAAATGTAAATGCTAAACAGCCATAATATGAAGAAACATATAATATAAAACAGATCATTTACTATCAGTATTTATAATCCTGTGGTGGCTCTAAAGGTCCTCCAGTCTCCAGACACACACAGCTAATCTCATCATCTGGATCTCATGGCATTTAATCATCAGCCCGCCTTTAATGGCGAAACCCCTCTTCCTTATTGGTTTATACTTCCCTCAGTCTATGGACGGGGCTATGAGAGATGTAGCTAGAGGCTAACCCTGTTAGCATTGCACTGTACGACTGTTGCAATATATACCAGCAGCAACAAGATGGAGCGCTAACTGTGTTAGCATCGTTGTGGTATGTTGTTATGGGTGACTGTAAGAGATGGACGTCAGCGCTAACAGTGTTAGCAGGTATGTTACTGGTGAAGAGACAAAGAGTCAAACATGCAGATCAGGTGTGTTGTTGGCATGTTGTGACTGAATCAGTGAACTTTGACCCTCAGCTTGTGAACAACGTGAGCAAACACCAGAAAGAGCTCAAATCAATCATGTTTTTGTAAATCAATATACATACAAACAGCAGACTATAAATATCCACAGTGATGCAGAGCTGAATGAACTTTGACCTCCAGTTAGTGATTTTTACAAATCCTCAAAACCACAGACAGGTTTTGTTTTCCTGAGCTGCTTCAGCAAAAATCCCCAAATAATAAATCGTTACTCTCAAAACATTGTGTGCAGCTGTGATACCTGCTTCTCATTTTCTCACAGTCAACATTTACTCACAGCTCAAACACTTTGAGGCCCAGATCAGAAATCCTGGTGTCATCTTTGATGCAGTTTTAAAACTGCACAAACAAATTCACACTGTTGTGAGAGGTTGCGAGAAGGTTTTCCGACCTGGATGTGAAGCAACTGCAGTCACATGACACATTGTTTGGGTTAAACATGAGCATGTTACAGTCCTGGAGGATTATTAATGTGCACCTCCTCCTGTACTGCCTTAATATGCACATTCAGCACATCCAATGCATCAAAACATTGTTTTCTAGTTGAAGCCGCGCCTCGTTTTCAAACTGTATGGTTTGACTAAAATGAACAATGACAGCAATATAGTCCACGATGAGCAGCGCTAAAATCAACCTGCGTAGTTGTCCCTCCATTGTGACATTAGAAAGTGTCACATTTATCTTGCAAGTGTACTCTTCTTCAACGTTTGCTTTACTTCCTGGATTTTTCCCACATGGAAATTCTGACCAATCAAGAGCAGCTTTCTCACACAAGGCATTTGATCTGGTCCTCTTGTAAATGCTGCCGTGACAACACGAACCAACTCTAGGCAATTGGGACAACTTTGGGACAACATGAGTCCTTGATTCAGACCAAAGGAGACGACTCTAGGGCTGAAAGCACCTTAGAAACACACCTCTTTAAAAATAAAAACAAATCCTGGATCATTTTTGAAACACAAAACCAAAAAATAATGAGGCATAAATGAGTGTTAACACGCTACAAGCTGATACTGTTCTTAGAGTCTGTGTTGTATAAAAAATGATTTGCAAACGTTGCGGTCCTCCTGATAGGAAATCAACATCAGATTAGTTTGAAATCAACTAATAATCAATAAATAAAGTGTGTGGGTGACTGTGTGGGAGGATGGGATGGGGGGCAATATGAATGGGGGCGTCGTGGGGTTAAAGGTCACCAGTCAGATTCAAACCACTGACATTGTTGATGCGTGTGTACGTGCTCCTCACACGCTGAACCCAACATAGAGCGGGCCTCAGAGGTTATGAGGTCAGAGTTCAACAGTGAGCAGTGACAGTGGCTGTGGGTGGGCAGCTCCATGTGTGTGTGTAATGATCCTGATGGAGGTTTAATCTGACAGCCACATTTGCACTTAGAAACCTCTATTAATTTTTTTGTCCTGGACTATTAAAGATGGCCGTTAACAATCAGCGCTGTAATTGGCCGGCTCGAGATTCAAATTTACAACCCCTCCCCTCCAGCCAGGGAGCAGGAAGTGGAGAGGTCCGGACTCGGGTCCATTTCTCATGACGGACATCTTTGTTTAAAGGCAGGCCCGGACCCAAATGAACCGATAGCTATTGACAAAGCATCAGTCGGCCATAATGAGCTGTTAGTTAGAGCAGTAAACATGTCACATTAACACGGAGAGGGTGATTAGAGCAGGAGGAGGAGGAGGAGGAGGAGGAAGAGGGAGGAAAAAAGGAAGGAGGGAAAGTAGAGAGTGTGAAATAGTGACAGATCGGTGATGTCTAAAGTTTACCAGGCCGAGTCGCCCACTAACAGGCTTTCTACTTCCTTTCCTCCGTCTGCCCTCCCCCCTCCTCTCTCTCTCTCTCTTCCTCTGTTTGAGCTTAAATGAGAGGTGAAGGTAAATCAATGCTGGGGACTTGGTTAGTGGATGAGAGCCGGATCGGACTCGCTGCAGGGAGAGGGAGAGAATTAAAAAAACAATACAAAAAGAGAAACAATGAGAGCCAGGTTTCGGTGGGAAGCAGGGGAGATCTTAGAGGTAAAAATATTATCAAAAAATAATTAAAGTAATGTTTGGACAACAACTGCTGCGCACATCACAAAAAGAGTCTGTCCTCCAAAATACGCCCACATAGGTTGTTTTTACGAGCAGCAATTATGACCCATTGTTACGTTTGGTGAAAAGCGACGACCTCTAGTGGCCGTATTAAGTTTGACATGAAGAAAGGAGGAGGTCAGGGGTGTTGTGTTAAGAGCGCAAAATCTGCTTAAGGCAGGAGAAAGCGGAAGTGGACAGGTCAAACAAACACAGGCCTTTTATCCAGGAGATCAGTGTATTTGTCTCATGTAGAAACCAAAGTCAACAAAGAGTTATTTTCAGGTTTGCACCGATTTATCGGCTGAACATCAGTATCGGCCAATATTCGCCTTGCTGACCGCCATCAGCTTATCGGTAAATAAGACGACATTCATTGCTGATGTTTTTCTGTTGTGTCACATCAATTTTGCGAAGGCTGTAGAGTGGGGCTTCAGACCAGCGGCCATAAACCTGAATTAACGAGGAAGTACATAAGAATACAGTGACTGTTTGGTGAGTGGGCTCTGTGATCTCACCGGTGAGTAGCAACCGGTGTTCGGTCCTCCCAGGGACAACAGCAAAAGTGTTTGGAATGAACAGAGATTTTCCTCTGGATGCTTTCAGGATGAAAGGACGCAGTAAACTGACGCACCCTATTATTTCCCCGATAATGCTACACTGTGAACAATGGATGCATGTTAAATGACATTTGCCATGTGACGACTGTGACGTGAGGTTACACTACATTAGTAACACACGTACTTCTTTCAAACCAAACCATGTTCTTTTGTTCTCTAAGCTTCACGAAGTAAAGTTGTTTACCAACATCCTATGTTTATTCTGAAAAGACACTAAAGAAGGAGCACCATCTAAAAGAAAAAGAACAGAAGAACAGGAGAAAGCTAGTGGAGAGAGCTGAGAGATTTGAAAGGTTTTAAAACTGATCCTGAGTTGGTCCTTTTCCTAATCGACAGGTATGTAATTTTTGTTTTTATTTAGAGAATATACCGCAACTTGTTAGACGTTGTTTCACTTCAATATATGATGACATGGAAGTTATAAGCAAGCTAAATGTAACGTTAGCTGATGTGAACTGCTTTTGTCTAGTAACGCAACAACAAACGCCACAAAATGATCTGCGACTGTGACGATGAACACAAATATACAGCAGGCAGTTGTCCTCAGTTTATAAGAAATCCAGAGCTACACCAGAACATTTATGATTTTCCTCTCGCTCTCCAAAACAAATGCATGCAGTAATTGCTGGTTGCAGTTGAGATTTTACGACACCAGGCTGTGGGTGTCATACCGCTTCAACCAAAGGGGGCGCTATAATCAACACAAAATTATAATCACAATTATTTTAATAAATACTGGGATAAGGATTATTTAGCTCATTAGATTATTTAGATATTAGTCTTTAGAGATAATATTTTTATAGCAGTTTTACATGTAAATAAACAGAGTACTTCTTTAGCTTCCATGTTGAGCATCTCCTACGGATACATATCTGCTGCTGTTTTTTAACATCGGTCACAGTAACTTTCTTGTGACGTGCCGCCATGGATGTCTTGACTTGAAGCTAGACAAAGGACGAGGATTAATGGTAAAGGTATGGTAACATTAGCGACGCTATTAATCTCTGTCTTTGTGCATTCATCATACTTCAGATTGTGGTGTTTTTTTCCCCAAGTGGTTGAACAAGTGGCTTCGTGGTACAAACACGTCTTGTGCACTCTTTGCATGTTTTTTATTCTCTCCTAAAACCAAAATACTTCAGGTGATGACGGATTATTTTGGCTTCGCCCGTCTGCAGGCGCAACATTCAGAAGAGCTTTTCATTGGCTGGTGCTGTAAGGTGCGCACATAGCCGCATGACAGCTCTCCAAAAGTGTAGGCTGGTTGTTAGTTTAGAAGGTGTTTGATTTTAATATGCAGCAGAGTCTTCTGTGAGCTGAGCACATATTTTTAACCTCAATGTTGCAGTCGATCATGTTCATTTAATTGTGGGAAGCCTTAATCGTGATTGTAATTAATATTAGATTAATTATGCAGCTCTTGTTTCCACTTAAAAATTAACAATCTACACATGAAGAGATGAACAGAGGACACTTTTTAAACCCTTTAAAGTTCACACATACTGACACAAGCATGGCTGGTAAAGTGGCCATGATTTTTACAACTTAATTAAATGCATTAATATTGTCTTCATACTGTGAACTAAAAAAAATATGAGAGATTGGTTGGGTCTGATCCGCAGCAGAGAGATTTGTAGTTTCCATCAGCTGCTTGTCCCTGTTCAATTTTCCATGACACAAAATAAAACTCAATTTCCAATCTGCCCTCATGAATGTTTTAAAATGCCACAGTGAACGGGCCTCAGAGGGGACTGGAGGTATTTTGACATTTACCGTGAGCATTATTGTCCAGTGATGGTACACAGACATATAGTTTGTCTCCTTTATCCTGTCCAATCACATCCTCCCTTCCCTCTGTCATCATCTGTCCTTCCTTCCTTCCCTCCGTCCTTCCTTAGGCCCAATCTCCCCCTCCATCTTCCCTACATTTCCCCCCTCGCCATATGAAAACATCAATCTATACTTGGCTGTATAGACTACTGTACCCGCCCTCTCTCTGGGTGGACAGCTCTCATTCATCACACACACGGCGCTGTATGCCAACAACACCGATCCATCTTTCAATTTCATAACAGAGAGCGGAGAAGGGGGGAGACGGAGAGTGGAAGGAGGGAGAAAAACAACAGACTGAACGAGAGCTGGAAAAAGAACTGAGTGAAAGTAAGAGAGGGATAAAATGGAGGAAGGGGAGGCAGCATCAAATATGAGACAGAATTAAAAAAATGTTCCACACATGCTTTTTACAGTCACCTGTGATTGTCTGCTCGAGCTTTTTATTAAGTAATAACATGTTTTACAGGGTTCAGTCGCTCTGCGAGTCAGGGTGAGGTTTGGAGGAGAAGCTTCCTCAGCTCAGTTAGCAGACATTGTCCTCTGAGACAAATGACAGTATGATGGCCAAATATGACCTGTGTTTCAATGTTTAGGTTACAGTTATCTCTATAAATCACTATCTGCATATGAATGTAGGCTCTGTAGGCGACAGACAAGATTCTGAAATCAGAAGCGTTCTGGTTTCCTTTGCAGTCCGAGTGGTATTGACTAGGGATAATGAGAACACAATTATCTGTATCTGCTCAACCAACTAAATTATCTGCATCAGTATCGTACTCCAAATGGGCGGACTTAAATCCAAAAGTGGGTGTGGCTTCAACCAGAAATTGATGCAGGTGGATCAGAAGTTGCTATGTTGAATATTTAATAGAAAAATATTTACAGAGCGATGACAAACAACCCACTAACTCCCACTAACAACTGTCTTTTGTACATAATGGGAAAGGTTACAACAGGCATTTACACCTAGGTTAAGTGACGCTGCAGCCGCCACAGGCTTTTATCAGCTTCAGCTCTGATTGGTTTTGATGGAAATACAACACCTGGGTGAATGCACTAATTTTTGCCCCTTTACCGGCAAGATGCAATGATGCGATTACTTCATTTCACTATTAACCGCAATTTTAAACGCCACGGTTAATTATTCGTAAAGATTCCTTAACACCGTCACTCTCCAAAGATTATGCCACGATGCTAAACCATATACAGTAGGTCAGCGCAACTCGCACGGAATGAAAACAAAGTTACACAAGCGGCATGTCCGAGTGATGAAGTATGGATGAAGAAGACTTATTCCCCCAGTCAGCCGTGTGGGATCATTTTGGCTATCGCAAAATGACCAAGGGGTTATTGCTGACGACGGCTTTCCAGTTTGTAAAACATGCCGCAAAAAAGTCACGGCCAAAGGAACAAACAAGAGCAACATGATACAATGCCTGCGGGACAACCACCCGGCTTTACATGTGCAAGTAAAGGTAAATGCACAATAACTGGGTTAAAATACATCAATCTCAATTCTAATTCTAATGTAACACTGAATTAAGAAATTATATGTTAGTGTGTCATTTGCAATTAACGGCGTAGTGGTATGATACGAGTTGGGCTTACAGTGCAACGTGACAAGCTAAGGCGTAAGGTTGTAATGGTTTTGGGTCCATGTAGCTCTTTGGAGTGAGACGACAGGCAGAAACTCACGTCCACACGAGTGCGGGATTTCACAAATGCTCGTCGTTTATTTTTACATCAACTTAAAAACACTCCAACCTTACCAAGCCCGGTTGTACAGCTACAATATTTTCATACATGAACAAAATAGTCGCCACACGTACTTAAAACCATCACTGTTGTGTTGGGAGATAAAAGAAAAAGCAGGAGCACATGGAAATAAATCTTTTCTTTGGTTTACTCGTCTTGGCTGTGTACGCTGTTGTTGGCAGCGCAGCGTGTGCACAAGCAGTGACTGACTCTGCGTTAGAGATTCCTCCTGGCTCTGATTCGTTCATTTTGTTAAGATGCAATTAATTCTTGCAAATGCCTCGAGGAGCACTAAGAGGAGCCAGAGGAACCAGATTTTTTTCACAGATGATCTGTCTCATGTACTACTGTCAGGATATTGTGACAAGGTGTCTAAAGACAGGTAAATTTAATGCTTTTTAAAACCCTTTCATGTCACCCTTTAACCAAATTTAGGACAGATTTTTGGACGAATCATGTTGTACTTATTCAAACATTGCAGGCCAGTAGTTTACTGTAGATGTGGTCTTGTGCAGAGGTAAGTGTTATATAGGTATATGGTTATTAGAGTGAGTTAAGTTCGAGAGTATTATAATTTTTGAAAGTTTTACATAGAAAGGCTTCACTCATTTTCACAAAAAGAAATTCAAAAATGGGTAAATGAAATAAGATTAAATGTCTACAGCAGAAAAAAAAATCAAATTTAAGACTATCTAATGACTCTTTAAGGACCTGCAGAAAATGTATATAAGAGGTACCTACTGAACCTTTAATGTTCAGCTAACATTAAAAACTGATGAGGTTTGGTTTATTCTGAGTAGCAATTAGATGGGATCATAATTTGCAAATGAGACGCAGCCAGAGGAGTCAGTGAAAGGTTTTTAAAATGGTTAAGCTCCACTCAAGGGGATCAATTAAACCTTGAGTTGTTTTCATCTGGTGACATGGGCTTGGGGTTTTTTCTGTGTGTGTGTGTGTGTGTGTGTGTCCGGTGAGTCCAAACAGGTGAGCTGACCGCTGTGTCCAGGGCCAACATCACGCTCCACAGTCTATCAGTGGGAGCACAGGCTCTGTCGCTGGGCGGATGGCCCCAGAGGCAGCCAATCAGAGCTCAGGAGCAGCAGGATGGAAGAGCAGCTCTGCTTAGTGCAGGTTTGATGCCCACCAAGGTCCAACGCTGCAGGCACAGCGTGGCACAGGCTAGACCCCACTGTGTGTGTGTGTGTGTGAGAGTGTGTGTGGAAGTCAGCACCAAGCTCCTTAAGGTGTCAAGCTTGGTGGGTGAAAATCAATCCCATCTCTCCGCTCACCTCTAATCCAACACTGAAGTTTCTACTTTGTCAGTTGTGTCGTCCTGAGTTTGGAAACGCCAGGATTCTGGACCAAAACAGGAACCACTGAACACCTCAGTATCTGTGAGGCTCGCCACGGTAGTCGGTGTTATTGAGGGATGCTACTATAATAATCTTAAAGTTACTGTTCTGACAGCCGCAGCATCTTTCTCCTTAAGTATGACACTTCTTCTTAGCTGAGGGACTTACAAAGTTGCACAGAATCCCTTAAAAGTTTTCCTTAGTTAAAGAAAAATGTTAACTCATTTACTGCTTTGAAAGAGATTTTACAGCAGTAGAGGTTTCCATGGAGATTGTTTGTTTGTTGTACTCGGGCTCGTGACGCCTGTAGGAAAAGATTACACTTCTTTAGAAAGCACAAACTACAAAGTAAATTTGATCCCCAAAAAACAACTAATTGTTGGAAGAAATTGCAATGAAAATTAATTCAGTCAAGTCAAAAGCGTATCCATCAGGTTCTCCTGGTCACAAAACACTAAACTAGATTGTGTTGCAGTTAAGATAGAGTCAGGGGTACCTTAAGTTTTTGTTACCTTGCTTTAGCTGCTAAGGTCTTTTGTGCAACAGTCTCGGGATTCCTTAAGTATGAAAACAAGACAAGGAGAAACCTTAAATACTTAAGTGAACATTTTAAAGAAACCTAACCCGATCACTGCACAATGCATGTCGGTTAGTTTTGTGTTCCGACTTCATCCAGACTTTCTCTGACATCCTACAAAAGTGGACAGCAATAATCTCGTGAGAGTGGGGTGGCCGCAGTTTTTAGAGCCAGGCGCTGCGGTTGCTCTCCACCGACTGCAAGACTCGGAGCATGATGGGAAATGTTTCCTCTACAGACTGAAGGCTGCTGGAAACCGTAGGGAATCTGTCCGACTTCACCGCCTCCTGCTGCAGCCGCCGCCTGCTCTCGTCTACTTTCCGAGAGAAGGTGGCTCTTAATCTTAATTGAAGGTATTTGCGCAGTTGGCCCCAGGACCTTACATGCAAGGCAATATTCCTGGACCTGAACTACAGTGGTGACTACAACCTGAATGTTGAGGAGACCAAGAGGATGACAGAGGAAGAGGTGGACATCCTCGGGCAGAGAGGATAATATGTTGTCATGGTGCATGCTGGGAGTCTTTCCTATATGCAAAAGATCTCTGTGTATACCCAGAATATAAATACAGCATAGAGCGTATCATCACTGTACTTACATGTGTGTCTGGCCAGTGAATAGTTGGATGACCCTCCGCTCGTCAGTCCGAAGCCCTCAGGCGCCTGTCCGCCGGCTCGAGCCCGTGCTAAACCCTTCGGAGGTTCAATCTCAGCGCCGAACTCAGCCCCGATGACCCCCAGCAGCACGATGGCGGTGGCTTGTTTACGGCGCTCCTCGTATGAGTTGGAGATCTTCTTGGCGTTGGGTGGAAGGTTGGACAGACACCCTGTGGAGGGACAGAGAGAAATCAACATATGGGTCTGACACTGGTTCGTTGATTTAGCGCCCTGTTTGTGTTTCTCTTTTTTTAATTCAGAGCCCCACATTTATTCAGTTTACTGTCATAAAGGAGAAAACCTGAAAACATTCACATTTAAGAAGCTGGAACCAGAGATTTTTTTGAATCAAGTAGTTGACAACTCACTGATTAATTCTTGCGACTCTAACACAGTGTAGTACGCTGCAGTAAAAGACAGTTCATAAGAGGGATTCTATATATCGTGCGGCCTTTTTATCTCCAAAAAAAAATCCTCTTAACTCCAGCAGTTACACCCTTATCACACTTTCTTTTTATGAATTTGAGAACAATAAACTTTTGTGTAATTTTAAAGTCTTAATATAATATCAAGGACTTAAAATAAATGTCTAACATGTTAATACATTTGAGTTCAATTTAAGAATGGAAGTGACTCCAAACCTAAATTGAGTTTATACCCTTTAATAAAATACACTACAGTCCACTGTACGACGTGGTTAAATGAGATCCAGCTTCATTTTTCAACCAAAGAAATAACACCAACCAATTCACACTGTGTCAAACAACAAATCTGCAAATCTGCCTCCTGCACACATCAAACATGATGACTGTCAAAAATAAAAACCTGCCAACAGCTCCATCTAATGTCCGTCACATGACAAGGAAACTTCATTTAAATGCAAAGCTGCAGGAGCTGAAAGGAAACCTGCAAATGCTGCTTTCAATGCACTCAATAAATTTAGATAAGAATGTTGCTTTCTTGCTGGAGAACCTGACCTGTGATCTGGATCATAACTGTTTTGTTTGGATGTGCTATTTATCTATTTATTTTCTGTCATACTCCTGAACAATTCATGCATTTATTTTGCACACATTTATTGTTTTTATATTGCAGCGTCTGTTTTTGGTTTGTGGAGATTTTTCTAAAGAGTATATATATTTATTTTTCTGTTGATGTTAAAGACTACGTCTGTGTTTAAAGATGCTGCAGGTTGGTTTGTTTCCTCCCTCTGACACTTTGAGCTGCTGTAGCTGAATAGAGAGTGTGTGAGGGACCCCCGCTCTCAATTCTTTTTTCCTCCTTTTCATGGTGAAAGGTGGTTAAAAAAAACAGCAGGCCTGTGAGTCTCCAGTGAGCCGATAACAAGTGAACAGGCACACTTCTATTGTCCTGGTATTAACCATTACTCACACACACCCACACACACACACACACACACACAGGCACACGTCCTGCTGAAAGCCTTTAGTCACAGTGCAAACACACACACACTTACGTACAGGCGGTCATGTTCACAGACCTCTGGAAGGCTTTTGGACACGTGCAACTGGAAACCTTTTTGTTGTGTGTGTGTGTGTGTGTGTGTGTGTGTGAGTGTGTTAGTGTGTGTGTGTGTGGGCGTGTCCGTCTATTGTGTTCACCAAGACGACCCCAAAATAACCCTCTTTTGTGTGTGTGCGCGTGTGACAGGGTCTGCACAGTGGGGAGCTGCTGCAGCCCTGAGAGGGATTCATGACTCTGTGTGTGTGTGTGTGTGTGTGTGTGTGTGTGTGTGTGTGTGTGTGTGTGTGTGTGTGTGTGAGACCAATAAGTGTGTGTGTATGAGTATCACAGTGGGAGATGAGAGCTCCTTACACCCGTTGGATCAAAGGCCCAATAAGGACTACATAAATCTGTGTGTGTATGAAACAACCTAACACACACACACACACACACACACACACACACACACACACACACACACACACACACACACAGCTTCACCCTTGGATTTCTCTTTCTTATTTTCTCTGGCTCTGGATGAGCGAGCACAGCATTGTTATGGATTTGAATTGCAGGGGAACAAGCACTTGCTCACCACACACACACACACACACACACACACACACACACACACACACACACACACTCACACTCACACTCACACTCACACTCACACTCACACTCACACTCACACTCACTCACTCACTCACAGTGTGTGTGAGGACTTGAGGGGTTAGCGAGCACACTGGGCGTGATGAAAAGATGAGCGTTGAACACTGCTGTGTCTACTTCCTGTTGATCTTCACGTGTGTTGGATTTGTTAACGTCACATGATCCTCAGTGAGCAGAGTGATCAGTGAAAGGATGACGACTCCAAATAAAAGGTGATACATACAGATGTTTAAAGACTCAGCTGGTAAGTTGCTCCTAAAAACAGGCAATACAGGAAAATATTGCAGTCTTATGAAATAATATATAATTAAACTGAGTCTGTTTTGTGGTTAAGTTCAAATGTAACTAACTTTGAACAGGGCATTTGTCTAGGGAGGCACCGATCAGATATCTGGATCGAATATCGGCCCCGATATCATCAAAATAGATGGATTGGGTATCGGCAAATGCAACCTATATCTGAGGCGATCCTTTCCCTTTAAATCTACTGCGACGCGAGCTACGTCATACGTCCAAACTGAAAAAGCTGGATCGGTACATCTCTATATTTGTCAGCTTCCAATTGGCAGTGATACCAATACAACACCTAGGTGAACACACTAATTTTAGCCCCTTTACCAGCATGATGTAATAACTTGCCACCACAAAATACCGGCCGCTTGGACCTTGAACACGACATCTTTTGCGCGTCTGTCTGTCCTGGAAGAGGGATCCCTCCTCAGTCGCTCTTACTAAGGGCTCTACCATTTTTCTTTTCCTTTCAAAGACTTTCTTTTTGGGGAGTTTTTCTGTTTCCACTGTGAGGGTCCTAAGGACAGAGGGATGTCGTATGCTGTAAAGCCCTCTGAGGCAAACTATGATTTTTGATATTGGGCTTTATGAATAAAATTGTTCAAAATGTAGTCGGCACCAAGTTTAAAAGGGAGACTACGTTAGTAAGAGATATAAAAAAGAAACTAACCACTGGGTGACAGACTCTCATTGACAGCCTGACACTGACCAACAGCTGACCGTGGGCTTGGTGCGTCAGGGCCCTCCAAAAGAAGGTTCTTCAGAGGCACACTCCAAACTGAGTGTTATTAGAAATCATCGGCAAGATGGCCGCCCAAGCAACAAAAGAAACCCCTCCAAAAATCTATTATCTTTGATAATCCAGATTCAAAATTTACGATAAACATTGTATTATCTTGTATTGTTTATAGTCCTTTCTATGTGACAAACATTGCAAGAAATCACTGGTACAGCTAACTAGCTAGCTAACATTACATTGTTATTGCTGATTTGCGCAAAACAGTATCGCATTTTGACATATTTCCATGTCGCATTTCCTCCTCGTTGATGCCATTTAACGTCCAGCAGTGAAGTTGCTGCACTTGTTACCGCTCCTCTGATATCAGTGCAGACTGGCAGGGTAGGAACATGGGTTGCTAACGTTAGCCTACAGAGCACTGCTAGTTGCCTGGTAGTGAAGCTTGTATTTTATTTGACGACTTCTTTGATCATTTCATAATGTGAAATTTAAGTTGTAAATTAACCATGAGTGTCTATATTTTCTATCTCCATCACATAATGGCAAATGTCATTGTGATGACAGCAATACTGCCGTAGTTGCATCTGTTTACGTAAACGCCATCGACGACCACTGATGACGTGTCAGGGTCTTGACAGGTTGCCCCATTTAATAGGGGAAGATTTCAACCACTACCCGTGGTGACACTGATCTGAGGGCAAAGCGGCACTTGAAAAATGAGAGGTAGGGGTAAAAATAAGACTTGTGATATGTCCTTGGTGTAACCATTCATGTTTTTTGGAGCACACGTTCGCACAAGTGTGATTAAAAAGTAAATAGATTTCAGAAAAACAGCGAGTCTGATATTTTGTCCACTGTGTTTGTTCCTCAGTCCATTTTTCAGACCTCGGGAGCCCCCTCCCCCCATATTTCCATATTATATCCTGGTGCTTTTTATAATGAGATTGCTAAGGGCCAGCTGTCATTTGGAAAAAGGCCCAGCGGCCGGCTCTGATAAATGGATTACAGATGGCATCCATCCCCGGGCCAGACTGGGCCAGTAGATAACAGAATTAGAGATAGACTCCCAACCAGAATCACTAAAAAGTTGAGATTTACAGAGAGAAAGTAAAGAGAGGGCGGGAGGGAGGCTTCAGACAGATGGACGGGTATCTGCAAGTTTCAGACACACAACCAAGATATTTAGTCGTACATAAACCTTTGTACAAGACAGGATAGTAGATAGAATAGTCGAAGGGGAATAAATTACTTTGATTATTTACAGAGGAGAGTTGAGGACGAGTGTACAGTGTGTGGTATGAATGAGCACTGTGGTATGTTGATTATACCCAGAGTCAATGAACAGTAGCAGGACGGTTCTGTCACACCTTCTGACTCCTGATTGGATGGGCACTCTTGCTGTGCTGCTATTGGTGTTTGACGCTGATGTTCAAAAGGAATAAACATGGCTGCTGCTCTGGACACATTGTCAGATTTCTTTATCTGTGTGGCGTTGGTGGGTTAGTGGATAGAGCAGGTTCCCCATGTACAAGGCTGTTGCTGCAGCGGCCCTGGTTCGAGTCCAGCCTGTGGCCCTTTGCTGAATGTCATCTGCTCTCTCTCCCCCTTTCACGCTTGTCTGTCCTGTCAACTGAAGACTAAAATGCCCAAAAAATATCTTAAAAGAAAAAAAATTCTTAATCTGTGAAGTTATTGATATATTTGAGGAGATGAATAGGTGATGTCATCATGTTAATAATGAGTTCCTGCAGCAATCTGTCAAACCCAATTAATTCTTCCAGAGACCTGCACTGAGCTGATGAGTTTCAGGCTGCTTTCAGACCTAGAGTCGTCTCCTTTGGTCTCAATCAGGGACTATTCACATAGTTGTATAATTGCCTAGAGTTGGTTCGTGTTCTCTCGGCAGCATTTACAAGCGGACCAGATCAAACGCCTTGTGGATATTTACCTATAGTTTGATTTAGTGTAACGATGTGCATGTATAATATCATTTATTTAGTTTAGTTTTCTTTACGTTCAAGAAACTCTGACTTCATTGTGTTCTCCACTAAGTCTCTAACCCTCTCCAGCCATTCTGATTATTGGTCATGCTAATGACTATAACCCTGACTAGGGCTGCAACGGTATACCTCGATATTAAAATTGACGATTATCATACCATGTTCATATTATCTGCGGGGAAAAAATTGGGGGAAAAATGCAATTGGACAACAAATCTTAACTTTATTTTAGGTTTGTTTTTTTTTCCTAAGGGAGACTTTTTACACAAACGCCCATTACAAATGGTTTCAAGTTTCAAATATAGTAATAAGACGATTGGTCAACCAAAAATAACCTTTCTGTATTATTCTTTTAAGGGTCATTCTGACAGATAATATTGTAAAACTTCAATTCGAAGCCTAGTTTCAATTAAACGGCCAGTCTCTTTTACTACCCTGGTGTGGCTGCACATCCTGACAAACAAAGGCCTGTCTCAATTAGAGGCCTGGTCTGGTTGCCGAGCCGTTCATTTCCTTTATAGACGTTCTTCGAATGTATAAAAGCGGGCCTTTGGCACCTGAAATTATGTGTTGATTCCACGATTACCCTGTAAGTTATTTATATTCCTTTAGTCCTTAAGGGTCCTCAGATAGAAGAATCAAAAGGGTTTTTCATATAAATTAATCCAAGTCGTACGTGTTGTTTTACCAGGATAAAGTGGTGTTCGGTATGTCAGATGCCATTATCCTTATCTCACAATTATGAGAATAAGATTCTTTATTTAAAAGTAAAATAAACAAAGACAACAAAACCTGCCTGCTGAATTTTGCTGGTCACAGTTATGAAACAAAAATGAGCAGAGACATTTCAAGTCTGAGTCGTTTCTAGTCTTTTTTTCTTTCTTCTTTTTTTTATTATTTTGTGGTGGTTTTGTCTTTGTCGATAGGACAGCCAGGCCCAGAAGTGAACCCTAGCCGCTGCAAAGCACTCTACCAGGTGAGCCAGAGGTCATCCTGTGGTTTCTACGTTTAATGTGTTTAAATATTTCATTGCTCAAACATGTGTGAGTGTTTTGCGTACAAATGTAATCTTTATTGAGAAAGTTAAATAGATGCAGCTGTTTGAAGGAGAAATGTGTTGATGTTTCTACAGCAATATAAAATAGGTATTAGAGAGGGAATTATAATATCTCATATATGGTAAAAAGGCTTTTGAAGCAGTTTTTAAACATGTTTTTCATGTGCTCAAAGGTCATGTTAATGTTGTTTTATAAATGTGTGTGATTGAATGTGTGCTCATTCAAATGTTTTGACTTTAAAACAGTTAAGCTAATTTTCTTATAATGAAGATTTCTTTGTTTCCCTGGCACAAAACAAGAAAAAATAACTAAAACAAAATAAACATCACCTAAACATCTGTATACCTAAGTCTATACAGATTCAAACTTGTACCCAGAGATGTCAGATAAGACAGGTAAAATGTGAGAGGACTAAAATGACACAGAGGTAATGAGGACTTTCTATCTGACACTGTGGTGCAGCTGTAAAAAAAAAAAATTAAAAATAATAAAATAACCTGAGACCTTTAAAGACTTGCAGATGCCCTTAACTTTCATCATTAGTCAGATGTGATCTTTTCTGTGGACGTTCGTCAGGTAGGCATCACTTCCCGCCTGTGTGTACCTGCTGCCTCTCGGCCCGTGCGGACGGGGCTGATTGATTTTTGAAGCCTATCGATCTGCTTCCTTCACGACCGGCAGATCTATTATAATGACATTGTATCTAAATCCTATTTGTTGGCCAACCTGCACCCAAACATAACCCAATAAACTAAAGAGGGACGGACGAGCTCGCATCGGTTCGGCTAAATCTTCATAAAAACCGCGGACGGATCGGGATAAAAAGGCTTTCTGGCTGAAATGACATTATCCATAAGGGAAGACATCTATTAAAGAGGGGCAGGATGGTGTAATGCAGCAACCTGTGGAGTCCATGTAATCACACTAAAAATATGTGTCAGACAAAAAGAAGAAGAAAATGAAACGCCACTGAGCAGAAGAACAGAAAGAACTCTTTCACCTTTAAGAAAAAGTTTCATGCGCCACCATTTTTTACACTTGTATTCACATTTATATTGTTATATTTGAATATTTGCTTTAAGTTTTGAGATAGGCAACTGTAACGAGGGTGGAGTGAAAATACAAAAGAAATGATGGTGTGAGGAAAATGGAAGGAAATATAAAAGAAGGAGGGAAGAGGAGAAATGACAGATGAAGGCACGCGCAAATGAAAGGACCATGAAACAAAGCAGGGATGAACAATACAAGGACAAAAGGTGGAAAGGGAGGAACGGACAAAAGGTAGGATAGGACAGAGAAAATGATAGATGGCAGGAAGAAAGGAAAAGGAATCAGGAAAATTAAAGAGGAAGAAAATGTAGGAAAGGAAAGAGGGATGATGGAGAGACTGAGGAAAAAAGAAAGAGGAGGGGGGACAAAAGAAAGAAAGAAGAGCGGAGCTGATTTCTTTGTTTGAAGAGCAGTAATCAATACAGCAGCGCTCACACACACACACACACACACACACACACACACACACACACACACACACACACACACACACACACACACACACACACACACACACACACACACACACACACACACACAATGATTGGGGTCAGCTCTCCACCAATTAACTTCGAGTTCTAAACAACCTGCTGTCATCCAGATAATAAAAGCTCTTCATTTACCCTCAGTATTTCATTTAGTCACAGTTTAAACAAATAAAAGTCTGTTTTATTTTTGGTACAAATACAGTACAATACTTTTTTTTTTTAAAGATTTCTTGAGTTAATCTGCATTGTGGCTGAATTTAAACTGTATTGATTGATTGGTAGTGAAGTCCACAGTCTGTTTAGAGTGTGAAAACAATGACCACATGCAAACTATTATTCCGGTACTGGTCTGAGGATGCAGCCCTGTTTCCTAGAATCAATTTGTAAAAGCAAATACTTATTGAAGAGGCGGTTTCAGTCTGGTTACAAATGAACTCTGGTGCGGTTGGTTTGTGGTGAGAAGGTGTTCCAACCTGGATGTGAAGCAACTGCAGTCACATGACACATTGTTTGGGTTAAACATGAGCATGTTACAGTCCTGGAGGATTATTAATGTGCACCTCCTCCTGCACTGCCTTAATATGCACATTCAGCACATTGTTTTCTAGTTGGAGCCGCGCCTCGTTCTCAAACTGTATGGTTTGACTAAAATGAACAATGACAGCAATATAGTCCACGATGAGCAGCGCTAAAATCAACCTGCGTAGTTGTCCCTCCATTGTGACATTAGAAAGTGTCACATTTATCTTGCAAGTGTACTCTTCTTCAACGTTTGCTTTACTTCCTGGATTTTTCCCGCATGGAAATTTCCCTGAAAAAGGCGCATTCTGTATAAACAAAAGTAGGTAGGTGGCATTTTGCTGCACTCCCCAATTTTGTTTTTATACTGCCAATGCTGAAAAAAGACTGATTGGGCTTTCCTGCAAAGGCTTTGTGTTTTCTATCTGCTCTATTTGGAAAATTTCAATGAACAAATTGTGGAGAAAAAAACAAGAGAATACTAGTGGAATATTAAATTTCATTGGACAGCTTAGTTGGAGCATTGTCTCTTTCAGAATAAGGGCAAAATCAGGAATATTTTGTGCATGTAAAGGCAGTCACTGTCAGGTGAAGTGATGCAGATATCAGATAACCAACACTAAACACTCCATTCGGGTTCAGATCAACTCATTCCGTCCCAGCACAGGATTTATCTCCCATCATAAACACTAATGACACAATGCCCTCAAAACACCACAACAGGAAACTGTACATTTTTCATGCCCAATATTCGTATACATCTTCTTTGTTAGAAACCCTGCTGAAGAAATCAAACCTTCAACCCTCCCCTCTTGAACTGCAGCCCCACCATCTTCCCATGATGCACCTGGTCTCTGCCTCCATTGGTAATCAATGGGAGACTGGTAAAACCTGATCACCAGGGACTGAGGGAGGGGATCAATACCAGCAGGAAACTGATGTGAGAACTAAGAAAGGAGGAAGGAAAGTGAACGACGGCAGCAAAAAACTGTGAGAGAAAATATTTAGCCAAAAAACATGAATATAAAAACGACTCAAAAACAAGCAGACAAACAGATGTAATTGTGGAGGAAGCCTGAGGCCCGAGACGAGCCTGTAAATGTCTCCGGATGAAGACAAAGTTCCATGAAACAAAAGAGTGCTGGTGCTGTGGGAGGAGGGAGAGAGTCGGGGGGGGTAAACACTGTCCTTACAGCAAATGTCAGGAGACAGAAAATCTGGGGAAATAATTGAAAAACACAATTAAGTTGATAGAGAAAAAAGATTTGAGTCCTGAAACGGTGGCTGCCCTTCCAACCGGGCCGAGTCCATCTGAAGGTTAAGTGTATTTTACTGTCTTAAGACACAGACAGGGGAGCTATCTGCGCTTGCTGGAAACACAGCGCTTTAATTAGACGGTACGGGAGCGGAGGGGGAGGGTCAGGGGGCGTCCGCAGGAGATACCACAAACAAACTCCACACAAGTTTGTCTGAGAAGGAGACCACACAAACCCAGACAGCTGGTTTTAGTAGTCCTTTAACTACTTCCTGTTGATTTTACATCTCTGCTGATCATCTGTCTTTAGATCGATTATACTCCTTCATAGCAGCTATTAGTTTCAGTCACTGTGCAAAATACCCTCTGACAATCTGAGTCTCCCTTATTTCTACAACAGACCGAGCCTACATCACAATCCAATCAATCCAAGTAGCTACAACACAACACCATATAAACATCAGATGCCATGAACACTAGATCCAAAATGTGAGAACCTTTCTTCTAATTATCTGTAAAATAAGCACGAGTGTAGATGTGTGCTTTTTCTTATTCATCTGTTCAGAATATTAAAGGACAGGTTTTATTTATCCAACACTATCGCCAAGATAAATGTTGGCATTATACGTTTCTGAAAATCAGGATTAAGTTGCATTTGCATGTTATTATTTAGCAGGTATGCGAAAGCTTTTAGTTTCTTCATGTTCCAACAATGCAGTGGTTCATGTGTGGTTTGTTTTGGCCACAAAAAAGTTCAAGATCATGTTTTTGCTTTTGGTGGCACAGTTCTGGGTGAAAACAGCAGTGTCTCGGTAGAAACCAGCTGCTTTTCTTGACACTATATAGGCTGAAAACACAGTGACAGGTCACTAAAAGACACCCACATTTGGTGGCTAAAAAGTTGCTGGAAACGCTGCCATGACTAATAAACAACCGGTTTTGGTTGCACAATCCTGGCTGGAAATGCAGCGATGTAGCGACTGCTTTTCATGGCATTATTCCAGCAGGAAATGCAGCAATGCCTCAGTAAAAAACAATCACTTCTCATGCTACAAACCTGGCTGAAAATGCAGTGATGTCTCTAAAAAACAACAGCTTCTTATGGCACTATCCTCGCAGGAAACGCAGCAACTTTTCGTGCAACAATCCCACTTAGAAATGCAGCCATGTCTTGGTAAAAAAAATAAGGAAAAAACGTTTCCATGGGACAATCTCGGGTGGAAACGTAGTGATATCTGACCACTTTTCATGCCACTTTCCCCAGTGGAAACACAGCAATGAGTTGCTAAAAAACACAACTGCTTTTGGTGTTCAGGTTCCAAACAGTGCTCTGTTAACCTGGAAATCCAGATAAACTAAATAATAAGTGTTTAAGGTCTACTATGCAGGATTTTCCTAAAATTATATTAAAAAAAACAACAACAAAAAAAAACAAAAAACAAGACTCATAAAAAAGTAGTAAAAAATAAAAATAAGAAAGTGTGTGGTGTATCTATCTGCTCTTCTTGTTATGCTATGTTTTCCTTGGCACAACGCACAGGTGAGGTCGTAGTGTTCCAGTGACAGACTGTAAGCAGCAGGCGTCCAACAGGAAACTACAAAAATTTGCAGACACGTTGTAGAAAAATGCAAATACAGCAAGGTGAAACACCAAGCAGAAAAAGCTGGCGTTGGATTTCACTTTCACATCTCATAATTTTGATTCAGAATTATTTCGACTTGTGAGTCGTTCTAACATTTCATTTATTTTTCCCTTTCCTTTCCCTTTATGCTCCAACAGTGATGCAGCGACATCTTCCCCCGATCACATTAACTTTGCTCCACTTCATAATTCAGCTCTGCTGTATGAAGGCACAGACGGGCAATACTGAGAGCCTGAGGTCTTATTTTTCTCTCCTCTCTTATCAATTATGTGTTTGTTTTGCAGTTTAATTTTCAATCCGACAGGTTTTTAATACAACCAATATTTTCGGCACTCTGCGGCTGTCAGATTCGTGCTGCTAATGGAGCGGTCTGAGAAATGGCTCTGGATGGTAATTTCCCTAATGCAGAGACAGTGGACGGCCTCCATTGCACCGCCTCTTCATAAAGAAGGAATTATTTTTATTAAAGCCACCGCGGCTTAGTCGCGCCCTCCTCTCGCTCACAGATGAATCAAAGCCATCTGACAGAATCAGATTTACACTCCGCCAAATGAAAAGCATTACAACTTAGAGTGAGAGGGAAAAGAAAATTATCTTCACATCACACAGGCGGAGGAGTAAGAGGCGAGGCAGGTGAGGACTACGGAAGACGATAAGGGACAATCTTACAGAGCAGTTAAAATGTTTTTATCAGCCCAGCAGGGTCAAGTTATCACAGGATGATGGATCATTTCAGAAAGATTTCACAGCTGACTCTATTATATCAATACATCAGATCAGAGCTCTAACTGCAACATGCGGTGACAAGTTTAATCCTGCAAATCAAATCAAGTGTTTATGTCCTCCCACTCATTTTCAGGTGTGTAACTCAAAGTGAATATTACTTTCTCTCTGTCTGTCTGCTTGTTAATATAAAATATCAACTATCAATATCAATAACTTCTTCAGTGTCTGCACCAATGGCGTAAATATTGATGGTGCACCCTGTGCAGCACACCGAGGTCCAGAAGCTGTCAGGGGCTCATGTAGGAAGGCGATTTTTTTGCCGCTGTAAGAAGTCAGGCTTTGGTGGTTTGAGTCCAGGACAGGCTGTTAGATCAGTGTTGCTTCGGCTGCTGTCCGTGGTGCTGATCAAAGGTTTGCAGGATGACTGTGGCTGTTTTGACGTGTGCCACTCAGCGGCGATGTATTTTGGCCAAATGGTCAATGACTAACATTTATTATTATTTCTATCATTGATAAAAAACCACACCATCTGTCTGGCTGCAGATCTGAGGTGTTGTTGACATCTTGCTGCCCTGCATCACTCAGACAGCATCTTTCTATTTGTAAAGCTCTTATCATGCTTCGCTGTGATTGGCTCAGCTCCTCTAGAGCACTGGGACCAGTAATGTGATTGGCTGAGAGTGTATTTATGAATCACCACCCCTCTCTGAGTGTTGTCTAGATGACCTGGCGGACTCTCGTGTGTTGAGACTGAAAAACAATGACACAGTCAAACCATCACACTGTGACTGGTTGTGACAGAATTGTAACTGGGAGATGAGATAGTTTGGTTTAGACCAGTTAATAAAACCATCAGTGGTTTTATTCCTTCAGTCAGACGGCCAATCAGGCATTCGGACAGTGACAGAGAAATCCGGTCAGTAAACCAGTCTCCATCTACATCTGTGTTCAGAACATGAGCAGGCTGCCCATCTGTAACACACACACACACACACACACACACACACACACACACACACACACACACACACACACACACAACCCCAAGGCCAGCGCTTTATCTTTGTGACACATTCATAAACCCTGACACACACACACACACGCACGCAGACAATCACACACACACCCTGCCCATCCCCCGTCATGTGCACATTATCACACCATCCACTCAACCGTTAGACAGGTGTGTATGTGTGTTCATATGAGTGTGTGTGTGTGTGACACAGACAATGTGAGTCGAGCTGTGATCAAATGTTTAGGTTAGAGGAGAGGAGGTACAAATATTAAATCATATCGTCGGGACATTCTGATCCTCAGTACACTTAAAATCTATGTTTACATATCGATAATGCAACATGAGTTATTCATATTATAGTTTCTTTCAATCGCTAACAAGCATCGGTGATTATTGAAGCCACTTTTTCTACACTTTCCGTAGAGTCTATAAAAGCAACGTGCATCCTGGCCAATCAGTTAATCTCACCTCCAAAACTCACTCACAACAAAACACATCATGTCTCAGCTAGTTGGATCACAACACTGGCAACAATTCTCACTCAAGCCCTTTTTAGACGGCCCAATATTCGCAGAAAATCTGGCAGTGTAGAAAGGGCTTCAGAAAGCACTGACCTAAAACACTTCAAACAGGGAGTGTTGCAAAATGATTAACTTTTATATTATAAGTTTAAATTATTTTTCACATAAATCAGTATTTCATTATGAATACCTCTCACTGTATCGACTGAAGTGAAGTATACGTAACAAAAATGAATAAAAAATGCAGCTACTTTTTCTATATCTTTGCATATAGTCATTTACTTATGAAACTTGCAGACGTCAAAACAAGCCAACTGGATGTTGAAACAGGTGACGAACTTTACACTCTCAAACAGCTGAGTTGCAGGTGGATCACCAGCAGCCTTGTGTCAAGCTCAGACCGGTCAGTTCACACTGCTGCAACTTTACTCTGTAACGTTCTTAAATGTTTTTTTCTCATCACGAATCTTTGGTCTGAGCTTGGCTTTAAAGTTATTTACTGAGTATCTAACATCCCAACTCATTTATGTTTAAAAACGCAAATAGTTAGCACTGAAAACACCGACCCACGGTGGCAAAACGGCACCATTGCGCGCACGTAACACCCACCCTCCAATTCCCCCAGGTCTCCTTCTGTGAATATGAGCTAACCCTCACTGACACTGTTGCCGTTGTCAGCACTGCATTGCTCGCCGCTGCTGAACAATAATTCATACATCCACCCTCAGATTCAGATCCACTCCAAATTCAATGGGTTCTGTCATGGCTCATGCAACACCATTCCACCAAGTTTTGTGAAAATCGGACCAGCAGTTTATCTGTTAACCTGCTGACAAACAAACAGGCTCACTAACGGCACTGAAAACATTACGTCCTTCAATAAGGTTACTGAACCAATGCAAGAAATTTGCCATCGTTCTGTTTTAAAAACTGTCAGCATTTGAAAAAAAATATGCTGCAAATGACAGGGTGTTGCAGGTTGTTGAGTAGCACACCTGTAATGTTTCCTAACTCCTCCTATTATTCTTTGACTCCTGTTTCAGGGGGAACTGTGCTCAAAGTTTTAGAGCGTCAAGGCACGTTACCACAGCACACTGCATTATACCATAATACACTGTCCTGTACTAATATCTAACATATTGCAGCTTCTGTACGGAGCCACCACAAATACATTCCTGTACATTAATAACATTTGGACAATAACTTCACTCGTCAGTCTGTAATATAATAATATTCTCATACACCAGCTGGGTCCCTCGCCGTGTAAAACAGAAGAGACACAATCATCAGAACCAATCAGAGCGTTCACAGTCGCAGCTCGGACCATTTATCTCTCCATAAGTTCAATCTGTTCTGAGGAGAAATGTGATCTGACCCAAACGACCTCCAGGCTCTGATATTAGATTAGCAGGGGAGGCTAGCGTTTCAGCTAACCGAATCACAGCCGAGCTAATGACACTGTGAGGTGAGGGTCAGCCTGACCTTTGACCCCTGACCTCTATCTATGGACCCCTCACAAGGGTACGACTTTCCGTCCTTTCTCCCAAATAATAAGACGAGGAACTGATGTCAAACAAAAAAATAATACTGCTGAATTATACTATCACAAGTATCTATCCATAGATTAATACTGCATGTTGTTGGCTGGGAGGAATCAGCTGATTGTGTCCGCAGGGCTCTGAATCCTGAAGGAGACAAAACGCCTGGCAGCACAGAGAACGTGCGGGGGGAGGGGGTGATGGAGCTGTGTCCAGCAGGGACCTTTGACCTCCCTGAGGTCACCCCCTCTATCAGAGGCAGAGATGAGATACGCTCTTCTTTCCTCTAGTGTAGATGCACATAACTGGTCCACATGGATATGATCAGCTTTTAAAGCTGAGGAAGGCCAGGTTTAATTGTGTCACTGGGCAAAAATCCCACAATATACTCTGAGCATGTTGTAATTGAAGTGGACTGAGAGAAAACTAGACGTCTGCACCTCCTCTTGGCTCTGCTTTCAGGCTTTAGAGAGTCTAGGGGAGGTGGACGGGTCAAACAAACTCAAGACTTTCACCCAGGAGACCATAGTTCATGTCGCCTTTGTGCTAATATGTGTAGCATACTACGCTATTGACATGTCACATGATGCTACATTACGTCAATAACAAGCATATTCATTTTAATCCAAACCATGATGTTTTTTCAAAACCAAACCATGTGCTTTTGGTGCCTAAATGTTATTTTATGCTTGTATTTAACGAGTGGAAATGTGAGAATTTCCTGTGAAGACAGAACTTTATTTTGAAAAGACACATGTAACAAGCATGAATCAGGGTGTCTACAGATATAACCAAGTTAAAGTTAAGACTTTTTAAGACCTTATATTAAGAAAACTTAATTTAAGATCCTTCAAGACTTTTTAAGGTTTTATAGTAAGAAAACTTAATTCAAAACACTTAGACTTTTAAGACCTTATATTAAGAACATTTTCTTTAAGAGACTTCATGACTTTTTAAGGTTTTATAGTAAGAAAACTTAATTCAAACCACTTAGACTTTTAAGACCTTATATTAAGAACATTTTCTTTAAGAGACTTCATGACTTTTTAAGGCTTTACAGTAAGAAAACTTAATTTAAAACACAAATACTTTTTAATGCCTTGCATCAAGAAAATTTACTTTAAGACACTTTAAGACTTTTTAAAGCCATATATTTAAAAAACAGATCATTCAAGACACTTTAAGACTTTTAAAGGCCTTATATCAAGACACTTTTTAAGACCTTCTATTAAGAAAACCTAATTTAAGACACTTTATGACTTTTTAAGGTTTTATATTAAGAAGATTTAATTGAGGACATTTAAGACTTTTTTTTCTTCCTTTTTTTCATTTTAAGATTATTTTTTCAGGCTTTTGCCTTTAATGAACAGGACAGAGTGAAATGGGGTGACAAGGTGTAGTCATCCAGGAAATATCCACTGCCCCGGCAGCTGCTCTCACCATCAACAGTTTGACCTCCAGAGCCACAGAGAGCTACTTTACTGTATAAAACTTAGCAATAATTTAGACAAAAATATTTTTCTGTTAATTTTCTCTTACAGTACTTGCTGTTCTAAAAACTACACTAAACCCAGGAATTATTCTGCTGTCCGAGTGTCACTGAGAAAATACTGAGCATCATCAGTGTATTCACTGTGTGCTTTACCGTCTCTGCTTTATTAGATGTGTTGGCAAAATGTTTTACCAAATGCCGACAGAGATTTAATGAGCTAAACTGAAGTGTGTGTGTGTGTGTGTGTGTGTGTGTGTGTGTGTGTGTGTGTGTGTGTGTGTGTGTGTGTGTGTGTGAGTGAGAGAGAGAGAGAGAGAGAGAGAGAGAGAAAGTGAGAGGGATGGAGGGGGGGTGAGGAAGGTGCTGTGGATCCTAATGACATCCCCTGACACTGCTAGGGACATAATTACAACACACACACACACACACACACACACGGATTTAGGTTTGCGTGTGTGTGTGTGTGTGTGTGTCAGCTCTGGTCTGGGATCTTTTGCAGCTGTGGCAACGAGCAACAACTGTTGTCACTTGCACATCCCAAATCGTGTGTGTGTATGTGTGTGTGTGTGTGTGTGTGACAGGGGAGACAGTAGACTGAGGTGATGAGTCTATCGCCGTGGTAACAGCCTGTAGCCAAGTGATTCTGTGGCTGTCGACATCTCTCTTTGTTTCCTTTCCTCTTCTCCTCTCCTTCCCTACGTTCTCCTTCTTCTGCATTTCCTCCCCACCTTTTTCTCCTCTTTTTCTCCCCTCTTGTCTGTTTTCCTCTATTTTCCACATATCTCCTGTCCTCTCTGCCTCCTCAACACACACACTGAATGGTGTGTGAGTGTTGCATCATGATGGATGTGAAAATAATCTGAAACCCTCCTGTGACTGAGCTCCTCCTTCTGTCTGAAAAAGATCTGATATATTAGTTGACTATCATTATTTCAAATATCTATACAGTATGAAAACAGTGAAAATAGTCCATAACAAATCCCCAGAGCCCAAAATGAAGTCTTCAAACGACTTGATATTCAGTTTACAATGATTTAAAGCAGAGAAAAGCAGTAAATCATCACAGTGGAGGAGGACCAGATCATATCTGACATTTCCTTATTCATAAATTCTAATAATTCACTTATAAAAAATGTTGATTAAATAATCATTGAGTCAAATAAACACATAAGTTCTCCAGTGTTAGGATTTGCGGTTTTTCTCTGTTTTATATCATTAATCTTTTTAAATAATTGATTATCTTTGGGTTAATAAGACATTTAAAGACGCTGCCTTGCGCTGACTTTTCATAAAGGTAACAATAATTCAATTTATCAGGAAAATAAGCGATAAAATATTAGATTATGAACATGATCGTTACTTGCTGTCAGTATAACCTCCCTTTATAATAATAGGTCATTGTGGAATAATGTCACTGGCTGAAACAAACTAAAATCGTTATCAGTGATTATTCCATGGTCTGGGTGAATACTCAATTCTGATTGGCTGCAAGGTGTCCGTTAAAAACTGATAATGGACGCCTACTAAGCACTGGCGATATAATGATATCAGTCTGTATCTAATTTGAGTCGGGAACACGGTCAAACCCTCTGTTTACGATTACTTTACAACACAGAGTGCAGTCCTTCAGTGTCTCGTCCTCTGAGCACCACAGGACGTTAACGTTGCACTGCCGCTCTGAATTTAAGTAACCATCTCACATCCGACTCGCCATTCAACTCACTGACAGTAGATGACAGTAGATGATATTACAAATTACACATGTGCAACTGTTTCTATGTTACCCAGAACACAAACACATTTCCCAAAACAGTACATCCTCATTCCTGATTTTCACAGACTCGACAGAGGAAGTAAGGATGGGGAAAGACAACAAAACAAAGAGCAAGAGCAGAAAAGTTTTAAAACTCGATGAGTTTTTTCCTCCTCGGCAGAGAAGACTCAGACTCTGCTCTCTGTTTGAGGCGTCTGCTAACAGATTTAATACTGCAGAGACTGAATGAAAAAACACTGCTGTCAATAGGAGAAAAATGAGCTGTGAGAAATGATAAATTGTCAGACACATCTGCGATATTGACTGGTCTGAGAGAAGGATGGAGGGAGGAGGGAGGAGAGAGGGTGAAGGGATGGTGAGACAGTGTTGGAGCCGTTTTCTGCAGGGTTTTGTTCCAGAATATAAATTTCCCTTTAGACACAGGAGTTAATTCTGATTTATTTTTCTGTGGTTTTTGAATCTATTAGAGTAAATGAGATGATGTTGATCAGGAAGATGTAGAGAGGCAATGTTTACGGGCATGATAAGGAAAAAAAAACCTTCTTCGTACAGATCTTTATACATTAATGATGCCACTATCATATTGTGATCACTGATATATAAAAAAATGTGGTGCTTAAATAACGTTTGTGTGAGTGTAGTCACCGGAGAGGATCTCCCTATCTGTGTCTGTCACAGTTAAACTTTCAGCGAAATGTGTCAAAAGATAAATGGACTGGAAAAGCGTGTGTGTGTGTGTGTTTTCTACCTGTGCTGCAGGTGTGAGTTGTTTCCTGGGGAGAAATGCTTCTCACCTTATCGTGTGTGAGTGTGTGAGAGAGGAAGCATGTGCGCACACCAAACACCAAACTGCTTTTAACACCATGCAGGTCACAGTACACTGGCATTACACATGGGCTGTGTGGCACTGATTAAAACACACACTTACGCACTCACATAGACACCATGATTAACCTACGCTCAGAGTCACCAGAGCAAAACTCCTAAATTCAGAGGCACATAAATGATAAATGACCTTTTAATGTTTCTGTATGAAACCAGATGAGGCTCCACAGGTCACTGGGGAAAACACACCCTTCATTTTATACCTCAAAGACCCTCAAACACTTCACAGTGAGTCTGTCAGTAAGTTGCTTTTAGGGCGCTTTCAGACCTAGAGTTGTCTTGCTTTGGTCCGAATCAGGGACTCATGTTGTTCCAAAGTTGCATTCGTGCATAGAGTTAGTTTGTATTCTCACTGCAGCATTTATAAACTGACCAGATGGCTTTGACTTGCAACTAAACATGTGGCCCATTTTGTAGAGAATATCAAAATATTGCCATTCAGCCGCTTCAACATGCAACATGTCACACAAAATACAGCACTTAAATGAGCCTTTTTTATACGTCATATTTTATGCCCCTACCTGCTGTGATGTCGTCGTCCGTGACGTCCATTTCCTCCTCAGGAACCTTCGCTTCTATTGGCTGAGCCTCTGGAGGAGGCGGAGCTGGAGGGGAGGGCTCAGTGGTCGATCCAGCTGAGGAGAAAGAGAGATATTTTAGAACATTTTACTTTATATTAAATATCAGCCTGTAATGTCACATGAGACAGAGGGAAGACCAGAGCAATGTGGGCATGTGTATGTATGTGTGTACCTCTGAGACAGAGGTGTGATGTGGAATTAAACAGCTTTTTGAATAACTTAATAAATAAACAGTGGAAACAGACCACCAGCCTGATCTGAAATACTCCATCGCATGTGTTCATGGAAAAACAAAGAGCAGACGGTCACACTTTACCTGAAGGTATCTACATAAGGGTGACGTGACACTAGCCATGTTTCCATCAGCCTGTTTAGATGCGCATCGGAAAATTATGATGGAAACGTCAAAATCAAAATTAAAATCCCCTGATTCGCACAAACTAAAATACGCTTGCTTTAGCTGGGTATTGGTTGATTCGAAAAAATGTTGATTCGCAAAATGGGGGATGGAAACAGTTATGTTTGAATTAAGTCTGATGTAGCGCATCTCTCTCCATGGTGATATCTACACTCCGGGTCGGGAAGGCGGTGCATTTACAAGCTGGTTGCCAACCGCTAGAAAGCGTAGAAGAAGAAGAAGAATGTGAGACTTGTTTTGTTTCCGGTTCTGTGGAAAACTTGCACGAGTTTGTAGTTTTCACCAAAGTCCGTACATTTAATGGAAACACACAGGATTCATATTTCTTTAATGCGCATTTCCCAATGATTCGAATCACTTTTGGATGGAAATATAGCTACAGTCATAACTATGAGATGACACTGTTATGAACTTGTCATAAACATTATGTACATGTCATAAACATTATGACTGCTGTCATTAAGTGTCATTTGGTGTTTGTAATGACAAGTTGACATTGTTTGGGTTGTCTTGATTATGAAAACTTGACATTAATCAAAGTGACATTACCAGAAGTTGTCTTTGTCATAGCAACTTGACATTAACAAAACAATGCACCAGCAAGTTTGTGTCGTATCCAGACGTCTATCTGACCGAGTGTTGGAATCGGTCTGAAACTTTGGACATCTAATCATAATAATTGTTATGTCAACTTGTCATAAACACAAAAAGAGGTGCATTTTTTTGTTATCAAGTTGCTATGACAAAGACATCTTCTGGTAATGTCACTTTGATTAATGTCAAGTTGTCATAATCACAACAACCCAAATAATGTCAACCTGTCATTACAAAAAACGAATGACACTTAATGACAGCAATCATAAAGGTTTATGACATGTACATAATGTTTATGACAGGTTCATGACAGTGTAATGTCACCCTTATGTAGATACCTTCCAGTAAAGTGTTACCGAGCAGACTAACACATGTGTGTGCAGTGTGGTCGGTCCATTTCGAGCAGCACTATTGCACTATGTAGTATTTCAATGACTCCTCCCACCCACCATTGTGTACACACGTGTGTGTGTGTTTGTGTGTTGTTAGTAAGCTCTGTGTCCTCATCATCAGGCTAACTGTCCTGGTTAAGTAGCTAATAAAGGTTTATTGGGCCTCCTCCTTATCTAGAGAATTAATGCGTGCGCACACACACACACACACACACACACACACACACACACACACACACACACACACACACACTCTATATTTAGTGTTTTCATTTAGCCTTTATCTCTCCATTGCCAATTAAGAGTGGCTTTTCATTAGCTGCTGGGTTAATGAATGATGCTGCGCTAATGAATGAAGCGACTAAAGGTAACGGAGCCCAGGCCGGGCTAATCTCTGGGAAAACAGCCTAATTAATGAATTACACACATGCACACGTATACACACACACACACACACACACAGCCTCATTCCCTGTGCAAGAAAAAAAAAAACATTTCAGAAACAACATCATTTGGGTTGGAAAAATACCCATCACACAGGAGTTGATGAGGACGCGGTGAGTGCAGCAGGAAAACACTGTCATTACACCGTGTGTAATTACATTGATTAATCCCGGTTAACACTGTGCATCATGTTCCAATTAACCTGCTCACACACGCTGCCGACAGCTCGACGTAATGACTCTGTACGGCTTTATATCACACACACATGCACACACACACACACACGCACACTGACAGAAGGCCAATACACAGCCTGGTGGTTGATTATCCGTCTCAAACGTTAAAGTGATAAAAACTTAATTGAACTTAATTAAAACATAATTGATGCTTCGCTGTGATTGGACGAAAAGACAGACTGATGTTTCTGCATACAACTGAGCTCTCTCTGTTTCTCAGTTCAGTTTCAGTCACATGAGCTGAGTCAAAGTGAATATTTCCAGCAGGCGAGAATGCTTCTGACAGAGACAATCACTAACTGATATACAAACGGGCATTTGGGGGTGAAGTGTTCCTTTAAGACGAGGGAAAGATCGCAGTTACATTATTAACTGCAGGTCTGTGACAGGACCAAAGTCAGGCTTCCAGCTTTAGAGTCAGGCGAGCTACACACCTTCCACCCACCCGCCACCCACCCACCACCCTGACCTCCACACCTCACAGTCCGCCTCACTACATAAAGGACACGCCACCTCCTGCAGTGACACCTGATGTAAATCATGAGGTGCAGCGCGCTCCGATATTCTGCACATGGCTTATGGATTACTTTGCACAGAGGAAATGATGTCACTGTAAGAACTTTCTACAGTTATGAAACTGTGTCTCGAATAAACCGCAGAGTAGATTTGGCTAATTCTGCTCTGCGTATGTTGTCTCATCTTTTACACACACACACACACACACACACACACACACACACACACACACACACACACACACACACACACACACACACCCTATAACTCAGCTGTCCCAGCCGAGGGAATGAGAAAGGGAGGGATGCAGGAGCTGAGGGAGGTGGAGGAGGGGTGGATGACAAGGGGGGGAGGAGGAGGCGTTCTGCCCTGCTCCAAGGTCAAGCTTGTCATGTCAGCCATGACACATAGCTCCCAGCATGCCTTGTTAACCTCCAGGATCCCGTCCTCCTCTCCTCTGTCTGTTGCTCTCTTTCCTCCTCTGTTAAAAACCTGCACTTCCTATTCTTTAAATCACAGAGGCCTGTCCTCTTTCTCAGCTCCTATTTCGTTTTTAATCTGACCACTTTGTTTTTGCAAGGTTCATTTTCTAAACTATTAAAAAACATTTGGAACAGTGGAACATTTTGATTCGGGGTTGGAGGGAAAAAACAATACAGCACTATATCACAATATTTAGCCTGGAAATACTGTTTTAACACGCAGTCACCAAGCATGATTTTTTAAATCACATAAATTGTTAATAATGCAAATACAAACTAAAGTATTGACAGCTTAATAGAATAATAAAAGCAGTGACACTTTCATTTGCGACATTTGCTCTTGGTCTATTTTTGTGTTCAAATTAGTAAGTCAAATTTGCTCGTCCTGACGTGAAGAGAAAATGCTCTGTTAACAAATACATTCCTCATGTCTTAAGACTTTTAACATTGGGTGCAACCGTTTCACCAGTTTCAGAGAGGAAGCTGATGAATTCAGTATCATTTTCACACAAGTGTCCACTAGATAGTAGGGATGGGCAATATCATATCATCACACAGTGCCAAGTATCAATATTTTTATAACACAAATTACTAATATTACAAATACAAATCAAACTTTAAGTAGCCTACTACAATAATATAATCAATTGCTGCATACATTTTGCTGCAAATAAAGTGACTGAAGTGAGAAACAGACTGAAACCTTTATCTTATTAGATCAAACAGATGTTGACGAAAGTTTTACTTTGAAGACATTATTTTTAGCTTTACAAAAAGCTAATTAATCGCAATATATATTGTTGCAATACTCAGCATATCACAAAATGTATAAAATCAAGAGTTCCTGCACATTTTCATGGACAAAATTTCAAAACCTTTCCATGACTTTTCAAGGACACACAACAATTTTTTGTCTTGCCCAACTGAGAAAATGAAAAACGTACGTGATAGCAAACAGCTACAGAAAATAAATTTGCCGTTATGTTACGTTAGACGGAAGGTTTTTTTATGACCATGGTGACCCTAAAAATTGGAATAATATTGTATCATATCAGCAGGCTCCTGGTAATGTCCACACTTAATCTTTTTACTCTCAGTTTTTTACGTTAGACAAGGCAGGTCAATCTCCTTTTTAGCATTTGTACATTATTAATATTATTCATCCCTGAATTAACTTGGGAGACTTCTCACCATTTACACACATATTTCACTTATGTATTCTATTTTTCTATGTGTTTAAAAACAGCGAGACGACCTCCAGTCTGTTCAGTGTCTGCTATTTTTGATCATATTTCTATTTATATTCAATTTTCATTGCTTATTTCTACATGTGACGGAAGACTATGAAGATACATATCCACCTCCATCCATCCAGCAAGAGGAAAGAAAGGAAAAAACAAAGACAAAAAGGAGGGCGAGTAAAGATGAGATGAAAAAGGAAGAAATAAAAACTGGAAAATGAATAGTAGTAATGAGGAGGTGAGGAGGAAGAAGGAGCAGGAGACGTGGATAAGAGGAGGTGAGGAAAAGGAGCAGAGGGAAGAGAAGGGGGGGGGTGATGCAGAGAAAAAGGTGAAGAGGAGGAGACGAGAGGAGGAGGCGGATCTTAAACAACAGCAGGTTCATGAGTTAAAAAGACACACACACACATGACGGGGCGTTTGAGGCAGCTCGTAAACTAAAGACAGAGGAAATGGTGACTGCTGTTCAGTGATCAAAGACACAGCTTCACACACACAGTTTGACCCTGAAAACTGTGTGTGTTCATGCGTGTGTGAGGCTGAACAATGCTGGGGACTTTGTTTAATCAAGTGTGTGTGAATATGAGGGTGTAAAGTGTGTGCAGAGAGTCTTTCTCCCGCCCCCACTGCTCCCAGTCTCCCCCCTGCAGCTCTGAAGTCTTCCACCCCAGAGATTAAAGCTCAACACTCGTGTTTTATCATTTGTTAGCATTTAGGTGCAGCGTGTCCGGCTAGCGCAGGCTGCCAGATGTGATCGCGGCTCCAGCTGTTGGCCATTGTATAATCCATGGTCCATCAATCAACTCATAGACAGCTATTTTGATTATTAAATAATTGTTTTTAATTGTTTTTTATTTGATGGTTCCAGTTTGTCAAATGTGAGGATTTTGCGCAACATATTTGAGATTTGGACTGTTGGTCAGACAAGACATTTAAAGACATCACCTTGAGTTCTGCATGGTCCATGTTTGAAAACCTGCACCTACCCATACCCAAAATTGGCTGCCAAATATTGAGGGTACGTTCGCCTCCTTTACGCAGCTACAAAAGAAATATAAACTCCCAAACAACAACTTTTTCTGGTATTTACAAATTATGTGCGAAAATACTTAATTGGATTCGAAACAGAAAGTTCGTCAACAAACGTCGCCGTATCCAGACCACTTTATCTCCTACCTATACGACACTCTACTATCAGTATCCTCTCCATCTTCTGAAAGGTTCAGGACCAGCTGGGAAAATGAAATGGGAATACAGATTTCAGAAGACCTATGGGAAGAAAGCCTTGAACATATACACAAATGCTCAAACAATGCCTCCAAGGTAAAATTACACAATATATATCCGGACGTATCACCCACGGGTGATAAATGTCAGACGCAACTCATTTGCATAGCTTCGTAACATGTCCTAAAATTGCACCTTTCTGGACGAATATCTTCAACCTTATCTCAGAAATCATTGATATCCATTTAGAACCAGAACCTTTATTGACTATTCTAGATGTATCACAGCAAAAAAATTCTTACTTATATCATGGAAAGAAACAAAGGTCCCTACCTCCAAAATGTGGCTATATGATATAACTAATACATTGCATTTGGAAAGGATATGGTATGTTTTAAAAGACAGACTTGGACAGTATAATAAGATTTGGCAACCCCTCATAGCGTACCTCGAACGTAGAAGCACTTAAACTGTAGTATAGATTTATACATCGTTGTATATATCATCCAATGAGTGAACAAGTAAATAAGAGTAGAGTATAGGGAAATGGGAGAAGGTTAGGTAGATGGGGAGGGTTACAGGGAAGGGAAGATAAGCGGCCAGTGTTTGTAGACTACCTTGTCTGTTTATTTGTTTCTATTGTTTGTTTTCTTTTGTGGATTGTGTGCTTTGACACCGTTACAATCTCAGGACACAATCCTTATGCCTGCTCTGTTTGTCAAGAACACAAGTCCAAGCTGTCTTTCTTGTGTTTTATTTGTTTGCCCTGGACATAAATGAAAATGAGCATTGATACAGCAGTGTAATGTATGTATAAGATTTCATGGCTCAATAAAAATGTTTGGAACAAAATTGGCTGCCAAAAAAAAGTTGGGTGTTAATTTGAGTTTTAGAGGTGTTGGTATGCACATCTTAAAACGTTGGACAGAGCAAGGTGAGCTGTTACCCTCCGCTTTCAGTCTCTATGCTGAGCTAGGCTAACCATCAGGCCTGTCACGATAACTTATTTATTTATTTAACCGTTATTTAACCAGAAAAAAGTGAGACATCACGTTTGGGTTTCATTTGCCTGACTGGACAACTGCGCGAGGCATTACACTTCCCGAAAACAGAATTCACTTTATCCAGGCAAGTGTTAATGTCGAGCCGAGTCTTTGGGTGCTGCTGGACACGATATTCACGATGATTTCAATACTGGAAATTCACCACAAACAACTTCTTTGAGTGTTTGTTTTTACTGCAATCTGTGGCCAGTTTTTCTCTCTGTCTCTGAGTGCAGGTTAACAACTGCAGCTCGCCCTGTTTCCTTTGTGTTAAAGCCTTTTAAACGCTTCCAGGAGAACTGAAAGGTCACAGCCACCGTGTGTGTGTGTGTGTGTGTGTTGTCTGGTCAGCCCCATGCTGCAACACTGAGAGTCTGTCAGTGACTTGGTGACATTTCCTCGCACTAAAAGCTAATGGATAAATACAGGTGTCTTCCTTCAAACACCGACCACTCTGCTGCTGGAGAGGATGAGCTAAGAGTCAGACAGACAGACAGACGGACACAAGCACACACACACACACACACACACACACACACAGACGGACGCTTGAGAGGTCTACAGAGTGCCTATTTGATGGCAGTGTCAACAATGTGAAAAAGGTCCAATCACTCCACTCATGTTACACTGATCATCTTACGTGTAGGCCAACAGACTCAGTGTGTGATGGATGTACAGTACAATAGTCAGTATATTATTTTATAGTTATTTAACACTTCTGTCAGTTTTCTAATCTGAAACACGTTTTACCGTCATCTCATCTCTGCTATTATTTTCATTTGTCTCCATCTTCCTCCAGCCGTCTGATGCTGGTTTCTGCCCTACTGTTCTGTTCCTGAGATATGATTTTGAATGACCAGAAAAGTGTTTTATGCAGAACATTAAGATGTCACAGTGCAGCTGACCTTTGGCCTTTTGGATATAAAATTATTTTATCCTGTTAGACATCTGTGCGAAGTTTTGTCTTATTAAGTGTATGAATTCTCAAGTTATGGCCAAAAATATGTTTTGTGAGAAACGCTTTGGCCACCAAATTCTAATCAGCTCATCATTGAGTCCAAGTGGATGTTTGTGCCAAATTTGTCACGGTGTTCTTAAGATATTGCATTCACAAGAATGAAACAGATGCAAGGTCACAGTGAGCTTGATGTTTAAACACCAAAATTTAATCACATCATCAAGTCCAAGTGGACTTTTGTGCCAAATTTGAAGAAATTCCTGAAAGGTATTCTTGAGATATTGCATTTACAAGAGTCAGACAGATGCAAGCACATACAGCGACCCACTGTCCGACACCAGCACACATAAAGACAGAGACAGAAGGCTCGGTGGGGACGGAGCACCTGCCCAAACAAGCAAACACATTAGCCCCTTCTACACTGCCCGATTTTCTGCAAATGTTGGGCCGTTTTGCCAGCAAGCTGCGAGTGTTTTTCCGCTCATCTGTACAGACACTGTACAGATGAGCAACTGGGGAGACAAGGAATTTCGCGTCCTCCTTGCCCTTGCAAACGAAGAGGCCATTAACCGTCAGATGACGGGGACGGTGAAGAACGGGCCGACTTACGAGAGAATCGCCGAAGGACTGACCAGCCGCGGCTTCCCTCCCACGTCACTGTTTACGTCACACGCTGAGCTACACGTTTTGTTACTTGCTCACGCCCCCCATTGCCCCGAAAAAGGCGCATTCTGTTTTGACAAAAATAGGTAGGCGGCATTTTGCTGCACTCCCTGATTTTGTTTTTATACTGCCAATGCTGAAAAAAGACTGATTGGGCTTTCCGACAAATTTGCACAATTCCTATCTAAAAAGAGCTGCTGTCTGAGGTCACTTTGACTTGACCAGCAGACTTTACCACAAGCTTACTGGCTGTTGAAACAGGTGACGTGCTTCGCGTTCTGAAATCATCCGCTGGCAATTTGACCAGCGGAGTTGCAGGTGACAGCATCAGCCGGCTTGAGTCGTGCTCAGACGGTCGGTTAACACCACTGTAAGGTTCTAAAACGGTTCATCTTGTCGTGAATCTTTGGTCTAAACTGCGCTCAAGATTTGTTTAAGGTCATACTCTGACCACGTGTTTGCATTCAGACTATGTCCGCGTTCATTTGAAAACACCCTTTTCTCTCAGCCTGCCATGAACCAAAGAAACACTAGAGATAAATAATTCTAAAAAGCGGCCAGGAACACAGATTTGTGATTAAGCTGAGCATCAGATGCTTCACCTTCACATAGGTGATGTAAAAGACAGACAGTGGGTCATTACTTACAGCGACATCTTTGTATTTCACCAGTACAATTCAGGTGCTGTAGTGACTTTAACCTACATATCGGAGCTGTATCTGAGCAGTGTCGAGCTACTGCTGAGGCAAACGGAACATTTACTGCTGCTGGTGCACATTAAAATTGAACCAGATCTGACACACCCTGTTTAACAGGAGGGAAGAAGGTTGGACTCTGAGTTCACAACATGTGGAAAAATTACACATTTGGTGTTTAACAACAGGCAGACCCGAGACCAGCTTCAGATCCAAAGGCCTCCTCCAGAGGATTCAACACATTCCCCGACTTTCCCCGTGATATTCCAGGACCAGCAGGAGTCATCTTACTCCCTGTTCCAGTCCTGCTGCGCAGCACACAGATCAAATTCAATGACCCTTTAACCTCGCTCTATCTCTGCCCCCCCTCCACCCCTCTATCCTCCCTCGTCCCCTGAGGTCACCGGCCCATCACTCCCCCCCTCCGCCTCCCCCGCCTGCGGTACTGCTGTGGTAACACAACACTGACCGGTGCCCGTTTCCATGGCAACTGTTCCCCTGAGAAACCCCCAGCATCCTCAGCAACCACAGGGCGACTCCCCAACACACACACACACACGCAGCATTTTAGTAGGCTGTTTCTAGTAAAAGAAGGTGGAGATTCACCTTTCTTCCCATCAGCAGGTGTAACTATAGACACAGAGAGAGGCATGGGAATATACAGAGGACAGACGGAGAGAGAAAAAAGACAAATGGATACCGAGAGAGGGGGATAAAGAGAAAGATATCTATTTGTAAAAGTAGGTCTTGTGGTGCGCTCATTGACAGCTGTTTCTCACAGTTAAAGAAACAACTGACCAATTAAAACATGGGCACATCATCTCTATTTTTAATGCCTGAATCGATATATAGGATATATAGGGTCAAGTTGCGTGACACGACACATACCAGTGTTCATCTCTCCTCTCTCACACGCACAGTTCCACCCAACTCACTCAGTCGCAAGTTCTCCAGCAACACTTTTCAGAGCCGTAGCCTGACGTGCACCTCCCCAGAAATGTAACTACACTTTGCAGCGACACACCTGTATATGTTTGAAAGCTGACACCATTTCTCTCAGTGGAAACAAAGCTTTTATTTACTTTAATTTCACAGATAAGAAACAATAAATTGTGAAGACAATAAAGCCTCCACAAAAGCAGCATTTCAAGTCTTGTGTGATTTATCCTGGCTTCATATGAGCAGAGGAAATAGGTAGGTAGGTAGGTAGGTAGGTACAAACAAAACAAAATAACCCCGCTCCCAAAATCAGCTAACAAGAACGTGATATTAGACTAAATGACAAAAGTGAATCCAAATGAACATTCAGTCTGTTTATCAGATTTAGGCGTGTACTTAGGCTCAGCTGTGTTTTTAGCTGATTGCTAACGCCAGCATGCTAAAACGGCCCTTGTCGACACCTGCAGTTAGCATGGTATCAACTATTGGATGCTACGTGAAAGAATATTAAAGAGTACTCATCCGAATTAGATTGTCAGACTCAAAATTGTAAGGTATCCATTTTATACCACACTTTGTCATTGCCACAATCCAACTCAGGTTCGCTCAGAGTTTCAGGCGTGTTATGCTAATGTAAATTGATCTTCCAGCTTGCAGCAAAGATGAAGAGCAGGTGAGCTACATAGGTCTGGTAAGATTGCTTCTTTCTAACGCCACACCTTCAGATTATATTATTTTAAAACTTGTAGTCTTCAGCCCCAACTGACGCTGACTCAAGTGACATCACTTGAAATCAAACTTTATTACAATGCTTATATTTAGCCTGGTTCAGACTACGTGAAAACAAACTGAGCTGTAAACAAATCAAGTTGATCACTAAGAACCAACAGAACACAGATTTCTTTCTTTCATATATGAAGCAGTGTGAGGTACTTACGGGAGCTGACAGTGTCCACATACTGAGGCAGGTAGGGAGCCCACATGTCGATGGTGTCCTTACGCCCAGACTGGCCGATCCTTCTCAACTCAGCCAATAGGAGAGCTTGCGCTGCTTCTCGCACCTTAAAACCACAATGAAGGCAACGTCATGACTATTTTTTTTGTAATCAAGGTCTCACTTGCAAAAGAGGTTTCAATCTCAATGTGACTTCCTGGTTAAATAAAGGTTATGATTCATTTCTTGGTCTTCTATAGACAGTCCTCAGATGAGCAGTCATGTGGACAACATGTTTTTTATCGTCCATCAGAAAACGAGCAAACACGGTTCATTCATTGGATGGTGGATACGTACTTGCCAACCTTAAGACCTCAATTTTAAAATCAAATCACGGGGGCCTTTGCAAAATTTAAGTTTCCTGAATTCTGGTGACTTAAGGAAAATGAAAAAGAGAAATTAATGAGTGCCGCAGAAGCATTTTTTATGTTAAATACTTGAACTTCTAGTAGCTGCAGGTTTTCTACTTCTACGTTTTTCTGTTTCTCTGGTTCTGTAGCACCAATTTCAAAAGTATTTGCATCTTTCTACTGCAGAGACATCCTTGATTTATTATAAGGCAGTGAAACACTCCTTTAAGTATATAAATTGAGTATATAAACGTAATTTTCGGGGACAAGGTTGGCCTGTAAGACTGTGCTTGGAGCTGTGTATGCTATGTGTGTGTGTGTTACCTCGAGACAGCGGTCCTGCCACCTCCTCGCCAACATCTCCAGCAGAGGAGGTCTGAACTTGTCCAGGCCGAGGAGGTCAGGGAGCATCACACAGTGCATGGCTGCCAGCTGGCTCCAACCTGCACACACACACAAACACACACACGTATACACACAGTCAGTGTGGGCCAGTGGACAATTCTTTATTCCAAAGTCTCTCATGCGCGCACACACACACACGCACACACACACACACACACGTACACACGTACACACGTACACACATACACACATACACACATACACACACACACACACACACACACACACACACACACACACACACACACACACACACACACACACACACACACACACACACCTCACTGCTGTCACATAAAAACACTTCAGGACAGAACAATCAACACGAGATTGTAGAGCCTTAAGAATACTGGTTTCTGGGTTTGTGTACAAGCTGAAATTTGGTTCCTTTAGTGGCGCTAGAGGAAAGGTCAAGGGTCACCAAAATAATCAGGGTTTATCGTCTGGAGACAAAGAATATCCACTTGACACTGACATTAACCTTCTAAAGTCAAATTTGGAAAGAAATTAAATAAGTTCCCAAAATGTTAAACTACTCGTCTAAAAGTGTTTAAATCACTACTTCTGTCAGTTTTTTTTAAAGTTGCCCCTTCAGGCTGAAAAGCTGATTTCCATATGACCGCAGTGAGTTTCTCACATCCTCACACACACACTGACTTTGTACTTACACACTAATATCCTCGTATAAAACTCACACTAACAACAGTTAAACACAGGATGGGAATATAACTGGCTTATATTTACAGTCTTGGTTAGAGCAACGTTATTATTTCTGCTAACCAGAGCCTGAGTATGTTTGATGGCATTCAACGGGTAAACAACAGATATACAGCACTGCCAGGTGGATCCACACAAGCCTCATAACGATACCTTGGCATGATGAACTTGAGTGTGTTTTATTTCATTCAGCAACACAATGTGTGGAGGAATTTTACTTCAAAACAGAGGACAACATTAGAGAACAGTGAAGGTTTGTAGATGTTGTGACAGTTTTTCTCAGTTGCATTAACCTGAGTGACTGATGGAGAAAGCTAACATTCAAAATGTCTTGGTATCGCTTTAACGGGGCTCAAATCCGGCTGTATCAGTCTGAGCCAAAAGGATGGCAAATATTTAGAGTTTACACCAAACACCAGAGAAATGTACACCAGCTTTTACACATCTGTGACAAAAATGGACTGAAATGTTTACTTGTTGATACTCAACATAAACCAAGCACCTTATTCACATATATTGGTTTAATATATGGTTTCCAGAGAAGATGCAAGTATGTGAAATACACTCGAATGGACAGTGGATGGATTTTAAGCAGGAAAGAAATTCCGTACAAATTTCTTTGCCGAGGGCACCATGTGAACTTACCTCCGCCATTGAAATATACAGGGAAAACTCATACCGTTAGGCGTGTTACAGACATATCGCATTCAGGAATATTGTATGAAGAGGTTGACAGATTAACTGTGATGAATGTCACAGACACAAATTACAAAATATGTTGTCAGTTATTTGATATCTGTATTAGACCATAATAACCAAACTGTTATCAACAATCAGGAAATAATAATCAGTCAACCTCTAGTTGCAGATTTGCACGACTGTCTTGCAGAAACCTCAAATGTTAATTTGAATTATTTTGTTGAATTAGTTTCTAAGTCAGATTCAAAACTGTGTCCTTCCCCTACCAGTATTAATGTCAATTAAATCCTGATCCCTTCTTCTCTGTTCAGACTGTTTCCTAAATTCTGACCTGAAACAGTGAAGCCAACTCACACTGCAGAACAGAAATGCAGTTAGTCCACCTGCTATTATTTCTTGAGAAATGAAAGATGGGTCATGATACCAACACTGACTGACCCTGCTTCAGACTCTACAAGCTACAGGTAAGAGAGTGTTGAGATAAATTCGATGTTACACAGATAGTGTTCCTCACTGCCTAACTTGGGTGTGTTGCTTCACTGGTTGTAGATTCAAGTGCAAGCTGTGTTACTGTATCCCACTTCAAGGACTAATGTTGTTGTTTTAAATATGCTTTTAGGCATTGGTCCCAAGAACTGTGGTTGACAATGACTACTGTGGCAGACACCTTCAACTGCAGCTAAAATAACAACTATTGCTGATAACTACTTTTACTACTGTTGCTGCTAACAACATCTACCCCTGCTAGTGCTAACACTACTACTAGTACTACTACTACGTCTACTGTTGCTGTTACAACAGCTATTCCTTCTGGCGCTTACACTACTGCCTGTGCTGCTAAAAACTGCTACTACTCCTGATGTTACTGCTAACTGTGCCTACTACTACTGTTGTTGCTGCAAACCACCATCTCTGCTGGTGTATCCACTACTGTTGGTACAACTAACTACTACTACTACTAATACTACTGCTGCTGCACTTACTAATATTGTAAGCAGAAACAACAGTAACTACTTACTACTACTACTTCTAGCAACAACTATCCTGCAGGTGCATCCGCAACCGCAACCACTGATGCTACTAATTAAGACTATTACTGCTTCTACTACTACTAGTAGTGGTAGTTATAGTTCTGCTATTGCTGCTGCTGCTAACAACAGCTATCCCTGCTGGTGCTATCAGTACTGCTGGTTCTGCTAACAACAACTGCTGCTGCTACAACTAATACTGATGTTGCTGCTAACAACAACTACTGTTACTACTACTACTACTGCTACTGTTGCTGCTGTAAACGGCAACTATACCCACACTGCTGCTGCTGCTACTAACTACAACTGCAATTACTGATACTGTTAGCAGAAATAACTGCACCTATTACTACTACTACTACTACTGTTGTTGCTGCCAACAACTATAATTGCTGATGCCCCTAACTATTACTATTGCTGCTGTGTCATTTATTAATACTGTTAGTAGAAACAACAGTAGCTACTACTACCGTTACTGCCAATAATGATAGTCATCATCATTGAAAGGTTTCTGCAAGGCAGTGTTTTGGGAATAAACATAATATGAAAACATGACATATCTGCTACAGTTGCAGTTTTACCCCTACAGAAAACTAGAGGTTGGCTCTAGATACTCCTACTGGGAAGAATGCGCCTCTGTGTGCATGCTTGCTGTTTTCCGGCCAATATAGTCTAGTCAATATATAACCCCAACCAGCTATGTTTTAGTCTCTGAAAACTGGAAACTGACAGTCATCAGCTTTTAAAGGCACTTGATTTACCTACAGAAACCACAAAGGTGGAGCAGTTTAGAAATCTGACAGCACATTCATTGTTGTGTAAGAGGATGGGGCCACAGGCCTTCGTGGTAAAAGCCAACATCCTGTTAAAAAAATGTTTATGATAGGTGTTTAAAAAGAAACATTTGGCTTTGAGAAGGACACAACAAAGTTACAATGAACACTTTAGTTTATTTACAAAAAAAAATTAAAAGTGAAAGAAAGTCTTTGGTTTTTTAGTTTCAAAACGCAACTTTTACAGAGTGTGCCTATTCAAAATTTACTACCACAGTGTCAGATGCATGTTCTGTAGGTGAAAACAGAGGGTATGCTAAATGTCAATCAAGGAAATTTTGAGTCTTTGCTAAACACAAATTATATTTTTCATTTGATCTGTATAAATTTTTTCATTGGTTTTATAATTTGTCCCAGTGACACACTCCCCATTCCATCAGGTGGAAATAGCAAGCATGCAAACAGTGAGCACAGACAAACTGAAACGTCAGGACACATGGACATTGAGACAGGTAGACTTAGAGACAGAAAACACAGGACAGTATTGCACAACTGAAAAGAAAAACAACAGACCAGGGCGTAAGGGCTGCGGTCAATACACTCTCAAATGCATCAGTTCCAGATGTTACCAAAGTCCACTTGTTTGCTGATGACACAGCTTTGTCTTGCTGCACTGGGAAACTTGTCCTATCTGTATTTGTTATGATTATTGTCAGAAGTTATTGAATTTGAAGCATTGAATTTAAAACTATGCAATGTGCACCCTTTCTACAAGTTGCAAATTGCAAGACCAAGGAAAAAATTGTGAATAAGATGTTGAAGGCAGGATTGAAATTTGATGTTTTTGCACTGGAGTATGTTATTAATATACTGCTGCCATTCTTAAAATTTTTCCCTATATCTAAAATATGTCAGGGATTAAGTAAAAGTCCTAGCTCTGGAAAATACTGCTGAACATATTGGCTTAATTTCCCATGATCAAGTCGGATAGATTTGAAATTGACACACTTAAACCACCTCCTGTGCCGAGTGCATTGCAGCATTCACATTTGGAGACCCAAAACTATCAATTTCTCTGACTGACTGGATTGAAAGTGGACTGAACTCAGCTATGACAGACAGACAGATAAACAAACGGCGCTGTAGACCAAAACAAGGACAAAGACGCTGCAACAAACTGGAGCGAGACACCTAAGGTCAAAACACAGGTTGCAGGGAATAGCAAGACTGATGCAAGACAAGAGATGACGAGACCCAAGGAGGTGAGAACCAGGGAAAAAAGTGGGGAAATGAATAACTAATGGAGTGAAGAGAGGGGAGGTGAAGAATTGTGATGGCATTGAGAGAGAAAGAGAAGTCAAGAGAACAAAGAAAAAACAGAAATAGGAATGGAGAATGGAGACAGAATGAACAAAAGGAAAGACAGAAGGAAGGGATGTAGGAAAGAAGATCTAGGAAGCAAAGACAAAGCGCCTCCAAAGACAAACTAACTGAAAAAAAGGAGTATGACTGCGAGACTTTCCCTAAGCGGTACCCGTCAGTTCAGTCTGTACCTTCGTTGACTGAGGGGATGTTATGAGAAGCAGGGCCGGGGCTCGGGGAGCCAGGGGCCCCCTGAAAAAGGCCCCCAGGGGCCCCCGGAGCCCCAGCAGTGGTAGCAGCAGTAACAGTGCTGGTGTTGGCTGTGGCAGCTACAGCAGCTTGCAAAGGAAGAGAAGGAGAGAAATAGTCAAGAAGAAAAGAACAGGTTAGGAAGATATAAATTTATACAGTAAATATGAAGAGAGAAGAAAAACAGTTAGGCAGCAGGGAGGAAGAAATGTGTTAACAACACACAAGAACAGAAAACATATAGAAAATAAAATAAAGGAAGCAGTCACAAGAAAGAGAGTAAGTTTAGAAAAAAATGACACAAATAGCATTTAAGTTGAATTTGCATCAACTTCAGCAAAACAAGACGTTGACCCAAAACAAGAACACTGTTATTGGACCACTCTGCAAAGGTTTTTAGCACCAAAAACACATTCAAAACCTGCGCATGGCAACTAAAGGTATGGTTAAGGTTAGGAAACCATTGTGGTTAACATTAGGGAAAGATTGTGGTTATAGTTTAAAAGAAAAAATAAAAGCAGGTCTGTGACTGGACGTGCTCTGCTGTCTCCTGTGTGAAAGTCAGACATGGTACAAAAACATCCACCGTTAGCACTGAATGTCAGCACTGGACATATTTCAACGTTTCGTAATCATACAAAGACCATTAGTCCTACAGTCACTGGCTGCAGCGAAACAATCCAACTGCCAAAATAACTGTCGGCACTGTACATTTCTGCAAAACACAGGTTTTCTGCATTTGTATGATATTATGTGGTGGACAGCCTACATTAAAACTAATGTTTAAACAACACTGTGGTTAACGTGGTTAGGTTTCAACAAAAAAAACACCCGTGTTTGGTCGCTAAAAAGCCGTTGGAAAAGCAGCAATGACACAAATAAACAGTTGGTCTCAAATTGTGGTCTGCAGCTTGGCAGGCATCTTGCCCAAGTGTCAAGCTACACATCATCCCCTCCACCTCCAGATGACAAAGTCAACTCATACACCATGATACATTATGATACATATCAAACATACAAATGTAACATGTCTGTAGTTTGCAGATGTGCACAATGCCAACATTGTCTTCCGGCGACTGGTCTGAGGAGAGATAAGTTGCAGAAAGTCCAAATCAAAGGATTACAGCTAATGGATTTATGCTAATCCATTTCTTCCGCTACTGCTAGCTATTAGCTAGGTCAGCTTTCCCTCCTAACCTATGCAACTATAGCTATGTTTCCATCCAAAAGTGATTTGAATCATTGGGAAATGTGCATTAAAAGAAATACGAATCCTGTGTGTTTCCATTAAATGTACGGACTTTGGTGAAAACGACGAACTCGTGCGAGTTTTCCGCAGAACCGGAAACAAAACAAGTCTCGCATTCTCCTTCTTCTACGTTTTCTGGCGGTTGGCAACCAGCTTGTAAATGCATTACCGCCTTCCCGACCCGGAGTGTGGATATCACCATGGAGAGAGGTGCGCTACGTCAGACTTAATTCGAACAATAAACGATTCGCTCCATCCCCCGTTTTGTGAATCAACATTTCTTTGAATCAACCAAAACCCAGCTAAAGCGAGCATATTTTAGTTTGTGCGAATCAGGGGATTTTAATTCATATTTTGGCATTTCCATCATAATTTTCCGATGCGATACTTCTAGATGCGCATCTAAACAGGCTGATGGAAACATGGCTCATGATGCTAATTAGAAGTAAGTACTTATTAGCAGCTGATTATTACCGTAACCTAGAATTAATTGTGTCAGGAGAGGTTGATAATGACCCCAATATTTTTGGCTTTAGCTGCCAATAGTTCTTGGCTAACACCTGTCGCTAACAAAATAACAGTTAATAATAGTTGCCAACATTAGCAAGACTTTCCATGAAGGAAATAGCTTGGCACTATACTAACATATACTACTGTGAAACGATCATTTAAGAAACATAATGTATTCTCATGTAGTTTTAGCAAACACTGTACAACTTGTGTTAGTGATACAAATTATTCAATTCATACCAACAACTCAGTTTCAGGTAATCTGACATGCTAACGTGCTAATGATCTGGACTATCTCTCGCTCTGTACCTACTGTCCGGACCATGTTTTCCCACCTTATTGGTTCCAAAATTGATTCATACAATATTAGCAAGTACAGCTTTAAGTAACAAAAAAAAAAACATTCACCAAACAAAAGTGTGTTCACAAAAGAAAGGGTGGAAGACTTTCTTTGCGGACACGAGAAGTTCATAAAAGGCACATACACGTCAAAATATAACACCAGTGAGTAAAGATTTCCCAGCAAGCACTTGGTCAAGAGATTAGAAATGTTTGTTGTTAGTTTGGAGATGAAGAGCAACTACACCAACAAAAAATTTGACCTGGGCATTAAGGTTTCAGACTGTGGCACTAGCATTTTATCAACTTATATTAACAATTAAAAAACAACAACAACAACAACACAGAAAGTATTCTGCGCTAGATTAAGTTTGATCAAGAATACAGATTTGATGTTTGTTTATGCTAGGGCCAGAAACTTGAAACCTTTAAACAGTGGGGGGAAAAATCTGACTCAATCTTCACCAATGAAAGAAAGAAAACTCAGCTTTTCTCATAAAAGTCAATCCATGTCTTTAACATATCAAAGAGTCAGTGACATTTTAACGCAGTCATAGACATTTACAACAGCTATACATTTAAAACAGTTTAACTACCACATAAAAACATGTAGCAGAACAGGACACAACAAAGAAAACAGTCAAATCAGTTGGCGGTAAAGAAAGAAGGAAAGAAAAAAGAGAGAAATAGTGGAAGTGCACGAATATAAAAGAAAGACTGGCTGAAAGTACAGTGAAGAGAGAGCATGTTTGTGAGCACAGGCAGCAGGCTGAAGCCATGCAGTGTGAAGAGAGAAACAGAAAGGGGCAAGAAAGAAATCAGAAAGATAGAGAAGATGGCGGAGGGCAGTCGACAGCAGTTTGCCAGCACTGGCGCAGAAAAAAAACAACAAAAATTTCAAATGGAAATCTGCTGTATGAGGAGGTCAAGTATGATTTTATCACCTTGTGTTATGTGTCACCTACTTTAGGTGATGGGCCAGTGGCTGAGCCTTGAAACACAGCGCCCTCTGGAGAACGCTTGGATGACTGTGGTGACTTTATATGACAATCATATACCCAAATAATACTTTATTACTAGTATCTATCTTTAGAATTCAGCACCTGACAAGTTGGAAAACCAAGCAGTGGAAAAATGAAGCCAATGTGGAAATGCCAAAATCTGCAGTTCCTCGAATGGCCACTTGAGGCTGACTCCAAAAATGAGGCAGTCCCCATTGACCCCCATGTTAAAACTTTACAACAGAAATATTACATGAAATAAACACATGCCTGGTTCAAAAACATTCTGGTTTCTACAGCTAATTTCCCCGCTCACGACAACTGTCCGGGGGATGAATTTTTGTACAACTCACCGGTTTAAATTTCATTAAGGTTTACCTTTATGCATAATTCAGGGTGTGGTCGTTTTGAGTGGCAGGTGGGTGCCATCTCTTGACAAGTCGCTACCACAGTGACAACGCTGAACAGGTAGCGTAACCATGGCTTCCTCCTGGACTCATATAGTCTAGGCATAGCTATCATGACTTCTTTGTGTTTTCATTTCATGAAAGTGAACTGTAAAAAGTCTTGTTCAGCATTTGGTTGGACTAAAAGACCCTTTAAGGAGTCGGACGTTTTTCAGCTAAGCACATTTTATTTTAATGTTTTTAAGCCTGTTTTTATTAGCAAAAGTTAGCATTAGCATCATTACAGGTAACCAAAGCGGTGAATGCACCGTGCTAACCAAGCTAGCAGCTAGCGTTAAGGTTACTGCAACCCTCTCATCCAGATATGGTCACTTCTGGCTCCAAAAATCCAAGATGGCGGTGGCCAAAAATTCCAAACTTAAGGCTTTAAAGCTGAAGTTGGTGAGGGCACGGTGGCTACATCCATTGTTTTAGAGTCTATGGGTAAAACTAAGGACTCTTAAAGGAACAGTGTGTAAGATTTACGGAGATTTATTGGCTGAGGATAGCAGATTGTAACCAGCTGAAACTTCTCCTGGTTTGAATTACTTCAGTGTTCATTGTTCATTAACTGTTTTAAATTATTATTATTATTTATTCCACTGAACTCCTTGGCATATTTTTTTATTTCTTTGATTTTAGTTTATTACTCATCTATTCATGTATCTACATGTTACTGTACTTTATAGTACATGCGCAAGGCAAGCTGTTCAAACAACTTGCTCCTGGTGGGATTAAAACATCTGAATCTGAATCCCAAAATGGACCAGGTAATTTAAAGCAGTGAAAACACCAAATAAAAAAAAATCTGTGTTTTTCTGATGCTGCTTGTCGGAGGGCGAGCGTCTGACTATGGTGGCTAACTCGAAAATGTGAAAACTGGAATGACCCAGTTTAACGACCCTTTTGGGCAACTGTAGAAACATAGCGAACTCCGAAGATGATGACCCGCTCCCTATATAGATATAAACAGCTTATTATATGGTAAAGAAAACACAACTGTCCCTATTTTTAGGTGAATATATGCTAAAGAAAACATACAATATGTTGTATTCAATTTCTGCCAATATATCCCTCTAAATCCTACACACTGGACCTTTAAATTTACTTAGCGTATATAAAAAAAAATCTCTGTATTTCTATTTTAATTATTGCAATTAAATATTAAACCATGGCAAACAGTGTACACCTACTAGTATAACCACAAGTTAGAAGAGTACACTCGCGCTTTGTCGTGTTCTTCCTCCGTAAAAGACTAAACTAATATAGATCCTGCCTGTCCAGACATGTTGTTGTTGAGTCCCAGATCAAAGCTTTAAACCCTGGAAAAGAAACATCAGAACACCAGAAAAAGAAGATATGGCATGATCTTTTAAATCTCATCTAGTCTGACAAATTAACCCAGTGTGTAAAATATTATCATCAACAGAACGGACGTGATGGACAAAACTGGGATCATCCTTTGTTCCCATCCACTTGAGAAAGTGTCTTAGTGTGTTTAAAGGGCCGGAACAGAGGACAATAAAGATGTTTACTGAAAACTTTTCTGAATTAGTGTGGACATGATCGTAAAATAGTGGCTGTGAGATGTTTTTTTAAATCATGTGCGGACACCCTGCTCTGTCTGTTAATCTCACTGTAAGTGCTGCAGTATATTAGAGGGGCCTCCTCATTTATTTCCATGTGAAAAGAGACGGTGAGCAGGGTTAACAGCGCTCTCCTGCACAAAGCCTCTGACACACACGCACACGCACACACACACACACACACACACACCCCGGGCTGGAGTAGCTGGCTGAGCAGAGGTCACGGCCGAGCGTTCCCCCTGAATGGCGGTGAATAGGCGTGTGGCGTGAATAAGTCCACACGCTTGTCACGCTTGGCCTCCATTAAGGCGTGACAATAGCACTGAAACCCCGCCTACCCCCAACAACTGAGGGTGCCACCCATGGCATATGTGTGTGTGTGTGTGTGTGTGTGTGTGTGTGTGTGGGTGTGGGTGTGTTTCTGTATTCACGACCTGATTTTTGGTGTGTGTCTTTGCAGGTATTGAGCTTGATGAAGTGTGGTAGGTAGCTGTGTGTGTGTGTGTGTGTGTGTGTGTGTGTGTGTGTGTGTGTGTGTGTGTGTGTGTGTGTGTGTGTGTGTGTGTGTGTGTGTGTGTGTGTGTGTGTGTGTGTGTGTGTGTGTGTGTGTGTGTGTGTGTGTGTGTGGTAGGCAGATGGTGACGGCTGGTTAAAACGTCCCCGACAGTGAACAAGAGCAGGTTTCTCTCTGCAGACAAAGACTCAAAACTTTTTTCACCTTCACTAAGTGAAATGCTGCTTTCTCTGAATCCCTGTTGTCTTTCTTTACGTCTCTTTAAATGTTTCATCCACCTTTCTTTTGTTGCAACAGTTACAATCCAACATGGCTACTCCGTAACTGACGTGTGCCTCTCTCAGGTCGGGGCCACCACAGATACCACGTGGAGACCAAAACAGAATCAGTTGATTATAAAATGTCTGATGATTAGATAAAATCAAATCTCTTTTTTGTGATTCATACTGGAAATATGCGAACTAGGTTTGGGCGGTATCTATTTTTAATACCTTCATACATTCTTAATATTTAACGAGTAAACTGTATTTAAACAGTAAATGATATTTGTGTGTCCACGATGAGCAGCGCTAAAATCAACCTGCGTAGTTGTCCCTCCATTGTGACATTAGAAAGTGTCACATTTATCTTGCAAGTGTACTCTTCTTCAACGTTTGCTTTACTTCCTGGATTTTTCCCACATGGAAATTCTGACCAATCAAGAGCAGCTTTCTCACACAAGGCATTTGATCTGGTCCTCTTGTAAATGCAAGTGTACTCTTCTTCAACGTTAGATATTAAAACAATACACACTGTCATGTTTCTTGTGAGGACGGTTTCATATTTCCAGTATGAATCTTGTGGCAAAAACACGAGGCCATCAAAGTGAACGTGAATCAGCTTCTCCCCCAAAAACTCTCCTCAAAGTTCCAATCATAACGCCTCTGTGAAAACAGACAGAGGTTAAACTGTGGAGCTCCCAGTATGAACCAGAAAATTAACAAATCCAGAGCTCAGTCAGTCAGTCTATGTATGGATGAAATTAATATCAAGAGAGGAGACAGGATGCAGAGCTGCAGTCAGAGGTTTGTACTCCGGCTGAAGTTGGAACAAAAACAGCAGAACAGCCCTTTAAAGACCTGCTGACCGAGGAAACAGCAGCGGCTTCCTCCTGTGATATTTAAGGTGTTTTTTTTTAACTCTCTGTGGGTTTTATTGCCGGTGGGCTGCATTATCAAACCCCCGCCTCTTCTCCCTCCCACCTTCCCCGCAGGGCCCTGGGGGTGTGTGAAGCGAGCGCCCCCTCCTTTTGTAGTTACCTTGTTTGATCTGGGCCTGTAGCGCTGGGTTGGAGGGCTGAGGGGGGGCAGCCAGCGTCCTGCGAGGACTCTCCGGGGTTCCTCCTGGTCTGGGAGGCCTGGAGGAGGATCACAAAAGAGGAGGCATGAAATATTAAAGGAGCAGGGAGGAGAGAGGAGGGCCGACACACAGAAACACACACACACACACACACACACACACACACACACACACACATACATACATACATAAAACCAGGAGTTCACACAAACAACATTTTTTTATTTCTATTTCCTGAAACCAAATGCTTGTGTGTGTGTGTGTGTGTGTGTGTGTGTGTGTGTGTGTGTGTGTGTGTGTGTGTGTGTGTGTGTGTGTGTGTGTGTGTGTGTGTGTGTGTGTGTGTGTGTTCTCAGGCTCCAGCCTATTGAATTTTGTGTGGAGGACACCGTCCTAAGTCTGAACAGACTGGAGGCGTCTAACTTTCAGAGACACACAAACACTTTCAATACAACAATCAATGGGGTGATCAATGACGGTTGCCAGGCAACAAGCACTGTCAGGGAGCTCTACAATCAGGAGTTACTAAAGCCAAAAATCTACAAACGGGACTTTCTGAAGAGAAAAGAAAAGCGACAAGAGAATGAACCAACTGCACTAAGGGGTGACAACGTGAGTGTGGCAAAAACCGGAGGTGATCTGACATCATCATCATCATCATCATAAATTTTGTGACAGAAAGAATTAGAGTTCATGTGTTTCGATGAACGCACTGCAAAGTACTTGAAAGTACTGTTAAGTCTAATTCGTGGTCGGGCGCTCGGCACTTTTGATGAGCGTCACTCGACAGAAACAGAAGAACTACACGATGTTTTCAATTTATGCTGTGGTGAAAGGCTTCTGTCGTTGTTTCCTTTTGCATATTGACAGTGGAGATTTGATGAAATCGGTGAGTTAATTGAAGAGGAGCACATATTGAAACACTCTTCAACTGAGAAGACGACTGGGGCGCGAGAGAAGGACGTGGTCTAGTCGTCCATAGATATAGTCAGTGGTCACGGTTAGGGGGAGTGGTGAGGACTGTGTTAGCGAGGGACAAAACAGTCCTTTCCCCCAGCCCATACATGCTGGGATAGCCCATATTTTGAACTCACATAAGAGACACTTTTATATTTACTATAGATATGATTAATTAACTAAACCCATAATATTTGTTCTCTACAGCCATTAACGCTCTGGTGTAATAGACCAGAATCATGGTTTAGTGAATTCCACACATGTTTTCGGGACAGTGTAGCAGCACCAATGTTACTCAACGCCATTAGCCTGTTTTGACGATGTGTTATAACATTATCACGCAGGGATCTGCAACCCTACAGGTTCTTGGAGGCTCACAACTTTTTTACTGGTGGCTGAACAATGTAACACTGTTTGGATGAAACGTTAGCAGAAACAGCCCTGATATCGCCCTTGACAAAACAACCAGACTCCATTTAAATAAAGACTAATTTTAGCGAGTATAGAGGCAGCATGTTTTCACATCTAACGGGCTGAATTATATTTTTGACTCAACCAAACCAGACCAGAGCTGCTGATTGTTGGTACAGTGGAAACATGAACCAAGTTTCTGTGAGTTTTATTTTGTTTCTGTCCACTTCCGATGAAGTGTGTTTTATGATGATAAAATTACTGTTCATTTAAATGGAGTCTGGTGGGTTTTACAATGGATATTTTGTGGCTGTTTCTGGTTTAATAAAAAGCTCTATCTTTGTTGGGATCATTTCGATAATGTTGTCAGAATAATAATCTGAGCCTGTCAGTGACAAAAACAAACACGGCCCCTGAGTTGGATTAACACCAAAATTTAATGTATTCTAAGTTGGCATGTGTTACATTCCTCCACCAAATGTTGTGAAAATCGGTCAGGGAGTTTTTGTAAAATTCTACTAACAAACTCATAAACTGGGCGGCATAGCTAAAAAATTGTTCATTTTTGCGATAAAAGCGCCCAATTTGGTACAATTATAGCTTAATATACTGGAATAGAACACACTGGTGGCCGCCCATTCACTTCCATTCATTTTCTGGAAGAGGATTACGTGAAAACTGTCCAACCGATTTTCACAAAACTTGGTGGAGGCATGTAGCATGGTCCAACTTCGAAGCCATTACATTTTGGAGTGGATCCAATTAACGGGACCGGTCCAGGTAGGGGGGCAGGTAGGATTCAACTGCCTGCTCTGGCCACCAGGGGGCGAGTTTCTGATGCCCCAATATCCAAATTTGTTCTAAATATATTTGTCGACACATCTGCCAAATTTGGTGCTTTTATCACAAGATTGAACGATTCTAGAAAAATACTGAGCTATGCCGCCCCACTCAAACATGTTCCCTTCAGTCAGACACAAAAATATGGTTTTCTGGGTTTTTAAGTTGATTAGATGTGCAGAACAACACAGAAACTCTTCAGCGTAGTAACAAATGCTTTGTTTTCCCCCTCGGTGTAAATGAACGTGACACGATTTGCATTTCTGTTGAGAGTTGTTTTTATTCTATTGTGTTTTCTTTATAAAGAGAATAATTTCTATTATTTTATTCTACAGAGAACATCCAGTGAGAACCATTCAGAGCAACAGAGCACAAGAACATGTGCACCTGCGAGCCCCCCTCACCCCACTCAACTCACACACACACACACACACACACACACACACAGCTGCTCTCGCTGCTTTTCACCATAACACGCACAAAAAAACCACACTGACCCCTCAGCCCCCTCCACCTTCACACACACCTTTGTGTAAATGCGGCACACAACACACAAAGAAACAGTCTTAATAACAAACACTAAAATGATGCCAAAAATATTCCAGTAAAAACAATTTAACATCAATTAATTTAATTCTAAAGTGCAGTTGACGCTAATGTGTGAAAACTCGTCTTTGTGTTTCCTCACTGAGCAGCAGAGGCACAAACTGCACTGCTGCCGTCCATAATAACACAATAAAAATAGAAATAATAGAGATTATTTCTAAACTGAAGAACCCACAGCTGGTCACTAAACCTGCTTTAACTCCTCAGACTCTGTGCGTGTGTGTTTATGTCACATATATATTTGATATCAGAGTTTCTCAGGCGGGATAAATTCAGCGTGCGGCCTGTCAGCGCAGCTCATGATGTTATCTGAGCGCTGCTGTTTGTATCTGCATGTGTAATGTGTGTACGAGCTGGAGAACAGGGTGTAGGGCTGTTATCTAAATAAAATCTAAATCCAACCAGTTTAGTTGATTCGATAACCAAAGAAAAAAAATCTCACTTCATATATTCTGTGCTGAGCGTTTAAATGCGGCTCAGGTGTGACTGGATGTGACTGGGCTGAAATGGTGAATTGAATTTTTTTTTTAATGCATCAACGTGGAATTGTGGGACAGAAAAAGGTGGTATGTGTTTATTAGAAAGTGAAAATTAAACCCATATGGACGTGATGATTAGGATTACTTTTTAAATGTGTGCTTTTGTTCCTCTCAGCTGGCACACAGTGCAGCTAATGTAAATGCTAACTAATTATATGTTGGAGGACACAAGACACCTCTCCATCTTTAATGAATAAAACACTGAAGCAACAGGAAACCAAATAAATCTCCCGAAACAGAGATAAAATGTGCTTCTTCTACTTATCCAGCTCTATGTGGACATACTGTTGCTGAGCAAACACCACAACTGGAATATTCATGTTCATGATTACACTATAATTCAATTGCCAGCAGCGTGACGAGGCGCTCAGCATCTATTCCAAGGTTTCCCACATTTGTGTCGGCCTGCCATGATTAAAATATCTGCCGCCACATATAAACATTCTATTTTGAGCGCTGTTGGAATATATATACGTTCGGTTATTTATAGAGTCACAGTGTCGGCGCACAGAGTGCACTCAGGGCAGAGATGGAGCAGCAGAATGTCAGGCGCATTGAAAGATTAAAAAAACTTAATCTATCACATGTTGATAGAAGCCTGTCTCAGGTTAGGGGCTAACAAACATAAAACATACATCTGTAAAAGTCTCATGAAGTTGAAACTGTGTTACAAACCCAGCCAATTCCATAACTGAATAAAAACTAAGAGCACACGTGTAAAGCTATATTCAAGAATAGTGACAGTCTGCCTGATGGGAGGAGCTAAAAAGAGAGATGAAAGGGATGTGAGGGGTCCTTAGTGATGAGTCTACTGTTCATTCTGCTGGGTCTAAAAGTTTGCGTTCACCCGCAGCAGCTGCTCCTCTCTGACCTGAGCAGCTCTGAACGAGTGGGCAGGTCGATCATCCACCCCGTGAGTCACAAACTGCTGCTAAGGGGGAAAAGGAATTCATGGGGAACTACGCCTGCGCTGTGTTTACATACCCCCAAAAAACTCAAAGGGACACACAGACAGTTAGCTGTCGTCCCCTGATTCCCCGTTATGGTGTCGCCCATGGGACCTTATTTAGGTGAAAATGTGTACGGCAGTCAATGGCAAGAGACAAATTTTTTGATCCTGTCTGAATTGTGCCATGAATTACACAAGTGATGTTTAGCATTTAAATAAATCATTTTGCAAATAAAGAAAGTCGCTCAAGCATCATTTAGTTTTGTGTGAAACCGCTCAGTGAACTACATCATTCCTCACCAACACCAGCTAGCTAGCCAAGTACTCGTACTCGTACGTGCAAAGAAGCCCAGACTATCCGCTTATCTTTTAAATTTAAAAAAATGCATATGAGTAATTTATAGCAGAATTCAAATGAGATCAAAAAATCATTTGTCTCTCGCTGTTAAATACTGCACACATTTTTTCTGAAATAGGTCCCATAGTGGTCCACAGTAGGTGGAGGGACTTCACCTGACTACAAGTTGCTATTCTTACAGACTAAAGTTAGGAGAGGAAACGTAGAGGCTTTTTGTGTTTTTCATGTTTATTTCTGTCTCTGTGAGTTTCTCAACAACAGGACTTCCTGGACTTGCTCCACAGAGAAGCTCGATCCCTCAGCCAGACTCGTGGAGGCAGTTCTGTTGTGGTTGTTGTGATGAAATACTAAAACACTAAGAGTTCAGGAGCACTTCTTTTCAAACTCCAGCACACAGGGAGGAAGCTTTTCCACTGTCATAAATGTAAGATGGGGAACATGAAAAAGCCAAAAACCCAAACACGTTCAAATATTCAGGACCGCAGGTTTGGAGTGTGGAAGTGGAGACGGACAGAGAGAAGACCCTAGTTTGAGTTTCATAAAGAAGTCTTCAGCTTCCGTCTGTAGTTGCACAATCACCTGCTCTGATCTGGACATGCTACACAAGACAAGTTTCTTTGTTTCTGAGAAAGTAACAACTGGCTTTGAAAAGTTTTCCAGGTTGAGCTGTGCAGTCTGTCATCCTGCTGTAAGGCTCTGACTGGATTTGACAAGACTCAAGACCTGGACTTGTACTAGTAGTGTGTGACGGCGCGGGTCAGGAGACACACACACTGACTGACCACTGCTCAGTGCCATGGACAGCAATGTATTGCTGGTAGTCAGAGTTAATGAGCAGCTACTGTCACACTGTCTGTGTCTCCGCTGGAAAGACGGGGAGTCTGCTGGAGCTTTGACAGTCACTGGGAGCACATTTAGCTGGACTAGCAGATCCACCACGAAAGGCTCTTCCTGTGTGTGTGTGTGTCTGTGGGCTCCAAAAACACAACTCTTATTATACACTAAGTGTCCCCTTACCAAAATTTTACTCATTTCAACTTAACCTTAAGAGACGTTTAAGTGTTTTTTTAAAGGTATATAAAAAAAGAATATTCCCACTTCAAAAGTTGAGCATATTTACAGTACAAACTTTGTCAGTGAACTATGAGTAAGGACGCACGCGATCAGACGTCTAAACGATTAAACGTCCACCCCCTCGCTAGTCGGCACCAGAAATATTAGTCAGTTAAACCAATTAGTGTTTTATTCATGAGCAGGATGCTTAACTATCATGCAGCCGCCTGCCACTAGTGGGAGTATTAAAACAGCACGGGGGGGAAATTGGAGAGATGTTTTTTTTTTTTAGTGTTTTCCTTTCTTGCCTGGAACTTCCCTGACTATGGGGGCAAAAAACAAAAACAAAATTAACATTCATTCATCGTAATCAAAGTAAAATGTTCAATTAACAGTGTTGCTGATTTGAGGTCTTATCGCCCCGCCCCACCTCGCCAATTGTCAGAAAAGTCTTCTGGTACGTGATTTTGTTGCAGTCCCTGTCGGCCGGTTCGGAGTCAGTAGGTCATTACGATATAATATAGTCAATAAAATTGTTTTTGGAAAAAAGGTGATTTACCTCAACCAGGAGAGATCCTTAAATATACAGTTACAAATGTGCACAAAACATATTAGGCTGATAGGTCCAGTAGTATGCAAGATTAGCTACTGACGGACAGACAGATACACACTCTCAGAAACACACACGCAACCAACCGCATGATCCCCTCCAGGCTTAGATAATAAAAATCAGAGGAGGCTGATGAAAACAACCATTTCACCACCCTTCTCCCTGTAACAACTTCCTCTCTCGCTGTGTGTTTTCCTCTCTGACTCTTCCTCGCCTGCCCTCCCTGCAGGGTTATTCTGTTCAGGGCTGACGAAATGATGAAATGTTGTGTTGGTGTTACAGCAGCAGGACCTCGACCTCCATGTTAAATCTTTCACGGTACAATGAGAGCTCAGACAGACTAAACAATCAGCCTCACACACACAAACTTGACAGTGGTTGAACTTCGGCTGCTGCTGGTGTTACTGTGTATGTGAACAGCGTCCGTGTTTCGTGCTCAGAATGAAGTTCGTGTTCTGTTTGTTTGGGTTGTTATTGTTGTTCAGCTGGAATCACTGATGACAGATCAGGATTTTCTGCCTGGTGAATCACGATATGCCGAGCTTAGGTTCAGATTTTCTACATGGACATACAATATGTCCCATTTAGGAACATGTCTGTGTTTAAACAAAATGTTTTTCCATTAAGTACATTTTGTTTTAATGGTTTCAAGGAGGGATGTCAACTGTTACTCAATTAACCACCAAGAATATTTATAAATTTTTGACCGGTTATGCATGTCGCTCTGTAGGTTCATTTTTCCAACTCTTCAGTTTACTGCATTGTGCACCAGCTGGTCTAGTGGGAGCTAGCATTAGCAAGTGTGCCACTCATTCTGCAATTACTGCTCGTAACGCCATCCCGACCCAACAGCTTAGCTGCTGCCCACTCTCCTGGTCTCCTTCCGGGTCGCCCCAGTGAGTAAGCGGATCAGTTTTGTCCCCCACTTAGTACTGACAACTACTGTTAGCTCTGTTAGCATCGTTAGCACGGTTAGTGGTGCCAACAAATGTATGCTAAAGGGGTTTTGCAGCTTAAAATGAAGTCGCTTACTCACCATGCTTACCTGTGGGGAGATCAGGGGGTGGCCACCATGTACCTGTATTGCAGCAAAGCAGTGCAGTCACTGGGACAGCGTTACTAGCTGTACTTGCCAAATACGCAGTGCGGCTAGCAAACTTCCACCCAACCCGGCTGGTGCACAGGGCAGAGCACCCAAGGCTAATGTTAGCTAACCAGAGGACACTGAATAAGCACGACATTTATATAATAAAATTAAAATTATAATAAAATTTCATCATCCCTGAATGGATGGTGGTGCTAAGGCTTACTGTATCAATGGAGTGCCGAACTACAAAGAAAGGCCTCTTGTACTTCACATCATTTTGCACTTTTTGCCCTTAAAAATTAACTGGTTTTCGAAAGCAAAATAAACTTAAACTGGCATCCCTTGTTTATAGCCTGCACTTTGCTCGCAAAATTTAGCATTATCACAGTTAACCATAGTTGTAAATGCATCGTGCTAACCAGCTAGCATCTAGTGGTAGGTTTAGCTCCACTCTCGCCCAAATATGGTCACTTCTGGGTTCGAAAGTCAAAATGACGACAGCCAAAATGCCAAACTCAAGGCTTCAGAATGGAAGTCAACAAACCAATGGGTGACGTCACAGTGGTTAGGTCTGTAATCTTATGCAGTCTATGTGTTTTGAACAGCTCCTGATAAAGTGTAAATTTCTTAAAAGACCTATCCTTCTCAGTAAAACTACTCAGTTAAATTCATAAAGACGGAGAAGCACAATCAAATCACGTCAGTGTGTGTGTGTTACCTGACTGGTGCTTTCTTCATGTGCTCTCCGACGAAGGTGGCGTTGGTCATGCCCATCAGAGTGTTGGCGAGTGAAATCACAGACAGCAGGTGCTGTGTGGTGACGGCTCTCGACACACCGTATGTCCCCTTCCCCACGATGTCAGACAGAGTCAGCTTCAGACCCGTCGCCAGGGACAACTGCCGCAGCAAAGACTCCTGGGAAACAGAGGCAGACAAATGAACCAGGGAAGAAAACTAAGAAATCCTAAAATTTAATCAACATAGTCATCAAGCACAATGCTCACAGATTAATTTTCTCTCAATCAGTTAATCATGTTTATTTCAATAAAAATTGACACCCACAACACAGGTGACACCAGACAGACGAGTACCTTGAATGTGGGCAGCATGAGGGACATGTGACCTCCTCTGGAGATCAGGCCGAAGGAGATGGGGCAGTGCGGTCTGAGCATGCCCAGTCGCTCCAGACAGATGCCGTCCAGCTGCTCGTTGAGACCCCAGGCGTGCAGGCAGGACATGAAGAGTTTGGCCGTGTCCATCGTCAGGTTGTACTCCAGCAGACTCAGAGACTTGGACTTCTCCTCCCGCCTCCTCATCTCTTCCTCCTCCTCCTCGTCTTCGTCCAACAGGTGCTCCTTGATGGTCTCCTTCATTGTCTCCTTCACCTGGGTTGGACGAGAACACAAGAATAAGATAAAAGAGAAAGACAATAAAAAAAATCCTAAAATATTATGTCAGACGTCATATAACACTTCTAAGCTTTATAACCTTTATTAGCCAGTGTAAAAGATGTCTGCATTTACTGACCTGTTTGAAGATCTTGTTGGCCAGGAAGGACCCCCCCTTATCAGCCCCAGCCTGGCTCTTCTGCAGCGTCTCTGGAGACACCAGCGTGGGGTTTGGTCTCTGAGCTTCCTCCGTCAGCAGCTGAATGATCACCGCCTCCACGTCGAAGAACAGCACATGCATGTCAGGGTCTGTCAGGTTGGTCTTCATCGACTGGACCACCAGGGCATTATGGGAGTACTTCGGCAGGTTGCCCTGGAGGAGAGGGATGGAATTTTGTAAAAAAAATAAAAATAAAAAATAAGACTTAAAGGACACTTAAACAGGGATGATTGTTGGTTGGCATTTCCAACACAGAAACTTTGATATGCAGAAAAGGGCCATTGGATTTGGAATCGAACCTTCGGCCACTACAGCAAGGACACTGCCTTTATATATGGAGCGCCCACTATTCCTGCTGAGCTATTGGTCGCCCTCAAAGTGGATGTTTGTGCCAAATTTGTAGAAATTCCTTCAAGGTCGTCTTTAGATATCGAGAATGTAGTCTCGCTCACCAGACCTTTCTCAAGAAAAGAAAGGTCTGGCTGCGCCGACTCTCACTTTAAGATTGGAGAAAAAAAACGCCTCGGCTGCTTGTCTTTCTTTCAACCAATCACAATCGTTCTGGGCGGTGCCACAGCAACGGTGCGCTTGCAAAAATATTGCCGGGGGGGAAACAGGTTTTGGTGTAACACGCCCACAAAAATATTGCCTACAGGACGCGAACCATGGCAGAAAAATGGCGACATCCCCGCAAGATCAAACACCGCAAAAGTTAGTAAAGGACGTGTTGAAAACTGCAACCGGAGGTGGTGGGGCGGGACTTCAGTGGGTGGCTCGTTCCGCCCAATGAGAAGCTGATCTATGCAGCGAACTACAGCCCACTCAGACTACCGAGAATGAGACAGATGAGGTCACGCTGACCTTGACCTTTGACCACTAAAATCTAATCAGTTCATCCTTGGGTCCATGTGGACATTCGTGCTAAATTTGAAGGAAATTTCCTTACAGCATTCTTGAGATCTCGCGTTATTAGAATTGGATGGATGGGCAGATAAACAGACGCACAGACAGACGGACAACCCAACAACATAATGTCTCCACTAGTGCGTCCACTAGGTTGACCTCATTGGCCTGGCGGACGGGGCGGCAGAGGGAGCTAAGAACTTAACACTGATTCACCTACAGTCTGTGTTTGTGGTTAGTATGGTTTTACTGCGAGCAAAATTGTTCAAGGAGTCATTTTCTTCTAGATCTGGGTACAAAAAGGACGAAATGCAGGTATGGTCTGACTGAAGAAGTTTCAACACTACTTGGTCCTTGGTATTTCAGCCGACACTTAAAAGGTAACAAGAACCGATACGCAGCCCCAATTATCAACAAACAAAAAAACAGCCACTTCAGAGTATGATGATTTAAATCAGTCATCCCTTTAAACACAAACTGTCATTCAGAAACACACAGACACTCACACACACACAGGCACACACAGCCCATTATCCATTAATTGCCACCAATACTCCCACACCGCTCGATTTTAATTGTATTAGCAGAGACACCTGTGTGGAGCCGTATGTAGAGCAGTGCTGTTTGTTTACATGTTAATGACCTGATGACTGCAATCAGACTACTGCTAGAGTCCGGCTCTGAGGGAGAGGAGGTAGACGGGGAGGAGGGGTGATTAAGGGAAGAATGAAGTGAGGATATAAAAAGAAAAAAGCAGAACAGGATTTCAATCCGACTGTTTCATGAAGAATTTTCTATTTGCTGTTATGTTTCCTTCTGTATGAGGAATGAGCTGTACAGAAACCACCACATTCATACCGCACGGTGTTAAGTGTCTCGTACTTCAGTAGCATTTAAAATCCAATATGGTTGTTGAAGATTGTGATTAAAGGCTTCAAAGGGCTCTTAATGAACACAGTATTTTTTGGGACAATGTTTCAAATACTTTTGTCTGTTTTCTGAGTGTTTTCCATTTGTAGACGAGTCGACTGGTCTTAATTAAAATTTTAGTTTAGTCGACAGGGAAATTAGTTGCCAGGAACATCCCTAGTATGAGGGCAAACAAACAAAATAATTGTTCAGTAACTGTAATAAAGGTAAAATGTTGAATTAATTTTGATGTTGATTTGAGGTCACATCACCCAGCGCTACCTAGACAAGGTACGTGATTTAGTTGCAGCCCTCAACAGCCAGTTAAGAGGAGTTAATAGTCAGCAGGCCATTACGGTATAATACAGTCAATAAAATATGTTTTTTAAAATTGTGAATCACCTCAACCAGGAGAGATCCTTAAATATACAGTCACAAATGTGCACAAAAAACATTAGGCTGATGGGTCCAGTGGTATGCAAGATTAGCGACGGACAGACAGAAAAACACACTGAGGATTGTGATTAAAGGCTCCAAAGGGCTCTTAATGCACACAGTGTTTTTTGGGACAATGTTTCAAATACTTAACAATAAATTGTGCTAAATTTTGACTGTTTTCTGAGTGTTTTCCCTTTTTTTGAATAGTCGACTAATCTTAATTAAAATTTTAGTTTAGTCGACAGGGAAATGAGTCGCCAGGAACAAGCGAACAGTTGCATAGCTCTCGAGAAAATAACGTAGAAAATGATTGAATGACTGTCTGCATGTCCTCTCGATTTTCACCACTCTAGTATTATAATAGACCATGATACTGTGGATAAGACTATCCGCAACAGTTTTACTGAGAAGGATTGCCATCTTCCCCTTGCATTTTTGTATTGTAGTACTTAATTTTATTAGTTACGTTGTTATTTGCAATATTACGAGCCAATATATTTTGTCTGTTAATTTATTTTTGAAGCATTTATAATGTAAAATTGGTGTTTCTGTTCTGTGTGCTTTGTATCTTTTGAAAAACTAAAGCAATAAATACTCACATTAAAGGAGCTGGTTCGATATATAACTCCAGTCGATAGGCCACTCACTTTAATAATTGTTTTAGCACTGGTTATGTTCACACTGTAGGGCTGCTGCTTTAGCAATAAAGTACACCACTATAGTCAAAAGCAATAAAGACTATATGAATTCAAAAGGCTCTTAATACGTTTTCAGTTGTTGCTTGATTCTCTCTTTCTTGTGGTGCTTCAGATTTAGGTGTTTCCTCCGTTTTGTTACTATTACTGTTGATAATAAAATCACTAGTGTTTCTCTGTGACGCGCTAGGAAACACTGTTTTTAACATGCCATGTCGATAAAGCTTGTGGGATTGAGCTGGATGTGACTGTGTGAGACAGACAGACAGAGAACAATAATTAGCTGTGGAGACTCCTGACTGACCGAGACACACAATACACCTGCAGCTGGGACACAGACACACACACACACACACACACACACACACACACACACACACACACACACACACACACAAAGCGACACAGAGGAGCAGCATCATGGCTTTGACAAGAAAGTCGTCCCTGAGGGTGTGTGTGTGGTTGATCCACACAATGCTGCTCCTGCACTGTTGCTTTGCCTCCTTCACAGATTATTTATTAATTCATTCAAAGAGCTGTTTGATTCCAGCTCAAATCTTTTTCACACACACACACCACCAACAGAACAGTGTGTCTGCGCTGTGGTAAACACAGTCAGTGAATGTTTGCTGACACCTGTGAACAGTGAACTGGCCTCAGTCACCACACTGAACACGCTTGTTTTGGTAGAGGTCTAAGATTTTCACCTGCAAACGCCGAGACATCTGTGCCTCATTCCCATGTTTCAGCATCAGTGTGTGTGTGTGTGTGTGTGTGTGTGTGTGTGTGTGTGTGTGTGTGTGTGTGTTGTGTGTTGGTTTGGTGGATGAACACTGCCATCTAAAGGCAACCAGCCACATTACACTCAGATGATAACAGACATGTACATGTTGATACAGAAGCTACAATGAAGTTTGGTTTGATGTCAATCTGAATTTTCCGATCAAATAAATTCTTTAATTTTGAAAATAGCTGCAACAATTAGTTGGTTAATCCAGTAGTTGATCAAAGGAAAATTAATCTACTATTTTGATGGTCAATCAGTCGATTTTCAAGCAAACATTTGCTGATTTTAAATTCTTGAATGTGAGAATTTGTAGCTTTTCTTTGTTATTTATGAGAGTAAATGAAAAAGCTTCAGGTTTTGAAACGTTGGTTGAGCAAAATAAGCAATTCGAAGAAGACATGATGAGCATTTTTCTTTTTTTTTAGGACATTTTATACACCAATGCTTCCCAAGTGGTCCAGCCACAGGGTTCAGACTTCTCCTTAGTCGTTAGTTCAAGGTCCACACAGTCCCTCACTCTACAGCAGGAAACAGCACTTCAAAATTCAGATGGATCCTTGTCTGGTTTTGTTGAATCTTCTGAGGGTCTCTCTCTTAACAAGTGTCCAGCAAAAACTCCTAAACAAACTCATATTATTAGCAAGAGGTGCATTTTATTTTGAAGGATTAAATCGTTTGTGGTCCATTCAGAACGGACCCGTGACCCACTTTTAGACCACAACCCACCAGTTGGGAACCACTGTACTGTACAGACTAAATGATTAATACTGCTATTAATTAGGAGATCAATTAATGATGATCACTAGCTGCAGCCCCAGTGCACCACGTAGCAAACAGGTATACACACATGCACACAGGCTGTTTAGAAAAACTGACATTTCAATTCAGTGTCTTACCTAAGCATGCATGCACACACACACACACACACACACACACACACACACACACTGTCCTATAGCTCCTGGGCAGTAGGTCTAAAGGTCATTGTCCTGCAGGGCCCTTCTGGCAAACACCACTGGAGTCCAACGAACAGTCACACACACACACACATGCCCACAAATCCCAGTGAAACGCACACACACAAACACACACACACACTGGATATAGAAAGCAGATGCATACACACTGAATACACACGTGAACTTGGAACAGAGGACATCTGGGAGACGAGCGCATACAGGAATGATATACTAAAAATGGTGGCAATAAATACTTTGGAATTTGATAGAGAGAGAGAAACTTGATATAGAAATATGTTTGGCATTGGAATCGTGTCATTTTTATCTACAGAAAATCTTAAAGCTGTTAGTCATGCTTTTATTTCCTGTTGTTAAACTACAAATGTTGCTTCCTGTCTGGTTCACAGGTGGTCAGGTGAGCAGGTAGAGGGTTCCTAGAGGATGAATTCAGACCCTTTTTTGTGGATGTTCATGTTTTGTTGATGGTAGATGAAGTCGATTGAAGCAATAAATTCCTTAGTTCGTGCTGTCCAGAGAGGCAAAGTCCCCTCCCTTTCAGTGTCCCCATATAACTAGGGTTGCAGCAATATACTGGTTACACAAACTTCCATAAACAAAATGTTTTCAAGTTTCAATTATACCTCTTTACATGGGACCTTATTTCTGGAAAAATACGTGCAGTAGTCAGTGATGAGACAAATTCATGTTTTGATCCTGTTTGAATTGTGACATGAATTACACACAATATTTGTTGATTTAAAAGATAATTTTGCAAGTCAAGATTTCTACCAGAGAGCCCTTGTTGCAGAGATCTTGATTTGATGCCAAACCATGATCTTTTTCCCAAGAAGGCAAACTTCTCCCAACAGCTGACTCTTCATGAAATGCGAGCTGAGCTGCATTTTGTGTGTGAAAGGTCGTGTAAAACAAAGTTTGTCATCTGTCTTTTGTTCTATAGAAGAACATATTTCCATTTTTGTGGTGACATTGGCTTCTTCGAAAACTGAAACAGTATGAGGTGTTATTGCGGGCTGCACTAGAGAACACTTAGATTCTCTGCCCGAGCCCGAACTCAACCCGGACCTCGGGTCGGGGCTGTAATTTCCCGCCACTCTCCTCGAGCTCAGACGGATCAGGCTCCTCATAATAGACCTAGGCTATGGAACCAACTACATATGCATATATACATACACATGTGAGTTCCTCCCTTCGCACGCATCAAATTTGACCTGCTGCACATAGCCGTAACGAGCGAAATGGAGCCTTTGGATGTCAAGAAAGAAATAGCCTCAGGAGAGTTTAAATTGGCCCAATCTCAAGGGAAGTTCGAGGTTTGGGAAAGCTTTAAATTAGTTGTCGACGGTGACAACGCGTGTGTCGGCTTTGTCGAGTGTACCAAGCGCAGCACGATGCTGGTAATGTTTTTTGGATCATTATACATAAACACCCCGTTCTGACATAATCCTTCCTCATTGCTGCACAATTCATTAAGATCATTCTGAACAGATTTCGGTCATTCAAACAACTCTAGTTCAAAACGTCAGTTGTAACGGCCCAATCTTTAAAAAAAACAAAAACGTCCGGTTTAAACCTGACTCGGGCTCCTAATTACATTTAAGAGGGCCAGCCTGGGCTCGGAAAGAACATACATGGGCTCAAGTGGGGGTACGGCTGGATTTTCTGGGCCCGATCTAAGCTCTACGCTGCACCTGATGATTTTCATTATTGATCAATCTGTCAAGATTTCGAAGTAAAAAAATTCCAGAAAGGTTTCTCTGGCAGAAAGACCCGAAGGTTTTATGCACGTTAGTGGAGTCAACTTAAAGTAAACTTTACTGCACTTATTATTTATGTGGTGTTTTTATCTTTTATGGCCAAAAGCAAAAAAAAGGAACATTTAATATCGCCTAATATCGAGTGCAGACCCTTGAATTACATTAAATCAAAACTGTATCATGGCAGACTTTGTAATATCTGCAAATATAGCACTGTTGTCCAAAGAATCGATAATGACATTGTATGGTGATCAAACTGGTGATTTACACCCCTAGTGTGCAAAGGTCTTACAGTAAGTCGTTATTTTTTGAGAAAGTTTGTCATTAAATAACTTACAGGATGTATTTTTATTCTATCATACTGATGGAAATGGGCTTCCACACATTGAAACAGTGAACACAGAAAATGTTTGACGTTTTTTGTTGATGAAATTGTGGCCGATTTATTTCCTGTCGATCAGCTATTTCTACTTGTGTTTTATTTTATTTTTGCGTGTTTAACAAACACATTCACAGATCAGCAGGTTCAGCAAACCTGCCAGAGGACAAACTCAAAGTCACACATCGACTTCCTCACACACACACACACACACACACACACACACACACACACACACGCTGAAACGTGAACAACAACAACAAACATCAGCTGTAAACACACACATACTGGAAGGCCTGGAGCTGGCTGGGTGTGATGTTTGGGTTGATAGTCTGACATTTCATGGTCATTATCTGTCATTACACGCAGCAGGGGAGCACACACTCTCACACACTCCTGCGATAGTGGGTGGTTTTGACCCATAATTTGAGTAGATATGAGAGAGAAATGACACAGAGGTGGGAGGCAGAGAGGAGAACGACAGTGATGTATTTCTGATTGAACGGGGAGAAAAGATTGCAGCTGTTGTGTTGTTGGCCTTTTCAGAAAGGAGCTGTGATTATGGGCAGTTACAGCAGGAAAAACCCGGGAGACACCTACAATAAACGCAGCGCACAGAGGGGAGAAAAGAAAAAGCACAAAGGTTATGTGGTGGAGGTGAAGAGAGGGAAAAGGACAGAGCCAACAGAAGAGCTAAATGGATTCAAGTCAAACTATAAAAGTCAAACTGTACCAGCAGCTGAAGTAAGCGCTGCTCAGACACTAAATAATTCAGAGCGTTTGTTTTCTGTGCTGGGAGGCCCAGGTGGGCGGGGTTTAGTCCGTCAGGGCAGATCAGATCATCTGAGTCTGACAGGTGAAGCTCTGAGGGGTCGACACACACGAGCGGCTCCACATAAACAAATGTTGGTGTGTTTGATTTGTTACGAGCGGCTGAAATCATTAATTATGGCTCACTGTCAGGATGACGGGAAGTCGGCCAGCGTGGATGTGTTTAACGGCTTTCAGATGCAGCGCACTTTATGGATGAAACGTAATATAAATAGGATGAACACATTATGTCCTGCTCATACATAAGAACAAGAATAGACCACTGACAGCTTTCCCGAAATTGTCAGCTGATATCAAACAATAAAACTGTAACCGCAGTCGCGTTATTTCCGACTCCCCCAAACGTGTCCTACTGAAATAACTGATCTGAGCCAGTCACTCTACATTAGGCTGATGACGTGCCTTTAAAGGGACAGTTCATGCCAAAATACACAGCAGGTAAGTAAGAGATGTGTCACACACAGAATAAAGATAGGATTTAGTCTCAAGTCTGTGTTTTAAAAAACCCTATTTTATATGTTGCAGGGCTTCACACACAGACAGAAATGTGCAAATGTGCAGCACAAGTGATTGTGAATCAGTTTCAGCTGCTTTGGTGCAAGTCAAAGAGACAACAGAAGCAATGGAGAGGCAAGGGTTAGGCACAAGAAGGTTTGCTGTGTCTCCCAGCTCAGTCTCCAGAGCATGGAGGAGACACCAGGAGACTGGTTGTTACACCAGGAGAGCTGGACAGGGACGTAGAAGGACATCAACCCAGCAGCAGGACCGCTATCTGCTCCTTTGTGTGAGGAGGAACAGGAGGAGCACTGCCAGAGCCCTACAAAATGACCTCCAGCAGGCTACTGGTGTGCATGTTTCTGACCACACTGTCAGAAACAGATCTATGAGGGAGGCATGAGGGCCCCACGTCCTCTAGTGGGACCTGTGCTCACAGCCCAGCACCGTGCAGCTCCATCATTCACCAGAGAACACCAGAGTTGGCAGGTCACCAGTGGCGCCCCGTTCTCTTCACAGATGAGAGCAGGTTCACACTAAGCACATGTGATACTAGGTATGTTTTTGACACTTTGAGCACCACAAGCTGAGGGCCATCTAGTTTCATTATATTGGCGAGAAGGCAGACATCTCTACATACCTATGTAGTTCACATTAGACTACAGTATTCAAATAAAAAAGAACGAACTTTATTTGAAGACCATTTTTCTCTCTCCTAAAAAGAGGGAGAGTAATGGACCATACGTCCGTTCTGCGACAGACACTCAGATGTTTTTACATTTGGATGAATTTCTAAAGCTCCTCTCTGGAAAGTCTCAGAGAAAAGAAGCACTGCACTTCTTCTTCTTTTTCTTTTTTTTTACCATTTTGACATTTAAGATAGTTCATCTTCCCTGGGAGTCAGCAGTGATGTCTCTTTCTCTATCAGTGTGTCACACACACACACACACACACACACACACACACACACACACACACAATGGCTGTAGTGTTGACCTTTGGTTCGTCGACAGCCGTTTTAATTGGTCTGTGACTTCAGCCAGAGATGACCAGCCACCACTGTGTGTGTGTGTGTGTGTGTGTGTGTGTGTGTGTGTGTGTGTGTGTGTGTGCTTGTGTTTCTGTGTGTGTATTAACAGTAATGTCTGTTTTTTGATTAATGACAAAGAAAGAGAAAAGACACAAGGAGAAAGAGACATAGGAATCAATTCAAACATGGGCTAGGCTTCTATAAAATGTGGTATAATATAACTGCTTTTCTACTTTTTATAGTATGCATGTTTGATACTTATTACCTTTCAGTGTCGTGTGTGATTTATCCCTCAGGGATCTAATCTTTGGGATTTATCCTGGTTTCATATGAGCAGAAGAAATCTCCACTCGTCACTAGGCTAATATTTACAATGTAAAATGCCATAGGCTTGTGCTAATAATGTTAGCATGTTGTGTTTGTTTGGAAAACGTGCTTAGTGTAAGACAGTTGTTTTGTCAGTGAACCTTGTGAGTTGTAATGGAGCTGAATTTTGTAACGTTACCTTTGTTAAATGTTGCTGTTGTCCCTGGCTTCATATGAGAAGAGGAAAAGTCTGCTAGCTGCTAGGCTAATTTATATAATGTAAAATGCCATAGACTTGTGCTAATAACATTAGCATGTTGTATTTGTGGGAAAATGTGTCCAGATAAAGACAAGTGTTTGTCTGTGAATGCTGCGAGTTATGATGAGAGCTGATTTGTGTACTTGTGTTTGAAATTGTCTCTATTAAGCCATGTTTAATGTGTGTTTAATGTGTGTTTAATGTGTGTTTTGAATCAACTCAACTTTACAGCACTTCAGAGAAACCTGCCGCCAACTAGTGTTTTGGAGGTGTAACTGCAGAGTGACACAGACACACCACTGCACAAGTATCAATGCTCATAACAGCGTAGGGGACGTGTGTAGGGTCTGCATAGAGCTAACACTGAAGTATAAATCCACCTTTAGTCTTGTTTTACCTATAAAATGTCACATAATAGTGAAAAACATCCATCACAGTTTAGTGGCACCATCTTCTATTTGTGTGTTTTCTTCAAAAATTTACAATGATAAAAACACACATGCAGCAAATCCTTCATTTTGAGAAGACAGAACTAGAGAATATTTGGAGTTTCTGCTCAGTAAATGACAACCAGTTAATGTTCTGTAAACTGACTGCTCGATTCATTGGCTAATCCTCCAGCTCTGGGGCACAGGACTGAAAGCTGATTCATCAAACACAGCTTCCCTCCTGCTGTAGTGTGACTGTTGGTGTCTTAACTGTACCTTGTCAGCGTTGTCTGCTGCCAGCAGGTTGGTGGCGAGCGTCTGCAGTTTGTGCTGGGCCATGTTCTTCAGTGCCGCCAGGCTGCGGCGAGTCATCGCCTGCTTCAGGTTCACAGCTGAGTGGCTGAGAGCGTCCACGGTGGCTGGAGCCAGCTCGTCACAGGCGTTCAGGATCTCCACCGCCGTGATGCCCATCACACAGCGGTCCAAGGCTCCTGGAAACACAAACAAGTCAACAAACCTTTTACAAAGGAAGAAGGAAGCGTTGCTTGGCTCTGATGGCTCGTCCAACAGGTGCACTTTGGTCAGGCAGATAATAGATCACAAATGACCTTCCTGTCTGGTGCCACAATCAGGAGATATTTCCTTTAAGACACAAACAGTATGACACAGGGCTGTGACTGAATAGTTTTTTTCTTACAGCCGCGAAAAATCAACGAATCACCCCCATTTGCCCCAACCAGCCATCCAACAACCTGAAAAACACACCACAAACTGCAGTACCATGATACATGAAGGCCAAGAAGGATAGTGTTGCTAATGTTGCCTCTGTGAATCTCCGTCCTTGTCCAATGTCAACTCAGACATCCCCAACAGCAACACTGTACAGCAAATCACTGTATCCATCTCATTTCATGTCTTCATCTCAAAGATATAAAAACTTGTATTTCTATTTTGCACTGATGCACTGAATTCATGTGAAGAAGATCCTTAAGGGTTTTTTGTTTTTCCAACTCTCCAGCCACAGTCCCACAAAAAACTTCTACAAATGCAATTTTAAAAAAAATAATTAAATGAATAATCATTAATAATAATTAATTAAATGAATTAATTAACAAAACAACATACAATATTATAAATAATAATAAATACTTTTTTAAACTTCTACAAATGCAATTTTAAAAAATAAATAATTAAATGAATAATCATTAAAAAATAATTAATCAAATGAATTAACTAAATTCATAAATAAAATAACAAAATATACATTATTATAAATAATAAAATGAATAAATAATAAAAAAAATAATACTAATAAATACTTTTTAAAAAGAACTACAAAAGCAATTCTAAAAAATAAATAATTATAATTAAATGGATGATCATTAATAATAAATTAAATGAATTAATGAATCAATGAATTAATTTGATGAATAAATAAAATAAAATATAAAATATTATAAATAATAAAATAAATAAATAATAATAAAGTACTAATACTTTTTAAAAACGTCTACAAATGCAATTTTAAAAAATAAATAATTAAATGAATAAAATAAAATAAAATAAAGAATGTTAATAATAAATATTTTCATAGAACATTAATAACTAAATGAGTAAAAAATAATAAATAATCAACCCTTCCTTTTTAACACAGTGTGTAAGCCAAGAACAAAACAAAAGAACATGCAAAACAACATCTCATTGTGAAATGTTTTCACAATGAGACAATTTGTATTGACAGAATGTGAATCAGTGGTGAGACCTTCATGTGTCCTGTAGTGTCTTTAATTAAACTAGGAAATTGATCATAGAGCCCCAAACACACTCAAATTTTTCAGATGACCCCTTTAAGTCAAACTTGAGTTTCTCCAGATTTAAGAACATCATGAGGTCTTTGAGGGGTAAACACTGACTTCACTCCAACAATATTCACCCTGCTCATAATGATGCAAAGACAACACTGTCCTTTTTTAACTTCCTAATTATTTAAAGACCTGGTAACACTCTGAGAATGTCCATTTCTGCACATGGTGTCAACACCACGTTTAAAGTGGACGACTAGTTTGATGTCAGCCTGCTTCTGTCTGTGCTTTCTCCCTCTCTTCATTCCCATCACACACTCACTTTCTGTTTCTATCAATCTTTCTCTTCTCGTCCTCTTCTTATATTTCTATCAATCCTCCAATCTCCCTCCCTCTCACATCATCTCCCACCCTGTTTGTCTCAGTATCATCTATTGTCTCTTGAATATGATTCAGGTCACAGACGGTCGTCTCCGTCTCTGACTGCAACAGTTCTCCAGCCTCACAGAGACATCATTAGCTGACAGCTGACATCAGTATTGGCTCTGGTATTGAGTGAGAGAAGAAGTGGTGCCATTATACCTGTGTGTGCGTGTGTGTGTGTGTGTGTGTGTGTGTGTGTGTGTGTGTGTGTGTGTGTGTGTGTGTGAGAGAGAGAGAGAGAGAGAGAGATGAAGGGCCTGTGAGCTATGTCCCTATTACATGTCCAACGCCTGAGTACACACACACCTTCCTTAATTTCACACTTAGCTACCCTGCAATCTCCCAGCACTACAGCTCATTCAGGTCACACACACACACACACACACACACACACACACACACACACACACACACACACACACACACACACACACACACACCTGGTCATCACTCACGCTAACGTTACCTCCACGCTGTGCCACATACAGTACAGGTTTACTGCAGATTCTGTTGTCATGGTAACGACTGGACGGAGCGCAGAAGGCGCAGAGGAGTCAGACGAGAGAGATCAGATTTACACGAATAGTTAAACATGTTTACTTTGTTCTCTGAGAGTTATACAAGTCGATCAATATCCTCCATATGACTGTGTGTTAAGCACAGAGCCGTTTCTCACCAGCGTGATGCAAAAATTCGGTGCGGGAATACAGAATACTGTAGTGAAGACAAATATGAGGATGAGTGGGAATTGGTTGTTTAGAGCTATTCAGAGGTTTAGCACTATTTATTAAGAGGGAAAAGTAAGTGATTGTATCTACAGCACAAGTTTTAACTCACGCTAATGGTTCAGCATTTGCCCAACTCTTAATAGGAGTCACTGTGTCCTCACCTGTATCCATCTGCCAGACGTACACGGAGCCATCGGAGCATCCCACCACCAGGTAGTCGTCAGCCGGACGCCACTTGATGACCTGGATGGGGAAGAGGTGTCGCGACGCCAGCATGATGCACTTCCTCTCCCTGAGGCTGAGCAGGCCGACAGAGTGGTCGCTGGCCACCGAGCAGACGCAGTGCTGCACCCGAGTCTGATGAGAGGAGACAGAGCAGGTAACAAAGATCATCCAGAGAACTGAACATGAGGAGACGATGGTGACTGACTGATTAGAGGAGGACCAGATAGAATCTCCTTATTGAATCTGAGTCCTTTCATTTATTTTAGTTTAGATTTTAGTATTTTAGACTTTGGTGCCTTCCAGTGTTTAAAGGTTTCACTGACTAGTCAAGTAGTCAACTATTAAATCCTTGAGTTATAGAGTGTGCCAGTAAACCCGGAACTGTTAGCGCTTTTAGCACTTCCAGTTCTCTTGTCTAAAAGTCAAGACATTTTTTGAATGGGATTTTGGTAAAATGCCTCAAATAAGGTCTGTGGTTAACAAAAGCTTAAGCGATTTTCAGGTTTTGTTCTACGACATGAAACACGTCAGTAAATACCCTACTTGTGAATTTTGAAGCTTTTACGTGTCGTAAAAAAGGCGGTTGCTAACAAGTTGCTCAATAAGACTACAAATCCTGTCGGGGACTTTAAACGTCATCACCCCCGAACAGGCGAGAGTGCTGGCAGTCCGCCATTACAGCTTCTTATTTAGCTTAAACAGTCTGATTTCCCCATTATACAATGTTTTTAAAATAAAGCGGCCGACATCAGTTGAAAGCTTAGTGGTGGTGACGTCAAGAGTCATGCGACCGTGGAGTAGTCATGTAGTCTGTTAAAGCCTAACGTTAGCTTTTTACTTCTGGCGATCGCATTTAAGCTTCAAAAACAGTATGAAAGGTGTTTGTATGTGAAGATTATCTCGCTGAACAAAACCTGTAAGTGTCATAAACTTGTGTTAGCCACAGAGCTTATTTTCTGACATAATCCAAAACGCAACGCAAAAATCACATTCACTTTTTCTTCCGGGAACCAGCGCGATGCCAAACTTCCGCGTTTTGACGTCAGCCCTGGCACACTCTATTACAAAGAAGAGACGCTCTCATGGATGTTTCTCCTGCAATTTTTTTGCTTCCAAAGCGGGGGCAGTTTTGCACAAGAGCCGTTTGTCACTACACTAAAAGTCCATATATGTCATTGGTTTTTCCACACAGAGAAATTGACTCTCTGCTGAGACTGAAGTCCAGTTCAGACCGATGAATCTCAAGCCGTTTCTATCCTCACAGTGTGACGGTGTCAGACGGTGGGTCGCTATCTCACTATCACTATCCTCATTCATATTTTAAGATGCTACAAATTATGTTCAGCCACAAAAGAAGTCTGACAAGCTGCAAATCAGAACGGAAACACAGAGAGTTGTTGACTAGAGATGACACACCATCTCATCTAGTTGCATTGGTGTGAACCAGCAGGTTTTTAGAGCGTTCCAGAACGGCACATTGCAAGTAGTCGCATGTTTCAACTCATCTTGTCGTGATTCTTTGGTCTGAACTGGGCTTCAAACTCACTGCAGATGCTCAGTAAACCAGCTGTTTGCTGTAACAGGACACTAATGTAATGTTTGGGTTGGTGATAACTTCTCAAACAAAGAGACAAATTACTTTTGTCACACCTCAAAAACTTACTTTAAGGTCTCAATGACCAGACTCACACAGGAAATGTCTTAATTAAAGCATGAGCTCATTGTAGTCCAGCTTCCAAAGCACAACAGTGTCTGACATCTCATTGCCATGGCAACAACACAGTTCTGACCATTTGATCTTAATGTCAGTTAAACAACAACATAATGTTTTTTTGGTTTAAAGGGTAGATGTGTGTGTGTGTATGTGTGTGTGTGCATTCGACGGCCAGCCAACGCAATATCATTAAAATATTTCCCAACAGTGACACCACCCCTGTAACATTTAAAACTAATGTCATCAACATCACACTCTCTTTCAGTACATTCATCATTCACAGACACAACAACAAACAAACAAAACAAAGGAATGGAGACAAAGGAAAACAAACAACCCCAGACTGAATAAAGAGGAGAAGCAGAAAAAACAAATCCCCAAACACATGAAGCGACATGTCAGAGGTCTTACGCTGCAGTTTTCAGGCGGGACGATGAGCTGGGTGATCTCTCCTCCGTGGACACAGAAAATGTGCTTCATCTCTCCGGTGAAAATGTCCCAGACGATGACGGAGAAGTCCACGCCTCCGGACACCAGTGAGCGCTGGTCATAGCGAGGGGAGATCTGGTACGGATACAGGACACATGTCACCTTGTTTCGGTGACCTCGCAGGGTGCGATGGGGCGGCCAGCCTGCAGGAGCAACGGACACAACACTCAGAATGGACGATTTTTATTTCATTAATTTTTTTTCAGTCTCCATGAACTTAAGTCACAGGATACTCTGGATTTCCAGGAATCAAGGTCAAGGGTCATAAGGACCTCTGTGATCTTGTCCATGATGCTGCAATGTGGCCTTGCTTCTTCTCATTTTCTATTTTACAAGATGTAAAGCATTTCACCTTTACCTATGATATCCTGCCTGCTGTTACTGGTTTTGTCTGCTTTTGTTCTTTTTGTAAAATTCAATAAAAATAAAGTATATTTAATTTGGTAAATAATTTTGTAAAGACGCTTCAGTTCAATGTCCCCGTCTCCCTCACCTCTCCTGAGCATGTGCTCCCCCTGCAGCAGCTGGACGATGGCGGTCTGAGTGGCAGGAACCAGGATGATGCTGCCATCTTCTCTCCCACACACCAGGCGACCCTGAGAGGGGATGTACACGCTGGCTGTGACCTGGGGGAACACAACACACACACACACACACACAGAGTCAGGAATCAGAACGGTAGAGCCTAAAGTCTGCGACATGAGAACACCATGACACATTTTTTTTTTTTAACTTTTATAAATACATAAAAATTTGAAGTGCATTGTCAAAGCAAAAATAAAAAAAGCTGTTTGGCATTGGCAGAGAAGATTTGGCAAATTTTTCATGGGTGCAACCCACATACTCCACTCTGCTGCTCATCCCACAAATGCATGCTCCTTACAAATGTGGCACCATTTAAAAGGGAAATAAACAGGCTTTCCAACAGTGTAAGATTTATTGCCAAGAAGCACTGTTACAACAAAGAAATGATCTACCAAGCACAAATTTCCTTTCTTTTTGTGCTTAGTTTATCAAGTATGTCAGACTTTAACCTTAATGGGTCCGTCTTTTCCTGGCAGAGTACTGAGTTGGTCGATGATCCCTGCAGACACAGGGGTCAACTTATCAAACGCCTCCTGCAGACTGATGGTGGACGACACTTGCAGCTCTGCACAGAGACAGAGAGAGACAGTCAAAACCAGAATGATGACTTTTTAATTTAGAGACCAGTCTAAAAAAGGTCTTGAATAAAGACTTTTTTATGAAATAAAACATTAACGAAGAGAACAGAGGTGCAATGTCAGCCAGTACATAAAGATCTGGGCGGCTTATCACCTCTGCAATGCCTGGGGAAAACCTTGATGTGGGTAATAAACAGAATGCACTATCATTCCATATTGCATATTGGGAGCCTCTAACGTTTGTCTTTTTTGTTGTGGTTTGATTAAATCCATCCAGCCAAACATCCTTCATTAATAAAGTTTAATACAAGTCATATCTAACTGAAGTTTTTCTTCATTTGCACTTGTTTTTTAAGCAATTTTAATGTTTGACCAGTTTTTAATATAAATATTTGGAACATCATTAGTATAAATTAAGTGACAGTTTTACACCAATCTACTGCTATGTATGTGTATACATGTAATTTTACTGCTGCTTCTTTTTGTATTGGTTGTTATGTCATCATTAAAAACATCTATAACATTGCCTTCATCAGTGAGAAGGATTATGACATATTCTGGCCACTGGATGTCACTCTTGCTCCGTGTTTGACCACCATGTCTCAGGGAATTGACTTCCATGCCTACATCTCACAAACACACTAACAAGTCATCTGAATACACACATTAAAATCACAATGTTCACTAATAAGTCAGTGTTTAAAAGACTTGTGTTTTTTGTTTTAATCATACGTATTAAAGTGTAACTTCAGTATTTTTTTAACCTGGACCCTATTTTCCTTTGTTGTGTCTAAGTGGTGAATGAATGAGAACAAGTTTTTAAAAGTGGTCTAGTATTGAGCAAAACAGGCTGCAATTTAACCACTCAGGGCATGTTCACACCATCACTTTACATCTACTAAAAGTGCTTTTCTTGCCACGGACAGGCTCAGATTGTTGTTTTAAGTGTCTGACAACTAGGGATGCACCGATTCGATATCTGGATCAAATATTGGCCCCGATATCATCAAAATAGATGGATCGGATATCGGCAAATGCAACCTATACCTGAGGCGATCCTTTCCCTTTAAATCTATTGCGACATGAGCTACGTCATACGTCATACGTCATGGAGCCAAGGAGAGAATCTGCTGTGTGGACGTATTTCACAGTATTTCAACTGCTGTTGCACAATTGTTTATTTTTGTTGAAGATAAATAATTCCTCACTGCATTAATCTGTTTCATCTTGTTTCATTTTATCTTAGGAAAGAGGTGTGTAGTCATCAATGTCTGATGCTTCTAGTCTTTTCTGTTCTACATGTAAAGGTATATAGCTTGTAAAGGTATATAGCTTTTTAGGTCAACCATGGTATCGGCTGATACTCAAAGCCACAGCATCGGGATCGGATCAACTGAAAAAGCTGGATTGGTGCATCTCTACTGACAACATTATGGAAAGGATCCAGGGGCGTACATGAAGACAGTGCAGACAGTGCAATTGCACTGGGGCACTTGGGGTGGGGGGCCCAAAGACAGAGTGGGCCCTCCAACAGTGTGTTGGGTGGAGCATGGGCCCTTATGAGTGATTACTACCTTGGAAATATGCCTGTGTTCAAAGAAGAATTCTCATTAAATTAAAAACGGTACCATTTTTTCATCTGTAACAAAATTATATGCTTTTTCATTAACTATATATCTGTCTATTCTATACATCAACGACTCTATAAATATAAATAAACTATTAAAAATGTTAAATTACATTAATAATTCCTTAATATCTCTTGTATTTTTTGTTATATACAGATATGAAACGATGAAAGCTGGGTATTAAGTGCTCTGAGGTTATCCAATCTCAAGTCTCTGATCAGGTGACGAGACGTGCACGACAGTGCACTAGTGTCCGTCTGTACTTTGTCCCATCGTAAACTACCTTACGCCACTGAAAGGATCCCTACAGGGATAGACATTTTGGTTTAAGAGTAAGATTCCTTTGGTATAACCATAAACAGCCACGAAATCACCATCATCAAACCCACCAGACTCCATTTAAATAATCAGCAATTTAGGCGTGTACAGAGGCAGCATGTTTTCACATCCAACTGGGTGAATTAAGGGTTAATTTCAACCAAACCAGAGTTGGCGAATGGTGTAACAGTGAAAAAAACAAACCAAGATGGCCTCATTGAGTTTCATCTTGTTTTGGTCTACTGTAAAGGATGTGTGTTTTATGATACGAAAATTACTGTTAATTTAAATGGAGTCTGGTGGGCTTTTTCCTGCTCTTTTGAACAAACACCAGTGAATCTGCATATTTCCGTTCCTCATCCAGACCTACAGAGGAGCAACTTTTCTCTGGGGAAATAACTGTGCCATGTCAGTAATGTCATCCTGACCTGCAGCGGTCGACAGCGGCTGCAGAGGCGAAGTGTCTGGGATGCTCCACAGGGACAGTCTGCCCGCTGAGTCTCCCTGGATCAGCAGCTTATGGAAGGGCTCCCGTCGGCCGAAGAAGAAGCGAGTCACAGGAGGACAGATCAGGAGCTAGAGGACGGTGTGGAACAAGAAAGACATGTCAACATCTGAAAACCTGAGGCCCCCAAATCTCCCCAGTAACACCTGGATGTGTCGTGTTTGGGGGAGTTATGGTACAAAATTCATCAGAACACATTCTCAGTAACTCCCTTAAAGACTATTTATTTTGTCATGCCATATTAACTCTAAGACTGAGGGTGTGAAGGTGAAATGTTTGGTTTTGTTTTCTGGTTGCCTTCATACAAACAGCAACAACACAGCAAACAGCAGGGAAACAGAACCACACACCTGTGATTGAGCCGGACGTCTGACTCCTCTACAGGCTGGAAATGTGTACAAATCATTTAGTAGTAAACGCTGGCTGATTCCAACATGCACGAAAATCATCTCACCTAAATCCATCAATCTTGAGAGGTTAAACATGAGCAGCTTCCTTACCATATATACAGCCTTAACCAGTCACATGACCATCAGCATATTTGTTCCTCATCAGGAGGAGTCCATTTATTTACAGTTTTTACCATTGTCTATTAACAGATGAGTTTCCCTTGACTTGGTTCTGCAGCGCTGTGAGGTGTTGTGCCTGTCCACTGATGGAAATCATGGACAGAATCAAGAGCCATAGACATGGACAGTTGTGTCAAATCTATCACTCTGGATACATGAGAGCCTAACTGATTTAAACATGAGGTAGGAAACTCACCGGGGCTCCTGTGTGAGAGTACGACCGAGTCAGATGAGGACAGTTTTGTTAAGAATCAACAAAACCTGAGCAGGTTTTTGTCTCATTACCAGCCATGACAATATGCGTCACTTTAACTGTTTCGTACACCAGCTCGGCTCACAAGGTTTCCTGTCCAGAGACTTCCCACAAACATGGTATTTCACCCAAGGGCAGCATGTTACATCCTGTGTCACACAGAGTGTTGTGTGCCTGATGTTCATTCTCGTCACCTCGCGTTGGGCAGTCTCATCACTTTCTGGATAAGCTAGCAAAACCACAACCTAAGAAGTTATTCATAAACCTAATCATTGCCATAACCCTGAGATTTAACCAACAAGAGTCCTCACGCCTAACTGTAACTTAAACCAGAGATGATATTTTATTTGTGATCATTGATTTACGAACACACACTTTAGATTTTGCTCCTTGCATTGCTGATACGGCTGCAACCGCAACTAGACTTCTTTGCAGAAAATATGTACAACTAAATAGTACTAAAATACTGACATTTAGATGAGGCACCTTCTTGTTGGAGTTCAAGCAAATGTGGAAGAAGAAAGAGTAAGCAGGATGGTGGGTCTGAAACCGCAGGGAGCATGAACGAAGTAGGAAACTGCAGAGCAGCGGAGGGTCACATCATGTCACAACATCCAGTGGGCAGACTACTTACGCCTCCGATTTCTGATCCAGGCTGATCTGATCCACAACTGTGGCAAGAGCGAAACACAATCTTGTGCTCTGCGCTCAGGAAGAAGATCCCTTGAACACATCTTAAGTAACTGCCCAAGGGCCCTTGCATTGGGCCTACTCGCTTCAGCAGCCGACGAAACTGAGAGTTGATCTCGGCAAGCAGTTGCAGTTTCCAGAACACATCGCCTCAACAACCCTCCGTCCAGACAGGGTCATTTTTTTCTGATTCCATCAATCAAGTGATCATGGTAGAGCTCACTGTACCCTGGGAGGAGTGCACGGACGAGGCCCAAGACGTTTCAAGCACCAGGAGCTGATGGTGCAATGCAGCAGGCAGGGTTGGAATACCTGCGGTCAGCCTGTCAAGGTGGGATGTCGGGACTTTGCAGACCAGTCACTCTGCAGAGTCCTCACAAAGCTGGGGATGGTGGGGCTGGCAAAGAAAAGGGCCATCAAATCTATCATCAGTGCCACAGAGAGAGCTACTAGGTGGCTCTGGCTGAGGAGGGAGGCCTTGTGGTCCACTGCTGCTGGGATGCAAGCTGGGGACTGATCACCTCCGGCTGGGTCACCTGGGTGAGGGTGTCTGATATTTGAAAAGACACGAAACACCCGACGATCCCAGGATACATCACTGACGGCAAGGAAAGCACTGCTGCGTCCTGCAAAACCCCCTTCATCCAGGTGAAATACCAAGTTTTTAGGGAGTCCCTTCATGCCCAAGTGGGTGCAGGTTTTTGCTTCAGCTGTGTCCTGGTGCCTTCTGGATCCAATCAAAAATCTGACGTGTTGCAGCTCACTGACTTTGGACCTTCTTGATAAAACTGACCTAAAACTACTGCTGGAAATATAACACAGTAATTCAGTATAACTTTGTTGACACTTTAAACTGCAACTTGATCAGTTCAGAGGTTACTGGGGAAATAATAGAGGAGATGGGAAGAGGGCAGCATTGCTTTTTAGACATACATATAGGGACAATCCACCCCAAAACAGAACTAGTTATGTTGTTCCCATGCCCGTATCCTGTGAGAAGGCTTTATCGTGAATGATTATCTAAACTTTGAAAATAAGAATTTATTTTCTTCACAGAAGGTAACAAAATGTTAAGATACAGGCCTTCAGTTTTTCTTAAATGAGTTTCTTACACCCCTTAAAACCAAGAAGGCCTTGTGACCCCCCATGAAGCTTTGGTGACCCCTGATGGGGATCAGAAAACCAGTTGGGAACCTTTGACTTAGTTCACTCGTCTATCAAACAGTGCATACACCTCATAAGTCCTGCTGTCACCCATTTAATGGCGCCTTTCTGAAACATGACAGCTCCATGGCTTCACACCTGTCAGGTTATAACACTAAAGGTACTGTGGCTACAGTCAAAAGGTTCAAGACAAACATTGATTTAGAGCCTTACTATGATGAATGGAACAGATTTAACCTCTTAGCTTGCATAACACACAGAGGACAGAGATTGTTTCTCCTATCAGAACACATTTTAGCAGGCACTTCTGCCAGGTGGAGGAAAGTGATAATGATGGACAGGATGAAAGCTTGTGATCCTGTGGGCGTGTAGGGAGGATGGGCTGCCATCACCACGGCCACTGCAAAATTTTAAGAGGTACAGAAGCAGGGAATGGCTGAATGTGTCCGGTATGTACCACCATCGGTTCGTTCAGCTCATCTGAACGCTGTAGACAGTCACAGAGAGGATGCAAAGTGCCACCAAATGTTGTTTTTTAAACACACACATACACAGCACACACACACACAAAAGACTGAACCACATCTTGGTATAAGATGTGAATGAATAAATCCAACATCAGTGAGTGTTTGGAGTAAACGGCACTAGAGAGGTAGAGAAAGACAGAGAGAGAATATCAACCTCTGGAGAACTGCAAGAACTTTTTGTATTTGTTTTAAACAGCTCTGTGGTGCAGATGGTTGGGGGTTTCTTCTTATTGATCTGAATTGTATCTGGCAAAAACTCTACACGTAAACTGGATGTGACAACACAAGGATGAAGTCCAACATGGTGGTAAACTGAGGATCTCACCACAAACAAACTGCACCAGAGTTCGTTTGTAACTTGACCGAGACCACCTCTTCAAGAAGGTCTTGGTCCAGTTGTTTTGGTGCACACCTGAGTGTGATTGCTGTGTTGACACCTGCCCAAACTGACTGCCCTTAGGGGGTAAATGAACCTGAGTTTGATTGAATCGAACCGAACAGGGCAGGTATGAAAGCACCTTAAAAAGCTGAAAGAAACACAGCAATGACTCACTAAATCACAACCAGTTTAGTTGTTTGCTGGTCTTGGACAGTGGTCTGCAGCTTGACAGGTATAGTAACACGCCATCAACCATCCCCTTCACCTCCCGATGACGAAGTCAGCTTACATATTACATCACTTTAGAAATGTTGATATAATGAAGCATATTCAGGGTTTGCAGAAACGTACAAAGCTAACATTTTCTTCTGGCGAATGGACTGGCATTTTGGTAGCAATTAAAAAAATGGCAAAGTAGACCCACTGAAAAAGGCCTCTATAAAATGTTTCTGGATGGAATTTGTCTGTTCAAAATGTACATTATCCCTATATTATCAAGGTAAGAAATGAACAGGGGGATGGGTTTAGTTTGCAGTGACAGCAAACACCATCACCAGCAAATCTAAAGTAGAGCAGATCAGAAATCAGGGAAGCTATTTACTAAAACATGATCATAATAACCAGCAATAAAGGCCTGTCTGTTGACCTGAACTGCAGAGACCAAGGCCTTTATAATAAACTTTACCAATTGAGAAGTTTCTGTGAGTTAAATATAAATTACTTTAAACTGCTGTTCATCCAGAAATACTCTGTCTGGTTGAAAAGGTCACATCTCAAAAAAAAAAGTGAGTCGTAAGTTACTATAGATAGTTGAGAAAACTACAGGAAAACCCCACCCACCTACAATTTACAGACTGCTAAAACAAACACAAAAAAGTTTTTGCTAGCAGTTGTTAAATGACATGTGATCGCCACACACAGAAACACCATTTCCTTTTGTCCTATCTGTACCTGATACTGTATCGTTTCTTTACCTGATAAAAATTCTCCCTAAAGAATCCCTTTTACGCATCATTATCATTTATCCTTCAGACTAAAAAGTTTATATGCTAGATGCCCTTCAAAAATAAGCAACCAAGTTCAATCCAACATGTTGAGGTATCCCTATCACTTCCTGTTGTGTATCTTTGGCTTGTCATAAACTCAGGGACTCAGCGGGTCATTATTTTTGTTAAAAAGCAGCTTGGGGACTTTGCATGCATCTTCATCAGTATGAAGACAGATGAGGAGGGTGATGGTGCTTTTGGAGGAGGAGTTTTGTTTTAGTGGGAAGAGAGCATGAAATCAGGTGAACCAGAATGAGTTCAGTGTCTTAGTCAGGCAGGAAGGAAACCAAAGAGAGGAGCAAACAAAACAGGCAGTTCCCTTTCAATGCCATCGACTCAGCAGCTCACACTTCTGTTCCAGCACTTTGAAAATGGGTCTGAGGGCTGATAGGTAACATCGACATTACCAAATCTACAAATCATGGTGTTCCTCAAGGCTCCATTCTTGGCCCACTGTTGTTTGCAATATCATGTTGTACGGGCTCAGTGAGGTTATATAGAACCAACAGACTGAATCACTGTGACGTCACAGGAACAACAACAGTCACTTCCTGGTAAACAAGTGGCAATTGATTGAGCAATTACGGCTGTCATTTTTTAGCCGTAACTGCAGCGTCTTAAGATATATATTTAAACAAGGTGGTCTGACCTATCTATGCTTTTTTATGTACTATGTTGCTCTGCTCTGCTATAATCTGTATAAAAAGAGATGACGGATTTTAGCTACCTAAAAGACCCATCTAAGAGGTCATTATCAAGGCCCTGACCACAAATAAAGCTTTTTGCAGGTTGAAAAATGCGAGACGCACCGCACTGCCATTTTTTAAATTTCTAAACTTCCCGTGTAATCAATCTATGGTTTATTTATCTATTTTAGTTATTGGATTTCATTTTGTTTCTGAAATGTTTTAGTATGTAGGTCTAAAAGGGATAAAAAATAACATTAGACTGACATTATCTCCCTGTTTATTACCAAGGTGCAGGGTGAATGTGAGCCGCTGAGTGGATGTCTGTGTTTTCACTGCTGTTCCCACAGTTTGCTCCTCTCATCTCAGCTCAGTACTTTCTGGCTGAGCTGCAAATACAAGAAACCTTTTTTTTTTTTAAACAAAACTATTCAGATTTTCTGTCTCTTTATCTCAAAGTACATTTAAAACCTCACACTGATCTTGAATCTTACACTAGACTACTGGCATCTGACACCACTTTAAAGGACCATACCACAGTTTTTTCCAAGATTTGAACTTGATGTTGGTCGAAGTTCAATTCTGTGAAAATCAGAGCTTCAAAATTGCTGCGGGGAGATAATCCATCACAGTCAATTTTTAGTTGTCAAAGTCTTTTTTTTCCCCGTGCAAAAATGATCTGATGATTAAAATGATGATTAAAGATTATTAGTTTCGCCAATACCAGCCGATTTCATTGTGCATCCCTACTAACCAGATTTCGTTTACCATCACTCAGATAGTGGTGTGCTGCTTTATTAATGCTCTGAATATCGTATACAGAACCTTCAGGTTATTTGAGAAGCAAAAACATCAAATATTCTCTGGTTCCAGATTCTCTTCTGTGAGGACGTGTTACTTTATATCATCAAAACTGAGTATTTTGACCTCAAGTTTTAGGAAGATACACTGACATTTTATAAACTTAAAAACAAGTATTGAACATATTTCAATGCTGTATATTCAGCAGTAATATAAAGAATGAATAATTTACAGTCTTAAACATGCTCAATCATTGGTATGGTCCTTTAAAAATAGTATATTGTTGTCCTTTCATTTAATGGTGCAGAAAATCTAACTTTGCAACACATGTAAACCGATGAACTGATTTTTAAAGTTTATATTTGAAGATATTTGAAAGTGTACGCAGCTTAATTATGTTCGTTTTAACTTTTGCAGCTCAGCCAAGAAGGTGAACCTTCTTCTTCCTGCCTCCGATATTCAGAGTGCATTTTCTCGGGCTTACTGGTGCCTCTAGAGGCCGGTGGTGGAATAGCAGCCCTGGGGTGTAGAGCTCCAAGTCGCACCCGCTGGCAGGGAGGCACATCACCTCCACAACCACCTCCTCCTCCTCCTCCTCACCTCCTCCTCCTTCCTTCTGAGAGGAGTCAGGAGGTCAAAGGAGGGAGGGGGGGCGTGGCAGCGTCAGAGGACAAAAAATAAATAAAAGGAACAACAAAAATAACAAAAAGGCACAGACAACAAATAAATAACTACAAGACAGGAAATTATAAATACACATATAACAATAACATACTGAAGGTCCAAAATGAAATTATAACTACACAGAACACACAAAACACCAGGGGTCAGGATCACGCACACGGATTAAACCTTGCCATTCACCATCTGATTTAAAGGTCCAGTGTGTTGAGTTTAGAGAGACGTATTGGCAGAAATGTATCATATATCATATAATAAACATGTTTTCTTTAGTGTATAATCACCTGAAAATAAGAATTGTGTTTTCTTTACCTTAGAATGAGACATTTATATCTACATAGGGAGCAGGTCCTTGACTATGGAAATCACCATGTGACTAGACTATTTTTATTACAGTAATATGTATAGAGCGGACTGAAAAAGCAGTTTATCTGTATCTGAAATATTTAGAATTGATATTATACCACTAATAAGATCGATACTAAGGGTCTGTGTACTGACAGTTTTGCCAATGCAAAATATAGCAATACTCTGCTTTATCAATTAGTAAAACATTAAGTCAGTAGATGTAATTGTTATTATTAAATTCTCAAAAACTAGAATAGTTTCTGTTACAGATTACATCCATGTCTGTGAAAACATGGATGCTACACACATTTTCCCTGACAGCACGAAAGATTTATACAATCGGCACAGTTTCAGGGCCGGCACCCAAAATTACAGTCTCCAATTCAGACCAAATATTTCCTCTTAGTTATGACCTTGAATAATGGCCAGAAAAGTGTTTTATGCAAAATATTATGATGTCACAGTGACGCTGACCTTTGACCTTTTGGATTAAAATTGTCATCACTTTATCATTTTATGCTGTTAGACATTTCTGTGAAATCTTGTCATAGCTAGCGTATGAATCTTTTAATTATGGCTAAAACCGATTTTTGTGAGGCCACAGTAACCTTGAACTTTAACCTTTGATCAATTAATTCTAATCAGTTTATCCTTAAATCCAAGTGGACGTTTGTGCTAAATTTGAAGAACTTCCTTGAGATAATGTGTTCACGAGAATGAAACAGACACAAGGTCACACCTTGACCTTTGACCACTGAAATCCAACTATTTCACTGTTGAGTGAAAGTAAACATTTGTGCCAAATTTGAAGAAATGACCTCTGAAGCGTTTGTGAGATATCGTGTCCACAAGGACGGCGTGAAGATATAAAAAAACTGGTCTTTTAATGATTTTTATTTTTATTTTATGCCCTCAGTGTCAATTAATTGGTGGTATTGTAAATGGTATTGAATATCAACATTTTCCAAGGTGTCGAAATTAGAAAATTCCAGTCTCTTGATCAGGCTGATTTTTGGTGACTTATTCTGTCAGATGGGACAGTGAGGGCTGACAAAATCTCCAATCTGTCATGTTAGTCTATGAAGTTAATACAAAATGATTCTCTTTCCTTCACACTTTGAAATAAATGACTCGGCCTAATCCATGTGCCTGATGTGAGCCTTGATGATCCTAAATCAAAGCAAATGCCGTCAATACAAACAAAACAGTTAGACTGCCAACAAAACACCACAGGACAACTAAAGCTACTGTACAGATGAAGCCACTGTACAAACCCAACATCTACTGCTGACTGCAGTGCAGCATTTAACTGGATCATTTAATCTGGTATCAAGTTAACTAGATTATTTAAAAGGGACAGTTCAACCCAAAATCAAACATACATATTTTTCCTCTTACCTGTAGCGTTATTTAACAGTCTAGATTGTTTTGGTGTGAGTTGCTGAGTGTTGGAGATATCAGCCGTGGAGATGTCTGCCTATCTGATATCTCGAACACTCTGGAACTCACACCAAAACAATCTAGTTCAGTAAGAGTTTTCTCTCATACAACTATGATCATATGGAAAAGACAAGAGGGAAGCTATATCTGGAAGTCCCTCTAAATCAATCCCCAATTTCACTTTTTCATGTTTGCCTGTAAATAACAGTAAAACTAGGAAAGGCATAAGTCACGAAAAATAACATCTCTGGAAACATGTACTTCAAAAAGCTAAATCATTAGAGAAGGCATCTGTCTACTATTGGAGGGAAAATTGGGTTTAAACCATCTGAGAGGTGAAGTCCAAAGTAAGTAGGTAAAACACCAAAATATCCTAAAAGGGATAGTTTGGATTTCTTGAAGTGAGGTTGTATGAGGTATTTATCAAAGTCAGTGACTGACTGCATGCCCCCAGTTTGGAGAAGCAGACAGGAGTACTGCCACAGAAGCTAAGCAATGTACTGCTGTTGATAGGTCAGTTGCAGTTCAGTTCTCCATCAGAACAGAGGGCTGTCTGACAGCAAGCTAAAGATGTGAAAATATTCTAAATATATACAATATACAATATACAATATACATAAGCATACACTTTAACTGATATAGATTGTTTTAGATGGCTAAAATACGATTTGCTGCTGTCCCTGTCTACAGCAGTACATCGCTTAGCTTCTGTGGTGGTACTCCAGCCTACTTCTCCACACTGGGTGTGTGTCAACTGACATCTACTGTATGTAATACACTGACTATGGATAAGTACCTCATACAACCCTTCTTCAAGAAACCCTTTAACAAGAAATATCTAAAACAGCTAACACTATGCAACATCACAATCCATTTCTTCTAGTGTGCAGTAAGAGAGTACAGTACAACACTGTTCTGAGCTTCTCATGCGTTCCAAGTCTGTACAACAATATATTTTAAATATTATTTAACATAATTGTCAGACACAAAGTTTACAGAGTGACGGACAGAGCACTGACCTGTTTGTCTGAGCGGTCGGCGATGCTGTAGACCAGCGGAGGGATGGAGCCTTCTTTGGTTTTTCCAACATCACTGCGGAAATGTTCACTGGCAGGCAGACAGCTGAGGAACACACACAAAATAAGTCTAAGTCTTTCCAGTACATATGTAGCACAAACACAGTAAGAAAAAAAATCATGGACGCCTTTTAACGTCAGTGCTTGAACAGCTCCCGTGACTTTAACTGAGCATGACTCAGAGTCAACTATTTTAAAATAAATTCAAGGAATTTTAAAGACCCTTCCAGGCACAATTCCTTCAAATTCAAGGACCCATAATGCATAGTCTGAGACAGGTTTACCTGGCGGGCAGCTTGTAGATGTAACTGCAGCCGTCTTCGGTCCAGATGATGACTTTATCTGTGGCGATGAACTCTCCTCCGGTCCAGGCCTGGTCGTTGTCACTGGGCACCGAGCAGAGCAACGAGTAGTCACCTGCGTCAAACACCTGACACAAACCAGAAAGAGACATTTATTAATGTAGTGCAGCTCGGGCAGAGTCAGAAGTTCAGGTCCACAAAGGTTGTTAGTAATGCAGGTTCTTACCCTCCAGTATTTGGAGCAGACGACCAGCAGGCTGCTCTGAGTGAAGGTACAGAAGGAAATACTCTGACAGCCCTGACAGTAGATGGGTTTGGACTCTTCCTCAAACACAGGGTCCAGGTCCTACACACACACACACACACACACACACACACACACACACACACACACACACACACACAGCAAAATAAATTGGAGCCTGAGCTGACACACAAGACTGATGTATTTCTTTAATGAACAAACACCCGTTAGGCGGTGTACCTGCATCTTGCTGACCTCAGCTGTGATGATCCAGACCTTTAAAATCCCTGTCACTGACACTGCCACCACCGTGTCCTCTACACACACACAGACACACACACAGACAGATAGAGAGCCACCGAGTCAAAGTTAGTGCCTCATGTTTGTGTTATGTGATCATTTACATCCAAACATGGGCTCCATTAGCATCTGAAGGTGGAGCTAAAGGTGGAAAATCAGAAACATGTGCTCTGAGCTGGATTATAATCACCGACCAGCACTTGTAAAATTAAAATAACCTTAACTCCTGTCTTTCCCAGCTCCTCCTGTGTCTCTCACCTTGTGTCCGGTGGGATCGGATGATGCTCATGGAGCTGATCCAGTCAGGAGAGATCTTAGACACCAGTGAGTACAGGACCTCCAGGCTGGTGGCGTCCACCACGAGGATTTCTGGGTAGTGGCCGTTGCAAAGCAGACGCCCCTCCCTCTCAGTGCCGATGGTGAACTGGTAGAACTGGAGAACCACAGAGGAAATGGATAGACAACATATTTAAGACTTCAGCCTCTCAAAGAGCAAAAAACACTCAATTTCCTGCCATACTTTTAATATGAAAAATTTGCAGGTATGTTGATTTGCATTGACAGTATGTCGTGACTTTGTCATACTGGTGGAATTAGTGCTGTTAAAATGTAAATCATGATGTTATATTACAGTACTTTGGCACCATTTGAAACTGAACAGAAAAATGATGAATCCGCACACCAAAATGAGCTCCCGTGTATTTTAATAGCGTGATGTTTCGAGCTCAACGCTCTTCCTCAGACTGCACCATTTGAAACTGACCTTTGTTTGTGCTTTTGAAAGACTAAGCCAAGGTATGTGGTATCTGAATACCAGCTTTAAGGATTAATATGTGTGAGTGTGTCTTACCTGTATGCCAGTGTGAGCACAGGCCAGCTTGGTGAACTCAATGCAGCGTCCATCGTTCACATCCCATAAACACATCTCTCTGGAAACATGAATAAAATGTTAGGTAGCTAGTTTGCTAATTTTCACATTCATACTTATGTTTTGGGTTTTTATTAAAACATGTTTAGATGGTTTAATGCTCAAACACTTTATTTTCCTCTTCCTGTCTGTGCTGGAGCACCTGTATTCAACCTATGTCTGAAACACTCTGTTTTAGCGCCTGTCTCTTCAACACCCACTCCCAAAAAAGCCCAGTCTGTTGTGATCGGTCAGTGTACTGCTTCATACCAATCACATGCAACTGCATTTGTATTATGAGATAGAAGGCGACCTGTGCAGCTGACAAATCTGCAGCAACTGTGTGATGTCATCATGTCAATATGGACCAAAACCTCTGAGGAATGCTTCTAGCACCGTGTTGAATAGCTGTACGTAATAAAGTGGCTAGTGAGTGTATTTGATCATTATATCTGTACCTAAATCACAAGCCAGTATTCCAGCGTGACTATTCTTAAACCAGCAGTAGTCTAGTTCGGTTCAGAAAACAGTCAAAATTCCTAACAGATGTGTGTGTGATTAAAAACGTACTCACCCGCTCTCTGAAGCGCTGACGATGTACTGTTTGTCACTGCATGCACTGGCTTTAGACAGACAGGTGATGGAGGCTGTGTGACCAAACAACATGGCCCTGGGACAAATCTGAGCAGAAACAAAGGAAGAACAGGATTTAACAAGATTATAAGAAACAAAGACAATAAGTTGAAGGTGACAGACAACCACAAACATCACCGCCATCATCATCATCAGTACCTCCAGCTCAGGTGTCATGTCCCAGAGACAGATTTGTCCGTCATGGCAGCCAGTGATGATGGTGCTGAAGTCGTCCATCACCAGCAGACTGCTGATGCAGTGGGTGGGAGCCGTGCGGCCCCACAGCACTATGGGTAGAACCAAGTTGTTCCCCGACATTATGCTGATGTGTCTGGAGAGGAGACAGAGGGAGAGTTAAGAGAAAAGACACAGAGAGACAAAATGAGACGGACAGAAAGAGAGAGATCGATCAAAGGGTCCTCTGGATTTCAGACACTATGATTAAGGGAAGTCTGACAATACAGAAGATAAAAATCCTGAAAGTGTTTATGAAACATGAGTGTGAGAAAAAAATGGAAAACCTCTGGAAAATGCTAGGTAAGTCATGAGTTAGGTCAGTGATACCCAACTTAGATCAAACAAATCTTGCCCATAATACAGTGCCAGGATGCCCCCAAACCATTTTCAAATTCACAGTGAAAATAAATTGATTTACACTGGGAATTTTCTGGTGCTTTTAACGTAAATGAGATGCCAGAGTGCATTAAAAGCATCAAAACAGAGCTCGGACAACCCAACAAAGGTCCAGACTAAGCCCCAAATGTCCTCAAATCCTTATAACGCCACTGCCTACACCATATCTGTTTGGGACTGCTGCAACTGGCCCCTGGCCTCCTGTCATTTTGCAAAAATGGCCCCCGGGCAAAGCAAGTTGAGGTGTTGAGAATTTAATAGATCCCCTAAAGGATGCCTGGTCTCCTAACCAACTTAAAAATTATGTACTTATCAAGAATATTTTCATTCAGTTTTAACAGGATTACACAAAGTATGTTCACGGCGGATATTAACCTTAAGACATATGTATGATGGGGAACAAAGCTTGAAATCAAATCACAATCCTCCCCATACCCTAACCCCTAATAACAGCCGCAATATCGTCAGTAGAACGGTCCACCATATCCTCAATAGTGCTACAAAAAAATGGCAGATGAAGTGAAAGTCAGGCTCAATATTAAAAGAGAGGGAGAGATGCTTATATAAAAGGCAGGGTCAGAATGATGAGGTACTTCATCAGCGTGTACACTGACGTAAAGCACCAAGCGGAAACAAACATTAAATCCTCAGTTTAACTGGCAGCTCTGACAGTACTTTAGAAAGTGGCCCCAAATTTTTTATTTGAGTTACTAATTTAGTAGCGAGTCTTTTCAAGATTAAGGCAGGACATAACGTCCGTCAGCCATTGGGCATGGGTGGGCAGGGCAGCATCCCTCCATCTGATTAGAGCTGCCCATCTGGCCAGCAGAGAGGCAAAAGACAGTGTACGCCATTGGATCAAAGTCAAGTGTACATCATCTTCTCTGGTGGTGCCAACGGCAGCGACCAGGGGTTTGGGTTCCAGGTCAGAGGATAAGGATTGGAAAAAATCCTTCCAGTATTTTTCAAGGCTTGGACACGTCCAGTACATGTGAATAACCAAAGTCTCACCACTTGAACATTTGTCACAGCTGGGGTTCACATCTGGGTAAACGTCTGAGAGCCTGACTTTAGACCAATGGGCTCTGTGCACAACCTTAAACTGTAATAGACACACGGGCACAGAGAGATGATGATTATACTGTCCACAGTGTCAAATATTAAAGAAACTTCATAGGACACACACTATCTAAAAGAGGATGATGAGGAAAGAAGGTTTGAAGTCACACAATATTATTTGCATCTGCAAGTATATAAATATACTGTTGTTTTTGTGATTGCTGCCTGCAATTGACCTTCTAATTAGAGATGAGTCACATCTTTCAGCACAGCTAATCACTCTCGAAAATGTATTTTGTATTAGAAAAATCTTATTGAGATAGGTGAGACAGCCTGTGTCACTATTAGGGCTGCCACTAACGATTATTTTCATTGTCGACGAATCATTTTATCGAAAAATGTGTTAAAGTTTTGAAAAATGTTGGTCTGTCTCGCCCAAACCCCAAAATTACGTCATCTAATGTCTTGTTTCGTACTCACGCCAAAGGGTTTTAGTTCACCGTCACGGGAGAGTGTGTAAAGCTGCCAAAATCTGAACGTAAGAAGCTGCAATGAGAGTATTTTGGGATTCTTTTATAGTACTTCTCTATGAAAAATGACTCAAACCGATTAGTCGACTACTAAAATAGTCACTGATTATTTCAATAGTCGATTAGTCATCGATTAGTCGACTAATGTGGCAGCCCTAGTCACTATGATGAACAGTTAATATCAGCGGTATAGTTCTGGTAACCTTTTAACACTAACACGTCCACTGCACCTGAAAATCATAAATGATATATTTACAGTTTAAAACACAGTGTGCTTTAAGATGTTGGCATCATCTCGGTCATATATAATCCTGCACATTGTGTATACTCTATAAAGACATTATAGTTTTGCATATTTGTCACAATTGACTGGATCAGATCTATTTAAGGGGGGAAATGCCCCCACACACACTGATTCAACCAATGAACCAAATTATAACCTATAATGGGAGCTTTGATGTTCACAGCTGTGTGTCTGTAGGAAGTGTGTCTACCACTGAGAGAAATGAAGCATGCTAACGATGCTAAACACATAGCATGCCACGCTAGCATGCTAATACGCTAACGTTTAGCATGTTATCCCGTTGTTACGTGTACATAACAATATAGAAACATGCTGTCATTAACATTACTACAACCTACAGGTCTTGTCAACCCGCTATATTACCGCATTAGTCGTGTCACACCTTCAGACTGAATGAATAACGTTACACCGTCAGTGAGTCACGAGTCGCTGCTCTGTCACGAAGACAGCGACAGAAAACAGCAGTGACCCTTTGACACAAATAAATACCACACAGTAAACACTCCGCCATCGAAACATCATCAGTTTGTGTGTTTTCACGCTTCATTTACATAATTAACCTTGGGTTGTGTGCAGGTGTGCGGGCTGCACTGCAACGTTTAAAGGGGCGTCCATTTAATTCACTGCACAACAGCCACTGACACCTGGGAGACGCCCAGCAGCAGATAACCCTGCCGACATTTTACCTAAAAGCTAACCTGTCTCACTATCAGACGTTAGAGGACACATTATCTGTGACATGTGTGATGCTGACGCTAAATTATACCTGCAATGTCGCGACTTCCGGGTTAGCGTAACGGCTAACGGAACCAAAACACAGCGATGAAAACTGAAATTAAATCTGTAAATACGAACCACAAGCGGTCCTACTGGAACATTTCCCTCTAATGGAAGGCTTGTCGACGGACGGTTCCCTCCGTGGCGGATAAAAACAGAAATTATCCTCAATTTCGGCTTGTTTGTAGCTTCTTGTCTCACCGACAAACCGATCTGTTCGGCTCGCTGATCACCTGATAGCCGAGAGCCGCTTCCGGTTTCAGGACTTCAAAATAAAATCATGCAGTATTCCTGTTTCTAGAAAGGGCAAATGAGCAAGTGTGGATGTATTTTTTGTTATCACACTGACAAAATAACCACAAATAACTTGTTTTTATTAATTCCCTCATTTCTACATTATGGAGAAAGACTTGTCTCAATATTATTTGTGTGAACAGTTTGATTGTGTGTAAAACACCTCCCACAAACACAAACACACAAAAATAAACTAAAACAGACCTTCAAATACAAAAATATATTTCACAGATGCAAAAAAATCTGTGAATACATTTAATTATTAGAATTAAATTAAAAACATTTTTGAACATTTTCCTAACCCTTCCCAACAGATATTTGTGAATCCAGTTTTTATTTATGAATCTCAAATTTATGCTTACAGATTTGCATTTATGCATAGTCTGTTTTTTGCTTTTTTGTTTTGTTTTTAATTTGTTTGTGAATTTGCATATCTGTTTTATTTGCAAAATAGTTTTGTGTGTTTACAAAACTTTTCTGTATTTGTGAAAGCTGTTTTACAGATTACACATTTGCACATGGATTGTTGATCTCCTCACACAAATAATATTGAGACAAAGCTATCTCCATACTGCACCATACTGATATTTGAATGCGATTTTTGAATGCGAAAGGTCACCAAAAATAAAACTCAATTTAAAAGACAATAATGATCATTATTATTTATTATCATTATTATTATTATTGTTATCATTATTATATTTTTATTTTAATCTTTATTTTTCATTTTTATTCTTATTTTTTTCATGACCTTGATCCACTGAGGAACACTGTGAGATACAGCTGAACCTGCTTTTATTTTGAAAGTTTACTGAGCAAATATCTTGCTTGATGGATTTTCAGGCCACACAGTTGACAAATAATTTAGCTTGTTTATGTTTGTCATCATCTGTCATTGCAACATTACTTTTACTGTTTCTGATTTTTTTAAATAGCTGATGATAATTGTGGTCAAACATAATGCTTTAATTTGACTTGATTGCTTGTATCGTGCAATTTCATGGACTGTGGAAAAAGCCAATGCCCTAACCAGATTATGAGAGGCAAACCAGAAAATGTCTAACTAAGAGAGAAAGCATGGGAATACGTTTTATTTCTATTAACTTATTAATTGATTGATTTTAATGACAAAAAGATAATATACACAAAAAATCTGGTAAACAATAGCAGCATATACAGAGCAAATGAAAATACATATGAAGCATATAAAACAGAGTAACTTTTATTTTTCTCCATGGTTACAAAGAGTTATGACAGTTTGTTATGACAGTCTAAAATATGTTTCTGAAAACATTTGAGGTGAGAAATAGGCAATGCAGTTTGCCGAGCTGGTGGATTCCTGCAAACGCCAGAAGGCAGAGGGACAGATTATCAGTCTCATGTACGACCATCAATAGTGACAGTTTCAGCAAATATTACTTAAAGTTATTTTTAAAATCATAGCTTCAACAAGCAGCCAATCTAACCTGAAGAAAAGAAACCAAAGTACAATTACAAACCGCCCTGACTTAGCCACACAGGAGGAAACAAGGTTAACAGAACAGGCAGCCCAACTCTACCACCTTCAGAAGAACAGAAATATCAGTGTGGCAAAGGCTACAGTCAGTCTGTGTGCAGAGATGCAGGAGATGCACCTTTCCTCTGGCTCAAGCCAACACCTCCTCAGCTCTAAATATACTGGCTGTGACCTGAGACAAGCCAATCACCAGAAAGATGGTGTCTGGTTCTACTTATGCCACCTTGTCTTCAAATACATTAGCAAACTTTGCACCGCAGACATACACACTGACATAAGAAGACACTTCTTTCAAAATACGCTTCTGTTTTCACAGGAAATTTAGCGTTTACAACCAGTCCCAGCCAAATAAACGCACTGCGTTGGTTCAACACCCCATTTTTTTCCTTCAACAACAAATGCATGTGGTTAGGTTTAGGCAACAAAAACATGTTGTAGGCCTAAAGTTTAGGAAGCAACAACAAGGTTTGACTTTATAATCTTAGGGGACGTGAACACCGCTCTCTCACCTGCACAAGTCGGACTTTCGTTGTCTTAACTGTCGTCCTTGACCCGTCACGTTTCTCCCTGATGCCGTCGGGCGCCATTAAACTATAACAGCAAGCGGCTGCATATCATGCTGACGTTAAAGGATGTCTTTACTGGACTGGACCAACTTTTAAAAACTGTTGTTCACATCAGTCTCTTAGACCAGTTTACAGGGAGAAATAGGGTCCAGGTTGAAAAATGCCAAAGTTATCCTTTAAGCTGTTTGTTCGTCTGTAACACGACTGTAAGAATAGTAAGTGTTGACTTTTCTCAGTTCTTGTTGTTTTGAAGTATGGTCCTTGAGTTGGATCTCAGATGTTTTTGTATTTATCAACTCATTTTTTATCATTCTTATTAATTTATATACATATCTCCCCTTAGTCCGTTTTGTTTTTTTTCCCGCATCTTCATCAAGCTTGAGTATAAGTTATTTTATCTTATTTTACTTCATTTTAATCCTTTTTAATTTTTTTATTTCATTTTACTTTATCTTTTTTAATTGTTCTTTTATTTTATTTTATGTTATGTTATTCTATGCTATTTTACTTTACTTTATTTATTTTGTTTTATTACTTTTTATTTTTCATTTCATTTTATCTTTTTTAATTGTTTTTTTTAATTTTATGTTATTTTATGTTATGTTATTTTATTCTATTTTATTTTATGTTACTTTATGTATTTTTCAATCAATCAATCAAATTTATTTATAAAGCCCAATATCACAAATCACAATTTACCTCACAGGGCTTTACAGCATATGACATCCCTCTGTCCTTTGGACCCTCACAGCGGATAAGGAAAAACTCCCCCAAAAAACCCTTTATTACTTTTTTATTTTCTATTTCATTTTATTTAATCCTATTCTATTTCATTTTATGTTATGTTATTTTATTATATTTTACTTTATTTATTTTGTTTTATTACTTTTTATTTATTTCATTTTATCTTTTTTTAATTGTTATTTTATTTTATGTTATGTTATTTTATTCTATTCTATTTTATTTTACTTTATTCATTTTATTACTTTTTTATTTTCTATTTCATTTTATTTCATTCTATTCTATGTTATTTTATTTTACTTTATTTATGTTGTTTTAATACTTTTAAATTTTTTTATTTCATTTTATCTTTTTTTTTAAATTGTTTATTTTATTTTATGCTATTTTATGTTGTTTTATTTTAATTAATTTATTTCATTTTATTTCATGTTATGTTATTTTATGTTATTTATCTGGGTGCCTAAGGAGCAGCGCCCCCCCAGAGGCCAAATCCTAGAAACGCCCCTGTTAAACGACCTCGTCGCTTTCCACACTAGACATCCGGTTTCCCTTTCTCCCTTCAAAATAAAAGCCCGAATTGCTATGTTTGAAAGACGATATTACTGATATACTTCCCTATTCGTTTTTTGTTTGTTCTTTACATGTTTTACATGTCACGTCATCCTATATTTCATCTTGTCATTTTGTTGTTTTGCTAAGACAGGCGCTTGTCATTCATCTCCTCGCCACTTTCAGTAGCAGACCAACCGGAAGTCTTATTGTTGTTGTTAGCTCCTCACCCGCGGAACTTGACTGTCGTTTTCCGGTCGCGGCTCTGCACGTGTTTAGCCACACACTGACGGTTTGGGACAATTTTACCACCGTTTCGTGTCTTTTTGTTTCCTGTTTGCTTCAAGGTGTGACAGGTGTAGTCCGAGGTGCTGAGCGCGTGTCATGATGACCGGAAGAGGAGAAAGGTGTTTCTGGGTGCTAGCTAACAGCGGGGGCCGGGGAGCTAACGTTAGCTGAGCCGAGGAACAACATGTTCAGACTTGTTCCCAGACACACTGAGAGGGCGCAGGACAGCAGCACACACAGCAGGAGACACCGGGCAGCTGTGTAATAATCGTTAACGACACACAAGATGGATTATCAGTTCCCACAGCAGCTGTTTCCCTCGTTTTATAAGTGCGGACCTCCGGACTCGGTCCTGAAGCACAGCGCCGGGAGCTGGGGCTGCTACGACCGGGTCAGACCGCAGGTGGGTCAGCTGTCAACTCAGCGACACACACTCATGTCAGTGCACGGATGAGCCAAGCCAGGTTAAATTATGATTATATTTATGTATAAACTGCCTCAAAATCAAAGTGCAATTATTTATTTATGATGCTTGCTGTTAAAACCTAAACTTAATGTGCAGTTATTAACCACATTATTTATAAGAGGGGAGAGAGTGGTGCAGAAACAGAGGAGGCATTTTAAATAACTATTTTCACCTCTGTGGAGGGACTGTTTTATTTTTAATAAACCTGCTGGCGGGTTTAAAGACATTTTATGCTGAAATTTGTCAAATTAAAACCATTTATTACAACAGGTTACTGTAATATTTTACATTTTTATAATCTCTTCATGTTTGTACTTTTCTGTACCGCTTTTATTCTGTTTTATATTTGTGTCATTCTTTTATTTTGTACAGCACTTTGGTCAACTGTGGTTGTTTTTAAATTTGCTATATAAATAATTTTGATTTGATTGAATTTAAACCTGAAAAAACGTCTGATTTTAAATTTCCCAGTGGCCCTTGTGTGACCATGGCATTTGTTATAAAAATCACCACATTTTACATATTATTTAAAATTTTGCAAGAAATTAGCCACTTGCGACAAAGCCTGAAAAATAAATAAATAAGAATAAATTCTGTGCTGCTGCATGCATGACAGAGGTGACAAACCAAGGCTTTTTTAACCCCAGGATTTTAGTTCAAACTTGTATTTTTTCTTAAAATATATTGTTATTCATGGTGGAGGAAGGGTCATGTATTTTCCACCAGTCACTCAGGGAGAAAGATAAAATATCTGTAGCTTCAGGAGGGGTCATGATTAAAATTCGTAAGTCACCACCTTCTCTGATAAATGAAATATACTTCCTTATATTAAATAAGAAGCTATTGTTAAATTTAGGGATGCACGTTATGGGATTTTTTTGCCAATATAGAACAACTTGTTTGGCCTATAACCGATAATGATATCAATTTATCCACTTTTTCCCCACTCCTGCTGGCAGGTTTGAAAGGCATGTTGTCATGGAAAAATGTTGAAATAAAACAATTTATCATAGTCAGAAACTGTTATATAAACCTAAAAAAAAATATTGCCTGATTTTGAGATTAAAGTTTGGCACAAAATAAACAACTTTCACCAAAGCCTGTATAAATGTATCAATAAACATAATTCTGCGCACCTGCATGCAAGACAGAGGTTAAAAACCAAGACTTTTTCAACCCCAGGATTTTATTTTCAACTTTTATTTTTTATTATGGTTATTCATGGTGGAGGCAGCATCATGCATTTTCCATCAGTCACTCAGGGAGGCTCACGATAAAATATCCGTAGCTTCTGAAAGGGTCAAGATGTACAAATAAATAATAATTCTAAAGTCAGCTCCTTTCTGTGACAGATGAAGTACAGTTCCTTATATTGAATAATGAGCTATTATTAATTTTAGGGATGCACGATATTGGATTCTTTGCTGATATCAGACATGCTAATATAAAACAACTTACTTGGACATCATATTATACACACAGCCTCTTTTTTGTGACGGCCCACCAGCAGATGGAGTCTGGAGACATGAAATACTGTGTGCCAGTTCTGATGCTTCATTTTAAAGCCAATATTGGCTGAAACAGATGACATGTTGATATTATTGTACATCTCTAGTTAATTTTATTTTTACTCAGGACTCAAATAATAGAGAATAGAAAAGAATCAAGTAGAACTTGAAACTTCTGGACACCCAGTTCTGTCAATAAAAGAAACACATAATTATAATGTTATGCATGATGGAATAATTAAAATAATACTCAACTTTAACCTATCATTTTTATAATGTCTAATGTTTATTGTTTTTGTGGTTTCAGGGCAGCTCTGGTCCTCTCTCCAGCAGGACATTCACATCCAGACATCAGGCCAGAGGGGAGACGTGGCGTCACACCGAGCCGGTACCACTTCCTCTCCTGTCTCCCAAAAACTGTGAGTCCCTGACAGCTGGTTTTACCTCTCTGCAGGTCATTCACAGCTCAGACAGCCGTCCCTGTTCTCCCTCTGGGTCCGATCTGCAGTGCTGAGACTAAACACTTGATGTGTTGTATTCAGTCACTTTAAATAAAGATAAATGACCAATGAAACAGTGAAATAACACAAAAATCTATATTTTTTAAATCATCTTGGAGAACATTTGTTTTCTTATATTTGTTTAACGTATTTTTGTGAACATGTTTTCCAGCTTTCCTCTGGCCGTCGACGCCTCCAGATCCACTGGACTTCACAGAACATGTGAGTGTGACAGTTCATCTCTAGACTGGCACTTAACAAGCCCAAATTAGTCAGCACAGCGATCACAAATCACAGTCACACCCAGATCATGTGACTCCTGCATGTGTACAGTCAATCAGACCCAAACTGACTGAGGCACTCTGAGCATGCTCCACAGTTTCCGCCCCGGGCTTTGACCCAGAAGTCGACTAGCATTAAATGTGTAAGAGAAGAAGAAGCCGGTAACAACATGGAGAAATCTCCATCCAGAGCTGTGACTTTTTGGACGGACCAAATGTACAGAGCTGTAAAGTTGTCCACCATGGTACCAGTTAGCAGCTAGCTAACCGTAGCTAACTTGTTTGTCCATTGTTTGGTCTGTGACGTAATAGGTCAACAGGAAAAAGGTCCAATACTAACAAGCTGAAAGGGGGCATATCTCCACCTATCGTAGAGGAGTCGCACATACTTGGCTCAATAAATGGATTCCCCTCCCGTGCTTGTATACTGGGACAAGGACAGTGGTCCAGTTAAATGTCCTCGTCAAGCTTTAACCATGTCTATTCTCAACTTGTGAGGTCTATAAACATGATTTGTATTTAGATGCAGAACTTCTTCACGGACCACTGCCAGGACGCCTTCGGGTGCATGGGTGAAATCCTGAGCAGCAACTTCAACTTCAAAGACGGACGGAGAGAGGTGAGATACAAGAACAGAGTCTCTGTGACGAGACTGTTTATGAATGTTTGAATACTTGTCCGATGAAATAAACAATCTGTCGACATCAGTTTGGCCGCTTTATGGTGTGTTTGAATTTTTGTAACGCAGAAATATCGCAAGGATTCAATCCACATGTGGAAGCTGAAAAAATTCCTCGACACGCTGAAGTTTAAAGTGTGAGTGGACCTGACCAATCAGTGAATATCTCCTGTCGTCTGATTGGTGTTTTTATTTTGGCATGTTGTGTCTTTTGTCCAGATGTCCGCAGCCGTATTCCTGCACGGCGCTGGACAAGTACAGCGCCCTGCTGTCAGACGTGGTGCCCTCCGTGCCTCCTGAGCTGCTGGGTCCTCTGCTGTACGAGGAGCTGACGGAGCAGAGAGACCGCATGCTGTTCTCTGAAGGAGCCACAGGGGGCGCTTTGGCCTTTGTGCCCTTCTCACAGAGCGGCGGCGACTCTCAGCGCGGCTGCCTCCTCTACCCCAGAAACCAGGGCCTGGACTGCCTCAGTATCCTGCACATCAGATCGAATAATGACAGATATTTAAAACCAGTAGGTTGTTTAACATGCATTTCTTTTGTGATACAAAACAATAAGTTGTGAGGTAGCTGTGAAGCAGAGTGGAGTGTTTCTGGTCCTTAACGCAGTACCTCAGACTTCCACAGAGTGGAGCTGCAGCACCACAGAGGAGGTTCCTCCTGTGTGGACGCCAGCAGCAGCGACCTGTTCAGCTTCCAGCTGAAAGGCCCCGTCAGACAGATCAGCACCGTCTCCCTGCTCAACGACTGTAAGGACGAGAAAGTATATTTATTTAGTGTTGATTTTAGCAGCAAATTTACATTTAGTGTCAGTCTTTAGTTTTAATCACATTTTAGTTGTTTTTTTATTCTTAGTTTTAGTCCAGTTGTTGTTGAAGTAAAATCATTATACTCAAAACATTTTGTCTCTTTAAAGGAAATAGTTCCGTCTCGTCAGCGAAAACGAGACAAACATTTTGTCACAGTTTTAATTCTCAGAGATCTATTTTTAGCTCGTCAACGTCTCATCTCAGTCACGGAATAAAGTTTTTGTTGGTCTGTTGTTTGCAGGTTGTGTTGCAGTGCGGTCAGATCACCTGTGTGGCGTTTGGAGGTTCAGTGAAAGAGACGAACCTTGTCTGCTGCAAGTTGTCAACACCAGAGAGGTGGCGACCTGCATCAGCGTCAGGTGAGTGATCAGCAGGCGTCAATGCTCCTGCAGCGAGAGTTCAATCCCCTCTGCAGCCCTGAGGGTTGGAGACAGGAAGTTCTGACGTGAAGCTGTAACAGAAACGTCTGCTGTGTGTCAGTCCTCATGTTTTAGGTGAAGTTCTGGTGGCGAGTGAGAGCGGAGCGGCAAACCTGTGGACTGTCGGCAGAGGGTGAGGACAGTTTACTGATTCTTCTCACAGTTATGAGTTTTATCTGTATCAAGTCTGATGAAAGTTAAAGTGACGCTCTGTGTTATCAGGATGCAGAAATTTCGAGAGGAAGACGACAACCTGTACTTCAACGCCAAGTCGTCGTGGCGATGGTGCGAGTTCTCTGCACATCCCAGGGTGATGCTGTACGCAGACAGGACGGGGGTGGAGCTCACAGACATCAGGGTGAGACAAGAGACTGAGGTGGTTGTCTCAGTGTGTTCTCAAGGTTTTGGAGCAAGGGGAAAGATATCCATTCTCAAAAATATCTGTATACGTGTAGACAGGACCTTACGTTGTGTTCACACCGGGCGTGAAGAAAACTATTCACGCCAGGGAATTACATTTAAAGTCAATGTAAGGATGCGATTAGAAGCAAATTCCTACCTAATGAAGCGAGTAGTGCGATTTGGTTTCCTATGCTGATTTGCAAGAGTGACCGATTTGCGCAGTGATAGCCTCCTAACAATAAGATCTTCCGGGGACAAGTGGAAGTTCATTCATCAACTCAACAATTTCATGCGCATATGACGCAAGATACGTGTATGAACCGAGTCGACACAAAATGTTGTAGCGTTCACACTAACGCAAAGCAAAAATCACATTAGACCAACTGAACCTCCTTATCCTCCCTCCTCTCTTGCCTTTTCCTTTCCCTCTGACTCTCATGTCTCATCTGTCTCTCCTTTAACCTTCTGACCCGTCCTCTTCCTCCTCTGTCCCTCCAGGTGAGTCCTGCCTCGAGTCACACTCTGTTTCGTATCAGCAGCACTCCGGAGTGTCGCAGTGGGGAGAGACTCATTCTGTCCAGATATCTAGGAGACGTCCACCCGTTCCACCACCTCATCACCACACAGGTACCTCAGTGCTCACACAGTATTACACGCAATAACATGTAGCTCATCTAGAGTTTGTTCGAACCCACAGAACATTTTACAAGTTCTGGTAGAGATGCTAACGTTTCCAACAACACCAAATCTCTCAGACTGATTTTGGGGAAATGTGTCTAAATTCTGCACAAGTAGAATATTTCCATTGCAGTGTAGTGCTGCAGTACCTGCCTTTTACCACTAGGTGTCAGGGTTCTCACAGGTGTGTTTGGACGTTAACGGTGTTCGAGGAAAACAAGTCTTCAGGAGTTGTGAACCTCTCTGTCTCTCTGTCAGTACTCGACGTACATTATGGACGAGCGTTTCCCCTGCATGCCCATGATCAAGTCAGATCACATGATGCAGTCGCCGCCCATGTTCTGTCACGCCATTCGTGGCTCTGCGTCCTCTGGCTCGGCAGTGGGCGGGGCTGGGACCACAAAGATCCTGCTGGGGTCCCAGAGCTCTCAGGAAATCACACTGCTGCAGTACTCAGGTCAGTCGACAGGGGCGGCACGGTACAAGTTCATCACGCCGTAACTTGTCCACATGTTACTGTTAAATGTCACAAGTGTTTCAGTGTATTGGTCCCTTGTGTGTGTGTTCAGGAGGCAGAGTGGAGGCCTGTTCCAGTCGAGGTCCTCCTCAGGCGCTGCACAGACCCAGAGACAGTCTGAAACACCTTCCTGTCCAGATCCCCCACCGCCTGGACACAGCGACCAACAGATTGTCTTCACCTGCTGCAGGTATGGACACCGTGTGTGTGTGTTTATAAGAGCTTTAGCTGTGTGTGAAAGTGTCCAGTCTCAGAGGTCCCGATTAGATTTTGACCCAAATTGGATTTCTAATGCTAATAGCGTTAGCATGTTGTATTTGTGGGGAAAATGTGTCCAGATAAAGACAAGTGTTTGTCTGTGAATGCTGCGAGTTATAGTGAAGCTGATTTGTGTACTCGTGTTTGAAACTGTCTCTATGAAGCCATGTTTAATGTGTGTTTAATGTGTGTTTTGAATCAACTCAACTTTACAGAGGTGTAACTGCAGAGTGACACAGACAGTTTTGTTTCGTCATCAGGTCTGACTTGTATCCAGACGGGAGGAGGAAGAGAGGCAGGTGGCGAGGAGTGTATCTGTATCCTACAGCTGACGGAGGCGGGAGATATTTTCTACCAGATCCTTGAGCCTGAGCAGCCGCACACCTCCCGACCTCCAGCTGCAGACGACGCACCGCTGCCACAGCCAGCTCTGAGAGAAGCCATGACTTCAGGGAGAAAAACAGCCAAACAGCTTCAGCTGCATTCCCAGATGGTTGTATCGGACACGTCGAGCGACGAGGGCGTCATCGGGCCGACTCAGGCTCCGACTGCGCTGAGGTTCGTGGCTGAAACACCTGAGAGGGAACAACGAGCGCAGGACGCCTACCCTGACTCTTCCTCTGAGGACTCAGAGTCCAGAGGGAGAGCTCGAAACCTGAAGCACCTGAAGGTGATCGTCAATGATGATCCAGAGCTGGATCAAGCGAGTGAAGTGGACGCAGGTGTGGAAGATGGAAAGGTGGCTGATAACCCTGAGGAACCCGTCAGCGGCTCCGGGAGTTTGGGTTCCTCTGAGACTCCAGTGAAGCTCAGCGACGGCGCTCTTGTCACGTGGAAACACTGGCTCCAGAAACTGATGCACAAGAGTCGTGAGAAGAAGCCCCGCCCACGCTCCCTTCAGCACCTCACAGTTGAAACTGGAGACCTCCTCCACCTGTCTGACGATGGAGCGAGAGATTCGGCAGAGGAGGAACGCGTGCAGAACCTGAGGCGTGATCTGAGGGCGTGTATGTCAAAGCGCTCGCTGCTGGTTCACAGTGCCACCTCTGCGTCCCTCGGGGCGCAGGGCGTGGTGATGGTGCCAAACATTGTGTATACAGACGCCTGGACAGATCAGATCAGCCACCGCCTCACCCTCTCCTGGCAGGGGGAGGAGGTGTGGCGGGCGTGGTGGGAGGACCAGCTGGGGCTCAACAGGGAGGAGAAGGTGGAGGCTCTGAGGAGGAAGAGGAGGAGGGAGAAGGAGGCGAAGAGAGCCTCCGGTCGACGCCTGGAACTGTCCGGGAGCTTCACCTCGTCCGTCAGCTACCAGTCAGAGCTGAACGACTTCTCTGATTCGACGGGCTGGTCCTCTGCGGCGAGCCAGGGGGCGTGGTCAGACACAGAAGGTAAGCTGTCTCAGGTGGATGGCTTTTTGGAGAGTGGGACGCCAAGAGCCACAACTCCCTCCACCCTGCAGACTGACACTCCAGTCCCCAGGCTGACCCCCACACCTGTCAAAGACAAACTAAGAGACCAGCAGACTCCCAGCAGCTCCCGCACCCTCGCCCTGACCCAGACACCAAAACCTGACTCCACACCGGCCAGTCAGAGGAGGAGCAGACGTCCAGCTGAGGACTACCTCCACTCTCTGTTTGCATCACAGGTAAGAGGAAGGACTTGTGTCCAGTAACATGTCATCTGAGTCTGCAACTCGGTCACATTGGTCTTTCCCTCCTCAGTTGCTCTTCCTGAGGTTTGAACCGTCTTTCCCCCCATTTAAGTCCTTTTTGGGGGAGTTTGTCCTCATCTGCTGTGAGGGTCCAAAGGACAGAGTGACATCATATGATTTAAAACCCTCTGGGGTAGATTGTGAGTTGTGATTTTGGGCTTTATAAATAAAACTGAATTGAAATCGAATTGGAATTTGGTACTGTTACCCAACCCTACCATTTTAAGGTACTTTACTTTCTCTGTAACAACAGAAATTTAATTTCAGTCGTAAATTTCTAGTTTTCAACATTGTTATTAATTTACAACATTTAACACACCGCAAAATTAAAATTGGTGGAAACGCTCAACAGATCTTGGGGTTGAGGTAGATGTCTGTATGGGTTGCAAACTTGTTTCAATGGTACTGTACAGAAAGTGTCGGTGGAAACATGGCTTAAGTAAAGTGAATTAGCACTCTGCAGTGGTGTTGTCACGGTACCAAAATTGGGACCCACGGTATGATACCAGTGAAAGTATCATGGTTCTAAAAATGAGGCAGATGTGCCTTTTGTCATTTATAAAAAGATAAATCACTTCTCTATAATACATCAATGATATTTCAACGGAATAAATTACTTATTGACTTATTCATACTTCAAAAACAGCATCAATAAGTGATTAACATAGGGAGGATCAAAATAAAATAAATATCAACCAGCCACCCTCGTGCCCTGACAAGTAAAGAACAGTCCCTCCATAAGTAAAGAACAGTCCCTAAAGTGCAGTGAGGTTTGTGGACCGAAACCTGCCACAAACAGGGGTTAAAGTTCTCCGACACAGCGCCGGATTTCCGGTGTGGCGAAGTTTCTGTCCGGCACGGGCAGAAGTGCTCTGCAGTGCGAGCAGCAAATTATTGGACCTGGAGCCGGGCTGCTCGGTCGCCGGTAAACCGCGTTATCTTGCGGTGGCCAAAGCGCTCCGCCATATTGCTGTCTGTGACCCCCGTTCAACCCACAACCAGCAGGATTGGCCTTTGGTTTCTGCTGCTGGTTGAAATCTGTACTCACACAGCGTGTTCCTGAAGGATTTGTTTTGCTCGCACAAAACTATTTTTAGTCGCAAAGGCGAGTTGTACAAGTTGTTTTACGAGTTGACTGACACAAATAACTCTAATCAGTGTATGTTTTGAATTAGTCTGACAGACATTAAGTTGGTTGCTCTTAGAAACCATCACCATGGCTTCTGTATCCACTTGAAACGACGCCAGCAGGATGGAAAAGTTACTCACTACTGATTCATAGAGGCACAGCAACACAAGAACAAAAGAGTTGTCCCCCTAGATGAGTTTTCTATTTTTTCGTGAACATCACAGCCTCACAGGGACGTCAGTGTGACTGTACACTTACATTCCTATCACACAACATAAGCACAGCAGTATGGGCCTTTTAAAACCCTGTTGTTTGTGGGCATGGACAAGAAATAAGGGGATGTAGAGGCGGGATGACATGTAACAGCAGGGCTCAGGCTGGGGACGTTGCAAGTACTTCGTACATACCTGAAATCTTTAAGCTACAAGGACGAAAGGCCCCTAACTGTTTCTCCCCCGTCTGTGTCCAGGATGAGCCCTCGCAGCATGACGGTTACTTCCAGGAAGAGGGCAGCGCCATGCACCATGCACCTCCACCTCTCTCCCTGTCCTCCCTTCAGCTCCGCGGCTCCCAGTCTGTCTCTCAGAGGAGCCTCAGGATGGATCCGTCCCAGGACTCGTCCGTCTGGACGAGTTTCTCCCAGTCTCAGTCCCTCCTGCAGGGCTCACAGGGTCGATGGGGGCTGACACAGGGATCACAGGGGTCACAGCCCAAGAAGAAGAAGTCGCGGATGGGATTTTGATTCAGTGGTGCGTCGGTCTGTCACATGGAGGGAGCGTATTTGGAATACTACAAGTGTTCGTGTTACTCATGGAAACAACAAACAAGAGACTGGACTGACCGGCGTCAGATTTAAAGGACTGTTTTTCACATTTTGGGCGTCGTGAGCTGCTGCAGGATTTGTTAAACGGATGTGTAATGGTATTACTCACTGGGATTGTACGAACAATGAACAAACTGGACCTAATGGAGGACTGAGTGCTGGAGAAGGATCCATCACACTGTCAGTGACCTGAAGACGTCTGCGAACTGGCTGAAGACTGACTGCAGGTTGGTTTGGACTAAGCAGACTTTATTATTGTTTTGTGCTTGTGCCTTTTGTTTGATGAGGTGATATTGAGTGTGTGTGTGTGTGTGTGTGTGTGAGAGATGTAATGTCAGGTACGTCAAATAAGCTGTCACTCAGGCTGCTGGATTTGCTTTCCATGACGTGTTCACACTGACTGAGCTGATGTTTAACTCTGTTACTGGTTTGGCGTCTGTCACAGAGTCGCGTTAAAGAGTAACTTCAGTATTTTAAAAATCTGGACACTATTTTTCAACGTTTTTATGTCCAAGTGACTGACTGAAGTTGTTCAAGAACGCTGCAGCTTGCAGGGACAAACAGGCTGCAGTGTAACCACTCTGGGTTGTTTGCATCATCAGTTTATGTCCACGCAAGTGTTTGTTTTTGTCACTGACAGGCTCAGATTGTTATTCTGAGTGTCTGGTAACATTATGAAAGGATCCCTACAGAGATAGAGCTGTGTGTTAAAGAGACAGATCCTTTTTGTTTAACCAGAAACAGCCCTGAAATCACCGTCACCAAACCCACTAGACTCCATGTAAATAACCAGTAATTTAAGGGTGTATAGAGGCAGCATGTTGTCACATCTAACTGGTGCATTAAGGGTTAATTTCAACCAAACCAGAGCTGGTGATTGTTGGAACAGTGGAAAGACGAACCAAGATGGATTTCACGAGTTTTATTTTGTGTCTGTTTACTTTGAATGAAGTGTGTTAAACAAATATTAAATGACTGTTTATTTAAATGGAGTCTGGTGGGTTTGGTGATGACTTCAGGGCTGTTTCTGGTTAAACAAAAAGGATCTTAGTCTTTAACACACAGCTCTATCTTTGTAGGGATCCTTTCATAATGTTATCAGACACTCAGAATAACAGCCTGAGCCTGTCAGTGACAAAAACAAACATTTTCAATGGGTGCACTGACGATGCAAACATGCCTCAAGTGGTCACACTGCAGCCTGTTTCTCTCACAATACTGGACTTATATCTAAAATTGTTGTTCCCATTTGTCACAAAGACACAAAAACATGGGAAAATATCCCCTTCGACTGGAGGCTCCTCTTTAAGCTGCCTGTGACGTTTATAACTGAGATCAGCCTGACATTAAAATGGAAAAGTGTGAGGAGCTTTGAAATTTATAATTTTAATTATTTTTGTTACTTTATACATCCTGAGACTTTAGTTGCTTAAATCAGCATCTATTTAGTATCTGGTGATAATTGTGACTGTGTGTACGACTGTGTGTGTGTGACTGTGTGTGTGTTTTGTTAAAAGTGAAATCCAATGTTCAGTGTTCTAATGTTCAGTGTCATCTGGCATTTCTCTGTCCCATCTCTTTACCAGACCTCACTCTGTTGTTTTTTACTGACAGTTACACCTCGCTCGCTGTGATAAATTATTTTTATACATCTGCTTTTCTACACAAGACAAAAAAAAGACTTGAATAAAACCATTTAAAGAAGATTTGGGTTCTCATTCATACACATTAAAGCTTTACAGTCAGTGTAGTTTTCTCAAAGACAAAAGAGGCATTGAGAACAAAACTGCAATAAGTTGTTACTTAAATTTTTCAAGTCTCATAGTTTGCCAAAGTACACCATAATATCAGGGCCACTGTGGGACCGTTTCATATGAGGTTTCCATTTCAGAATTCAGTCTGGAAAAGTGTAGAATTTATCGGTAGATATTTCAAGCTATAGCTGTCCTGTTGAATGAAGACAAAAAGCCCCCAAAAATATCTGAATAAATAAATAAAATAAAATAAAATAAAAATAAAAACATAATAAAATAAAAACATAAAAAAATGAAAAACTCCGAGTACATTTGCATCTACCCAATGTGGCATCTCAGTCCACACTCCTACGCCGAAAGTTGGATGACGTTCCACTGTCAAACATCTCTGCCCAAACAGGAAGTTAACACAGTTCTGAAACATCATTCAAGGACTTTCCTTCAAGGAATTTCCAGGCCCGATTCCCTCATATTTAAGGACCCAAGTCTGATTGTACAACACTGAGAAAATACAGTATAGTGTTTCTCCGTATTCTCCTTTTCCCCCATAGTTATCCAGACCTGGAAACAACTAAAATTAAAGTCCATACTGTGAAAGAGCCCCGTTCAAAATTGATATCTAAAGTATTTGTTAATATATATGTATCTCCAATTATTATTTTAATTTACGGACAGTTGTCATCTGTCAACGAATATAATTAATTCGGAAACATGATGTAACCCACAGCTTTTCCAGCCCAAAAATTACAACTTAACTCTCATATTACAATCCTTTTCTCCAAATATTACCTCTTTAATATTTGATTTTTGTCCCCTTATGATGCTCCTAATGCTGTCATGCTGAAACAAATATCTTCTTGGGGACTTAACTTGTGTTTGTCTCCTTGACCTCAGAGAGCAACATCAGTTCTCTTCATTTATCTGCATCATTTGGTTCATTCAGCAACTCTTTCAGTTTGATTTACAAAATGACTCCAGTCGGCTGGTTTCAGACGTGACGAAAGAAACACTCAGACAACAGATTTAAAAATAACATTTTTTATAAGATTTTAGACTTTTTTTCAGTACAGGTGACAAAATGAGAATAAATAACTTAATATCTACAAAGAACTATTAACAGATTTTTTTTGTACATCATTTACAGTTTTACATGTTTTTGTATTAACATTTTTTTACATTTTTGAAATTTTTTCAACTTTTTGTTGACACGCTGTCAGCGTGATTTTGTTCCGTACAGCATCCTCGCGGAAAAAAACACCAACAACTTTTTTTTATTTTAAGCTACATCCTAGAAACAATCAACTTTAAGTTTTAAACCAGAGTCATACGTACACACATCCACAGACATACACTCGTTAAATGTTTTTATCTGGACACCCCGCAGGGTCGAATTGGAGCGGATTCACATCTCCTCCCCGAGACACAAACTCAAACGTCCAGTCTGCCCGTTTAACACAAAAGAGAAAAGTGTGCAAATGAAACTTTGCTACAGAGGGTGAGAGCAACAGTTTCTGACAAAGCTTGAATTCAGCTTTCAACCCTGTAGTTCAGAAAATAGAGACGGTTTAGTGGCGATCACGTCAGCTGGTCTAACTGACTTCTTTCTGTACCTTGAGGTCTAAGAAGTCTCGATCACCTCGATAACGAGCCGCTCTGAGCTTCTGCACATCAAAAAAAACTCCTCCTTCCTCTCACTAAAAGCAGTCTTAGATTAATAACAGTAAAAAGAAAAACATTCTATTAAATAAATACCACATTTTGGCAAATCATCTTGTCGAGAACATGAACCGATTCTGGTTTGAATTGACATCTGAGAATTTTTAAAATCGGCTTCTTGTATCTCAGCACCTTAAAAACCAGACGCTGCACCGAGTTAACCTAACGTCGCTTGTTTAACGTTAAAATCTGGCGTCCTGGAATGTGACATCTCAACATGCACCAACACATCTACACACTACAGTCTACCAGGAAGAGTCCGGACCGCTCAGCTGCCAGTTGTGCGACTCTCCGCCAGCACCGGAGCTTACTACACAATAAATTAAAGACTTCAGGTTAAGAAGTTAGAGAGGGGGGAGGCGGGGACGGCGAGGCACGTGGTGGTGGTTGGAGGCGTCAGACGTGGAGGTGCTGGCGGTGTTTTTGGCGCCGGAGGTGCAGAGGGAAGAAGGGCCCCTCCGCGTCGCTGCCCAGAGAGCTGCTGAGGGACTCCTCGCCTGAGCTCATGACGTCCTCGCAGGAGTCCTCGCTGTAGAGACACAGAGGGACACACTGTCAGTACGTGAAGACGGTTATACACACAGATGGTTAAAACAGTTTCAGGTGGAGTCTGGATTCAGTCAGAGGGTTTATAATGTGGTGAAAACGGACATACAAGAAACCTTAATGGCCACTTGATTCCATCTCTGTAGGTTTTGTTTGTTTTCTTGGCTGCTGTAGATTTAAGTTGTGACACACTAGTCACAATTTCTTATGTCTGACAGACTGTAAAAAGAAATACGGATAAAACTATGAATAAAAAGCTGCAGTTAAGTATGAATGAGGAAATATGGATCGGCTAATAACAAACATCACTTTTCCCTCAGGGTTTTTATACTTCCTGAAGTTAACATTTCAGTCACACTGTAAGAGAAGACAACAGGGAGTTTTTACAAACGTATGAGTAAAGAAACAGTTCCTCCATTTCACGCACACCATCTGCTGCCACTTGAGATCACCTGATCTCATGTTGTGACTTGTGACAGTCGGTCTGACTCAGCTGACTGAAATCTTAAGTCGTAAAAACAGAAAACGAATTAAAGAAACACTCGACGCTCTGTGGGTTAAAGATCACCGTCGACGGGCTTACACTTCCCTTTGTGTCAATTTACACACTGTTCTCCTGAAGTTCCTTATAACATATAGGTGAGGCCCAGTGGTGTCATGTGACGTCATGGAAACGTCTGTGTCAGTGGGACGTGACCAGCGACTCGCACACATCCCATCACACAGTGCTGGGAGATATGAGAGGCCCTGACATGCTCAGACAGACAGAGGGGGCCGGGCTGTGACGTGCTGTTACAAAACAGCAGAAACTTGTGTGTTGCTGCACAGCTGGTTACCTCAGAGGAGCGTTACGCACACACACACACTTTGCTGTAAATATGTCTCATTTGATGTGGCAGTTTCATGACTCAGTGCTGGTGAGGCTTTAAAAAATTAACTTCCAGCTGATGCAAGTTAAAACTAACAGATTATCCACCATTAACACACACAAACATAAAGTGCGCTTACGGGTTTTTTAATTTTTGGTTAACTATCTGGATTACACACAAGTGTAACGACACACACTTTCTATAGTGTTATAGGGAAATTTTCCTGTACAAACACCTGGTGTGTGTGTGTGTTGACACAAAAGGTGTGTCCGGCTCCTCATCATGTTTAATGTCTCTGTCACAGCTGTCTGTTACACAACGTCAGTCTGACATCTTCATCACACATTTGGTCTTTCTCACGTATTCTTTGTACAGAAGATATCTCTAATTATTTGTTTTGTGTTCGTGGCTCTGATGGTGTCCTGCTGCCTTCAAACATGGCGGTTAGAGTCCATATGACCACCCCCTTTGTGCGCTTTTCACAACCTTGTAAGTGTGAATTATCTGCAAGCTGTGAGTTCACAAGTTCACCGGTGTTTTCAGAAAGACTGGAAGTTTATTTTTCTGTAGATGGCAGGATACTATTGTAATTTTAGTTGCATATTTTCCTTCATAATTTGTTTGAAAATGTTTATATTCCCAACGTCCTTGTCTTTTCCCTCCGTCATTAAGCTTTTGCACTTCCTGCATTACATGACCTGCTCACTAGTGTTTGGGGCTCTCACACTGACTATGTTAACATGCATGAAACACTCTGGGTTTTGAATGTTCTTGTAATATTCCCGTTTACACGCAGCCATGCATACCTGGGTTAACACGCCCTAACATGTCGTTTATTACTCTGAGAAGGAGCTCTGAGAAAATGTTGCTCAGGTGTGTTTGGAGCTGTGACAGTGTTAGCGTGTTTTGCCCAGGTGTGTTTTGAGTTGTAACAGTATGTTTTTCACGTGTGTTTGGAGCTGTAACAGTGTTAGCATGTTGCTATGGTGTGTCTGGGGCTCTGACAGTGTTAGCATGTTTTGCTCAGGTGTGTTTGAAACTATGACAGTGGTTCAGGTACATTTGGAGCTCTGACAGTGTTAGCGTGTTGTTCAGGTGTGTTTGGGGCTCTCACCTCTCACTCTCATCCCAGCATCCCTCTGGGATGGTTGGCAGCTCGGGGACGGTGCGGTAGCTGTGCAGGTTCTGGGCGGTCCGCCGCGACACAATCCACTGCAGCTTCTTGTGGTTGGGCTTGCTGCATTCGGGGGAGGCGTAGTCCGACAGACACAGCGCCACACGCTCGCTCCACAGCAGCAGCTCGGCGTCTGTAATCTGAAACCAAACACAGGAGTACAGTTTAGCAATTGGGCCCTGGGCCATGCTCGCTGACTGACATCAGTGCATTTAAAACACTCTAGTTACTTAACAGTATGTCCCTGTAAACTGTAACCTGGTTTCTTTTTACAGGTCAGGAGGGTGAGAGAAATCAGGTGCAAACTGTGTCTGTAAGCTTGTGCTGAAACCTGAGTACCTGATCCTTTTAAGTGTTTGTAAGCTGAGTAAAAGTGTCACAGTGGCAGCAACATACCAGGGCCAATAATCTCTTCTTACAACTGTATTTTTTTTTCTAGATTTAAAATAAAAACAAAACAAAAAATATAAATAAACCAATACTGGTTCTATATTACCACATAAACCAAGTGGATGCAAACCGAAGATTTTCTGATTTAATGATGGATAGAGAAGAGCTTTCAGCATTTAAGCTCAAACATTTGGGACAGTTTTCAGAAACCCCACCGTGACTACAAGCATTTCCTTTAACATGTCGAGCCAAGCCGTCACAACACAAGACACATCGTTACATAATCACCGCCGTCCACAGAAAAAAAAAGCTCTGTACCAGAGCTGGGCCAAGAATAAACGGACACCCCCCAAACCCCACCCCCGCTCCTGCTGCCAATCAGAACATGATTCCAACATAATTCTGCGTTGCGATCACTTCCCTTACCTTCAGCCAAAAACGGGATGGAATTTTTAAAAAAAGGCTGCAGGCTGTGTGGCTGGTTAAAGAAGTTGTTCGTCATGTTAATGTTTGTGTGAGGTTACTGCGGTTGAGTCTGTGACCTGAGAGCAGTGGTTAATTTCACCTGCTTTACACTCGCATTTCCTCTGAATTCAATTTATTCTGAGCTGCTGCTGAAAGTTGTTGTCTCTGCTGTGGGAAAAACTTTCTGTTTCTTTTTTCCGATGCATCAGGTTCCCACAGGTGTTTGCTTTCCCTCACCGGTTGAGTAGTTGTGTAACAAAGTCATGCATGTTTACCTTTAGGTGTCTCTGGATGTGACAGGCTATTTCCAACATGTCCTCCGACTGCACGGCCTCGATCTCCTGCCTCAGGAGGGAGAGGGCTAATACGGACGGCTGTGTGGACAAACAGACAGAAACATGTTTAATGTTCTTCCAGTATCTCAGTGTTAGTTAGTACATTAGTGTCTCATTAAGGTGCTGAGCTACCGTGATCTCGTCTGACCTCCAATGCCCTGCAGTGAATTCCTACCTTTGCTTTAGAGAAGGAGATCCTGCACAGACAGGCTTTGAGTTGAGCTTCCAGCTTCTCCAGGCTCAGAGTCTGCTTCCTGTTCACACACACACACACACACACAGAGTCAGGTTCAGCTGTGTTTTCAGGTTAATGATGTTTCCCAGACAATAACTCAGTCATGACATCAACACTTTTTAAGACACTATAGAAAATAAGACATATGTAACTACTAACTCAAGGATTTTAAAGCTGTCAGGGTTATGCAAGTGTGAGGTGTTGTTTTCAGTGGCCGTTAACAGCAAAGCTTATCAGTGCACTTCAGTCAGACGCTGATAGCTGACTGCTGCCCTAATTCAAGTGCAACCACTGTCACAAACAAGCAGTGGTGTGGAGGAGCTCGGCCAATCAAATCATGGGGAAATCTCTGGTATTTTATGTTCACATTCGGAAACACATCCTGGATGTGCCTCGACATGGGCTGCAGACCTGCATATTCAGAAAAGAGACTAATGCTAATGCTGATTTTGATTACCTACGTGCAACAAGGATCATGTCTCTACAAGCAGATTTTCTTTGAAATGAACTGAAGCTAATAAATCTACAAACTGTGTGTTTGTAGCTGAAGATTGAGGCTGACTAAATGTTGACTGTAAATATCTATGTGCAGCAAGTTCCAAGTCTCTACAAGCAGATTTATAGAAATAAACAAATGGATAAATCTAAAAACAAGGGACAACTAGCAGGAGTGTAAAAGTATTCTCATGTCCTTACGGAGAACGTTTTTTGTAATCGCCCTAGTATTGAGTGAGAAACTTAACTTGCCTTTTAGGTTACCCATAATTCCCTGTGTGTGTTGCTCTCACCTGTCTGTGGAGTGTGACAGTGTGATCTGGTGGTACAGCTCCAGAAAAGTTAAGGCAGTGATGGCTTTGGATTTGAAGTTGAGCTTTTCGGCGACGATCTTCTCCATGCGGCACAGGTCGGACACTGTGAACCTGCACTGTCCGATGCGGATGAGCTCGTCGGTGGGCGCCAGGTTGCACTCCTCCTCCGTCACTTTGGCCGCCATGTGGAGGCAGCTGATGCTGACGCAGGACAGGTGCTTCGGCTGGATCTGAGGCGGACGACACGTGAGTAAGAAACCGGTGGGACCACTGAGCTGAACCCAGTTACGTCAACAATAATTTTACTCGCTGCAGTGCATTTATTATTTAGTAACAAGCTCGCTAAGGAAGTAGGAAGTATAAATCAGACAATACTTTCATTATGTAACTTGTTTACTCTGTTGTCTCTCTGCTGTTACACTGACTCTAGAGAGGTTTCAGGCTTTTACAAACCCTTTTAACAGCAGACAGAAAAACAAAGCTAAAGTGTCCCGTGTCTGGTCCTATCAGGTGAGAGCATCTCTTACCCTGATCATGGCCAGGAATCTGTCCAGCAGGTTAACAGCCAGGACAAAGGTCTGCGTGCTGTAACCGAAGAAGCTGGTCAGACTCCACAGGTCCTCCACTTTGGCGTCTCTGCACTTGGCCGAGATCCGGCTGTCATCCTGGAAAACAAAGAAATGTTGTTGATGAAACTGGTTTATCTGCCACACACTGAGGGTTACTTTCATTTTGGTAAAGAAGTATTGTAAAGGCCTGTCAGGCATGCAAGAAAAGCAGCTCATACTTGGAATATGACGTTGCATTATTGTAATTGTGCATTTTGTTCATAAATTTAAATATATTTGAACTTCTAAATTTGGGTAATGCTCCGAGAAATATTTCCCATTTACTGACTCTACTACAGATTAATGCTCCATGTGTGCTCACCCGTGTTGTGGATTCAATGAGGCTCAGCCCCGTCTCTTTAGGGAGATAATAAGCCTCCTGCTCATAATTCACCCTCAGCTCCTTCATCAGCTTGAAGGCATCCATGTTTCAGCCAGCACTGGAGGAAGTAATCTCTTGGTTTCACCACAGTTTTTTCACTGCAAGACAGGAAAGTACCAAAGTTAAGCTCCACAACATAACCAAGAAATCATGTCAGAAAGTCCCCCGACCGGTTTGAAGTACAAATATAATCCACAAAAATCACAGTTGTAACTTGGATCAGTTGTCAGTCTTTAAAGTTTGCCGTGTCTCAGACACATGTTGAAGTATTTGTTTCTCATGTAGTATAAAAGTAGTTCTCTGATGAGTCTGGTATTACATGTTTTCATTTACGATTAATCTAGAGAAATTGTATCAAGGACAATTTTGATTGATTGGATTGGTTGTGCAGGTCTTTATCCAAACATGTAAACCTCTCTGCTTCCGGCTTTCTCCTGTGTAAATACACCTAAAGACGTAACCTTTGGCTCTGGAGAGCGCGTGCCATTTTGTCATCGTTGAGTGTGAAGATAGAAATTACAAACCCTTACAGTCTCTGGTGTTAAGTACTGAGAGTTACAGGGGCAGAAATAAGAAGAATAAAGTGCGAAGTATGTAAAAATATTAAAATAAAATATGTGTACTATGCCACAATGTTAATGCCAGTGTTTAAAATATAAAATATGTATCTATGCTTGGTATGTAAAATGTGTAAAAATATAAAATTATGTGCCTTATGCTACATTAAGGTGTGTGAAACTAGTATGTTTAGAGGTATAAAAATATAAGTATAATGCTACATTGCACAACACAATTTAAACATATGGAGACATTAGAACAAAAGATATACACAATATGTGTAATATGTTAAATATACATTAAAGAGTTTTGTATTTGTGCACCAAACAAGTAATGTGTTTAATTTAAAATGAAATAAACTGTATTTCATGGTCAGAGACACTTTTGGAGACAGCAACAAACAGCTGGTTTTGAGGCTATTTGGAAATTGTGTGAAATGATAAAAATGACAACATAGATTCTTATTTTATATCTGTGGAGCTGTTATAATGCCTTAATTTATCCATGTTTGGTAAGAGCCGTGTTGAGTATAATTACCATAAGGTTACAGTATATTGTTGGCCTACATTCACGGTGAGCCCTAACAGGGGTCACAGCTCAGAGCCCAGCCCACTTCCCTCAGCTGGGCTCCGGTGTCAGATTTCCTCTGGTAGACGCCTTCCCTGTCCCCTGACCGAAAAACAACTGCTTGTCCAAGGTCCTGTCTGTTAATAAACAACCGAAAACACACGAAAACACAAACCACACGGCCGGAAACTTTGAGTTTTATCGTTTATAGCGGATGCTAACCGAGGATGCTAACGCTAGCCGCTGCTAGCTAACGTTTTTAAATCCTCTGTGGTCGGAGCGGGGGAGGGGCTGCTGCTTTTCATTCCTCAAACCTTAAAAGGTCCAGTAAACTGTGCTGTTTAACACCAGTGTCGATTAAAACACGAATGTTTTATAGATTAAATCGATATAAATCCATTAAGTCGATTAAAATGTGCTTGTTATGGTTTGTCGTTGTGGTTTTAATCGTGTTAAAAAGCCCAGCTTTGTAAAGGAGACGGATCCAGGGGAAACCAATAACAACAGACGTGAAGAAAAACACATCCCTGACTGAAGGAAAGCGTACGTGCAAAACAGAGTATCACACTTATTTTTAATCGTAAAACCACCAAAATAAAAACAAAGCACTTGTTTTAATGCCACTAACAGTTATTCCCTTACAGAGATTGCAGCTAGACAATAATACAACACAATTGCAAACGCTCCCTGCAAACCCTGTCAAAGCTGTGCTATGGCTTCATATTTCTCACAGGAAATATAGACACGTTATTAATTCCCAACAATCTTTTTCTTTTGTTCATTAAAGCTACAATAAAATCTCCATTGTCGACCGTTCACTTTAATCTCCTCTCCTCCGTTAAGGTTAGCAGAAAAAAAAGGCGAATGTAGTTCGTAGTAGTTCAGTAGTTTGTGTAATATAATTTAAATATATCTGAAAAGGTTTACTCTACCTGTTGTTGCAAATTAAATCCACATATCTGTGGTGTTGTGCTGTAACGTACAGTCCTTCTCGTCTTCTCGTCTTTCTCCTTTCTCTTCTTCTCTTTTGTTGATGTTCACAACGCTCACGCCCACATACGACGTCACACGGCAGCGACCAATCAGAGGCCTGGGTTCGAGAATAGCAATCACTTCCTTTCGGCGTTAACGGTACAAATAAAAGCGCACAACTACGGCTTTTCTAACGCTTTAGCTTAATTAACATCATTATCGTCGAGCGATTTGTGCTTTAGATCGATAATTAATAGTCAATTCACCCATGAATGCCACCAGAATCGAAGAACAGCCTGTCTGTTACTTGACACCACCCCTCTCTGATTGACGCTTCCTTCAGCCAATCAGAGAGCCGCAGTTTGGTATGTTCAAATAGTCCGCCCAAAATGGGATCCTGTGATTGGCTGATGGCGGTACAGTCCTGACGCAATCGCAGCATTACGTAGTGCCTTTTGTATTTCAAGCCGTTTTAACATTTAATCTCAACTTTGACTGTCCGGAATCATTATAGATATATAACGTCATTCTGACTAGTCAAAACTATGGCAAGCCGTTTTAACATTTAATCGCTAGACTGGATATTCATTACTGATATCTGCAACATAATTTTGCCTAGTCAAAACTCTTATTCAAGATATCTGTAATTAGATTTTGACTAGTCATAATTCAAGTTCAAGATATGTTGTTGTTAAAAATGGTTCCCAGCCTGGCTGTGGGGCAGCTGCAGTGTCAGTAACACAGGCAAATAAATACACTCAAATATATAAGGCAACTATCCACCAATATTGTTGTTTAAAAACAATAGTGACACTCTTTATGTAATTCTGTCTAGCTGTTGTTGTCATATTTCTTCAGGCACTAACGGTCTGTTGCAGAAAAGTCAGCAAAAATTCTGGAGTTCTGCTTTATTGAGGCACCACTTCATCTCCAAACGTCAGTGCACAACACTTCCCTGGATTACATCATTGTCAAAGTTACAGAGGAATCAACCACAAAGTTGATATCATGCAAACTAATAATGACTCAGCTGATTAAGCTGGACTACAAAAATGCTGGAGAAAGACACTGCAATGTATTATTATTATTATTGTTATATTACTACTACTAGGCAATGATGCTGTGTACGTTGGTCCTGTTTCCTGTAACAAACATCCTGATGTTCCAAGATCTGTCACAATAACTGTGTCCACATTTAAAAGTCAACTTATAACTACAATTCCTGATGATTGCTGTGTGTGTGTGTCTGCTCGATGAATGTGGATTCCATAGGATGGGCAGGTGTACACGTACGTTTTGCTGTAAATCAGAGTTGAGTTTACTTGAAATGAAATTGGCAATGAAAATAAAAAAGATAAGATAAGACTTTATTTATCTCTAGAGAAACTGCTGTACAGCAGCTGCAAAACAGATACAAAGCGAGTGTGCAATATACAATGACTACAATAACAGCAGAAAAGCACATTTATAGCAAATGTAAAATACAAAATAAAGCACATATATACTAGATATAGAACTATATGTGACAGTAAGGTTTAAAATATAAACACTAGCTAACCATGGGGTACAAAACAATACAAGTAGTTAACAGTAAGTGCAAATAGGTGCAAACCAATATACAAAGACACAAACAGGTTACCAGTATGATGATGAATATAACATGGTCGCTTATGGTTAATACAGAATTTGCTTTTTCTTGTCATTTAAGCCATCCACAGCTCTTCTTATGTTCATATTCTGTGTTTTTTGTCACTAAAGTAAAAGGTAAGTAGATATTTTTAGGAGGGTGGATATATCCTTCTGAAATGTATGAATAATGCTCTGTATTTTATATTGTTTTCTAATATACATCATGTGTAAATAATAAACTCCTGGCTGTTTTATTTGGAATGATGATTGCAACGAAAGTAATTTTTACGAGTGTGGAAAATGGACACATGATTTATAGCTTAATTAAATGGCAAACACATGACATTCAATGAGGATAAAGGTGTTGTGTTTGATAAGCGTTGGGGCTCTGTAGTGAAGTTCTTTCAGGGCAAGGGGCAGTGTAATAATATTGTTTAGATGAAGCACCTTGCTGTGTATATTTCTCCTTTTCTGTTTAAGTAATTTTTACCACAACTACTGTGTACCAGTCAGCCTGAGTGTGGCCACTGTTGTAGGCCTGTTGCCTTTGTTTTTCCTGTTTTTTCTATGCCCTGAAACAAGCAATAAACATATATAATAAAAAAAATCATCACAAACACATTATAAACTCTTTGTTGGGGTTTAAAAAATATAATTGCTCATAATTTAAAGTCGCCTATATGAATATATTCATATTAATATAATGGGAATATTCCACAGAGGGTGCCATTGTTTTGTCCTCCCGTTCAGCCTGGAGGTGGGCGGAGCCTGAGTCTCTCTCTTCCCCCGAGTCCCCTCCTCGGAAGTAGACTCATCTGTCTATTCCGTTCTTTTATTTTTATATATTTTTTACAACGACCCCTTTTCCCCAGCACGTAGCACCATGGACGCCAGGATGGACGACTAAACCGAACAACGGGTCCCCGATTTCACCCCTAAATTTATCCTCGGACCGAGTGGGACCGGATGAAATCCAACTGTGGTGTTCTCCGCTTCGCAGGGGAGGTAAGGCTCGGGGCTCCGTCTACTTGCTGGACATGAGTCAGCCATTTAAATGTCACTATTGTATTTTCCGAGCAGACTGTGCCACAAACGCACCCTAACTCATTTTACATGACACAATCTGAGGTTACTGAGCAACATTTTGTCGCAGTTACATGTTAAACACGTGTGAATTTGTGTTAGCCGGCGGGTTAGCTAGCTAGTTGCTAGCGACGCCACAGAGACGCTAGGCAGCTAAGCTAGCTCCATTCCAGGGAGTAGTCGCATTCAGGGCAATAATGGAAGTAAACGCTCGGGAATGCACCTGCCTCTGGAGGCCCGGTGGTTTCCAAATAAAGTGGGTAGTTCCCGACAAAACAAGAAGCATCTTGGTTTCACTTTGTCGCTGTTTACCCTGAGGCAAAGCTAGCGGGCTGTTATGTAACGTTATCTGTATGCATACACAGTTGATTGTGGGTACGTTAACATAGCTGTGTGATGTGGTCTCTTTGGAGTTTGCTGGAACACCTTGTGGACTGTTACCTGCACAGGTAGAGCCCTCAGTGTCCTCAGCAAACCCTGGTTAAACAAACATGACCTGAACTTTTCCTCTGAGTGTGTCCTCGGTTATCTTTGCATGCTCGCACCATCATTAACAGCATGTGATAGCAATATCAAAATAATTTGCCCAACACTGAATTCTGTTCAGGGATTAGGGATATTGATAGGTTTCATAAATCCCAATATCACTGTATATATGAACCCATTTTCTGGGACCATCTAGTGTCCCCCAAGCCACCACAGAGACTCTGTTGCATGCTTTTATTACCTGGAACATTAATTACTGTAATGCTCTACTTTCTGGTCTTCCTCAGAAAAACATTGCTCAGTTGCAGTTATTACAAAACCCAGCTGCAATTTCAAAGTCTCTGCATTGGCTTCCTGTGTGCTTCAGAATTGATTTTAAGATCCTTTTATTGGTCAATAAAGCTCTTAATGGTCTCAGTCCCCCAGAACCCTCAGGTCGTCTGGTAGTAGTCTTTTAATCATCACCAACGTCAGAACAAAAACCCATGGTGAGGCGTTATTTCATAACTGTGGTCAGTGTCTGTGCCTGAAGACCTGAGGGCTGCAGGGTGTCAATGTTTTTATAAGCAAACTGATTGATCGATAGTGAGAATTATTAATGTTTAAAACAGCGAGTCAGGAATGTCTGGTTTCGTTTAGTCCAAATTAAACACCAGAGAAATCAGAGAACGTCATCGCATTGGTGCTAAAATCACACCAAAATCCAACATTTCCGTAAAGCAGCCCTGCTTATGGGTTTGCAACACAATGTATACACCTAGAGATATTAATGGCATAGCAACTACAGTGTAAGCAAAATCTATGACACCTCAGCTGACAAATTTATGTCGTCACACAGTACATTAGTCATATAACCCACTCCTACTTTGCTCTGTCTGCTCGTTCCTTGTGAATTACTGAGTCATTTAATCTACTCACGCCTTTAAAAAGTTTTAAAAACTTTGACCGCAAGTGTGAGAGGGATTGGTGCACTGAGGCGCAAGTGTGAGAGGGATTGGTGCACTGAGGCTGGCTTGGTGCAACTTAAACTACCATATGAAACTATGGTGACGGGAAGCAAATGGATATTGTTTAAGTTTTAAGGGTCACAAGCCAAAAAAAGCTGGGAACCAAATTGCTGTTGATCATCACCTCAGCTTCTTAACCCCTCGTGTTTCATCAGGCATTGTTTGAACTGTAAATTGAATCTAGGTGACATTGGAGTGACGTTCTGATGTGTTGTGTCACCGTGCAGGTAGCTGTATCCAGTGGGGAGGTAGGCTCAACCAGGGGAAAGAATGAAGTTCTTCGAACCCTGGGGACGCCAGAGGCTGTCTTTTCTTCTGGAAAAGGCCGCCTCTAGGGAAGCCAAGATGTGGAAGGTCTACGTGCCAAAGAAGCCCTCCTCACAGGTGAGGATTTACCGCAGGGTGCATCTATTCATTAACTAATGCATACATTCACTGATTAGAACATCTCAACATGAGCTCTTCTTACACAGAGATTGCGCTGTAGAGCCACTACGAAGTCCCGTCTTTATGCTGCCTTTGCATTTATACACCAAACCAAACGACAGCACCATCGTGCTGCTACAGTGTGTGATTATAGACAGCATGCTGGCATTGGGGAATCAAAAGAGGCATGACAACAATATATAAACAACAATAATGGCATAACGTGGCAATAACATCATTTGCCGTCCCTGTTATATGGCAGCTGGTCTCATCCTCTGCTCAGAGGGTAAGGAGCTCTTGGACCTCATTGTTTTCCCAGTCACAGACATTTTCAGTAGCTGTTCTTCTTCAAGTTAGCCACGAGCTGCTACCAACTACTTTTTAAATTTCCTTTGGTGGGTCAAAATGACACACCCGTACACATGTTCCCGTCTTGCACGCCATCCTGTTTATACAGACATTGATTCGGCGCACTTGCTGCTTGCATTCCCAGCTCAAAGGAGAGACACCTCAGTCCCCTGTTCTTTGATCGTACCATTTATACAGAACAGCGAGGTGGCATCACAGCTCAGTGTTCCTGCCCTGAACAGGCAGTGTAAAAGGGGCTATTGCCAAAACAATAATGACAGAGCCACAGCTCGTGCCAGAGACTCTAGCTTTGAATATCTGCATTTACACTGTTTGACTCAGGCGGCAGTCTCACACATTTATTCTCAAGCTAACACTCCATAACTGACTTCTTGGAGTTGTTTGGTGCATGTTTCTGACCACGATGTGGAGTCACAGCCAGATGTTTCCAGCAGCTCAAATAGAGTCTGACACATGAAAAACAGCAGACTTGAAAATTTTATAGAAAATCAGAGATGACCGGGTAAAGACAGCTGTTTTCTTGTGATCTTTAGTTTTAATTAACTGTTCAAACATTCTGACACAAAATGCATTTATTAGAATTCACCAAACTGGCTGGTTTTCTTTTTTGTTTTTGACTTCTTTTTTTTAGACATGAAACGACATGTTAAGATGCAGCTTTAATTTGCAGTGTGTGGTCTGTTCCCAGCTCTGGTGCATCTGAGACACGACAGTAGATGTTTTCATGACACAGCATTGAATCACAAATACAGTAAATCACTGAGCAAAGCCTTCCCGGTGCAGATGCTTTGTTTCATCTCATCCGTCACAAGACTCACCAGGCCTCACCCAGTTTCCGTGTCTGAAGACATGTCCTTAAATTATGTCACAGATGTTTTGTTCCGTCACACCCTCAGCTGGTTTGCTTAGCTCACAGGCACGCCCGCAAATGATGTCAGACACCTGTGAAATGACTTCAGCCGTTCATTTCTCAATCCACTAATTCAGATTAGTTTTGCCTTCTGTATTATTTTAAGATATCAGTTTATGTGAGGTAACTGTTTCTATTTTTAATTATCATGCTCTCCTTTATTAACAAAGTTCAGCTTAGCTTAGTGTCAGTTCAGTTTTTTGTTTAAATAAATTATATGTCTTGTATTATTCATTATTTTTACCCAACTCCAAATTATCAAGCGAGTTATTAACTACATATTGAATTAGTAATTGTAACATATAAAATGTACTGCATTATACATATTCTTGAAACCCTATAATGAACCCATTTGCTGGTCACCAAGTTCTAGTTGAACCTCTTCCTGTCTTATCAGATTCAGGTCATGACCCAGGTCAGGCCTCAGGGTGTAGCTGTGGCATTTTGTTTCCGCAGTTACATATTTTAGAGATTTCTTTTTGCCTGCTGGTGGAGGCGTTGTTCTCTCTGGGTTCATTGTTCCACCCTGTTCCTTCGTGGTGAATACATAAGAAATAGAGTCTGTTGTGAGCTGAATGTTAAACCTGGTGTCCAAATACACCCAGGAGGCACTGCAGTAGCAGTCACAGTAACACACTGTCACATAAATTGGATCATGTAAGTGTTTTGTGGTCCATGTTTTCATGCATAATTGTAGTTACACTGTATGGCCAAATCTGTCTAAGTTATGTTTTAAAAGAGGGAGCCTCCTGCTGGAGGTGTTTCAGGCACGTCCCACTGGTAGGAGACCCCGGGGCAGACCCAACACGCTGGAGAGATTATATCTCACCTGGCCTGGGAACGCCGTGGGGTCCCCCAGGAGGAGCGTGAAAGCATTGGGGAGAGGAATGTCTGGGGTGTTTTGTTTGGCCTGCTGCTTACATGACCCGGCCCCAGATTAGTGGATGAAAATGGATGGAGCATAACTTTAGTATTTTTCAACCTGGTGTCTTAGTGACAAATGGAAACAAGAATTGGTCCATTATTCATCGAGAGCGCTGCAGCTGTAATGACAGGCTGCAAAGTAATCCCTGTGGGAAATAGTGCACCAGCAGTTTACATCCACTGAAAGTGTTTGTTTTTGCCACTGACAGGCTCAGATTATGATATTGACAAAGGATCCCTGCAGACAGAGATAGACCTTTAAAGAGTATGATCTTTTTTGTTAAACCAGAAACAGCCCCAAAATCACTGTCAAAAGACAAACCAAGACAGGTTTTGTGGGTTTGATTTGTTTCTGTCGACTCTGAATGAAGTGTGTTTTGCGATGATCAAATTACTGTTTATTTAAACGGAGTCTGGTGGGTTTGGAGAAAGTGATTTTTGGGCTGTTTCTGGTGAAACCAAAAGGATCTTACTCTTTGATAAAAGGGTTTTCTCTGTAGGGATCCTTTCTATAATGATGTCAGACACTTAAATAGCAATCTGAGCCTGTCAGTGACAAAAACAAACACTTTAAGTTGACGTAAAGTAACATTATGTAATTGCTCCTTGGGGTCTGTTTTGTGGCTGCTGGCTGCAGCACTCTCAGTCAATACTGGACCAACTTTAAAACTTGTTGAATCCTTTAGTCTCTTGAACAAACCAAAACAAAAAAAAACCCATGCGAAATAGGATCTCTGAAATAGGTTCTTAAAACTACTGAAGAAAACCTTTACGCCAGTCAGCCCTCTGCTTGTCTTTGAAAATAAACTTTATAATTAACAGAATATATTAACAAATATCACTTTGCATTTTATTTCGTTCATTTTGTGATGTCAGAACAGTCATACAGTTTGTAGACATGGACCAGAAAGAACTATGCTGGCAGAATTAATGTGTTTTCATAGATAGATCTTAAACAAACAAACAAACATTTGCATGACACCAGATATTTTCTGCTAGGTAGCAGACATGGCCACAGGAAAGAAACGTTAAGTCAAGAACGGGGGCCGCTGCTTTCAGGAGTGGTGGACAGTTCAAGACTTTCTCACTTAAAGATGAAACAGTTGTGTTTGTGTTGTGTGGGTGTTTAGACACCCCTGCTTTAAACATTCATTAGTTAATTTGTCTGCCTTTCAGATGATCTTAAGATTAATCAAAATTATTGTACATTTTTCCACCGTTTTCTTTTTTAACTGTAATTTTTGTGTCATTTTTGTTGTAGAAAAACTCTAAAAAATTACTGTTGAAAACACTGATTGAAAACGTGGTTGGATGCATTTCTAACAAGTACATGTTTTCCCCACTCATCTTAACATTAGTTGCGTCTTCAGTAGCAGACAATAAGGAAGTAGTTCTCAATATATTGAATATATTTATGCTGCTGCATTCATGCTGGAGTATTTTCCTGGAATATTGCCTGTGTGGGACTCTTTCAACGACCCGTGAAGTTGTGTTTGTAGCCTGATCTAATCAATCTAATCATGCTAACTGAGCTAATGGGATTGACAGTGGGATATCCCCAGTCCTAAATCTCAACATGAGAATCCTCTAGTTACACCAGTGGAGAAACAGTGCCGCTCATTGAATATCCAGAAATGTAACTTTCATCATTGCTGAATGCATGAGCTGTGAACGTTGTCATCACAAGACTGGTGTATGACCAGAATATGTGTTTATGTTGATGATGGTAGTTTGTGCCTCAGTTAGCTTTCTCTACTCCACTATGTGCTTTATATTTTGTTCCATCAGACACCATTGCAGCTACCTGCACATTGGTTCCTTCTTCACAGCTGATCTAAAGGTGTAGCTATTCAAATTAAATGGAATTAGCAGAGGGCTAATCTCTGATCATTAATCCAGATCTGCTGCTGCTGAGTCACAGTAGCACGTTCGTGTCACTACCAGTGTGATCTGTTAAATGCAACACAATCGACCTCCTGTTGTTGATCTGTTGTTGGATCCCAGAGTGCAGCCGGGGTAACTCAGCAGGGGAACCTCTGTTCTCCATCCAAGCACTATGTTTTGTTCTTTTCAAATGTTAATCAATTAACCAGGTCTGGATATGTAAAATAATGACAAAAGACAAAATGTTTTTCTCAGCACGACCTTAAAGTAAATCAAGTTAGCACTAAGGGCTAATCTCTAGTAATATAACGTCCTCATATCCTAACATGTTCTTAAGGAACGAATTAGGAATAACTTAACTAAAAACCAAGACCTGCTGATATTGAGATATACAAATGAAACTTTATTTAAAGAGTAACAAACACGTCTTTGTTTGCCTGTTTGTGGTTTTATTTTGACGATGAAGAGGCCAGTAAAAGGCAGTAAATGACGGCACTGAGGCAGATACAACACTTATCAGTGCCTCTGGCTGATATAAAAGGCATGTAAACCAGTATAAGAGGTCAAAGAGGCATTTAAGGTTGGTCTCCTCTGAGACATACCAACAGCAGCTGATCAGTTTGAGATTTAGAAAGCTCAGATGGCGTCCAAATATATTGTTGATGAGTTATGGTGCACCGTTGGCTGCGTTTCTTTCCTGCGTACAATCTATACTTGTTAGTCAGTGAAACACAAGTCCAAGAAATGTTTTTGTTTTGTGGAAGAATGTGACTTTAGATGGTACCTGGTTACCTGTAGACGAGAGTTAAGGCCTTTGCATACTGTCTGAGTTTGTTACTGGACTTCTTCACTAGTTACAGACTGTTATGGTTGGGCCAGAGTACGGTCTGATATTAAGACAAACACCAGACCAGTATACTGAATTTTGACTCAGATTACTTTGAATTTTATTTCATTCACTCTGATGACAGAACAGTCATACAGTTGAGAAAGAGAGAGGAAGAGCTGTCAATTGACCATGACCTGATTGCGAGTTGGATTACGCAGTGTGGGAAGCTGCCTGACGAACCTGGTAAGCCCAAACATGTTGTGATGGTAGTCGAGGAAATTCTGGCCGAGGCTCCTGTCCACAAGATCTCTGCAAGAGGTGGAGAATGTAGAATCCGATTTGGCCGTGCTCAAAGCCTCCGTTGTGGAGCCAGCTGCCCCAATTCGTGGCCAGAAGGTTGTTGATGCCTGTCGTGGCAGCAACCAAACGACCTGCCAACACCAGCAGTGACGGAGGCCGGTGCCAGCAGCTGAGTTTCAGCACTGATGCTATACTCTCTTTGACACCTTACTTTTGAGAAGTAAGCATGTTATTCTACAAAACACCTTTTTCATTCGTCAAACAAAGGCAAAGATTGGGAATCTGGCCAGACATTCATCCAGGATTTTTCCATTCTTGGTGCCACTGACGAAATCAGACAGTACTAAAAATGCACTGATGTTCAATACTCATATTTAGTTCTTGGAAACATCAAACCTCACCACTTGTGAAAGAGGCAGACTCAGTGTTGTGTGGAGTTCGGGGACAATGAATGGGGAAAAAAAGAGAAATGTACTCGTACAGCACACTAAAAGAACTACAAGTCCCCTCTGGCATGTGAGTGATTCACGATCCCCCAAAATGACCTGAAGCAGTGGCTCAGGAAAAAAGATGTCTGGATTAGTTTCCTCGCCTGCTGCCACTGTGACCTGGCAAAGCAGTAGAAAATGGACGCGTGCCACTTTGACAGATTTGTCTTTTTCGTCCGGCAGTGGAAATGGGCTGGAAGTAGGCCAGCTGTTTTAAGTTTGGACAGCTAAGAGCTGAGAGGCTGAACTGTGTCAAGTTGCAGATTAGACGGCTCACAGGATCGGTTGCCTTCTGACCTTTGACCCCTGCTGCTTGTCCAGTGCTGCACATTCCACTCACTGAGCCAGTGATTTAACCTCTGAGACAAATCACGAATACGATTGATTTGAATGTTGAGGTCTAAATTTTTGGCATCTTCTTCAGGAAATATCAAATAGTGTAGCATTTCTGTTACTAGTTGTATTTGGAGTGATGGCACACGTCCTCTATATGAAGACCCTAATGCCTCTGCTAGTAAAACCAGAAATATCTGTAACAACTGCAACGTTGAATTGATCAGTTGATCGACAGATTAAGCGAGAAATATTTTGATTATTGATTTACTGTCCCTTTGCAAGTAAAAATGCCAAATATTTGGTGGTTCCAGCCTCTCGAATGTGTCGATGTCATGTTTTTCTAGTTTTACGTTTATAGTAAATTGAATATTTTGCTTTTACACTTTTGGTTAGTAAATTTTGATAGGCAATCTTCAGTTTTCTGATGAGTGAGGGACAATATACTCAGTCTGTTAACCAAGAAAATGGAAAGCAGATTAATCAATAACCCTTTTTACACACTTCCTTCTTCACGCTGCCTTTGCATTTTCACACAAAACCATTGCAGAATCAAAATAGGCGGGATGTTTAACACAACAGCATCGGTCTCTAGTGTAGCGTTGGCAGCGCTCTTTTAACAACAGCAATTGCATTGATGTGTCAGCAACAATCATTTATAGTCCCTGTTATGAGGCACCTGATCTGGTCCTCAGGTCAGTGGTTAAAGAGCTTCCGGACCTCATTGTTTTCCCAATTTTCAGACATTTTCAGGTGCTATTCCTGTTCTTCGAGTTAGCTGCTAACTGCTGCCACCAGCTACTTTTTTAATCTCCCACGGTGGGTTGCACATATAAAATGTCGTCAAAACGCCACACCTGTGCTCATGATCCCATTCTGCCAGCTTTCCTGTTTATACAGACATTGTTTTGGCGCTGTTAGTACCTCTGTTCTCAGCTCCGAGGTGATACAGCTCTGTCCCCCTTTTCCGCCATCATACCTTTTATACAGAAAGGTGAGGTGGCATAACGTTGTAATGATCCTGTTTTGTACAGGCAGTGTAGAGATGAAGCCCTGCTATCTGCATGGCCAGATATCAACAAGGGCAAACTGCTAAATATCTTTTTTGTGATATGGGTGAACTGACCTTCACCACATCAACTCATGCAGTCAGTGTAGGTAGGTTTTGATCAGATGCATCTCGGGTTTTAACTGATTACATAATTTTTATTCAGAGAGCCCTGAATGCATTTAAAATTATATATTTTCCAACCTTTTAGTTTGCTTATGGATTTATTATTATTATTATTATTATTATTATGGAGGCAAACGTGTTTGATTATCATAATATTGATTGTGGTTACATCACCCAGGCCTGGTGCAGACAAGTGCTATAGCCTCATAACGTTTCTTTATTTGCTCTCCTTATCAAAGGTTTATGTAACAGCTGACACCGTAACACTGAACAGTCTGTTCAAGTATCTCTAGAATCGAGGAGACTATAGTTCATGACCTAGAAACTGCTGCAGTATCTTTTATTATAGGGCTATTTTACCACAGCAATTGAACAGCAGTTGTCTTGCAGCAGTGTATATCTGTTATAGTAATATGTTTTCAAAGCTGATTGTGTCTGCGACCAATGTCAGAGGTCCCTGTTTCAGCTCATGTTGAGCAGGACTGAACGATTCAGGAAAAATATGTGATTGCGTTAATTTTTACTGACACTGTAATTGCGATATGAGTCAGGATATTAGCGGGAAGAATATGTAATTAAAATAAAAACATTTAAATAATTAAGGTATTAGAAATGGTCATGTTTTTTCCCAAAGATCTGTCACAACAAAAAAAATCTTAAGTGTGTAGAATATGATTTTTAGGCCACAATACTACATTTTGAATTTGCAGTGTCTATATTGCTATTTCAATAAAATTCTGAATAATTGTTCTGCCCTAATGCTCATTATACAGAATAAAAACTTGAACACGCAGGGCTTGGTAACCATTTGGAGAAACTGGCAACCAGTTCTTGGCCTTTGATGGCAACCATTTTGTAACATATACAAAATAGGGACAACAAAACATGCACCCCAAAATCAATAATTTTTAAAATAATTGATGCATTAGTGACGTTTAAATATTACTTTTGTAATACTTTTGTGTCATATTTTCATCATTACATTAGCTGACATATAACTGCATAATATCCTAATTACTCAAAATATAGGTCGACTGAAATGGCAACCATATTTTCAGTTTCAGCCTGATTGCTAGCCTGGCAACACTTTTAAAAGTTAGTGTTGAGCCCTGACATGTTAAACCCTCGTCATACAGTTTGATATTTCCATTAGATAGAAACACATGAAAAGAAAATTCCAGATTAATTACTTTAGTTGTCAGATGGTTAACAAATTGAATTCCTGAAATGTCTTTGGGTCAGGTTTTGTCTGGTTGTTGAGCTGGTTCGTTAAGATACTGGTTGTTCTTAAAGACGAAGTATGTCAGTCACAAAGACCTCACAAAATCTAGGTGAGTCAGCTGGATCAGTAAGTCCCACCTAACCCTGTTTGGCCCTGCAGCCGAAACCAGGACAGGTTTTTCCCTGAAATAGCATCACTGTGTTACAGAGAGAAGCTTGTCATTTTCTGAGCAAAAATTAAATTTTGATGTTTCATGCACTTAACAGTTTATTGAATAAGCAAACTTCTGTCTTGACTGCATCGAAAGGTAATATGTGCTCACAGATTTGCTCACTCAGACCCAGACTAGAGAAGAAATTGTTCTCACCATCATAAGCTTTATGTGTTGCCTTGACAAACTTGGGAACGTGAAACATTTTGTCTTGACTCTGCCTCTTTATTCTGTATCCTAAACATAACAATAACTACTGTGTGATCTTGCCACAACAAAGCCATCATTACAAATCCATCAAATCCATCAAAGGCTCAAATGGAGAATGAATAATTACGATGACTAATTTTATTGTCGTCAGGATCAAAACACACATTAGAACAAATGTACCAGTGGCAAACATGTCCATCCACTAATGTTGTGATGTCGTTAACCTTGTTTGTTGGTTGTTGCAGGATACAGACATCTCCCCGGCCCAGCGGGATGAGGCCGTGCGCTGGTTGACGGAGCTCCACGGCAGGCTGCAGCTGTACCCAGAGACCCTGGTGTTAGCTGTAAGCATCCTGGACCGCTTCCTCACTCCCATCAAGGTAAAGTTGGTTGGTGTGAGTAAAGACCTGGTGGAGCTGGTGGAGCTTTTATTGGTGCTTTTACAGTGCTTTCTAAACATAGATTTTACTTTGCAGGGCATATTTACAGCTACTATCCACGGTCGATTAACTATCAGACAGTCTTATTGGCTCTACCCTTCCTGTTCTGCTACCATGGCCAAATTGGAAGTGCTCTGAAATGCTGAAATGTTATGTTGAAGTCTGTTTCCCTCCTGTTAAAATGATGCTACCTGTTGGGCTACCCTCCATTGTTGGTTGTGATTTAGGTATAGGCGGGTACAGTTCCCATCAAACCATCCACTGGTAATCTGCAGCGACAGTTTTGGCTTCAAGGCAAGCATATCTGGCAAGAAAGCACACTGATAGTCTGCTGTAAATGATATAAAAGATCTGTTTTCTGATAATTGATAAAATATGTATCCAGTGCTTGCCAGCTCTTTTGATATCACTGCCCCCTCTGCCTGCTGTTCTCCTGGAGTTTCGATTCCTACATTTGATTTTAAAAGAGCATGATGATGTAGTAGAAATATTTGATAAATCGAAATAGTGTGTTAAAAGTCACATGTATATTTTGTTTGTCACATGCAGTAGATCATTTCTATGCCTGCAAATAATCATGGTCCTCTCCATCAGCTAACACCACAAGTATATTTCAGACCTGTGGGAAACACTTGTGTTATAGTATAAAAAATATGAACCCCATCTTTATTTTTAACTCTAGAATATAATCATGTTAAAGTTTGTATTATTACCAATACTGTCACCACTAATTTTTCACAATTATATAAACAGTGATAGAGGATATCATCCATGTCGCCCACCCATATGATGCATCTGTGCCGACCAGATTAGTAGAAACACTGTTTTGTTGTGATATTGTGAATTGATGCCTAAAACCCTAAAACGAGTTTGGTTGTGTGGAGGCAGCTAAAGGTTTGTAAAGCTTCACATCTTAAGAGAAACAAAAGGAAAACAGAATCCCTCAGACTGGAGCTTAGTTTGTAGGTGGGTCGGTGCAATGTTCTTCATAGCTTCGTTTATGATCCCCACTGCTGCACAACTGTGATGACATGGCTTCTGTTACAGCTGACAGACTGTTGCGTTTAAACAGGAACAGGAAGTGTCAGTTCTGAATGTCCTGTCAGGTCAGACACTAAGCCAGAGACAGGAAGTTACTGTTTTTAACTGAGGAAGAAAATGTTCCAGCATTATCAGGAGTCGGACTGGATAAGAAACATTGTCTATTCTTCTTGTGTGTGTGTGTGTGTGTGTGTGTGTGTGTGTGTGTGTGTGTGTGTGTGTGTGTGTGTGTGTGTGTGTGTGTGTGTGTGTGTGTGTGTGTGTGTGTGTGTGTGTGTGTGTGTGTGTGTTGATATCTCATTTTATTTTTGTGAGGTCAACTGCCTGATCTGTAGATATTGCTCTGCTACTGTTGAAGCAGAGAGCAGACTGCTGCCTCATGGTTTTCACCCTGAGTCAAATACCAAAATGCTGATTCATGTTTAAATAGTTGCTGTGTCGGCACTGTTGATAACCAGCAGTGTTGAGGTGGATATTGATCTGTGCTGCTTTGATACAAATACAAACTGCTTTGCTACAAACAAAGGTGAAAGCATTTAAAAGAATCACTTTTATGACTTGAATTGAGTCATCTTGCATGATTTTGAAATACTTTTCTGGAGCCAGCAGGTTTTTGCTTTTACATAAGTTTTCCTTCTCTAACTAACTAACTTGTAGCATTTGACTTGATGCAACTTCAGCTCAGTTTTAGCAGCGTCTGGATGTGGAGACTTTTCCAAATCAGTATGAGTTCAGGTCTCCTCGGTTTGTTTCCTTCAGGACTTTACAGCATGCACTGCATCTTGCTGCAGGCCTCACAATGGCTTAAGCTGGAATTGACTGTTAGCTAATACTCGCATCCCTTATCTTGACCGGACTTCCGTTCTTGCACGGCACATATGAAGTTTACTAGGACAACAGTAGCATATTCACCTCTCAAAAGTCATGCTAATATTTGACAGTGAGTTTGATTGGTCTCAGACTGAGAGACAGAGGCAGGCTTCTTATTTCTAGCTGTTGAAATGACAGATGTGGCGGGCAGACTTTATGCTAGCTGCAAGAATCAAAGGAATACTTCACCTGCCAAATGACCACTTGTATATTTATTACTTCCCCAATATTACATTGAATTTGTGAGGAAAACTTTGCTTTTCTTGCAAGCCTCCAAGAATCCAAAAACAGAGAAAATGCTTGATGAATTGAAGTCATAGGCATCAACGTTTCACAACAGCAAAACTATATCCAAGTCTCATTTATCCAGTCTTAAGTGCTTCCCAAATAGACAGAGCTTTCTGAGAGGGAACTGAACTGAAAGTAAAACTATGCTCTCTTCAAAGTCAGACTCCTTTAACAAAACAGTAATTTTACCTACACAGAACACAGAAGCTGCTGGTCTACCACTGCCTCGATTGATAAGTGTGTTTGTGTTAGTGTGAGGCTGTTGTTTTTAAAGTTTAGTTCTGATTTAGGAAAGTCTTTAATATTTTTAATGTTCCACTTCTGACTTGTTTCAAAGTCAAACAGGCCTTTTTCACAGCAGCCATTTTTACGAGCAGGTAAAGCACAGGTATGGCTGATAACATTTAAGTTCAATGCAGTGTCCTGTTAAGTCTTGTCACTCAGGAAAGTGTGCAAAATGAAAGTGTCTTTTAATAGACCTGTCAGCTGATGTCTGCTGACTCCAGCACACTGGTGTAAAACTGACTGTAAACATTTATTGATTTACTGATTGATGGGTTTGTTTGTGTTCAGGCCCGTCCAAAGTACCTGCGCTGCATCGCCATCGCCTGCTTCTTCCTGGCTGCAAAGACCTGTGAGGAGGATGAGGTGAACACACACACACAACACGATGCACATATAGACACACACACATAATCAGGCAGTAGATACTGGGGTGCATTAAAAGACTTTTCAGACTTAAAGGAACTTTGTGAGTGTTAGAACGCACTGACACTCAGATATGTGGAGTTCATGACGTCATGATTGTCGAGGTAACTGTGTGTGTGTGTCTGTGTTTGTGTCTCAGCGTGTGCCCTCTCTGAAAGAGCTGGCTGCCTCCAGCAGCTGTGGCTGTTCTCCGTCAGAGATCCTGAGGATGGAGAGGATCATCCTGGACAAACTGAACTGGGATCTGCACACCGCCACAGCACTGGACTTCCTGCACATCGTACGTCTGTCACACACCCACACACTGTGTCTGAGACATTCTGACGGCCTTCAGAGATAGAAGGCATATTTATGAAACACTCACTGAACATTTCTCACATTCAATGAGTAACTGTTAATCGGTAATCAATCTGATCATTCCAGTTCAGTGGCCTATTTGTGTTTCAGTCAGGTAGTGACACATGGTGGCAAAACAATGGTACTGCCTGTCCTACCACAGATGATCCTGCTGATTAATGTTTTTCTTCACCTCCTGCAGTTTATGTTACATTAATAAGTTTCACTCAACATTGTTTCACCATTTTCAATTTAGTTATTAGCGGCGTTTCTCTCCATGAGATGTTCCAATAAATTAATCCAAACCAGGTTCAGTAGTGAAATCTGCCACTCTTTTAACAGATTCTGATTTTATTTTTCTTTCCTGCTGTCCTTTTTGCCATCTGGCCTGGAGCCATTATCACGAGTAACAAAACAAGTACTGTAATGTGTAAAAAACAGTTATAGGTAACTATGAATATTGCCTTTCTAGTCTTTGGACCCTTCAAAGCGTTTTTACACCACATGTCACATTCACGCACTCACTCACAGATACACTGGTATCCTAGGCTACCGCCTGCTCTTGTATCTTGTCCAAGGATGCTTTGACATGTGGATTGCTGGACGACCTGATCTACTCTCTGAGCCACAGCTGCCTCATGATTTCACTCTGCGTTGATTTTAAAATTTGCATGAATAATGAAACAAAACCTTTTATTACTTTTTAATTGTCACACAGCTTTGTTGAATACTTGATTCTGATTGGTTACGACATTCTACTGTCTGTTATTTCTGAATACCAGAATGTTAATATTGACACACATCTGATCAGGGGCCGTATTCACAAACATTCTGAGAACACTCTCGGAGAGCTCCTAACTTTGTCTAAAAAAATTTAATAAGGATCCTAGCTTATGAGTGATTTAGGAAAGTTCTCTAAGCTCTGAGCAAAGAAGGGACAGAAACTTTTATCTTAGTGAGGAGGTGTGGTTGACCTTGTTGCTACGTATGATGTCGTCTGGGGCCGTTTAGTGGCCGTTTTGGTAAGGAACCAGAACCAGGGTGAGAGAGACAGGATCTGGAATTCGATGGAAGCGCCTTTCCGTCAAAATAAAAGCACCAAGCTAATAAAAATGCAGTGAAAAGCCCCAAGCCATTAAGTTAACCTTTTTTCCTTTATTGTAAATTGATGGTGTGCCAGAATTTAAAGTTTTACTTTGGTGAATTTGGTGAATTCCAGATCTGCTCTCTAGACCGGAACCAGAATCCAGATAAAATTCAGAGTAAATGGAAACCAGGCTCTTCCCCTTATGTGAAGAGCCTGGTGAGGTGAGGCTACATATGATGCTTTGTTTTAACAGATGTGATTGGTTGTTACAGACACGCCCTTTTGTGAGCCTTTAAGTTGTGGGGACACCCAGTGGAAATGAGATGAACTGCTGACTGTGAAAGTGTTGTCATTGTTCATGTGATCACTCTGCTGATGGAAGGTTGAGACAGACTCAAGTCATCACTGCTGCACTAATGCATTTCTGCAGTTTTTCAGATATCTTAGTGTTGTGATTATTTTTTTCCTGGCATTAAAGTGCGTATCCCTAATGACTACAACCACACACATATTCTCCCTGCAGGATCTCATCTGTAGCATTTTATTAACTCACTGTCATCCAGTGTTTGGAGAATATTTCTCTGACCTCTTTGTTTCCACCATTTTCTCCTGTGATTAAGAAACTCCTAAAAGTCCTCCTCCCTGCTCCTGACAGTTTCCCATCTTAGGAGCTCTGTTAAGGTCCGAGATGCTCTGTGAAAAACTTCAGTCTTTACAAGGACCTAGTCTTAACTTTAAGGGGAAACTTTTCTAAGAATTTTCTTAGAATTTCATCACTAGGAGCAACTGTTAGAGCTAGGAAGCTTTGTGAATATGGCCCCAGATATTCTGGAGCTTCTCATAAAGGAGTACCCGAACCCCTAGAGGTACTTTGGAGTACTGCAAGATGTTCCTAACATTTAAAATATATACATCAGTCGTGCATCATACATAATTCCTAAAAAAAAAAAGATAATTATATTACTAAATTTTAAGTACAAGATGCAGTTCAGTGGAACTACAATGCCGTCTCAATGTTATTTCATGTTCACAAATATAGGTTTTCCATGAGTTCAGTGATAGATTCAAAACATTTCAGACACTGATGGTGCCTTCTGTTCTACCGTAAATGTTTTGCACTGGTCAGGGGGTTCTCACTGAGAAAATATTTCATATGTCGTACACTATTGAAAAATTGTTAACGTTTAAAGTTTTACTAAAGTTTACTTACTTTTAAGTTTTACTTTACTTATTGACCCGCTGTCTGTACAACATCCCTTACATGTACTTGATTTACAAACATTCTTCAGCCAGCGAGACTTGTAATGCCGATTTTTCTCCTCCTCTTCTCCCACAGTTCCATGCGATGGTGTTGTCGTGTCGTTCTGGGTTTTTGGACTCCATGTTGGGACTGAACCGCTCTCAGCACCTCACCCTGCTCACACGGCGACTCTACCACTGTCTGGCTGACCACACGCTCATACAGGTTCACACACATACTCTCACTTTACTCTGCACCACAGATGTCTCTGCTCCTCTGGAGTTAAGTCACACTGGTAAATACAACACACGGGGAAGTTGCCCTCTGAGGCTCAGGTGTTTGTGCATCTGGACTTTCCACCTGCCTGACTGCTGAACAAGTTTGTCCCTCATGTGTCCCTGTAGCTCAGAGGATCCATGCTGGCCTTGGCCCTCATCACCCTGGAGCTGGAGACCTGCTGTCCTGACTGGCTGGCTCTTACCATCGACCTGCTGAGGAAGGCACAGGTACCAGTCTGACGCTCTGTCATTATTAGGGTCAACTCGTGGCCAATCAGAAGCTGTAAACGCTGTGGAAACAAGAAGTGTTGATGGAGAAGCAGTCAGAAGTGAAAAGGAGGAAACTCCTGACAAGTTTAATTTTGTTCTTCAAAGTGGATTGACGTCTGTCATCTGAAGACACTTTAAAAAACAGAAGAACAGTGACATCACCAGCCAAACACTGGGCCAGAGTGATTCTGTAAACTGAGTCTGAGGGTCGCAGCAACTTGCTACTTGAATGTAGTGAACAAACAAAGTGCTTCCGTTGGTGTTTGAGTGCGTTTAAGCTGACCAGCAGGGGGCACCTTGTATCGTAGCCTCAGCCACCAGTGTGTGAATGTGTCAATACAACATGTAGTGTGAAAATGCTTTGAGTGCTATACAAGTGCAGGTCTATTTCGCCATTTACCACTTTTCCATGAGAGGTGCTGGAAAAGAGGGACAATCTGAAGAAAACAACTGGCAAGGTAAAGCCAGCAGAGGGCGCTCAACATGTCGTTTTACAGCAACAGCAGCAGCAGCAGCAGCAGAGAGTGTAGGAATTTGGAGAAGTTGTAGGGCAGTAACAGCAGAGGAACTGATGTGACTGTTTTCATATCAGAGAGTAAAAACAAACAGACACCTCAAGAGTTTCTCTTTTTAATGACTCAGCTCCTGACCAGGAGTCTGATTCTAACTTTTCAGCTGCTGCTTCCTGGTCCCTGCAGACATTATCAGTCACACAGCATATTAGTCTGCATGTTAACTGGTCAGATAAAACATTACAACTCAGGTGTAGTGTATAACATGACACATATTAAACACAGAATGGACTTACGACCCACTTTTGTACCGCGTCCCACCACTTGGAAACCACTGCTCTAGAGGAGATAATTATGTCTTTCTTATTTTCTGTCTCCCTCTTCTTCCCTCCATGTTCGTCTCCTTCATCCTCTTCTCCTCTTCCTCTCTCTAGTTCGACAGCTCTGAGTTGATTCGGAGTCGAGAGCTGGTGGCTCGTAGTCTGTCCACACCGAGAGCTTCCCTGCCTCCAAACACTGTCTACATCTACCAACCCCTGCAGAGCCACACCACCCTGCAGCCTCCTGCCCAGGACTCCACCGTCCCCTGCTGCACGCTGGGTACGTGTCACTCGATGCAGTGTCTGTTGCATGGTGGGTAATGTAGGCACCAGGTTTTGACATAGAAGAAGAATGTGTGGAACCAAAAACTTATTCAAGTATTTCTACAACTTTATTCATTCCAGGGATCATCACCTCCACCGCCGAGTCTTCCAGGGACCACGCCTTCGTCACCGCCGCCTCTTCACAGCTACAGACACCTGCTGGTGGGGAGGAGGAGGGGAGCCAGCTGCCCTGGAACTCCACCTGCTCCTCCGCCACCGACAGCAGCATCCCAGCTCTACTCTCTCCACCTAAACACCTCCACCATCTAAACCACCTGCAGAAGGTCACGCTGCGCTGCAAGGCGTCCGCCAAGCGCAAGGTAGCACTGCAAATAACGTGTCCATGTAGAGACCTGACAGTTTTAAAACAGGGGTAGGCGATTTTCTGGAGCATTGAGACAAGTCAGGACCCTGCAGCTCTCGACCTCTGTCCTAAGCCCCTCCCACCAAACAAGCATGGTCATATGCACACGCTTCATATAATAAACCCTACAAGTGTTTCTGTACGAGTGCTTCACACAGTGATCTGTACGAGTGCTTCAGACAGCAACCTGTACAAGCGCTTCTGCACGAGTGCTTTTGTACAATTGCCTCATACAGTAGACCCTACGAGTGCTTCTGTAGGAGTGAACTGAAAGAGTGCTTTATACAGTAAACTGTACGAGTGCTTCATACAGTAAACTGTACGAGTGCTTCATACGGTAAACTGTACGAGTGCTTCATACGGTAAACTGTTCGAGTGCTTCATACAGAAACCTGTACAAGTGCTTCTGCACGAGTGCTTCATACAGTAAACTGAACAAGTGCTTCATACAGTAAACTGAACTAGTGCGTCTGCACGAGTGCTTCGGACAGTAACTTGTACGAGTGCTTCATTCAGTAAACTGTATGAGTGTTTCTGAATGAGTGCTTCAGACAGTAACCTCTACGAGTCCCTCATACATGAACCTGTACAAGTCCTTCTGTGTAAGATCTTGATACAGTTAAATGTACAAATTTTTGTGTGCGAGTGCTTCATACAGTAACCTGTACGAGTGCCCAAAACAACCCCACTCACATAATCCGAACTATCCCTTTAAGCAAGAAGACTAAACTTCTCAAGATCCAGCTTCTCATGTGAAAATGTTTTTCGAGTCTTAGTCTTGACACATACTTTTTTCTGTTTCCTGTCATTGTATTGACCAAACAATTAACTGATAAGACGTGAAAGTAACCAGGAGGGTGACTGATAATGAAAACAGTAACTACAGCCTCAGACCTCAGTAATAATATAACTCTGTCTGTGTTTAGGTGGAGGAGATGGAGGTGGATGACTTCTACGATGGCATCAAACGCCTTTACAATGAAGACGTCACCGCATCTACCGCCATTGTCCAGGAGGGGGCGACACCTTCGACGGGGGCAATAACAACAGATGGAGGAGGAGGAGGAGGAGGGGGAGGAGGTCTGGGTGTCTACAGTGTCCTGTTGTCCCGACAGGAAGGCAGCACCTCTCCCTGCCCGCCTCTGCAGCCAGTCAGTGCCTCCTAGAGACCAAACAGAAACCTGAAAACCAAAACCACCTCAACACTGACGTCATCTTTACACTTCCAAAATTAACGTGACTTGTAGGCAGTTGTTTAGGCAACAGTGACGGGCAACTCCCTCAGCAATAGGCAACAACCAGAAAGAGAAATATTTAATCCAGTGTTCCCATTTGCACAACACAGTAATCTAAAGGCAGCTCCTCAGGAAATGTTGCCCATCACAGTTGCCTGAGAAAATTGTCCTCAGCGTCGCTCCTTCTAACGTAACGTACAGTAAGAGAAGGAAAACACTGATCCCACAATATAAACAGCGGAGCGATACAGATGATTTCAGGAGTTAAGGTGGTTTTGGTTTCAGTCCCAACGACCCCATCGTGACCTCGAGCTGTTCGGCTGTCCTGAGGTCAGCTCCCATCATCCCCTGCAACAGGACAACAGAGCCCAAAAAAAATTAAACATTCAAAAAATAAAAAACGTGCTGCTGCTACTATCTTATTAATGATATTTGTTGAACACACATATTACAAAAGGTTTAAAAAAAATTATAAATAGAAAAGTTACCTTCAAAAAAACCTTGAATTGACTCCTCCCCTCCCCCGCCTCGTCGCTCCTCTCTGTCCTGTTGTGGAAGAATCTCGAAACTGTTTGTCAATTTATATTTGTTGTTTCACATCTTAAACTCTTCTTTCATTTCATATATTTATGTTTTTATTCTATCTCCTTCCCTTTCCTTCTTAGGTCTGCATGTTGTCATCTCTATACCGTCTTTAGAGTCTAAATCAAATGTGTGACTGTTTCTGTATAGACGATTATCTGTATTACTCACCCAGATAGAAGAAAGTTTTTTTGTGAAGTGCAATTTGATTGTTAATAAGATGCTAATATAAATATCCCTCCTATAAATCCCTCTGTTTTTCTCTCCCTTCTCAGCTTGTTGTGACGGCTTGACTGAATGAACAGGTTGTTTTATTCACCCACAAACTAAACAAGTCTCTTTGAAGCTGCTTGATTATTTCCTTAGAATGTACACGCTCTCCTCTTAAGCCGTAAAAAATCTTGGTCATGAAAACTTGTTGCTGTGATTACAGCGCCGACATCTAGGCTTTACAAACTTTGTTTTCTCTTACATAGAACAGGACCCTCATACAGAACAACAGCCGGAGGGAATCAGAGTTCTAGTTTATATATTCACATGTAATAAAACAACCTTAAGTTATTTAAAGCGTTTTTAATATTAAGCTAAGGGACAGAAATGTGGTTTTTGAGTTGATGTCTGGGCTTCAGAAGAAGGAAAATGTGACAATCCTCTCTTTGATGTTTAAAAAAAATCTAAGACAACATGCTGTTTTTATCTCTTGAAGTTCTGTTTAACATATTTTTACTCCTGCAAAAAGCTCTGTTGTTCCTGCTGTGGGAGCTGTTGGAGGCTGCTCCAGGCCCCTGAACGCACTGCGGCACCAATAAATGAAGAGATACCAGGATAACCATTGAGCTCTGTGTCTTCATTTAATCACGCTGAAACATTTGTGTTTTCCATTTTGATTGTGTAAATAAATTAACAGAACAAAATTTTGTTTAATAGATGAACCAAACCTAACAAAGTAAAGTGTGTCATCCCAAATCATCAAAAAAAGACATAGTATAGCATGTCGTCCGAAATCATGAAAAAAAGTCATAGTATAGCATGTCGTCCAAAATCATGAAAAAAAGTCATAGTACAGCATGTCGTCCAAAATCATGAAAAAAAGTCATAGTACAGCATGTCGTCCAAAATCATGAAAAAAAGTCATAGTATAGCATGTCGTCCAAAATCATGAAAAAAAGTCATAGTACAGCATGTCGTCCAAAATCATGAAAAAAAGTCATAGTATAGCATGTCGTCCAAAATCATGAATAAAAGTCATAGTATAGCATGTCGTCCGAAACCATGAAAAAAAGTCATAGTATAGCATGTCGTCCAAAATCATGAATAAAAGTCATAGTATAGCATGTCGTCCGAAACCATGAAAAAAAGTCATAGTATAGCATGTCGTCCAAAATCATGAAAAAAAGTCATAGTACAGCATGTCGTCCAAAATCATGAAAAAAAGTCATAGTACAGCATGTCGTCCAAAATCATGAAAAAAAGTCATAGTACAGCATGTCGTCAAAAATCATGAAAAAAAGTCATAGTATAGCACGTCGTCCGAAATCACGAAAAAAAGTCATAGTATAGCATGTCGTCCAAAATCATGAAAAAAAGTCATAGTACAGCATGTCTTCCAAAATCATGAATAAAAGTCATAGTACAGCATGTCGTCCAAAATCATGAAAAAAAGTCATAGTACAGCATGTCGTCCAAAATCATGAAAAAAAGTCATAGTATAGCATGTCGTCCAAAATCATGAAAAAAAGTCATAGTACAGCATGTCGTCCAAAATCATGAAAAAAAGTCATAGTACAGCATGTCGTCCAAAATCATGAAAAAAAGTCATAGTATAGCATGTCGTCCAAAATCATGAAAAAAAGTCATAGTATAGCATGTCGTCCAAAATCATGAATAAAAGTCATAGTATAGTATGTCGTCCGAAACCATGAAAAAAAGTCATAGTATAGCATGTCGTCCAAAATCATGAAAAAAAGTCATAGTACAGCATGTCGTCCAAAATCATGAAAAAAAGTCATAGTACAGCATGTCGTCCAAAATCATGAAAAAAAGTCATAGTATAGCATGTCGTCCAAAATCATGAATAAAAGTCATAGTATAGCATGTCGTCAGAAATCATGAAAAAAAGTCATAGTATAGTATGTCGTCCGAAATAATGAAAAAAAAGTCAGAGTATAGCATGTCGTCAGAAATCATGAAAAAAAGTCATAGTATAGTATGTCGTCCGAAATCATGAAAAAAAGTCATAGTATAGCATGTCGTCCGAAATCATGAAAACAAGTCATAGTATAGCATGTCGTCCGAAATCATGAAAACAAGTCATAGTATAGCATGTCGTCCGAAATCATGAAAACAAGTCATAGTATAGCATGTCGTCCGAAATCATGAAAAAAAGTCATAGTATAGTATGTCGTCCGAAATCATGAAAAAAAGTCATAGTATAGCATGTCGTCCAAAATCATGAATAAAAGTCATAGTATAGTATGTCGTCCGAAATCATGAAAAAAAGTCATAGTATAGCATGTCGTCCGAAATCATGAATAAAAGTCATAGTATAGTATGTCGTCCGAAATCATGAAAAAAAGTCATAGTATAGCATGTCGTCAGAAATCATGAAAACAAGTCATAGTATAGTATGTCGTCCGAAATCATGAAAAAAAGTCATAGTATAGCATGTCGTCAGAAATCATGAAAAAAAGTCATAGTATAGCATGTCGTCCAAAATCACGAAAAAAAGTCATAGTATAGCATGTCGTCAGAAATAATGAAAAAAAAATCATAGTATAGCATGTCGTCCCAAATCATGAAAAAAAATCATAGTATAGCATGTCGTCCGAAACCATGAAAAAAAGTCACAGTATAGCATGTCGTCCGAAACCATGAAAAAAAGTCACAGTATAGCATGTCGTCCGAAACCATGAAAAAAAGTCATAGTATAGCATGTCGTCCGAAACCATGTCGTCCGAAATCATGAAAAAAAGTCACAGTATAGCATGTCGTCCGAAACCATGAAAAAAAGTCATAGTATAGCATGTCGTCCGAAACCATGTCGTCCAAAATCATGAAAAAAAGTCATAGTATAGCATGTCGTCCGAAACCATGAAAAAAAGTCACAGTATAGCATGTCGTCCGAAACCATGAAAAAAAATCATAGTATAGCATGTCGTCCGAAACCATGAAAAAAAGTCATAGTATAGCATGTCGTCCGAAACCATGAAAAAAAGTCACAGTATAGCATGTCGTCCGAAATCATGAAAAAAAACTCATAGTATAGCATGTCGTCCGAAATCATGAAAAAAACTCATAGCATAGCATGTCGTCCGAAACCATGAAAAAAAGTCATAGTATAGCATGTCGTCCGAAACCATGAAAAAAAGTCACAGTATAGCATGTCGTCCGAAACCATGAAAAAAAGTCACAGTATAGCATGTCGTCCGAAACCATGAAAAAAAGTCATAGTATAGCATGTCGTCAGAAACCATGTCGTCCGAAATCATGAAAAAAAACTCATAGTATAGCATGTCGTCCCAAATCATGAAAAAAAACCTCATGGTGTAGCATGTCGTCCAAAATCATGAAACAAAAACTCATAGTATAGCATGTCGTCCGAAATCATGAAAAAAAGTCATAGTATAGCATGTCGTCTGAAATCATGAAAAAAAAAAGTCATAGTATAGCATGTCGTCTGAAATCATGAAACAAAAACTCATAGTATAGCATGTCGTCCAAAATCATGAAAAAAAAAATCATAGTATAGCATGTCGTCCGAAATCATGAAAAAAAAGTCATAGTATAGCATGTCGTCCGAAACCATGAAAAAAAGTCATAGTATAGCATGTCGTCCAAAATCACGAAAAAAAGTCATAGTATAGCATGTCGTCCGAAACCATGAAAAAAAGTCATAGTATAGCATGTCGTCCAAAATCACGAAAAAAAGTCATAGTATAGCATGTCGTCCGAAATCATGAAAAAAAAATCATAGTATAGCATGTCGTCAGAAATCATGAAAACAAGTCATAGTATAGTATGTCGTCCGAAATCATGAAAAAAAGTCATAGTATAGCATGTCGTCAGAAATCATGAAAAAAAGTCATAGTATAGCATGTCGTCCAAAATCACGAAAAAAAGTCATAGTATAGCATGTCGTCAGAAATAATGAAAAAAAAATCATAGTATAGCATGTCGTCCCAAATCATGAAAAAAAATCATAGTATAGCATGTCGTCCGAAACCATGAAAAAAAGTCACAGTATAGCATGTCGTCCGAAACCATGAAAAAAAGTCACAGTATAGCATGTCGTCCGAAACCATGAAAAAAAGTCATAGTATAGCATGTCGTCCGAAACCATGTCGTCCGAAATCATGAAAAAAAGTCACAGTATAGCATGTCGTCCGAAACCATGAAAAAAAGTCATAGTATAGCATGTCGTCCGAAACCATGTCGTCCAAAATCATGAAAAAAAGTCATAGTATAGCATGTCGTCCGAAACCATGAAAAAAAGTCACAGTATAGCATGTCGTCCGAAACCATGAAAAAAAATCATAGTATAGCATGTCGTCCGAAACCATGAAAAAAAGTCATAGTATAGCATGTCGTCCGAAACCATGAAAAAAAGTCACAGTATAGCATGTCGTCCGAAATCATGAAAAAAAACTCATAGTATAGCATGTCGTCCGAAATCATGAAAAAAACTCATAGCATAGCATGTCGTCCGAAACCATGAAAAAAAGTCATAGTATAGCATGTCGTCCGAAACCATGAAAAAAAGTCACAGTATAGCATGTCGTCCGAAACCATGAAAAAAAGTCACAGTATAGCATGTCGTCCGAAACCATGAAAAAAAGTCATAGTATAGCATGTCGTCAGAAACCATGTCGTCCGAAATCATGAAAAAAAACTCATAGTATAGCATGTCGTCCCAAATCATGAAAAAAAACCTCATGGTGTAGCATGTCGTCCAAAATCATGAAACAAAAACTCATAGTATAGCATGTCGTCCGAAATCATGAAAAAAAGTCATAGTATAGCATGTCGTCTGAAATCATGAAAAAAAAAAGTCATAGTATAGCATGTCGTCTGAAATCATGAAACAAAAACTCATAGTATAGCATGTCGTCCAAAATCATGAAAAAAAAAATCATAGTATAGCATGTCGTCCGAAATCATGAAAAAAAAGTCATAGTATAGCATGTCGTCCGAAACCATGAAAAAAAGTCATAGTATAGCATGTCGTCCAAAATCACGAAAAAAAGTCATAGTATAGCATGTCGTCCGAAACCATGAAAAAAAGTCACAGTATAGCATGTCGTCCGAAACCATGAAAAAAAGTCACAGTATAGCATGTCGTCCGAAACCATGAAAAAAAGTCATAGTATAGCATGTCGTCCGAAACCATGTCGTCCGAAATCATGAAAAAAAGTCACAGTATAGCATGTCGTCCGAAACCATGAAAAAAAGTCATAGTATAGCATGTCGTCCGAAACCATGTCGTCCAAAATCATGAAAAAAAGTCATAGTATAGCATGTCGTCCGAAACCATGAAAAAAAGTCACAGTATAGCATGTCGTCCGAAACCATGAAAAAAAATCATAGTATAGCATGTCGTCCGAAACCATGAAAAAAAGTCATAGTATAGCATGTCGTCCGAAACCATGAAAAAAAGTCACAGTATAGCATGTCGTCCGAAATCATGAAAAAAAACTCATAGTATAGCATGTCGTCCGAAATCATGAAAAAAACTCATAGCATAGCATGTCGTCCGAAACCATGAAAAAAAGTCATAGTATAGCATGTCGTCCGAAACCATGAAAAAAAGTCACAGTATAGCATGTCGTCCGAAACCATGAAAAAAAGTCACAGTATAGCATGTCGTCCGAAACCATGAAAAAAAGTCATAGTATAGCATGTCGTCAGAAACCATGTCGTCCGAAATCATGAAAAAAAACTCATAGTATAGCATGTCGTCCCAAATCATGAAAAAAAACCTCATGGTGTAGCATGTCGTCCAAAATCATGAAACAAAAACTCATAGTATAGCATGTCGTCCGAAATCATGAAAAAAAGTCATAGTATAGCATGTCGTCTGAAATCATGAAAAAAAAAAGTCATAGTATAGCATGTCGTCTGAAATCATGAAACAAAAACTCATAGTATAGCATGTCGTCCAAAATCATGAAAAAAAAAATCATAGTATAGCATGTCGTCCGAAATCATGAAAAAAAAGTCATAGTATAGCATGTCGTCCGAAACCATGAAAAAAAGTCATAGTATAGCATGTCGTCCAAAATCACGAAAAAAAGTCATAGTATAGCATGTCGTCCGAAACCATGAAAAAAAGTCATAGTATAGCATGTCGTCCAAAATCACGAAAAAAAGTCATAGTATAGCATGTCGTCCCAAATCATGAAAAAAAAGTCATAGTATAGCATGTCGTCCGAAATCATGAAAAAAAAATCATAGTATAGCATGTCGTCCGAAACCATGAAAAAAAGTCATAGTATAGCATGTCGTCCGAAACCACGAAAAAGTCATAGTATAACATGTCGTCCAAAATCACGAAAAAAAGTCATAGTATAGCATGTCGTCCGAAACCATGAAAAAAAGTCATAGTATAGCATGTCGTCCAAAATCACGAAAAAAAGTCATAGTATAGCATGTCGTCCAAAATCACGAAAAAAAGTCATAGTATAGCATGTCGTCCGAAACCATGAAAAAAAAACTCATACTATAGCATGTCGTCCGAAATCACGAAAAAACAGTCATACTATAGCATGTCGTCCGAAATCATGAAAAAAAGTCATAGTATAGCATGTCGTCCGAAATCACGAAAAAAAGTCATAGTATAGCATGTCGTCCGAAATCATGAAAAAAAAGTCATAGTATAGCATGTCGTCCGAAATCATAAAAAAAAGTCATAGTATAGCATGTCGTCCGAAATCACGAAAAAAAGTCATAGTATAGCATGTCGTCCGAAATCATGAAAAAAAAGTCATAGTATAGCATGTCGTCCGAAATCATGAAAAAAAGTCATAGTATAGCATGTCGTCCGAAATCACGAAAAAAAAGTCATAGTATAGCATGTCGTCAGAAATCATGAAAAAAAGTCATAGTATAGCATGTCGTCAGAAATCATAAAAAAGTCATAGTATAGCATGTCGTCCGAAATCACGAAAAAACAGTCATACTATAGCATGTCGTCCGAAATCATGAAAAAAAGTCATAGTATAGCATGTCGTCCGAAATCACGAAAAAAAGTCATAGTATAGCATGTCGTCCGAAATCATGAAAAAAAAGTCATAGTATAGCATGTCGTCCGAAATCATAAAAAAAAGTCATAGTATAGCATGTCGTCCGAAATCACGAAAAAAAGTCATAGTATAGCATGTCGTCCGAAATCATGAAAAAAAAGTCATAGTATAGCATGTCGTCCGAAATCATGAAAAAAAGTCATAGTATAGCATGTCGTCCGAAATCATGAAAAAAAGTCATAGTATAGTAGCATGTCGTCCGAAATCACGAAAAAAAGTCATAGTATAGCATGTCGTCCGAAATCATGAAAAAAAAGTCATAGTATAGCATGTCGTCCGAAATCATGAAAAAAAGTCATAGTATAGCATGTCGTCCGAAATCATGAAAAAAAGTCATAGTATAGCATGTCGTCCGAAATCACGAAAAAAAGTCATAGTATAGCATGTCGTCCGAAATCATGAAAAAAAAGTCATAGTATAGCATGTCGTCCGAAATCATGAAAAAAAGTCATAGTATAGCATGTCGTCCGAAATCACGAAAAAAAAGTCATAGTATAGCATGTCGTCAGAAATCATGAAAAAAAGTCATAGTATAGTATGTCGTCCGAAATCATGAAAAAAAGTCATAGTATAGCATGTCGTCAGAAATCATGAAAAAAAGTCATAGTATAGCATGTCGTCCGAAATCATAAAAAAGTCATAGTATAGCATGTCGTCCGAAATCATGAAAAAAAAGTCATAGTATAGCATGTCGTCCGAAATCATGAAAAAAAAGTCATAGTATAGCATGTCGTCCGAAATCATAAAAAAGTCATAGTATAGCATGTCGTCCGAAATCATGAAAAAAGTCATAGTATAGTATGTCGTCCAAAATCATAAAAAAGTCATAGTGTAGCATGTCGTCCGAAATCATGAAAAAAAAGTCATAGTATAGCATGTCGTCCGAAATCATAAAGAAGTCATAGTATAGCATGTCGTCCGAAATCACGAAAAAAAGTCATAGTATAGCATGTCGTCCGAAATCATGAAAAAAAAGTCATAGTATAGCATGTCGTCCGAAATCATAAAAAAAAGTCATAGTATAGCATGTCGTCCGAAATCACGAAAAAAAGTCATAGTATAGCATGTCGTCCGAAATCATGAAAAAAAGTCATAGTATAGCATGTCGTCCGAAATCACGAAAAAAAAGTCATAGTATAGCATGTCGTCAGAAATCATGAAAAAAAGTCATAGTATAGCATGTCGTCCGAAATCATAAAAAAGTCATAGTATAGCATGTCGTCCGAAATCATGAAAAAAAAGTCATAGTATAGCATGTCGTCCGAAATCATGAAAAAAAAGTCATAGTATAGCATGTCGTCCGAAATCATAAAAAAGTCATAGTATAGCATGTCGTCCGAAATCATGAAAAAAGTCATAGTATAGTATGTCGTCCAAAATCATAAAAAAGTCATAGTGTAGCATGTCGTCCGAAATCATGAAAAAAAAGTCATAGTATAGCATGTCGTCCGAAATCATAAAAAAGTCATAGTATAGCATGTCGTCCAAAATCATGAAAAAAAAGTCATCGTACAGCATGTCGTTAAAAAATATCATACAGAAGTCAGAACCCGTGATCTAAGATTTTCTCTCACACTGCTCTGAAATGATCAGTGTAGCTGTTGAGTATCTGAATCCCCCCCAAAGCCCCTCAGTAGTTTTGGGTTCCCCTGAATGGTAAACACGTGACCTCAGCCCTGCACTGAAGGTGTTCCAAAATATTCATCACTTAGCTGGTATTCCCATCCGTTCTAACGAGTGGGATTAAGCTGTTAAACAAAAAATATTATGTAACTATACACACAACAGGTCTAACAGGAATGTACACACTGGACACACTGAGCTTGTTCAAACAACAACTCTACACACACATTTGGACTTCTGTACTTGTAAGAGACGTCAGTAACACAATCCATAACCTACATGTGCTTCTAACTGAAACCCTCAAACCAACCCTTCAACAGCCCTTTGAATGAATGACAACAGGATAAAATGCCTTTAATCTCAGTTTAAAACTGGTTGTCATAGTTACACATACAGGAACACACACACACAAATACAGAGTCATGAACAAACATGTCCTGCAGCCTGCAGTGTTTCTCCACACAGACTGAACATGTTGTCACCAGTTTCAAAACTGCTGTTAACGAGACACAAAGGAGGAACTGCTGGGTGCACCCACTGAACACAACCTGGCTGTCAGGAAGGAACTGCTCACAGAGGTGTTAACATTACGTCCCCCAGGTCTCTGTTGTCCAGTGTGTCCGAGGCTAAGATGAAGCAAACCTCCCAGCCAGCAGGTTTGTGCAGTAACTTAAACCAAAAGAAGATCTAAGACCTGGTTTTAATAAACCACAATTAACTTTTAAGTCACCAACCAACTTAAAACACCTCTGACTCTGCCAGGAAAAAGTGAAGCTTCACAAAAGTGGTGCCTGCTGCAGGATGATTAAAATTTATTGTACAGGTGCTGATGATGTTTTGCCTACGACTTCCCTAAATTTCATTTTGCTGCAAGTTAAAGACAAACTGAAACTACAGTCCGCCTGGAGGAAAGAAAGTCCATCTGAAAACTGAAGGATGAGTTGGAAACTACACACAAACAAAGATGTGGGTGACAGGCGGCAGTAACATGTGTCGCTGACTGTCTTTGAATCCAGAAACATGAATCACAGCTTCAGACTGAAACTGGAGCTCACATTGCCCGCGGCTCACAAACTTCCACCCTCTGCTGGGTCCCCCCCCCCACCACCCCCCCCACCACCACAACAATGAGATCAGACAATCACGATGAAAACCATGCGCTCTGCAAACCACCTCTTGCTTTGAGCGATCACGCGTCTCAGATCCAGCCGTCTTTGTCACACAATCTTTTCTTTCATATCCCGTGAAACTGAATGCTCAGGTGCAGAAACCAGTGCTCCCTGCTGCTGCAGCTCTTAGGACTGAACGCATTGAATCTCTTTTTAAACAAATGTGTACGCTCTGTTTATCCACAGCAGCAACGAGCATCAGATCCAAACTGAGGCTGACCACGGACAAAGAATGAAGGCTCACATGACAGCTGTTAAAATGTCAACAGTGAGAAAGTGGTGCTCTTTAAACTCGTGACTGTGTCTCGTGAACTGTAATCCTGGGTGTTTGAGCACGTTGAACTGTAAAGGAACTAAACAGAGCGAAGAGAAGAACCTTCAGATGGAGTGAAAACTTGGAAATCACTGTACGTCCTCGGTGAAGTAAATGTAGCTTTGAGAGAAGCAGATCATCAGCAAATCCTGATAATCCTGTTCCACATGTTCATTTCCATACTGTCAGAAGGATTGTACAGTGGTTAAAGGAGCTGTGTGTGAGCATGTAGCATGAGTGGATTATGGTTATTAGAGGTGATAAAACTGATATAAGTAACTATCGCCCCATTTCCAAATTATGTTGCCTGGCTAAAATTTTGGAGCACCTGTTAAATAATAATTAACCATTTGTTACTTTTAAAGAAACGTTCTGATTCTTTCAGCTGCCTGTGGTTTGAAAACTCCAACAGACTGCAGTGTAAAGATGGGTGACTCAGTATATTACTAAAGGTGTCCCACAGGGCTCAGTCTTAGGGCCAATATTGTATTCAAAAATGAAAATGAGGGTGTCCTCAAATTTATTTCCCAAGTCTTAAATAAAGGTATGAATGAATGAATGAATGAATGAATAAATGAGACAATGGTCCCCTGTGCATGGACTTGTAAAAGGCCCACCACCTCTCCTAGTTAGGAGCAAGACACACAGACTTTGTGATGGTTTTCTCTTTTGTTGTTGTTGTTAAGCTCATCTTTTGTGGTTTGGCGTCCCTTTGTAGTCACTTCATAGTCATTTTGTGTCCCTTTGTAGTCATTTTGTGTCTCTTTGTAGTCATTTTGTGTCTCTTTGTAATTTGGGGTCCCCCTGTAGTCATTCTGTGTCCCTCTGTAGTCATTTCATGTCTCTTTGTGGTCATTTTGTGTCTCTTTGTGGTTTGGAGTCCCCCTGTAGTCATTTTGTGTCCCTTTGTAGTCATTTTGTGTCTCTTTGTAGTCATTTTGTGTCCCTTTGTGGTTTGGAGTCCCCCTGTAGTCATTCTGTGTCCCTCTGTAGTCATTTCATGATTCTATGTAGTCATTTTGTGTCCCTTTATAGTCATTTTTATGTCCCCCTGTAGTCATTCTGTGTCCCTTTGTAGTCATTTCATGTCTCTTTATAGTCATTTTGTGTCCCCCTGTAGTCATTCTGTGTCCCTTTGTAGTCATTTCATGTCTCTTTATAGTCATTTTGTGTCCCCCTGTAGTCATTCTGTGTCCCTTTGTAGTCATTTCATGTCTCTTTATAGTCATTTTGTGTCCCCCTGTAGTCATTCTGTGTCCCCCTGTAGTCATTTTGTGTCCCTTTGTAGTCATTTTGTGTCTCTTTGTAGTCATTCTGTGTCTCTTTGTAGTCATTCTGTGTCTCTTTGTAGTCATTTTGTGTCTCTTTGTAGTCATTTCATGTCTCTTTGTGGTCATTTTGTGTCCCTTTGTGTTTGTTACGTGTGTCTTTGTAGTCTTTTTGAGTGTCTTCCTGGTCAGTAGGCTACATGACAGCCAGGTGAACAGGGAGGGGCCCCTGAGACTTTTGTAGCTCTTCACACAGGCAGGGATAGCCATCCAGTTTCATTGTACTTGTGCAACAACAATAAGGTCTGTCTATCATGATGTATTTTATGTGTATTTATTCATGTGTTTACACATGGACGTTACAGTAAACAGTTACAGTGATAAATACTGTGAATATGGGAATGTTTCATGATTGATCCCGAGTCAAAAGCTGTTAAAAATATGGTTTCCCCCTCCGTGTACTTAGTTTCCATTGGTCCGGACCCCATGACGCCGACTACAGGTGTGACAGCACCTTCAAGCGTCACAGCAGGAGGAAGTGTCAGTGTCAAGAATCAGCACTCCTCTGTTAGTGAACGTCATCACTTTCTGATCCTGGCCGTGTTGTGGACGGCCCCACTCAGCCAGCAAACAGCTGTTCAGTCGACGGTCAGTAAACCAATCAGATTTTAGAACTCTCCAAATAAAATCCAACTTAATCCATCAGTTGAGTTTCTAAGTAGAGGGCTCAGACACACCTTGAAACCGCAGCAGCGATTTGTGTTTGAGGAACGCAGCGATCGACGAAGACCTTTTGACCCTCATCGTGCCCGATATGGTCACCGGCCTCTCTCCGGAGGAAGCAAAGGAGAGGTGATGTCTCCGACGGCGGCGGCGCTGCTGCTGCGGCTGAGGCTGTTCCCAGCTGGAGTCTTCTTTCTTGTCTCCTCCAGCAGGGCGCCGTGGTGGAGCTCCCAGCAGCTGGAAGACGTCCGGCGGCTCGCTGCGGCTCAGGTACTGCCAGGGCCTCTTTCCCGCCGTGTCCCTCAGCTTCACGTCTGCGTCGAACTTGTTAACCAGTAATCGCATCATGTTCCTGTGGCCGTGCATGGCGGCGATGTGGAGGGGCGTGTGGCCGCACGCTGACTTGGTGTTCATGTCGAAGGTCAAACCAGCCTTTTGAACTCCATACCTGCAACCAAGGCAGGGAGAGAAAATCAGCGTCACGTTTTACGTCCCTCTCACAGCAGTTTAGTAAATATTCAAGTGCATTTTGACATTTTAGGGATTTTTTATTTTATAGGTTCCTCAGCTGCCAATTGTTCAGTGGTCCCTCCCCTTGCGCTATGTAGCCAAAATGGCAACCGTTGAGAGTAAGAAGTGTTCCTCACTTAACTGCTTGATTGTTATAAGTACATCATCCAGCGACTAACAGTGCACTACATTTTGTCATACTTGTCAGAGTGGATCAACATACAGCACGTGTGTTTAAGGCTGACACATATATGGGAAACATCAAACAGCCACAGACATGTGAGCTGTTCAGATATCACTAATTACAGCCCACATAGCTCTGCGCTATTCCAGCTGCAGAATGCTCCATAAACCAGACCGTTTTACAGAGATTAAACCTGATGAAGCTAACAGCTAGCTGCCTACCATAGCGTGTTCAGGACTCTGTGGTCGCCGTGTTTTGCAATCCAGTGCAGCACGGTGAAGCCGGAGATGAAGTCTTGTCTGTTGAGCAGGGACGTGTCCTCTCTGAACAGGGAGTAGATGTCAGGCCAGGCACCCGCCGCCCCCTTCACCAGCCAGGCGTGCTCCCTGGGCTCCAGAGGAACCAGTGACTGATGACAAGGGACAAACACAAACGTAAAGGATAAGTTCAGTAGTTTTCAAACTGGACCCTGTGTTTCTGTGTCCAAGTGACTGATGGAGACATGTAGATTTAAAACAGGTCTAGTGCTGAGCAAGATGGCTGCTGCCTGCAGCAGCAAAACAGGCTGCAATGTAACCACTCAGGGCATGTTAGCAATGCCACTTTACATCCACTGAAAGTGTTTTTGTCACCGACAGGCTCAGATTGTTATTCTAAGTGTCTGACAACATTGTGAACAGGATTCCTTCAAAGACATTCATTTTTTTTTTAAGAGAGAGATCCTTTTTGTTTAACCATCACCAAACCCACCAGACTCCATTTAAATATTCAGTATTTTTAGTGTGTACAGCAGCAACATGTTGTCACATCTAACTGGGTGAATTAAGGGTTAATTTCAACCAAACCAGAGCTGGTGATTGTTGGAACAGTGGAAAGACAAAGCAAAATGGCTTCTGTGAGTTTTATTTTGTTTCTGTCGACTTTGAATGAAGTGTGTTTTATGATGATAAAATTACTGGTTATTTAAATGGAGTCTGGTGGGTTTGTTGATGGTGATTTCAGGGCTGTTTGTGGTTGAACAAAAAACATCTCAGGGTGCTGTCAGACCTAGAGTCGTCTCCTTTGGTCTGAATCAGGGACTCAAGTTGTTCCAAAGTGATTGCTGTGTTCACACCTGCCCAAATGAACCGCACTGAGGGGGCACCTGTAGCTCTGTCCTGTGTGATAAGAGTAAGTCTTGACCCTCACCAGCTACAGTACCACACTAAGAGTGTTCAGCAGGTTTGAATGAGACAGTGTACTCTTCATAAGTCTCACCTGCCTACCGGTGCCTTCCTGATGACCAGTGGTGGAGACAGCTGTGGGAATGCTCCTCCTCCCTCCCTTTCCCTCCACCCCCTCCACAAGCTCTGCGAGGCTTTGAGAGCGAGACGGCGTGGAACAGGACGACAGCGAGGACGACGACAGGTTGTAGCGGAGGCTGAGCGTGGAGGAGATCAGGTGGAGGCGGTTCAGCCGGGCCGCCTCACTTCCTCCTGATGCCCTCGCCTGCTCCTGGAGGAGCTGGTCGAGATCGGCTCCCAGGCTGCGGCACATCCTGCTCCTCAACTGGCTGCTGACCCGCCTGGCGACCCACGGCCGCAGTCGAGGCGAGGAGGTGGAGCCCTCGCTTGACTCTGCATCCTCACGGTCATTGTGAAGATCATCTGAGGGGATGAGAGAAGGGTTAAGAATGCTTTAAGCAAGACAGTTACTGAGACATGTCGTATCAACCTGTTAAGGTTATTCACTTTGGCCACAATGCAAGGCGGGGTGAAAAGCTTTACAGCGGTCCGTCATCTTTTTGTTATACACACATCATAAACTGTAGTTGGTGTGTGAAGAATGAAAGTGTTTGAAAGAGAAGTTCAAACGCTGTCACTGCTCTGCACACCTGGCTCTCTGTGAACTGGCTGCTTGCTTACCTTTCTGTTGGTTGTGTAGGTTACCAGGCTGGTTTTACAAGATAAATGGTAAACGGACTTTCTAGTCTTCACATTCACCCATTCACACACTAACAGCCGAGGCTACCACACATGGTGCCACCAGGGGAATGGATTCATTGATTAAAGTATGTCTGACTCCGCTGCGATAGTTGGGGTCTAAATCACCAGTTTCATCACGATATCATCATGATTCTTTGGACGATACGATATTTGCCGATACGACAAAGTACAAATGCCCGACCAGGCAGGTAACGTTATGTCCTGTTTTATTTTGTGATGGCGTTTAGCCGTTTACATACGGCATGCTTGCTCAGCTGCTTTCCATCTGTCTGCCGCTGTTTGACGCTGACACAGACTTTCAAAATTAAAGATGATGATATGGATCGATGATTTCACTTTGCATCAGTGACACTGGATCGCTGATCATTTAATCGATATATTGAATGGATGGGCTGGTACATGCCTACTACACGCTTGGCACATGGGTAAAGTTTAAAGTCTGAACCCTCACCTCTAAATGCCATTAAATCCTACAGACTAGACCTTTAAATAAAGGTTAGAATAACATCAGCAGACCTGTCTGGATATCTGGTTGATCTGTTACTCACTGATTAATTGACTAACAGTTTATATTTCCAGGCCTGTACTCACAGTCCCTCTGCAGACAGGATCAGTCGTGCACAAAGATCTGAAAATTTAAGGAGCACAGAGAGCTGTGACCTGTCTGTGACATTTTCCACTAACAGCTCCTTCACCATAGAAAAGACCATGAAACTAAATGTTTGCTGAGAAAAGCAAGACTTTAGCTCTGACCTGTGGAGAAATGCCACGGCACCACGCGGGCTGTGGAGCCCTCGTCGTCATGGAGATGGTCTGTGGAGCGATGGAACGGAGGCAGATGAGCAGTGGACTCCTGGATGTCGAGGAGATTGCCTGTGGAGTGATGCCAAGGCGCTGTCGTCTTGATGGCGGCACGGTGCATCATAGACTCTTGGGCTCGCTGGAGGACTTCCTGGATCTGAGACCTCCCGCGAGGCTTACCTGTCGACACAGTGGAGTTAAAGGGAGAATCCGCAGGTTTTCTCATTTTCATTATGCATCACCGTTTAATAAAAACATTCCCCATAAGGTCTACACCAGGGGTCAGAGACCTTTACTATCAACAGAGACATTTTTGACCAAAAATAATTGCCTGGAGCCACAAATCATGTTAACACTGTGTATTAAGTCTAAATTAGCTTATCAACATTAAAATGTTACACATGTTGTGAAATAGAACAGCATTGCCGTGTCCAAAAACAAACAATAAAGAAGAGAAGTTGTAGTTAACAGAGATGTAGCAGCTTTAAAGCCGCACGAAAATACTGGCGCTGACGGCTGCGCAAGCCGTGAGGATGTTGATGGACTCAGACTCCGACACTTCCTGTTCTGATCAACATTCTGCGTCCGATTTGGACGAAGAAGCAAATGAGTTTTGTGGGATGAAACGGGATGAAACGGGATCTCCGTGACGGTGACGGTGACACACGAGCAGAGTCGGAGACCACTGACACTGAACGTGACAACGTGTTCCAACGTGAACGCGTTTTCATTATTATTATTATTATTATTATTATTATTATTTTCATTCATACAATTCTGTCCCTCTGACACACACACACACACACACACTGCTGTCGTACCTGTTACGGCCAGTAGATCTTCATAGCTGCTGTTCCGCCTCAGTCCACCAGGGGAGCCAGATGGCGGCCAGTCACCGCTGGAGAAGCCCGTGTCAGACGAGTGTGAGAGGATGCTGCTGTGGCTGGATGAAAGCCCCGCCCCTTGGCTTTGATCTGGACCCTGATTGGGCTTCAGCTGGACGCCTGCGGGCTGCGAGTATTGGCGGTCTGCGTGCACGTTGCGGTGAGGCGCCACCTCCTCAGCGTAGCGCTCTGCGTCTAACAGCACGCTGCGTCTGGTGGGTGACGACTGTAGACCTGGAGCGGCCCACTGTCCTCTGTGCCCCACCCCTGACCCCCAGCTGCCACCAGGGGGCATCATTTCCACGTCCACATCCTGGATGTAAATCTTCGGGAGCTGTCTTTCTGATGAAGAGGTGGCAGAGGAAGAGGAGGAGACAGAGGGAGGAGCAGGCGTGGCTGTGATGCTAGGTAATGAGGCGGGGATGACCTTCTCCGTGTCTCTGACAGGAGCGCTCAGGGGCCGCGCTCCTCCTGCTGAACCTCCCTTCACCTGGACCTCCACCACCTCCTCCTCTTCGTCCTCATCTTCATCATAAGACACAGCAGATTTGTAGCTCTTTCTGTGTCTGATGCGGCGCGGCGCGTCCTGCAGCTGAAGAGGAGGAGGCTCCTGATGAAGACTCCTCTCAGGCTGCCTCCCTCTGAGGGGCTCCTGGACCTGCTGGGTGGGCTCTACATGATGTCTGACCGCAGGGGCCACAGGTGGAGGCACAAACTCCACCCTCTGCTGCCCCACCTTGGTGCACTGGACTGGGGCAGGAGGCTCAGACACACTGGGGGTCTTCAGCTGAGGGGCTGCTGCTGGTCTACCTGAGAGCTCAGGTGCGCTGCTCACCTGCTTCAGGTTCAGATTTGTCTCCACATTGTTGTTGTTGTTGAGTATGAACCCAGCCGCGGGGAGGATTGTTTTCTCTGCGGGGACTCCCGGCGGGGCGGCTGCTGCCACCTCCCTCTGCGGTGCTTTCTGCCGAGGCTTCTCTGCGCTCCGAGCCGGGCTCAGCTTCGCGCTCTCCGGGGGGAGCTCGGTGTTCCTCCCGGCGGTGGGTCGCGGGGGCTCGGGGGAGCTCCCTGCACCGCTGCCGGGGACATGTCCTTTGAATTTCTTCCTGAGGACGACGAAGGAGACACCGTCGATCTGTTTGACGGTGGCCACGGAGTTGACAAACTTCTTGAATTGCTCCCGGTTGCGGTTCCGGTCCGGATGGTCCCTGATGAAGGTCCTGAAGTGCAGCAGCAGGTCCGAGTTTTTCACCGAGCCTCCGCAGCTCTGGAGGAAATGTAACACCGAGTCCTGAGTGAAGTCTGTGGCCATAACTGTCTCTGTCTCTGTCTCTGTGTCTGTCTCCAGCTGCCGGGCTCAAAGGTCGGGGAGTTGTTTCTGTCAGAGGAGTTAGGCTCCGCCCACCTCAGGTATTTGTCCTGAGCCTACCTGCCGCATTCCTGCAGGGTTCCCGGATGTGTCTCATCATGCACAGTGACAGGAACAGCTGCTCTTACTGTTCACTGTGTGCAGGATTATATGTTGTGCAAAACAACACATGCAGTTATTATTAAAGGCGCACGTGTTGTTATTTATTCAGAATGTGACTAAACAAATTGTGTTCACTGATTAATCTCATTATTCACGAGGCTCAGTTTCTTAATTCAACCCTATATTTTAAGTTGTTTTTAATCAAAATTAAAAGCTGTTTGTGGCTCTTAAATTTATAACAAATAAGAAATCCATGTCAGAGATGTTCACTTGATGAAGTTTGTCACATAAATTATCCTCATTTATTATTATTATAATTGTTAATATTGTTATAGCAACATTTTATTGCTGTTATTGTTGTTTTTACTCTTATTTTTACTTTATCAACGTCTTTGTTATTAGTATTATTTTGTTATTATTATTTTATTAACATCTTCATTATTATTGTTATTATAATTAGTTTTATTCTTATGTTTTTTTTTTACTGAATTATTATTATTATTAGTGTTTTATTCTTATTTTTGTACTGAATTATTATTATTATTAGTGTTTGATTCTTATTTTTTAACTGAATTATTATTATTATTATTATTATTATTATTATAGTGTTTTATTCTTATTTTTTACTGAATTAACATTATTATTATTATTATTATTATTATTATTATTAGTGTTTTATTCTTATTTTTTACTTTATTAACATCTGTTATTAGTATTATTTTGTTATTATTATTGTTCTTGTTTTATTCTTATTTTGTATTTTATTAACATTTTTATTTTGTTATTATTATTAACATTATTATATTAACATCTTTATTATTGTTGTTTTTACATCTTTGTTATTATTTATTATTATTTTATCAATGTTTATTATTTGTGCTTTTGTTGTTATTTTTTGTTGTTAATTAATATAATTGTTATTATAATTATTTTAATATTGTTGTTTTTATTCTAATTTTTATTTTATTAACATTATTATTATTATTTAATAGTTTATTAAATTTTGTACATTCTTCTAATTAAATAAAGACAACACAGAATACACAAGAATACCACACATTGAATTTTTTATTGCTCTTGTTCCACTGTGACTGGAACAGGAGCTAAATACACAGCATCATAACTGTCCAATAATTGCATTCGTGGGATCAATATTAATTTAACAAATACATATAAATATTTATTTTATTCAGCTTGTTCTTTGTGTTTCTGAAGCATTCATAAAGATTTAACTGGTTAATTGTGAAGTAGTGAACTACATGTAACCAAACTATTGGGCTAGTTTATCTTTATTATCTTCTTTTTATACAAATATTTTTTGTCAATGAAAAGAAAGGATTTATTTTTATTTTTACTGCTCCATTCCTGATTATTACTATTTGTTAACAAATGTTTAGAGCCAGTGTGGGTAAATCCACCCATGTGAGTAACTGGGGCCATTGTGGAGCCTGTGGACGATCCCATACAGGACATATATACCGCCCCCACACACGCACCGCCACCACATGGGTTGTCCATCCATCCATTTTCATCCGCTTGTCCAAGGCCGAGTCGTGGGAGCAGCAGGCCGAGCAAAGACCACAGAAGACCTTTTTATTTAAGTGTTTGTGTGTGTGTGTGTGTGAGAGACAACTTGAAGACGACACAGAGTCATTTACAAAACACATTTATTTTGTAAAAACCAGGAGCTGTTATTTAATTGTCCTTCTTTCATAAAGCGAACATTGAATTTCATTCAACGATAAAATGTCTGAGATATTCTGCTGCTGTGCCTCTGGAAACAACAAGAACAAACAATAATGAACAATAAAATCTGGGTTATTGACGAGGACAGACTGTGAGTGTGTGTGAGAGTGTGTGTGTGTGTGTGTGTGTGTGTGTGAGAGTGACGCTCAGAGAATATGACAAACAGAATATTTATTTAAAAGGTGCTCTAAAAACTCAAACAGTAAAATGTTGGTGTGGATGAAACAGATAAAACTCACTGCTGCTGCTGTTAGTTAAACGATAAATATAGATTTATGCCATTTGGAGTCCTCAGAAGAACTGAACTGTGGGGAAGCCAAATGGCACCTGCTACACTGACGAACTGATGTGACTCGAATATAAACCTGATTCATCACTGGCAGACTGAAGAGTTGATGCAAAGTGGGAGAATGTGTTCTGTGGAAATCTACGGGAGCCCAGAGGGGACAGTGCACTCTTAAATGAAGGTAAAAATTCAGAGCAAATTATTTAATCTCACAATATTATTATTGTGAAAGCATTATTTTATGATTGTGATCAAAACTTTAATTTTTTTATTTGTAACGTTTTATGTTAACATTGGTATTTTCAGGGTTATTTTAATTTTCCATGACCACAAAGTGACGTCATGAAGGTGGACCGTTCAATAAGATTAAAGGGGCACACATGAGGGTCAGTTTATGGGTTGCTGTAAAAACACTTGTCTAACATCTGCTGAGGCTCTGGAGACGTTTGAGACAGTAACCCTGATGATGTCATAGTGATGTCATCAGGGTTAATCATTTCCACACTGCCTTTAGCCTCAGGCTGAGTGAGCTAAGTCACACTGGCACATTCCAAAGTGGGATAATCCTGACGTTAGGACCAGGCTTGCTCATCCTGCTCTGAAGCAGGTCGAGCCTCAAAGTTATCCTCTAAAAATCAACTAAACATGTGGCTAAAATTTATCAGTGTGAAACAGATGTGAAGCAATTTGCATCCTGCTTTTGTTGTCCAATCACATTACTTCTTTTGTCATCAGTATGTGCACACTAAACATCGACGTTGTAACAATGGAAACTACTATTAAACTTGCAAACTGGCTAACTTCAAACAACATGTGATTTAAAAACATCGAAATGGTTGCAGGTGGAAACGACGCTGCTCCTGAGTCTGTGATTGGAAAAGTCAGTTGAAGAGAAATGGAACGTGTCAGCCCGGTCGCCAGGAGAAAATGTTGGCATTCTGCGTTTCTGCAAACCACAAATATTTGAAATTTGAAAGTATCATATGAATCAAATAACATTTCTTCTTTTTTTTTTTTTAAAGATTATTTTATACTAATATTATATTGTATATTTAAGTGACCTGTTGCTGTTTTTCTACCTAGGACAGTACCATGAAAAGTCATCACTGCGTTTTCTGCTAAAATACTGTGATGAAAACGGGTTGTTTTTTTCAGCGAGTCACAGCTGTATTTCTAGCTGCAATATAGCCACCAAATGTGGGTGTATTTTAGTGACCCTCGCTGTTTTTCCACCAGGGATAGTGCCAGGAAAAGGGATTGTTTTTACTGAGCCACTGTTGCATTTTCTGCCAGAATAGTGTGATGAAAGCAGTTGTATTTTAGCATGTTATCGCTGTGTTTCTAGCTGCGTTATCGCCACTAAACATGGGTGTATTTTCGTCACCTGTTACTGTTTTTCCAACCGGAATAGTGCCATGAAAAGCAGTTGTTTTTACTGAGACATTGCTGCATCTCCAGGTGCGATTGTGCCCATAAACCTGGGTATTTAAAGCCAAATCACAATCCTTTCCTGACCATAACCATGTGGTGTTTGTGTCTAAACCTAACCACACGTTAACCACAGCATTGTTCAGACATAAACTCTGAATGTATCTGCCACATAATGTGCAAATGTCATGTTTTCATGGTTTGCAGGAACCTACAATGCTGACATTTTTCCATCATCTGTGTTCTCAGCTTTTCCTTTCTCTGCTGTTCTCTCTCATTTTGTAATTTTAGCACCTCGCTCACAAAAATCCCTGCTAACAGCCACATTTCCACGTTAAAGAACAGTCACGCGTCATTTTAGAATGTAAACATTAGACACGAGTTACAGCTGACGTGTTTCCCAGGGCTAGTAGAAGTGCAGTGTGAATCGAGTAGCCCTGGGCTCAGGTTAACACTGAGTTAACACTGTGTGTGTGAACATGCAGTGTGAAAAGCTCTATCAAGGTTATGTCTGCTTGGCCTTGAGACTTTGAATTTGTGATCACATCAGCGTCCTTGACTGATACAAGTAAGTGAAACAACGGCCCGCAGAGCTGACAAAGTGCTGAGACAGGCAGAGATTAAATAAAGAATTTCAGCTTCTTATTGCTTTTCTGAAACAGATATGACGCACAGTTTGTTAGTAGTAGTGTTGAATTCCTTTTCAGTGTTACACTGTGCAGCCTGTATTCCTCTGACAGCCGACAGACAGTTTGATCAGAACTAGAACGGTTTTATATCTCAGATACCCACATGTGAACACCAGCAAAATAAAATTAAAGTACGGCGAGACAGCTTGTTTAAGTTTGTTGGAACCTAGAAAACTGAGCGAGGCATTTAATGTCAAAGTCAAAACAGGTTATTTTAATGAATCAGGTGATCAATAGGACAATTATCAGCACTTTAAATGATTGTTTAATTCTTCTTTTTTTATGTTTATATGATTATAAATTAAATATCTTTTGGTACAGTAAACTGTGGCGTTTTTTATTTGTAAAAATTCGGTTATTCTGAAGTTAAATGCTGAAAAGGGAAGAAAAGAATTATCAATTTTTGGACCAAACAACACCTCAAATCCAAACTGAGATCAAGTTGATGTCTGCAAACAAATCATCCAGTGAAAATCTTTGGAATCTAACTTTTTATAACATCAAATGTTTCATCACATCGTCTTTTAAAGAGGCACAAGCAGAGCAATGTTAATGATTCAGTGTAAAAATCCTGCAGCAGACAGTAGTGGAGCTGCTACAGTGAAAAGTGCTACAAGCTGCAGACAGTAGTGACAGTAGTGTTACAGTATCATGTGACAGTGATCAGAGCAGGATCTGCACTCGGACTCTTCTGAGTCTTTTTGTTGCAGTAAAATCAAAACAGTGTCCCTCGTATTTTGGTGTTGATTTATATTTTGTCCGTTGGCTGAACATGTGCAGACGCCGACCTTCTGAAAAGTTTGATAAAAGGCGATTTTTCATTCTAAAGATGAGAGTATTTTGTCTTTGGGAGATAAAACATCTGCTCACTTTGACTTCTTCTCGTTAGAAACGCAGAGTTTCAAGAGGAACGTCTGAATGTTTGAGGTTCCTGAAAGCACCGTCAGGGTCGTTAAAGGACAATTCCAGAGTGGAAGTAAATTTCTATCCTTTTACTTATGATTCAGGCTGATGTAGAGAGAGTCTGTGCCAGCATTACAGTCAGTTTGATTAAGACTCTCTGGTGTCGAGGAGTTTTCATGTTGTTGGTGAATGCAGGGCAGAACGTGAGGGACTTAAAGGGACAGTTCACGTTTTTTGAAATGGGTTTGTACGAGATATTTATCCATAGTCAGTGTATTTCCTACAGTACATGTCAGTCCACACGCCCCCAGTTTAGAGAAGCAGGCAGGAGTACCGACATGGAACTTAAGCAATGTACTGCTGTGGATGGGGGCCGCTGCCAAACATATTTAAGGCCTCGTCTACACCAAAGCGTGTATTTCAACCCCAAGCTGGTTGACACTTTGGTTGCGTCTGGTTGCTATGACACTGAATATCCGTGGAAGTAAGAATAAATATACATATATATAATTTTCTCATAGATTGCTACTGACTATTTCATGACGAAGATCGGTTTGCCTTTTTGAAGGTATATATATAAATCACACTGTTTTTAATTTAACATGATGGTGGCCTTGAAGAGAGCGATACAATGGCTGCACTTTCCTGTCAGAAAGCACTGTCTGACAGCAAAGTAAAGCCGTGAAAATACTCTAAATATATCGTACACTTAAAGTGATATCGAATTTTTTAGGTGGCTAAAATACGTCGTGTTGCTGCCCCGTCCACAGCAGTGCATCGCTTAGCTTCCATGGCGGTATTTCTGTCTGCATCTCCAAACTGGGCGCAAGCAAACCGCCATCTACTGTAGGTAATACACTGAGCATGGATAAATATCTCATACATCCCTCGCCTAAAAAAATCTGAACTATCCCTTTAAGGTCCCCTGTAATCTCATCTATGTGGAAATGAAACATAAAAAGCTGATTTTAACGTTTACAGCCTTAAAGCTCCGCTCTCGTCTGGACTGAGAGGAATATTTAGAAACATATGTCGAGCACGATGAGGGCTAGAAACCTTCAGGAAGTTACCCACAACACCGGAACTGTCCTTTGGAGCCTCTGACGGTGAACCTCCCAGAGGGTCATTAGAGATGTTGGCAGCAGTAGGTTTATTCCACACAGCGCTGGTCGCTGATGTCGAGGTGAACAGAAGTGTAACGCACAGTCACGTGTGAACAGAATGAGGCACGTTAAAGGTTTCTCTTCTTCATGTGTGAAGTCTGCATAGTTTCAGTGTGAACGGAGCCTGTTTCAGGCCGACGCTTCCTTCATGCACAGCTCCTTCAGTTCAGAGCTCAGAGCGAGTTTTTAGGGAGCCAGCTGTCTCTTCTTCATTTTCTATCCTTCACTGCCGCTCAGAACAGCGGCCTGTCCGTGACATCACAGTGACGTCACAGTGGTGGAGCGGACTACGTGGCCGGGGCCTGGGATCACAGAGGGCGGCAGCAGCGGTGGGAAAGGGGAGAAGCAGTGGACGGGGCTCAGCGATGGGAATACAACCCCTCTCGACCAACCGTGAGCCTCCGCCAGCTCCTGCGGCAGGCTCTCCACCAGCCGCGTCAGCTGCTCCTCCTCCTGCCGTATGAGGTCGTCTAGGTGCCGCTGGCGAATCAGAAGGGAGGGTTTGGTGCTGACAAAATGGCGGTAGTCCTGGAGCTGCGGTTGAGTGAGGTAGCCGGACAGGATGCCGTGGACCACGCGCTGCCGCCGGTCCAGGTTCTCCTTCAGCTCCCGGGCGTCTTCGGTTTGACCGAGGAGCAGAGAGCGCTTGTGATGGAGGCAGTCCTGAGAGGAAGGAGACAACTGAGTATTTATCAGCTCACACACACTCTCATATACTAGAAACTACCAACATCTCCTGTTAGACAGAGTAAATCACTAAAATCACTACTCGCAGTCAGAAACACCAATGAAATAGCTCTGATAAACAGCTCTACAGGAAAGAGGAGAAATATGCATTTTTGATTTGTCCCTTTGAACCCTGATAATATGAGTCCTGTGCAGACTCAGCTACAGATGGATGGGAAGGTAAACAGAGTGTCAGACAGGTAGATCCCATCCTGTCTCACCCTCTCGTCCGCTCTGTCCTCCTGCGTCATGTCCTCTCTCTCCAGAGCGAGCAGCGACCTGTCGATCCTCGCCAGCCGGCTGCACAGCGACAGCAGCAGGTTCACGATCTTCTCCAGATCTCCTGCAAACACAGCCAGGTCCACATCTCAGTTTCTGACATCACCAGACCCCAATGAAACTGTAGTGACTGAATATTAATGAGATAATTCTTATTGTGCTGCTTTTGTTTCTAATAAAGTGACAGGTGTCGCACCGATGAACATGCTGTACTTGTCCCTCTCGTTGGTTTTGAGGTGTTCCTGCACCAGTGTTTCGATGCTCGCCCCGAGCGCCTGGTGACATTTCTGCTCCTCACACAGCGCCTCCTTCTCCTGCCGCAGGGCCGCCACGCTGCGCCTCAGAGCCTCACACAGCTCCACCTGGGAAACAGCGTGAGAAACACAAGGATATACTGCTGTTATTAAAGTGTGCTTTAAACTATGATGTTCAGATGAAAACAAAAGTCCAACAATAACAATATGAATAAAGACTTTTTTTGAAGGAATCTGTGTTTCACCTTCCTGGTGTTGAGGTCTTTCTCTTCTTCATCCAGATCGGTCTCCTTCTGCTGGTCTGTTGTCGTGCTCTGAGCAGGATCACAGACGCCATCTTGGATCCTGGGAAGTGAACAACATTATTTATTTACTTTGAGATGCTATTTCCTCAAGATGCTTGAGGACTGTTACACTGCTGCTGTTGATGGCACCTGAATTTAAAGCTTTTTAAGACCTCAAGATAAATTTTAATCAAATTTAAGACAATTTTTTTTTTCCTTATTTAAGCATTGCAGGTGAATATAAAGGTAAGTAGTATATATGTGGTCCCGTGCGGAGGTAGTTTTATGTAGGAATATGGCCAAGTAGACAATACAAAGACAGTATAAGGTTGAGTGGTAAGTCTAAAGAGTTTTAACATCAGTAATTTGAACCGTTGTGAAGAAGAGCTCGACTCATTTTGACAGAAAGAAATAAAAAGATAAATAAATGAAAGAAGATAAAATATTTGACCTCATAAATTCAAATTTAAAACTATTTAAAGACTTTTAAGGCCTTTTATTTATAAAATTGAAGACATTTTAAGACTTTTTATCGACCTGCAAAACCTGAAAAAATAAAAGTGAATGGAAAAGGAAAAGATAGACAGAAACTACTGTGAAAATTATGCAACTGTATTTTACTGTTTAGTATTGTTAAGAGTTTGAGTTTATGTTTTTAATATTCAGTCAATAAAAAAACGGAGTATGAGTAAAAACAGTCAGCCTCTCTCTCTGTCCACTAGGTGTCAGCGTTGTTCAGCTATTTAGACTACAGGAAGCTATCCAACTGTGAGAGGAAGACAAAACATCCATCTGCTGTGGCAGGAAACGCAGCAACAACAAGTCTGTCCTCTGAGCCCAGACATCAGCCTTGCACTCATGTGGCATTAAAAACCTTTAACGGTTTACAGCTAAGTGATGTTTTATATTGATCCACAGTTCTTCTATGATCCATCTGTGTGGTGAAGTTTACAGAAACAGTCTCTGTGGTTGGACTCTCTCCACACTCTGCTGTTGAGAAACGTTGATCAGGTTTGTCTGGTCTCTCCTGTCCTGGCTGACAACGCCAACGCCGTCTAACTTAAACACTCTGTCATCGTATTTTTGCCTTCAGGTTACATCATCACTCTGGGCTGTTCCCAGACCTCCAGCAAGTCAAATACATCTGGTGTTGTGTTCACTGACCAAGTAATCTACCAATTAGGAGTTTTTTTTAATTATGTCATTTTATCAAAATTTGTCATTATTCAATAAAGTTTCCTATTATTTTGAGTTTTTTTAATTTATTTTAATAAACAAACTCAATTATTTTGAGAGAGCTTGTAATTTTTTTTAGATAACTTGTCATTTCGAGATAAGCAAGTCATTGTTTGAGACATTATTTTCAGATGCTAAGATCTTGTTTTGAGAAGATTTCTCATTATTTTGACATACTGAGTCATTATTTTGAGATAAGTCGTCATTTCGAGAAAAGTAAGTACTCGTTTGAGACATTAACTCAAGTCATTAAGTCATTACTTTGGGATAAGTCATTATTTTGAGATACTAACACCTTATTTTGAGAAAATTTCTCATTATTATTATATATATGTTATAATACTTTCTCATTATGACTTACAAGGAACCTTTCTTTCATCACACAAGCAGAAATGCGAGTCCATAAATGTCTAATTTTCGGAACCAAAAATATATTTGCTTGATTGAGAGTTTCTGTAAACACACCCGGCAGACTCCCATTTTCAGAAACAGCGACAGAACAAAAGAAAACATTTGTTCCAACTTCCAAAACTACATCCAACTCGCACATGGAGGCAACATTATAAACAATGTAGCTGCTGCTGCACTGGGGTCAGAGGTCAAAACAAAAACACCCCCTCCTTGCAACCGACGTGAGCGAGCATGTATAACAGAGAGACGCTGCCTCTAAATTGATGGTTGTTTACCTTTGTTTCAACGAGGAAACATTCCTCCCTTGAACATCATGTTCAACCACACAAAACACAGTCAATATATCACTGACTTTAAAGGCCACAACATGCAGAGACAACAGAGGTTTGTGATGTGTCAGCAGCAGATAGGAAAAGGAGGCTGTCAGCAAACACAGCAAGAATGACAAATGATGGTTTACAGGAAGTCCTTTTACCCCAGTGTTCATCTTATCCTTCAGTTACATAAAGTCAATTTCTGCAAGTTTGGTCCCTTGGCGAAATAAACACACTCAACATGAAGGTCTTTCACCTTGTGTTACATAAATTACTTGAAAGGAAATGGTGGTGGTCAAACCAAGAGCGTGAAGAGTGTTTCATTAAAAAGGCTGATTGAAGTCTCTCTTTAATGTTTATGTTCGCAGGCAAATAAATTAAAATATTTACTGCAAAAGGAGGAGTGTCACTATGCTTAATATTAAAATTCAGTGTCTTTGTATATTTGAAATACACGAAAATGTTTGAGAATATTCAAAGGGAAAACACATGAAAGAATTACCTGTCATCCAATCTGCTGCTGCCCCTGCGTTGCCATGGTGATTTATCAACCAATTTGCTGTTTGGAAATATCTCCTCCATTAGGTCCACAGTGGATTTACCCCCCCACGTGTCCAGGAGAGGTGCCAGAGAGCTGTCCTGTGACATCTAGAAACAATGAAAAAGGAGGAATCAAAGTACGTAAGACAATAAAGACAGAGACAGAACTAGGTATTGCGAGAAAAGTAGAACCAGAGCTAGGTACTATGTCAAATGTAAAGCCAGTATTAGTTACTACAACATAGTCAGACCTTACAACAAACATGGAGCTGAACTAGACATTAAGACAAAGGGAGAGTCAGAAGTTGGTATTTGTCAAAGGTAGTCTGAACTAGATACTATGACAAAGGTAAAGTCAGAGCTAGGTCCCGCTAAAAAGGTAGAGTCAGAACTAGATGCGGCGAGAAAGGAGTGGAGTCAAAACTAAGCAGGACGAGAAGGGTAGAGTCAGAATGAGGTACAGCGAGAAAGGAAGGATTGAGTATGACAAAGGGAAAGGTTGAGTCAGAACTAGGTATTGCAAGAAAGGTAGAGACACATCTAGGTACTAAAACAAAGGTAGAGTCAGAATCAGGTACTACGACAAAGATAGAGTCAAAAATAGCTACTACGACAAAGGTAGAGTTAGAACTAAATACAACAAAAAAGGCCTGGGTACAAAAACAAAGATAAAGTCAAAACCAGGTGCTACGACAACGATAAAGTTAGATGTAGCTACTGTGAGAAAGGTAGAGTCAGAACTAGCTACCAAGACAAAGGTAAAGTCGAAGCTAGATATGATGAGAGTCAGAACTGAGTACTGCAACAAAGGTAGCGTCAGAAGTAGGTACAGCAAGAAAGGTACTAGTTATTATGACAAAGGTAGATTCAGAAGTTGGGACATAAACAAAGTGCATAAACAAAGAGACTAAAGTAGGTATGAAGACAAAGGGAGGGTAAGAACTAAGTATGACAAAGAGTGCCAGAAGTAGGTGCATAGGCAAAGGAAGAGTGAGAACTAGGTACACGGATCATGTCAGAACTAGGAATGACAACAAAGGTAGATTCAGACTTAGGTATGAAAACAAAAGTAAAGTCAAAATGATGTCAACAAAGGCAGAATCAGAGATAAACTGCTGAATCTGGATACCCACCAGCTGCCGGGCGAGCACCTCCACTTGCAGCTCCTCTGATGTCTTTTCCCTCTTAGGTATTGGCTGGTACTCAAGACCTAGGCTGTCCTCGGTTGTGGTGGATGTGGTAATAGAGGTGATGGTGGAAGGCTGTGGCTTTAGGGAAGGAGTCGGGATGGGCACAGACGAAGGAACGATGGAGGAGGTAGGGGACACTGGAGGGGACTGGAGGGATAACTTCCCGGTTGGAATGATGGAGTTGTTTAAGAACTCCATACTAGGATTAAAGACAGAGAAGAAAACAGAGAAAAAAGTTTAAAAAAAAGGTCCATGTTAATAATATTTAAATTCCAGTTTAAATATGAAAATATTGTACAACAAACCTTCCCACATTCTGGTGTTCAGCTTCCTGCTCCAACTCATGGGGAGGAGGTGGAGGAGGGAAGTCCTCCAAGATGCTTGTCTCTTTGATTGGCAGAGGAGGTGACGGAGGGGCAGGATTTTGGAGGAAGACCTCGTCAAATTCGTCCCGCGATAGGCCTGTGGAGGATTCTAGTGGCTGCTGGTGGTCAGTGTAGCTGAAGAAGCTGGACTCAGATATTCGCAATGAGGACAGGGGCTGGGGACTGGACGGATCGGAGGAAGGCGGAGGAGATGATGTCATGCTCCTGCTGTCCTTCCTGTCTGGTGGGGATGCAAGCTGGAAATGGGACAAGGGTGTTTGCATCACTGGTGAAACTCGTTTGGCGACTTCTGCAGAATACCCTCTTCTCATCTCTAAACTGAAGGCTCTCTCTCTATACGTGTCCTTTGCAGTGTCTTCTAGTATGCTGGCATCGCTCAAACTGTGTCTTGTCTGTCTTTCCATCACCAGGGTTTCATTGTTGTCAGCAGTGTTACTGCCATTACTATCATTTGTGGGTGGTTGTGGGATGCCTGGGAAGGTGATGGCATCCAGGTTGGCCTTGCTCAGCCTCTCGCTTGCCTGCCACTCAGCGTTGCTAGCACCCTGAGTCCCAGGGGGGGAAAGGGGGCAGGGCAGTCCAACGGAGGCAGCCAAGGTGGAGGTGCTGTAGGCCCGCTGCCGGTCGCTGTTCCTCTTCTGCTCCCTACGAGTGACTGGAGTGTGGGAGGAGCCTTGGTCTAGGATCAGAGCACAAGGAAGGGTCAGAGAAGAGTAGTCCTGTGTAGCCAGACCTATTTCCACTGCACTTTGTCAGTGCTAGAGAAAGGTTTGGAAGCACACATTATCATTATTTTATTTATCATTTCTTTTTTTACCTTTTTGCTTGTTTACTTTTTCAAAGCTTTAGATTATATCTTTTTATTCACAAAGGTAGAGCCAGGAATAGGTACTACAACAAAGGTAGAGCCAGAACTACATATGAAGACAAAGGTAGAGTGAGATACAGGTATGAAGACAAAGGCCAGAACTGGGTACTACAACAAAGAGTATCTGATTTAAGTATGAAGGCAGACAGAACAGGCAGAAAACAAAGGCTTTTACTTTTAACCTTAATGGTCCACATCACTAACAGATTTTAGCTTTTCTTTTAGCAGGAAATTCCCGATAGCAAGTATATGAGTGTACATTTGTTTATCTCTAATTTTTGCCTTAACTGACTGCTTCCTTCATCCTCAGCTGATGATCAATCAAATGAAAAAGCCAGATAAGGTCAGAGGATTCACTGGTTGAAGTGAACTAGTCTGCACATCTTTCAAGGAGTTGAGAGGAGGCCAAAAGTTTGCTAACTATGTGGGTGTAGTGAAGTCTTTTTTTTTTTTTATTTTGCTTACCTTGCCAAGGCCCTGCAGGCTGGACGGTGTCAAGACTGTTTCGGGAGTGTTGAGGTGAGATGAGGCCGCCTGGTAGCTGGACTTCAGCAGGTCTGAAGATAGACAGACAGACAGACAGCTAAACCATCAGTATGTTGTTTGGTCTGTTCAACACTTTCATATTGTGGCTGTGATGAACACTGCTGCCTCTAGAGGATGTCAACACAACTTTACACTGCCTGGATGGATGGAAAAAAAATCTAAAAACTGATGATTTGGAAAAGTAGACATATAAAGTATATATAATTTGTAGTACAAACAGTTTATTAAGGGCTTTCAAGTATGCTCTGTATTAGATTCGTCATGTTGTTGCTACAGTCCAGTTTCCTCACAGCGATCATTCACGTCTGATCTCATGGGCTGATTGTTAAAGGTCAGCACTCAGTGATGGTGCGTTCATGTTCCTGGTTATATTCAGACGCAAGACAGATCTGTGTAAACACACACAGGATTCCTGAAGTGACCCCTGATCTTTACATTTTAAGAGCAAACATATTTAAGAGTTTTAAGTGAACAAGTCCCTGTGGACCGGAGTTGGTATTTTGTTTATTTTTCTGTCCCTGTGCCAGGGGAGTTTTCTCTGCTTCCTGAAATTCCTCAGTTCCTCCCTTCTTCAACTCCTCTTCCTCACCCCTCCCTGTCTCTCCTTCCATTGAATTCTTTCACTTTCCTTCTTCTCTTGTTTCTTTCCTATTATCTGAACTCTTGACTTCTTTGTCTCCTTTCTTACCTTATCCTCTTCTCCATCCTTTTCCTTTTATACCAAAGGTACTCCCTCCTTCCTTGCGGAGCATCCAGAAAGTCACTTGTAAACCTGCCTTGTATTTCGTACATCTCTTTTTACCTCTTTCCCTTCATCCCCTCTTTTTCCTTACTTACAAGGCACTGGAAGTTGTCACAGCACTGATTTTTTGTAACTAGGCGCGCACTGCAGAGGCTGGGCTTTTCAGTTCATCATGGGCGCCACGAGGGGAGTCTAGCTGAGCAGGTTCACCTGTGTAACATCTCTATGACTCTTCACTGAGGGGCCACAGGGACAGTCAAATGGCCTGAAATGATTGGAAAGAAAGAGACCCACTGTAGAACTCTGACTTTACTCCCCAAGTGTGATTGGGCCTGATCTGCTCACCGGGTTTGGGACAGGCCAGGTTGTATTTTCTCAATATTCCCCTGAGATTGAATGGGGTCGTGTTCTCAACACTTAACCAGTGTTATTTTTTTTTTTAATGTCGTTATGAAACTGGCAGATCTCGTGCATAAACTGCAGGAGTAATACTGAGTTGTAATATAGTGGAGAACAGAAAGACAGCATGTGAGAGAGGAACAAAAAACAAAAGAAATACCCTTTTCCCTCAAAATAGCGCATCTGCAGGTTTTTAAAACATGGGAACGCCCACTAGAAATAGACAATAGATCCCTTTCCCATTGCCAGAAGAGCAGAGCTGTATACACGACTCTGCAGTTGGCAGGTATGCCCCTCTGTTTTTTTACTGGTGGGTCACGCTCAACATTATGGACTGCCTAGAAAGCAGGTTAGTAAACAGTGTGGAGGACAGTGAAAGTGTTACAATGGTTGCATCTTTTTTATATCTCCTACTTATTCTGTCTCTCTTTCAAACACAGTGCAGACTAATTTGGAACAATGTTCGAGCGCTGCTTGGACGTAGACGGACGGTTCTTTGTGGTGGCCCGTCATTGCATCTTGCCGGTAAAGGGGCTAAAATTAGTGCATCCACGCAGACGCCATGTTCCCATCGCTAACAATCTGAGCTGGAGCTGATAAATACCTGTGACTACTGCAGAGTCATTTGTCCTGGGTGTGAATGCTGATTGTAAAATTTTCTGCTAACAAATGTTAGTGGGGTTTTTTTGTGTAGCAGGAAAGGGTCTAAAGTGAAAAAGAGGGGCTGCAAGGTGATTTGGTCGGCAGTGTTTGCGCCTGCCTCCCCCGCAGAGGGAGAGATGTGTGTAACTTGCAACGAGGAGTATTGATCACTATCAGTGCGCTGCGTCATCGTGGACCGCCATGCGCACTCACATGATGACACACCAAAGGGTGTAGCCCCATCTGCTGAACGTGCTGTGCTGAAGATGCAGAGACGACAACAAACTCTTGAATTTTTTTTGGTATTGTCCTTGTGTTGATCTGCAGTGACCTTAAAGATGTTCTCTCTCCTCCTGTCAGGGTGTGTGCATGTGTTGGACCGTGATTGGTTGTTGCAAAACAGGTGGTGAGAAAGAGAAGCGGTGCGAGGGAACACGACAGCCCTCACCTTGTAATTAATGCTTTAATGTAAAAAAAATACATAATGTGGTATTGTTTTCCCCACAGTAGAACACTGGGCTTGCTGCAGGGTGTACAAACCGGCAACATTCCCATGCACCATCTACAGAAGCCTGCATGAGTATAAAAAGCTTCATTCCCCCTGACTCTCTCCATCCCTCATCTCCTTTCTGCACCACCTATCCTCTTTTCCTTCCCTATTCTCTCTACACTTCCTCTTTCCATCTTCCTACCTTCAACTATCCTTCCTATGATTCCATCCTTCTTCTCTCCCTCTGTGTTTCACCTCCTCTGCTCCCCTTCCTTCCCTCTCATTCCTTACTTCCTTTCTCTCTGTGTGGTGCCAGCAGCTGGGCACATGGACTCATAAGGCCACAGTTGGTTTTAAAATAGCAAAGAGCCTAAAGCGCAAGCACGCTGGCTGACAGCTAACAGCCTATTATGGAAGAGAGCGAAAATATCGGCACAGAAATGATGTGAATTCTCATGATCCCTCAGCTCGTCAGCAGGAAACAAACAGCATCCTGACATTTTGCTGAATCTAGTTCAAGCTGCGTCTCATTTTGTAAACAGAACGACATGAAAGAATCATCAGACAGACACATCTGTGAGAAAAGTTCAAGAGGTTGTTTGCCCGTCTTTCATAAATTTTTAGTTAAACTGATGGAGAAACATGATAAATGAGACGACAGGGAGGGACAGATGAATGACTGTGAGAACCCACAAGGAAAAACCTGATCTGGGATCAGCTGTCTGGTCAAAGAATGGCCTGAATGGAGATGTGACATACCTGCCCTCGGCCAGAGAGCGGCGTCCAGGCTCAGAGATGAAGACGTCAAACATCCTGACGTTGCCTGAAGGGAAGTCCTGAAACACACACAGACAAAGTTTAGTCTTTTAGGAAGAATATTCCCTCTCTTTATGGAGTCATGTTGTATTTAGATTTCATATAGTTTTTCAGATCATATCGTATTGTATCGTGTCATCATAGTGAATCTCCCGGCTTCCGTTATTTTACTATATTATGACACAATCCAACAAGTTCAGTCTGACCTGAGTCTCTCCCAGAATACTGAGAATCCACAGTAAGCTTTTTAAACATAGAATCTTTGTCTACTAAACCACAACATTACCATTTAACTCAACATGACAAACATGGTTTTGCCTTTTTATCATGAACATTTGAATACATCAATAACTGTAACAGCACTGATATAAAGATAACAATATGATCATCTTTTTTTTATCCTCCCTAACTCTCCTTGAAGGTATACATACTGTCTAAGTATATAGTAATCAGGTGGCAACCTCCAGGGACTGAAAAATAAAGCTAACTGCAGTTCCTCTAATGGCCACTTGAGGCTGGCTCCAAGAATGAGTCAATCCCGATAGATCCCCATGTTAAAATGTCAAGCTTTACAGCAGAAATAAACATGTTTACAGCTTGGTACAAAAAAAACCGTTTTTGGTCTCTGTAGCTAATTTATATAATTCACCAGTTTAAATGTAAGGCTTAAGGTTACAGATGATAAAGGTTGTGGCCACTCTGAGAGATGCTGTCCGTCGCTATCATGGTGACAACATTGTGCCAACCTCAGTTACGATTTTAAATAATAATACATGAATGGATGATGTGCAACACTGTTATGTGCAGTATTTTTCATTCCTTCTGGACTATTGTAAGGCAGGAATGCTTTTGTGCAGCTCCTCAGTTACAGACAAATTTTCCTACAGGGACAATAACGCAACGTAACGTAACGTAACGCAACGCAACATAATGTAACGTAACGTAACCATGGTGTAACCCTAGATTCACAGAGTATAGGCGTAGCCACAGCTGTTGCTATTTCAATTTGTTTTCAGTCCATGAGCGTTAAATGTAACGCTTTAGTCGCCTAAAAAAAGACTTGTTCTGTGTTTAGTTGTACAAAAAGACCCTCTGAGGAGTCAGATTTTTTCCCAGTATGTTAATTTCTTTCAATGGGTTTTAAGCCTGTATTTCACTAGCAAAAATTAGCATTGATATTATCACTCAGTACGTTTCCATGCACAGTTTAGTCGAGCTACGGTTATAGCTAAGTCACCAAGAAGATGATCAAACGTGACTATCTAAGGCAGTAAAAGTCGTACAAAGGTATCTGTAGGTGAACCAGCAGAGGGATCATTACGGTTACAGCTCGACTAGACCATTTAATTGGATCACTGTCCTTGTCCCAGTTTTCAAGCACAGGAGGGGAACTGATTTATTGACCGAAGTATGTCTGACTCCTCTACGATAGGTGGAGATATGCCCCCTTTCAGCTTAGTATTGGACCTTTTTCTGGTTCACCTATGACGTCACAGACCAAACAATCAGCTGTTGTCCAGCTGGTCTGCCACTGTTTTGAACGGGTCATCATTGCGTGTTTTCCTCCCGTCCATGTATTTCAAAATATTTAACTCATTCAGCTGAGTCTCTTCGTCCGTCCAAAAATGCACAACTCTGGATGTAGATTTCTCCATGTTGTTACCAGCTTTGTCTTCTGTTACACATTTAATGTTACTCGACTTCTGTGTCAAAGCCCGGGGCGGAAACTGTGGAGCATGCTCAGAGCGTGTCGGCCAGTTTGGGTCTGACTGACTGTAGACATGCAGGAGTAATTCGACTCTCAATCGTATTTTCTGGGTGCGTTAGTCCAACTTTGAGAAATTCACTTTCAATTAAATTTTAATTTCAATTATGATTTCAGTTGCACTAACATGTTTACATGTATTTTAAAAGTCCGGTTTTAGTCGGAGCATCGGACTATGACTAAATGCACTGTGCTAACCAACAGCTAGCGTTAGGGTCAGATCACTTCTGGCTCAAAAAGACCAGGATGGCGACGGACAAAATACCAAACTCGAGGCTTCATTAAGGGAGTCCACAAGAACCAATGATTGATGTCACAGTGACCATGTCCAACATTTTAAACAGTCTATGAAAGTAATACTTTATTTATGAGTGCGATCATTTCTTCATAATTGCTGAAGACAAAGACTATAATTTGGTATAAATTACAGCACACTAAGGTCCTGGACTGCTAATTTTTTCATGCTGTAAAAATAACTGAGCCTGACACCACTCTCTGTGTCTGTGTGTGTGTTAACTATTCAGCTGCAGCCAGCAGGCAACTTTTGGATTGCTGTAAATAAATAAAATGAACTTGAGTTGACTGGCTATGAACACTGAGACTGTCTGTTTCTGTGTCTCCGACCCGTTTTGAAAAATAAGTACAAACTAGGGCATCAGCAATCACATGTATGACCACAGACCTTGTCACGCAATGAAAACACACACAACAGCTTCAGCTCTCCACCATTAACTTTTTGTGTGATCAAGCACCGATCTGCATTTACAGTAAAAAGGAAATCACTTCATTTCACACTGTCCCACTCCACCACAGACGACACAGTATTACATCTCTCACGTGCCATACAGCTCTTTCGATGCAGGAACGTGTCCTTGCTGGTGCGTTCAAAGGCAAATTCTTTGCCAGCTGCTTAACTTAAAAACATCAACAGTGTAACAGCCGGACTGTAGGACCCTGCAGTGAAATCTATTGTTTAAAGAACAGTAAGAGGACAGAGTGTGTGTTTGTCTGACAGAAGTGTAATGATGTTTACGTGACACCGCCTGCTCTGATCACTGCAGGAGATAAAAGACAAATTCGTGCTTTTACTGCATTCCTGTAAGAAGTCTGTAGATGAGTGTATGATGTATGCATACGTGTGTGTGTGTGTGTTATCTTTGCTATCATCCACATCGGACAGCGCCCACCCAGCCACCGTCTCCGGCTCTCTGGCACCTCACAGGAAACCTCTGGGTATTTCCTGTGTGACTCAGGGCTAAACGTCCCTTAATTACAAACCGTCGTCAAATAAATGGTGATGTCAAGAGGGGGTGAATTAAGTTTAATTGGCAATCCATCAGAAGTGATGATGTATAATTTATTTTGGACCAGAGTGGACAGCGAAACTATGTATATACAGCTGATAAGATGAATAGCGACATGTTTTCTTCTGCAGTGGTCGCTGTAAGAAGCAAAGAGGGGAAGTTATTATTCTAATTATTTTATCTTTTGTCGCAACAGCTGCAGGGCAAACAGCAGAACTACGGCTTTCAGGTTACAAAGTAAACCAACAGGAGATGTGTTTGGTCACCCCTGCTCCTTTTTGAATACTGTGCAGTTGCAGTCCATGGCGTCGGGGAGCGAGATGGAGAGACAGCGGGGTGGCTAGCTAGCTAATAGAGTGGTGCAGAAATGAGTTAGCATTTGGTGTTTGTGCTGTGTTACCTGGTTCAGCCTCTCCACTGTGGGGGAGGAGCGGGAGCGGTAGTGTTGAGGAGTCATTGGAATCTCTTCGGATCTCTCCAGGAGATCCTCGGCAGAGGCTGACTTTCCGGAGCCCCGAGCTGACCCAGCCCTCTGCAGAGCCCCGTTGAGCTGCTGGGACAGTCCCAGCTTGAGCTGAGGCTCTATGGCCAGTTGCTGGAGGTCAAGGCCGCGGTCTCTGCTGGAGGACTGACTCTGTCTGCTGAGCCCTGTTTCGTGGGGCACGTCCTGGGGGATGTGTGCCTGGGGCTCAGGAAGGGAGCCAGAAGGAGCACTGGGAGAAGAAACCAGAAAGGTGTTATTAAACTGTAATAATTCAACTTCATGTTAAAATTTAAATTCCTACATTGCATGCTGTGGTAAACATGAAATTCTGTCCCACATTTTAAGGCAGTCCATCTTAAAGTTCTCAAGACATTTCACTGCAAACCACAAATGTTGAGTTACATCACTGGATAAGTGAAAAACTTTGAACTGCTGGTGACATTAGGTTTAGGTGAACGTAAATTTCATGGCTTCAGTCTGGACCAAAGTGGTGGACCGAAAGAAATTGTGTTATCCTGGCTAAAAATCAATGTTAGTTGTAGCTGGTGTCTGGTTTTGGTTACCTAATGGATGGGTGCACCGGAGCCCTCGGAGTGGTCACCCTGCCCGGGTAGAAGAGGTTGGACTGGTGGCTCCACAGGTCAGCTCCAGGAGGGAGAGTGGAGCAGGGATGCCTCTCTCCAGAGGAGAAGCTCCGATCTGCAGCAGAGTCCTGCAGGGAGAGCATGCTGGAGGTGGAGGAGAGGCTGAGGGTGTCTGAGGAGAGGAAAGAAGAGGAGGAACAAAAAACGGAAGAACAAGGAAGATGGAGATTAATCTACCTGTTCCACTCACAGTCAGTCACTTAAATATTTGCTTTACCTGTCACTGAGCCTTCATCCACCCATCAAACCATCACCCCTCACTCATCCTTTTACCTCCCTTTCTCCACCCACCTATATAGTTGCTGTTGTCAGGCTGTAGATAGGCACTATGGGGCCTTGGTCCACTCCTCTGTCCTTCCTTGTCTCTTTGCACGCCTCTCTTCCTCTCCACGTATTCTGCGAGAGCGTCGTGCTGAAGCTGCCGCAATTCAGGCCTTGATGTGGCATTCTGCATAGCCCCGCCCCCAACACGACTTGCCACAAGCTCGAACATCTTCCGCCGGTCTGCCACGCTGGTCTCTGAAAGAGGGGGACATCAGCATCAAAGCCGTGGTCAGCCAATCCTGCTGTATGACTCAAGTAGTTTTGGTTCACAGCTGTTTTTATATCTGCATTTTCCTAAGTGTATTTACCTCCTCCACGCCTGAAGAGGGCAACAGTCTCTGCATCCGAAACCCCACACTCGTTCAAGTTCTCTGGTTCTGAGTATGATCGCTTCTTCTGGTCTGCTGTCAGACGCTTGCGGCCGCAGATCCGTAACAGACCAGGATGTCCAACCGGTGGGACACTGGGGAGAGCTGGGGGGCTCGGGCCTCGTGTCTCTGGGCCGACCACATGCCGCTCCTTTGGGGTGTGAAGGGAAGTGACAGGTGGTGCCGACTGCGGTGTGATGATGATGCCCTGTGGTTTGGGCATGGTTTTGGGGCCTTTTTTCTCCAGGGAGTGGTGCTTTGCAGGGACAGGTGGAGGTTGATGGCCACTGGAGGAGGAAACAGGAGGAGGAGCTGCAGGAGGTGGAGGGCTGATTGAGGAGCTGAGGTCTTTCCGTCTGAAGGAGGTGGACCGTAGGACCTTGGATTGAGCGTCTTTCAAAGTGTCCCTGTAAGATCTGATTAGAGATAAATTTTCATTGTCAGGATGGCTCAGTGTGCACTCTGTGTTTCAACTCATGTAGCAGTGATACTAGGCTATTACTAAAATAATAAAGAAAAGCAAATAGACCAGATGGTGAAACTATCACAGAAGATCGGCGCTGCATGATTGTTTTGGCTTGCTGGAAAGCTGGCAGAACAGCTGGCTAAGGGGCTGATGGACAGATGCTTCGCTGAACTTCCATCTTTGGTCTGACCCCAGACGTCTCACCCAGATGCTCTCAGGTACCGAAATTCAGATCCAGTGGATTTACAGGAATCAATGCTCTGACCTGTTTGAGGATGCTGACTTGCAATAACCTAGGGGACCTTGACCTCCTGAAGAACTTTAAGTTGAAGGACTCTCACCTGCTGAGGAACTCTGACCTGTGGAAGGACGCGTTGAAAGACTGACCTGTTGAAGGACGTGTCCTGCATGGTGCCCATTATCTCCTGGATGTCCTGTGTCCGGGGGAAGTCTTTGCTGCTGTCGCTCTCCCTGGTTTCTTCCAGCTGGAAGCTGCTGCGGCTTCTCTGGAGGGCTGAACTCGGATCTGCTGGGGTCCTGAACATCACACAGACATCACACGGACATTTAAGTGGATACAAACAAAATGTGAAGTTATAGGCTGGAATTGTGATACATACAGTCAGATGCTATTATACAGACATTTGCTGGAATAATATTTGAATCACATAACTATACTGTATATATATAGTTTTATCTATTCCCTGCAAACTCTTTACCTGTATTTCCTGTGCTCAGTGCTGCCTCCTATGTAGCTCATAGTCCTGTGGGCTTTGGTCCCGCCGGTGCTTCTCTCCAGCATGTTTCTGAGGTCATCTGCTCCACACGGGGAGCTGCGGCCTTTCTCTGTCATCTGAATCGAAATCGGAAAACATACAGCAGTGACGCAGAATCACAGCCAACAAGGATCAGATTTTCAAATTTAGGATGTGATGCAGTCCTCGACTGGTAAGTCAAATCCATTTTATGTTGACTGATGCTGTAAACTGATGGTTCATTCATTCATTTCTCAGCTGAACCATCAAAATATGGCAACTAAACAAAATATGAGTTACCCTCAGATGGGTGGCTTTGTCCTGTGCGTTGGTGGTGCTGTGACTGCGCTGCTTCACGGTGCGACGCTCGAAGCGGCTGACCTTCTCCAGGACAGAGAGGCTGCGGTTCGGTCCCTGGCTGCCATCACCTTGGCTACCATTGCCATGGCTACTGGTGGAGGCAACACTGTTGGGGCTGGCGCATCGTTGGACCTCGGCAAGGGCGATCTCCAGACGGGTCAGTGGATGTTCTCGGTCTTTGTCATGCTCTCTGTGGTCCCAGTGCTGGTACTGCAGAGCTGCTGAGTCACTGAAGTGTCGGGGTGAATTCTGGGAGGTGGAGGCGGGTGGAGCCTGAGGCTGAGCAGGTAAGTGGGAAGGAGGCACTTGTCCTTGGGGGATCCTGGAGGATGTCACTGGCTCCGAATGAACGCTGGTCTGGTCCATTGATCTGAAGGGATGGAGGGAGGAGGATGAGAAGTAAGTAAAGGAGGGAGAATCATTCTCCAACTATTTAATGAACTAACCAACTACTCACTGTCAGGAAGCTCCTTTTATAGATAGAAAGTTATCTGGGAAAATAACATATGAGTTTGTGTTGTTGTGGATGTTTCTGGTTGCTGGGCCAGGTAGAACAACATCTCCCCTAGTTGTTGAATGATTTATTGATTGGCTATCAACTAACAGCAAAAGTTTGACAAGTCGGAGCCTTTTCTGGCAAAGGCATACAGAGGCAAAGTCCCTCCTTTCCTGGTGCCCCCCAAGGGACCTTATTGCTACAGAAATGTACAATAAAGGTTCTTGTCTCAGCCGCAAGAGACAAGACAGAAACCTCTAAATGCTCTGGAGTCTGGAGAGAAATGATTTCACCATGTAAAGTCCCCTCCGTACTGTACCTCCTCCTTTCTCCCCTGGGCTGGACAGGCATGTAGGGGTCCCTCCAATCTTGTGAAGATGAGGCCCTGTGGGAATCCTGGTTGTGCTCCGGGGACACTTGGCTGTGGGCTCTCTGGCTTGCATGAATATGGGGCCCTTGGAAGCTCTGACCATGAGGTCCCTGGTGGTTTGGGGGCCTTTGGGCCCCTGTGTGGTCCTCTGATCCCTCTCGGGCAGTTTTCATGTTGGGTCTGTAGAGTTCATAGTTAGACTCTTCCTGTTGAGGCCTGATTAAAGTACAAGACTGAGTTAGAATTAAAGGCCAATACCAACAATTTCTACAGCTTTATTGCACTAAATGAGAGTAATGCCAGAATCAGATGCGTGATATCAGCTGTGTTGTAGTGGAAGATAGAGCTTTGATTCTCTGCCAAAACCAGATTGGGCCTGACCCGCTGAGTTCAGGCCAAACAGTTCAGTTTGTGCCAGAGTACAAGTCACTATTGAACAGTAAAGGATAAAATACACATGCACTTGCAGAGCATCTTTCAAGTATTGCGACCTTTACACTACACGTCATCTTCACCCATTCACACACATTCATACACTGGTGGCCGAGGCTACCATACAAGGTGCCGCCCGCTACTCAGTTTCAAACTGAGCATTCAGCATGCATTTGGGATTCTTGCCCAAAGATACTTTGAAATGTGGGAGCTGGAGATTGAACCACAATCTTCGGATTAGTCGTTGACTGCAGCAAAAACCACTGGTAGAGAGTGATGACACTCAAAACACAGCTTATCACATTTGTTTAAACTCACCTGTCAGCCTCGTACGCTTGAGTCCTGAGCTGTGTGGAGGCAGACGATGATGAAGAAGAAGAATAGGGGTGCAGTGAAGAAGAAGTGTTGTTTTGGTATCCGTTTTCTGTCGCTGACATCCTTCCATCCCTCCGCCTCTCCGTTGCTCCTTCCTCTCTCCCTCCGACGCCCTGCTGCTGCTGTCGGCTGCTCTCCTTAGCCAGGGCGGGGTACACTCCAGAGGAGGCTGGTCCAGGGCCGGCACTGGGCATCTGTGCGTAGTGGGGCTCAAGCTGTGGGACAGGGTACGTGCCCGTGGGTAGAATGAGCCGGCCGGACTGGGGGACGGGGCCTGCAGGTCCGCAGGAGGGCCCTGTAGGGGAAGGGGGCTGGGGGAAGCCTCCACCCTGCCGGGGCTTTGTGGTGGGGCTGCTCTCTGGACTCTTCTCTATCACTGTGTGGAGCTGACCCTCAGCGCTGTACGAGCCCTTAGCTGGAACATCAGGTATGATTGTAAGAGTAGAGCAGAGGCTGACGATAGCAGAGCTGTCTTCACAACTGTTAATGCATATACATGTACACACTGTTTTCTATACCTTAAACGCTTGCTGTAATGTTATCGATATATTCTGGGTGTTTTAGGAACACTTTTAAATTGTAGAGCAGAATTAAAGTGGTCTCTTTGGATCCTTAAAATTCAAACATACCTGCACCTGAAGCCACAGAGCCACTGGAGTGATGCCAGGAACCTTTCTGCAGAGACCTGAGTTCAACACATGAGATTAAATAACACTGGATTAGATTAGAGCTCCTAGCTGGGGACAGCTGTGCAAGTCTGCCCACACAAAAACACAGTGACAGCGCTAACTGTTAGCATCACACAGCTAACATTACCAAACCTTTATTAATGGGTTTAACAGCTGAGTTGAGCCATTTCAGTGTCGGTGTCGGTTTGTTGGGACTGTTAAACCGCTGCTCTGTTAGCTTGTGCTAACAGTGCAGACTCGCTGGAAGGGGAACAGCTCCGGACACAGCAGCAACAGAAAGTTTGCTGATTCGGCACAGATCAAAGGATCGAATGCAGGTATTGTATGACTGGAGATGTTTTGATTCTACTTGATACTGGGATATTTTGGTCGATACCTTAAAGGTATTGAGTACCAATACCCAGCCCTAATTGTTACCGCATTGTAATAAAAAGTGGGATTTATACTTCTGCATCGTATCTATGTCGTAACACACTGTACACGTTGTGGTGACACAGACATCAATAAAAGCTTTGTTTCCACTGATTTATTCAGGGTTTAGTTTTGTTTGAGAATTGCAATTCACTCTGATTTGATGGACCCAACTCACCGAAGTGACCGGGCGTGCTCCAGACTGGACCAGGAGTTTGGTCTCTCGTGGTTCCTGATGGCTGCGTAGCTGTCGCTGCGCCTCGGCGGGGCCGGCGCCCCCTTAAGGCTCTCGTAGGAGCTGCGGCTGGCGGCCGGGCCCCATATTGGACCTACACTGTGTCTGTTTGATGCTGGTACACCACCGCTGCTGCTGCCGCTACTGCTGCTGCTGCCACTGCTGCTGCCACGGTAACAGACCCCTCCCACTGAACCTGGAGCCAATAGTGTAAAGAAAAACAATGATGTCATCATATCTAAGTAACATTACCTGAAAACCGTTCCTGAAGCAGAGACGTCACCTGGCATATCTCGGCTCTGCCCCGGTCTCATCCCTCCCCCGCCTCTGGAATCGCTGTTGCGTAGCATCGCAGCGGAGGTGGAGCTCAGCTCATGCTCTTGCGATAGGCCCTGCTGGGCGTCATAAACCGTCCGGACGTAACACATGTCAACCTGCTGCATATCGACACTTCCTCCTTCTCTCTGAGGGACGGTTTCCAGCGAATAGGAGCGCTCTGGGCTGAAGGAAGGCGTGGAGGCAAGGTACTCTGGGATACTGGAGCTGGTGGAGAAGGAGGAGTAGGCGGAGTCTCGTTTGCTGTGGAGGTGGTCGATGCTGTTGGAGGACCTAGAATATGGCAAGAGATTTCAGTTGAGATCATGACATTTAAAATTTTACAGCTGTGTAAGTTCTGTACTTTCAACAAAGACCCTATTTCCTAAAGGTTTTTATGTCTAAGTGAGCACAATAGGAGCAAGGAGCTGAAAGTGTTGGTATGAACCTGGCAGAGGACAGCTGGTGGCAGGAGGAGTAGGCAGGGTGAGGTCCGCTGTGGGTGTGGTGGCCCAGTGGGTGGTGGTGCTGAGCTCCAGAGTGAAGCTGGGAGGACTGCGGAGGGTCAAGGCTCTCCATGCTGCCCCTGGAGCTGTACTGGTCCGGACTCTTCCTCAGGTAGCCGCCGCCAGAGTCAAACCCACCTGACAGGTCGGTGGTTGAGGCACTGAGAGACAGAGACAGATTTATTTTTTGCAGCGTTTCCAGCAGCTAATGTGCCACAAAAGCAGGTGCTTTACGCAAATCATCAGAGGCATTTCCAGATGCAAAAGTGGGTTCTTTTTTAACCAGACATTGGCGATATTTCAGCGGGGATTGTGCCACCGAAAGCAGTTGGTTTTTTGCTAATAATTGGAGGCATTTCCAAATGCAACTGTGTGTCTGCAGCATTTTCAGCTGCAACTGTGCCAACAAACGCAGTTGGTTTTTTGCTGAACATCAGAGGTATTTCTATCCACAACCATGCCAACAAAAGCTAAAAATAAAGAAATGTAAAGTGCACAAGAGAAGACGATTAGGTGATGCAGAAACGTTACATGTTCGACCCCGTCAGATAGCTGTTGTGACTTTTACATAAAGTGACTCAGACATGAGAGCGACATGTTAAATTGCCGGGGCGTTAAGTAACCAGGTGCATGTCTGAGAGGGTTTCATTTGTTCTAACTGCTGGTTGTAAAGCTGGTGATTTGCTGCTGAATCTGCGGTTACATCACTCCAGATAACTGACTGGAATGTAAATGTGTGTGTGCATGTGTGTGTCTACGTCACAGTTTGACCCACCAAGTCCTTCAACCGAACACAATGCAATTACTGCTCTGGAAAAGGGGGACACTCTCTGTCTGTCTCCGTCTGCATTTCTCCTTTTCTGTGTCACTAACTTCTCTGAGTCTAACTTTTGTCTCGGCGTCTCTTTCTGTCGGCTGCACGGTCCGTCTGTCTTTGACTTTGTGTTTCTTAACTCCGGTTATATTAAAGCTGAGCTACAGAAATGTTACTGCAAACTTTTTATTCTCATCCACACTTTACTAACAGGACACACAACAGTCGGGGGTTGCTATGGGAGACCCAGAGGTGAGGGGGAAGGGTACCAGGAATGCCCCATTCTGTAGGCATCGACGTCAATGTCCTTTCCACCCAACACACACACACATACACACACACACACACACACAGAGTCACGTCAGAGGCCTTTATTCCCTTCTGAGAAACCATGATGTAACTTCCTCTGATGACACAAACCTGCTGACCAACAGCTTCGCTTCAAGCACCAAAACAATTATGTATTTACCAGTTTGTGCAACTGGGATGACTAAATATATCACTGCAGATACTTTAGCTGAAACACAACACATTTTTATACATAATCATCCAGCAGGAGCTCCGACTGGTGAGACAACAGATCTGAATCCTTAAACACTGGACACTACAAGACAGCAGGGACAAAACTCTCCATAATGTTAACACACACACATCCAACCTAGCTGTGAGAGCCCTGACTGACATACCAAACACCTTTCCATAACCATAACCTGACCTTGTTCGAATCTTAATTTTTAAACCAAGTAAACGGCCCTTTGAAGGATCCTCCCAAAAAGGTCCTTGCTTTCTAAAATGTCATCACCTAAAAGTTTCTCATTTCCCAAAAAGTTCTTCACTGTAAAATTGCATGAATTTCCCAAGATGTTCCCAATTTCCAAAATGCCTTAATTTTCTAGAAAAAAATGTCCTAAACTTTAAAAACTGTTTTAATTTTCCTCAAGCATCTTAATCTTCCCAAAGGTTCCTCACTCAAAAATGTCTTCACTTTCCAGATATGTTCATATTACCAAAAAAAGTTTCAATGTTCCCCACTTTCCAAAATGTCCTAATTTTCCAAAAAGTTTCTCACTGTCTATAATGACCTAAATTTTCCAAGACTTTCCCACTTTCCAAAATCCCTTAATTTTCTAGAAAAAAAATGTCCTCAGCTTTCAAAAATATTTTAATTTTCCCAAGCATCTTAATCTTCCCAAAAGTTCTCCACTTTCTAAAAATGTCTTCGCTTTCTAGATATGTTCATATCAAAAAAAATTAACACGTTCTCCACTTTCCAAAAAGTTTCTCACTGTACTAAAATGATTTTTTCAAAATGTTCCCACTTTCCAAAACGTCTTAATTTTCTTAAAAATGTTCTCAGTTTCTGATAATTTTTTCAAAAGTTACTCGCTTTTTCCAAATGTCCTAATTTTTAAAAAAGTATGTCACTCATTTTTTTTAAAAATGTCTTCACTCTTCAGAAATGTCCTTATTTTCAAAATATGTCCCCGATTTTCTAATGAAATAAAATGTCCTCTGTTTTCTAAAAATGTCTTTACTTTCTAAGAAATCTTGTCTTTTGAAAATGTCTTTATTTTCAGAAAATGTTTGTAATTTTCTAAAAATGTCTTCACTCTTCAGAAATCTTCCTTATTTTAAAAAATGTCCCTCAGTTTTTAAGTGTCTCCACTTTTGAACAGTCTATTTTCAAGAAATGTCTTTCACTTTCCAAAAATGTCTATTCTCAAAATATATCCCTCACTTTCTAAAAAATGTCCTGATTTTCCAAAAATGTCCCTCACTTTATAAAGATGTCATCACTTTCCAAAAAAAGTCCTTATTTTGAAAAAATATTCCTCACTTTCTAAAAAAGTCTTCACTCTCCAAAACCAAAATTTCCTAAAAATGTCTTGAAAGCTTCTCACCAAAATGTCCTGATTTTAAAAAATGTTTCTAAAACAGTCCTCACTTCTCTAATTACTGACTCAGGATAATTACAGCCTTGGTTACAGATTAAGTTTCCAACAGGGCAACAAAGACTGCAGATTTGTTTTTCAGGTATCAATAATCTTTATATTGAATCAACTATTATATTTCAGTGAGTCATTTCCAATCCATTCAACCCCATACAGGAGGATGGTGTGTAAAAATATCAAAGTTTGAGGTCAGTGTTGGTACAAAATGAAGAATTAGAACACACCATGAAGACAGACAGTCAAAGGTCACATTATATGACACACAGCAGCTCCTCATATTGATCCGTCCCCTTATTCCTGGACTAATAACACTAAACATTACTGAAGTGTTGTGCAAAGTGTTTGTGCAGCAGTAACCATGAAGGACTTAGACACTGATAAAGTCCGTGTTTGTGTGGTGTCATTGCGTTATTATGTCAAACCATAAGTGTCCATTAATCCCTCAGGAAAACTGTGAGGCTGTAAATAACATGTCTTTATTACTCAAGAGATAATCGCCTCATGTAGTGGAGGATAGTTTTTCTTCTGTCATCTGATGAGGGGGGTGGGGATCATTAGAAACTCATTGATCATCATGGAAACTGTAACTAAGAGTCAAAAAAGTTACAACAGCAGATTTAATTCATGTGATTTTGAGCTGGGAGCTGAAATCTTGACGCAATATTTAATATCGAGAGTGAAGACTGGTGTCTGGTATTCAGAGATAAGATACGAGATGTTTAATGTCTCTCTGAAAACATGAACTTTGACCTCCTGACAGATAGCGGCGCACAGTAAACCCAAACTCCAAGACTCAAACTATCTCTTCAGTCACTTGTAAAGGCCACACAGACACGTTACCAGTATCCTGAGCAGTACAATAAAAGATCATTGTGTGTCTTATCTTGTGTTTCTTATCTCGTGTGTGACTGCAGTGTTATTGTCTTCTTATCTACAACTACAGGTGTCCACAGACTCTACACGGAACAAGTCAGGTGTTGAATGACTCCAGTGATTAATGTCCTCGACTGGTGGATGAATGACATCATATTTATTAGAGCTGTTGTTGAACACTGACCTGGCGTGGTAGCCGTGGTGCCAGGCGCTGCTCATCGTGTCCATCCCTCCCTGATCCGACGGCTGCTGACCTTCACCGAGCTTAGACGAATGCCACGAGTGAGGACGGGACGCCGGCTCACTGCGTCTGAGGGGTTGAGATACAAAGAGAGTTAGTGGACGTGCAGTCACTCGTGTTTCTCACCATGTGCCATGTTGAATTCACGCTTTTAATCAAATCAAATATTAATTTCTTGCACTGCACTGTGATATGTTAGCTTGTTTTTATTTCTGTTCTGCAGCTCTTAATAGTGTTTTTAAATGTCCTCTTATAACGTGTTTCTTTTGCACTTTGTCTCACTGTTTTTGTCATTTTATGCAAAATACTGAATTGCCTCGTTGCAGAAATGTTCTGCATGAATAAATTTGCCTCTAGCGCCACATTCTGACATCAGATTCAAGGAAAAGTTTATAATAATCTGCAGAGGAAGAAAAAGTCAACACGCATGGTCCGCCAGCCTCGTGTTGTTTCTGTTGCACCATCATCTCATGACACTTGAGAAAAATAAAATGAAGGAAGGAAAACAAAAGGTATTTTTTTAAAGGAATAGTCTGTATGCTTTCTTGCCTACTTCGATGAATAGATTGATATCACTCTAATATCTGTACATATGTGGCTGAACCTGTAGACAATTAGCTTAGCTTAGCATAAAGACTGGAATCAGGGGGAAGCAGTCAGCTCGTCTCTGACCAAAGATTACAACAATCCAGTTGCCAGGCAAACAGTTAAGACTCCACAGAGTTACTGGTCCTGGTCAAAACATGATCAGCCACAGAAATGCCATCAATAACAAGTTGTTATCTTTACACTTCAAAAAATAAATGAATGAATGAGAGATTTAACACCTGCGTGCCTATGTGGAAAGCCTAAGATGGAGAGAGCAGCAGCAATGACAAACAGAAATGACACCGATGGGGTGGAGGCAGGTTGCAAAGCAGCTTGCAGAGGAAGCAGCAACAGTAGGCAGGCCAGAGCAGTTTAAACAGGGCGCCATGAGTGAGATTCACCAACTGGTTGCAGAGAAAGGAATCATGTGATCTATCAGCTGACTCCCTTCATCAATCAGCTGATGTGCAGGTGTTTTATCAGCAATTAAAAAAAAGAAACAGCAAATAAAAGCACAAATAATAAGTGACAGACTGAAGTAAAATAGAAAGTGAGCGCAGCAGAGTGAGGACGACACGACTGGTACTGACTGATTTCTTGTGTTTTGTTCATCTGACGTCTCACACACAAAAACAACTTCCTCACTGGCACATTATTTCAGGGATAAAAAATGCGTTTGTTTGTGGTAATAACCTTCATGACATCACCGTCATTACTTCTGAACCTGTTATCTAACCAGCTATGATAAGAGAGACGTTGAAAAGCACGGCGGTTACAATCCCCTCACCCTCGTCATGTGTGACATGTTCTGTATTTATCCGCACAGATAAACAGGAAAAGATGGTATCTGAGTAAGTGGGAGACAGAGACATGAAAGCTTGCATGTCTGTGAACCCCAGGAACCTGGCTAATGACAGGACGCGACTGGAATACCTCAACACGTTATCATCGCTGGTACACGTGTACAGATATTCACCCTCTCCATTAGCTCTCACGAGATCGGCTGGAGAACAGTGTGGTCTGATTTTTGTTTTGAGTTTAAAGTCTAATTTTGGACCACAATAATCCACATAAAAACGTATTTTCGTCTTGGTCACGTCACCATGGTTACGTCCAAGTCCCAAATGTCAGACTTATACATCTGACAAACTCTTACAGTCTTGAACACTCAGATCTCACCGGTGGGGATAGTTTAATTTTTAGCGTTGAATTGTGGTCAGAGACCTGTGACATGTTGACCTATGTTGCAAAGAAATTCTTCCCGCCTAAAACACATGAACATGGTTGCAGGAAAATGTAATTACTGTGGCAAGCTTGGCGTGTTTTCAGAAAAACGGTTAGCCACGTCACCGTGTGAGACACCAACTGCACAGAGTGGAGCTCTCATGATAAACAGAGATAGCAGGGCTGTGTACACACCCAGGCGCCGTCTCACCATCCCGCGATAGACTAGCATCCAACTAACAAGTTGAACAGCGATATGCTACTGATTCACCTCACACATTAACACTCAAACACAAGGCTGTGTCTCACACAAACACACACATACACATGCAGCCAGAGAGGTAACGATATCGATTTATCGGTCCGATATAAATCGTGCATCCCCGAGTAGAAATAGTACAAAAAGAAAAACAAAAAAAAATAGAAACCCATATGTGGTGGTCAATCTTGACATTGTAGCATGCCACCACAAATAAATGAATGCATGGGAAACACTGATAGCGCTGATTACCTCGGCCAAGGAGGTTATGTTTTCGCTTGCGTTGGTCTATTTGTCTGCAAAATAACTCGTAAAGTTCTGAACGGATTTTGATGAAATTTTCAGGAAGGGTTGATAATGGGACAAGGAGCAGATGATAACATTATGGTGGTGATCGGTTGAAGCGAATAAAATAATAAAATGGCGGGAAATCCGAGCTGCTTGGTGGAGGTCTGCGCTCTCCCAGTGCTCTAGTTAATTTATCATTTCATCAGAAAAAAATCTCTTCCCTTTTTCTAGCTATAATCTGTCCTGTCAAATAGCCAGAAAAAAATCTTTACGAACATCCAAATCCCAAAATCGGAAACTGATTACCTACGCCATGAATGAATATCCGAATAGTCAAATATTCTGGTCCAGTTCTACTGATTCCTCGACCTGAACATACCTCTTAACATCTCCCGTGTTTCTGACTAATAAACTGAACATGTGACCTGTTTTACCTGGAGGTGAACCTGAGGACTTTGTTGATGAGGCCGGTCGCCAGGCCGTTGACGCTGGCCTCCGAAGGCGCTCGACACAGCGCCCCATCCGACCGTCCCAGCTCTGATTTCTTCTGCTTCTTCCGCAGCTTGCGGCGGTAAAACGCCTCCAGCAGCTCCATCGCCTCGACTCAAAGTCCACTTTATTCTCGATTCTGCTGAACTGCTTTCTCCTCAGCCGCACTCTGACTTTCTAACTGCTTCTTCTTCTTCTCTTAGACAGTCCCAGAAAGTCCCATCTCCACACCCTTCGCTATGGGCTGTTTGTTTGTTGCGTCCTTCTAGAAAGCTCCAAGAAAACCTACTTTCTGGTTTCAACTCTACTCAGATGTGTCCTTACATGCTCTCTGTGTATAAGGGTACTTCCAAAAGTCCTCTCATGAAACCTGCTGCAATCTTCTGTACATCATTACACCTCCTGGACCTTCAGCCGTCTTCATTTGCCATATCTTTACTTTACCTTTGTCCTACTTGTTTAACCTTTAACCTTAAAACCTGCTTTGCTCTCCTACATCTGCGCCTTCTCAAACCTAACACAAATTAACACCTTCCTTTGAAGTCTCAGTCCACTTTGAAAAAGTTGCCGAACAGACCAATGCAACCTGACTTTTCGATGATCACCTACTCCTCTTTGTATCGAAAAGACTCGCCACGACCGATCCCGTCTCTACCACCCTCTGATCTGTCTCTTTGCTCCAGTCCACATCGAGTCGCCCTGGTCCCCGAGCTCATTAAGCAAATGAAGCAATTAAGTGTCATTAAGCCGTATGATAAAAGCATGAAGTAAACATCCTCGGCCCAGCTCGCTCTGGATGGCCACTGCTGATGTTTGTGAGCGAGAGAAACTGAGAGTCTGAGGAGAGACAGAGAGGAGGGAGGAAAGAAAAGAGGGAGGTAGGGTGGAAGATAGTGAGAAAGAATGAGTAGCAAAAAAGGGAGGGAGGATGGAGGGAGATAAGACTCGTTAGGGAGAAGATACTGAGGAATGAAGCAACTGTAGGGCTGATAGAGAGATGGCAGAAAGAGAGGAAATGCTGGGAGATAAAAGAAGAGGAGGATATAGGAGGCAGAAGGATGGGAGAGATGGAGCTCCACAATATAGCCGTGAAATAAAAAATAAAACAGAGAATAACTTCAGGAAGGGGTGAGAGGTGAAGAGGACGCAGCAACAAGTGTAAAGGTGAGAGAGGAAGGAAGGAAGGAGGATGGAGGAGGAAGCAGAGGGAGGACGCGTAAACACAGAGAGAGTTGCTAAAAACAGTGATTAGCTCATATCAGCAGAAATGGATTCTGAAGCCTCGAGGAGAAAGAAGACGTCTCATGATGCAGCATGTGCTTCTACTGTGAACAATCAACTGACTCTTATTGACTGTTAGATTGTCCCGACTGGAGTCCAGACACATAGCAGACGTATTGATTAAAGTAAGAAATCTGTTATGGGAAGGGCACAACATAACACATTTCAATTTGGGCTAAATGTGGGATTAATTTGCACATCTCTGCTACATATAAACAGTTGTTGTTCTTTTCTGGAACTTTACTTTCTTCTACAGATGCACCGCGAAGTGGTAGAAGTGAAATGTTCCATACAGGTATCCACCCATCTGTTAGTCTGTCATTGATTTTCAGTGGTTGGACCGATAGATGTACACAGACCTGGTAACCTAGATCCACATGTCAAAATATGAGCACTGATCGATGAATGTTGACAAGACTGTGAAACTGTGTCAATAGGATACCTTGCTTGGACACAGTTGGTTACGTAATTCAAAAATGGTGTTATGTTTTAGGCAACAAGGCAGTTGCTAAGGTGATATATGGCTGGATTCGGTGACTTACACAGGCAGCTCAGTAATCGAAAAACATGTATAACAAAGAAATTTACTTAAGTTGGCTGAAAACTTTCTTTGCTACTGAACTCTGCTGTAACACGTCCAATCTCTGTTGAATTTGTGGGTCATTGTTTGGTGGTATCGTGGTCAACTGTCCAGAAGCACAAAAGGATCGAGCTTGTGTAAGTCCATGTTACAATTTACCCTGCGTTAGGTTGTGCCTAGTGCTCCCTTAGGATTTCGGTATCACTATTGCATTGACGATAACCCTGTTTACACAGAGATCGTGCTGTAGGGCCGCTATAAAGTCCCTTCTTTACGCTGCCTTTGCATTTTTACACAGAACCAAACAACAGTGGCATCACTCTTGCGGCATTGCAGAAGTGTGGCAAGCGCAATGCTGTGCATAGACATTTTGCAAGGCAGGTGCTCAAGTGGAAAAAGGGCATTCCTTCTTTTTTTGTTTTTGCTCGCATGAAGTGCTGGTGCAAATAAAAACAATAAGAAAAGAAAACATTGTGGGCACGCAAAGTGCACCCTGCTGGGTGGCTTCTATTTGCCAGCACCTTGAGGCCTAAGTATACAAACAGTGCATTTGTGCACAGTAGTCTTGCAAAAAGGGCACTTATCTAGACAGAGGGCAAAAGGGCAGGTGCTTGAGCAGCACCTGGGGTCTATCTGTGCACGTGCCTGGACAAGTGTGAGGTGTTACACAACAGGGTTAGCCTCTAGTGTGACATATAACATAACAGTCATTTACTGTCCCTGTTATGCTGATCTCGCAATCACTTGGACAATAAGGAGCTCCTGGACCTCATTGTTTCAAGAGATGTCCCTTGAAGATCAGGGATTTGGACAGTCAGTCAGAGACTCCTCAGTCAACTGAGATTGTTTCAAGTTGAGTGGTTTTTCTGCTAGTCAGGGTACGTCTGAGGACGTGTTTTGGTCCCCAGATTTTCACTCTCATGCTACTCTTTGGTACCGTAAGGCTCTGATATAACTTAATCGTCTCTCTTCTGCTTGGAAGTGGTACATTTACAGCTCACAGATATTTAATACGACCCAGTCTCTGGCTTTTGTTTGACATCTACACAAATGTTGTTGCACATATACAATCCATTGTTAGCTCAGTTAGCTTGTTTACTATCTTACATGGATGTGGCTGTTACACTGAACGTCCTGCTGAGCCTTGTTCAAACCCTAAAACTTTGAATGGAAAAAAAGAAAGAAATGAATTCTGGAATATTCAAATTAAACGGCCGAATCTGATTTGACTGACATAATTCTGACTTCTTCTGCTGTTGTTTCCCAAATTTGTGGACATTTCCAGGCACTGTTCTTCTTTTTTGCGTTGCTGCCAACTGCTACCAGCTACTTCTTAAATCTCCCGGCCATGGGTGAATGTAAAAATGTTTTTGAATAAAAGTATAAAAACAATTTAACAAATTAATCTAAAAAATGTCATTTTCAGTTTGTATCTGGGCCCAAACCCTGAAAGTCAGGACTGAGACCAGAGCCTGATTGGTGGCGGTTTGAACCATGTGAGCTGAGATAAATTATTACCATGAACCATTAAGAAAAAGAAAATGTTTGTATTGACACAGTCTGGCTCAAACTGTCTTAACTGCCGTGTGTGTGTGTGTGTGTGTGTGTGTGTGTGTGTGTGTGTGTGTGTGTGTGTGTGTGTGTGTGTGCAGGGTGTGTCTCTGAACAGAGACCTTATCTGTTGCCGTGGGAAACTGTTCCTCCAGCCTAGAATAATAATCTCTTTGATCTTCTCGGAAACTAAAATTGGACAGAGAGAGGTCGGCAAAAGTGGATACTGAGGACACACTTTAACTGTGAGTGTGTCTAAAAATGTTTGGGAAACTATATTAACAGCTTTTATGTGTGTGTAGGTTAGTTTCAAAATTGCATTTAATTATATGCAAAGTAAGGTAAGCCATACCAGGCACGTGCACAAACGGCTCAAGCACCACCCATGACATCAATGCTCAATTAAGTGCATGTTGTAACCTGAGAACAGCATTCAAGATTTACATCTGCAAGAGTGCAAGAGCCCCTGCCCCTCCTTCATTAACGTCTCTTGTTATCACAACCAATTTAACAAACTCAAATTGAGCACTCCGCAGAGCAGCATCTATGTCTCCCTGTGACCTGCCTTAACGGACATCCAGTTAATGATAGTGTTTGCCTAAAGCCTTGGCATTGTTTGCCACTGTTGTGAGATTAAACCAGTATCAAGCATCTCAATACAGACAGTCTAATTTAGGCCAATCACTAAGCTTAACAACAAGTAAGCTAGACTGGTGTAAAACCACACCGTCTCCCTTCAACTCTCTGACAGATTCGGGTTCACCAGCTGCCTGGTGCAAGCGGAGACAGACACCGAAATGCTTTCCCACTTCCGCTTGTCTTTAAAAACCAACCTTAACTTGAAATAAAGTTTAATTCTTCCAAGTTTCCTTTGGTCTAAATCAGGGACTCATGTTGTAACAAAGTTGTATAATTGCCTAGAGTTGGTTCATGTTCTCACGGCAGCATTTACAAGAGGACCAGATCAAATGCCTTGTGTGAGAAAGCTGCTCTTGATTGGTCAGAATTTCCATGTGGGAAAAATCCAGGAAGTAAAGCAAACTAGAGTTCTTGATTTCAACCCGAGCCCGACCCGAATAAGCCCGAAGGGTCGGGTCGGTTTGGGCCAACTAAATAATTGAACACCTTCTCACCACAAACCACAGTTTAAGAGAGGAGATTAGACGTGCAAAAGCAAGGCTGGAGATGAAGCTGTCAGGGTCTGGGGACGCAGCAGTTTGGAGTACAGGGCCAACAGTCTCAGCAGGGAGGAAGTGGAACCCAAGGGAGGCGGTTCAGCGATAACAGCATGGGCGTGTGGGGTTTGGACTAAGCATAGCACAGCTTACACAGAGCGCAGCAACAGCAGGTGGCAGGAGGAAACTTGTTGTAGAGGAGATTCAGAGGCAAGACAAGGCCACTGGGAAGGGGGAAGTGTGGGGCATGGAGGCAGGCAGGACTGGATTCATACTGGTAGCAGTTTATAAAGTGTTCCATCTCCCCAAAATCTTCGTAAATGAATAGCCAACGTGTCCTATGAGTTCAGGTGTAGCCTTAAATTCTTAACAGATGTACAACAATTTTGAACAAACCTGATGTCGGGCAGCTAAAGGCAGGGAAGGACTGAAAAAACAGACTAGGGGTTCATCTCAATCCCTGATCTCGCATCGACGTTTCCCTCACTTGCATCTCTTCCTCGCATCTTAGCTCCACATTTGTAAAACACGGGGGGAGAGATGCAAGGAGAGAGGAGACAAGGAAATATGCCTGTAGAAAAATGACTCATCTTTTTCTCTGAAGCGTCACGTGAAACGTTAGTTTAACCCTTCCATTTTCATTCCTTTAAGGGTCATCCTGACTGATAACAATATATATTTCAGTCAGGAGCCATTTAGTCAAAGAAAACTTTATTTACATTTGCAGTATTATATTTGGCAGTTTGGCTCTGGTCTGGGGCCTCTCTGCCTTTCAGCATGCGTACGCAATAAGCCTCTTCCACTCACCTACATGGAAAGCCTTAAGGCAGAGGAAGCACAACTCTCTGCCCTTCCATGCGCCTACATGGAGAGCCTTAACAGAGAGCACACCTTTCTGCCCTTCCACATGCAGACAAGGAAAGCCTGAGGTAAAAACAGCACACCTCTCTGCCCTTCCACGTGCAAATGAGGAAAGCCTGAGGTAGAGAAAGCAGCAGCAAGTCCCGAGTGGTTACATTGCAGCCTGTGTCACAACTGCCGCCTGCAGTACTCTGTCAATATTACACCAAAACCGAAACCGAAACTGTTGTTCCCATTAGTCACTTAGACTCAAAAACATGGAATAACAGGGTCCAGGTTAAAAAATACAAATACCAAACCTCTCCGTTAACTGTAAACCACAGTGAAGTCCCCCATCACAAAAACACAAAACACCAGACTGGACGTTGCTATGACTCCTGAACTGATTGACAGGCCTGTTAATATATGCAATAACGCTGCACAACACTGTTTGTGTTTAAACTGTGTGTGTGAGTGTGTGTGTGTGGGTGTAAGGGAGTTTGCTTGTATTGTGTGTGTGTTTTGTGCAATTACACGGTGATGTCGTTTTAGAAAAATGTGGTGATTCAACTAAAGAAACATGTGAGGAGGAAAGAAAAGTGAGGAGGAGACGAGAAGGAAAACAAGACCAAGAGGAAAGGAAAGAAGGGGAAGTGAGGAGATGGAACAAGGAGGAGAGGAAAGGAGGCAAAGTGGCCAAGGACAGAAGGAAAAGTGAAGAGAGGAAACAAAAAAAGGATAAAAGAGAGGAAAATGAAAGCAAAGGGAAGAAGAGACTGTGTGTTTATACATCAGTCTGTCTGTCCTCTCCATACTAACACCCAGCCTCATGGGGCTCTGATGGCCCACTTCCTGTCTTTGGACCAATCAGAGACAAGCATTGCCCTCCCTCTACCCCTCCTCTCCCCTCAGTGGTATCTGATAACCACCCAGAGCCCAGGGGATTGTGGGAGAATGGAGTCTTTCTGCCTGTTTATCTCTGGCTCTGTGAGACCGACAGCAGAGTACATTTTAATGACCCTGTTGTTACAGCATGTCGCTGCTCAGAGGCACTTCGGCAGGATGCACAGATGACAGTTTTATGCAACTGTGCAGTCACCCCTCCAAAATAAAAGTATTGGAGCCGTGAGCGTACAAAGACCATTGTTTCCACCTGCACTACTTAAAAAATGTGTCAAGGCCTGATGAGTTTTGGGACTATTGTAACGACAGAGTCCAAACTTTTTACTGACAGGCTTCAACTTTAATTCTGACAGACTTTAATGATGACAGAGAGCAACTAGGCAACAGGACACAAGAAAAATCAACAAGAGTAAATGTGTGTAGTGTACATCAGCACCCTCCTGAGGCTGTGATGTACACTACACACACACTAGAGCACTTCTAAGACCTGACCTCCATATTAGGACGAAGCTGGCTGCAGCAGAGTGTCAGTATTTATAGACTGTTTGTCTGTGACTGACTTGATACACACATGACTGTAAGATAAAGAGAGATAAGCTCCTATAGATCAGACGAACAGGCTTTGTACCTTCACACACAGCATCGCAACATGTAATTCACACTTAGTTTGCCATAACCGAGTCTGGTAACTTCTTATGTAAGACCACAGGTCACTGTGAGAGGGGGCATCTGGGGCAGATAGAAATGCAAACCTGCCTCCTGAAAACTACATTTATACCCCTTTTCAACAGTCATGGGCTGGCTTGGTTTGGTTTGGTTTGGTCTGGTTTGGGCCATCAGCCCAGCGCTGCAGGGGTTTGCATTTCTATTCCAACATAGCTTCCTGCTTGAAGATGTGTCTTTAACTGATGACGTTTAAAAACAGCGGGCTAAAGTCTCCTGTTATTTTTGCTGCATGTGTTTTTCCACAGCAGGGCAGGTAAAAGAAGTTCACCTGTTGGAGGTGAGCTGTTTGCAGAGGTGCAGTAAGAGCCTGTTGTCTGCAGCTCTTCATCAACATCTCTCTGTGGCTGTTTCTGCTTTCACTCTTCCTCCCTGAGAGAAGCTGCTAATAAAGTTCTGCTAATTCAGTGATAAGCACATTTCATTTCCTGTAGATCCTTCACAATAAAAGTCTCCTTGTATTTTGTCATGTAAAAACTTTTCTTGTTTACACTGTTTGTTTCCCTGTTGATGTGAGTTTGACCCCTGAGTCGCAAACACACAACAGGACACAAATAACACACACACACGCGCAAAGGAAGCACAGACAGGACATCCTAACACCAGCGGTGTTGACCTCTTCAAATGACGGCAGTAAACCTGTCACTTATTTGACATCACTTCCTGTTCGACCGTCCAACACAGTTTGAAACACAGAGAATTTATGGACACTGGAAGGAACTGTTGACATCCAGCAGCGAGGAGGTACAAGTCAGCGACACTACAGCAGCAGCTACAACTCTGTTCGTCCTTCTGTCTTCACACCACTCTTTTTTTAAACACTCAGGATTGAAACACGTAACACTGCATGAAACTTCAGTCCCTCACAGAGATGTCAGCTCATGAAAGCTGGACAGTGTCCAAACCAACCTAATCTGACTTTGAGACTTCAGGCCTTGCTCAAACCGCAAACTTTGACGGCTGAAATGACACCTGTCACTGGCAGATTTTTATCAGCTGTAGCTCATAAACAGCTCAGATTGGCTCCATGAGCAGGCGTGCAAGAAGATTTCAGTACACCTGAGTGTCATGATACTTTCTTTGTGATGCTGCATCTATTCTCAAAAGCACTATCAATTTTTAATTTATAATCTCATCAGTAGCCAAACGTAACACCATGTTGTGCAACATTAGCTGTGACTGACGGACTGTAAACTTTCCCATGTCCAACAGAGCAGGACTGAGCTGCTATTATTAGCCTAAAATGGAGCGACGCCTGTGAGCTGGTTCAGGCAGTCAGCTCGAGCTGCACTGATTCATGCATCATACCTCACTCTCCATCAATCATCTACAAAACACACCCTCCCAATCGGGCAGAATGTTTGGGCTGCAGAAATTCCCCAGCTCTCCCTCTGCCTCGTCAGTGCCGCTGTTGCCCTGCATCAGTGTTACTGCCTGCTCTGTCAGCCCCACCTCCAGCCCAGCATCCACCTGCAGAGGGATCGAATCATCACTCTGCAGTATCTCATGTGAACGTAATTGTGGGGAGCGATGAAGCCGCAGTCTAGACGCTAAACTCTTTACTCTGCTGTTGTGATAAACATTTCAAATGCTAGATGTCTGACTGAACTCTTTTACAGTAGCATCAAGGACCTGCTCAGACATATACGAGAATTCTACAAAGTGGATGTGCAGGTCGTGAACAGGATCTTTCTCAAGGAAACCCAACAAAACAATGTAGAATTGGCCTTGGGTTACCAGGCAGTAAGCTACTGACCATACTAAAGACTGCAGCGTACACTGGAGCAGACAAACACACTGTTAAATTCATTTTTCTCACTTCTACGCTTGTATTTTTAGAGACCGTTAAACAAAGGAAACCACCGTCTAAAGTCTTTATATACAGTGTTCCCACACATTATCATGGACAAAATTTCAAAACTTTTCTATGACTTTTGTCGTTATGACATGATAACAATTCAGCGTGTTTTGGGTTCACGTGACATTGGATAACCCGTCAGGGGGCGGCATGAACCCAGGAAAAAAAAACGTCACAGTATAGTCGTTATGTTGTGGTAGCCTTGTGTAATATTTTAAAATAATAGTGGTAATATTATTAGTAAAATATTGTATCACGAATACGCAAAACGTCTAATATCAGAATTATTGGCCACTATAAGTAACAGAAAATGAAAACCGTGAAGTTTTTCCATTTCTATCAAGCATCAAATAAGTTGTTTGAGTTAATTTGCCTTATTTGACATCACACGTCCTTCAATGCAACTACTGCACATCGTAATGTCAATGCTGAAACGATATATCCTGCAGCAATAATATTGGAGCAACGTTACGCCAACAACTAACTCACAAAAAATAAATTTGCTGTTATCTTACATTACATGGAGGGTTATTCCTGGAAGATTACTGCAGCAATTAATTTTTGATTTTGATTTTGATTTTTACTAATTCCATGACTTTTCCAAGCCTGGAAAATTAGATTACAAAACTCCATGACTTTTCCAGGTTTTTCAATGACCGTTGGAACCCTGTATATATAAAGTACTGCTCCAACTGTAGTCCAGACTTTTACATGTGGAGAAATGAAAAGCTTGACAGGCCTGCTGTGCTGTTTGAAGGAGGGATTAACTGAAAGAGGGTCTCAGCTGTCTCCTACCTGTTCTTGATGCGTAGCTGGACTCCTCCCGCTGAACATGTTCTGCTTCGGTGGGATGACAGTGGTGTTTGTTGTTGTTGTGGTGGTGGTGGTGGTGGTGGTGGTGGTGGAGGTGGTGATACAGATGTAAGAGGAGGAGAAGGAGGAGGAAGAGCAGGGATGGAGGGATGTGAGGAGCCAAACTCCTCGATGTATCCTGGATCAAACTCCCTGAGGAGAGAGGCAGACAATGATGAGAGATGCATCCTCTGTCTGCATTATGTTTTGTTTTCAGAATATTGGTCCTTTCTGTCTTCCTTTTTGCTTTCTTTGTGATTTTCCGTCCCAGGACAGATAATGGCTAATCTGCTGTACAAGCATCACACCCACAGAATCACCACATGGCTGCCAAAGTAAACCAGGCCTGCTGGCTTCAGGTCCGACAGGTTCAAACAGGACTATCTGCATAACTTTTTCTGTTTCAATGTCATCACATTCACAGTTTAATCGTTTAACAAACAATGTTCACCACAGTGGCCTAAAGAGTGTGATTAATAAGATAAATATGCTGCAGGTCAAAGGTCAAACAGAGGGTATCAATGACAGTGAAGAGGTGAACGTTTAGAGGTCACAGGATCCTGGAAGTAGAGACACTCCTTTGAGTCTTTTTGTTATTCCAACAAAAAGAGAAGTCACTCATTATCTCTTAAAGTATCTGACTCAGTGAATCACCTGTCTGCACACACATCCAGCAGTTATGGAGCAACATTAACATTCAATAGGAGTCCTTGTGTTTGTGTCCACCTGATGAATGTCAGTCCAATATTCACTGTCTTTTAGCTCTGTTTTTGGTCTCCACCACCTCCTGAGGAACATATCCATCTCTTTAGCTGCTAAATGCTCCACCATGTTCATCAGCTCGTCTCTAACTGTGTCTGTCTGCTGTGTGCTGCTGAGTGAAACCTCCACCGTCCAAAATACAACAACCATACCAAAACTATTTTACATGTTGTATCTTGTCGACTAAGGGCCTGTTTATACGGTTACGTATATTTCTGAAAACAGGTATTTATCTTTGTGTTTGCACCCATCATTTACACGTAACCAGCGTTTTTCTCACCGAAAAGGGGATTTTCAAAAATGGCTTCCAAAGTGAGAGTTTTTAAAAAATATCCGTTTATATGGAGACGTGTAAACAGGATAGACGGAGATTTTGGACATTGCAACCCAGTTCGCACATGCCCATTAGGCGCCTGGGAACCACAACAACAATGGCGGATATATGCAAACAGAGATATCGTTTTCACAGCTGAACTTGTAAACCCGGATTTTTTTTATAAAGGATAAATAAAAATCCATTTTTATTTGTATCTGTATCCATGTAAACAAGGCCTTAGTTGGTGTGGAAATAAAAGTTGTAAAAACAAGACAATGTGTTTTAGCAATCAGCCTCAGGACAGACACATCCAATCAGAGAGCTAGTGGCTTCGGTCAGGGTAAAGTTACAAATTCATCTTTTTTTAACTTGGATAAATTCAGGAATTTTCATCAATTCAATTTAAAATTTTGAACGGATTTCGGATATTCAATTCAATTTTATTTTATTTCTATAGCCCAATAACATAAGTCACAATTTGTCTCAGAGGACATTACAAAATATGACTCCCTCTGTCCTCGTGCCCTTATAGGAGACAAGGAACTTCCCCAAAAATAGACCCTTCAACTAGGAAAAAATGGAAGAAATCTCAGTTAGAGCAACTGAGGAGGGATCCCTCTCCCAGAAAGGACAGATGGGCAACAAATATTGTGTGTACAGAACAGACCAACGTAATACACTTAAAATACAGACTCCATCCTATGTACAATATGATATAAATTCAACACTCCCTGTTCAAGGCAGGAATTTTGCACCTTTATTCCGCCTCGCTGCTCTGTATAAAAGGTACAATCCCGGACTGAGGGGACAGAGATGTCCTGCCTTTAAGCCTGCATCGGAGGTAGTAACAGCGTCTACCCAACGTCTTTGTAAAAGGGACAGCCAGCAGGACAGGAGGGTGTAAAGTTTTGAGGACGTCTTATGTGTGCCACCCACCGCCAGAGATTTAAAAGCATCTGATAGCAGTTAGCAGCTAACCCAAAGAACAAGAACAGCCGCAAATGTCCGCAAATGGGGAAAACAATGAGGTTCAGGAGCAGATAGCAGCCTCCATTTAACTGGACAGTAAATGATCGGCATTGTCATATTATGCCATTGTCATTGTTTATAAAGCGCTGTTGACATGTATGCGTCACGTCTCTTTTGCTTCCAGGATGCCGTCATGCTGATTAAAATCACAAGCTGTTGTTTAGTTCTGTGGAAAAAAGCAAAGGTGGCGTAAAGAAGGGACTTAGTAGCGGCCCTATGTAGTATGATACAACTCTGACAAATGACTCCTGCATTACTTTGTGACATGAATAATGGGAGGATTTACTGCAGCACTGCTGTATTGGACAGCATTAGTTTTTATGAGGTGTACCTAATAAACTGGCAACTAAGTGAGTGATGAGTGAAGTGACGCCTAACAGATAGTTCAGGCTCCTCTTACTGCAGAGGTATCTGTCTTTAATCAAACAGTGTTTCCAGCAGAGACATTTAAACAGAGAGGTGAGCACAGGAGACAATACACACCTGACACACACACACACACACACACACACACACACACACACACACAAAGAGAGAAACACACCCAGCCTTATATTATTAACTGAGGACATTCCACTGATGAGTATTCAGAGCATACAAACACACACACACACACACACACACACAGGTGCGCAGATAAAGGCCCATTAAAGTGAAACCTGTCGAGCTGGTCAGAGGAATGTGTGGCAGCCACAACACCCTAAATTCACCTGAACAGGAGGGACGCATTCCACTTTACATCTCATCACACACACGCACACACACACACACACACACACACTCACACACTGCTCTCTCTGTATCTTCTACCTGCTCAGTTGTTTTCAGGTCGTTACTCTGACATTCTGAGGTCAATAGCGAGGAGGAAAAGTCTGAATGAACGCCTCCTGACCTGCAGTTGAACTTCAGGCTCTTTACCCAGTTATTTTAAACGCTACAGGAAGTGCAGCAGTCTCCAAATAAACTCTGGAGAAATGTGTCCAGAACATTTCCATTTGATGGAATAGTGCAGGTAAATGACAGATTGACACCAATCACGATTACAAAAATCCTATTTTTCTGTGTTTTGTGTCTAAGTGACAAATGTGAACATCAAATTTTGAATTTGGTCCGGCGCTGAGTGACACTGCTGCAAAAACAGGATGCAGTCTCATCACATATTTGCACCGTCACTGCCTGTTCAAGGCAGGAATATCACGCCGTTTTGCTGCTTCGCCGTGCTGTATGTAAGGTACAGTTGTGGGATGGGTGAACTGGGTGGTTTCGTCTTAATTCTGCCATGGGAGGTAGCAACACCACCTAAACAGTGTTTGTATGAAAAGGACAGGATCGTGGGCATCACTGGTGTGACATTTTGACAACATGTTATGCATGTGACCAACCACTGGAGATATAAAAAGTAGCTGTTAGCAGTTAGCAGCTAACTCAAAGAGGGAGAGCAGCAGCTGTAAACGTCTGCAATTTAGGAAAACAATGAGATGTGGGAGCTCCTCACCCTCTGAGCAGAGGTTGAGATCATCCACCACGTAACAGGGACGGTAAATGATTGTTATTGACATGTTAATGCTATTGTTGTTGTTTAGAAATCGTTGCTGACGGGACTTCCGGTGTAGTGACTGATGGAGTAGGACGCGCCTCTCTGAGCTCCTGCAACAACCTTTAAAAATTCTATTTTAGGCACACTTTTTGTATCTGTTCTCGGTGTGTGTTTTCCCCACCACCATAACCTGACCTTATTGCTGACTTTTTGCAGATCAAAATGCCTCCAAAAGCTAAACCTCCTATACAACCAACAGCAGCCTGCTTCTCACGCAGTATCCCCGCCTTGTTGTGACTCCCCCTCCTGCCCGGACGGTAACTTGTCAAACATCAAGACTGAGCTGCAGGCAGTGAAGTCGGAGTTATCTGGCAGTATTACAAACATCCAGTCTGATGTGCGCGCTCTGAATGACACCATAAGTGAAATGGAAACATCACTTTCCACCTGCACCGACGACATTACTACGTTACAGGCTAAAGTGGAGCATCTGTCAGCAGATCTGATAAGATTGGACAATAAATGCGAGGATTTGGAGGCGGGATCTCGGCGCAATAACATACGGTTAGTGGGAATTCCTGAGGATTTGTCCACCTCTTCTACTGCTACAGCTATTTCCTCTCTGCTCAAGGAGGCTTTTAAGCTCGAGAAGGAGCCTCTCGCGGACCGCACTCATCGTACTCTCCAGCCGAAGCCAAAACCCGGAGAGCGCCCTCGCTCCATAACCGCTCGTCTACACTATCATACAGACTGTGTGGACATATTGTGCCGAGCCAGGGCCCGGCAACAGATCAAGATTGGAGACATGAGTTTCTGACACCAGCTCCGTGAGGTACCGGGGATATGCATGTCAATTGCATGTCACGCCTGTAACGCCTGCTTTGATTGCACCAAACATGCAGTGTATAATTAAACACTGGAGTGGCATGATGCGGCTGTCGTTTGGCTCGGTGTAAAAATGCAAACACGGCATAAAGAAGGGACTTCATAGCGACCTTAAAGTGTCATCTCTGTGTAAAAAGGGTTCAGTGTCTGGATCCCTACAGAGATACACATACGTTCCTTTTTATTTAATCAGGAATTTAACCCTTAATTCACCCAGTTAGATGTGACAACATGCTGCCTCTATGCACACTAAAATGACTGTTTATTTAAATGGAGTCTGGTGGAATTGGCAATGGCGATATGTGAGCTGTTTCTGGTTAAACAAAAAGGATCTTACTCTTTAACACAAAGCTCTATCTCTGTAGGGATCCTTTCCATAATGTTATCAGACACCTAGAATAACAATCTGAGCCTGTCAGTGGCAAATATTTCGCAGATTGGTCCAGTATCAGCAGGAATAAAGTTGACGGACGAGTCCCCACAAAGTCAGTGTGTGAACACGTCTGTGTCCCCACAATACAGGCTGGGTCTACACACACAGACACGCACACAGAGCAGTTGCCCGGGGAACGGTTTTGTGGCAGTTCGTCCCTGTAATGACTTCTTCCTCTTCTTTTTTCAGCAGAGAAACTCAAACATTCATTAAGCTCGATTACGTCAGCCAACAACAAAAGAGCACAAAGGCAGAGAGTCAGTGGAGATGAATGGAAAAAGACAAAGACAGGGAGAGTGAATGAGAGGAAGAGAGATGGAGGGGAACACCTACAGACAGCCACACAACTGTGATTCACTCGCTACATGACAGTGTTCACATCCGTCTCTACCTCCATTTGTCTCTGACTACATTTTAAATTTCAGCCCAACTGTCTTTGTTTATGTTTTAATTTGTTCATTAAAGAAACACTTCACACTTATTAACCTTATGTTGCGTGGAATTCTTTGAAGAAAACTTTTTTTTTGGTCCATGCCTACACGGTCAACGAAAAATCCAAAAATGGGTAAAATTGTTGATGAATTAAAGTCATAGGGGTCCACGTTTAACAGCAGCAAAACTCTAACAAAACATCTGTTTACAAACTCGCACACAACTCATACAACTCTTTCTGATGGGGAACTGATCTGAAAGTGCTTTCTTTACTGCCAGACCCCATTAACAAAAACAGTGATTTTACCTCACTGAACACAGGAGCTGCTGGTCTACCGCTGCCTTGATAAGTTAGTTAGTTTGTGTTATTGTGTGACTTTGGTGTTTAAGGCCATGTTTACACGAAAATTATCCACTGAAAATTGTTTGTCGTTTTCTTTTTGAAAAAGTTCGCGTTTAGACGACAGCGTTTTGATAACAATCGTCGTGCAAACAGATCCATAAAAATGACCAAAACCGCCGCACTATACATGCCAGGCCAGTAGCTGGCAGTGTGACGCTTATGCTTTTTTTTTTTTTTCAGAGAATATGCGACATCTGAGTAAATATATCAGTGTATCATATTTCACATCATATTTAATTATTCTTAATAGGCGACTGTAGCCAAGTACCATAATGGCATGCAAATAAAAACTCAGGTAAGTTCAATGTCTGGGCTGAGGCACAAAGACGAGACGTCAGTGTTTTTTCATGTGGCTCAGAGTCGCCTTCTCCTCCATGTTGGCGATGTCAAACGATTTCACACAAAGCTTGCATCTAGTTCTGTGTGTGAACTGGGAATCCTTGGCTGAACAGTATTTATATACAGTATTGTCAAGCCATCCATCCAAAAACTTGCATCTACCCATTGTGAACCACGTGAAACTCGTCTTCTTGTCGAAGGTGCAGTGTTGGAGTCAAACTTGATACCTGGGGGGCTGGAGGAGGGTCATGGGGCAGCGGACTGGACGTACCACTTGTCAATCAGGTAAAAGGGGCGGGATGTTTTCTGACGTTTGCTCTCACACAAACTGTGCTTGGCCCGGCATGAAACACGATCCGGATTGATTAAATTATTTTTGGAAATACTTAATTTTCTATTTTAGAAAACAGTGGTAATAGTCTGGAAACATAAATATTTTTCCATACTTTATTTTTCATTTTCCACACGTTTTAATACCTGGAAATTGATCAAATTTATTTCCATACTTTCCATACTTGCATAGGAACCCTGTATAAACAAACAAAATGGCAACCGCAGGAACGTTTGTCTGGACAGACGACGAGGTGGAGTTGCTACAGTAAATCTACACTATGATGGGTTGACTAATCATTACTGCAACCATTAAGGTTTCCAGTTCTCTCTGACATGTGTGGGAGAATATTCACACTAACACAACCGATGGAAACAGCAGCATCAAAATCACAGCCAAAGCTATGGAGGTCAAAGGTCACAGCACCATGACAATAGCTGGAAAAACATATCTGCTATCACAGAGATCACTGTTATTGTAGCCAACAATCCTCATCACACAGACACCCTGTGACACGCTGCTGATAACTAGGCTGGTATGCTGCGTGACCTCCTAACACTCAGACGCACACTACTCACAGCATTTTGGCATCATGACTCATCTCCTGCTCTCGACCTTGTTCTTTAAGTCTCTCATCTCCCTGCAGTGTGATTCACTCATCTGAAAAGTAATGTCTCTAGAAACCTTAACACAAAACACAACGTGTAACAAAGGCACAAACAACACAGCAAAATATCTGTATTACTGGTGCAGGATATTGTTTCCACTGGGAAAGTCATGGATGGCACCAGTGGAATAGTTCCTTAGCGTCCCCATGTTTGGTCCCCCCTCTGTTGGGGTACCTAGCACACAGATCTGGTCCTAAAAGGTGGAGCTGTGAACACTGCAGTCTGATTGGTCAGTAGAGGACGGTCACTCTGCTCAGGGCTGAGTTGTGTCTGGTTTTGAGGCTCATGTAACCACTGTTCATACTGTGGAGAGTTTTATTAGTAAACTGTAACTATAAAATGAAAGGATGTGTTGCTGCCTCTCACAGCAGCTGGAGTCTGAGAGAAAATAACTTCATTCACTGGGCCGACTGCTGGTGACTTTTAAGGTGGAACGTTAACTTGTAATGTTACTCAATGCATGAGTTGATGACGTGAATCCATCAGCACACCTTAAATTTCACTGTGACAACTTTGAGCATCACTTTAGTTTTTATATTACACACACTTTTAGTAATGAGTAGATCTTAAAGCGTTTATATATATTAATTTCTACCAGGTTACGTGAACTGCATATATCCTAATCCTCACTCTGACAAAAAAAAAAGCGTTGTGGAGCATCGTTCCTGTGGGCTACAGCAACACTAAACCCCTGAGCTTGCCCGAGAAGGACTAAATGCACAAAGCTGCTATTTTTAAATATCCCATGGAGAGAGACTCTCACTGCAGCTTGTTTCTTCTTCAGGTCAATAAAGAAGCAGTTTGGTGTGGAAGAGCTTGACTGGCCTGCACAGAGCCCTGACCTCAATCCCACCAACACCTTTTGGATGAATCGGAGCACAGACTGCCACTAGATGCAGAATTTCCCAATGAGGGAGAGTTGATCTGCTTCCAGCCCATTTACAGAGGTTTTTTCCTTACTTCTAAAGGCAGGAAAACTAAGTTGAACCAAATAATAGTTAGTAATCAAAGTATGTTCAAACAACATGAGAGGATGATGGTGTACATGCCAGTGGAGTGGAGTGTGGAGTGATTCATCTCTGTGGCTTTAGACAAATCTTTGCCAGGACAAAAGGGCTGAATAAGGGTGGTCAGCTTTGCATTCTGTCTGCGTCACACAAACAAAACAAAACAAAGCAAATGCAAATACCAGGACCAGCGCGCAGCAGAGGAAGACAGCCGCCAAACCTGCTCGACAAAATACTGACTGACTGCAGAGTGTGGTCACACCGAGGACACCGACAGGACCAAAACTACCAGGCTGAAAAATACACACTTTATGATAGTGTCATTAATATGGATGAGACAACTCTCACTGTAAATCCTCCAGATGCTGCCTGACTCTGTAGTAAGAAAACAGCTACACAGACTCCACGAGTACCCATCAGCCACCACTGCAGAGTCCTGGTGTTTGTTTTCATGCAGAGTAGATGCTACACTGCCAACATCAGTCTGCTGATTGGTCGATCCACCACTTTGGTTCAGACTGCAACATCTCAACTATTGGATGGACTTGTACAATCTGCTGGAGCAACCAACAACAGCATCTTGACATGGTGACCCAGGAGTAAAGAGACAGGATTCATACACAGAGTCAGACACAATGTGTATAGTTCCTGCTGAGTTTTTACATTTTAGGCACAAAGGGAGTTTTAAAATAAAAAAATAATAAATTCAAAAGTGGTGCGTACATATGTATTCGTCCCCTTTGCTATGAAGCCCCTAATAAGACCTGGTGCCACGAATTACCTGTAAAAGTCACATTACTATTTAAATAAAGTCCACCTGTGAGGACTCTAAGTGTCACATGATCTCAGTATATAAACACCTGAGCTGAAGGTGCCATGAAACTTTGCAGCCCGGGGATGAGGTGGTAGCCTACATGGAGTTCAAGACACCCAAGGAGGATCCTTTGGAGGTTTGATGGAGGTGGAAGGAGCTAAAATGTTTCCTAACCTGGAGCATCTGGCTACTAAAGTTCATGAGGAGGGCGGTCAGATCAACAAAACTTCACTGCTCGCTTTTGAAAGACGGTGTGCATCAATCACTTTAATGAAGCTCAGCGTAAGTTCAGTTCCCTTTTTCGACTATGGATTCATCAGCCTCCTTAAATCATACCTTCTCTACAGGGTCTGATCGCCAAAGACGTCCCACATTTTTCATTCTTCTGTGCACATGTTAATAAATATTCTTTTACTATGAAAAACGAGTCTCTCCTGAGTGAAATATTTTTGGCAGCTCTCGAAGAAGAGCCATAGAGACTTAACATTAAAGAAGCTGTGAGTGGAGAGCCAGGGCGTGCAGAGTGTGTTGGACGCTCCACACCCAGAGGACACTGGAGGGCAGCTGACAGCGGGCACTCAGCTGTGGGAACAGACCCCACAGACCTCCCTCCCTCTGTCTGGTTCTCCATCGGGCCCTGCAGGCCCTGGCTCTCCTCTCACCCTCTGTGACTGCATCTCCAACATAGTCCGGGGGCCTTGACTTGACTCTCAGCCGCCTCACTTTATTTCACAGCCATTAGCCGCCTCCAACAAGTCCCACTGACCCGGGCTGTGCTCTGAGCTCCTCCACCAGAGAACCAGAATATAAAAAATGTTAAAGTTACTGATGTACAGTGTAAAGCTCTGCAGAGATACTCACATCAACCTGAGCTCAGTGACCGTGTGAGCTCTTCTTCTGGCACCATCCTCAGAACAAACGTCACATTTTTAGCTACTGGTGTCGCTCTAAGAATATCCTCATCATCACTATTTTGTTCTCTATCTATTGCAGCCTTTAGCAGAAATGTGGCCCAGCAGAGTTAAGACTTTCTGCTCTGACACACAATATGCCATTATGACAAGCACTAAAAATGATGCTTGCACTTTGAGAAGCCTTTGCTCCTGTCTGCAGTTTCCTCCTTGTGCCTCGAGGAAAACAAAACACTCTTCATGTGTAACGTTACACCAGTTAAGTGCACACTGCTGCTTACTGCGGATTAAAGGACAAAACAGTGGAAAAACAGCTGCAAGGTGCAACGCAAGGAGGCGTATAGGCAACACACACACACTCAGCACTACCACACACCCAGAGCACAGGTGAGGGCTGATAATCTTTCCTCACCCATGAGGACAGCCAGTGTCAGGTAACACACTCGCTACACACATGCTACACCATCCACCCACTCTCAAAAAAATGTGAGTGGTCAGTCAGGCTTCCTTTGCTCACCACTTTGAAACCTCAGATCACTTTGCATCCCACCCAGACTCCATCTGAGAGCTCGACAGACACATCTGTTGACAGGACTTTAAAGGTTTATGTTCAAAGAGATCATGCTTTGGCTTAATAATAAATGCCCAATTTTGGAGGTACAATCCCCGCTGGAAATACCATTCATTTTTCGCTAAAAAACACCCACTTTTGATTGCACAAATGCGGCTGGAAATGCAGCATAAGTCTTAGGAAAAAACAACTTGCTGTGATGGCTCAATCGCCGCAAGAAATGTTGCAGATGTCTTACTAAAACACACCAAGGTTTGGTGGGACAATTGCAGCTGGAAATGGCACCTATGTCTTGCTAAAAAACACCTGCTTCCCGCTGGAAATGCAGCTGATACTCTTGGCTCTAAAAAACTTTTACTGCTTGCATATACATTTGTATTGACTATTGACAACACTGCATTTCAAATACACAGCTTTTGGGGACACAATCACCACTGGAAATTCCTCTGATGTCTCACTAACAAAAACATTCACTTTTGGGGGTGTGAGGCCGACTCGTCTTGTTGTTTGTTGGCCGCCATCTCGCCTAGGTATAGGTATATCCACCAAACAGAGACATGTCAGCACTTCATCAATCGCCCTACACATGGTTTTGCAGGGTGACATTTTTTGGCAGTAGCTTGGCTATTTAAAAGCGGCAGATTTGTGCAGGATGTCACACTAGCGGCAAGTCTCTCTGACCAATCAGTGGTCCGCAGTGTTTCAACCAAGCGGGGCTGAAAAATGAAGCCAATGTGGAAGTGCCAAAAACTACAGGCTGGCTCCAAGAGCAAGTTAGCGCCTGCAGACCCCGTGTTAAAATGTCCAAGTTTGCAGCCTCGCGCAACAAACAGTTTTGGTCTCTACATATAATTTCCCACTTTATGACAACTTTTCGAGGGGTGACATTTTATATAACTCACCTACTGAATGTTATTGAGGCTTCAATGTATGCATAATTAAGGGTGTGTCCACTTCGCATGACAGGATGTCTGCGAGGCGTCACATAGTCTATGAGTCAGATCCACTCCTTCATCCAGTCTTTTATCCACACATGGTCACTGCTGGCTCCAAAATACCAAGATGGCGACGACCACGCTGCCAAACACAAGGCTTCAAAACAGGAGTCCACACCAAAGAGTTTGTGTGGAACCTCGACCCAGATGATACCAACGTACCATCCACAACTTTTGCTAATGGAAACCAAGGAGAAGTCGAGTTGAGTAGAGCAGAGGTCAAAGGTCAGTGTTGTCAGTGATACTCACACAGGGGTTTTACAACCAATGACAGGATCCAAGAAAAACATTTATGACTCTCCAAACAGAGCCAGAAAACACTTGTTACCAGTAACAAACTGCATTCCAACATGTTGATGCCTTTAGACATTTTAATTCAGCCAAGCCCAGCAGCCTGAAACGGGTGTGACCTGCTGAAGCCTGCTGGCCTAAAATTGTTGTCAAGTGTTGTCACACAATAACCACAGCTTGTTTTGATCTCCTGACACTCAATCAAAAAGATTTTCCTGGAAAAGAATATGAATGATTTCATGTTTTTCTTCAGCCGTACAGTTGCATTTTCAAGAATCACTAAAGGATAATTCTGGATTAGTTCAACTTTGGTCTTGATTTTGTAGTTTGTTGATTGTTTCTAACTGTACCAAGATATATACTGAGTTATGAGAGCACGATGACGTCACTAAGAAGAAATCTGATAGGTCATGAAATAGATCAGCCAAACGATAAGAGAATAACAACAATAAAATGAAAGTAAAGTTAACTTCATGACACAGTGTGTATCAGGACAGTTTCTATCATCACGCCGTCCATCTTTACTTGAAGCCTGATTCATACTCAAGCGTGATTCGTTCTCAGTCCATTAAATAAACTCACTAAAAACACACCAGTGAAGCACACACTCACACACACTCACACACACACTTTGACAGACTTACAGCTCTGACTGGCAGCTCCTCAGATAACTCTGGTTTGCTTCCTGCTTGTTGCGGCATGACTTTCTCTCACTGAGTGTCTCTACCTCTCTCTTTACTACTCTGCTCTCACCAATCAGGGCTCACCTGAAGGCACCAATCAGAGGGAGCGCAGCAGGTATGGAGGAGAGAGGGAGGTGTGGCTGTGTCTGGCAGGTGTGATGGTGTCGACGTCACACACACCTTTTATCTAACTGACACAGAGGATGGAGGACAACTATACAACCAGCGAGCACCTGCCACAGTCACACACACACCTTTATAACACCTGCTGAATAGTGTACCCCTACACACACACACACACAGACACACACACACACACAGACTTCGGCCCATCTGCAGCAATGGCCATCAGTTCAATCCCATAAATCTTTATTGTCCCTGAGAGGCTGTTACTCTGCAGCAGCAGGAGGAGATCTGACGGAGGAGTGTGAGGAGGAAGTCATGACAGAGAAGAGCGAGGAAGAGGAAGTGTAGCTCACAAAAGAGGAAACCATTTAAAGGAGATCCACTCCTCACAGAACAGCTAAATTCCACCTTCCAACAACTCCACAGCTGTCTGATGTACATGTTGTGTCTTATTTAAAGAGATGAGAAACTGGATGATGGATAGAGTGAAGTAATCACGTTCACAGTCTCACAGACAGTAGGTGCATATACAGGGACCCTAATATCCCGTTAATAACAATTACACAATCAGAATACAAATTCCTCATGTAACCACCTCAGTTGGAAGAGACGAGAATTAGGCAGCCACCCCCTTTGCTTTGCGAATATTGACACCTGATGAATTTTGTTCAATCTCAAACTCTCTTTTTGAGAAGTCCGTCTTCCTTTTTTGGTTTGCTTTGCAGTGTAGGCAGTTGTTGCCATTGCTGGAAATAGCAACTTTCTCTGCAGAATTCTCCACCATTGAATCAGGCTTTCGCCATCTGAAAGGACGTGCACGCACATCTGTACTTGTACAACAGCCAATAGAAACGCCCTCTCTCTGAAATGACCTGTGATTGGCCAGCCTCCCAAAGCAGATTTTTGCCCCTGCTTTAAACACTCAACAGTTTAAACAAGGTCACCTTCAGATTCTGGATCAGTTTGGGATGAATTCAGTGACTATAGCAACATGTTTTGCTCCCAACTGCAGCAACAGTGTTCTGACTTTGCTACCACCCTGACTCATCCCCATGACTGTGTTCCTCTCCATAGCAACAGCAGCTGAGGCTCATGGGTATTGCAGTTTTTGGCACCCTATCCACCCATCACACTAACAGAGAAAACACGATCTCTCAGAAGTAACGTTGAAATAAATCAAACAGATAAACGTCACATGCTTAATTTATTTTCAGACGTTTCAAAGATCATCAAGAGAAAACTTGCATCAACTCTACAAAAAAAGCAGCAATTTTATCGTATTTATTTCCTGAGTACTTTAGTCTGTACAGCACGTCTGGTGTGCTGCAGCTGTCAGTCACATATTGTGTGTACAAACTGCTTTTCCTGCAGAATATGAGCCTGCATTTTTCTGCCTGGAATTGAAACTTAAGCAGGGCACTACAGTCCAAAGGTGAATGCGGCCCAGGTATGCAGCCTGCTGCACAGCCCACTGCACATGGCAACAACATGCAAATCAAGGTCCACTGTTTAAACCTCCTCGTCTGCCGCAGCAGAAGCGAAACAAACACAACGTCTACTTTTATAAAACACACCTGAGAGCTGTCGACTTCTCGTGGTTCCCCATCAGATTCTAGCTGGAAGCCGATCAGACCAAAACACGCCGCTGCTCTCTGCTCGCCTGGAGGAGAAATTCTCACGCTCTTCCCTGCTCACCACACCTTCCCACAATGCCATGTGTGCCTCTACACCTGTCCTGCAGTGAGTGTGTGTGTGTGTGTGTGTGTGTGTGTCTGAAGTCTAAAGTCTTGCATTGTGTCATGCCTCTCACGCCAGTAAATAAAAGCTGCAGTAGCAACAGCAGCATTGCAAGCAGTCACACCCCAAACCCAAATACCTGGCTTTGTACTGGGCAAGGCAGCGAGCTGAATGCTAAAAGAGATGCTACGTGATTGACTAATTGTGTTCCTCTACACAAAGCTAAACAGACCTGAAACTCGTTATTTCAACACTGATTTGACTGATTTAATAATGTGGTGTCTACTTGTTAGCCCATTATACACCTGATTAAAATGCTAGCTAAACTGGCTAAGAAGGCTAACATTAGCATCGGTCTAACAAATGTTAATTCACCGGTTTGTCTCCCTTGGGCAACACACAGGTGACGTCACTGGTTGATGTCAGCCATAAATATAAACCAACATGGCGGCTCCACAGTCATCGTATATGTCCCCGTTTCAAGCAAGGAACAAGCTCAGTGTTTTGGAGCAGGAACAAGAACAAATCTAAAACTGTCTTGCAGTTTTAGATTTAGTTTGGAAATAAATCTACATTATCAAACATAATTCGAATTAAAAAAACACAACTGAATCAAGCAAAAGGTAAACAACATGCTGCTCACTGTTTACAGCCTCACTGGCACGTATAAGGTCAGAGGTGAATTTCAAAGGATGTATGAGTTCACTATTACTCTCTAATTAATGTGTGTAATCAGTAATGGCAGCACTAGTGATGAATGATGAGCGATAAAAGGTGATAAAGAGTGTTATCCTGCCTGTGTGTGTGTGTGTGTGTGTGTGTGTGTGTGTGTGTGTGTGTGTGTGTGTGTGTGTGTGTTAATTCCAAAGAACCAGCTCTGATTTGGACTATGAACCAGGATGTGGAGCAGAATCCTGACCTTACAGATTACACTGGTAACCAGGAAGGTGGGGAGGTAGAGGGAACTCCCGCAGGTGTCAGTCATGTCAGTGATTCACATGTGCTGTTTGTACGAAGATGAACACCATCTGAAAACCATTCGAAAGTGTCATGTGTGAACGTGTGAGTCATTAGTCTTTTCTAAAGTATTTGTTTAATGAAATCCAAAAATCTGAAAAATGCCTCGACAGGTTGCTAAATTTCCTGCTTGTCATTCATTACCCATGAGCCACAGGGACTCTGTCAACCTGTCTGTGTCTCTCTTACACACACTTGAGTTCTGCAACCCGACTGGGTTCAGGCCGTTAGTAGAAATATCCAAGGTCAGTTGTCTTTGGATTTCAAGTTTGGTTTACGTCTCAGATCTGACATCACCAGTCACTGAGTGGTATCTAGACACTGCATTACATCAAGAGAGACCGGGTTGGTTGGCACTCAGCTATTTTCTGGTCCTTTGAAGGTCAAAGAAACAAAACTGTAACATCCAAATGTTTGCTTTCTGGACCTGCACTCATCTATTATGCTAAAACACTCGGAAGTCACTTAATTTTGGTGAGTTTCATAGCATTTAAAACTATAAAACATGTTATAAAATTGTGTTATGCTCGTGGCTGCGCTGCCTGTGTAAAGCGGCATTTATACTTTTATGCATCGAATCGATGTCGTACCTACAGCGTTGCCGTAGAGCCTTGGTCACTAAAAGGCAGACCGTGGTCCAAGTCCGTACCCAGACGCTGTCCTGTACAGACCCAGACCTATAACCAGTAAATTATTAAGGGATTTTAAATTTTGACGGGGCGCTTCTATTTTAACTGGTGCAACTTCTCTAGTCATTGCGGCACCGGTTTAGCTGCTCAGGAAACGCACAGACCAATTCCATGTGAGTTAAGCCATCCCATGTGACGCCACCCAGCCAATCAAATCTCTGCATTCCAGGCGATTAACATTGTGACTCTGTATGTGGCCAGACAGGAGAGGTGAGAGGCGAGTGACAAGCGGAAAGATGATAGAAAAATAGAAAGACAGAAATATAGAAAAGAAAGAAAGTGATAACAGGGAATGAAGACAGAGAGGCGAGTGAGCGAGGGACGGAGAGAAACACAGAGGAAGAGAGCAGTGCTTGATCTCCAAGCAGATTTAGCCCTGAAAGAGCAGTTTGAAAGAACTGACTCTGCCACTTTCTGGCTCCAAATGGTCTCTGAGACAGCTTTCCCAGGTCTGAGGAAAGTAGCCCTGTACATCTTGACCAGTGAACACCTGCACAGTGTATGAGAGTGGGCCTGACACCATTCCAGTCCAGATTTAAAATCCTGGCAGGACAAACTCGAGCCCAGTTCTCTCACTGAACAACAAAAAGTGGGAAAAGAGGGGAAGAAAGAGAAACTGTAAAACTGTTCAATTGTTATTTATTTATTGTAGAATTGGTTGAGACTGTTGAGTCAAGTTGTGAAACAGTTAAAGAATTTTATTTCATTTTATTTTATTTTTTCTAAAATTAAACACTGTATTTTAAAATGCACAATTTTATTTTTAAATGCATATTTGTGTAGTTCAGTGTTAAGTGACAATTAATATTGTCGAAATGCTTTTGAATGGCACTTTCTTTACTTGATTTGATAGATGTTGGTTACTTGCAGATGTTGATACAGCTACGAGGCTACTTCAGTATATATCACAATAAATCACATCGCAAGTTCGACATTAAGATGTTTCGGACCTTTGCGTAAGGAAATTTTCTCTAACTGGACCTTCTTGAATTTTAGTTGAATACCCTGATGTAGAGGGTCAAACCAGGAACCCTCTTGCTGTGAGGTGACAAAGCTAACCTCTGCTCACTGTGCTGAACTAATGCACAGCATTCACAAATCATCTCATTTTAGAAAAATGAGTCTCTATTTATAGCTGAGACTTTATCCTTTCATTTTCTGCTAGTTAGAATAACTAACATAAATTATGCCACAGAAATATGGCAGCGAGTGACGAGTACAACAAACCCAGTCTTCCTAAAATAAGTCCCAGTCTGTACCTGCGGACGGTGAGCTGCAGCGTCTTGTACGATCCTTTGACCAGAGCGATGGCCTCCTGTCTGTATCCAGTCAGCTCCACCTCGTTGATGACGATGATCTCATCCCCGACCAGCAGAGGCTGCTCCAAGCTGTCCGCCTTGCCGCCCTCCTCCACCTGCACAGACACAAACACAAACACCTCAGGACAGGCTTACTGAGACAGCCGAAATGTGCGTGTATTTAGCCAATGATTTACTAAAGCTTCAGCTCGTTATGCAGTCAGGGTCTGACCTCGAATGAAGGAGAGCTCAGGAGGTGAACACCGCCAAGCTCATAAAAGAAATAACGGAGTGACCTCAGAGGTCTTCTGGGTTCATACTGCCGTCCTGCCTTCCCTCTAGTCTTTGTGCTAAACCAGGCCAAACATGTCCTACAGTATCTCTGTACTGGGCACACAGTGATGAAACCTGTTGAGTCACACTTATTGTGGCAGCTGTTATCAGGGTTTCTATTGTTCTGGTAGGTAGGAAACACTTGATGTGCGTGATATGTAGTGGGTCGCCATCGGCTGTTTGCCCGGCGGCTTTGTCTTTCTCACATCCTGTCTGTCTCTCTTTCTTTATGGGGTTCTATTTTAAGAAAAAGTACAAAATTCGGAGGGTGTATCACCTGGTCCCACCCTCATATGTTAAGGCTCGCTAGTGCTCATCATGGCGACACGTCGAGGTCGGACACAGTCAGAGGCAAAGAGGTCATGATTAGGGTTAGTCCCAGCCAATCACAGCATAGTGGGGCAGGATATGTGGAACACTCTTGGGAAAGACAAAGTCATTTCTAATGAAGTGCTGCAGGAATGAGTCCTATGAGTGAGCATGTTTGCACTTCCGGTTCCATTGTCTCAAAGTCAATGAAGTTTTTTTGAATGGGTTTTTGGTGAGATGCCTGGAATAAGGTCTGTGGTTAACACGAGTTTAAGAGACTTCTACGTTTTGTTCTACACAGTGGTGCAAGGTAAGCTCAGGTCAGACCCAAGACTCAAAAACCATGATAGGTGGTGTTCATTTGTGAAGATTATCTTGCTGAATAAAACATGTAAGTTACAAGAACTTGTAGTCCGACAAATCTTGACAGATAGCAACAACAGCTAAGACGGTGGAGGTGTAGCTCAGGGTCAACTGCATGTTTTTTTCTTTGTAATAGTTGTGTGAAGTATTCAAAATACTTTACATTCAATTTACAGACACACGTTTTCTTTATGTTTGTCATCACTCCTGAATTGTTGTTGGCTAAAGTGACGATGATTCAACTGTAACTCCCAGTCTGACACACACTGTATGAAATCAGTATGAGCCCAGTGTATTATCAGTGCTGCCAGTGATGCCTCTCAGCAGCCTGTCAGAGAGTGTGCAGCCGTATCAGAAGAACGTACGCCTGTGTGTTTATCACTGTGTGTGTGTCCTCTGTAAGGTCACATTGTCTTGCGGTCTTGTCCTCTGTGAGATAAGCTCAATCAAATCCTGAGTCGGCCGTCAAAATGTCTCTGCACAAACGTCACCAGCTCAGACTGGATTCCTGGACGTTTGCTGTGTTTGATGTTCTGGGATGTCGTGTCAACTTCAGCCGGTTACATGCATTGTCTTCTTTCAAGATACACTTCTGTTTTCACAGGATATCATGCAGTTTCTTTCAAAATAAAAGCACTACATCGGTACAACACCGCGAACTGACGCGGTTAGGTTTAGGAAAAAACAAAAGGGTTTGGCTTTAGAATCTTACAAGACGCGAACACCGTGAAAGTCGGTGTCTGTGTTGTTGGACCCATCCGCCACCCCTCCCGCCAGCTCCTGTCAGACTTTTGCCGCCTTAACTTTCGTCCTTGTCCCGCCACGTTTCCCCCGACCTCACCGGGCACCAATAAACTATGCCGACGTTAAAGGACGCCTTTTTTTGTTGATTTCTGACGCTGCAAGTTGCTGCCCAAGCACCAGATTTCAACAGCTATGGAGTGAGACCCGGCACGTTTCTGACTGTATTCAAATGAATGGGAAAACCCACAACATCTCTCTTCAAACACAAAGGCAATACAGTTTGCACTCTGGACGCCGTTTGGTTGTTCCAATTGTCTCTGCTCAAATTAAGATTTTCTTGTCTCAGTAACTGACGAAGATGAATCTGACCTTGAAACAACCCCTCGGGAACCTGTAGCTAATTACACAGATCAACGGTCAGGTTCACAACGAGGGCTAGAAACATAACTAACACCAGAAAGTCGCTTTATTTCATAGTTGTTTTCACACACTGTCCTGCGATTGACAAAGGTATCTAGCTCTGTTCTAAAACAATAAACCCCGCCCAGCTGGGACTCTCTGAATGTTAAAACAACTGCCAAGAATTTCTCACAGGGTGTGTCTGACCCTCTCCTGAATTACAACATGTGTTTCAACAAAAGCATTATGTGTTTTAGCCCACACACTGCAGCTCCGACATCTGAAACACAGCACGCTCATGTACTGTATGCGCTGAGTGACTTAAATCACCTATGTACGGTGGCCCTGAGGGGGCAAAACCCAACAACAGAACACAATTACATCTCATAAAACTCATCAGCAGATGGGGGAGTGGTGTGACGCCCAGGCTGCCGACAAACAAAGACAGGTTTCTATAAGTATGTACACTGTTGACATGTGTAAGTGTGAGATGTGTCTAATGAGCTGCGCTGACATAAAGGAAATGAAACATCCTCTCGAGCTGAGAAGGAAAAACAGTGTGTTAAAAATATAAACCATTCCTCAGCTCTGTGGAGCTGTGCACATGCCTGAAGTGTTTGCCTTTTTCAGGAATAAATATACCCAAATAAGGCCCGCAGAATCACTCAGTAACTCTGTGAGAGTGTGTGTGTGAGTGTGTGTGTGTGTGTGTGTCGCTGACTGTGGTATTCCAGCTGAAATTCATTATCCTGCGGACGGAGATATCCAAACAGAGCGGCTCAGCCTGTTCATACCGTGACTGAAACAACATACCTCCTCTAATCAATAAAGACTGTGTGATTTGGGAAAATATCCTCTGACAGCAGTGGGGGGGCGCCTCCAAGAGAAAGTTACTGAATTGATTTTGATGAGTGCAGTCGTCCCTTGCTGGCTCGAGACAACTTGAAATGAAGCAATATCTAATTCTGACCCCGCATCACAGGTTAAGGTTTTGGTGAGGACGAGTTTTTTGCAGTTCAACCAAACTGTGATTTTTCCTTTTTAAGTTTCATCTGAAGGAGAAAAACAGATCAGTATTTCGAGGAAGGTAACACTCAATAAAAACTAGGGCTGCCGCCTAATAGTTGATCAAACGTTAGCTGCGGTTATTCCACAGGCTAGTTAATAACATGTCGGGCAGGAAATCCAAAGTGTGGGATCATTTTGAGAAGGTGAAGGACGAACCCAAGGTGATATGTAAACTCATCTTCATTGGTCAACTAAGAACATGACGTATCATGTGAAACATGGAAGTAGCTACATGCCCATTAGCCCACAGCGTCATTAACAGGCGGCTCGCTCAGTGTGTGACGTGCACTTGTAGATAAAATATAGGCCTATATTAATGAAGGTTCATTAGTACGGTTTGTATTTCTCTGTAATGTAGCACAATGTTAACAATGTTACTGATACTATTCTTTCTCACACCTTCAACTCAAACCAACAAAATATATCATTTAATCATTACATTCATATGCCCCTTTAGTTTGTGGAGTCCCCCAGGGATCAATTCTTGGGCCCATTCTTTTTTCTTTATACCTCCTTCCTCTTGGGCAAATTTTTAAAAAACATGGCATCTCTTACCACTTTTATGCAGATGACACATAGATTTACATACCATTGAAAAAGAACTACCTTTCAAAAAGTTGTCAGACACTTAAAATAACAATCTGAGCCTGTCAGTGACAAAAATAAACACGTTCATTGGATATAAATTGACAATGCACAAATGCCTGTAGGGGTTAAATTGACCTGTTCCGCAGTTTCTCAATACTGGACCAATTTCAGAAATGGTTGTTCCCATTAGTTGCTTAATAGAGTCCAGGTTCAAAAATACCTAAGTTACCCTTTAAGGTCGTCATGGATCTTTTTCAGGTTGGGTACAAGTTTTCAAAACTGTGATGGAGCTGCTGGTTTTACACAGTAAGCAGAGCAGATCAAAGCTGAACTAACAGAGGCAGTACATATTCACAGGAGAGAGTTTGGGTTACAACTTAACCACCTTTATTTTGACAATGCAACCTGAGCAGTGTTAGAGCACACATCCAGTTTGATGCCAGTCATGAGACCTTCAGATTAAGACTCATTAAGACTGTTTAACCTGCCTTGAACTGCCTGGATTAACAGAAACCTTCACTGTGACCTCTGAACCCACCTTAGAAACCACAAAAAAATCCAACGCACCAATGATAAACAGGCTGAGGGTGGCAAATCTCTCTTATTCCACCCCTGCTGAAAGGGCCTCATGTGTTTAACCACTCTAACTCATTTTAATCTGAAAATCTGAGACGGTAGCTTCGTGCCAGTTCCCTTCATTTGATCGTTCCTTGCTCAATCAGATCACTGTTTCACAGCTGAGCAGTTGTTGTGACAAGTGAAAGCTAAAATCTGTAAATAACAACAGTGTTTGTGATTAAACACAATGAAGGTGATGATGGAGAGTGGGATGGAACACAAACAGGTTTAATCAGCTGTCTGTCACTGGTCAGCACATGTTGGAGGGGACCAACTGTTCTGCTGTTTGATGACTAAGATCCTGTCTACATGTGTACAGATGTTTTTGAGAAGGGAAATAACCTCCTGACCTTCATTTAAAAAAATATCTCTGTCCACAGGGTTAAAAAATGACTCCAAACGCTCCAGCATTAGCTGTTTTCTGCTGTCTCCACTCACCATAAATATAGTGAAGCGTACAGGCTATATTACCTTTTAAAAAACACCTGCTGAAGTTCTCATAACCATTGATTTCCCTCTGAAATAAGGACAAAATGGCTCATTCAATGACACAAGTGATGCTCTGGACATGCAAAAGTTTTCCTTACACTTATAACATCAACATAACATCAATCGCACTCTGTCAGCCCATCACCACAATAAATATTGGCATGTATGTTATAATGCAGTGCATTTGTTAAACTTTATTTTTCTTAATGTTTCAACACGGCTGTGGTTACTTGGGGGGGAAAAGATCATGTTTGGGCTTAAAATACCCAGTTTTGGTGGCACTATCCCGGCAGGAAACACAGCAAAAGCTCGGTATAGAACAATTATTTTTTTGGCACTATCCCGGCAGTAAATACAAGACAGCTGTGTAAGAATGAATCACTTGTGGTACTATCTTTGCAGGAAACACATCAATATCTCAGTAAAAACAGCTGTTTTTTGTGGCAGTATCCCAGCAGGAAACGCAGTGATATCTCGATATGAAACAACTATTTTTGTGGCACTATCCCGGCAGTAAATGTAACGACAGCCGCATAAAAAATAATAACGTCACATGGCACTATCCTTGTGGGAAACACATCAATATCTCAGGAAAAACAACTGTTTTCTTGGCACTATCCCAGCAGGAAACGCGATATCTCGGTATGAAACAACTGCTTATTATGGCAATATTCCAACAGGAAATGGAGCAATATCTCAGTATAAAACCGCCGCCTTTTATGGCACTATCCCAGCAGGAAATGCAGCAATGGCTCAGTGACAAACAACAACTTTTCATGGCACTAAACCAACAGGAAACGCAGTGATGTCTCGGTAAAAACACAGCCAATATTTGTGGCGCTATCCTGGCAGGAAACGCAGTAATATCTCGGTATAAAACAACCACATTTGACAGCAAATGAGTGAAAACAACTGCTTTTCACGGCACTATCCCAGCAGGAAACAACAACAGCTCGGTATATAACAACTATTTTTGTGGTACTATGCCAGCCGGAAATGCAGTGATGTCTTGTTAAAAACAACTGCTTTTTGTGGCCCTATCCAGAGTGGACACATTACAGGTCACTACAAAACACCTACATTTGGTGGCTAAAAAGCAGCTTGTGAAGCAGCTTGTAAAGTAGCTTGTGAAGCAGCGATGACTCGGTCAAAAGTAACTGCTTTCATTGTTTGCTGGCCTCAAACACTGGTCTTTAGTGGTCTGCAGTTCGGTAGGCATCTCACACCATCCATCCACCATTCCCTCCACCTCCTGGTGACAAAGTCAGCTCATACCTCACGTCACTTAAGACACACTGATATGACACGTCTGAAACATACAACTATAACACATCTATGGTTTGCAGAAATGTACAAAGCCAACATCCTCTCCTGGCAACTCTCAAACGTGTCCCAACATCTGCTGGTCCTGATCCAAACCTGTTGTTTCTAGCAGACTCTAAACTGCAATGTAATGTAAAACCAACTGGTACTGCTGTTGTTGTTTCAGGCGCTTGCTCATTACACAAGGCAACAATGGATACACACAAGTTGGATAGATGATGTCATTGTTTTCACACGGATAGAAAGCAACCAGAGATTCTTTAAATCCACACTTTGGAAAAAAAAATCTCTGTTTGAGTGACTTTAAACTCTTAGTAGAGGAACGCAGAGAAAAATACAGTGTAGACAAGGCCTAGAAGAAGAAGAAGAAGAAGAGGAGGTTCAGTGTGGACGGAGGGCTTCACGACGATGACCTGCAAACTAGTGATCCTGCATTTTAACTGTGTTGTTGTATGAACAAGGAAAGAGACAACAAACAGGGATTTTGGTTGCATATGAAGAAATATGAGGAAAGACAGACGGGGACTGAAAGGAAGAGGAAGTAAAGAGAAAGACAGAAAAGTGACGCCATGCTGAGAAACACAAAGAGACACCGACAGACGGTCGGACATCAGGCAGATGTTGGGTCGGCGCTAACACTGATCTGGGTACAGTACAGAATAAAAGCGTGAGTGTGTTCAACAGCACCCAGGAAAACACATAATTCACATTCTTGTCCTATTTTACAGCAGTTTGGCCTCCGTCCCAGAATAACCTCCACACACACACACACACACACACACACACACACACACGAACACACACTAGCACCAGCCTGCTGATTTGCATTTTAATAAAATGAGGCCACCATGGCTGTACAGACAGAGAGGGAATCATTAGTGATCACTTTCCTTTTACAGTAGCTTCACTTAGCTGGGATAAGATAGCATCGCTGACCAATCACCAGTCAGTATAAACCATCTAGAGTCAGCTGTTTGCATCGTGTTATTTCCAGTTAACGGTGAAAGACAAAGGTGAATTGTGAACAGAAACTTACAGTGAAACTTTTGAGCACATCATCTCATTGTTTTCAGCGAATCACCTAAAAAGCTCCAGAACTCCAGGATTCGAGGCAGCAGACATGTGACTAACAAGCAGTTAGTCACCTGGGCACCTGCAGCTGCTAACCCCCCAAAATCAACGCCAGTTATAATTTGTTAATTGGTGAGTAACTTTAAAGGAGCAGTTCAGTGTTGGAGATGTCTGCCTTCTCTCCAATGTAAGGAGCTGTGCACATGCCGCTTTTTGCACTCAAACGCCAGAGTGATGCCGGCGCACATGTGTCCCCGGGCACCTGTTTTTAAGACCTGAGATAAACTGAGTCCAACTTTTGGAATGCAGCAGCATGCACCACGTCATGTGATGAGGAACAACCAATCACAGTTGACAGCTATCTTTCCCTTCTTCCATTAAGAAGTAAATATGGAGAAGTTGACCCCAACAGCTGTTGTCTTTTGATCGTACAGGTTGTTGACCCCTGGTTTAGACTGTGCCAAAATGATCTTGACAATCTGTGCTTTTCTAAAGTTCTCACATGGTGAGGTACATTTTCAGTATGGATCCTATGCACTGTTTTAGAAATGAGCCCCCTGTCCTCTAGGGCTGCAACGATTAGTCGACTAATACGCTTATACTGGCAGCTTTACACACTCTCCCATGACGGTGAACTAAAACTCTTTGGCGTGAGTATGAAACAAGACATTAGATGATGTAATTTTGGGGTTTGAGAGAGACAGACCGACATTTTTCAACATTTTAACACATTTTTCGATAAAATGATTAGTCGACTAATCGAAGAAATAATCATTAGATTAGTCGACAATGAAAATAATCGTTAGTTGCAGGCCTACTGCCCTCGAAGTAGATACAGACCGGCTCTTTCTAAGGTTATTAAAACACAATGATTCTTATTTTCAGGTGATTATACACTACAGAAAACATACTTACTATACTGCATTTCTGCCAGTATATCCCCCTAAATCCTACACACTGGACCTTTAAATGTGTCTCCTTTGAGCTACCCAACTTTAGGAAGTGCAGACCTTAACCTGCCCTTTAAAAGTACCCTTTAAACTGCAGCTAGCACTGCTCAGACGGAGGCTATTAAAATTACATTAATATTTAAGGACTTGGACTTTTACAGAAGTGATGGCAGGCTGTGTTTTCAGCCTTTACCCTGAAAGGATGAACACTTTTCCAACAATGACCTTGTTTATAAATTATAAACAAACATTATTCTTGTGGCTTAATAAGAAATAGTTTGATTAGCTGTTATTATGTGTCACAGTGACACTGAACAGATGCCAGGAGTGTGCTGAGGCCCCACATGTCAGAGGTGAACATACCACACATGACATGTGACACATACGTGTATATGATGACACAGTAAGGATCAGATTTGTACCTTGGAGATGATGAGCGGCTCTCCGTGCTCCAGGCCGCCCTGCAGGGTGAATCCCCACGGTGCTCCTCCCTGCAGCCGGGCCTCCACCAGCACCCAGCCGCCGCCTCCTCCTCCTCCGCCCGCCGCCTGCTGCTGCTGGAGCCCCGCCCGGACGCCGTTCTCCATGCCCGGCCGGGGGAGCGCTCTCTCCGGGCCCCTCTTGTCCTCTCAGCCCGGGGACTGCACAAAACGGTGTCTCCTTTACGAGCGCATTTCCTCCATTCATTTATAACTCCTCGGTGAGAATAAAGGAGAGAAGGAGGTGTCCGAGCACCGAGCTGCGTTTCCTGCAAAGTGCATTCCTGAAGTGCAGAGAGCGGCTGATCCTCCGGAGAACAGACCCCCAACAACACACCGAAAGCTCCCGCAGGAGTCTGAGGAGGAGGGGAGAAAGTTTACAGACAGGACAAAGTCATAAAAGTTGGAGATGGACGAAGGTCAGATCAGATATGGTCAGAAACAGAAACCCAAACCTCTCTCTCTCTCTGTGTCTGCCTCTCTTTCTATCTCTCTCTCTTCCGAAAATCAGTTTAGCATCACAATAGGATTTACTGCGACTCAGTGAGCCAGAAGAAAAGAGAGAGACACAGAGAGGTGGAGTGAGACTGAGAGGGGGGACGAGGGAGGAGAGGAGAGGGTGAGGTAGGCGAGGGAGGAAAAATGAAACAAGTTAAAAAGAAAGAAAGAAAGAAAGAAAGAGAGGAAGGTAGGAAATCAGAATTAAGGAGGAAATGGAGGTTTGGAAATAAAGAAAAAGACAAGATGGAGGGAAAAAGTAGGAAAGAAAAACAGAAAAATGACAAAAAAATAACAGAAACTTATAGAAAAAGCAGAATTTAAAAATAAAAACACAGAGTAAGTGTGAATAACAGAGGGATCCAGCTCCGCAGTGTTTCCTGTGTGTGTGCTGAGGAGCTGTAATCCAATCCTTCACAGCAGAGCTGAACTCTGCAGCAGCAGCTCTGACACCGTCTCCATTCACACTGGGACCAGATTACTGCTCAGAGCCACATTAAACTGTCTGCTGGATCCAATCGTTTACACGCTTCACAACAACCACAGTTTGTATCTGCTGTTTGAGGATCGTGTGTGGCAGGAAACGTCTCGTCAGCAGCACAAAGTCAAAGGAATACGTCACCCCCAACATGCCCATTTGAACACACAATTATTCAAGTTGAAAATCTTTACTGATGTACATTGAATAATTTGAGGTAACAACGGTCAGTGGAAACCAAAATCATCAACCCACTGAGGGCTGGACTCAAAATCACACCGAAAATCTAAGTAAAAAATCTAAATCCTCGCTGATTAAGCTCATCATGTGACTCAGTTATGCACGCTGCCCAGCTGCCTGTATGACCTCCTGACAACATCTGGGCATGCTCCTGATGAGATGGGGTCTCCTCCCAGACCTGGATCAGGGCATCAGGGAGCTCCTGGAAGATCTGTGGTGGTACTTGGCAGCAGCGGATGCACTGATACATAACGTCCCATAGGGTCAGGGCCCGCTGCACCAGGAGGAACCCAGGGCCCTCTGCACCAGGAGGAACCCAGAGCCCACTGCACCAGGAGGAACCCAGAGCCCACTGCACCAGGATGAACCCAGGGCCCACTGCACCAGGAGGAACCCAGGACCCTCTGCACCAGGAGGAACCCAGAGCCCACTGCACCAGGAGGAACCCAGGGCCCTCTGCACCAGGAGGAACCCAGGGCCCTCTGCACCAGGAGGCACCCAGAGCCCACTGCACCAGGAGGAACCCAGAGCCCACTGCACCAGGAGGAACCCAGAGCCCACTGCACCAGGATGAACCCAGGGCCCACTGCACCAGGAGGAACCCAGGACCCTCTGCACCAGGAGGAACCCAGAGCCCACTGCACCAGGAGGAACCCAGGGCCCTCTGCACCAGGAGGAACCCAGAGCCCACTGCACCAGGAGGAACCCAGGGCCCGCTGCACCAGGATGAACCCAGAGCCCTCTGCACCAGGATGAACCCAGGGCCCTCTGCACCAGGAGGAACCCAGAGCCCACTGCACCAGGATGAACCCAGGGCCCTCTGCACCAGGATGAACCCAGGGCCCACTGCACCAGGAGGAACCCAGGGCCCTCTGCACCAGGAGGAACCCAGGGCCCACTGCACCAGGAGGAACCCAGGGTCCTCTGCACCAGGAGGAACCCAGGGCCCTCTGCACCAGGAAGACCCTTTAAGGATTTGCCTCCCCAGACCCCAGACCTCACTAAAATAGCAGCAGCTATGGCTACTGTATGAATCTGAGGGTAAGCCATGGTCATGTCACCTAATCATGGTCGCCATGGCGGCAACTTGTCCACTGACGGCACCCACCTATCACTCAAAGCAGTTTAACCCTTATGCATAACTATTAGCCTTAATGAAAATTTACTCAGATGCACCAGGCTGCAAAAAATTGGACATTTTAACATGGACGTCTATGGGGACTGACTCGCTCTTGGAGCCAGCCTCAAGTGGCCAAACTGCAGTGAGGTCACAGGTGTGGCCCTGTTTTATAAGTCTGTGACCAGTCTGTTACCCATATCTCTGAATCAATCCCAGACTCATCCTGACTCATTAATAGAGGACCCATAAATCTTACCTGTTATCAAACAGGCTGCTGGCGGGGGGATTCAACACATTCCAGCCTGATCATGTGAGAGCAGCTTTTCCCAACCAGGGGACGAAACTGACAGATTATCAACATTTACAAGGTCTTCATCAGGCAGTGAAGTTTAAACCCCACAGTGATGTCAGTCAGTAAGGCTCAGGTGAAGCAGCCAGTCCTTCAGCCTGAGCTGGTTGTGTTGGCAGTTGGGAATGTGCTTTGATGGTGTCATCGAGTATATCAGCTAACAGGGTCAAAGGTCACATGGGTTTATGAAAAGTGGACAGGAGCACAGTGTCTGGATGAAAACTGGTTCAGACATAAAAAACATTTAATCAAACGTGAGGAGACTACAGTGGTGATGCTTTTAGTCGGAAGCTCAGTCTGATGGATTCAGGTCAGGCAGACGTCAAGGAAAAGACAGAACACTGTCCTTACTGACAGTCAAGATACATTTTCAACTGCAGGGTTTAAAGGTAAACATCAACTTTGAGATGTTGTGCTCGCATCTAATTTTAAACAACAGAATGCCGTTTTTGTAGGACTATTTTCTTAAGTGGACATTAGAGTATGTAGTAATCAGAGGTCGCCATCTAGAGGTCAGTATGAAAATTACATTTTGCTGTTTCTGAAGACCCTTCGAAGCTGTGGTGTCAGACTCATGTTAGTCAAGAGTCAAGTGACCTTTTTAATAATTACCCTTAAATAATACTTTCAATAATATCAGAACAATAATTTGTGAAGATTATCTAGTAACTGTATGATTACTGATGCAGGAAGTAAACAAGGACGAACCAAACACCACACACGTTCCCCTGTTCTTTATTCTGTACACTGAATAATATATTTTATATTACATATAAAGGCAAAGACAAATTCCTGCACGTTTACTCGAATACAGTTAAAGTGATTCTGATAAGGCACTGAGTCAACTTTAAACCAACATGTGCAAACACCAGACAAATAAAAGAATATAAATCATTCTTATATAAATGTGCAAGTCATAAAAAAATAACCGTTATTGCTTTAAAAGATTTTAACCAAAACCTAAATGTTCGACACTGAATAAGAACAGAAACATTTAAAAATCTTTACATGCATAGATTTTTTTTTTTTTTAAAGATAACTACTTGAAAATCTGCCAACTTTAAATATTTTCTGTAGCTGTGCAGCAGCTGATAATTAGAAAACTAATAAAACAAGTTGGGAATAAAAAAGGTAAAGTAACAGTTTCAGACTTCTGATTAAAAGAAGTTACAGTACTTAGATGTTATAATCGCCCGTTAGCATCACAACGTGTTAAATGATGAAGATGAGCACATTTAAATCTGATTACTTCTTCTGCAGGTCTTCCAATTTGACATTTCCAAACTGCAGATTTTATCCTTTAAATGCTGAAGCTAAAATAAATAAAAGGGGCATATGACAAGTCAGATGATTGTTCGAACATACTCTGAATTTTCTTCAGAATACAAAAGTGTAACACTCTTTTATGATGTGAAATTTTACCATCAATGCAGCCCTAAATATTAAAACATACGTCTTTAAATCTGCATTTATATAAACCCTCATTTTATATGGTGGAATGAATCTTGTCACTGTGACATTTAAAACAACACAGTGGCACAAAAGTGTAATTTCAGCACAGGGAATGAAGCTGAGGTTTAATTTTTCCTAGTCTTGTGCTATTTATTATTTATTATTTGTTTTCAGACTCAGGACTTTTAATTTGAAACAAGTGTTGAGTTTGAAATGACGGTGCGATATGTTAACTTTACAAAGACAACGCCCGGATAAAAAGTAAATATATAAACACACAGAGGGATTAATAAATAACAGACCGTCTATAATGTAGTTTGTTTCAAATGAAGCTGGAGCCTCTGCAGTTGTGGTGAGTAAAAGCCCTGCCGCTATTTGTTAATGTTATTACTTTATGTCCGACCGTGAGGATGTACCATTGTTTGCTAGCTTGATGCTAATGACAGTAATGTTAAAAACAAAGTGCCTCGGCTGTTTCACACCTTCATTTCCCCCTTTTACTCTGTGTGGTAACATCCCTAGAGGAAATATTAAAAATGCTGGGGTGTTGTTGTCATACAGTTGTCTATGGCAGCAGATCGTTCTGTGTTTCTACTGGTCAAAGTGACGGCTGTGATGGGAGAACTGGATCTCAGTGAAGGGCAAGTGGACCATAACTTTAATTTTGGAGACAAAAAAATGTAGGCTTAGCGCCCTGTGGTCCATTGCCCAATAGTAAATGTAGAATACTCAAAAGTACTTTAAAAGTGCTTGAGTTACTTTTCTCAGGGAGTAACGTTGGAAGTACTTTTAAAGTAACTGAGTTACTTTACTCAGGGAGTAACACAGTAAAGTAACTGGTTACTTTTTTAAGAAGTAACACAGTAATGTACTTTGATTACTTTTAAAGTAACCCTTACCCAACACCGATCCATACCAAGGTGTGTGTAAAAATGTCCACTTGTCAAACACTTTGTTTCATAACAGGATGGAGCCTCCATCATGGCGGAGATGCTAACCTTACACATGCTAACAGGCTAATGTTAGCATAATTGTTGGCAAGTTCCAGAGTGTAGCGTAGTGAGCTAACTTGCTAATGCTAGGATTCTGAAGGTCTAAACCAGGGGTAGGCAACCTGTGGCTCAGGAGTCACATGCGGCTCTTTAGCCCTTCTCCAGTGGCTCCCAAAAAATTATATTAAAATGAGTAAGTTATTTTTTTAGTATTTTAATTTTCATTCATCACTGTTGAGGCCCTGAAGTGATTCTTAAATGTTTCAGTTGTATAAATATGTAGTCTACACACAGAATGAAAAAAAGTTTTAGCATTTCTTCAACTGTGTGTCATACGTCTACAGCCTGGTGCCTTTTCCAAAAAATTTGCAGATTCTAAACATTATTAAATATTAATTATTAGTGAATGAATGTAAAGTGGGAATGCTACAAATGTTAGCATTAGTGCTGTTAACATACAAGCAGTCGCATTAGCATATGCTGTTAGCATGTTACTGAACTAAAATGGATAGTTTAGCCTTAAAGGCTGCAAAACAGGCTGCAATTTAATCACTCAGGACAACATTTACCGTCAACGTACGTCCACTTATAGTGTTTGTTTTTGTCACTGACAGGCTCAGAATGAGAAGTGTCTGACATTGTTATGGAAAGGATCCCTACAGAGTCAAAGTGTTTTTTGTAAGAGTAAGATTCTTTTTGTTCGACCGGAAACAGCCCTGATACCACCATCACCAAACCCACCAGACTCCATTTAAATAAACAGTCATGTTAGCATGTATAGAGGCAGCATGTTTTCACATCTAACTGTGTGAATTAAGGGTTGCTGGTTGTTGCAACAGTGGAGACACAAACCGAGGCAACTTTTGTGACTCTTATTTTGTTTCTGTCCACTTCAAATGAAGTGTGTGTAATGAGGATAAAATGACTGTTTATTTGAATGGAGTCTGGTGGGTTTGGTGATGGTGATTTCAGGGCTGTTTCTGGTTAAACAAAAAGGATCTTACTCTTTAACAAACAGATCTATCTCTGTAGGGATCCCTTCCATAAATTGTGAGACACCAAAAATAATAGTCTGAGCCTGTCAGTGACAAATTGACAGCGCAAAAGTGCAAAACAGGGAAAACAGGGTTGGCAATTACTGAGCATACCCTGTGGGTGTACTGTGGGTTGGCATATTTGGGTGCCTGAAAGCGCACATCAGTGTTGTTAGTATTGGGACAGACCTTTAGTTGTGTTTCTTACTTTCTATGCTAGAAATAGCTGAATGCAATTTCTGTGAATGACATTCCAGCGAAGGCCGTAGTGTCACTTTAAGGTGCTGCAGTTTCACTCTTTACGATCTGCATACTGACAAAGCTGGCAGCCCAATCTGACAGCTGACATTCAGCCATGCTGAGGTCTTACCGAAAAGATTGTGTTGCAATTTTAAGGTGGCGTTTAACTCTGAAACAATAAGCTAGACTTTCATTTATCCCTTGTCAAATTAAGGTCACATCGTGGACGGCCATCATCTTGTTAGTTTCTTGGGATTGCACAAGAAGCGATGCTTTGGTACCAAGTCAATGCAAATTCTGAAAATGTGATGGTATTAATTTTTGTGGGGATGCAATTCCTCCAAGCCTTACAGGGCAGCATATACGCCTATAAGTGACCGAGACAGACTGAGACCACCTCTTCAAGAAGGTCTTGGTCTGGTTGTTTTGGCGCACACCTGAGTGTGATTGCTGTGTTGACACCTGCCCAAACGAACCGCACTGAGGGGGCAAACAACCTTGAGTTCGACTGAACTGAACCAAACAGGGCAGGTGTAGAAGCACCCTTAGTTTCATCCCGAAATGTCGATGACCCACAAGGTAAGAGCTCAGAGTAATTGAACTTCAGTCTATCTGTGAGGTGTAAAATCTCAGCTACACAACACCAAAGGCTGCTGACAGGTTTAGTATGTTTGGCGTCTTTGCTCTCTCCAATTAGAGCTCAGTCTGTCTGAAGCAATTCTGCCACAGGATATATATAGAGGGCTTTCTGACAGTATTCTCATCACTAACTGGGTTGCAGAGGTGTTGGAGACAGACGCTGACCCTGTTGAACCTAACAGAGGTTTCTAACAAGGTCCAATGTGGAATGAGATGACAGCTGAGGAGTCATGTTATCATCGCTGTGAGGAAGCTAAGACTTAGGTTGAAGAAAAGAAACAAAACCCCAGTGAGACTGACTTGAGCTTTACAAACTGTGAGAACTAAACCTCCTCTGACACGCTGTGGATCGTCTCTATTATCCTCTTCTTCAGTTTTTTCACTTTGTCTGGAGGTGTCTCGTTCAGACACTCCTCCACATACTTTAGAAACCCCGCATGTGGCGACACCATCTGGCTTTGACAGAACGTCCTCATGAAGTCCAGCACCTCGCTGCTGGGGGGCGGGAGGCGACGGCTGGCTCGCTTCCGCCCTGACACTCTGCTGTCAGTGTGAGAGGAAGACGTGGAGGGGGAGGACGAGGGCGAGGAGTGCCGGGAGTCTGGGGGAGTAGGCGAAGGAGGTGCTTCAAGGCTCCGTGACGTGATGTTCAGTTTGGTAGCAATGTGGTTGGCACCGTGGTAATGCCTGCTAACGACTTGGGTGTCCAGTTGGAGGAGAGCGGACTCCTGCGGTTGGCTGAAGTGGAGTTCATCGGGACGCTCGTCCTCGTCGCAGGAGTCGCAGAGGAACATCAGGTCTCGGTAGTGTTTCCACTTTGGAAGGTAAAAGTCCTCCGAACCACACGTTTTGTTTGAGCTCACCGCCTTGTGTTCACGTTGGAAGATTGTTCGCAAGTTCCTGAATTTTGTCTTTATGTCTTCCACTGAAGAAGGAAGAATGACAGAAACTGTTAGCCTCCACAGCTCAAAGGGTAACGTGGTGTTTTTCAACCTGGACCCTATTTTCCCATGTTTTTGTGTCTAACTGACTAAAGGGCCACTGTCAGTGTTCGTCCACTTAAAGTGTTTGTTTTTGCCACTGACAGGCTCAGATTATTCGAAGTGTCTGACATCATCATGGAAGGGATCCCTACAGTGACAGACCTTTTGTTAAAGAGTAAGATGCTTTTTATTTAACCAGAAAAACACTGCAAATTACTATCACCAAACCCACCAGACTCCATTTAAATAAACAGTCATTTTAGCATGTATACAGGCCGTACATTTTCACATCTAACTGGGTGAATTAAGGGTTTATTTTAACCAGGCCAGAGTTGGTGATTGTTGTAACAGTGGAAAGACGAACTGAGGCGGCTTTTGAGTGTTTTATTTTGTTTCTGTAGACTCTGAATGAAGTGTGTCTTACAGTGATAAACTGACTGTTTATTTAAATGGAGTCTGGTGGGTTTGGTGATGGTGATTTGTAGTGTTTTTCTGGTTAAACAAAAAGCATCTTACTCTTTAACAAAAAGCTCTATCTCTGTAGGGATCCTTTCCATAATGTTGCCAGACACTGAAAAAACAATCTGAGCCCGTCAGTGACAAAAAAAGCACTTTTAGAGAACGCGAAGTCACAGCCTGTTTTGGGGCTCCTAGCTGCAGTCCTTTCACTCAATGCTGGATCAATTTAAAAAACTGTTGTTCCCATTAGTCGCTCAGACACAAAAACATGGAAAAATAGGGTCCAAATTTTTTCTTTTACAACCACAATTTGACTGACATTCGTAAAACCAGTCAACTAAAATATGGCTCCATCATCTCTTCAGACGTTTGCTCTGGTAGTGTCTCGTCACATTTCTGACATATTTCTCTTGGTGTTAAAGTCAAAGTTATTCCACTGACACACTACAGTGTAACACAAATAACAATCATTGTTACCTGAGAACGGAACTGGCTCGTTGTCAGACAGCAGGTTGCTCAGCGTCTCCAGCAGGCTCTGTCTCAACAGCCTGTTCCTGTAGCTCTCTGACTTGTGGTTCCACAGACAGCTGTGCTCTGCAAAACGCACATTATTAAGTATTACTCCTTTCATGCCTCCTTTATTGTAAACCAGCACCCAGATACTTACTCATCCCATAAGCAACAGTGGCGCAAAGGTGTCTGCCTGGTCTGTACACACCCACACTACCCTTTATTTTTAAATATTCAGCAGTAACATCAAAGATGCCACCAACCTGAGTAAAACGAGATGAGCTGCTGGACTTTGGCCTCATTCCAGTGGCAGCGAGAGTCGACGCTCAGTCTGCTGTCGGGCTGAACTGAACCGCAGAAATTCAGAGGAGAGGTACAAGGTTTGGTGTCCAGCAGTGACGTAGACGGAGAGGCAGGGAGTGTGGCAGCAGCTGTTTGGCTCTCTAGCCTGAGATTATCTGAAGACTCAGAGAGGAAGATTTGGTACGCGGCACTGGCGTTGGTTTTGGCATCGTCGCTGGAGGGAGCGGAGCAGTTGTTGAACCTGATGTTGTTGATTTGGGTGGAGCTGGAGGAGAAGCTGCTCAGGGTGGAGGAGGGCGTTTGGTTTCCATGTTCCAGATCCTTGTCCTCCTGTGGTGTGAGGATCTGCAGGTCGTCTTGGTTGTCGTCCTCTTCGCAGGACTCGCAGAGGAAGAGCAGCTGCTGGTAGTGTTTCCACTTGGACACGTAGGGTTTGTCAGATGCCTTGCTCGCCTGCACCGCCTTGTACTCGCGGTTGAAAACTGTCCGCAGGTTCTTGAACTTGCACTTCACGTCTTCAACTGCAAAACAGCAACAAAGGAATCACTTTACACGTGCCCATGAATAAATACTCACATCTACCGTAACTCATTTCTCAGATTTATCATGTTTGTTGTTCCTTCTTTTAGATTTTAATAAGTCTCTTTGTTGCTCTGCAAAATTCATTCAACCAAGTTAAACTATATTTTTTAACACTGAATCAAATGACGGTGTAATGTGACTTTTATAGTAATAAACCTGACAACTATCACCAAGATAACGTGAGCCGCGACAACTACGCTTGTTACTGTGCAATAAAACCTCCTCACGTCTTTCACATTCTCGCAAAAATTGGTACAGTAACTGAAACACATCCTCAATTGAATCGCAAATCGAATTGAATCAAATCGGGACATTGTGAATTGACTTTAATTCAACAGATGGACGGAGAGAAACTTCAATCAAATGATCATGTTGCTCAGTGTCTGCTGGACGTGCCCCGCTTTCAGAGGGAGAGAGAGCGGGGCAAATGTTGCCACTATTTTTTCAATAAACATTAATTTGCTTTCTTTCTGAGGATGAGATGAAAAGATTTAGATCAATTTTACATCAGAGACTTATATCAATATTATCGTCTTACTAAGGCAAATTAGCGTTTTCACCTAACCTTATCTGAAAGCAGTGGACTTCACTTGCTGGGGGTCATGCATGAGAACACATGTCTCATATTCCTGAGTGTGCAAATACTGCGGGTTGATCTTGAGCCCTCACAGGGGTAATGTGTTGTGCAGTAGCAGGACTGTGTGATATTTACTTGAAAACGTCACTGAGTGGTTGGACAGCTGGCTCCTCAGGTCCTCCAGCAGCCGCAGCCTGAGCTGACGGTTGTTGTGGTTTTCTGACTTCTTGTTCCAGAGACAGCTATACTCTGTGCACAACAACACACATCAAATACATAATACTTTGCAAGCATTCAAACCATCATTAGGTTTAGCTTTCATCTGTCATAACAACTGATCATTTCAGAGCTGTTTTATTTACCGGAGTAGAAAGCTATCAGCGCTCGCTCCCTCTCTTCAGTCCAGTAACATTTAATCATCATGTTGGCGGGGATGCAGGAGGACAACGAGGAGGGCGAGGAGGTGGAAGGGTTGGGGAGGAAGGAGATGATCAGCCCCGGGGAGGAGAGGACAGGCTGGTTATCCTCCTGTGGAACAGACAGAGGCGAGAGCGGCGGTTCACAGGAGCCGTCATCCTGGTCCCAGCAGCCCCGCAGGAACATCAGCTGCTGGTAGTGCTTCCACTGCGGCACGAACACGTCGTCCGGCCTGCACACTTTACTCGCCTTCACCATTTTGTACTGCCGCTGAAAGGTGGTGCGAAGGTTCTTGAACTTGTTCTTAATGTCTTCCACTGGAGAGAAAAACAGAAGGTTAGATGTTTGCAGCTTTGAAACTCAGCGGATGTGACCACAGCCTTACCTGAGAAAGGAACAGGTGGGGGGTGAGCTGACAGGAGGATCCTCAGGTGCTCCAGGGTTTTCCATCGCAGCTGGCGGTTCTTGTAGCTCTCTGACTTGTGGTTCCACAGGCAGCTGTGCTCTGCAAACAAATGTAACAGTCAACCGCTGCATATTGTTTAGCTTTCTGTTTCTTATTGTCAAATGTTTTTCATCGTTAAAAATTATGTGACTGAAGCTCCACAAGGGATGTTAGTCATGTGTGGTGTAGCTCAGGTGCTGCCATTTCTTGTGGAGCTTTCTGGACTATTAAAGGTCCAGTGAGTAGGATTTAGAGGGATTTAGTGGAAGAAACTGAATATAATAAGTACGTTTTCTTTGGTATACAATCACCTGTATATTAGAACTGTTTTGTTCTTGTTACATTAGATTGAGCCGTTTATATCTACACGATACATGACGAGCAGGTCCTTGTCTACGGAGATCACCATGTTGCACTGCCATGTTTCTACAGTAGCCCAGAACACTGGGACATTTGTGTCTTTGCGTCAGCCACAATAGTTTGGAACCCCTCTGATGAGAGTGGTGGAAAAACACTGATTTATTTTTCTACAAAACTGCTTTATTTTGTGTTTTTATTGGTTTATATCACCTGGTCTGTTTGTTTTGGAGATTTTGGATTTAGTTAATGGTCAAAACCTCCTCAACATCTGGATCTTAAGTTATCAGAGAAAACAGGTGAGAAAACCTTCTCAACAACTCGCACTGAATGAATTCTAACTGGAGGACGACTGATCAATAAAAGATTACGTGAATATGTAAATGACAGATCAACTAATAATGGAAATAGTCAGTTGCAGCCCTACAAACAGCATTAAGAAAATCAAGATGAGCAGATTACATACGACAACATAAAGAGAATTAAAATAAACTTAAAGGTCCAGTGTGTAGGATTTAGGGGAAAATATTGGCAGAAATGAAATGCAATATAATAACTACGTTTTTTAGTGTATAATCACCTGAAAATAAGAAGCACTTCATTTCAATATCTTGGAATGAGCTGTTATATCACAGGGAGCAGGTCCTCGTCTACAGTGATCTTGTTGCTACAGCGGGATATTTGTGTTATTTGTGTTGGAGCTTCAGAAAAACACTGATTTATTTAACATGAAACTGCTTTATTCCAATTTAAATCACCAGGTCTGTTTGTCTGAGAGGAGGGAGCCTCTGTGGATAATTTGGTTAATGTGTCTGAAGAGTCTGAAGTTATCAGAGAGAAAAGGTGAGCACACTTTAGCAGGTGCTGAGATTGCAGCTTGTCAGCGTTGGAGAGACAATGATTAGTGATGTAGAACTGCTTTAATAGACCTTTTTCACAGCAGACATTTTTGACTTGTCATAGTAGGAAAGGCACAGGTGACAATAATATCATTAACGATGGCTCTGTTGCATTAAGTGTTCCAGTAAGCAATTAAAGTGAGCCAGCATGCACAATACCAGGGTCTGCACTAAGTGGAATGCAGCCATCCTTAATGGTAATAAATACACCTGAGCTTTTCCTGCTATTACAAGTCAAAATGTCTGCCATGAAAAAGGTCTATCAGTGTTTATTTTGGAGGGGAAGAGACCTCAATGGATAATTCAGCTCCCAAAAATGAAGTTTCAGCTGGATGTGATCTACAATCCTCACCAACTGATGCCACTAAATATTCCTCAACAGTCGACACTGTTCCTTTGAGTTTCATTGATTTGCTTCAGTCAGGTGAAGAAGTGCTTTTCTGAGGTTTTTCAGTGCCTCACAAAACATTGTATAAAGTGGGTTAGCTTTAAATATGGCAACAAATATGAAGGATGAAGTTGAGTAAATGAGCCTCACTGTAAAGTACCAGCTGTTGTAAGCTGTGTAACTTTACAACATAATGCTGTTAGCTGAAAGTCTAGCTAATGTTGGTACAGAGTAATAATTTAAACTGACTTTATGTGTATTTTCCCCTCTTTACTACATCACCAAGACACTTTAATTCAATTAAAAAGCGGAACTACTTTAATTTAGCCTGTTTAAATCCAGCCCTGCAGGAGAAACGCTGGTTCAAACATAAACGGATATTTCTGACGTCTTTTTTTAGCTAGTTGCTAGTCGCCATTGCTGTCATCTGTCTGTATCATTGATTTCTAACAGCCGTCGATCCCGTCGAGCAACCGTTGCCCCGAATTGTTGCAGCTTCCGACAACACATCGACAAACACAGCAACTTGTGTGGCGCGACGAGCTGCTGCTGAAGAGTGTTTGACTTACTGGAGAAGAAGGCAATGAGCGCCCTCTCCTTCTCCTCCGTCCAGTACCGCTCCGGACTGAAGCCGTACGGAGGAGCCTCCATGTTTGTTGTTGCCGTTCGAGCCTTCTTCTCCGCGGCTGCGAGGTCACGTGACCCACGAGCCGGGCTCTGATTGGACGAGACCTCGGCAGGACTGAGCAGTGACCCGCATTGCCCGGTAGAGGTCGTTGCCTTCATGACGTCATCACACAGAGACGCTGCTGCACTTTACTTTTTAACATTTATTTATTTTAATTTATTTTTTTAATTAATGTGATGCCGTTTATGTCTGAAGATGATTTGATGAAAAACAGCTTTTTTGTGTTAATGTTTATTTCAATTTATTTTAAAATTAATTTAAAATGAATAATAATTCAGTATTTATTATTAATAATTATTAAGTAATAATTAGTATTTAATTTGGCTACAAATGAATGCCCTTCTCCTCAATATTATTATCTTTATTTTTATTTACTGTCTCATTTTTATTATTTTTTACTTTCTCATACTGTATACATTTTATCATCTACTTGTCCTTTTTGCTTTTGTTTTAATGACTTGCATTTTATATTAAGAGGAACTTTGAGCTACATCTCTTCTTCTAATAATAATAATAAAACAATAACAATAATAATAATTCTTATTATTGTCATTATTATTATCATTTTATATACATAGGCACTACTATTCTATTGTGCCTTTTAAAGAAATATTTTAAAATAATTTTAATGCAGTTTAACTCAGATGATGATTTGTTGAACATTTTTAAACAACAGCTAAAAACCTATTTATTTAATTTGGGTATTAATTAATGTCATTCTTCTTTTTTTTCTTCACCTTCTTTTTATTATTATTATTATTATTTTTATTTTCTTAAAAAAAAATAATTCTGTCATTTCTGTTATTCTTCCCTGTCCCTTTTTATACTTTCTCTTATTTATTTAATAACCTAATTGTTTTTGTTTGTTTGTGCTTTTGTTTTAAGGGGTTGCATTTTTTAAGCACTTTGAGCACCACATCTCTTATAATAATAATAATAATAATAATAATGATAATTACGGGAATACTAAAATCATTACTACTACTGTTATTATTCCTAACACTACTACTATATTAATATTAATAATTATCATTATTTTTTTAAACTTAGATGAAGATTTGCATTTCAAATATTCATCAGCTGTTTTGAAGCTTTCGATCATCTTAACAAAAACAAACCTTTGATCTCAGTTTTTGAGCCGACAAATACGGCAAGTCCTGAAGTTCCCGGGAAAAAGGAAAGCTGAGTGCTTACATCTCCCTGACAGCTGGGTACAGGGGCGTAAATACAGGCAGTGCAGCCAGGTGGTGGGCTGGAGGGGCCTGTGGGCCACCTGGAAATGTTCAAAGAAATAATCGCATTAAATCCAGACTGGTGCGATTTCTGTACATATATATATATATATATATATATATTCTGTACATATATATATATATATATATTGGTTTGTTTTTTTTAAATAGTTCAGTCTATAACAAAAATATATGCTTATTCTACATGACCTAATAATTTTCTTTTGTACCTTTTTGTCATACACAGATATGTAATGCTGATTGCTGGGTAATATGTATGTTGATGTCTAATATCAAGTCTCTGTTTAATCATGTAACGAGACGATATGATTTACAGCAGCTAGTTTAGGTGCAAAATCTCTCAAGACTGAGAAGCTTGGCACATCTGTAAGCTGATATAAGATAAAAGCAACAGTAAGACACGCTGTTAGTAAAATATATATACGCGTAAAACTCTGTGGGTGTGTGTTATGGATGGAGGATGCGGTGAACAACAACGAGCTGTAATAGTCTAAAAAGCACTCTTCAGACAGAACCCAAGTGTTACTCTGTTTTAATTTCCAATAACCAACAACTGGCTGGTACGTTTCCAGACAAGACAACAGACAAAGTGTATTTACAGTGAATCCCATGTACATTTCATTTCTTCACATGTACAAACATCCAATCCATGTACAATATTTACACTGCTGAGTCAGTTTCACTGAGCGGGTGCAGATTTGAACTAAATAACTGTGTTCATATGCACACAAATATCCTGCTGCATCAAACTTAGGATCTCGAGAAATTTAAATTACGGGATTTGGAATACTTGTGTACTTAAGACAAAGCATGAAATCTGATAATGGCAGCATAAACAGGCGTCTGTCAATGTTACAGTCATGAAATGAGACTTAGTGTTAAATGAAAGAGCTGAAACAGATGAGACTGGAGAAATAATGTGATTGCAGATCTGTTTGTCGGAGATCTGATCTAGCACCTTTCAGATTTCATTAAAAAAGTGAGAGCTGCAAAGATATGACAGACAATTTTCTCCTTGTTTTACCACCATCATAAAGTGATGAATAAAGTGATCGAATATGATACAAGACACATTACCAGGACATTAGTGTGCATGTGAACACACTCTGGTGTGCACGACAGCAGAAAAGGGGAAATGAAATGAGACTGTTTACTGAAGGCAAACCTTCACCTTCATAGCAACCACGATAAACACCCCCACACTTGACTCATATACAGACCATAATATAATTCACATTTACAGTTACTCTTCAGGCTCATAAAGCACATAACTATGTACACTCTGTTCCAGTTATAGACTGCTAAACTCTGCTAAATCTTCTCTAAAGCTCTTGTTAAATCTGTCTGATGCTTCAAGTATAAGTTCATTCACAGGAAAATCACTGCTGCAGGGAGAAACCTCATTAATGCAACGTCAAACAAAATGAAACCATGTGTTTTTAAAATACTGTGAGACACACTCAGCACATAAATGACCAGCTGATCTCGCAGTTAACGTAAAAACTAAACTTGCGATAGCGGGACCAGGCACCCAGCCAGAAGCAGTGTCTACATGGTGTCATACTGCCATCTAGTGGCATTTCTCTAAATTAGAAGGCAGCGTGTCACCTGAGTTATGTTACATATCTGTTTTAGAAAGTAAATAACCTGATCATTTCGATCTTCCTTTGGAGACCGGATCATAAAGATATACTATGCAGGATGTGTTTACACCCTCTCGGTCATCACGAATGACCAAGACCAAAATCTGGAGTTGAAAAGTAAAGCCAATGCAAAAGAGGAAAAAACTGCAGTTCCTCTAACGGCCACTTGAGGCTGGCTCCAAGAGTGAGTCAATCCCCACAGGCCCTCATGTTAAAATGTCCAGCTTTACAGCAGAAATAAACTAATGTTAACATTCACGACAATTGTTGTGGGGTGAATTTATATATAACCCACCTGTTTACATTTAATTAGGGGTTAAAGTTCCTCATAATTAAGGGTGTGGTCGTCCAAATAGTCACCTGGCTCCAAAACTCTACATGCCAGACTTGAGGCTTCAACACGGGAGTCCAACAATCAACGGGTGACGTCACAGTGACCATGTCCATTATTTTGATACAGTATAGTTAGGTTTCCATCCAAACATAGCACGAATTTTAACCACGTTTTCACAAAATTGGTAAACGAAAATACAAATTTGTGTGCAACTCTATTTACAACTGTTACGCAAATATTGGGAGTTGGCTTATCGAGACGAGCGATAGCAATGTTTAGCAATAGACGCTTGGGATGCACGGTATTGGATTTTTTTTTTAATCTTATTTGGCGGATACCTCAATCATATATGTCAATTTTTTCCCCCATCTAATTATTTTTTATGCATCAATTTATGGTGGAAATGTCTTTAAATTCATCAAAATCAAAGACCTCTTTCATGTTTTGATACACCACATTTCCAACCTTCCCCTAGGGTTGAGACTTTTAGCGATCGTTCGAGATTTTTTTTTCAAATTTTTTTGGTGATTCCACTCAGGTATTTCTATGCATAGATTAAAAGTGCGCTTAAAAACAGGTGAATGGAAACGCACCTTCTTATACCTTTATAAAAAGGTAGCAATCGGGTGCCAGACGAAAAGCAACATGCGTCTAAGAGGAACGCAAATATAACACCAAGCTGTGCAATGTTTGCTGACGTACAAGTAGGTACTAGCAGCTAGCTTAGTAAGCTTGCTAAAGTATCATTCGTAACATTCCTACGATAGTATCTTGCAGTGTACGTACGAGCTAAGTATGCAGGAGGGGCTAAGTTTGAATGTTGCATTAGCTAATCCTGCATAGTATCCCTTTAAATAATATTATTATTAAATGTTCAAATATGTATGACTGTGCCACCTGTTGTCCCATTGGTCCAAATGGATGTACACAACAAACGCACTAAATCTAAGAATCTGTCGTAATTGTGTTTCTATATCTGACTTGTTTGTTGGACAGTTTGAGCCGCACAACCACTTTCCACTAACATTAAAAATAAAAATGAGCAATACTGTAACCATGAACAATATCTGAAGGTGATGTTGCAGCTCTGAGGTTTTCCCCTGCCAGCAGCCAGCAGCATTCATAAAGTGACTCTGATATAAAAATAAAACACAGGTGATAGAGGATGAGTGAATCCAGGGTGAGTCTGATTTAAAAACATGCTGATCTGAGGTAGAGTGACAGACGGGGACAATGACTGCTGAAACTACGAGTAAAGACTACCCACTGAGGTGTTCTGGTATTGTTTTATAAAGAAATTAATTCAGAGAAACTAAAAACTCAAGAGGAAACCTGGCCGTGAAAATAAATCTGATAGTCATGTTGGATCTCAGGTGGCTGACTCGTCTCTCAGCTCGTCACATTCATACCTTGTTAGCGATCGATAGCTCGTAGCAGGAAGATACTGTACACTTAAAAAGAATAAAAATCCCAAAACCCTGCCCCAAAAAGAAAAAATATAAATCAACACTGATGTTTTGGCTGCTGTAAATACGCTGCAGACATGTTTCTTTTGTACAATAACCAATAAGAAATAATCACAGCATCAAAATACGGCTTCAAAATGATACAGCTGAAGGTAAAAACACCTTTTCTTGTTTATCACAAAAACAATCAACAACTTCAAGCTTAAAGATGAACGATAATCCTTCCGTTAAAACCTCAAAAATACTTCTCTTTCCCGTCAGGTGATTTGAAGTGGGCGTGTCCCAAAACTGGCCGTTCCATAAGAAACGCAGTTGGTCCCTCGTCTGGTCAGTCAAACGATGGTTTCCTTTTGAATGTGTTGTCCCTGTTGGCCCCACCGTCTTTCTGTCAGTCAAATAATCATCTTGGTCTCTTCTGGTAATTTGCAGCTCTTTGACCCGCCCCCTTGTGAAAGAAACATCCTTATTGGTCACTCGTGAGATGGTACCGCCTTGGCTCCTGGTGGCTCTGTCAGCAACGCCCACTGGCTTCTTGCTGTCAACTGCAATCTTCTGACAATAAAAGTACACTTAGTCCCACCCTGCGGCAAAGAAAATGTCAATCAAACCAGCCTTCCACCTGTCCATCAGACGATACTGTCCTGCAGGAGTGGCTCAAAGTCCTCATCGCTGGCGGCGGGAGGGTTCTCCTCGTCACTGCCGGGGAGGGGCGTGTTGATGTGGACGCCGGCCAGCGAGGACATGGACTCTTTGCTGTCCAGGTGGGGCTTGTCGCTGAGGGACAGCTGGGAGGGAGAGGAGGAGCAGGAAGGCTTCTCAGGGATGAAGAGGGCGACGAGGAAGGCAACGACCACGGTGCACGCTCCCAACAGGAAGGGCGGGCCCGGGATGAGCCCCAGCTGAGAGAGAAATAGAAACAAAGTTATTTTAACTTTCATTTTGTCGAGTTTCATCTGGACCACAGCTGACTAAAGCATATCAAATATTACTTATTTTCTGAGTTACACACAGCAAGGGGATTTAATTTGTATAAAACATCTAGTTACAAGTTAAATGAATGTGCTTTACATTAAATATTAGAGTTTTCAAATGTACTGACTTAAACAGAAACTATATTTCCAGTGTCGATATAGCTGCAAGGACTGCATGACTTGAACCACGCCATCTTGCGGACATCTGCATGCAGCCAAAAATGTAAAACCCTGTAGTCGAACATGCTGACTGCAGACGTGTGTTTTTACTGTGCTGCAGCCGAGCAGCTAATTTTGATTAATTTAATATTGAAGGAACACTTCACACCCCCAACATGACCATTTGTTTATTTAGTTACTCATCTTATGTTATGTTGAATTTGCGACAAAAACATTTTACTCCATTCATAAATTCAACTAAGCACAGGGTTTATAATACTATACAAAAGCGTCAGTTGGAGTGTGAAGTACTCCTCTGAATTCAGCCTGCAAACTGATGTTAGCAGTGAACTCTTCCCCAGTAAATGTTGGTTTCATTGCTCACTCAGCAGACAAAGGTGCAACACATGACAAGAAGTAAACTTAAACTAATGTGAGTTGTTGTTTAAAATCTGTGGTTCTTGTGTTGTGTAGCAAGCAGCCTTCTGGTCAACACGTTCTCATCTCTGGTCATCAAATACCAATGCTTTCTCACACCACTCACGGCACCCTTTGCACTATATAAGGCACACACTAACAGCTGTATGTGATGCACAGCTGTCTCCTTGTTAAACACATTCATACACGTGGTCGTGGTAAGGTTAGGCAACAAAACTACTTGGTTAGGGTTAGAAAAACATGTTGGGCTTAAAAATATACGTACTGTGTCGTAAATTCGTCCAAAGTACAAAAGTAAGTTATGTCACGTTACATTAAAACAACACTGACGTTTAGTTTCACATAGGACATGAACTACAGTCTCCGGGTGTAAGTCTGTGTTTGTTCCCACACATTTCATTTCAAATTTCCAAAGTCTTCCACAACTTTTCAAGGACCCATCATAAAGATTTTTTCAAACATACTGATTCAAACTATTCAAACATAATATCAGTCAACTGGCACACAAGAATGGAGAGATAACCCAGGGAGAAAGTGACGTAACGTACATAATGGTAATCAAAACACTGCCACACATGGACATCACATCGACAGCCACAGAAAATAAATTTGCCGTTATGTAACGTTACAGGATTACTGTAACCATTTTATCATACACAACAAAATTCCACGACTTCACCAGAACTCTCCGGGAAAATGTGATTGTGATTCTCCATGACTGTGGGAACCCTGGATCCATTCACCAACTCGCCTGCCCGCTCTACACAGACTTTCTTTCTCTGAATATTACGTCAGTTGTCCTGAGCATCAATTTTTGCTGCAGATAGATTTACACTGGAGTTGAAACCCCTCAAAGGGTGCCTCTAGAGTCGGCATCACATGCTAAGGAGCGTGACAAAGCGTTGAGGACGTAGGAATGAGAGCGGGCTGGTTGGTTGTCAGTGTGACCAGCTGCCTTAAATAGAGCGCTGACATTACTGTTTTGTGCACGTATGGTTTCATATCAATCCATTTGTTCTCTCTGTAGAGAGTCGGGGTGTATTTGAGTGATACCGCACCTCAGTGGGACTGTGCAGAGGCAGGGGGTCGATGTTGAACTCTCCCTGGATGGGGTCCATGGTGTTGAGCTCCACGTTGAAGAGGAAGAAGATGAATCCATACAGAGCTGGACCCAGACCATTACACAGCCCTCTGATCCCTGTGATCATCCCCTGGACCACACCTGCAGCACCAGCACCAGCACCAGCAGCAGCAGCAGCAGCAGGAGGAGGAGACACAGGTCAGGTTAGTGGAGACACGATGCTGCTGACACAATGAGCGCTGTCTCTGCTGATATATTTAGCAGCCAGTGGATTTATTTCACTGCCTAGTTTAGTAATACGACTCCATCTGCAAAAATCCATAATGACACACTGACCTATTGATGTGAGGAAGAGAAGGGAGGAGAGGAGAGGAGACTCTGACTTTTAACCTCCTTTATTACATAAAATGTGTCCTTCAAGTGCTAGCTACAGCTCTGTGCCACACACTGACAGAGGACACAGCAGTGTCAAGAGGAAAGATAAAAGAAGTAACAGAGGAGACGAGAGATGGGGGAGAAGACAGAGGAGAGGTGAGAAAGGAGCTGAGAGACGAAAGGACAGGTGAGGAAAAGGAGGAGAGAAAGACGGTGACTTTTAACCTTCTTTATTACGTAAAACGTGTCAATCAAGCACCAGCTACGCACTGTGCCACAAAATAAAAGAGGAGAGGAGAGAGGAAGAGGGGGAGGAAAGGAGAGAAATTAAAGAAGAGGAGAAAGCAGAGGACAGGTGGGAGGAGAGGAGGAGTGTGTCTTTGTCACCTTGTTTATCAGGATCAGCAGACTGTGACACCAGAGCAGAGACAGCTGGGAAGGTGATGGAGGACATCGCTGCTACTGCACCAGCTGCCCACATCATCCTGTCAACACACACACACACACACATGGTTCAGAGTGTCCTGTACATCTCTGTGTGATATTTTCCATACTGTGTGCCACAGTGTTCGCTGCAGAGAGATGCCTCAGCTGAACATCTGCATCACATGTGCTCAGTGGCATCACAGCTGACACTAAGCGGAGCCACCAGAGTGAAGCATGATCAGCTGCCAGCGTGGAGTGATGTCAAAGGCACTGGTTAGAGAGAGACACACACACACACACACACACAGATCTCACCATGGCTCTGATCCAAAGCCGTACCAGGCCAGCTGAAGGATCTGGAAGCCCAAACCCAACAGGACAGTGTTTTTATTACCCAGAGTCCTCATCAGCAGCGTGAGGAACAGAGTCTGAGGAGGAAGCAAACACACATTTAAGTGTATTAAATTACATCTAAACTGACTCCACATGTGTGACGCATGAGTGTAAATATCCTGTGGAGTGTGTGTGTTACCTGTGCTACGATGGACAGGATGCCCACAACTCCAATAAAAACAGCGATGGTCGTGGAGGAGAAATTAATGACCTGGAGGGACAGACAGACATGATCTCTGGTTATTATTAATACTTTTTAGAAAAAGAAAAACTTCATTAACATAAGTGGTAATTCTAGTATTAGGCGGCAGCGTGTCTCACCTGTCTCAGGTAGAGGAAGAAGCTGGAGTACTGTCCAGCCTCAGGGAGGTAAGACAGGAACACAGTGATGCAGATCAGTAAGACTGTCGGGTCCTGACCCACCTTACGCAGAGACTGAAGGACACACAGAGAGAGACAGGAAACTCAACACAGGTGATCAGTCGTACACTAAACACATTTTCCAAACAAATACAACATGCTAACATACAGAAGCGTATTGCATTCACCTGACAAATAAAAAAGCCCTGTTTTTATGAGTAATTTTTTCTATTTTTCGGGGCATTTTTTTAATTAGTTTTTCATGGTAATTTTTTTCCTGAACAGGGAGACAAGATACTTCAAAATCTCGCGAGAAGCTCCCACCTGGCACCTGCAAGTGACCCCTGCATCCATGGTGACTCCTGCTCCTAGACATTTTCAACTATGGGATCAATAAGGGTAAGGCATGTAATAAGTTACACACAGGGTGTGATAATCTAGCTATGTTTTCCACTGCATCCTTCTAGTGTAGGCCTATCACTCACTGTAACAGGTTAGGTTAGTAACAGGTTGTAACAACGTTAGCTGACAAACGTGTATGGGCTTGATTTCAGTTGTCAGGTAACGTTAAGCTAACAGTTTTTTTACATCATGCTGGACATTGTTACTCATCACAAAGAAAAAAATTACCACTAAAAACTCAAATTACTACAAAAAAACAGGAAGAAGAAAAAATAGAAAAATAAATAAATAATTCCGAAAAACAGAAAAAAATACTCAGAAAGACAGGGTTTTTTTTATTTGTCACGTGAATGCAATGCGCTGCCGTACTAACGTTATTAGCACAAGCCTACGGCATTTTACATTGTATAAATTAGCCTAGCGATGAGCGTAGATTTGCTCTGCTCATATGAAGCCAGGATAAATCACACACAGGACTTAAAATGCTATTTTTGTGGAGGCTTTATTGTCTTCACAATTTATTGTTTCTTATCTGTGAAACTGAAGTAAATAAAAGTTTTGTTTCCACTGAGGGAAATGGTTTCAGCTTGAAACAGACAAAAGGTCTGCGTCACTGTGACATAAAATTACATCTCAGGGGAGGTGCACGTCAGGCTACAGCGTAGCATCAACACAGAGGGTAAATCCCACTTAGACCCAAAGAGTCAACATTACAGTCTGTGAAATCGATTTGATTCACATCCACTGTCTCATTTTATAATAGTTATGTTAGTAATGACAGGTGTCCGTTCACACTGTAATCCTATAGCATCATTAACATCATTAAAAAATAATGTTATCGTATCGAGGAACACTGAGGTGCCTTTGCTCAGGTATCCACTCCACAGTCTGTGTCCACAAACACAACAAACAGCAGAGGGTAGATCTCCACCAGTCGGCCACCAGAGCTGATCGTGGCCACTCAACTAGGGGTGTCGTATATACTGGTAGTGACAATAAAATCCTGTTAATAATCTAGCCATTAACTCCTATTTTCAGATCCTAAACAACAACTCCAATCCTACACTTCCAAGTCACAACACAAGACAGAATCTCACTAGATTAATTTCACATGCACTTATTCCTGTAGCATCTTACAAGGACAAACATGGTCAGAGATCATTTTATCACACTCACACTGGAACGAGACCCCACACTACATTAGAGCAATAACCTCTATTACACATTTCAAACACTATCTGATGGAAGGACAGATCTGCAACCACAGATTTAAATCCCATATCCCATTTTACTCCACTTCAGTCCTCTATTCTGTGTTGTCATGTGTCTTTGTTGTAGAACAGGAAGCCAGTTTTAACTGTAACGCACAATGTTACTTTCTACTTTCCTGTATAAATTAATAAATGAAAATGAAATTAATCTGGCACCTCTTAAATCATTTCCGTTTCTTTCTGTTCTTGCTTTGTCTCCCTCCCCAACACCACTTGGTCGTGTTCTCACTATCCATTAGGTGTCATTTTTGCACAGTTATGGTGACAGACTGTCTGTGCCTCTGTTTACTGGTATTTTGAGTGTAATTCATTTGCCAAATTAAAAGAAACAAAACACACAATAAACACAATAAATTCACATTACTGTAGATATAATAGATGTTGTGTTGTTATTGTGAACTCTTTTGGTGACTAACCCTCTCACACCTTCAACACCAAACCACCAAATATCATTTAATCATTACATTCATATCAGAAACATGCAGGAGACTAGTCCACTTATGGACCCTGATGATGACGGGCGGGGGCAGCCCTAGTTAGGAGTCAGCAGTCAAAACAGTAAATGAATAAATTATATATTACTAACAGCGAAGGGGTCGGCCTGCTCCCAGGATATGGGCGCCCCCCAGGTGTTGAGCCTCATCTTGTCGGGCAGAGACTCCGGCACGGCCAGCAGGATGAAGCAGATGTCGGCCAGGGCGATGAGTGTGGCCACCAGAACCACCAGGTTGTCTCCGTACCAGGCTGACAGGTACGCACCGATGGCTGGACTCGTTACCAGGCTGGCTGCAAACGTAGCCGACACCTTGGAGTTAAGAGGAGAAAGAGAGAAGATGAATTTTAAAGTTTGGAAAACCAACACTCAATTTGTTGAAGCCAAGAAGAAGCATTTTTTCTGCCACCTCTGTAAGAACGTACTCAGGCACAGCAGCGCTTTGAGCTAAATGCTAAAGTCTGTATGCCGATGATAACATGCTGAGGTTTGTGTCATGCTTAAAGGAACAGGTCAATTCTGGGGTAACCTATCCCCTTAAGAAGTATAGATTAAAACAGGAGTCCTCACCAGACCGTAGGCTGTACTCCTCTCCCTTTCATCCGTCACATCAGCGACGTAGGCGAAGATGACCGAGAAGGTGACGGAGAAAGCTCCAGACATGGAGATCATGGCGAAGTACCACCTGCAGGACGAGCAGGAGGGAGAACAACTCTTTAACACCTTCAGTTTCACACTAACAGTTTCTTCACAGAGAGCTTGTTCTACTGTAACTGTCCTGTGAAGGATGAAAACTCAAACTGTGGGCTGAATATTTGATGCATACTGGTCAGTAATCTACAGTCTGATCGTATGGTTTGATCTATTAGCTCAGACAATAACTGTAAAACCTTACTGATACAGCAACTTTCACACCTCTGATATCACAGGTTATGACCTTAAGTTATCTGTTGGTTTGGTTTTTCGGGTGACTTCACACCTTTACAGTAGCCGTATCGCTAGTATTATTGTGCTGACAGAGAGCAGTGAGACCTACCAGGGGCTGAGCCTCATCAGAGGGATCGGGGCACAGGTGAAGAAGACGGTGACCAACAGGAAGGTGCGTCGGCCCCACACGTCCGACAACGCGCCGATCAGAGGAGCAGACATGAATGACAGCAGACCCTTGACATGAAGAGGCGGAGTCAGTGACAAAATAAACAGTGTCTGCAACAGGGAACTATGTTTCTATCGTTGGGTGTTACTGTGTTTTAAACAAGATTCTGCATCGATTAATCTTTAAACATGAAGAGAAGTCACGGTTTGGACCTCTCAGATAGTGAAAACCATTCCTGTATGCCTGAGATAATTACCCTGGTGATGTCATCAGGGATAAAAGACCCATGTTAGCGTCTTATATTAATATTAATGTGTTCCTTGTGCGTCTCATCTTTAAAGCCAAATGACTATGGTTCTCTTTATGCATGTGTGGATATGTGAAGCTGAAAGATTGAGGTTCTTACCTTCACGCCCTGAATGAGTCCGTTCATCAGGAATGTGTGCTGCGGGAATGTTTCATGTAGAACCTGTGGAGAGAGGCAACACACTGATATTAATTAAACCTGCGCACAGTTTAGAAGCCTACAGTTCAGACCAAAGATTTGTGATGAGATGAAAACGTTGCAGAGAAAAGTTGCAGCGGTGTGAACTGGCCGGTCTGAGTTCGACTCAAGCTGGCTGATGGTGTCACCTGCAGCTCAGCTGGTCAAATCACTGGTGGCTGGTTTTAAAGCACGTCACCTGTTTCTACAGCTTTTGCGGCGTATTGATTATGAACACAGTCCATCTCATGCTGGTTCATCACTACTACAAATGCAGCTGTAAGCCAGTATCTCACTATCACTATCCTCATTCAGATTTTAAGAAGCTACAAATTATATTCAGCCACAAAATAAACCTTAAAAGCTGCAAATCAGAACAGAAGTACAGAGAGTTGTTGACTGGAGATGATACACCACCATATCATGGTGACTTGGTGTTCAACCAGTCCCCTTGACCGGTGAGTCAAAAAGTTAATTTCCAACACAAGCTGAGCCTCAGCCATTATCGCTCTGTATGAATCCAATCAGCTGTTTGGATGTTGATGCAGTGTGACCTCCATGTTCCCGCCGCCACACAGTGTTACTCACAGTGAGCATGGGCGTGGTGAGCAACCCCCAGGCGAAGAACTCCAGGAAGATCACCACCACTGCGTGATACACACTGGGCCTGCCAATACCCTGCTGCAGCTGAAACACACACAGACACACACATCTGTATTACAATCACAGTTTATACAGTTAAAGGGACATTACACCTGTTTCACACATAAAGATCAGTTTATCATTACAGATAGCAGCCGTATCTCCTCTGTGGCTCTGGACGGAGAGTTTAAAAGTCGAAAATAATCCTGATGACATCATTATGACATCACTTATGTTTAGGAGCATCTTTAACTGTGTGAAAAAGAGCATATTAGGATATAAACTCACGTCCTGACACAGCTGAGCCTTTTGCCTGATAGAACAGAGGCGAGTATTGAAGTGCAGCACGGCACATGAAGTGAGTGTCAGCCTACTGACACAGTTACACAGGATTTAGGTGGTGATATGAACTATTTTCTATCTTTAGCCTGAATAATAACAGGCTGTGCCACCACAAATTAAGACTACTTCGATAATGAGTGATTGTTTGCTGCCCTCCTGTGTTGTTAAGCTTCGTGTCAGTAGGTGGGAGTCTGGGTGATACCAGAAGAAGGTCACTTACATTACTCTCAGAGTGTCTGGTCGCCTTTGATATCTGAAATATGGCTGGTACCACTTTCTTCTTTTATAATTTAAAAGAACCCCCTCAACCAGAGGGTGCTGTCTGTAGCTCTGGTTGAGGGTGAGAGGCTGTCAGCAGATAAACAGAGATCTGTGTGGGTACATGAGACCCTAAAAAAGAGGCTGGATCATGGGGAGTACCACCAGTTGGTCCAGGAGCTTCTCCTCCATCATGGACGTTTACAGGCAGATTTTATGCTGTACATTCCTTGGTGTATATATCTTAACGGCAGTGTGAATCTGTTTACTGTTTACTTATCCGCTGAAATGCAAAGAAGTAAAGCAGTGGGGCAGTTGTGGTGTTTTGTTAGCGAACAAAATGTGTAGTTTGTAATTATGAAATAAAGATCGTTCATTCATGAGCCTCATTCCCAGATTATGTTTTGGGTTGGCAGTTTGGTTGTCCAATTTGGCAACCTGCAAATGAGACTCAACAATAAGCTAACATCCTCCAGAATTAAAAACTGAACTTTCAATTGAAACATTTTTCTGCCACTTCATTTAAAACTATTACCAGGTTTCTATGTATCACTATTCTATTGCAATAGAAAACAGAAACAGCAGTAAATATTTACTTTCATTTTGGGCAAATGACTTTAATGATTAATTGATGATCAAACTTGCTGCTGTTTATTATTTTTTGTCCATCAACTAATCTATTAATCCACAGGTTCTCGAATGTTTTCAGCCAAGGACTCTTTACAACACAGAGAATATGTATGTCTCATGGAAAAATTGTATGTATTCTATTTTCTACACCTCTGGGGACTGAGTTATGTGAAAGATCAACACTAGAGAAATGTATTAGAACGATATTAGACATGTATTACAAATATTTATCTCAACACAGAATACCCAGAAAATAGTGCGAATGAAATGAATTCAATTAGCTGCAAGTAGCATTGTACGTAAACAAAATATCAAAAGCGAGTAGGGTTGTAGGAGTCATTGTCAAGTCAAAATGACCTTTAAAGGAATGACAATGGAGGGGTTCATTTTGGTTGAACAAATGTTTTATTTCTAGAATTGAAACTTGAAACTATTTTATAAGTAAAGTTCAGATTCTCCGTCCAGCTGCATTGTTTCTTTTTCAATATCGTAGATAAGCAAATGTACACGGTGTGATAAACGTCAACTTTAATATCACGGTGTGCCTTAAAGAATATCTTAAAACCGGTGCATTGCGACCATAAAAGCAAGTCAAGAAAAAAGGGCTTATTTGATATTCATTTCAGAACAAACACAAAAAAAATCAAGAGAAGTGTCGACTGAAGAGAAGTGTTTCACTCTTAGTGCACACACAAGCAACCTAATCACCAATAAAAATGTTGGACGTTTCTGCAAACCATGGATATGTTATATTTGTATATCATTATACAGAAGATGAGTTAAAACGGCGTGGTTAATGTGATATCTGCATTTTAATGGCACTATCCTGGCAGAAAAATCAGTGATGTCTCCATAAAACACAACAGCTTTTCATGGCGCTATCCACAGTAGAAAAAAACAGCAACAGGTCAATAAAAAACGCCCACATTTGGTGACTGAGAAGCCGCCGTAAACACAACAATGACTCGCTAAAACACAACTGGTTTTGTCATTTTTTGGTCTCAAACTATGGTCTGCAGCTTAGCAGGCGTCTTGCCTAAGCCTCACACCATCCACCATCCTCTCCACCTTCTGAAAGTCAGCTCATATACTACGTCACTTTGCAGTCTTGGTTGGCAGAAACGATACAATGCCAACAATACTATCTTTTATCGCTTTTAATTTAGTCAAAGGTCCAGTGTGTAAGATTTAGGGGGATTTAGTGGCATCTAGTGGTGAGGACTGCAGACTGTAACCAGCTGAAATTCCTCCTGGTTAGAATTCCTTCAGTGTTCTTTGTTCAGGAGGTTTTTACCACAGAGGTCTCTTCCTCTACAAAACAAATGGACCAGGGGTCTCATTTATAAAACAATGCGTAGGATCCATAATAAGAATATACGTACAGACAAAAGTGAAATACATTCAACAATTTCTACAGTCAGGCTTCCACCTCACCATCTACATTTCCCGTCTACAAAACGTCCGTACTCATGGGTCGAAGTTTCTTCCATCAAGTCTGTTTTTATAGATCACAACTTTAGTGTGGGAAGTGGCGTTCGCCTCTTTCAGGCCTTGTTTTGTGCGTACGCAGTGTTTATAAATGAGAGCCCAATGATAACACTGAATAAAGCAGTTTCACGTTACAAATCTGTGTTTCTCCTCCCCCATTCGGCACTTTGCAGTTGGCCCGTTTGCCCAGCACCTGCTGATGTGTGCTCACCTATTTTCTCTGATAACTTAAGATTCAGGAGGTTTTTACCCTGAGCTGAATTATCTGCAGAGGTCTCTTCCTCTCCAAAACAAACAGACCAGGTAATTTAAACCAGTAAAAACACTGAATAAAGCAGTTTCATGTTAAAAAAAACTGTTTTTCCAAAGCTCTCATCACAGAGGAGCTGCTAACTACAGTGGCCAATGCAAAAACATGGTTGGCCCTATGTAGAGATAGTCTTCTGTTTGTCCGTTCAAGGCTATTATAAACATGGTGATCTCCATAGATGAGGACCTGCTTCCAATGCAGATATAAATGGCTCATTGTAAGGTAATAAATATCAGATAATTCTTATTTCTAAGGTGAATATAAACTAAAGGAAACATACTCATTATATTAAATTGCATTTCTGTCAATATGTTCCCCTCAACCCTACACACCAGACCTTAATTTTCACTGTTGTCATTATTATTAGGGATGCACAATACTGGCTTTTTTGCCAATATCCGATATGCCGATGTAGAACAACTTATCTGATACCAATATCAATATATCCACTTTTTTTCTCCCACCTACGTTTAGTGATCATCAAGTCTCTTCTGTAGCGGAATTAACATCATATTATTATACCAGCAGATGAAGACATGAAATACAATTCTTTTCATTGTATGTAATATTTATTCATTGTGCAAAATAAGAAAATTCATTTTGGCTTATTCTGATCGTTCATTTTAAAGCCGAGATCGGCCGATACCGATGATGTGCCGATATTATCCTGCATCCCTAATCTGCAGAGGTGTCTTCCTCTCGACAACAAAAGAACTTGGTGATTTAAACTGGTAAAAACGCTGCATTAAGCAGTTTCGCGTTAAGCTACGGTGCAAACTGCAAACTACTGTGGTGAGAAACCCACGAAAAAGGCGTTCTTTGACGTTGACATGATACTTGGCCGGTTTGCCGTTGTAGTTTAACAGTGTTTGGCAGCATCAGGGGGAAACGCGGCAGGACAAGGACAAAAGTTAGGGTGGCTAAAGTCGGACTGGAGCGGGCAAGATTGGTGGTGGATGGGTCCAACAAACACCGACTTTCATCCGAGAGAGCGGTGTTCATGTCCCGTAAGAATCTAAAGCCAAACCCTGTTCTTTTTTCCTAAACCTAACCATGTATTTTTGTTGTTGAAGGAAAAAAACATCAATTTGCGGTGCTGTACTGACGTAGCGCTTTTATTTTGGAAGAGACTGTATGAAAATATTAAATTTCCCGTGAAAACAGAAGGGTATGTTGAAAGAAGACAATGCATGTAACAGAACGTCAACAACCTTGCACGTCGTATGTGGGCGTGGAAAGTCCATGACCAGATGTCAATATGTGACGAGGTCGGAGTGAGAATGTGTTGTGTTGGCCAACAAAAAAACACAATTGGCCCTATCTTGAGCCAGTGTTTGGTTTGTCCGTGGGCTACTGTAGAAATATGGCCATTTCCATGGACAAGGAACAGCTCCCTATGTAGATATGAAAGGCTCATTAATGTAATGAAAACTACTTCCCTGTAAATCCTACACACTGGACCTTTAAGTTTATTTTAGGCCTCTTTATATTTTATATTGTTGTTATGTAACTTATCGTCTTCCTTGATTGTCTTGATGTTGTTTGTAGGGCTGCAATTGACTACTGTCATTATTAATTAATCTGTAAATTATTGATTCACTTAATCTTTTATTGATCAATTAATAAAGTGTGAAAATGCCCATCTAAATTCAAAGATCTCACAGAGAAGCTGCTAAACGCTTTTTTTCCTGTACCAGCACTCCAAAACCCAAATAAATATTATATTAAAAATGATATCAAACAGATAGAGGCAGCAAAAACCTCACATTTGAGAATGTTTTTGCAATAGATGCTGATAATTTGCCATATTTGAGACAGAGGTCGTTTTAATAGCATGTCTCTGTCTCCCTGAGGTGTGCAGGAACAAATTTCAAATCAAAGTGTTTTCTTGGTGGTGTAGAAATGTTGTGATGGAGGATGTTAAAATGGAGGCTGCTGTGTTGGATCTGCAGTCTGAGCCTGCCCTCGGTGTATTTGAGGCCGAGCTGTTATGTAAGCACATCATCCACACACTAAGCTGAGCTGCTGTCTGTGGGCCACATTAAACCCGCTCTGCCATGTCTCCATTACAACACACACACACACACACACACACACACACACACACACACACACACACACACACACACACACACGCATCTCCATCTCCATCTCCACTAACAGCCATTTTGGACCACAGCTGCTCTGTTCGGGCTCATTTTGGCTTTGACTCATGACTCATTCATTTTATCCGTCCATTTAATGCAGTGATTTTATACGCAGAAAGAATTTTAAGTGTTTTGTGTTTATTTATATGTCAAGTAATTTTATTTATCATTATTTCTGTTCATTTATTATCACATGAAAGAACTGCGTTTTAAAGCTCCGCCGAATTTTCTATTAAAGAGTCATACGTCATATTTTTTAACATCCTGTTATGTCACTCACACACACACACACACACACACACACACACACTGTTTTTATTTAATTATTCGTTTTAATTAGCTTTAACCAACTGTTTTGAAATCTCAGGTGAAGCCTACAGTAAATATAAGCAGCCTAAATAATTTTAAATACTATAAAATGCAGTGTGATGAAGTGTCGCACAGGTTGATAGACTCGTGATAGAATATAAATTAAAATGGCGGGTCGTGCACCCACCGCAGCTCCGTCCTTCATGATGATCTTCTTCACCAGCACCACCCGGCCGGTTCCCGCCGGCGGCTCCCCCGGCATCTCTTCACACCTGCCGCGGGTCACGAAGCATCCATGCCGCGTAGATATCCGCGGTTCTCCCGGTGCTTCCAGGATGCCTCCTAATGTAGCCCCGAAGAGGCTAAACCGAGCTAACGGAGGGTGAACACTAGTTTACACCGTGTTCAGACAGCGTTAACGTCCACAATGTCTCCGGTAAGATCCGCCGTCAGGTCAGCGCGACGCTCCGCAGCTCGCCTGGTGTAACGACTCTCACCGTCAAGTTAGGCAGCAGCAGGACAGGATTTCCGGTTTGGGTTGCGCTTCCTGTCAGATTAAAAGCGGAATAGCTTTACATTTCTAATTTAAACGTTTAAATACATTTTTAATTGCTGCGTTCACGTGTAATCAGGCAGCTGGTAGATGGAAATGTAATAACAGAGCCAAACAAATTAAATACAATTATTTCAGGTTTATTATATCATGTAATGTTTCTAATAATGTCCAGTCTGTTCATATCCCCAAGCTGTCAAATACCACTACTTGGTCAATGATTTCAGCATCAGACACCAATGCAAAATGTACCTTTTGTGGTGGTATGACACAGGTGTAACACCACCAGATGTTGAAACGCTGATGGTAAAACAGGGTTGGTGGGTGGATGGGTCCAACAAACCACGACCTTTCACCCTTGAGTCCACTGTTCACTTTCTTTATCAATGTTGAGCCAAACTGTTATGTTTTTTTTCTAAACGTAACCACATGCTCATCTTGCACGAGGAAATAAATGTAAATACAAAGCGTTTTACCAACGCTGTAAGTGAAGTCTCCGACCTCGTCACATATTGAATTTCGGTCATGGACTTTCCACGTCCGGATACGACGTCCAAGGTACCCTGGGTGTGTAGGTTGTTGACACCGTGTCAACTTCAGCCTGTTACATGCATTGTCTTCTTTCAAAATACACTTCCGCTTTCACAGGAAAGTGAGTGTTTACACACAGTCTCGTTCAAAAAAAAGCACAACCATAGTTGGGTTTAGGCAACAAATACGTGGTTAGGTTAAGGAATAAAGAACAGGCTCTGGCTTATGAATCGCTCTCCCGGGTGAAAGTGTTTGTTGGACCCATCCACCCGCCACATTCAGACTTTCACTGCCTTAACTTTTGTCCTTGTCCAGCTGTGTTTCCCCCGACGCCGCGGGCGCTTTGAAACTACAATGACAACCAGCTGCGTATCATGCCGACGTTAAAGGACGTTGTCATTGGTTGTGACTTTGGAGTGAAACAGAGCTCTAATTTCCTGCCACTGTGCAAAAATGAGGCCAAAATATCCTGAATATAGTCGCCATCTGGTGTTAGTGATGTCATTTGGAGCCAGGGTATAAAGTTCCCAAAGTCCAACCAATGGCGGCCAACACCACTGATCATCATAACGTCAAAATCCCTTTCAATAGCATCAAATAACTAAGTGTAAATAAAAGTATTAGAAAAATGACCAGCTGAACAAACACAGCCTTTAACAAATGAACAATTCACCCTTGATTTTCTTTATTAGAATAAAGATGCTTGGTAGCAAAAGAAAAGCAAAGGCTAAACCCTTTAAAACAACCTAATTTCAAATCAAGTAACAACTTAAGTACAGTAAAGGGTACATCAAGCGCTTGTAATATATTGTTTTTTTCTGAATACATTAAGGGGACAGTAAGGGGTAAAAATAAAGACAGTTACATTACTGATACCCCTGAACTTATGTGTTAAAAAGCCCCAATTAAATAAGACCTTAAGTAAGGTCCTTTAAGTTCTTAAATTTTATTTTGGTTTGGTCAATTTTAAGTTGTTTTCTTTTTTAAAGCCTTAAATGTTCTTCGATCGTGGAGATGATTTGTCATGAAATACAAATATATTAATATATTAATTGGAGTTCTAATAAAAGCACCTTTATTACATAGTTCTTAAAGGGTAGGAAAATATTCATATGGTGCAAAATTATGGGATGTGGTTGTGTTCACTGATTTAACACTGTGTGATAACCTGAACTAACAATATTCTTGTTCGTCGTCTTCTTTGCTTGACACCTTTAGCATTTATTTTGAAAGCCACATCACCTCACTTCCTGTCTCATGGACTGCACTTGACTTGCGGTCCAATTGAATCCGTGACTGTTTTAAAGCCCTGGACCGGTTCTGGCCTGACTGACCCGGGTCACACCGGTCCAGAGCACAGGACACGCGCACGGTGTGTTTGATCTGTACACACAGGAAGTAAGAATAAGAAGAATAAGAGGTTATTTAGGAGGATGAGAGAAGAAGAGCTCTGCAGCAGCATCCTCCGTTTCTCGGGCAACAGCAGAACCAGTACCAAACCGGAAATAACATTATTCAGTCAACATAAAAGCGCTCGCTAAGAACACAATGTGCAAACATGTTTTTAGATTTATTAATTTTTCTTTTCTTCTAAAAATATCAACCTATTTGAAACACGCGATTCATCCTTATCAAAAACATTTTCATTATTGTCAAATACTGTGTCCATGAATACATTTGCATTTTATTTTGAAAGTGGATCTGTATTCCGGTTGTTTTTGACAGTAGCAGATGGATGTTAATGGACGAGTGTATCACGTGTAGGCGGCTGTGGTTGTGTGTGTGTGTGTGTGTGTGTGTGTGTGTGTGTGTGTGTGTGTGTGTGTGTGTGTGTGTGTGTGTGTGTGTGTGAATAAAACATCATTTAAAAACACAGGAGTGGTGGTGACGGAGGGAAACGTGACCTTACATCATCAATCACAGAATCAGACGCAGCACGAGACGTCTTAAAGATCAGCGGCTCCATCACACTGAGCTGTTTCTATATTTAGAAACATGTCAGCCTCCTGTTTGGTGTCGATCAGGAGAAATATGATCATATGTCTTCCTCCTCCTCTTCATCATTTAGAGGTCACACAGGAGGCAGGAGGGGTCTGATACCAAGCATCCACTGGAAACAAATAAACAAATAATAATAATATTGATAACAGGAGTTGTTTTTTATTATTATTTAAAAGTACATATAGGCTATGTGCAATAATAATAATAATTATAATGATAATAATAATAATGATAACAGGATTTTTTATTATTATTTAAAAGTCCATAGGCTATGTGTAATAATAATAATAATGATAATAATAACAATAATGATGTGTTTCAATTTTTTGGAGTCAAACTATGATATGGACTATGGATTATAAAATAAAATTATTAAATTGTAAACACTACAGGATTATAATTTAGAGTAAAATATATTTATTTACTAATTAATTAAATAATTCAATTATTTCCTCTCGTTGGTATTGTTGATATTCCGGGTTATCTGTGAGAAAATTTGTGTCAAATAATCTTTGTTCCTCAAGATGTATGTAACCAAAATAAAAAATTAATCATTCATTCAGGTGTGTCCAGACTTCCAGTAGTTATGGTAATAAAGGCCTCAGAGATCATATTTGATAAACAAAGCAGATGTGAGACAGTGTCAACACAGGTGACAGCATCATTGTGTTCTCGTCCACAGTCCACATGAGATGAGTCAGTGTCCATCTGAACACAGATACATCACTTATTTTCAGACTGGAGGATCATTTTACCTGCAGGATCATTTTACCTGCAGCTGACATAAATAAAGTGCCTGAACACTGTTTGAGAGTTTACATGATCTATTTAAGACCAGTTGGAGCAAATAGCTAATCAGCCAATCACGTGACAGCAGCTCAATACATTTAGTCATGAGGAATTGGTGAAGACGAGCTGCTGAAGTTCAAACTGAGCATCAGAGTGATGAAGAAAGGTGATTTAAGTGACTTTGAACGTGGCATGGTTGTTGGTGCCAGACGGGCTGTTCTGAGTATTTACTCGGATTTTCAGCACAACCATCTCTAGGGTTTACAGAGGATGGTCCCAAAAAGAGAAAATATCCAGTGAGCCAAAATGCCTTGTTGATGCCAGAGGTCAGAGGTCATGGCATGGTTTAAACACCACAGCCTACCTGAGTATTGTTGCTGAGCGTGTCCATCCCTTTATGACCACAGTGTACCCATCTTCTGATGGCTACTTCCAGCAGGATAACGCACCATGTCACAAAGCTCACATCATCTCAATAGAGCACCTTTGGGATGTGCTGGAACGGGAGATTCTCATCACGGATGTGCAGCCGACAAATCTGCAGCAACTGTGTGATGTCATCATGTCAATAAGGACCACAATCTCTGAGGAATGTTTCCAGCATCTTGTTGAATCTATGACACCAAGAATTTAAAAAAGGGGGTCCCACCTGGTACTAGCAAGGTGTCCCTAATAAAGTGGCCGGTGAGTACATACCATGCAGTGCATCTGTGTGGAAGCATTTGCATCACTATGTTTCTCCACTCATGTGTTCAGGCTTGTCACCCATCTGTGTGAATGTACACCTCACACTCACACATACACTATTTATTTTTGTAATCACTTATCAGAGTTATTTTCTCTCCTGTAAAGGAACAGCGACAGCAGCCAAGACTGAATCATCTCCTCTCACTGTTCTCACTGTGTCCTGTTCAACGCTGACCTGCTCTGCTGGGCATTGTGTTTGGAGGCGTTGCTGGGCAACAGCGTACCTGCAGAGGAAAGTGTAGCTTACCTGAAAGCTGAGACACAGAGGACAGCTGTTGGACCGCGAGCTGAGATGACTCATCTGCAGCTCAGTGTAGCTTCAATAAAACAACGACAGAACTAGAAAAGGCAAGACGTCAACATCCTGAAGGACACAGAGCTCAACAGGTAGGTGTCATCCTGCCGTGGACGTCAGATTTCTAAATTAGTCCACACCAAGGCCACACCATTGTCTGATATGTTTGTGACAAAAGAAAATGTTGAGAATTTATTCACCTGCATCTGGATGTGAACATTTAAATGTATCATGTTGCTGTAGCACCACCTAAGGGTTTATGGTTGTCAGCATCAAGTTGAATGAGCACACTGGGTCTCATACATGAAATGTTGATATACCCGTGACTAGATTTGTACATTAAAAAAACTTGGTGCTAAAAACCTACACCAGATTCATGAACACTGCGGGAAACTCAGATTTGATCTTAGGCAGGTGTGTATGTTCGTGAATGCCAATCAATCGTAAACTGACAGCACCATATAAGGAGGTGATAGGTGCATCCTGTCGACCTATGAACATGGAGCAAACAAAGAAACAGGGAGAGAGAAAGAAACTTTTCCGACGCTGATATTTGATGGTTGAGAAAAATGTTGTTAGTAGTGGTGTGACAGGGACAGGTAAATCAAAGGCCTGGAAGAAAGTAACGGGTTCTGTTAACTCTGTCGGGAATCATTCCAGGCGGAGACAGCGACATGCCCTCACTGGAGAGTTAAGTAGCAAATTCAGAAGGTATGATGATATATGTGATAAATTAAATGCTAAATTACTAAATGTTCTGACAGCCATCACTGATAGCTCAGTGTTTGGTGACCCCGGTCTCACTCCAAAGTCATTGAAATTCGCAATTGGGCGTGACCTGCTGTGTTAGAAACCAATGAAAAAAGAAGTCGTTTAACGCCTACATGATACGCAGCCAGTTGTCATGATAGTTTAACTGAGGCCAACAGCATCAGGGGGAAACGCGGCGGCACAACTTCCTGCTTCCTGTAGGATTCTAAAGCCAAACCCTGTTCTTTTCTCCTAATCCAACCACGTTCTTTTGTTGCCTAAACCACGTGTGTGTGTTGTTGAAGGAAGGTTGTACCGACGTAGTGCTTTTATTTTGAAAGAGACTGTATGCAAATGTTAAATGTCCTGTGAAAACAGAAGTGTATTTTGAAAACCAATGCATGTAACAGGCTGAAGTTGACACGGCGTCCCAGAACGTCAACAACCAACACACCCAGGGTACCTTGGACGTCATATGTGGACGTGGAAAGTCCATGACCAAACGTGGACATGTGACGAGGTCACAGTGAGAACATGTTGGTTTAACTTCAGTGTTTCAAAGGCATCTGTGAACGTAACAGAACACAATGTGAAATAAAATTGTAATTCCTAATAATGACAAGCAACATTTATGTGCACTATCTTAGTTACACAGCAGCCCGACATAGGTGGAGATTTTGTTAGTAGCTACAAAAATATTGGAGCTATTAACATATTGATGAATGCTGGAATACACATAAATTTCCTTCTGCAAGCAGTTTACACACAAATTCGTTCTGCTCATGTTGCATGAATGAGAGCTAATGTGTTTGGGAGTTACAATAGATGATGTCACACCTACAAGAATATTAAGAGAACAGGGGTTTTTAAATACTTATAGGAATATAGAGGTAAAGCGTGGCCTACTTCTCTGTCTCACAGCGCAGGATTATGAGTCATGTGATGCTCCAATAACGACATATAGCAGTTTTATTCTCACCAAAACTCATCACTCATTGTGTGCACAGCAGAGTGAGATATAATGAAGACACGGTGACTAAAAGATGACTAAAAGACAAAACAACAGAGACGATCAAGATTAAAATCTCAGGCAAGTAGTTTCACCTGTGACTCAGAATCCTGAACGATTCAGATGGTGACTGTGTGTGTGTGTGTGTGTGTGTGTGTGTGTGTGTGTGTGTGTGTGTGTGTGTGTGTGTGTGTGTGTGTGTGTGTGTGTGTGTGAGACAGCAGAAGTGAAGATGGCATTAGCCAGCGGTCACTGGCTGGAGAAGGAGATGAGGGGAGAGGCCCCGAGTCCCAGGTGGGTCACTGTTCTTCCCGTAACGGCGAATATGACGTCCTGACACCAGACTGATGATTCATCCTCTCTGCAGGATAGTTTTTAACAATGTGATGAATTCAAGGCCTCACGTGGAGCGATGCTGCGATGATCTAGTTATTAGATCTGCAGACTCATTCTCACTGTCCATGTCTTATGTCACAGGCAGGGCCACGCGTTGGCTGTGGCAGGAAACGTCGCCTTTCTGTTTGGAGGATCCTCCAGCATGAGTCAGGAGGTGAATTTTTAATCTCATTTCAAACAAGGGCTGAAACTAATGATTGTTTTTTAATCAATGAATCCATCAAATAATAATCTAGTCTAAAATAATCAAGACAATGTGAAAGATGCCAGCCTGCTCTCACTCCCAACTCCTCTGGGCCCAGGCAAGACCTAAAATACCATGTTCTATGTTAGAGCCATGTCAGGACTCTGAATTAGGAAAGTAGAAGCTGGGGTGATGGAGGTAGAGCTTTGCCAGCAGCAATGGGGCGTAGCAGCATTGGTGTAGCAGGGATCAGTGAGTAGGAAGCCATATTTAAATGGAACTAATGCAAAGCTTCAGTATAAAGAGCATGACAGTCCTTATAGGGCCAGTGAGGGGAGGTGGATGGGTCACACAAGCTCCGGACTTTCACCCGTAAGGACACTGTTCAGCTCCAGTGTGAACTGTCAGCCAAACCATGGTGTCTTTTCTAAACTAACCATGCACTTTTGTTGCCTAAACCTCAGGAAATCAACCTAGAAAGTATTTTACTTATGCTGTAAGCTCATTTTGAAAAAGACTTCAGAATCTGTACATTTCCTGTGCAAACGGAGGTGTATTTTAAAAAGACCCAAAGCATGAAACAAGAGTTGATTGAGACTCTGTCTGTGAACATTGGAATGCAGGAGGTTACCTGTAAGTCAGCTGACAAAGTGGTGGTATTTGACGCGTTGTGATGAGAATGTGTTGCAAATGTGGTGATACTAATTAAATATCTGAAGGAGCTATTTCTGGTGTGCGGACTTATGTTTTTGTATTCTTGGATAATGTGTTGCAAATGCTCATCATAATTTCCCAGAGCCCAAAGTGACGTCTTCACATTGCTTTGTTTGTCCACCAACACTCCAAAACCCAAAGACTCATTTCTAATCATTAATGACGAAGAAAAGCAGCAAACTCTCACATTTAAGAGGCTGAAACCTGCGAATGTTTGACATCTTTGCTTGAGAAATGACTGAAATGATTAATCGATTATCAAAAAAGTTGGCAATTAAGTTTCGTTTGATTAAGTAATTCATTCATTCATTCATTTAGTAATCATTACAGCTCTATTTCAGATGTTTTTAATTCAGGGAGATCTGAGACACAGCATCCTTCTTAACATTTAACACATGGCTGAAACATGGGATCTAATCATCTAATGGTCTGCTAATTTTCTTCTTCTTTATTTCGGAGGACATCATTGTTTACTTCAATGATTTCTACATGCTAACAGGTACGAATAAAAGATGCTGAAAGTCCCAATTATATTGTATTTTTTGGAGCCCTAGATGGTCTGGATTATATCATTTTATCTTGTGCATAGAAGATGTTTAAAGCTCAGTTTACCACAAAATCAAAAGTACATATGTTTCCTCTCACCTGTAAAGCTGTTTGTCAGTCTGGATTGTTTTGGTGTGAGCTGCAGAGTGTTGGAGATATCAGCTGTAGAGATGTCTCTCAGCTTGTGGTGCTCAAAGTGCCAAAACATACATTTAAAAAACTCAACATCAGCGTCTCTTTCCAGAAATCATGACCTGGTTACTCAAGATAATTCATAATAAACTATTCTTTCTCCCGAGCTACACCTGCCAACTGTATCACTGCGCAGAAGGAAGAGTGCATCTACTCATGGACGAGGGGCTCCTCTACTGATGCTAGGTGAGCTAGCAGTAGATGCGCGCTTCCTTCTGTGCAGTGATCCAGTTGGGTGAGTGTCATCTAGCTCCATTGTACTGGACAGAAGCCAGACATCTCTACAGCTGATATCTCCAACACTCGGCAACTCACGCAACTACTAACCAGAGCTGTTGTTCTTGTGTGTAGTTTCTCCTGATGATGTCATGTGGGAGGAGATTCCTCAGAGCGGAGACGTTCCCTCAGCCAGAGAAGGACACACTCTTTGGTACAGCAACATATATTTGTCGCTGATTGCTTAAGCCTACAGTAAGGGGGCATTCCCATAGCTTTACATGTCTTCTTCGTTAGTGTGGTGAAAGGAAAGCTGTATCTGTTTGGAGGAGCGTCCAGCCCCGACGCCACTGAGTGTCTCCCAGGCGTCTACAGCTTTGATATAGGTGAGGACGTTACAGCAGGACGTCAAACATGTCCCGGTTCATTTGTGCTAATGTTTCTTTGTGTTGCTTTAATGTTACATTAATAAAGAGTAAAGTGAAGCCTAACAGTGCTGTGATGTGTCTCCATCCTCTGACAGTGTCTCTGACCTGGGAGGGCCTAGCAGTCGGAGGTGTGGCCCTCAGGACCCTCAGCCACAGCTCTGTTGCCGTGGGAGACAGCATCTACGTGTACGGAGGCAGTCTGGGAGGGAATCCGTCCGACGATCTCTTGGTCTTCAACACAGGTCCATACATCATCTTCATCTTCATTTAAAGGGAAATTTCGGTTTATTTCAACCTGTCTCCTATCGTCCTAAATTTGTTTCAAGTGACAAGTGACATAAAAATAATAGTTAGCATGTTAGCTGTTAGCCTAGATACAGCCGGGGCGCATAGTAGCATCAGACCTGTTAAAACGTAAGTGAACGGGCATACTTCAAGTGCAAAGTTAGTCCGCTAAACAAGCTTTTTTCCCACAAAGGCCGCCTCATATCGTTAGGATAAATGTCAGACTAACTATTCTTTTTATGTCACTAGTCACTTGAAACAAATTTAGGACGATAGGAGACAGGTTGAAATAAACCGAAATTCCCCTTTAAGGGCGTAAAGATCTTGATATGCAAATGATGATTTAAGAAGTGAAGTGTTCCTTTAACTTTAACTCCCTTTTCCTGATTCCTCTTCATCCCTGCTGATCATTTTCCAAACTCTCAGTTAGCTTCTAGAATTACTGTCGTCTATATTTCTATGAAAATCAGCTGACACAGAAGGGAAGAAGTTTGTGTGTCTGTGTTTTCTTTCTGTTTCAGTGTCTCTCACCTGGACGCCGGTCAAAACCAGTGGATCTCTGCCTCCTGCGCTGTAAGACTCTGATCATCAGATACACACAAGGAGGATTCATTACAGGAATATTGTATTGCATTATATTAAAATGCACAGTGGTTGTGAATCTTATTTACACTGACATGCTGACACTAACCTTAGCATGTGTGTCTGTGTAGGTTTGGTCAGAGTTTTGCTCTGGTTGGAGATCAGGTGTTCATGTTTGGAGGATGTGAGGCAGGTGGAGACTTCTGTAAAGACTTGCATGTTCTCAACACAGGTAAACACTGAGTCAGGTTATATAGGATTATATACAAGTGGTTTGTGTTTCCATTTAAACATTTATTATAAATAATTCAAGTTTCCAGTCAATGCTTTTGACTGGAGATCAATATAAGATCAACATTTATATTTTCCTTTTTACTTCAAAAATAGAAATTGAATGAAATATAATATATAATCTAATAAATGGACTGATTTCACTTCAGTGCAGTCAGCCCTGGACTTCCATACAAAGTGTACATCTAACAAAGTTTGTCTGACTTGTGATCTGACCTCTGACCTTTGTGTCTCTCCTGATTTCAGAGAGCTTGGTTTGGCAGAAATGGGAGGTGAAGGGAGAATCACCTGCAGCCTGCAGGGGACAAACACTGACTGCACACCATGATAAAGTACACACACACACACACATACAAGTCTGGAGTTTGTTTGACCTATCCACCTCGCCTTCCACCCACCCTAGTGCAGACTATCTCACTCTTTATAGTGCGGCAGTTACTTGGGGAATCCAAAAATGCTGCTGCCCGGTGCATGTCATACCACTGCTAAAGTGTGTGTTGGTGCGTCAACCCGACAGCACGGATGATCTATACAATCAGCACAGTTTCAAGATTCGAGTCATTAATTCAGTATCTGACCAAATGTCTCCCCTTCTGTTCCTGAGATATGCTGTTGAATTATGGCCAGAAAAAGTGTTTTTGCCAAAAACATTATGATGCCACAGTGAAGCTGACCTTTGACCTTTGGATATAAAATGTCATCATTTCATTATTTTATCCTGTTAGACATTTCTGTGAAGTTCTGTCAGAATTAGCTTATGAATTTTTGAGTTATGGCCAAAACTCATTTTGTGGGGTCACAGTGACCTTTGACCACAAAATTTTCAGACAAATGAAATATTGTTTTTCTCTAAATCAGGGCAGAAATCCACCAAACTATCAAAACAGGAGCTTGAAAAGGTCTAAAATATGAAAAGAAATCAGAGGACATGTAAACATTAATAGAAATACTCTAGTAAAAGTAATACTTTATCCCATTTATGGATCATTTCTCAGTCGTTCTTCATGTCTTTGATAAGCTAAATCTAATTTGTCTCTGTGTTGAATCTGTGTTGAAGGATATCTACCTGTTTGGGGGCAAAAGCACGAATGAGGACGGCACGGTGACGTCATCCAATGAAATCCATAAACTCAGCATCTGTGAGTAAAACACTGCAGATGAACTGACTGAGAAATAAATGATTTATTATAAGGAAAGTCAAAGGATAGAAATATATTGATTATATATTTCACATTGTGTCTCTGCAGCTAAGATGAAGTGGAAGGTTCCTCTGTACGTCGGGATTCCTCCGGCTCGACGACACGGACACACCGCCTTCATCCTCCACAGCCACGTCAGTGTGCTACCAAACCTTTTTTTTAATTATATCATTTATGTTTATTATTGTACAACAGTGTTTTAGGGCCATTGTAGTTAAAAAAAAAAACACCAACACAAAAAGCAAAAAATTCTAGGGTCATAAATTTATTTTAAAAAACTGGAGATATTCTTTGAATTTTTTTCACAAGGAAAAAAAGAAATTACACAATCTCAATAAAAACTTGGATATGTTTGTATATTATAAATTCATGCATTTGTTAGTAAAACTCAAAAATTCTAAGGTTCATCCAACATTGCAAATTGAAATCAATTTTTTTTTTTTTTAATTGGGAGAGCATTTTTTTTTTCTTCATTTTTCTCACATAAATGTAAATAAATAAATGTGAATTTCTCAGTATTTACTCTCAAATGTCTGACTTTAGGATCTCAGAGAATGCTCAAGGGTTTTTTTTTCGCATTAATTGTGTTTTTAAAAAAAATAATTTTACCTCTGTAATTTCAAAGAATATCCCATTTTTTCCTGTAAAACATTAATCTGAATTATTTCTTACGATATCCCCCCTCCCCTGGCTTCATCATTTATTTGTTTGTTACCCTACATTGACCCTTTTCCCCCATGGTATTATTGTTGTGTCTTATAATATGAAATATAATTTCTGTGTGTTTGGTGGACAGCTGTACGTGTTCGGAGGAAAGAATGAAGAGCAGGAGTTTAATGACCTGAAGGTGATGAAACTCATCAACCCCTCAGAGAGACAACCAGGTACTATTGAAACATCACATTAACACGAGGACCTGCAGCGTGCTTTACAGCAAATATCTGAACCTTACCCTGATGATTGAACTGTTGTTACCAACTGTGGAGCTAAAATTTGAAGTTGTTCTTACTGCCTTTATTCAGACAGACACTGACCCTAATGTTAAACCTTTAACCTTTCCATTTTGGATTCTTCGTTCACCGTTGAGGCATATAAAGTTTTTTTTGGTGACAAAAATGCCTAAAGGAAAACTCTATGTGGTTATGATGCTACAAAGCAGCAGGACTCAGCTTAGCTATTGAGAACATAACACTGGGGGATTGTGGTTCACAGATGAGGCCACATTAAAGTGTTTGTCCTCTGGGGAGCAGGAACACACCACGAAATATCCTGTCGATCTGGCCAAATAGATTTCGAATAGTACAGATGAGGAGAACCGCAAACACTTTCAGACAGTCTCACCTGGAAGCCGTTGATCGTGCTGGAGTGGCTGTGTGAACACTGGACTTTTTCTCCACAGTGATGAAGGAGATTCTGTCGGAGTTTGGTCTGCAGGGAGTCAGCCACAGGTCAGCAGCCGCCTCACACACCTGTGTTTCTGTTTCATTACTGTGTGTGTGCAGTCTCAGCTTCACGTCACGCTCTATTTGACTCTCAGCTCTCAGTTTAACGCTCTGGTTTCATTCTGGTCTCGACAGCTTCACTCCCACAAAGGTTCCCAATGTTCGCTACGAGCTGAGCGACTCTGCTGCGTTCAGCCAGCCCAGGGGCCCCGCAGCTAATGCTCAGGTGATGACTGTACATGAAGTAAGATTAAAACAAGACAAAGATCTCTGGTAACACAGGTGATGTGTTGTTTCGTCCTGCAGGTGTTTGTCCACAGAGACTTCAGTGCAGTGCGAGATCAGGCCATGAAAATGATCCAGACAGCTTTCGCTCTGCTCGACCAGGAGTTCCTCAAACTGGACCGGTACGTTTAGTTTGTTTGCATTAGGTATTTACATCACATCATTAATGGCAAATATTGATCCAGCTGAGGCCTCTTTGAAGAGATGGTCTGGTTGACAGATTAGTTGATAACTCCTTTGAAACCTGGATCAACATCAGTCGCCTCTCTCAAACACTTCAACCTTTGAAACCTGAACAAACTGGTTTTGATTTCTTTCGGGAACATGGGGAACTAGATTCTAGAGGCTTGTTACGCTGCTCATCGCCTTCTTCCCCTGTTTCCAGAAGAAATCAAACCAATTTGTTCAGGTTTCAAAGAGTTACCTCTCTAAATATTCATATAACTAGGCTGTCAAACTTTACATCTGAATTTCTTTTCTTTCCTCAGAGAGAAGTCAGAGTTGTCTCAAGCTGCTGCTGCTCTGCAAAGAGACAAAGAAGCTCATGAAGCCTGCAGACAACAACAACAACAGGTTCATCGCTCCCTGAATATAACATGTCTAATTTAATCCCTTTTATCCAACTACTGCATTGTTAACATGCTAATGCTAACATGTTAGCATGCTAAATTAGGAGCACAGAACATCTGGGCATGTGTTTTGTGTTGTTTTGTGTGTGTGTGTGTGTGTGTGTGTGTGTGTGTGTGTGTGTGTGTGTGTGTGTGTGTGTGTGTGTGTGTGTGTGTGTGCAGGAGCTGCAGGAGATGCTGGACCGACATCGCTCTCAAAATGAGGCGTGGCTGCGAGCGAGAGCCGAGGAGAACGACCGAGAGAGGAGGGAGCTCTGCAGGCTCAGAGTCAGTAAACACACACCCTGTTTTTTTGGGCTTGTGGATTTTCTCGCAGTTGTTCTTCTGTTCATTGCACGTTGTGTCCTTAAAGGGATAGTGCACCCAAAAATAAAAATTCCGCCATTATCTACTCTCCCATATGCCGAGGGAGGCTCAGGTGAAGTTTTAGAGTCCTCACAACACTAATGGAGATCTGAGGGGACAGTGGGTAGCAGCACACCTGCAGCTAATAGCTGACGGCGACCCAGATTAAAACGTCCAAGAACACATAATTGATTGCTCAATTCGTAGTGATCCAAGTGTCCTGAAGCCCCGACATAAAAAGTTGTTTGGAAAAACATCATTTGAACTCTGTTTTTAGCCTCATAGCTAGCTCTGACTGCCTCTCTGTGCACCACGTTCAAGTGTGCGTCCTTGTGCGAGACCGTGTTCACATGCTTTCGCTGGTTTTACGTGTAAGCGCGCACACACGAGCTGATAAATACCTGTAACTACTGCAGAGTCATTTGACCCGTGTGTGAACGCTGATTGTAACCTCTCCTGTCACATTAACAAGCGATATTTTGTGCAGTATAAAAGGGGCTTAAGTGTGAGGTAAAGCAGACGCGTGGAATGTGGGAGCATAACATTTAAACAAACTCTCCCTCTGTCTGTCTGTGTGTGTGATGGGTCATCAGGAGGAGGTGCTGCAGGAGCAGGAGCGGCTGAAGGAGGAGCAGAGCAGCATCCAGAAACGCAGCGAACATCTTCTGTCCATCATGCAGCAGTTCAAAGGAATGTGAGATAGAAAGATAGATGGATGGAGACGGACATGATCTTGTTTTTTTTCCTCTTTGTTACGTGTTATGTTGTGTTCACACCGGGTGCGAATAAAGGTTAAGTCAATGTAACACGTGATTAGACATGAATTCCCACCAGGTGGCGTAATGGACACGAAATATGTGAATTAAGTGGCTGAAATAAAGCGGGTGGCTCGATTTCACACCAAACGCTTGATCGCGAGAGTTGAAACAATTGAGCTCCAGCTACCAAATCACAACACAATAGCCAATCAGCATTGAGAGTCTATGGGGACGTATGACGCCGAGGACATACTGGTGGAAGTCCATTGATTGATTCAGTGATTTCAAGCACGTATGACCCGAGTTATTCGTGAAGCGAGTCAACACAAACTTGCCTCGCGTTTGCTGTGAACACATTTAACTTTCTCACAACAAAAATATGTTGCAAAAAAGAATATGAAAAGTTTGCATCTTGTATTGTTGAGAGCACAACAGCTGATTGTAACGTTGTCATAGCTGAGCATTGTTTGACTCTTAATTAAAATGTGAGAATTTCATAATAAACCCTGACTTACAAAACCCAGATGGTGTCAGTCGGTCTTTTCCTTCCAAACCAGGTGCTTACAGCTCAGGAGCTGCTCCTACAGTCACCAGGGGATACATGGAAGATCTGGAGTAACTTCACTAATATAATAAATAAATAAAATATATGATTTAATTCATATATTCACATTGAGAGTGACCTGTATGTATCACAACAGCGTCGGCCTCTCGTATGACATCAGGCCAAACAGTTACTAGTTTCATAAGATAATCAGAAATGACTGTCAGTGGTTTGAGAGGAAACATGGTCTGCTAGCTTCAGACTTGTAGTTCTGTTCAGCAGTGTATGGTGGGACTTGTAGTCCTGGGATGTTTGGTGAAGAGTAGAAGTCCAGGATGTGAGATAGTAATGTAATATATATAATAGTAATAGATAGCATGAATTTATCTTGTGTTTGTCTCATTGTTCTGTCAGTTAGTAAAACCACACTGTAGCTGAGAGTCGACAACAGGACGTTGACCGGTTTGACATGTTGGGTTTTTTTTGTCCGCAGCGCCCGCTGAACCGTGAAGAGCTCCACAGCTGCTGCAGGCGATGCTGTCTCTTTCATTTGTAGCAAGAGAACTGGGAGCAGAAGAAGACGATGCACGTGTAATGCACTGTAGATATTACATGAAGAACATCAGTCGCCTCAGACGGTTTATTCCAAGTCAACAAATGTCTGTCTGACACCATCATGTATCCAGTTAGTTAAGAGCAGCGTTGGATTAATGAGTACAGTTGGTGTCTAACTGTGGACAGTGAGTCAAAGGATAACTAGTTTCAGACAATGATTACCTGACGCTGATGTTCCAACACGTTCTCACTGCGACCTCGTCACATATTGACGTTTGGTCATGGACTTTCCACGTCAACATATGACGTCCAAGGTACCCTGGCTGCGTTGGTTGTTAAGGTTCTGGGACACCGTGTCAACTTCAGCCTGTCACATGCACTGGTTTTCAAAATACACTTCTGTTTTCACAGGATATTTAACGTTTGCATACAGTCTCTTTCAAAATAAAAGCACCGCGACTTGATGTTTTTTTCCTTCAACAACAAACACATGCAGTTACATTTAGCCAAGACATGCATGTGGTTTAGTTCAGGCAACAAAAGAACATGGCTCCCACCGCTCCCACCAACTTACGTTGTTATCCTGCCGTATTTCCCCCTGACGCTGCCGGTAATCGCCCGTGTATCAAGCTGAGGTGGAAGGACAGCTTTTTGTTTGGTGTCTGACAACAGACATCATTGCTCAAGTGCTGAAAGTGCTTTTACATCCACCACTGCTGTGTGAATTTTTAGAGGTGGTGTATTGTGATAAGCAGTAGGTGGCGCTACTGATGACACAATCAAAAGAGCGCCAGTCAGACTTCACGGGCAGAAAAACAATGAACGTATTATAAGATCTAGACCCTAAAATGGCGCCTGCTCAGTCCAAGGACAACTGCTCACCTGGCACATGCGCCAAAAAACTTTCTAGCGTCTGGGTTTAATTTGCTGTGCGCAGCCCACTGACTACCTGCAGTAGATGCACACAGATGTGCATGAAACTGCTCTCAACAAGGTCTGTGGATTATCTTGAGTAACCAGGTCATGATTTCTGCAAAGAGACATTGATGTTGAGTTTTTCAAATGTATTTTTTTGGCACTTTGAGCACCACAAGCTGAGAGAAGGCAGACATCTCTACAGCTGATATCTGCAACACTCTGCAACACACTGAAACTGTCTAGACTGATGAACAGTGTAACACTGTATTTTAGATGTTTAGGTGAACTGTCCCTTTAATGACAACATCTGTATTCTGTACTTTGGTGTTTGTTTTTATATTTAGCAGCTGTAAATCAGCTCTGACAGGAGAAGAAAATGTTGCTTTAACACCTCTGAATGTATCACAACTCATTTATTAATGGAGCTGTCTGTCTCTCTGTCTGTCTGTCTCCTCCACTGTCGCATTCAACAGCAGGACGGATCACTATTAAGCAAGGAAAAACAGCGTAATGCGCCAGTCGGTGTCTTTGTATTTCCTCTCGGTTGCACTATTTGGCAGCGCGAGGCAGGGGCGGGGAGAGCGCGTGAAGAGTGTCACTCCGCAGCAATACGACCGGAAGTGAGGCGATGGAAAAAATAAGAGCTGTGTGTTTGACCTCATCCAGTTCTTTCTCATATTTATTCTCAGGGCTGCTTTCAATGTGTTAAATAACCTTTCATTTATATTAACTGTAGATTCTGCTTTTAGATTGTTTTCAGTTAAACAAGTTGGTAAATGTAAATGCACAGCATTTAAAAAGTTGTATTCATTATAAATTCATTGAAAATACAAAAATAAAAAGTGAATTTAAAAAGAAAATTGGAGCAGAAAAAGCAGAAGAAATTAAATAAAAGGATAAAATTATTTTAAAGATCTTAATTATACCTATACAAGCATTTCATTATTACATAATTCATCAGATCTGAGAAACGTGTAATTAAAGTGGTACAGAGTATCTTAAAAATAAATATAATTCTGGATAAATGTGTGACATGCTGCAGTTTTTTCTTCATCATCTAACATTAAAAGTTTAGTGGCAAGTCATTTTAAATTTTTTATTTCTGCTGCTGTTTAGCTACTGTTGCAGGAACTAGCTCCGACACTGACAACTAAGGCCTCTACTAAGTCCCTTTTTATGCCTCATTCATATTTTTTCACAGAGCCAACCAACAGCAGCATCATTCTGTTCCTGTGTGTGATGTAAGACAGCGTGTCGGCATCGCAGAACCAAATGAGGCGTGATGGGTGTGAAGTAACACAAGGCATTAACATGGCAATAACAATCATTTATCGCTCATGTCATGAGGTGACTGATCTGGTCCTCTGCTTTGAGGGTAAGGAGCTCTGAAACTCACTGTTCTTCTTGTTTGAGTTACCTGCTAACTGCTATTAGCTGCTTCTTAGATATCCTGCAGTGGATCACATGGGTAACATTGTCAAAACATCACATCTATCCTGCATGTGATCCCATCCTGGTGGCAGCCGTGTTTATCGTACGATCGTATCTTACATACAGGCGGCATGAGGGCACGATATTCCCACCTTGAACAGACGGTTGCCATGTGTGTCTGTGGACAGATTGTGACAATGTGATTGTGTTGCAGCAGTTCACGAAGCTTAACAGGTGTGAAACTGAGATCAAATCTGAAGGCCTAGTTTGAAGATGAGTGTGGTCTGTGCAGGGGGGCCAGAGGTGGGAGCAGGAAGTATGGAAGGGAACATTGCCATCCCACTTTACGCCCCTGGCCCTCATTCATTTTAAGTCACTGATGGTTGGAGTGATCCAGCTGGAAAAAGGTCTATAGTGCTTCCAGTGTTGGTCCTAAGCCAGGCTAAGCACTTCATGGACCTCTGTACTGGAGATAAAACTGATACCCACTGCTGTAGTGGAGGGTTTACCCAAGTATACATGGCATACCCACCAATCAGCCAGAAAACCATTGAAATAAAAAGGAGTGTATTCTCACTTTCTCCTCGGTAACCTGCCTGTGTAACAAGTAGTACACCCGCATCACCATCAACCATGACACTGCTGATATCCATCTGACACAGATGACTTTTGATAACATTCTTGTTCCTAAATGTGCCTTAAAGCAGTGGTTCCAGCTGGTGGGTGGCCATCCAAAAGTGGGTCACAGGTCAAACAGAGTTCCTGATCTGAAGTGCCGTTTCTTGCTATAGAGTGAGGCAATAACAGACAGCTATGTGACAGCGACAGCAAACTAGCTTGACGACATGCCCAAACACAAGCATGGCGCTGAATATATAAAACTGAGAATCACTGATACAAAGAAACCTACAGTTAGTGAACACATCACCCCTAGTATGTCTGATTTTTTAAAAATTTCTTCTTCATTTTCAAATTTAAAAAACAGAATAACACAACTAGACATGACAGTTTCCCCTCCCTTCCTCCCATATGACAGGATCACCTTGTCAACAATGTCAGCAAGGTCAAATAAAACAAAATAAAATACGATAAGACAACAAAACACAGCCTAAATCATGTCTGGATCAACTAATTGCCATATAGAGTCCATACAGTGAATATAGGGTTGCCATATCTTGATGAAGTCACAGCTGCCTCTCTGAGCACGTTATTTCCTCCAGAGATAAACATCTATTCATTTCTGAAAACCATTTTGACAGACAGGGTAATCTGATTTCCATGTTAGAGCTATACATTTTCTTGCAACAGCAAGTGCAATCTTAATGAATTTAAAAACAGTGTCGCAACTGAAATTTAGACCAGTTAGTTTTCCAAGTGAACATGACTCTGGCTCTAATGGAGGACATGAGTATCACAGATTTTTCCAAAAGTGTTGTACTTTTGCACGCAGCCATGTAGCGTGTAAAAATGTAGCTTCTGCTGTGCCACGTCTAATACACACCTTAGATATTACACGGTTATATTTATGCAGCTTCAGAGGAGTGAAATAGAAGAATTAGAATTAAAAAGCCTTTATTGTCGTTGTGCAACGAATATACAACCAGATTAGGAGTGCTACGTCTGATCAGGTGCCAACAAGAAGTAAGAATCAGACAACATAATCATTCAATTTAATGTGGGCTCTTTGAACACACAAGTGTAGTTGCGAGGTGGCAATCTGAATCATGAGCCCTTTTTAAACAGGAATTGTGCAAATTTGCAGGAAAGCCCAGTCAGTCTTTTTTCAGCACTGGCAGTATCCACCTTTTTCCTGACTTAATTCCTGACTTCCTGCTTCAAACCGGAAACTGGCTAAACGCTTTCGGTGAACGGTGTTTACGGTTGAGCTAGCGGTGAAAGCCACTGTAAACGCCGGCTTTTTGCCATGGATCGGGGCGCAGGTCCATGGGCTTTTTATCCGCGAAATTAAAAGAGCAAACATAAACTTTCTTTGGAAGATATTTTCATTTCAACGCCACAAGCCAAGCTAGCCGGCGCTCCTCCTTGCTCGGCATGGTGTGTAAGGCGTAGGGCGCAGGGCACGGCCATGTCTTGCGACGTTTCTGGTGTTCAACACAGACGGTTTCTGACAAAATTTTGAGCTTTTTTAAGTTGTTGTGGCAGCCGACAACGGCACGAGTTGAACCTGAACCCATGTTTCCAATAAAATACAAATTATGGTGCTAGTTTATCGATAGCTTAGCCGTTGCTTTCGTGCTCGCGTGGCAGGCTGAGTGAGCAGTGGCGTTGAACCGGAAACAGGTTGCCGGATAGCATAGTAGTTGTCTGTCATGGCAGCGCCCAGAGGCTTCTGAAGAAACTCGTGAATAAAAACAAAATTGGGGAGTGCAGCCTTTGGTGATTCTCTTGTAAGTCGGCCCGTCCTTCACCGTCCCCGTCATCTGATGGTTAATGGCCTCTTCGTTTGCGAGGACAAGGAGGGCGCGCAATTCCTTGTCTCCCCAGTTGCTCATCTTTACAGTGTCTGTCAGGTTTGTGTTTCCCTCTTGCTACTAGCTGCTCGCTAATTCCTGCTATCAGCTGTTTCCTGTTTAGCCCCTCCCGTTGTGGAAGGCCGCCTCGGTCTGTTTAAACTAAAAGGGTTCGGCCAATATGTCTTCCCTATGAGGCGGAAAATTGGGTCTAATTGGGTCTATGGGTCTAAATGCGTGGAAAATCTGGCAGTGTAAAAGGGGCTAGTGGCAAGGCCCCCCCCCCACCAACCTGAGGGGCCCCAGTGCGACCTACACTGTCTATATTTACACCCCTGGTGAGTAAACTAGTTATAACAGTGTGTGGACCCTGATTATTATAAAGCAGTTCTTCAACAGTAAATTAAGTTGGTGAGGACATTTAATCACCTCAACATCTTTATATTTAATTTAACTCAATATATTTGTATCGCGCAGCTTCATGTCTTCTCACTGCCTTATAACAGTCACTGGCGCTTTTATTGTGAAAGGCTCCGCCGGAAGTGGGGCGCTCCGTCGCGTGCACCTTCACGCGCCGTGGTGAGATGGCTGTGGAGTCTCTGCTGGTTCCTGTGAAGTCGCAACGGGCTCTGTGGACAGACAGCGGGAGGCGAGAACACGCGCCGCAGTCCGCGTCCTCCTCCATTTTTATAAAATAATAACGGTAAGACAGAACCGAACACGCTCCCGCCTGTTAGCATTAGCTAGTTAGCCCGCAGGTAAACAGCCAGGAGCGACACACACACTGAGCGCTCGTTTTGTCGGTGGCGTTCTCCCGCCGACGGTTGTTCTGGCGGGGGAGGGGCGGGGGAGGCAGCAGCGGCAGACAGCGAGAGACCGAGCCCGGTCTGCTGCTGTCTTTCTGTCTGCGATGTGTCTGCCTTTGCCGCAGACGCACTGTAGGACAGTCCCTCCGCTGTCCGCCTGTGTGAGGCCCCTGTCCGCCCCCTGTCCCTCAGCTGGGGCTGTAAATAATAGTAAAAGGCGAGCAACATGGCTGACACTGGCCCTGCAGAACCTGCTCCGTGTTTGTCAGTGCAGATGATGAGTCTTAGACATTATTATATTTAACCCAGCCAGTGAGCGAGGTGGTGTTCAGACTACTGAGCTAATTTACACTGCTGTAAACAGGAAAACACTGAACACACACACGTGGCTCAAACAGCTGTCAGTGAACCTTGATTTTTAACACAGGGGCTGGTTTTGCTCTCACAGACGCATCTGCAGCATTTGCTCAACCTAATGCGTTTATTACAGCAGTCAGAGCATGCACAGCCCGGGGTTTATGATGAAGGTGCTGAAGGCTGATTTGAATGCTCCAGTGTGGTGACGGCCACGCCCCCTTTGTAACTTGTAACCAAATCAAAGCAAAGGTCAACCAGAGCCTGATCCTGCAGGTTCAAGTGCAGCCCGCCTGCCGACCAGCTGATGCTCCCACTGAGCAAGAACTGAAGGTTAGAGCAGGAAACATTACAGTCGTGTTTGTTTTTGTCTGTTTGCAGTACTCAAGAACTGTATTATTACAACATGTCTATGAGCGTGTCTTATCTTCTTACATCATAGAGAACAACCTGCAATCAAGAGCTTTATTTTCTTAAGGCAGCGTCACGGAAATCACAGTACAATCAGGCTATCCTACTGACACAGTTTGGGTTTTAAATAACAGCTTTGGCATATGCACCTAAAGGATAACTTTGGTATTTTTCAATCCGAGCAGTTCAGGTCAGTTTGATACGCTTGTTTTCCGTTCCCACTGAAAAGTTGTGGATGGTACCAGCTACAGCTGAGCCACGAGCGCAGTCTGGTGTCAGAGACACTTCTGATGCTCTGAGTTACGCATCTGTTTGATTGTGCTGCAGTGTGCGCCAAGGGTTTTAATTTAAGGTGCTCACAGTCTCGGGCGCACTATAAGCGGAGCGGACTGCGCGAGGAATGTCCGCAGTCATTCGGGTTTCCGTAGTTGAGTGCAAAAATGTGCGTGAAACACTACATTACCCCCAATTCTTGCACATTTCTGTCCTGAGTGACACTGGTGCGCAAAGCAGAGTCTGTGCTGTCGTAAAATCTGAGCTTTGCGTGCACAGGGCTTGCGGACGTCCGCTTTTAGTCTGCGCGGACCTCCACGGAGTATTGTGATTTATGTATTTTGTGCATTTTATATTTATTGTGATTTATTACCTTTTTTCCCAACTGCCAATTATTTGATAGCGGCTAACTAGGGCTGCCACGATTAGTCGACTAATTGATGACTAATCGACTATTAAATTAATCGGTGACTATTTTAGTAGTCGACTAATCGGTTTGAGTCATTTTTCATACAAAAGTACTATAAAAGTACCCAAAATACTTACTCTTACTGCAGCTTCTTACGTTCAAATACTGGCAGCTTTACACACTCTCCTGTGACGGTGAACTAAAACCCTTTGGCGTGAGTACGAAACAAGACATTAGATTACGTAATTTTGGTGTTAGGGCGAGACAGACTGACATTTTTCGATGAAATGATTAGTCGACTAATCGAAGAAATAATCGACAGATTAGTTGACAATGAAAATAACCGTTAGTGGCAGCCCTACGGCTAACGCTATCTCTGGATGGTGGCGTGTGAGGTGAACCCTCGTGTCTGTCGCATTCCCAGAGTACTTCATTCTCATATGACACTGCTTGCCAAATGCCGCTGACTGAGACCTCTGCTGACCTCACCAGGAGAAAACATCAGCAGCATCTAGTGGATGGAAAGAGCAATTGATTTTATTATTCTAATACTAAAAGTTGTATTAAAATGTGCATTGGCAAAAATTAATGATGTATAATAAAAGATCGATACTTGGTGTAGATATAATATCGCCACGCAAAATATCGCGATACTATGCTGTATTGATTTCCCCCCATCCCTCATTGATAATGAGAAGACTTAAGGGTGTTTTGTGGAACCAATTTTATTATGAGTAAATCTTAACTAGGACTTTATGGAAAATCTTAACTTAAGGTGTTTTGTGTAGCTGCCCCCAGGTTTTTCCTGGTCAGTAGCACGATCACCTTCTGCTGCCTCAAAATAGTGATGCGCCTGACCACATCTCGTTTAAAGACCTACTCTTATGGGGGCTCAGATGGGCACAAGTACTGTCAAGTGCGTTGGTGTGAGACCAGCAGTGACAGTTGTGCGCTGCTTTGCGCCTGTACTAAGATCGGGAACTTAAAGTACTAGAACTAGTCTCTGAAAACACATGTGAGGAAAACTGGAGCTTTGTTGAATCACAGAGCTGAAGTCTGAAGAGTTTGGGCAGTGCTTGATACAATCCAGATGTTTTGGGGGCGACCAGAGGGAAACGTTCAGCGTGTGATAGATTTCTCAGTCCGGAGTTCCTTACAGTACCAGTACACTGTGTGTGTGTGTGTGTGTGTGTTTTCACACTCAGTTTCGGACTGAGCTCCACCTCTCTAGTTTCACTACACTGAGGTTATGTTTTGGACAGAATGAGTCGTTGCTGTCCAGCATCGCTCTGCCTCTCACGACAACAGATGACTAATCGTGTGTTGCCCGGGGCAACAGAAGGGAAATCACCACGAGCTGCAGCCAAATGCTGCAAAATGTCTCTTTGTGTTTCTGGTAGGTTAGTTTCCTCTGCAGGTGAGCAGCAGTGTGTTGCAGTTTAAATGTCTGCACTGATGAAGCTGTTCGTCAGCAGCCCTGATGATCGTCAGAACAGAGCATGCATTGGTTGTTTTATTGAAATGAGGGGGTGATGTTTGTTCCTTAAATGTGCAAATCAAAAGTCTACAAAGTGCTGCAGATGACATGTTTTTCAGTATTGAAGATAATGTTCTTGATGAATTGTTGGGTTTGTAAATTGTCAGGATGTGGTGAAGAAGGCCCATCACAATAAGAGCTTTGATCAGACCCAAAAAATCAGACCCAACGCTACATGAACCTGCAGTTTCTGTCCAAGCTCGACCTGAGCCTGAACCACAGCAGATAAATGGTGTCGCAGACCTCCTCCTCTGTTGAGAGAGGAGTCGGCCTTTAGTTCAGCGGGTATCTGATCCACCAGCTGGCACTTATTTCAGTGAGACAGCTTAGTTCTCGAAACGGTTTGCCTCTCATTCCCACTGTTTCCTCCTACTAAAATAGCGTAGCGAACGAAGGGAGGCTAGTAGCGAGCTGAGGCGGCAAAATCCAAAATGGAAAGTTTGTACGCCAACACAGTCTATCTTCATGGATTCTACTGATGCCGAATAGAGTTATGTGTTTTTGCAGACATGTAAGGAATTCTTAATATGTCATATTTCTTAAAGGGAGTTTGGTGTAAGATTTTCGATTAGGAATCTAGTTGTAGTCTTGCAAGTAGTGACCCTACAAGAACCCCAGTCGATATTGTGTGACTAAAAGCTCACATTGTTTTTAGATTTTAGGGGATGTCAGACTTCAGTCTTCTAAAAGTAAGAGTTCAAAGTCTTCTAGTGGGCAGTAGGCATAAAGTGCGGATATAAGTTGTCGCTAATTTGCTTTTTTCGTTGATTAATCGTCGGACTGTCTCAGCACAGAACATAGAGCTGGAAAATGTTTCTGTTGTTCAAAATAATGAGCCTCTTTTAGAGTTTAGCATCCAGTCTTGAAGGTCCCAACAAAGCGTCCGGTTTCTGGTGGTGGTTTTGTTTCATACGACTCGAGGCTCAGATTGAGTTTGGTTATTTTCAAATGTAATTTATGTAGAAATGTCTCTGTTCTGCTGCGTCCTCTGTGTTCTGTCTCCAGCTGTTTCACTGAAGTACCCTGGTGGCTTTAAAGTCAATAATGAAAGAAATAAAGCAAAAACAGAGCTTCCTGTCTGCGTACAGCTGTTAAATGTGGCTGTATATCTGTCGGGTTCAGTCAGGGTGGATCTTGAAGAAGTGGCCCCAGTGTGTCTGTTGATCGTCAACAAAATACTTACAGAATAGTTTTTCCTACAAACTTGTTTTGTTTTAATTTTCACAGTTGTTGACGACTCTTAATTTGTGATGTTCTCAGTTTTCCTTACGTTGAAGCCGCTGGTTGGAGGATGTTATTTGGTGAAAGGTCCTGAGCAGAGCAGACAGCGTAGGGGACAGTGAGCAGTTAGAGGGTCACATGTTACATAACACCCTGCCTGCAGATAAATAATACACTGCCGGCCGTCCTCACAAGCTCCACTGATCAATAATTGAAGTCTCATGTTCAGGACATGGAATCTTTTGCAGGCTGAACTTACGCTGCTCCGTTTGTGCCAACGGCAATCCACAGTTTTAGTTAGTGCTTTCAGTTTTCACAGTACAGTCTCAGATAAAACAAAATGTAAAGGGTTCCCATGGTCATGGAGAACCTGGAAAAGTCATGGAATTTTGTTGTGAGAATGAAATTTTCACAGTAATCTTCTGTGAATAATCTTCCATGTAATGTAACATAATGGCAGACTTATTTTCTGTAGCTCTCGACGTCACAAACTGTAGATCTAATACTCGTCACAGATGTTTCTCCAGTTTCTCCCAACGATCCTTCTCTCGCTTCATGTATGCCAGCTAGCTAAAGTTAAGTTTGAATAGAGTTTTAATTCGATATGTTTGAAAAAATACTGTGGAAATAGGGCAAGAAATTAAAAAATAAATCATGGGTCCTTGTCCATGAAAATATGTGGGAACCTTGAATATATCTGGTGAATTCACGGCAAGACTATGACGTCAACTTTATATGTATGTTCTGAATATGTACATGCACTATGTCAGTGTAATGTCTGACTTCATGCTAAGCCAGGATGCATCGTGTATAACCGTCTCTGTACGACTGAAAGGAAGTAACACCCTCTACATCAGATAAAACCACTTTAAGGGTTATTTCTAGATTTTGAATCTTGTTTGAGGTGCTTGCATATAGTCAGTGTATTGTCTTCAGTAGATGATGGTTGGTGTGGTCCCAGTTTGGAGGAGCAGACAGAGTCCCACCAGGGAAGCTCAGAATTTCCACTGTCAGTGGACAGTGGTCAGTATCAAAACAAATTTTAGCTGCCTTAACCTTTTGAAATCTGGAGCGACGTCACTTTTCCTGTGATGCTTTCAGACGCCTTTCGCAAGTATTTAAACCTCTGAACCCTGAGCACACTGGTGCTGTTTCCTTTCAAAAACCTGGAGGGAAAAGGTGATGAGCAACTTCGTAAGAAATGTCACACAAACTGCAAAAAGTTAAGAGATTTAGAAAATTATTTTTTTTAAAAATTGAGAAAAAAAAGGTTGGGAAAATATATTAAGAATTATCATTATTATATATTTAAAATTATTATAATTTTCCAGGTCGTTTCCTTCTGTGTTTGTTTTTAACTTTATTATTATTAACTCATTTTCTTGTTCTAATTTTCTCTTTTTGTAATTTTTTTTTCATTTCTCCTTTAATTACTCATTAGCCCCTTTTACACTGCCAGATTTTCAGTGAACGTTGGGCCGAAAATGTAGTGCCAAAGATAAGGGCTGTCTTACGGCGAGGTAAAGCGGTGAAAAAAATCCTTAATGTTGCATCCACTTGGACCGATATTGACTTTTTTAGGTGGGCCTCTTTTAATAAGGCAAAAATACGTTTGGATATCAACCCCTGTGCACACCAATGTAATGCCGAGCTTCCCCTGTGGGACTCCTGCCTGCCTTTCCAAACTGGGGTGCACTGACCTTCATCTACTGAAGATAATACACTGACTATATATAAGCACCTCATACAAGCCCACTTTAAAAATCCCAAAATAACCCTTTAATGAATGATGAAACATTTAGTAACATGATAAACACATGAATTATGCACATACTGTCAGGCATATTTTTATTAAGTGTGAATTTTTTTAATTGTTGAGCTTCACGTGCAGTCAGGAGGAACATCAGGTGACATGTCGCCTCCTGCTGTTAGCAACGAGAGAAATTCACAGGATGATTTTTTTTCTAGGGCTCTTGTTCTTCCTCAGTGTTCTGAGTGTCATGGTCGCTCAGTGTGGAAGTATGGTGACAGGTGGTCGAATATCAGCTAATTAAAACAGGAGGAGTCTCTGTCTGTCTGTCCTCTGATTTTCCCGACAACTTTTTACCTGATTGACTTCACACTTGGCAGGTGTATTTCTGAGGATACAAGGAAGTGCAGTGTCGAGTGAGAGCTACTCAGATGATGTTGGGGGGCCCTTATTTACTGTTACACAGCCGAATGGCACCCAGGGTACAGCTCAATCATTCAAGAACAGATGAAGACCAACACCCAAGAAACAGCACTGTGCTTTGAAGCCAGTTTGACATAGTGGACATTACAACGTCTGGGTCCGTCACGTGAGGCCATTTGGCCCCAAAAGACTTTTACCCATGGACTTACACTTTTGCTTACATTGTGAAATAGACGTCTGTAAATTTTTGTGAGCGTTATTTGATTTGATTCTTTAAGAAATACATAACATCCCTGACCCAAGGAAAGAAGGATGGGGGAGAAGGATCAAACGTCTCGCCAGGAGAGTACTGAAAGCTGTAACCACGTGGGCTTTATTTGGTAAGGTAGTGCGGGATTCCTTCAAACTTGGGTTGGGGTCCAATTGGGTTTCAGACATCTCGCTAAAGGCTTTAAAAATACTTATCCAGAAGGTGGAGAGAGGATTGGACATATCCAAAACACATGCATTAACTCTGCTGGCTGGCCTTTGCATCGAGGGCATAACGGCGCAACAGTTGCTCAGTTGTTTGGATGAACGGTTCTCGAGAAAGCTGCAGGCCTCACTGAACATGCCTGTTTCCAATGGGCACTGCACTAGTAACTGCATTACTGTTTCATTCATCTTTTGTTTTCAGATCTTTCAGCGTTGTTAAAATATTGACTTTGTGTTCACCCGTCACAGGTTTGGTTTCTGCAGATGAGCAGCCTGAATCCTGAAAACCAGGAAAGCTGTTGAACATCTAATCCGCCCTCCTGACTCCTGGAGACTGGGTAAATACTGATACACCTGCCGTTATCTTTTTATTGTCTTTTATACGTGTGTAGAAAGTGCTGATGCTGAGTTTGATTACAGACAGACATGTTGATACCCTACGTTTGTACTTCACATGACATAAAATAATCTCTGTCAGCCTCTGCAGATGTTTTACAGTCAGCCTGTTGTTTTTGTTGTTCCTGCTCCTCTCCAGTAGATGTCAGTAAACAATCTGATTTCAGCCCAGCAGAAGAGTGAATGGATCCAAGGACAGCTTTTGGATGTGTTTTGTTGTTAGTAGTCATTTTGTTGCCGCTAACATGGGACAATGTGTTCTCTGTTTAGTCCTCAGACAGGTTTGTGTTGCAGCTGTGTGGCCGGGCAGCCTGGCTGCCTCCCTGCCTCCAGATGAATGAAGAGCACTCCAGGACACAGAGACACAGCTGATGCAGGTCAGAGGTCACTGCAGCTGCCAGTCAGTAACATTTCACCTGCTGATCCTCCGTGTTCATAGAAGCTGGAAAACCCTGTCATTAGATAAAATAAAAATATGTTCGAATGTAGATGTTTGCAACAGAACTGACGACTGTTTTTTAAGTCTGACAGCAGCTGTATGGGAGTCGTTAAAAGGCTAGAGGACACAAACCCAGCTCTGTTTTATCTTAGCAGGAAGTTATATTTGAATTAACAGTGTTTGATGAATGTGCTGTGATTTGTTTTCTCCTCAGGGCATGCAGGTGTTTCTGCAAATATGATGAAGAAAAAGAATCCCCATAAGTGAGTTAACACGGTCTGCAGCTCGTGTTTCTTTGTTATGGCCAAAATGATCTGACTCAAATGTCCCGTAAACGAGTTCATGAAATCAAAACAAGAGATACTGTTTCTTTTCCTACATTTAAGAATTTAATAGATGCAACTCAGAGTACAAACAGTTCACATTATCTCAAAGCAGATAATGTTGATTTATTTTGTTTCATGTCTCCTTGAAGGAAACATAAGAGCAGTCTGGGTCCGACCACCAAAGTTCTGTCACAGCCACGACGCAACATTGTCGGCTGCCGGATCCAACACGTCTGGAAGGAAGGAGGAGGACATGTGATCTGGAAAGGGACAGTGCTGGACCAGGTGAGCAGAGGGTCGAGTAACTGCTGACAGAGTGAGGCAGTGACACAGACACATGGGAAACTAGAGTTCAGGTTGAAAAATACAGAAGAGACCCTTTAAAGATTTGTGAAAGGAAGCACAAAAACAAAGGAAAAACAATGTTTCATATCTGTGTGTCCACCAGGTGCCAGTGAACCCGTCTCTCTATCTGATAAAGTACGATGGTTTCGACTGTGTTTATGGTCTGGAGCTTCACAAGGATGAGAGGGTTCAGGGACTGGAAGTGCTCCCTGACAGACTGGGTAAGACTATACTTATACATTTGAGATATTCTGACATGCAGCAAAGGTCCCCAGCTGATTTTAATTTTTCTCCCTGCAGCTAAATCCCGCCTAACGGACGTCAACCTAGCGGACACCATGATCGGTAAAGCAGTGGAGCACATGTTTGAGACGGAGGAGGGTCCAAAGGAGGAGTGGAGGGGGATGGTGCTTGCTCGGGCTCCCATCATGACCACCTGGTTCTACATCACCTACGAGAAAGACCCGGTGCTCTACATGTACCAGCTGCTGGACGACTACAAAGAGGGAGACCTCCGCATCATGCCCGACTCCAGTGAGTGAAGCATTTGTTTAACTAGTTCAGCACCCTATTATGTTCCAGTCACAACAAATATATATGTAACTATAGGACCACCCAATGGGTGACATCACGGTGACTATACAGTCTATGGCTAGCTCGGACGTCTTGGTTCGCTGCTTAGTGCTTTGTGTTGAGGTGATATTTCAGGCTTGTGGTTCTCTGATGGTACGAATGTTACCGACTGCTGAAACTGCAGAGATTGATGCTCCTATCAACAGTTCAGTCTGGATATATTTTAAATGTAAATGTTCCATTCACGGGGCCAAGCAGCGCCGTCTTGTCTGCCTCCATCATGTGACAAAGACACTGTGGCCTTCAATGACACACCGGGTCAAAGGGCACCACTGAACATGATTAATCAGCATTATTTTTTTCTGTGATTAATTAATTGAAATGAACGCATTATTTTGATAGTCCTAATAAATAAAGGCCCGTTTCCACCGCAGGGCTAACAGTGTTAATGGGTGCTAGCTCACGCTTGCTGGGATGACCTGGAGGGGAACTGGAGGGTGGGCGTTAGGCTGACATTATGAGAAAGGGCATTTGGCCTTGACGGAGGTCTGTGTTTTCCGATTGTCGTTTAGTTTTCCCTGTTATACCAGAAGAGTAAACACCAGGCAAGATGGAGGACGTGTTAATACCAGTTAGTGCTAACACCTCCCCCTCTCTCTGTCTCCCTGTAGATGACAGCGTCCCGACGGAGAGGGAACCTGGCGAGGTGGTGGACAGCCTGGTGGGTAAACAGGTGGAGTACGCCAAAGAGGATGGTGGCAAACGAACAGGCATGGTGATCCACCAGGTGGAGGCTAAGCCCTCCGTCTACTTCATCAAGTTCGACGACGACTTCCTCATTTACGTCTATGACCTGGTCAAAACTTCATAAGACTTTGCGGATGCCCCTCCCGCCCGACGGAAACAAAATGCAGCACATGTTGAAGCATCAGATCCAGCGCTTGTTCCTCAGACCATCAAAGACAAAAATAAAGACTGAAGAAAAAGAATTCTCACAATGGACGGATTGGGAACGTTTAAGATGGGAAAAAACAGCTTGGTGAAATTGAAGACTCATCTGTTCGTAGATCCCTCAAATATATGAACAAAGGTCATGGTTTTACATCATTTTAAGGTCCAAAACTTTCCAAACGCACCTTAATACCCTTCTGAAAACATCAGAGGCCTCCAAAAAAATTCTGTTTTACTCTAGAAGAAATTTTCAAAAGGACACCGCCTTCTGTTGAAGTGAGACCGAGTCTTTTTAGAATCAGACTTCCTATACAAAAATTAGCCGAACCCTTAAAACCTATCCCAAGAAACTAAACCGTCAAATTCATTTTCAGTGTCTGACACCATCCAGTGAATTTCGGTCTTGGTTATATGTGTCACAGCTAACGAGACTGGTTTTATTGAAGCCAACTCTTCTGTGCTAAAAAACAAGGAAACAAGATGAGGAAATGCGGTCACTGTCCCTGAAACGTGGTCTGGAGTTGCTGGCGGCATGAAAACATGACAAAATTGAAAGTCGTCAAAGATTTCTGGCCACAGAAAAATGAGCAGCAGAGAAGTGAAGTCCAGAACTGGTTGTGGAAAGGGCTTTCAAAAAGGAAGACGAGACGAAGGAGAATTCTCGGACTGAATAGTGTTGTTGAAGGTCCATCGTCTTCGACAAGTCTCATGCAGCAAGGACTGGCAGTTGTATGGAAGCCCATTTCTGCCAGGAAAAGAAAAACAGATGGTTAATAATAAGGCTGGACATCACAGCTGATTTCCCGATTCGATTCGATTCAATAATGATTCCATTAGGTAGATTCATTACAATAATGCAGATGCCTTCTCAAGTGGTGGGGTTTGTTTCGGATCCGACGTTTTGCAAATTGCTCATCTTGATGATGTCTTGTTAAATGGTTTCCAAGTTTTGTGGTACTTCCACAACTATATTTCGTCGCAATTTTGCACATCTTGCGTACGGCTTTTGTCCAGCTCTTCTTTGTCTTCATTAAATCCGAAATGCAACAAGACATCTGCCATTAGGCTCAGTGGTGCCGTCAATGGAGCAGGTCCCGGCATGTATTGATTCAGCTGAGGTTCAGTAGTCCCTTTCATAGTCAGATCTTTTGGGATGAAGAACCACAAGCTAATAAGACCAATCAGGTGAAAGGTCATGGATCCATTGGAAAAGTCATATATGAAAAGATCGATTTTGGGAGTTTTGAATCAATCTGGATCATTCAATTGAAGATTGATATGAATCTGAAAGATTTTTTTCTCCAACCTAGTTGGAGTTAGTAATGATAAAAACAAAATTAGTCATTGTAAGTTGAAATGATGAGATATTAAGTCAAATTTTAGTTTAAATCAAAATTAGGACATATCAAGTAATTTCAACATAATATCTCCTAATTTAACATAATTTTGAATAATTAGAAATTGGAATTTTATTTGCTAAAGGAATAAAAACAATACTAGTCAGTCACTAGTATGTCAAAATTTTGACATGCTAATTCAAAATTATGATATACCAAGTCATTTTAACATATTGCCTCCTAATTTAATATTGTTTTCACGAATTAGAACTCATAATTTGATTTGTTATATGAATAAAAAAACAAAAATAGTCACTAATTCCAAATTCAATGATACTTTGTCAAAGTGGATATTCTTAATCAAAATTACGAATGATTTTTACTTGCCATCTCCGACATAATTCTCTGACATAATTTTAAGTAATCTCATAATAATCTCAAACTCATAATTTGATTTTGTTAATCAAAGTCAACTTTTTTTTTTATTTTGTTTTTTAAAAAAAAAAAAAAACATTTTCAACTTGGTGAATATTTTTTTCAGCAATTATTATCTCATAATTGGTGTGCTTGATTTACCACGAGAATCTTAATGTTTCTCCACACTTTACATGCCATCTTTTTTTTCTTGGCTGAAATGGGATTCCATGTAACTGAGATCCATAAGACAGGAGACCACACACACTGGTCCCAGTTTAACATCAACGCTGGACTTAACACTTTCTGAAGCCTCGGAGGAAAAAAACAATCTTTACCCAAACTCGATGGTTTGGCGACACACAGAGACACACTGAAAATATCCCCAAACTTAATTTATGGCCCTTTTGTTTGAGTGAAGGTTGAGTGAAGGTTGATTGAAGAGACGGGATCTGCTGCGGTTGTTGTACAGAACAAAAGACAGATTTCTTCATCATATAGCGCGCTTCTTACACAGGCTCCATCTCACCGACTTCAGCTGAATATTCATGAAGAGTATCAACAAATCCTGATTTAAAAAAAAAAAAGATGGGGGCTTATTTCTTTCTTTTTGCTTTTATTATTGCCAAAACCCCTTCCTGTTGTGAAGTTGTTTGGTGTTAAAGACGATCGGACAGCTTTTTCTTGTGATTTCACTGAAGCCTTTGGATTTGCTTTCGTGTTGTCTTTTCTAAGTCGTCGACGAAGGAGTTGAAAGGACGGAGGAACGACACTGAAACTTGGCCAAAGCCCTTTCTGTCCTTGGCAGTTTGTTTTAATGTTAAAAACCTTGTTATGGACAGACAAAAACCTGGATCTGAGGTTTATCGGGCCCTTCTGCCTCCGTTTGAACTTCACAGTGGTGGATTCTTAATGTCAAAATTTGTGGATTTAAGGACTGGAAAACATGATTCAATGCACCTTAAATCTTGGGAGATGAAGAAGAATATTCCCTGGACAGTTTGTGAGCGTGTCAGACTTAAATTGTCACCAGAATCTACAAGATAAAAACAAATCTACTGTAGTGATACAGTGACGTTTCTAAGGCGTCAGTGGCGCCAGTTCACATCCATGTCTCTGTTGAAGTTATTACTGAAACAAAAGTATCCCAGTTTGTATTTACACACAAACCGAAAGATTCTGGACTCCTGGTGGTGCAGATCCGCTGATCTCCTGGCCGTCTGAACAAGTCTCTGTCGGACGTCCACGAGACGATCTGGTCTGTTCCACAGCATGTATGCAGTAAGAGAGGACACAGTGGTGTTTAGTATATATGAAGAGATTAACAAGTGAAGGGTTAAATTTCCTTTTATACAAATGTACATTTTATTTTATTTGGATTTACTCAAGACTGAAGGTTTTCTATAACCACGTTCTGTACTGATCGTAGTTGGAAGTATTTGAGCTAAATTTGCAGTTTGACAGTTAGAATGGAGCTGTTTTTAATTGATACCCCACATAAAGTTTCAACCAGCTGTATTTGTAGAGCAGCAAATAGTCCCGGAAAAGCCTTCAATCAAAACAAATAACATCGAACACAAGGCAGTTTGACTGCTTGTTGGTTCATTGAAGGAGACTTGTGTTTTTCTTCATGTATTTGTGCCGGAAAACAAGGCAATATTTAAAAAAAAAATTCCATTTACTGTAAAATTAAGACGTCAGTTGAACAAAATTGTCCACTGGTAAATGTCTTTTTATTTTTCTTCCGAAAACTGAGTAAAGAAACCAGTAAAGGGTCAATGAGCCATGCATGATATCCTTAAAGGGTAACTTTGGTATTATTCAACCTGAATATTTTCCCATGTTTAATGGGAACAGCAATTTTGAAAATGGTCCAGTAGCAAGAGCCTTGCAGCTGGTAGCAGTGAAACAGTGAATCCACGTCCACTAAAAGTGCTTGTTTTTGTCACTGACAAGATCAGATTATTCTTCAAAGTGTCTGACAACATTATGAAAGGATCCCTACAGAGATATTAAAGAGTAAGATCCTTTTTGTTTAACCACTAACAGCCTCGAAATCGCCATCATCAAACCCACCAGACTCCATTTAAATAAACTGGAATTTTAGCGTTTTCGGTGTCAGAATATTTTCACATCTAACTGGGCAAATTAATCGTTAAATAAACCCTTAACTGCTCAGTTGAAATACAAGCAAACCAGAGTTAGTCATTATTGGAAACATGGAAAGACGAACCAAGAAGAAAAAAGCAGAAGCTGTTGAGCACTGTGAAGTTATGTCCACTAAAAGTGTTTCTTTTTGTCACTGACATGCTCAGATTATTGTTCTAAGTGTCTGACAACATTATGGAAAGGATCCCTACAGAGATAGAGCTTTGTGTTAAAGAGTAAGATCCTTTTTGTGTAACCAGAAACAGCCCCAAAGTTGCAATCTTCAAACCCACCAGACTCCATTTAAATTAACCGTAAAAAGCATGTTGTCACATCTAACTGGGTGAATTAACAAAGACGTCTATCTCTGTAGGGATCCTTTCCATAATGTTGTCCGACACACAGAACAATCTGAGCCTGTCAGTGACAAGAAACACTTTGCGATAGAGTGGTTACATTGCAGCCTGTTTTCTTGCTCACTACTGGAGCAGTTTAAAAATGTGTTGCTCCCATTTGTCACAGAGACACAAAATCATGCACAAGAAGGGTCCAGGTTAGAAAAATACTGACGTTACCCTTTAATCAATCAGACATCTCGGCTGACTCGCTGTACAGAACAGTAACGTATGAAAAACCTTCAGTCTGTGTACTTCCTGTGATGTAGTTAGTTGCCGAGGCAGATTACAGCTCTTATTATAACCGCACTAAAAAAAAAAACCTAAAAAAAAAAAAAGACAGACTCTCCCAGAGATCTGTAGGTTTCTGCACTTCTATATCTCTTTTTGTTTTTCATTAAAGAGAAGTATGATTGTGATCATCTCAACAGGCACTATTTTTTAATTAAACGAGATAACGCGTCGTCACTAAGACTTGTTTCGCAGCCGGGTTATGTCCAATTCAGTCAGTTAATTTCAGTTTGTTGTTAATGTTGGAATGACATGGGCCTTCTATCATCCTTCTGCCTTGTATTATTTTTGTTTTTGTATGTTTTAAAATGTATGTTAATAATTTTTATTGTTGATGGAAAACCTGACACGGCGTGCTTTGCTTTCTTTCCAGTGTGAGTGATTCATTCAACTTCCTGTTTGGCCGTACGTTCAAAACTGAAGGGACAGTTCACCCTAAAATCAAAAGCACATATTTTCCCTCTTACCTGTAGTGCTGCTTCAGTCTAGATTGTTTTGGTGTGAGTTGCTGAGCGCTGAAGATATTGTCCGTAGAGATGTCTGGCTTCTCTCAGCTTGTGTTGCCCAAAGCGCCAAAAAAATACATTTGAAAAACACCAATGTCGCTTTCCAGAAATCATGACCTGGTTACTCAAGATAATCCACAGACCTTGTTGTGAGCAGTTTCATGTAGGAACTATTTACTTTCCTCTGGTCTACACCCACCAACTGTCTCACTGCGCAGGAGGAAGTGTGCATCTACTCATGGATGAGAGGCTCCATCATGGCAGCACGATATTTAAACATTAATGGCGTCCCTCTCAGCTGAGCTGTAAAATTAGCTAGCTCAGTTGTGCCAAGTGTGTTAACAGTAGATGCACACTTCCTTCTTCCAGAGGTCACACTGCGATGATCACAACTGTCTTCAGACCTTTTTACACTGAGGTCATGCTGCAAGGCCGCAACAAGAAGAACATATACTTTATTCTCTCCTAAGGAGAAATTCAATGTGTTTCACGCTCTTGTCATATTCACACGCCTGAAATACACACACGCGCACAAACAGGACCTACACATGCATGAAATGGAGGGATGTCAGAGTGAGGGGGCTGCCTTGGACAGGCGCCACAAGCGGTTAGAGGTTCGGTGCCTTGCTCAGGAGGCGAAATGCGGCCTCCCCAGCTGCCAGTCGAAGCCCTGTGGGCAGTGCTTACCGTTCCTGTCACATGGCGGCTGATCTCGTCTTCTGCTTTGAGGATAACGAGCTCCCAAAACTCATTGTTTCCCAATTTGCGAACATTTTCTGCCGCTTTTCGTCTTCTTTGAGTTAGCTGCTAACAGCTACTTTTTAAATCTCACATGGTGGGTCTCACACTTAACACGTCGTCAAAACATCACACCCATGCTGCCCATGGTCCCGTCCTAACGGCTGTCCCTTTTTACTGTTTGGCACCGTTACTGCCTGCCCTGGAAATCCAGAGTTCTCACGAGAGCACAATTTGAATTTGCTCAGCGAGTCACTCTGGCAATCAGTAATGATGCTCATTACCCATGCCCTTGGAGCCGAGCTGCACCAGTCACATTGGTGTATCTGATATAGGCGGGCCAGAGGCGAGCTAAACAGATGACGACAGCGCTGCGACGACGAAGTCTGGAATCAGTCAGTAAACATTGCAAGATGGCCGACAGAAGACGGCGCATGAGTCTTTCCTTTGCAAGAAGGATGTTTTTTGCTGTTTTGCCGACTGGATACAGCAAGAGTCTAATCTACCAGTTAGCTCCGCTGGTAGCTAAGCTCTGGATACGTCACCCCGTGTGTTGTTCTGATTGGTTGTAGTGTTATCCAATTGCGTGCAGTGATATTTTCTAATGCATGCTTGGTGCCGCCAAGCTGGATGTTTGTCAGTTAAAAACACTTTTCTTGCATCACCTCAAACATTTGTATTTGTTTATGTCCCTTTTTATAGTAGGAGTCGGCAAAAACTCTTCTGCTGCAAACCAGCTTTAAAAACCTGCTTATTTTCTTATTGGATAAAATAAGTAGAGAGACAGAAATGTAAAATTAAATCTATTTTAATGTCACAACACACAGAGACATTTAAAGCGGTGACTGGCTTGGTGTGTGAGAGCAGAACTTCCGTCTCATTCTTCACTCAGCCACTTCCTTCCACTTTCCCTGAGCACAATGAAGCGTGACGCCCTGAACGCTCCTGACAAGCTTTATTCTTCCCCATTTGTGAGATTCACACAGTCTCACCCCGCTCTGTTTCCATCTGAATAACTTTCCATCTAAATTTAACACAGATTTTAACCACAATTCAGAAATGAATGTGTTTCTGTCCACTACTGCTATGCAAATATAGGACTTGGGTGCTTTGAGAAATAGCCGGTGCTAATTCTCCAGTCAGGTGTCACTGGACGATAAAAGAAGATGGCATGACGAGATGATGTCGTAAATTAAACCATATCCAACAATGATGGAAACATTTTAACACAATGAGCTCTTACCCCTGCCTTCAAGTGTGGCCTTTTAGTACAGGTACAAAATACTTTTATACTCATGACGTTCCACATTCATGTCTTTCAGACTATTTGAAACATTGACGCCTTGAAGACTGCTGTCAGTGTTGCACATGAACATACTAAAAGTGCACTTCCATCAAAGGAAGTCCGATCCAACATGGAGCCGCTGACCTGTCAAGGTATGGACACATGACCTCAGGGGGTGTCCTCTGGTGTCTGGCACCAGGGTGGTGGATCCTTTGAGTCCTGTAGGTTGTGTTGAAGTCTGTTTCTCCGCCGACAAGTGTTTCCTCCTACCTTAACCTGACCCAAACCTTTAGCCCTAACCCTAACTGCCTAGGGGAACAGGAGCGCTACGCATTAACCTTTTAAAACCCGGAGCGACATCACTTTTCTTGTGCTGCTTTCAGACACCTTCTGCAAAAAGAGGAAAAAAGGCAACGAGCCATTTAGTAATAAATGTCCCACAAATTGCAAAAAAAAAACAAAAACCCAAAAAACATAATAATAGTTTTTTTTAAATTATTATTATTATTTTTTAATTATTTAATTGTACTTTTTGATTTTCTCCTACTTATTTCTTCTTTACCTCATTCATGAACAGCTTTCAAAGCTTTCGATTTCCTGGTCCATCTCCGTCCCAACCCTCACCTATAGTCATGAGCTCTGGGTAATGACGAAAACAATGAGATCTTGGATACAAGCGGCCGAAATGAGTTTCCTCTGTGGGGTGTCTGGGCTCAGCCTTAGAGATAGGGGAGGAGCTCAGACACCCAGAGGGAGCTCGGAGTAGAGCCGCTGCTCCCTCTGGGGTCAGTTGAGGTGGTTCAAAATCTTGTGTCATTCGCGAACTAATCTGTTGAGTGAACGTACTGAACTGAATCACTTCTGGAACTGATTCGTCCATTTCTCAGTTCAGTTGAGTTCAGCAGCGAGCGTGCAGCACAGGAGTGGAACTGCCGATTCGGTCTGTGCGAATGATTAATCACTCACGAGTCACGAGGCAGCCAGGGTACAGGGAGGGACTGCCTACCGCGTGACGAATCACTCGGTGAAGGACGTATCCCCGATCCCTGAGTGATTCAAATCATTTCTTCTCAGCGATACACTTTCATAGGGACTGTTTTCTCCAAGCTAACTGCTAATGTAGCCAGGAGTCAAGCCACATGAGCACAATCACACACCTCCCCATTGTTTTAACAGACTTAATCTCCAGATAAACATATCATATCTCATCTGGTCTGGAAACACCTCGAGGTCCCCCAGGAGGAGCTGGAAAGCGTTGCTGGAGAGAGGGACGTCTGGGGTGCTTTGCTTGGCCTGGCCTGCTGCCCCGACAAAGGCCAATGGATTTCTTCTTCCATTGCTCATTGCCTTCTTTCCATGTTTAGTTCAAGCCACCTTGTTCAGGATTCAAAGGGTTAATGTTGTGGCTGATCGGTGTAGATGAAGACTCAGGCTCAGCTGCTTGTCCAAATCAGTTGCTTGGCTATGACTGTACAGCCGCCATTCAGAGGAAGAGTTTAGCAAACAGAAACAAACTTATTCCAAACATATTTCAAAATGTATTTATTAGAAAAACTACTTTGCTGTGTCCATACCATAGACTGTATGCATGTGTAATTACAGTATGAGTTTAATGCCGCCTCAACACCAGAATGACAACAAAAAGACCAGTGAAATGTGAATCAATAAATAATATTAAGTAAGTTATTCAGATGCAGTAAACAGTCGAGGGGTCACCTGAACGTACGAAGGAACAGAGCAGGAACCACCGTAACACTCCCTGCGTGAGAAACATCTGCCGTTGCGCAATTTACAGACACTCGCAGCTGTCGCTTTGACTTCCATTGACACAATGAGACAGACAAATGTGCTCGGCTCTTTTTGCTTCTGCTTTTTGTCCTGATAGAAACGCTTCAACATTAGATCAGATCAGAAGAGAGAAGTGTTTAAAAGTTTATCAGTGTCTCCAGTTTGCGCTTCTCTGTGTGTTTTTTGTACATTTGACACGTTCTTCTGGTCAGCAAAGGAACCTGCTGTTTGTCGTCTTCCCCAGAGTCAGAAGGAAAGATGGATATCAGTTTCTCTTCACCACTTCCTTCTCGTATCTTAGCTCATCAACAACGGTCTCTTTTTTTACATTTAAACAAACAAGATATGAACATGTAAACCAGACAGCTTTAGATATTAGAGCTAGGCGAACTGTTCGCCCTGCTCCTGTGCTGCGTCTCAAATCAGATGCTTCGGAGTGCATTTAAGAAGTACGGCAAAATGCAGTGCGATGTGACTACCAGGATGGTGCACTTATAACAGTCAGAAAAAGTTCACTGTGGAACGTTAGATACTTCTCACCCTAAATGGTCGCTGTGCTGCCTACGTAGCCGAAGGAGAGGACCACAAACATATTTTAAACTTGAGAGTGTTGGGCGAAAACCGAAGCTTTGTACAGTTGTTCAGGTGTATTTTTTACTACCACTATACTGTCGTCAGCGAGAAGCCATCAGTCTGTTTATTGGGTTAATTCTGTTAGTAGTACCGCAAACGATAATGCAAATACTCAGGGAAGCTTGCTAACAGCGGCACGTTACAGTCCTTTCAGGATTTTGCAGGTTCTTTTTAGGAATGCCTGATTACATGACATCCATCCATCCATTTTCTGTCGACTCTTAGTAACCGTTGCGTAACAGTAGCTTTGTAATGCTAACAGTTAACCCTGTCACAGGGTGTGTAGCCCTTTTTACACTGCCTGTTCAGGACAGGAATATCATGCCGCCTGGCTGTTCTGAATAGAAGGTATAATCATGGAAAAGGGGGAACGAGTTCTTTTGCGACGGCCTTTGCAGCTGTCGTTTGGTTGTGTGTAAAAATCAGAGGAGAGGAGGTGTAAAGAGGGGACTTTGTAGCGACTCTATAGCGCCATCTCTGTGTAGAAAGAGCTTGTGACTCTGTCCCAACAGTCTCATGACCTGTTAAAGTGAATCGATTTGCAGCACACAGCTCAACAATGTCACCTTGTCTGATTTGAGACAACACTACCCTGGCAACCTTTAAGACGTGGCTCAGTAAGTACATAGTGTACGTAGTATACTACATGTAAATGTATTGACGAAGTATCCGCTTTGAGATACAGCTTGTTCTAAGCGACGCTAAATAACTCCTGAATACTGATATGTGTCTCATCTGACTCTGGGGAAGAAAGATTTAACAATTGTTCTTGTAAAATACTCTCTGGCTCTGGTTTATTTGTCTGAAAAACAAATAATGTTAACACTCTTCACTATTCTTACATTTCAGACTGATAGCGGATTCATACAGAGTGAGCAGGTGGCGGTTTCGATGCCTTGCCCAAGGACACTTTGACAGAACTGTTGGCTCTTGCAGGAGCCAAACTGTTAGCCTTCTGGTTTCAGTTATCCAACAGAAAATCATTCACAAAAATTCAGGCACCAAAGCTCATTCATCCAGCAGGAGAGACAAAAAGAAAAGCTTGGGGAAAATTACAGAAAAAATAATTAAACTTTAGATTTTGGTTTTGGGGGCAAAAATAGCACAATGTAAAAAACTACTCAAAAATCTGAAGCCCACAGCAGCTCACAGTTTTTCCTCGTATTCGCCCCCCGTCATGAGGCCTGATCGCTATGAAAATATCTCTCACCGTATAAACAGGCATAGTTAATCTTTCTGTACAGGTCTTTCTCCACACAGCGCGGTGTGTGTGTGTGTTGTCCATGTATGTTGGCACTGAGGCAGGTGTGAATGTTACAGGCGCAGCTCCAGGACGTCAGTCGTCGATGAACGTAAGCCGGCCCGGCCCCTCGTTCTTCATCCAGCGGCGGTACCTTTTCATCCTCGGGTCGGTTGCCATCTTCACCTTCATCTCCTCCTCCTGCTCCTTTCTATGCACCTGAAAGCAACAGAAACAGAGTTCTCTTTATGCATCAATGGTGCGGAGAGGAGTCGAGCTGCCACAGGAGCAGCTCAATTTGTCATGATCTGGCTCTAATAAAACCCCACATCAAAAAATCCGAACTATCCCTTTAATAGTGCACACAGTCGATTTAGTACAATATATAATTTTAAAGAGAATTTTAAGAGACAAACCTCAAAGTTTTCTTTGATCCACAGCTGTTTTTCCATGAAGGTCTGTTTGGTGTTTTCATCCAGACTGTCGAACTGAGACTGAGACATCTTCATGTATCTCCTGAGAGTGAAAACACACAGTCTGATGTGAGATAGAGCTGAGACGTCTGGATTCATCTCATTCTTTGAGATAATAGAACAATATACTGTATCTTAACCGACCTGATGATGTAGAGCTTCTCCTCGTCTCCGTACTCCTCCCTGCAGATGGTGAAGCGGTAAATCCAGGAGACGTACCAGGTCACGTAGTTGGTCAGGTAGTAGGGGAAGAGGACGATCTGACACAACAGGATGTCTGACAGGTTGGGCTTCTGGTAGCCTCCTTTGATGTCGATCTTGTTTTTGATGATGTCGCGGATCACCTCCTCCTCCTGTTCCCGGATCTCCTCCTTGGAGCGGCGGTTCTTGCCCTTCTCCTTGGTGCGGTTGAGGAGCCCCTGCTGCTTGGCGATCTCCGTGGCCTGGATTCGGTATTTGGGGACCGTCACCAGGTAGTTGATGGCCTCGTTGTAGCTGCTGTGCCAGCTGTAGTACTGGAGGGGAGACGGGGAGGGAACGGGTGAGTGCTGATGGGGGTTTCACATACGTCTCCACTTCCTCCCACTGTACAAAACTGAGGCGGGAGCACAGGAGCTGCTGGTCTGCCTCGATCTGTTAGTGTGCGTTATGTTCCTATGTGTTTATTCATTTGCTTGCCTTTCATTTTGTCGTGTAATACACTTTCTGTCCACTGGGTGGTGTTTACCTACAAAGGGACTGCATTTTAACAGGAAGTGTGATTGTAGTCAGGTGTGTTGCCTGAGAAGTGTGCATGCATGCATTCATCGTATCACGGGGTGAGTAATTAATACACCAGTGTTCATTTGGGGGTGAGGTACTCCTTGAAAAAAGATGGCAATGTTTTTATCACTTGTTTAGTGTTGTTTTAGGTCATGACATGAGATCTGATGACAACAAACACTATATAATATCACCAGATTGATTTTTAGATAACATTTTTAACTGATAAAAAGGTTTGTTGGGGATAAAGAGTCAGGGATTCAAGGTCTCCGTCTTGTCAGTCGTACCTGAAAGATGGAGATGGCACAGATGGTGACCAGGATGACGACTCTGACGTCCACTTTGGGTGTGAGCTGTCGGCGGTAGTAGGCGTAGTAGTGCTGGTAGTACTCCTCAGGGTGGTCCAGCATGTAGTCGTAGTCCCGCCGAGTGTCCTCATCCTGCACACACAGACGGCGAGACATCATTTCTAAACGTCAGGTCCTTGGGAGGCTAACAGTGTTTTTTACTAGTGGCTGAACAGTCTAACACTGTTTGGATAAAGAGTCAGATCCTTTTTGTTTAACCAGAAACAGCCCTGAAATCACCGTCACCAAACCCACCAGACCCCATTTAAATAAACATTAATTTTAGTGTGTATAGAGGCAGCATGTTGTCACATCTAACTGGTGAATTAAGGGTTAATTTCAACCAAACCAGAGTGACTGATTGTTGGAACAGTGGAAAGATGAACAGATACAGTTTCTTTGAGTTTTATTTTTTTGTCGACTTTGAAAGAAGTGTGTTTTATGTTATTAAAATTTGTGTTTATTTAAATGGAGTCTGGTGGGTTTGACGACAGTGATTTTCAGGTTAAACAAAAAGGATCTTACTCTTGAACACAAAGCTCTGTCTCTAGGGATCCTTTCATAATGTTGTCAGACACTTAGAATAACAATCTGAGCCTGTCAGTGGTGGAAAAAAACCCACTTTTAGTGGACATAAACTGACGACATGAAAACCCGGAGTGGTTAAATTACAGCCTGATCAGTTTATCTGACGTACAGAAAGTCACACAGCAACTCCTCAGCTTGACAGCAAATGTTTTGTTTTCACCCCCGGCGTAACAGCATAGGACATTTTGTGGACATTGTCATAAATACAGACTGTACCTATTCAGCTGGTTGCAATCTGCAGCCTCACTACTAGATGTCACTACATCATGTCACACTTCTTAAAGTCTTACTGTCTTTTCTGGCGTCTCCTCTCAGTTGGGACGTTTCTGTAAATACCTGCAGGCGTTCTTCATCTCTCTCAGATACACACTGTTTACTCTTCTCAGTTTTCCTGTGCAAATATTTAACTTCCTGTGGAGCCACAGGGAAGCTACTCTGTCTAAGTGACACATCCCCATTGGACACAGAAACTAAACCAAACATTAGAACACCTGCATGCACATCAGTACTGATGAATATTAAAGTTATTCAGGGAGCGTCACCTCAGAGTCAAACCACAGAGGACTGTATAATGACAGAGTGTCGTCTTAGTATGATGTGTATCAACTGAAGTTCATGGTAACACAGTACGACGAATATTATTCATGATGTATTCATTGTGTTACCTTTAGCAACACCAGTGACGCTGTGGATAGTTTGATATGTTGATATGTTGATATGTTACAGGACATAACGACAGTATGAATCGCTTCAGGAATACCTGATAGAGCTATTTCATGAAGGAGAAAACAAAGAACAGTATCTTACGGTTACTATTGGGCAACACTTCATGAATAGAGTATTGCAAAGATACCACAGTCGGTAAATAGAAAAACTATAGCGCTATTTGGACGGGATTAGCTTAACGTGAAGACGTGGAGTAAAGTGATTATTTCCAGGGATTTATAGTCCCGTCCGACGCACCATGTCTGTAATCATTATATATGATATGATAGCGGACATTCTTCTAAAGGCCCTGACACACCAAGCTGACGGTCGGCCGTCGACCAAAGTCGGGCCGTCGGTGAGCGTCTGTCGGCCTAGTTTTTGTGGTGTGTCCTGCACTGTCTGCCCTTCGGCGTCGGTGGCTTTTCGGCCGATTGAGCATGTTGAATCAGCGGCGGAGCTTGTCGGTTTGTTATTCAGGTTAAAGTGGGAAGAAGCAGCGGGTTTATCGGGCAGCTGAGTGAAGTGGAGCCTGCGGAGGAAACACCGGGACCGTCTGGATGTAATAGTCCTTGGAGGTGCTGCGGTGCTCGGCTGCACAGATAGGAAACCCCTCGGCTGACAGGATGTACCACTCTCTCACTCCGCTCTCTCTCACGCAGGCGCAGAACGTACGTGCTACTTGGCCGTCGGATGTAGTCCGTGTAGTGTGTTCAAATGCAACTGACACAGGGTGACGTGAGGCGACGTAGACGACACAAGAGTTGGCTTTCGTCGCCGCTAGTTCTTTGATGTCAGTTTGGTGTGTCCGCACCTTAATGATCGCATAGCCTGGGCGCATAAAGAGTTATCACTCCCATCTCTGGTAGAATTACAGAGATGTCTTGTTCCCTGTGAATCGGACATTTATATTACAGACATCCTGTGGTAAACTGACATTAGTCCACATCCCTATGTAAAACTAATCCCGTCTGAACAGTACTTATGAGAACATTATAGTAGACTGAGTACATGTCTCTGTGGACTGAGCGTTTTGATACTTTAACAGTATTTCTATACCTGCTTTATAGTTATTAAAAAAAGATATTGGAAATCTAACTTTAAGGGACATGGAAATCTAATTTATGGGAACATCACCGGGAAAAACCAAAGTTCATGTTGTTCAACAAAGGTAAAAAGAAAGCACGCTCAAAGATCTTGAGGACAAAATTGACTTATCTCAATTTCACAAAGTTAATCTGGTTGTGTCAAACAAACACGCTTTGGTCTATGTTGTCTGTAACTCATGTCGCTGCCTGTCTCAGCCAGGACACTCTTTCAACAGAGATTTTTACTCTCAAGGTTTTTCTGGTTAAATAAAGGTTAAATAAAAAAAACAAATCCAACCTTAAAATCACTTTATTCTGCGTCTGGTTTAAAACGCAGCCAAAAATAGAGTGAAACACTGAGGCTTTTTTTAAACTGCACGATTTCGTCTTCAACTTCTAACTTTTAACTTTCAACCATTAAAGTTGAGTTTTAAAAATCCACCAACTCATTTAAGGTGGTTTCCACCTGTCACTCAGAAAGGCTCAAAGAGAAATATGTGTAGCTTCAGGGAGTGTTTAAATAGAAGAGGAGAAGAAATCACACCTCCTCTTCCTCCTCCTCCTCTTCCTCTTCCTCCTCTGATGAGTTAACAACAGTCCCTTTAAAATACAGCTACACATCAGACACACACTGTCAATAGTGCCTTCATTAATATCATAAGACACTAGTTATTTAAGATAATGTGACATAATATTACATTTGTACAGTAGGAGCAATATGGGCACCACAGAAGAAGAAGTTTTACACATTAAGGTGGACTATAGTTTGATACTGGACTCATCTTATTAAATAAATGAATAAATAAAGAAAGTTTAAAGTAGATAATTGGGAATACAGGATGCCATCAGAGGGACCCAGCAGTGTCAGCTGTGATAATACTGAAGCCCTCACACACACTCAGAGACTTGGACCAACCTTTAACGTCTCGTACGCGGTGGCGACCAACAGGAACTTCTTCTGTGCGGACTCCATGGTCTCTCCCTCCATGCCGGGCTCTCCCACCCTGAACCGGTCCGGGTGGTACCGGCGGGCCAGCTGCCGGTAAGCCCGGGCGATGTCAGCCTTGGCGGCCTCCCTGGTGACGCCGAGCACATCGTAGCAGACCTCGGTGCCGCAGTAGAGGCCCTCCACCAGCGCGGTGACCGCCGGGAGGGACGACACGGAGAACAGGAGCACCGCGAGCCGCCACCAAGGCCTCACCGTCCGCGGACAGCCAGCTAACCTTCCTCCGCCTCCGCCTCCGCCTCCGCCGCGGCACCGCTCCGTGGGCGCAGCCATCTCTGACTACCTGCTGCTGCTGCTGAGCCCAGGCTGCTCTGTCGCGCGGTGCTGACGTCATCAGGAGGCGCCGGGACCAAATGATGACGATGCATCGAAGATCGTGTGTATAAGAGAAGATGAAGAGACACGTGCTGACTTGTCTCTGCCTTCCGCCATTTATATTGTTAACGTTAAAGGAACACTTCACCCCCAAAGTGAACATTTGTACATCAGTCACTCACCCTGTGTTATGTTGAATTCGTAAATAAAAGTTTGTTTTTAGCCCATGCCTTCATGGTGAACGAAGACTCCAAAAAATTAAATAAAGATCTTGATGTATTGAAGTCATAGGGGTCCATTTTTAACAACAGCAAAACTATAGACCGAATCACAATTTTTATTGACATTAACTTCCAGGAAGAAAGTCCACCTGTCACGTACATTAAAATCAAACGACGCCGAGCAGATGTTGTTGTTTTAGCCCCCTAAAAAAAATCCCGCCAAAAAAAACAAAACAATCAATACCATGTTAAGTGTAGCCTACAACATACTTATAAGTTTTTCACCTCTTTACCTCGCCGTCAGACAATCTTTCCTGATGAGTACCTGAAGCCGTTATATCATTTTACATTTCGCTAGCAGATGAGTTGCTGGGCTACTGCTGCCCTGATGTGTAAAGTAAAGCAGAGCAATTATTCAAATATAGCGTACACTCACACAGAGTGTTTTCGCATACAAGTTTAACTGTGTATCTTTAACGTTACAGCTGAAAATGACGACAGAAATAAACAAATCTGCCGCTTTCACAGATCTCTGCACTGATGCAGTGATTGTTGTTAGTGCAAGTTTTATTTTGAAGGGTACTGTGGTGAAGTGCATTGAGAGAGACAGGAAAAAGAAGCAAAGGAGAAAAAACAAAGGAAACTGATCTTAACATAATATATATTTTATTGTTTTAGGTTGGATTTAAGCGTCACTTTCACCTACGCTTGTGGATGACTCCAAAATCTGGCTCCAAAACACAGGAGGCCAACTACAGACCAGTCAGTATATTGCCAGTTATTTCCAAGGTAGCTGAGAAATGGGTAGTGAATCAACTGATCAAACATCTGGACGAAGGTCTCACTCCATTACATCCTATGCAGTTTGGCTTCAGGGCACACCATTCCACTGAGTCAGCCAATTGTATTTTCACTGGAAAAATTAAGTCTGTTGGATAAATCCCCATGTGCTGGTGCTGTATTTCTTGACCTTATGAAGGCATTTGACACCGTCAACCACCAGGTACTCTTAAACAAGATAACACCATGCAATGGTTCAAATCATATCTGTCAAGCAGGACTCAATACGTAACTGCCGACGTGGTCAAATCACCTTTTCGCACTACAACAGTCGGTGTCCCTCAGGGTTCGTCCTTGCGCCTTTGTTATTTTCACTGTACATAAACGACCTCCCAGACGTGCGCCCAGACCTTAATGTCCAGATGTATGCAGACGATGCAGTCATTTTCACACACGGTTCAAACTCTGTCGTTACCTCCAACAAACTCATAAGTGCTTTAACTAAGGTACAAGACTGGCTTAATAACAACTGCATTACCGTCAACACCAAAAGAAACGGTGTGTATGACATTCACAAAGCGACCAATAGAGCAGAACAGATCCACCGTATTCATCGGAGAAGAGGAACTTGAATTGGTGACCCAGTTCAAGTACCTTGGTGTCACATTAGACACGAATCTCACATTTAAGAAACACATCAAAAAAGTGGCCAGCACGATAAGATTCAGCCTGCAACATTTTAAACACATCAGGCCCCTCATCTCGTCTGATGCTGCTAAATCTTATCTCCACTGCACGATTCTGTCTCATATTGAGTACTGTTTTGTGATATGGTCGTTTGCTGGAGTCACCACATTGAAACCTGTGGAACAACTGTACAAAAAAGCCATCAAGGTATTCGCCAAAAAAAACATATTCCTCACATCACTGTCCAATTCTTGCAAGGTACATGTTAAAACTTTTAAATACAGCTGCCTCATCTATAAAACCCTCAACAGAGAGACAACACGCTCAGTACCAGATCTGCCTCCAGAGGGGGCTGCGAGGTGCAATTCAGACGAACCCTCACTGTAAAGGGCAGTGCAGGTTGAAACAGTCTCCCAACCTCAATCAGAGACAGACCCACTCTTAATGTGGCACTTTGGACACAGTGAACCTCATGGCTGATAAAAATGAAAGGCTCTTTTGGAATATTAAGGCTGCCCTTCAGTCAGATGTGCACCTGTCTTAATACAAACAATGATCATACTGCTAATGTGCTAAAGTACGCTCTAAGGTTGTAGATTGAGGAGATTTGGAACCTGCGGGAGTTTATTCTTCGGCCACTTGAGGGCAGCATAAGTCAGACTGTATCACCAACACTCAGATTATGATATGACAGGAGCTGTGAGAGAAATAGGAGCTAGTGGAGAAAAGGCAAAATGTGTTTTGCTTTTATTAAACTAAACCATCACAGCTTTTGATTCAGTCAGCTACAGTAGAATGACTATCTATAGTTTGATATCAGTTTCCTCTGACTACACTGAACAAAAATTTCCACGTCCCACTTTTATTTTTGCTCCCATTCTTCACAGGTCTAAGTTAAAGTTGCATCATTTTTATCCACTCAACAGATACGTATCACTCTTGAATTTTGTTTGCAGATTTGTCAGTATCCGTGTTAGTGAGCCCTTCTCCTTTTCCAAGATGATCCAGCCGCCTGCAGGTGTGACATATCAGGATGCTGATTAAATAGCATCAACACTATCAGTCAGTATCTGGTGTGACACCGTTTACCTTGCCCTGCACAGGGAGCCAAAAGACCTGCAGAGGACTCCTCCTCTCCAAAACAATTGGACCTGGTGGTTCAAACCGGGAAAAAAAACATAATAAAGTAGTTATATTTAAGTAGTATATGTATGTATGGTGGATGCAAAAACATGAATGTCCCTATCCAGAGGCAGTTTTTGGTTTGTCTGTTTGGTGCTACTGTAGAAACATGGTGATCTCAACAGACGAGGATCTGCTCCCTATGTTGATACAAATGTCTCATTATAAGCTAAAAAAAACAAACCCATAATGATTCTTATTTTCAGGTGATTTTACACCAAAGAAAATATATTTATAATGATAATAATAATCTTTATCTATAAAGCGCTTTACAAAACAGAGTTACAAAGTGCTTCACATGTCGATTATTGAAACAGAAAAGACATGAAAGCAACTTTTAAAAGACCTGATAAAAACTGAGGAAATAAACGACAGCGTAAATGAACTTAAAACTCAGGTAGAATCAGGAAAGGCTCTCCAATAAAAGTATGTTTAAGAAGAGACTTAAAAGAAATCACTGACTGCAGATCCAGGTCCAGAGCCTCGGGGCCCTTACAGCAAACACTGTCCCCTTTAGTTCTCAGCCGAGGCTCTGGAACAAAAGACAGCTGCCCGAGGACCTCAAAGGACGTCCTGGTGTGTGCAGCAGTAAGAGGTTGGAGATACAGCTGGGAGAGACTATGAAGAGCCTTAACAGCAATCTGTAAAAATCTTGAAATCTATTCTAAAACATACTGGGAGTCAGTGTAAAGAGGTTTAAACAGTCTGGAGAAGGCGTGTAAAATTGTCTCAGTGTCTTGCAGTGTTTGTGCAGTTAACTATTTACACATGTATGTTCACTAGTATTATTTACATGCGAAAATATTCACAGCAGCATTGTTAAAAACAGTCCTTCTAAGCTTCTTATTGGTTAGTTAAGAGACATGTGACCCATAACAATGAAGTGTAATCAGGAAATGTGGTTGTTGTGAGGCTGCTGCAGTTTGGAGAAGAGTAAAGTGTTGCTCAAGAGAATATCTGTCTCCATCCTGCTGTGTGCTCTCCAACCACCACACATCACATGCTTGTGTTACACCACTGCTCCTGTCAGGATGGAGGACATGAAGCTGGACTCTGTACCAGGTCTTTGTAGGAATATGAGGAGACTTTGTGGCATTTCATTCATCACCGGCTTTGCCAAACTGACACCTGAACAATGTGAAGCATGTTGCTGAACAGCTCTTCAGTTCTGGTTGTCAAACACATTTCACAGGCAGCTGTCAGATGAAACTAAACACACATGAGCTCTGAACAAGAATGTTTTAATCACAGTTTGATCAGGAAATGTGCAGGAAACACTTGTGGAAAGTTTTGAATGTTTGACGTTGACCTTGATAAACAAAAGTCAGATTACAGTAGTGATGTCATACTGAAGGGAACCAGTTTAGTGAGGAAGTGTGATCTGGTCTAACCACACACTAACAAGGCCTTGGTAAAATAGAGCATGACTCAGCACAGTGAATAGAGACAACATGGAAGAGTGTAGCATTGATATATTTAATTGTGCATTTTATTACTGTATTGAGCCCTTTGAACAATCTTGATTTATACAACAGGAAAAAAAATACCAAAAATATTTTTTGTACATGTCACATGACATCTAACAGCCCAATAATCAGAATAAATATGGGCATTACAAAACACAGATGTGTTGAAACTTTACATTTCTTTACGTTTCAGCCCTGTGGTTAAGTTTAGTGTGGTCATGTTTAGGCACAAAACAACTTGGTTATGGTTCAGAAAAGATCATGTTTTGGCTGATGACATACCGAGCACACTGATTCCAGTACTGAAGGGTGGAGCTAGAAACACTGCAGTCTGTTCACTGGTCAACAGAGAATCGTTCCTGTGCGCTCCGGCAGCACTGCACCCCTGCTCTTGCCTGACGAGGCATACGTGCACGAGCCCACTATTTTTAAATATCCAAAAAATGTCAGTGCGCAACCCTGTTATATGGACAGCAACCAAGGGGCCAACCAACCAACCAGAAAGGTCATTAGTCGGCAAGATTTCATTGGTCACTTTGTCGCAGAAAAACAAAACAAAAGTGAAACTCTATCAGGAGCTGCGTCTTGTCAAAATAAATCCAAACCTATATGACTGGACCATGTGTGACACAGGAAGTGTCCTTGTCAGGTTAATTTCCAGGGCTGGTACCTGCGGTTATTCCACAGGCTAGTTAATAACATGTCGGGCAGGAAATCCAAAGTGTGGGATCATTTTGAGAAGGTGAAGGACGAACCCAAGGTGATATGTAAACTCATCTTCATTGGTCGACTACAAACATGACGTATCATGTGAAACATGGAAGTAGCTACATGCACATTAGCCCACAGCGTCATTAACAGGCGGCTCGCTCAGTGTGTGACGTGCACTTGTAGATAAAATATAGGCCTATATTAATGAAGGTTCATTAGTACGGTTTTGTATTTCTCTGTAATGTAGCACAGTGTTAACAATGTTACTGATACTATTCTTTCTCACACCTTCAACTCAAACCACCAAAATATATCATTTAATCATTACATTCATATGCCCCTTTAGTTTGTGGAGTCCCCCAGGGATCAATTCTTGGGCCCATTCTTTTTTCTTTATACCTCCTTCCTCTTGGGCAAATTTTTTAAAAACATGGCATCTCTTACCACTTTTATGCAGGTGACACACAGATTTACATACCATTGAAAAAGAACTACTATATATCATTTAATCATTACATTCATATCAGAAACATGCAGGAGACTAGTCCACTGATGGACCCTGATGATGACTGTTGGTCGACTAGGAAAAGTCTTGGTGTGGGGGGGGGCAGCCCTAGTGCAGAAATAAAGAAAGAAATAACCCCACCCATATGTAAGAGTACTGTCTGCAGTGGAAATGCTAAACCAATTTAGGGTCTGGGTAAAAGTCTATATGGGTTATGTATATGTTTTTGGTTGAAATGCAGCTATACTGTAGTCTTACCCCAAAGACTGGTATATGTAATGCAAAAAATACTTAATAATAAAAACACTAAACTAACAAAATGACAGTACTCTGAATAAAAACAAAAATAGTGTAATGATTATGTTAAAATAGTTTTCACATTTTTCACATTTGTATCTGCTTAAAGGTCAGTCGTATTTATACAAATGACCCCGTCACACTGTTGGCAGCCAGAATGCATTGTGGGTTATGTAGGCATCAGGTTTGACAAAAGGAAAGGTGAAATAAAAAAGCCAGTATCTCTTTTTAAGCTGCTAATCATCAGTCAGACGATGCCACGCTAATCTGAGGAGACTCTTTTGAAGCACTTTGTGGTTCACACCGATCAAGCTATAATATACAGCAGCTTCTGCTTTGTTTTTTTGCAAACTTAGGGAAAAGATCTTTGTAATCTGGAATCTTCTTGATGAGCTCTGTGACCTGCTTCTTGTTGTTGGAGTTGTTGTTAAATAGATGATAACGATCACCGCACAGTTCAACAACATTCTTGAGGCGATCATGTGCGTTAATGAACTTCTCCAGACTTCCTTTCAGGTCGTCTCCGTGCGTCAGCAGGACGATTGTGCTCTCCCTGATCTCCCAGCCGAGCTTCTTCTCCAGCTTTTCTAATATTCCTCTCTCAAGATGCGTGAAGCGGCCCAGCTGTAACACGAGTAACACCACGCATTGCCCTGGCTTACAGTACTTCTTACACTCGTCAACCTGTGCATGGGGGTTTCTAAGCTGGTCGTGAAAGAAATCTGGAGTGTCGACCAGTCTCACCTTCCTCTCGAATGGTTTCTCCACTATTCTGACCTCACACCGGGTCGTAACCATCATGGGGCTTGGCGCAGATTTGAATAGCTGTATTGGATCCTGCCTGGTTTGGCCAGCAGTCAGGATGGTGTTTGCAGATGCACTCTTTCCGGTCCCCGTCAGTCCCAACAGAACGATGTTGAATATGTTGTCCGAGTCTTCACAGGCACCGTCACCTGGAGGATACAGTTAGGGCAGAGTGTTTCAGTGTTGTGGAACAAATAATTTACTGAGAAGATCCCAAACATTAAAACTCTGACAGTAGATGTAAGGCCATAATCGCGGTCCTGAGATTGTGAGTGGCTCATTCAACTTTCGTAACATTGTCTTGGCTCAAATGGTAAATAAAGACTGGGTAGGAACTTTGACCCAGTGTGAGAAGGGAGCAGAAGATGATCTCGATAATTATGTTAAATCTATAGGACGCAATAAAATCATTGCTTATTTGATCCCCAATCAAGACACTCTGTTAAGAACTGCTTCACCTTGTAAATATGGACTTCATCACTTGACTTATGTCCAAGCAAAAGACATAAAGTCCAATGCAATGTCCCGATGTTAAACTCAGACAAAAATTTTAGATTTTATGGTTGAAGCTTGTTTATTTATGATTAATAATGTTTGCAGTTTGATATGGCAGCACATTTTTATAAATTTTAGCAACAGTAACAAGAGAAGATACTGTTAATTAGGAAGTACTTGTTTGAAGACATTGGGACTTGATTATCGCCTCATTTGAGAACATGGGGACGTAGTCTTGTTTGAGGACATTGGGACTGTTTCTTCATTTGCAAACTTTACATCCCATAACATCCCATCAATGCATGTTACTACCTTGACTCCTTCACCAGAGCCTTTGTGCTCCCCTGTCTCGCAGGCTCCCACGGATCAGGGTTGCGCCTGAATTGTGGGTAATGCTTGCACTGCTGCTGGATTGAATAACACCTTTACATGTTTAAATATCTCAGTGTTGTTTTGCCCCTGCATTAAGCTTCAGATGGATGCAGCAAAACAAACATATGGACATTTATTTTGTCACAATTGCTAATATTATCTTATTCTGATGTTAAATTGCGTCTCCCAGAGCATACTAGCGTCACGTTCAGAAGCTGCTGCACTGGCATGTGTAATGTGATGTGACAGATGACTCAACTTCCAGGATGCAAAATACATTCTGCCATTTATAAAGAGACACTCCTTATTTCCTTTCAAATACTTGAAATAACACCCTACACGATTCTCACAGCTTGCTATTGTCCTGTGACCTGTCTTGCTTGTAGAACACAATGAGCGAAGAGGAACAGATTAGGATGTGGGGTCTGAGCAGTAGAACCAGAGAGTGTCTGTTTAATACAATATTTGACACTTCCACCTCAGTAAGAAGACTGGCACATGCTGCTTCTCCTCTCTTTTCATCCAACAAATTAGTGCCCCATTTTCTGGATACTCTTTCATCCAATTGTCTTTTACCTTTTCAGCAGGCATGGCTACGGTATTCTAATGTTTTGCTGTGTCAAAGGCCAGACTACCCTTCAGCAAGATAGCATTCTATGACCAAATGCAATTGAAAGTAATTAAAACCAGAGATTTACCTGTTGTTTCATGGTGATACACAGGATGTCCATCAAAACTGAAAGAGTTATCATAGTTAATGTCAGTCACAAGGTGATAGCAACAGAGAGACGTCCCAACCTGCTTTCAGGCTACTTTGTGTTCATTCAGATTTCTCATAGTGGGTTTCTGAAACTATTTTGATGATATGGAGCCTGATACTAAGGTATTTAAAGTTTAATTTATTTATCCTACATGAGTACCCTCCCTCCCAGCACAGTTGTGCACAGCTAGCTACAGTTGGCCAGTTTTCTGCTTTTTACACTTGACGCTGCAGCATACGCAATAAACCTTGGAGTCAAAAAGGATCCATGGAGGGGTGAGAAAAAAATATTTTCAGGGGATTATAAACTGATGAAAACATAGTCATGACTAATACAATCCATTTCTGCCATTAGGTGCCGCTAAATCCAACACACTAGACTAGACTCGGAGCTCTTACCTGATACCTAAAATCAATCAGTTTACTGTTTGATTTATGCAGCTCTTTGGGAGGAGATGAAAATTGCTAAAATGGGTCATATTTTGGCTTGCATATACCAATATACTTTTTAATTCTAGCTGCAAATGACAGTGACATTTCAACGTTTTTTTAGAGAGTCTGATGAAAAGGGACGGTCTCACTCTGAAGTCATTTAAGTCCAGTGTTAGGGCTTTGATTTGCGGTGTCAGAATCCAAGACAATGCATGTAACAGGCAGAACTTGCATGTTGTATGTGGACGTGGAAAGTCCATGACCAAACGTCGATACGAGACGAGGTCGGAGTGAGAATGTGTTGATGATGACAGAAACCCTCTATGAGAACATACACTGAGAAACACAAGCTAGCCCTAAAGTAGTGTGGGACTATATACAGATATGGTCAGCTGTTACGTTGTAATAATGAAGCTTGTACCTTATGTTCTCTAACGCTGTCATTCTTCTCAGCACAACATCTTCACTGTAGTTTTCGTAGTTATACTGGAATGATTTACGATCCGAACACCACTTCTTACATTCACTGGCCAGATTTTCACTGGCGACTGCCAGCTGAGTGTTGAACTTTTGCTCCAGCTGACGAAGTGAATTTAAGCTTCTGGCATCTGGTAACATAATGACCAAGTTTGCTGTGATATTGTCTCCAAAGGTAGCTTTAAGGTTTTTGATCTGAGCCACGACTTTATCCTCTTTGGTGTTTTCTGAGTCTATTGCCAGTATGAACAGATCAGGGCCAGGATGAGAAAGCGCCATGAAGTCAATGATCAGCTGGTCCGGGTGCTGACATTCTTCATCAAAGAAGTCAGGGACATTGATGATTTTGAATGAGTCATTTGTTTCCATGACAAAGCTGATTGATGTTGTGGAAAAAGCATTAGGCCTGTTGGTGAGGATCATCTTTCCTATGCTTTTCTTTAGTGGAACCTTCTTTCCGAACAGAGCGATGGTTGACTTTGCACGACGTGCTGTGGAAACAGAAAACAGAAATATGTTTACATGCAAAATCCTGAAAGGATGTATCAGGCTGGTTTTAGAGGAAGGTCTTGGGCTTAGTGAACTGCCACCGAGCAACTTTAAGAATTCTTGTCATTTGATTCCCTGTTGTGTAGGTGTCAGGCTGCTTCATAGCTAATTAAATTCTGCAGCACTTTTTCCTGTCTCCCTCAAGGGAGCAAACAAATGCAATGCAGCCAACACAACCATATCATAATGCAAAAAGCAGAGATGCTATTTGGAGGTTCCCAAATCGGACCCCTTCCTCCCCCTCGCATGCCCTGCTGTCCCTTGAGGCATCTAAGAATTTTCCAGAGCTTCTTTGAAGCCAACTGAAAGTCCTTCTCCATAGCCTCCCTGAACTCCTCCCAATCCCGGGTTTTTGCTTTGGTGACAGCCGCAGCTGCAGCCCTTCTGGCCAACCGTTACCCATCTGCTGTTTCAGCAGACCCCTGGGCCAACAAAGCCCAAAAGGCCTTCTTCTTCTTCTTCTTCTTCTTCTTCTTCTTCTTCTTCTTCTTCTTCTTCTTCTTCAGCCTGACGACTTCCTTCATCACTGGTGTCTACCAGCAGGTGCTTATGTTACTGCAATGACAGGCATCAACAGCCTCCTGACCACAGCTTTTAGCAGCTGCCTTCACAGTGGAGCCTTTGAACATGGCCCACTCGGATTCAATGTCCCTAACCTCCCTCAGGATGCATGAAAAATTGTTCCTTAGCCTGACGTTCCTAGTTCACCCTTACCATGCATTTGGGTTTACAAGGCCTGTCCGGCAGGCTCCCCTTCCATCTGATTCAACTCACCATCAGGCAGTGATCAACTGACACTTCTGCTCCTCTCTTCACCCAAGTGTCCAGACATACGGCCACAGATCTGATGATGCAACCACAAAGTTGATCATCGATCTTTGGCCGAGGGTGCTCTGGTAATATGTACACTTGTGAACTTCCCTTTGCTCAAACATGATGTTTGTCATGGCCAATGCATGATAAGCACAGAAGTCCGATAACAAAACACCACTTGGGTTCAGATCGAGCAGGTTGTTTCTCCCAGTGCCCCCTGTCAGGGTTTCTCCATCATTCAAAAGAGTGTTTAAGTCCCCCAACAGAAGCACAGAGTCCCTGGTCAATACCCTTTCTGACACCGCCCCAGAGACTCCAAAAAGGCTGGTTACTCTGAAGTACTCTTTGGTGCATATGCACAAACAACAGTCAGAGACCTCCACTCAGCGACTTGAAGTCGCTTTGAAGCAACCCTCTTGTTCAATAGGGAACACCTCAACACAGTGGCACTTAGCCAGGGGCTCAGAGAATGAGAGAGTCCGGCCCCTCTCTTGGAGCTGAGGTGAAGATGACTATATCTAGTTGGTAGTGCTCTACCTCCCACACCAGCTCTGGCTCCACCCCAAGATAAGTTTATGTTGTGCAGATAAGATTTTTAAAAAATCAATTTTTGGGACTGAAGGAGCTCCATATAATAGTAATATTATTGATAGGAATTGTAATATTGCCTTTGCTCACTGGCCACTTTGACCAGATGAATTAAAATAAAATATAAAATGCCAGAGAAGGCTATCATGAAGTCTTTACCCGGTTTGATGTCACATAAAAATGATTATTAGCATACAATCTAAACTGTGTCCAGGTCCAAATCACCCGTCCACTGCAGCAAACTCTTTTCAGGTATGTTCAGCTTAATTGGTATGAACTGAATATACATTAGCAATCCCAGCAAACATGTTTTTTCAGGTAGTTTTGTTGTAGTTTTTCAACATGTCCTAACCACTATCAAAGAATGCAGCATATGCATAACAAATGTGGTGGTCTAGGACTATGATACTGACCATGTTATCATTATGTCTTGTCTGGGATCTGTGTTGAATGTCAGCCCCCAAAACAAAACTGTTTTTAAAGGAAGAGAGAAGAAATAATAGTCACTTACATAAAGGTTGTCTGTTAGACTTCATTTTAGCTGAGCAGCAGAGAACAGACGGCAGACAGGTTTCTCTGTAATCTGGGTCAGTTTTGAAGACTGTCTGGTTGAATCACACTGACACAGGCTGATCCACCCAGTGGGCGGAGTGCTGACAACTGCTTCACGCTAAAATAACAGTGAGCTCTGTTTCTGTTCATTCTTCAAAAAGTCAAGAAGGAAGTACCTGGCAGTGGGGATTGTTTTTGGCTTCTGATAGTTTTAATATTGAAACTGGTGCATACATGTTAGAAAGAACTTCTGATACCAGCCAAACCTTGTTTGAGAGCTGCCCCAACACACGTCATGAACACTTTAAGCTCCGTATACACTCTGTGACATTGGGCTGTCCCCGTCGAAAGATGACCAACGTGAGAGACACGTGGCGATATCTTTGGTCGTGGCTCTGAAAGTTTTTGCAGTGTGTCCCACACCGTCTGCACTTTGGTGGTGGCGGCTTTTTGGCCGATTGAGCATGTTGAATGTTAAAATTCTGACAGTGTCAGAAATTTGGGATGGCCATCTGACTGTGTGACTGCTGTTATGACCTACGTCTACAAGCCAACCAATAGAAATGCAGCATGAAATGATGCACTGGCGGTAAACCCCAACAAAGACAGACAGACAGCAGCTTGCCATGGAGGTAGAACATGCTAAAATAAATGTGTGGGAAGCATGGAAGGAAATAGCTAGCAGCTAGCAAACACACACACACACACACACACACACACACACACACACACACACACACACACACACACACACACACACACACACACACACACACACACACACACACACCGCAGTATATAGTGCCCACAAACCTTTAGGTGGCCCTCTGTGTTGTGCTTCACAGTCACAATCACATCCTAACACACTCAGTACGTGAAGATATTGCATCGTACGTCATATCCTGTGCTTCTGTAACTCGTGATCTCTCATTCAACATTTCTTCTGTCTTTTTGAAAAAGTGTTTGTTTGTTTTTTTACAATCCCTAACTTGGTCTTCCTCATACCCACCTGAGCTCTCCTCTAATGTCGTCTTTTCAACCTTTTACTGTCTGCTGTTATGACACACATGTCTCTGACTGTGAAATGTAGGCTACAAGATCTAATTAAATAGATTAACAGACTGGCAGCAGGAAGTTTTTGTGTGTTGGTTTCAGCTGAGCGAGAGGCAAACAATGTGAAACATCCTGCTGAGCAGCTCATGGAAGAACGAACATCAGGCTTTAAAATATAGCCCGAAACGACAACTGCAACCTTCTTTATTCAGCTTTAGATAGCACAGAGTGTGGAGGGGAAGTCATACCAATAGGTACACTTTACAGTAGGGCACTAGGTTAACACTAAACCTGATCGAGATGTTTTGGCTTCATTTTTGGGGGGCTGTCATGCCGTACATCTTGATACACAGTCTATGATTTCACCCAGAGAAATCACACAGAATACAAAACCTTTATATCCACATGTGGGGCTATTTAAGTGCTGCTCTGTGTGCTCACTAAAGCGAAGAAGTGAATGTAGGTACTATAAGTATCTGTTTGTGTATGTGTTCAAGTTCTGCTTGTTTTCCTGTGTCCGCACCTCTTCCTCGAAGTCCTGCCAAGAATGTTCTCATTTCACAGGTGTGTCCTCATCACTGGGCGTCTTTCTTTCTACGGTGCTGCTGCTCCTGAGAAAATTACAGGCCCTTAATAAAAAGAATATTTCTCTGCAAGTTCAAGGTCAATATAAATAATGTAGGTCTCTAAACAAAGGTAACACCTGGGAGATTTATTGAGAGGTGTAAGCATCAGTATAGGTGCTGCTGGGTCAGATTAAATGAAGAAATAAAACAGATTTGAGCAGCACCAGGCTCTAGAGAATCATATAACAACATCTTAGCTGTATCTGTGCTCAGGCAGATGCTTATAAAATGAAGCACATTACATTCAGAGCTGAGAAATGCAGAGGCGAGATCTTTAAATTGGTCTTTTCAGGTACATTTGTGAGCCCTATTCAGTTCCCAGATAACAGTGGAACTTGTTTGATGTCACTTAGATGTTATTGTAAGTATTAAATACATGTAAAAACAACAGTTTGTGGCTTTATTTCAAAAATATAAATCAACCAGACCTCCATATATGTTCCTATTCTTAGAAAACCATAATAAATAGTCAGAATTAGCCTTCAGTGGGGTCAGGGGCAGATCCTGACGCTGGAGTGAATATCTTAGTGTTGGCTCCATCTGCTGGTTGATCAGTGTAAATACATTCATGATTAGACCATGAAAAGAAGGCAGTTCCCCTCAAATTTTATGATGTTAGTGCCCCTCCTTTAAGAGCAGAGTCATTGTGATTTATTTCTATATGAACAGACGGAGCCAGAATTCAAATATTTACAATTATGGTTTGGTGAAAAGAACATGTGAAACTCTACAACACTAAACAAAATGTAGGAAAGCTTTAAATCCTATGATATTATGATTGTGGGGCTGATAAAATATCTTCTCATATATATATACACCAAGCAAATATAAGATCCACTATTGATTATGGAAGTATAGTATATGGACATGCAAGCATGTAAGGCAACTTTGCAAAGACTACACTGTGACCAATTCTTGTAATCTGAGCTGTAATTACTAACATGTACAGTAAGATACTGATCTTTTGCATGCACAAAAATTTTGCACATCCAAAGTGCACCCTGCCGGGAGACCTCACATCACTGGCGGAGATCCAAGGGGAGAGTGGGTAGCAACACAACTCCACCTAATGGAGGCTGACGGCGCCCCAGATTCAAACGTCCAAAAACACATAATTGAAACCACAAAATATCTCCATACTGCTCGTCCGTAGTGATCCAAGTGTCCTGAAGCCCCGACATAAAAAGTTGTTCGGAAAAACGTCATTTGAACTCTGTTTTTAGCCTCATTGTAGCCTGTAGCTCTGACTGCCTCTCTGGGCACCGCGTTCACAAGTGTAATAGTGGTTGAATTTCACAACAGTGACAAACAATGCTGAGGATCAGAGCAAACAGTATGGTTACCTGGCTGTCCACATGAGGGAGACATGATGCTCTGCAGGGTGCACAGTTTGTGATATGCCTGCCTGTGAGAACCTGGCCAATAGATCATTTTCACAGCAACATGTTGACACGTCACAGAAGACCAAGCACAGGTGTATTCAATAACATTAATGGCACCTGCATTCCACTTAGAGGAGGCTCTGGTGTCGTCCATGCTGGCCCACTGGAATAACTTACTGGGACATGCCATCAGCTTCACCTGTGCTTTTCTTACAATGACGAGACAAAATGTCTGCTGTGGAAAAGGTCCATGGCAAGGGACATTTAATTTCAAGTTTTTTAAGTGTTTTGGTGGAGAGGCAGTGGTGTAAGAGAAAAGACAAAAGAAGTAGCCAAGCAATTATGTACATCAACAAAACAAACCATAAAACCATAAGTTTATTATTTCTATTATCATTTGATGGAATATGGAGACACATTCAGTGGTCACTTATTAACCAAGACTTTGTGTAATGTTGTGTAATATTAGCTAAAAGACAAAAATATATAATGTCAAGTACGTGTTAAGTTAACTTGTCCTAACCTGTCTTGGTTGTTCTTCACTGTTCCAATAATCTCCAACTCTGGTTGGGTCAAAATAAAAACCCTTAGAGAAACAGCGCAGAAGGTCACAGATGCTATTATACTTTTTATTTTACATTATCTGTGTGTTTGGAAACGTATTTTGTATTGATTTATTCTTGCACTGGAAACCAGCTGTTAGAGCAGCTGCCAATAATGCGTTAACATTAGGGTTATTTTATGTCTATTTCTCACCCTGTATCACCTGCATCAACACCGCATCCATAGAGCTGCCATTGTTGTTTAGAAGAGTAAGGTAATTGGTTTACAGGGCTGTGTGACGTCAGAAAGCATAACTGGGAGTACATTGTGCCAGACGGGCTGCTCTGAGTATTTACTGGGATTTTCAGCACAACCATCTCTAGGGTTTACAGAGGATGGTCCCAACAAGAGAAAATACCCAGTGAGCCAAAATGCCTTGTTGATGCCAGAGGTCAGAGGAGAATGGCCAGACTGGTTCAAGATGATAGAAAGGCAACAGGAAGTCAAATAAGCACTGGTTCCAACCAAGGTGTGCAGAAGACCATCTCTGAAGCAACAACACCTTGTCCAACCTTGAAGCAGATGGGCTACAGCAGCAGAAGAGCACAGTGGCTAACATATTCAGATCTACTTTGTGTCACAGTTACCACTACTCCTGTCAAGATGGAGGACATAAAACTGGACCCTGTACCAGGTCTTTGTAGGAATATGAAGAGACTTGGCACCTGTGAAACATCTGGCTGAACAGCTCTGAGGCAGATGAAACTGGGATGATCACTGATTGATGTCACATTTTCTTTTACCTCTCCTCTGCTATACTTGATATGGACATTTACAGGAAACACTTGTGGAAAGTTTTGAATGTTTAGGCATTGGCTTTCACAAACTGACAAACAGTCAGATCAATTACGGTGTAACATTGACGTCTTAATTAAACTCACCAGTTTAGCAGGTTAATGGCAGCAAATTCCTGGCTAGAAGGTCATGTCAGAGGATAATTTGCCAACCACAGTCGCTCGCCAACCAGCCCTGCAAATACTACAGCTATAAATTCATTTTATTGTGTTGCTTCCTGGTCTAACCAGGCTCTCGGGGTTAAAAACACACTAACCAGGCCTTGATGAAATAAATAGAGCACAACTTGGTGTGACGAATAAATAGAGACAACATGGAAGAGTGTAGCATTGAGTGTATTTGTTTGTTCACTTTATTACTGTATTGAGCCCTTTGAACAATCTTGATTTGTACAGCAGAAAAAAATAAAAAAACAAAACTGAATAATGTATATGACACACTACATCTAACAGCCCAATCACCAGAATAAATGTTGGCATTGTTTGTGTCTGGAAACCACGGATATGTAACATTTGTACATGATTATGTAGCAGATATGTTGAAACGTTACAGAAAAACTCCACAGAGCACCTTTTAATAGAGCTGGATACAGCGCAGCCAATCAGCTTATTTTCCCATCTGCCAAATGCACTTTTCCTTAGACAGCTATCATCAGAGATTGTAAAATAAAAATGTCGACAAGACCGGCCAAAGATTCCAGAAGGAAGAGACTCTGTTTCTGCCTTTGGAAAGTAAAAATGGTTTGGAAAGAAGGCGTCCCCAGTCTGATTCGTGCGAACAAAGCTTTGATTGGTCAAATGTTTTTTTTCTGGGGAAACAACTGTCAATAAGCACGACCACACCGGATCAGAATAACAATGGGCTATTTGCATTTCCAAATAGATGCATGTTACCAGTAGCAGCAGTAACGCCACCACCATCACTAGGACACACAGGGTGATTCTCAAAGTCAAGGATCCATCCTTCTGTTTCTAGCTCAGAGATGTTTCTCTCTCTGGTCGTATTATGTCTCTCTAGGGACGGGGCCTCTAAACCTGTAATACATTGGGGAGGGATATTTAAATGATTGTTTTCAGCTAGTGTTTTAGTAACATGTGGTCATTCCTACATTTAGTAAATCACACATTAACCCTATCCTTGGATAATTTCTGCAGGGGTCAGGATCTCTAGTTCTGAATTGAGTTTCTAAAACTTTACTTTGTGAGTCAGACAATGCTACGCTAATCGGTGAAGTACACCTTTGAAGCACTTTGTCATTTTCCCTGATCTGCACATATAACCAGGCTATAATACTAAGCAGTCAGTGTATTGTTTTTTTGTTAACTGTGGATTTTTTCTTTTGCAGAAAAGATCTTTATGGTTTGGAATCTTCTTGATGAGCTCTATGACTTGCTTTTTGTTCTTGGAGTTGTTGTTGAATAGATGATAACGATTGCTGCACAGTTCAACAACACTCTTGAGGCGATCCTGTGCATCAATGTGCTTCTCCAGACTTCCTTTCAGGTCGTCTCCGTGCGTCAGCAGGACGATAGTGCTCTCCCTGATCTTCCAGCCGAGCTTCTTCTCCAGTCTTTCTAATATTTCTCTCTCTTTATCTGTGACGCGGCCCAGCTGTAACACAAGTAACACCACGCATTGCCCTGGCTTACAGTACTTCTTACACTCGTCTATGTGTTCCTGGGGGTTTCTGAGTTGGTCATGAAAGAAGTCTGGAGTGTCGACCAGTCTCACGTTCGTCTTAAACGGTTTTTCCACAATTCTGACCTCACACTGGGTGGTGACCGGCATGGAGCTTGGCGCAGATTTAAAAAATTGTATTGTATCCTGCCTGGAGCACCCAGCAGTCAGGATGGTGTTTGCAGATGCACTCTTTCCGGTTCCGGTCAGTCCCAACAGAACAATGTTAAATATGCTGTCCGGCTCTTCATGGGCACCTGGAAGATATGGTTACAGCAGAGTGTTTCAGTGTTTTTGACTAAATAATAATAAGCTAAATATTATTTCTCATATCAACGGTAACCATGGCAACAGGAGCAATCCTTGTTTGTTCTGGTCACATGTTCAACACACTTGCTGAAGACACACATGTAGCTCAGACTGGTTGTTCGTCGTAACAGACACAGACAGTGCAACAGGTGCCAGAGCTCCACAGAGACATTTTAGAAAATGCTGAGTTAACATTAGTTCAGTATTTGTTAAGAAATAAACTGAAGGCAAAATACTTTGGAAAAGAACCAGCGCTGGTGGTTAGCCACCAAGAGTAGTCACTGGGACTAACCACAGACAGTCTATGGGACTAACTAGCTCACTGCTTCTTCCTCTATCTGACAGGACGTTCCTACAGTAGTGCCCTCAGGAATAGGGTGGATAGATACTGGTGTAATGGAAGGGGGAAAAACTGTGAACATTCCCTGGGACTGTAAGCAGCCATGGTATGCAGACTAGGAGTGAACAGTAGACAGTCATGGGATGCATAGCACTGGCAGAATGGAAAGTACCGAGAACTCCACACAAGGCAGGGCAGGTGTGACCTCATTAGATGACACATAATGCTGGCACACATTTAAAAAAAAAAGAAAACAACAACAACACATGATTCCAGTATTTACAGGACTGCAATTGGTTGTCTTTTAAAAATGGGGAAAAGTCATTTTGGGCCCAATGGCATTACGTGGAAGGTCTGGTCATTGTATTTCCACTTTTAGCCACTATGTAAAATTGACTTTAAAGCCAGATGCTGTTCCTGGGGGCTTGACAGGCTACATCTGGTGAGTCAGACTACATGAGAGCAACAAAATAAGATGCCCACTGAGAACAGATGGACCACATTTATCCAGTTGAACATTTTTGGTAATCTTTCCTTTGTATATCTCCAACCATGTGGGTATTGTCAAGTAATTTAGCATGATAACATTTTATAACTAAATACAATTGAAAGTAATTAAAAACAGAGATTTACCTGTTTTCCAACGGCAGGAAACAGAATGGTCATCATTGCTGAAACAGTTAACATAATTACTGTCAATCACAACATGATAGCAATAGAGAGACATGCCAACCTGCTTAAGGGCTACTTTTTGTTCATTCAAGTTTCTCATAGTGGGTTTCTGAAAGTAAACGTATATAAAGAAATATATAGCATGATGCTGCAGTATTTTAAACTAAATTAATTTTTCCTACATGAGTGCCCCCCTACCTTTGTGCTATGTGTAAGAGGTACAAATTGGGGCTACTGTTAGCCAGTTTTCTGCTTTTTATACGTGATGCTGAACCATAAATAAACCTTGGAGTCAACAAGGGTCCTTGGAGCGTCATGAGAATTTGGTTGAACCAAATTTTAAATCCAAGCAGATATATGCAAATTTGAGCCTACAGATATGCTACGTCTTTAACCCCCTGAAAAACGTAAGGTCAGGTGCTGGATGCTACTCTTGTGCCCACGCTATGCCAAATTTAAAGAGCACTGAGGCAGGTTGTATCTTAGGTTGCTAAGCAACCATACCAAGCATCATATCATTGCTTACTTACCTGAAAGATAAGTACTATTTAAACACAGTTTACCGGGGCTAAGGGTGCTCTAATTTACAGATGCATCACACATGGTGAAAATTTGTTATCTGATAAGGATCTTGTGCTTGGGTCTGAGAAGTAAGCTCGGTAGTCCCCCCAAACAGAGACATACGTATCATGTCCAGACTTTGAAAAAGGTCTCTTGGAGCCATACCCTAAATCCAACAGGAAGTTGTCAATTCCGATTTAAGTGAGTAATTTTAGGGCACTTTTGACCATTTCCATACACCATAGTTTAACAAACTCCTCCGAAGGATTTCACTCAGTTGACTTCAAATTTGGTCTGTGCAATCTAAAGACCTTTGCGATGAAAAGTTGGTAAGTTTGAGTTTACATGGAATAATGAGGCCGTGCCGTGCTTTGAAGATCATGTTATGCCATGAAACAGGAAGTTGGTGTAACTTGTACATACATTGTCCATTTGGCTCCAACTTTTTCATGTTTAATAGAAGTCCCGGCCTGATGAAATCTGTATTCCAATATTGAGTTATAGTCATAGCGCCACCCACTGGCAAAAGGAAATAACATGTTTAATGCTTTGATGTGCTCTTTGCAGGGGGTTGACAAGATACACCGCAGGTATGGTCAGAGAAGCCCTAAGATCTTGACGGTGATTTATCATAAAGATTTATTCTGGGTTTTTTTTTTTAATCAAACGGCGTTGCTGTGGCTTAGTTGACTGCCATTTTGTGCATTTCACCACAATCAAGAAAGTCTTTCCTGTTTAAATGCATATTGTCCATGCTGCCCCAAATTTCTCATGTTTGATAATAGTCCAGGCCAGAGGATATCTACATCTGACATCAAGGACAATATGAAAGAAGGAACGGTCATGACGACAGTGAGCCAGACTTTGGTATCAGTTCTATTGGAACCTTGTTGGTCTCCAAACAGATCATGGCTCTGTACAGCTGCTGCATCTCAGCCTCTGCTGGACAGAGACATGATCTGTTTGGAGACTTATAACAAGGAAAAGGAATGCACACATTTCGTTATTTAATCTGGGGAAAGGATTTTTCAGTCAAAGTAGAAACAACAGAGATATAGTGGGTTATAGTGGGACTTGCCTTGCCCACCCCTTTAACTTCAGTAGAAGTGGCACTAATGCAAAATTCAGATGCAGATTCAGTGGCCTTTCCTTCTTTTATGGTTTCCTTGCCATAAAACAGGACGTTTTTGTAACTTGACTTTACATTGTTCAGTCCTTACAGAATTTGTGACGCCTGATACAGGCCGGGGCCCAAGCACAGCTACGTGCCTTTGTTGACTCACAGTTAGAGAGTCACCTACTGGCAACAGGAAGTCAGCCTTATGTGACAAACATCATCCAATTTACATGAAACTTACATTGTTTAGTCTATATTTGATAGAGAACACATGGATATGCATGGTTGCGTCATCTTGAGTTCTGCCAGCACCCCTGACATGTGGGATGGTGGTCATCACTGTTTGCACTTTATCATCATTATTAATATCATTATTATTATTATTATGAATAGCAGTAGTATTAATTTGTCTACCTAAACTCAATGAGCTCTTACCTTGAAATCAGCCTATTTACCATTTGTTTTCTGCAGCTCGTTGAGAGGAAGAAAAAGAAAATGGCTGAAATGGGTTTTACCATGGCTTGTATATGCCCATTTATCTTTAAGTTTCAACTTTTCAGTAAGTCTGATGAAAGAAATCCTCTATGAGAAAATACACCAAGAACACAAGCTGGCCCTAAAGTAGTATGGGAGAATAAAAATAAATGATCAGAACTGTTATGTAATAATGCAGTTTCTACCTTGTGTTCTCTGATTTTTCCATTTCTCTCAACACAACATCTTGACTGTACTTTCTGAAGTCATAGCGGAACATCTGACGCTCCACACACCACTTCTTACATTCACTGGTCAGATTTTCATTGGCGACTACCAGCTGGGTGTTGAACCTTTGCTTCAGGTGACCTAGTGAAAGAAGGCATTCGATGTCTGGTAATGTGACGACCAAGTGTGCTGTGATATTGTCTCCAAAGGTAGCTTGAAGACTTTTGATCTGAGCCGTGACTTCTTCCTCTTTGCTGTTTTCTCGATCTATTGCCAGGATGAACAGATCGAGGCCAGGATCAGCACGTGCCAAGAGCTCAGTGGGCAGCCGGTCCATGTTGAGACTTTCGTCATCAGAGAAATCAGGAACATTGATGATTTTGAATGAGTCATTTGTTTCCACAGCAAAGCGGTTTGATATTGTGTCAAAAGCATCAGGCCTGTTGGTAAGAATCATTTTTCCAATGCTGTTCTTAAGCTGCGCCCTCTTTCCAAACAGAGCGATGGTTGACTTTTCAGGATACGCTGTAAAAACAAAAAAACAATATGTTTTAATTCACAATCAGGAAATTATGTACTGGGTTGTAGGTTTTGCACTTGGTTTTAGTGAAAGTCTAGGGTTTAGTTAACCACCACTAACAGCTTTCAGCATTCTTGATCTTTGATTCCCTGTTGTACGGGTATCAAGTTAGTTCATGGCTAATAAACGTTGCTGCTAATTTTCCTGTTTCCCCTTAAAGAGCCAACAAAATACTTAAACAACAATTACTTGATACTCAAAATACATATTTTTGGTTGAGTACTACTGTAAATGACCTTTCGCCACGTTCTATTATAATTTGCTTTAGTTACTCAAGTGATGAAAGACAAGCAGGAATTCCCAGACTTTCAGGATTTTTTGCCCTTCATGTTGATGGAAGCAGAGATTGCCTATAATTCCATAACCTCCTTTCAAGCCCTCCGCTCATCAGAATGGCCTATATGCTGTCTTCAAGAAAAGAAGACTAAATGCAGTGTTCTCAATACACAGACAGCTGCAGAGACTGAAACCCCAGTGCAGTCAAGACAGGTTTAAAGCCGTCATGTATGTTATGTCAAGACAGGACACATTGGCTGCATAGCTGTCCTGAGGTTAAAGGGAAGTCTCTGGATGAAAGACGGAAATATGTAAAAGAAAAGAAACTGTGCTATGGTTGCTTGAAGCCAGACCATAGTGTAAAGGATTGCCGTCATAGACACTCATGTGACACCTGTAAGGGCAGACATCCAACCTGTCTCCATGAAGACAGTTACACCAAGGTCAAACCAGAGTCGGTTTTGAATCAGAGCACCACGGATGAAGCAGCAATCCCAATGTCTATTAGTGTGGAGAGCCATGATTGTTCCAGTATGGGTTTCTTCTATCAGCAATCCAGGTATGGAAAAGCTTGTTTATGCCCTGCTTGACACCCAGAGCAATACAGTCTTTATTGACCAAGAAGGTACTCATAGTTTACAGACTGAAGCACGTCCTGTGAGGCTAAAGCTAACTACCATGATTGGAAAGGATGCGTTGGTGCACAGTTGAAAGGTCTCAGGCCTCAGAGTGCGAGACCACAACCTGACAGTTGTCACTGATCTCCCTCCAGCCCACACCAAAGATTGCACACTAGTGAATCAAACACACATTCCCACCTGTGGAACGGCAAGGCACTGGAAACATCTCAACACAATAGTAGATGAAATTCCAACACAGTTAGAGTGTTAAGTCAGAGTTTTAATAGGCCACAATTGCTCAAGGGCACTGGCACCATGACAGGTGATCTTGGGTGGAGATAATGAACCCTACGCAGTTCACACAGATCTAGGATGGACTGTTGAACTGATGTACCAAGATGGAATCGCTGAGGTGGGGTAAGTTTGAAAAATGCATCTCTCCCTACATCACAAAAACATCCAGTGATAATTCCAAGGGACCATCACATTATCAAGATGATAATATCTCATTACCATGACCAAGCAAGACATCAAAGAAAGGCTCTTAACATTAATGAGATCAGATCAAATGGATACTTCCAGGAATGAATGCAGCTGTTTCTGCATATGTATGTTAATGAGTCAAATGTGTTCTTTGTTCCACTCTCTCACTGTCATCAGGCAGGCTGGACGATGCCTCTCTGCAGACATTCTTCTACAAGGCAATGGTTATTGTGAACAGTCGACAACCTGAATGATCCAGATAGTCCTGAACCATTACACACACACATGTGTGTGTGTGTATACATAACATTAAAACCACTGACAGATGACATGAACAATGCTGACCATCTCGTTACAATGCCATGCTCTGCTTGGAAACCTTTGGTCCTGATCACTGGAAGCACTTAACTCATCCAAACACCATTGCAGACCTGGCTTCAGTCAGGGTGTACGTGAACCCACTCACTGTTTTAACCATACCCTCGATCTCGTTCTAACGTATGGAATTGAAATCGATAACAGTCTTTCCACAGAATCCCTCGCTATCGGATCATTATTTGATTACTTTTGATTTCTTTTTACTCGATTACACGCCACTCAGCAACAGTTACTATACTAGATGTTTATCAGATAGTGCTGTCACAAAATTTAAGGAAATGATTACTCCGTCGTTAAATTCAATACCAAGTCCTTTAGTAACAGAGGTTTCCCGTACCGACTTTAACCTCTCCCGAAATTGATCAATTTGTTGATAGCGCCGTAAGCTTGCTGCGAACAACACTCGACTGTGTAGCTCCTCTTAAAAAGAAGTTAACAAAACAAAGAAAGTTCGCTCCTTGGTATAACTCTGAAACCTGTAAGTTAAAACAAATATCGCGAAAATTTGAAAGGAATTAGCAATTAACCAAACTGGAAGAATCTCGTGTAATCTGGGCAGACAGTCTCAAAACTTATAAGAGGGGCCTCTGCAATGCCAGAGCAAACTATTACTCAGCTTTAATAGAAGAAAACAAGAATAACCCCAGGTTTCTTTTCAGCACTGTAGCCAGGCTGACTGAGAGTCACAGCTCTATTGAGCCTTGTATTCCTTTAACCCTTAGCAGTAATGATTTTATGAGCTTCTTTAATGACAAAATTCTAACTATTAGAGGCAAAATTCATGACCTCCTGTCCTCAGATAGTACCTATCTAACCTCAAACACAGCTGTAACACCTAATATTTATTTAGATTCCTTCTCCCCAATTTCTCTTCAAGAATTGACCGCAGTGATTTCTTCATCTAAATCATCAACGTGTCTCTTAGACCCCATCCCAACTAGGCTACTCAAGGAGGTCTTACCTTTAGTTAACACCCATATATTAGACATGATCAATATATCCTTATTAACAGGCTATGTACCACAGTCTTTTAAGGTAGCTGTAATTAAACCTCTACTAAAAAAGCCCACCCTGGATCCAGAGGTGTTAGCCAACTATAGACCAATATCTAATCTTACCTTTATGTCAAAGATCCTTGAGAAAGTAGTCGCAGACCAGCTGTGTGATTTTCTCCAGGATAATAATTTATTTGAGGAATTACAGTCAGGATTTAGAGTGCATCATAGCACTGAGACAGCACTAGTGAAAATTACAAATGACCTTCTGATTGCTTCAGACAAAGGACTCGTCTCTATACTTGTTTTATTAAATCTTAGTGCAGCGTTTGGCACAATTGACCATGAAATTCTGCTACAGAGACTGGAAAATTTAATTGGCCTAAAAGGTTCTGCACTAAGCTGGTTTAAATCTTATTTATCTGATCGTTTTCAATTTGTTCACGTTCAAAATGAATCATCCGTACGTACTAAAGTTTGTTTTGGAGTTCCGCAAGGTTCTGTGCTCGGGCCAATCCTATTTATTCCATATATGCTTCCTTTAGGCAACATCATTAGAAATCACTCTGTAAATTTCCATTGTTATGCGGATGATACACAGTTGTATTTATCTATGAAGCTAGAAGAAAGTGATCAATTAACTAAACTTCATAATTGTCTTAAAGACATAAAAACCTGGATGAGCACCAATTTCCTGATGTTAAATTCAGACAAAACTGAAGTTATTGTTCTTGGCCCCAAACAACTCAGAGACTCTTTATCTGATGACATAGTTTCTCTCGATGGCATTGCTCTGGCCTCTACCACTACCGTAAGAAACCTCGGAGTAACATTTGATCAAGATCTGTCTTTCAATTCTCATTTAAAACAAACCTCACGGACTGCATTTTTTCATCTGCGTAATATTGCAAAAATTAGGCCTATCTTGACCCAAAAAGATGCAGAAAAATTGGTCCATGCTTTTGTTACCTCGAGGCTGGATTACTGTAACTCTCTATTATCAGGTAGCTCTAGTAGATCATTAAAAACTCTCCAGCTAATTCAGAATGCAGCAGCACGTGTACTAACAGGAACTAAGAAACCAGATCATATTTCTCCTGTTTTAGCTTCTCTGCACTGGCTCCCTGTAAAATCCAGAATTGAATTTAAAATCCTACTGTTAACTTATAAAGCTCTAAATGGTCAAGCTCCGTCATATCTTAGAGAGCTCATAGTGCCTTATTATCCCACCAGAACTCTGCGCTCTGAGAACGCAGGGTTACTCGTGGTCCCTAAAGTCTCCAAAAGTAGATCAGGAGCCAGAGCCTTCAGCTATCAGGCTCCTCTCCTGTGGAATCATCTTCCTGTTGCTACTGTCATTACCGTCTGTCCTGTATCTCTCTCTGTCTCTGTCTCTCTTTCTGTCTGTCGCTCATTGTGTCATACAGATTACTGTTAATTTATCATGTTGATCTGTTCTGTACGACATCTACTGCACGTCTGTCCGTCCTGGAAGATGGATCCCTCCTCAGTTGCTCTTCCTGAGGTTTCTATCGTTTTTTTCCCCGTTAAAGGGTTTTTTGGGGAGTTTTTCCTTATCCACTGTGAGGGTCCTAAGGACAGAGGGATGTCAAGCCCTGTGAGGTAAATTGTGATTTGTGATATTGGGCTTTATAAATAAAATTTAAATTGAATTGAACACTCCTCAATGGCAGTGCTCCCCTCCCCAGTAGAACATGAACCATGCCTCATGATGAAGAAATCTCAGAAATTGCTCAAGGAATGTGACAAAGAGTGCAAGGCATCAACCTGGCCTCCGAATTCCCCAGATCCCAATCTGATAGAGCATCCGTGGGACGTGCCAGTACCCCACCTCACAACTGACAGGTCTGAAAGGATCCACTGTCAATGCCCCAGTGCCAGACTCCACAGGACACCCCCAGAAGTCATGTGTCCATGCCTTGACATGTCAGAGCCAAGTCTGATCCAAGAAGGCCTCACAGTGGATCAGGAGTACCTCTGGGGTACTGGAGCATCCTATAAATGCTCGATCAGATTGGGATCTGGGGCATTTGGAGGCCAGATCGATGCTTTGAGCTCTTAATCACGTTCTTTGGTCTGTTCCTGAGCAGTACATGTATGTATTTATGTATTTATGTATGTATGTATGTGTATATGTATATACACATATGTTAATTAGTGACGTATTGCAGTCAATTTCAATTTCAGTTTTTCAATTTTATTTATAAAGCCCAATATCACAAATCACAGTTTGCCTCACAGGGCTTTACAGCATATGACATCCCTCTGTCCTTTGGACCCTCACAGCTGATCAGGAAAAACTCCCCAAAAAACCCTTTACCGGGGAAAAAACGGTAGAAACCTCAGGAAGAGCAACTGAGGAGGGATCCCTCTTCCAGGACGGACAGACGTGCAGTAGATGTCGTACAGAACAGTCCATCACAATGTGAATTTTTTGCTCTACTCTGCTGAAGGATTGTCTTGCATTTCTTTCGCTCGCCCTCTGTGTGCACTGTGCCAACAGTAATTAATACTAACTCCACAAAGAATTTGCTCCTTGTTGACACTCCCTCACAGTTGTGAGGGCTGTACTCTACTCATTTATTCATATTGTTTATTGTATTGAATTATTATTGCATTGTGTATTTAATGCCATACTGTTTCTGTTCATTATTATTGCAAATTATTAACTTATGTACATCTTCTCTAACAAAGTCAGCTCATATACTACCTTACTTTAGAAATGTTGATATGTATAAATCGTGGTTTGCGGAAATGTACAATGCCAACATTTTCTTCTGGCAACTGGTCTGCAAAATCACCTGTACACTGGAGCAAACATTACTCCAGGTTGTTCAGCTCTATGAGTATTGTTGTTAACATCAATTTCATTATATACCTCATTACATACACACATTATCAATCCCCCAAAAATATCTCTCCAAGTAGTTTTTATGTTATTTTCAATATGTGAGAACCACGATCAAAGAATGTTACATCTGCACAACAAATCTGGTGGTGCAGAAGTTTCAGATACTGACCATGTAATCATAATGTTTCTGACCATGCGTCTTGTCTAGGATCTATGTTGCATGTCAGCCCCCCAAAACTGCCTGAAACTACTTTTTCCCCCTTTTTTTCAAAAAAGTGAAAAAATTATCACTTACGTGGTGGTTGTCTGTCAGACTGCATTTTAGCTGCTCAGCAGAAAAACGGACAGGTCTCACAGGAGTCTCTGAATCAAATTTGAAGTCTGCCAGGTGGCATCACGCTGATATACACCCTGTGGGCGGAGTGCTGAAAACACTGTCACACTAAAGTAATGAAATGCTCAGTACCTTTTGGTTTCTCTTCATTCTTCAAAAACTCAAAGGCAGAGAGATGGGTGTAATCCACTCCCATATTCCTGAAGGTGAAGTTGGAACTTTTTCAGCCTTCTTTAACTCCTTCCAGTACACTACTGTCACCTTTACGTATGTGATGTTGTTTTTACGTGTCTGTTTGCAGGTCCTCCACTGAGGATTGTGATGATCGGGAAAACTGGAGTTGGGAAGAGCGCTGTCGGTAACACCATCGTGGGTAAAAAGGTTTTCCATTCTTCAGCGAGCGCACAGTCTGTGACACAGAGCTGCGAGAAAGAACGGGTCAACAGTCGCAGGAAGATCCACGTGGTCGATACGCCTGGGATTCTGGATACGACTAAAAGTGCAGAACACATAAAGAAAGAGATTGCGAAATGCATCCAGGTGACCTCTCCTGGCCCTCACGTCTTTCTGCTGGTCATCCAAGTCGGGAGGTTCACCAAAGAAGAATTTAACTGCGTCCAAGCCCTGGAGAAGATCTTTGGACCCGAGGCGTCCAAGTACATGATCGTTCTGTTCACGCGTGGTGACGAGCTCCAGGGCAGAACTATTCAGCAGTATGTGCAAAACGGCCACCCGAAACTTAGAGAGGTGATAAACAGGTGCGGTAACCGGTACCATGTCTTCAACAACAAGAAAAGGAGGAACAGAACTCAAGTGGTGGAGCTGATCAAGAAGATCGATGACATGGTGGCGGCAAACGGAGGACAGCACTTCAGTGAGGAGATGTATGAGAAAGCGGAGCAGACTCTGAAGGAGCAGGGGGCGGACAGAGACGCAGCAGAGGAGGTGATAAACTTCCCCTTCATGGCTGAGCTGCTGCAGAGAGTCATTCTGTTTCAGGCCATACTGGCTGCTGCCACACAGGAGGACACCAGCAACATAGACCGCTCCCTTTCTGCCGCCGTCTCCCTCTCCAACGTGAGGCCTGCTGTCTGACAGAAACAGACTCCAGTTACTTCCCTTATTTCTGCTCATCGGACACAGAACAGCTCAATGAGATTAGAAATGGTGATTGTATTTGCAATCAAGCAGTAACTAATTGTGATTAGTCATGACTATTTATCTATTAGGCCAGCTATCCAGTGAAAGCAGTATGTGCTTCCAAGGTTTTCAACATAATTTGCTGCTTTTTATTTTTTAAGTTTTGTTCAGTGGTTCTTCCTCATTATGTTGACATTTAATAAATGACCTTATAACAACATATCTGATGTCCTCCAGTTTTATTTTTAACAGTGTAGCTCATCAATGCAACAAGTTTTCAAATCAATTGCTTCTTTCAACAGTACTAACATACAAAACTTACAGTATGTTACAATAAATGCAGTACAAATAAATACACAAAATGGAGATATACTGTGTGACTAAATGGCCAAATATTTGCTATAATTTAACTAGTTGAAATATTATAAGTGGTAATATTCTGAACTCATAAACATATTTATACATTTTAATAATTAGTCTGACGGACACAAAATAGCTGTTGATGACTAAAAAAAATAAACAAGTGACCAAGGAAGGAATTAACAAAACAGGGAACAAAGGTTTTATTAAAACATTGCAACAGAAATGCAAGAGATTTTTAGAATAAAATCATAATGTCATTTTAGCTTAGTCAAATATTATCAGAGTCAAGTATGTCATTTTCTGAGACACACGACAGTCAACAGTACCAATAATGCTGCACAGTAACGAAAGTATTCTCAGGAATGTGGTTAAGTCCCAGTAAGTCTATTTCCATAAATACATGTTCATCTAATCTAATAAGATTTGCTACTGGTTTACCACATCAAGGCTCCACCTCGGCGCCCTGAGACAGATATGTGGATGCACCAAATAATGCACCAGATACTTCGTATATAAGGCAAGAATGGGAAACAATTTTACTTCAGAAACTTCAACAGTTAGAGTCCTCTATTCCCAAGGAAAGAAAAGGTGATGTTACATAAGTGTAAACATGCCCCTGCTCTGAACTTCTTTGGAACGTGTTGCAGGCATCAAATGAGTGCGTCTTATAACATAACACTAAAATTAATCATTTTGAACATCAGATATCTTGTCTTTGTACTGTATTCAATTTAATATAGGTCTAAAAGAATCATTGCAGTCTGTTTTTATTTACATTTTGCATAACGTCACAACTTTGGAAAATTCTGCAATTTGAGATTTTTTCTTAAACCAATGCCTGTTGCACCTGGCACATTCAATAACACAATGTTAAAGCTAATGCTCTATTTTCATCAGACAACAACAATTGGTCCTTCTTCTACAAAGTCCTGCCAAGAATGTTTTTGTTATACAGGTGTGTCTTTACAGAACCGAAAGTGTTTCATGGGAACACATGAAACCACAAGCCTTTTTTTAGCTCTTCTTTCAGCCCTTGGTATTTTTCAAGCCTCTTGTGTTCCTTCTTCCTCATGTTGCTGTCACTCGGCATTGCTACATCTATCACTGCTCCCTTCTTCTGTTGTTTGTTGATCAACACGATGTCCGGTTGGTTAGCCATCACCAGTGTGTCAGTCCCACAGGATCTTAGCTCGGTCATTCTCGACCACCTTAGGAGGTGTCTTCCAGCTCATACTCAGTGCAGATGTTCCTGTACACTTTAAATCTTATTTACAAGACAGGGATTTCTTTGTGTCACTTGGCAATTTTGAATCTGTGCGAACAAAGATTACATGTGGAGTTCCTCAAGGGTCCATTCTTGGGCCTCTTCTGTTCAACATCTATATGCTCCCTCTTGCTCAGATTATGGAATATCATAACATCTCCTACCATACTTATGCAGATGAAACACAACTTTACATAACAGTGTCACCAGATGACTACAGTCCCCTACATCTGCTAAATAAGTGCATTGACGAAATCAAAACGTGGATGTGCCTGAATTTTCTACAACTAAACACAGACAAAACTGAAATAGTTGTTTTTGGCCCCGAAGAACAAAGATCAATAGTCAGTGCTCACCTTGACGCCTTGACACTAAAACCTACAAATCAAGCCAGAAATCTTGGTGTAGTTCTGGACTCAGACCTAAATTTCAGTAGTCACATTAAGACAATCACTAAATCAGCCCACTACCACCTTAAAAACATAGCAAGAATAAAAGAATTTCTGTCTAAACCAGATACAGAAAAACGTGTTGGCTGGACTATTGTAACGGTGTCTTCACAGGAGTAAAAAATCAATCAGACAACTGCAGCTCGTCCAGAACGCTGCTGCCAGAGTCCTCACCAACACCAAGAGAGTGGAGCACATTACACCAGTGCTTAAGTCACTGCACTGGCTTCCTGTGTGTCAAAGGATAGACTTTAAAATCTTGTTACTTGCCTATAAAGCACTAAATGGTCTCGGGCCTAAATACATCTCTGATTTACTTGTACGTTATGAAGCATCCAGACCCCTCAGATCATCTGGAACAGGTTTACTCAGTGTTCCCAGGATCAAAACCAAACACGGTGAAGCAGCCTTCAGTTTCTATGCTCCCCGCCTGTGGAACAAACTTCCAGAATATCTGAGGTCGGTTGAAACTGTCAGCTCATTTAAATCAGGGCTTTAAACATTACTATTTACTGCAGCTTACCAGTGAACTAGATATGTAACTTATTGTTAGGATAATCTGTAGCTATTGTTTTTATATTTGTCTGCTGTTGCTTTTGCTTTATGTTTGCTTTTAAATGCATTTTCTGCACTGTTTTTCTTGCTTTTAGCTTTTGGTATTTCTCTTGTAAAGCACATTGAATTGCCTTGTGTATGAATGGTGCTATATAAATAAAATTGGCTTGCCTTGCCTTGCCTTACACTATGCCAGCCACTTGGTTATGGTGTTCCATGTACGCTCTTCCTGCCTGCATCTTACACCCTGCTATTATGTGCTGAACTGTCTCAGGAGCATCTCTGCACAGCCTGCACCTGGGGTCCTCTCTGCTGTCTTTGACCCCTGTTTCTATTGATCTCTTACTAAGTGTCTGTTCCTGTGCTGCCATAATTAGTGCCTCTGTGCTGTCTTTCAGTCCAGCCTTTTCCAGACACTAGTAGAATTTCTTGATGTCGGCCACTTCTTCAATCTGTCGGTGGTACATGCCGTGCAGGGGCTTGTCCTTCCATGATGGTTCATCCTCCTCTTCTGCTGCCTGAAATATTCACTCGGCAGCTCATCTTTGGGGGCCATCTTCCTGATCTATTCCTGGATCCTGGTTGTTTCATCCTGGACAGTGGCTCTGATGCTCATCATTCTTTGCCCCCCCTCATTCCAGTTAGGGTTAGGGTTATCACTTGTAGGGTTATCACTTGTAATTTAAGCCATAGATTGTATGTAAAGATGGGCTGCATCCCAAGTTTCTTATTTTATACTGCTCAACTCATAACTTCTGACTTGAACCGGAAGTCGTTCGAGCTCCGCCATCTTTAAGGCCGTCTCATGTCTCTTATTCCTGCCAGTAAGGAGTTAGCGTTAGGCGTTAGGAGGGATCTGTTAGGTGCGATGAGTAAGGTAACAAAAGAGGTTCCTAACAGGAAGTCTTTTCCAGCTTGAGGCCCTGACGTATAAATACCCGCCCCCTACGTCTGGCTCATTTGAACGAGATGGTGGAGAAACAGCGCAAGTGGACCCGTTACATGCATTCTTTGCAATGAAACGCTGTAATCCACATGCCTACGTGACTACAAAGAGTAACGTCAATGATATTTCCTGCAAGACTGTCATGTTGTTATTAAGTTTATTTCATTCACAACCCGTTGCGTTGTTCAGCAGACTGTTGGTGATGTGTGGCTGTTAAATGTGCAGCTGCTCATGTCCAGAACCACAGGTGTTGATATAACACCACACACACACACACACACACACACACACACACACACACACACACACACACACACACACACACACACACACACACACACACACACACATTTGCCCATCATTAATTGTCCTGCATGTCATGTGAGAGGAATAATGTTTAATAGCTTGTAGGTAATATTAATGATTAATATTAATATTAATATTAATTAATATTATTACTTTCATTAATGTTGTTGTAAGCTACTGTCATTACCGTCTGTCCTGCATCTCTCTCTGTCTCTGTCTCTCTGTCTCATTGTGTCATACGGTTTACTGTTAATTTATCATGTTGATCTGTTCTGTACGACATCTATTGCACGTCTGTCCATTCTGGAAGAGGGATCCCTCCTCAGTTGCTTTTCCTGAGGTTTCTACCGTTTTTCCCCCGTTAAAGGTTTTTTTGGGGATCAGCAATCAGCAATCCTTGCTCTTCACTCCTAACTCCTGACTCCTTACATGTTTTCCTAAGTGGGAGGGACTAAACAGTTAGATAAGGTGGTTAGCAGTAATTCTAAGGTACTTGGGATGCAGTCATGATCTCTGCTCCCTCCCATTGTAGAAAGATGAAGCCAAAATATCGTGTATAAAGCCGCTGGCATCTTGGACTGGTGAAGTCATTTGGAGCCAGAGTCTGCACAGTAGCAAGGTGCTTTGGCTTCACTCTAGGGGAGCTGTCACATTGTCCGTCTCTATTATACTGTCTATAATATTACCCAAAGAAATCACACAGAATACTTAACCTTTTTCACCACATGGTGTTCAAATGCATGCAAACACTTAAACACATGATTGATTATTCTTTGTCAGACATAAAACTCTGCACCTTGAGATTTTTTTAAAGCGAAGCCTGTTGCCCCTGGAACACCCAAACACAGAATGCTTCATTCCCATGAAACAACAAGAATCCACAAGTTTATTTATGCATCAGTAGATTTGAAGCCAGAGTATGAAGAAATTTCATGCAGTAATTTTGAAATTCTTCTGTGTGTGTGTGTGTGTGTGTGTGTGTTCAAGTTCTGCTTGTTTTCTCCTTTTCCTCAAAATCTTGCCAAGTATGTTTTTATTATACAGGTGTGTCTTTCACAAAACTGAAAGAAACATTTTATGGGAACACCCCTTGGTTACCAGGCACAACCCTAAATTTAATTAGGTAAGTATTTGGGTCTTTCCTTGATCTCATTCTTGTGGTTACACTGATGAACGCAGCCTAACAACATGTTCTAGGTCTCTATCAGGGAAGTTAAATGTCATCATTCAAGTTTAACAATACAAATTTAAATATAAGTGGTTCAAATTCAGTTTCCAGCTCCGCAGTTCCGGAATAAAGCCTGATTTATGGTCCTGCGTTGAATCAACGACGTTGCTACATCGTAGGGTACGGGGCTACGCAGAAGGCTCGCCGTAGCCCCCGGCGTAGCCTGACGTGCACCTCCCAAAAAATGTAACTACACGTCAAAGCGACGCAGACCCAGCGCAGACCGAGAGGCTGTGATTGGTTTGCTTGGTAGCAACGCATTTCATTCTTACAGAGTAAGAATCCTAACATCACTGCTATTAGCCAAGACAGCTACACATCATGTGGCAGAACGTTTGAGAAAACTTGAATGATGATATAATGATTGCACAATGAATAACCCACTGGAAGGATGATGGTAACAATTTGCAAAGCTATTCGTGGTTCTTGAAAATATTACTTCTGCAGTGGACAAATCGATTGACTGATGTTATCAGAATGTAATTTACTTTTATTGGTAACAAACAATATTTTGACAATATCTTTGTAGACGGAAGACGGAACAGAAACTTATTATTAAGATAGCTGTGGTCATGCCAGTTGAAAGGGTGTCATGTAAGTGTTGATTCAGCACATAAACAGGATCAAAACTAAATTTAGAAACTCACTGAGCAATGCAAACCTCAACAATCTGATGCTCATTTCAGAGCTGTTTTCAATTCAATGAAGCTGTTGTCAAGCAGAAAGAGATGAAGCAGAGGAGACAGGAGAGAAGAAGGTGCCACCAAAAGAAAGACTAAGGGCACTGATGCAGCTCAAAGAGATGACCAACAGGGCCACCCTTCTCAAAAACTTATTCAGAGTATATTGCTTCTGGTTTCAATTTGAATGAACAGACCATTGAACTAATGACCATACACAATTTTCATCTCTGTGCAACACTCCCATTCAAAAAGAGGAAGAAACATATTTTGGGGTATAGATTTTAACAGCTTACATACAATAATGTAATATTTTCGATAACCTTTTTAAGACCTCAGGGAGGACTGCAGGCCAGTAACTGGCAGGAAGAGAAAACTGAGACCAGGGGGACACAAGGTGGACAGTAAAAGACTCATCATATAAATCCAACAACACTGACTCTAAAGAAGAGTCCAGACCTGAGTCTTCTTAATTCCCCCAGAAAGCCTCTGAAAATTTGGTGTGAAATCCTAATTATTTTGTGATAACATTAAATATTCAGGACTATATAAGCATTAGTCAGAAGGAGTCAAAACACTCAAAACTCAGCTTCTAGTGGAGGAAATTGCTGTGCAGCAGATGCAATGCAAAGTCGGTGGAGTGCAGAAACAAAGAGCAATAAACAAGGAAGTGACATAAGAGGAAAATCAAATGTATAGCAAATAATACAATAACAGTAAGGTGCAAATATGAAACTAGCTGCAAGGTGCGATCCAAATAATATGTACGACAAAAACAGGTTCACTAGTATTACTATTACTAGTATTAGTATTATACCGTCTTTGGTATAGCCCATAAACCCCGTCCTCTCCATGTTAGTGGATGGGACGTGGGCCAAACTAAAAACTGAAAGTACGTGTGAAATACATTTTTCCCAAAGTTAACCTTTTCTAGTGTTAGCTATGAAAGCTTAGTAACCAGCAGTTAACTGGACACATATATTGTCATATTGTCAAACATGAGTCAGATAGCTCACGTAAAGTCTGAGTAAAGTTTCAATCATATGTGTTGTGCTGCAGTTGTAATTTATGCAGACAGTAGTACCTTTCATTTGTTGCATATTTGGACTGTATAGCTGTGGCCTTCTTGTTTATACGGATTATAGGAAAGATGTTTTTTAAATGTTGACATGGCTGCAGCCTTTGCTGACCACCTCCAAGCCAGATTAGTAAAATCTGATTTTGAAAACTGAATCAAAGGGAACAGTGAAGACATAAAGTTCGACCCTTTCCCGGCATATGACGTGACCTCATTATGTTTTATCACCGGCTTTGCCTCACTGGCAGCTGAACAATGTGAAACATCTCGCTGAACAGCTCTTGTCTTCTCCTGACACAGAGATAGAACCATGATGATCACAGATTGAATTGACGTAAAACATGTTGACAGCGCCGAACAAGAATGTTTTTATCAGATCTGTGGGTCAGAGATCCGTTCTCTGGTTTAAACATTTGTGTTTTCCCCTCCTATTGTTTTGTCGATACCTTAGAATACATGACATTTCGTCGGATTGTCTGTTACGAACCGACTCTGACACAGTATCATCATCAGTGATACTGTTAGAGATCAGCTTTTAGTACAGAAAAGACTAATGTGTGCAGAAAATACCTGTGGATAGTTTGAATGTTAGACGTTCCATCCATCTTATTCGGAGCCGAGTCACAGGGGAGCAGGCTGAGCAAAGTACACCAGACGCCCCTCTCCCCCAGCAACACTTTCCAACTCCACCTGGGAGACCCTAGGGCCAGATGAGCTATTAAATCCCTCCAGTGTGTTCTGGGTCTGCCTTGAGGCCTCCCACCAGTTGGACGTGCCTAGAAAACCTGCATGCTCCTGACCAGTAGGCCTATGTCAGAAGATAGCTTAGCACCCCAGTAACTCCCCAACTAGCCCTGCAAATACATTCACTACAACTACAAATACGTTTTTATCATGCTGCTTCCTCAGAATTAAAAACACACTTCCAAGGCCTTGGTAAACTAAATAGACCACGACTCAGACCAGACTTTGAATGACTAGAGACAACATCAGAGTGTAGCATTGAGTATATTTTATTCATTTATATTGAGCCCTTTGAACAATCTTGATTTGTACAGCAGAAAAAACAAAAGCCAAAGTCCCTCAACCCAGTCACCAGAATAAATGTCGGCATTGTACATTTCTGGAAACCAGGGATATGTAACATTTGTACATGATTATGTGGCGGATATGTTAAAACTTTACATTTCAACATTGCTGTGGTTAACATGGTTATATTTAGGCACAAAAACCACTTGGTTTTGGTGGCACATGGAAATGCCACCAAAGTCTTTTTAAAAAAAGTTTAAGGTTTTTGTCTGCTGGTCTCGAACAGCTGCAGCTTGTTATGTTATGATACGTTTGGCACGTGCATAATGTGTCCACGGTTTGTAGAAAAGTACAATACCAGCTTTATTACTTTATTTACTATTTTTTACACTTTAAACCACATCTCAAGCGAGAAAAGTGTCTCCTTTGGATAAAGTTGTGTGGTAACGTTAGACCACAACATCAACTCAACGTGAATAAGATTAACAATGATGTCTACATCTGTTCTAAGGTAAATTCAACATTGTGTTTGAGGCAACATATTGTCACTTTGCTGGAAAGAAATATAAAGTTATCTTTAACATCTCTAGCTAAAGTTAGCCTAACGTTAGCTCCTAGCTGCGTTGTTCATCATGTCACCTTGTTTGCTGGGAGTTCATTAGCCTATTTTGTTGGAGGGGGGCGTGGCCTAGCCATAGGTCAATTATTTCCATCAACATCTGTTCACAGGTCGTATGAGGCCATTAACGGCTCCAGAGAGAGCTGCACACAATCTGATAGACTGCGGGTTTGGGCTGAAGACTACACATTTGAAAATTAGAAATATCTGGGGGTTTGGAGTTAAAAAGAAGTGAGTTTAACTGACATCTGTAGCCTGCTCCTCGTCTTTGCTTGAGGCTACATTAGGCTAGCATAACACACCTGAATTTACATCTGAGCTACAGGCAGCAAAGTTGCATTGCGGAGTACTCTTTTAAAGCACTTAGTCCTTTGCACCGATCAGCACATGTAGTGAAGCTAACATAAACAGCAGTCATTATTTTGGTGTTTTGAAAACTTTGGGAAAAGATCTTTATAGTTTGGAATCTTCTTGATGAGCTCTGTCACCTGCTTTTTGCTGTCAGATTTGTTGCTGAATAGATGATAACGATCACCGCACAGTTCAACAACACTCTTGAGGCGATCCTGTGCGTTAATGAACTTCTCCAGACTTCCTTTCAGGTCTTCTCCGTGCGTCAGCAGGACGATTGTGCTCCTCCGGATCTCCCAGCCGAGCTTCTTCTCCAGTCTTTCTAATATTCCCCACTCAATACCTGTGACGCGGCCCAGCTGTAACACAAGTAACACCACGCATTGCCCTGGCTTACAGTAACTCTTACACTCGTCTACGTGTTCCTGGGGGTTTCTGAGTTGGTCATGAAAGAAGTCTGGAGTGTCGACCAGTCTCACCTTCCTCTCAAATAGTTTCTCTATCACTTTGACCTCACACCGGGTGGTGACCGGCATGGAGCTTGACTCAGATTTAAAAAGGTGTTTTGAATCCAATTGGGGGTACCCAGCAGTCAGGATGGTGTTTGCAGATGCACTCTTTCCGGTCCCGGCCAGTCCCAACAGAACAATGTTAAATATGCTGTCCGGCTCTTCATGGGCACCGTCACCTGGAGGATACAGTTACAGTTACAGAGTGTTTAAGTTGTTTTCGACTAAATCAGTTCATGAAAGATCCCAAACATGAAACTTTGGAGACTTTGATGGGAATGCTGATAACTAATGTTTGAATGTCTTAGCACTGTTTTGCCCAAAAATGATGCCTCAGAGGGACGCTACAAAACACAGATGTGGACATTGAAAAGTACTGAATGTAACTTTTTACATGAATCCTAATCCTAACCATTTGTGTTTGTTGTTGAAGGGAAAAAAAACGCCATTGACACCATGTCCCAGAACGTCAACAGCCAGCACACCCAGGGTACCTTGCACGTCGTATGTGGACGTGGAAAGTCCATGACCAAACGTTGATATGTGACGAGGTCGTAGTGAGAATGTGTTGTGCCAGTAAGTGAACGGATTGTAACGTAACTTAAAGACTGAGACCTTCCCAAGGTTCTCAGTTGCCTATAACAGCCTGTGGACTGACTTCTATGTGAAGGCAGAATTTTCCGGGTAAATCCAAAGGGTGTGATGGACTACAACCATGAAATCCCTTTCTGGCAGCCTTAAAGGCAAACCTCTCCCAACAGCGTGCTGCATCTGTCTTCAGCTCTGCTACAACACCACAGTGTGCGACACTAGCTAACATTAGCTGAGAAATTAAGTCCACTAACGTCAACAGGCGACTGGCACTTACAACAACAAGAATCCATGTGTGCTGTGTTTCCCTGACATTTTGCAGCAGCGGCTCGGACATGGACCTTCACTTGCTGTTGACATTCGTGCTGGCTGAATTTGAGCTGTTACAGCTGCCGACTGAAGGCCCGTCTCCAGAGCTGCTGTCCCTCCTTGGGGGACGTAATCTGTGAGCAGCGGGGATCGGAGCAGACTGACGGAGGGGTGTGTTAGCTAATTCTTTTCTCATTTGTGGTCGAATGAAACGTAAATTCATCCAATTCTGTGACATATCATAAAGTGCCCGTGGTGCTAAAACAAACAAACAAAAGGAAACACTGACATGTGAAACATATTGTGATATTTTGGTTTTAGTCTCTCTAACGTGGATGAATTGCTTGTTAGCATATGTAGCAAAATACTGTATTGAGTGGATAACATCAGCTAATTCATTCAGACTCCTGGGGCTGGTTTGCAAATTACTTTATCAGCTGCAAAACAACCAGTGGTAGATCCATATTGTGTAGCTAAGTCACAGGTAGCTAGGCAGCCAACGAACTAACCGTAACCTAAGCTAAGTTTGGCCTGCTAGCTGTAAAGCTACGCTGCATGGATCTGCTGTTGGTTGCTTTGTAATGTCAGCAAGTAATTTGCAAAGGACAGGCTAGTTAGTATCCCGGAGTCAGTGGTCAAAATGAAATATACTGCAGTTCACGTTATGGCCTCAGAGAGAGGTGTCACCAGTAACATTTTCTGATAGTTACAAAAAGAACATTTACATTGTTACAGTAACTATCTTTTTATATTCTGACATTTGTGTTTTATTGCGTCTTCCAAAACGTACCAAGGTCATGTTGAGGTGCTTCTTCGTTGGCAGGTGCAGCAAAGACATATGAGATGGACGGACTCGTGGCTTTGGCACCTGTGAAGATGCCACATATACTGCTGTTTATACACTCCATATTTCCTTTTTTATGTTCTTTCATTGCATTGAAAACCTCCTGCGACCCTGTGTCTTCACATGAGCACATTACATTTTGGGTTTGCTACACTTTGTACTTCATTCTGCTTAATTTAGACCTGTCATGGACACTTTAATGTGCCATCTAGTGGTGGCAAAAGCACAATACACCCTCTATAAACAAGATGGCAGCCATCCTTGCCAAATCAATCAACAGCCGATCCTGACACAAAAATGGACAATGTACAAAACGTGATCACGTTTTATAATTGAAACTTGTTTGTTGATGCTTCGTAACATTTGAAGTTTGATATTGCACACAAATGTGACCAATTTTAGCCACTTGACACTAAAACGCAGTTAATTAGGAAGTACTTATTTGAGGACATTGGGACCTCATTATAGTATTATCGCAGCATGTCACACAGGCCTATCTCTTTTCATTCAACAAATTAGTGCACCAGTTTCTGAATACTGTTTACCCCATTGTTGCTGTGTCAAAGGCCAGATTACCCTTTCAGCAACATTTATAACGACACAGTTAGGAGTAATTAAAACCAGAGACTTACCTGCTGTCCCACAGTGATACACAGCATGGCCATCGTAACTGAAACTCTTATCACTGTCAATCACAAGATGAAAGCAGCAGAGTACATACCCATTTGTTATATAATACTAATTACAAACCACAGAGACTTTTAAGCTTTTCAGGACATCTGATGACAGAAACTCTCTATGAGAAAATACACTGAGAAACACAAGCTAGCCCTAAAGTAATATGGGACTATATACATAAATGGTCAGAACTGAAATGTAATATTGAGGTTTGTACCTTATGGTCTCTGTGTCTGCCATTCTTCTTATCACAACATCTTCACTGTAGTTGATGTAGTTAAAGTAGAACGAGTCACGCTCCGCACACCACCTGCTACACTCACTGGCCAGGTTTTCACTGGCGACTGCCAGCTGGGTCTCGAACCTGTACTTCAGGTGACGGAGTGTGTGGAAGCATTCGAGGTCTGGTAACGTGACGACCAAGTTTGCTGTGATATTGTCTCCAAAGATACCTTGAAGTTTACTGATCTGAGTCACAACTTTCTCCTCTTGGGAGTTTTCTGAATCTATTGCCAGGATGAACAGATCAGGGCCAGGATGAGAAAGTGCCATGAAGTCAATGATCAGCTGGTCCGGGTACAGACATCTGTCATCAAAGAAACTGGGGGTATTGATGACTTTAAATGATTTGTTTGACTCAACGTCAAAGCTGTTTGATGACACATCAAAAGCATCAGGCCTGTTTGGGAGGATCATCTTTCCTATGCCGTTCTTTAGCTGAGCCCTCTTTCCAAACAGAGCGATGGTTAACTTTTTAGAATATGCTGTAAAAACAAAAAAACAATATGTTTTAATTCACATTCAGGAAATTATGTCCTGGTTGTGGGGATGGAAGGAGCAAACAAAACACTTACACAGCAACAATTTGAGACGTAGTACATATTTTTGATTGAGTATCAATTTAAGTTGCATTTTTACAAGAAACCCCTGAAGTCCTGAAAGGTGAACTTTTTTTTTCTTATGCGCAACAAGATAATTATCTTGTGTGCACAAGGTAATACTGCTACCACTATTACTACTACTAATAATATAATAAACTTTATTTATACTTTACAAAAAATAGAATAATAATGATAATAAAACACCAAGATTAAAAAATGTTACCAAAAATAGCCCTTCAAGTTTTTTGTTGGTTTTTTTTGGTTTTTTTAGTGTGCACAAGATTAAAACATATAAATATAAAATTAAATTTTCAGAACTTTCAGGGTATAGTAATAGTACTATTATATACAGTAATTAGAATATTGCATTGCCTACTTTTTTCATATTTTTTTCATACCCCCCGCTCTCTCGCTCTCACCCCATTTCACTGTGTCCTGTACATTAAAGGCAAAAGCCAGGTTAAAATGACCAAACTCTGACCCAACTGGATGTGAACTCCACTCCAGATAGTTCAGGAGTTACAGATACTAACTATTTAATTGTAATACCTTTGTGTGGATCTTGTCTGGGACCTTTGTCGCATGTCAGTCCCCAAACACTACCTGAAACTGCTTTAAAAAAAAGTGAAGAAATGAGCGTCACTTACCTGGTGGTTGTCTGTTTGAAGCCATTTTAGCTGCCCAGCAGAGAACAGACAGCAGACAGGTTTCACTGGAGTCTCTGGATCAGCTTTGAAGTCTGTCAGACCGAATCACACTGATATAGGTTGATCCACCCTGTGGGCGGAGTGCTGAGAACTGTCACACTAAAATAATAGTGAACTCAGCTTCTGTTCATTCTTCAAAAAGTCAAGGACACACAGAGAGATGGGTGTAATCCACTCCCAAATTCCTGAAGGTGAAGTTGGAACTTTTTCAGCCTTCTTTAACTCCTTCCAGTACACTACTGTCACCTTTACGTATGTGATGTTGTTTTTACGTGTCTGTTTGCAGGTCCTCCACTGAGGATTGTGATGATCGGGAAAACTGGAGTTGGGAAGAGTGCTGTCGGTAACACCATCGTGGGCAAAGCGGTTTTCCATTCTTCAGCGAGCGCACAGTCTGTGACGGAGACCTGCGAGAAAGAACGGGTCAACAGTCGCAGGAAGATCCACGTGGTCGATACGCCTGGGATTCTGGATACGACTAAAAGTGCAGAACACATAAAGAAAGAGATTGCGAAATGCATCCAGGTGACCTCTCCTGGCCCTCATGTCTTTCTGCTGGTCATCCAAGTCGGGAGGTTCACCAAAGAAGAATTTAACTGCGTGCAAGCCCTGGAGAAGATCTTTGGACCCGAGGCGTCCAAGTACATGATCGTTCTGTTCACGCGTGGTGACGAGCTCCAGGGCAGAACTATTCAGCAGTATGTGCAAAACGGCCACCCGAAACTTAGAGAGGTGATAAACAGGTGCGGTAACCGGTACCATGTCTTCAACAACAAGAAAAGGAGGAACAGAACTCAAGTGGTGGAGCTGATCAAGAAGATCGATGACATGGTGGCGGCAAACGGAGGACAGCACTTCAGCGAGGAGATGTTTGACAAAGCGGAGCAGACTCTGAAGGAGCAGGGGGCGGACAGAGACGCAGCAGAGGAGGTGATAAACTTCCCCTTCATGGCTGAGCTGCTGCAGAGAGTCATTCTGTTTCAGGCCATACTGGCTGCTGCCACACAGGAGGACACCAGCAACATAGACCGCTCCCTTTCTGCCGCCGTCTCCCTCTCCAACGTGAGGCCTGCTGTCTGACAGAAACAGACTCCAGTTACTTCCCTCATTTCTGCTCATCGGACAGAGAACAGCTCAATGAGATTAAATCCAGGTGCAGAGGCTCGAGAACGCTGACAGTTTTTATTACACGTGTGATGCCAATGAATTGTAGAAACTGTGATTGTATTTGTAATCAAACGGTAACTCCAGTAGTTGTTCATTGGAAGTCACTGATTAGTCATGACCATTCAGATCCAAGATCCAAAATCCAAGTCTTTTACTTTGTTTCAAAGGACAAATACGTTAGATTTGAATGTTTTTATGTAGCAGAGAGGTTGAAACTTAGATTGGTAACTTAAATTTTAAGCTTGATTCATGTTTCTTACTCCCAGTGCCCAGCACATTTTTGCTATATAAGAGGTATATGCTGGGGCTACAGTTGGCCAGTTTTCTGCTATTTACACCTAGGTACCTAGTTATCATGCCCTCCACCTCCTGATGCTCATATATCACTTTACAAACATTAATAATATGTGTATAAAACATACAAATGTAACATATATGTCGTTTGCAGAAATGTACAACGCCAACATTTTCTTCTGGCGTCTGGGCTGATTTATGTTATCAACAATTTATCCAGTTAAAGCACCAAACAGTATGTGCTTCCAGATTTTCCAACATGGTTTGCTGCTCTTTGTTTTTTAAATTTTGTTGATACGAAAGACGGTCCTTTCTTATTGTGTTGGACATTAATAAAGTGCCTTTTAACAGCATCCCTGTTGTCCTCCTGTTAAGATTTGTTAACCGTGAACCTCATGAATACAAGTTTACTTATCACATATTTCTTTCAGTGCCAACTTACAGTATGTCAAATAAAGGTCAATCCAGGTCAGGTCTTTTTTTGTGCAGTCTCACAAAATGAAGTAATGCTGTACGACCAAACGTTCAGACAATTTACAATATTCCTAATGTAACTAACCTTGTTTTTACTCTGTAATATGATCTTTAGTTTATAGTTGTTAGTTTATTCCTTCCTTGGACACTCATTAATTCCAGTCTGGAGTTTTATTTTCCATTGTCCAACAGCCATTTTGATAAACTAATAATTAAAATGTATGAAGATGTTAATGACTTCAGAACTGAACTCATTATCAATAATCTCTATATATCACTTATAGACTTATGTTTTAAAAAATCCTACCAAATTAAAAGAAGTTTCCTTCAGCCAAAGTAAAACTTGTGATTAATTAATTATTTCATTTGATTAATTATTTCATTTATGTGTTGGTGGTGCATGAGGTTGACTAATTAGGATCATGTCTAGATTCAGTGTTTGAAAGACAGAGCTGCTTTACACGATGTTTACCTGCATCATCTGATGCAGAGACATCAGGCAAACCTGTTTGACAGTTTGCTGGGGATTTCAGTGCCGTCTGTCTGTCTGTCTGTCTGTCTGTCTGCCTGTCTGCATCATCTCTGCTGACGGGACACTACAGTTTGACTTCCTGATTATGATCTGAGGTGAAGTATTTGTCATCTTGATAATTTTCTATACAGGTGCCAAGAAAAATATCCCAAGTATTATCTTGGTGTCACGGTGAGTTGCAAAGCACTCTGACCTACAAGCTGTATTTTAAGGTTTTGGTTGTGATGAGGCCAGGATGTGTCACATCATCCCTTTATTTAAAATCCTTGAATTACTGGTGAATAATCAACTTAAAGTATTTCTCTACCTATGTATAGCATCATCTCTGTTGTTACACTGGTTGTAACAGTGTTGTTTTGACTTTGGACAAAAGGAAGCATAATGTTGCAATCAGAGTATTTACCAGGAACAAAAGGTGTTCCACAAGGCTCAGTTCTGGGTCCTGTCTTGTTTACAGTTTATATTAATATTAGTCTCTTCTCTTACTGACTGTAATGTCAATCTTTACGCACTTAAACTTTACACTTTATTTTGATGCTCTTCAAGATGCCATTATCTACCTTAAAGTGATAGTTTGATGATTTTCATGCAACTTTGTATCATATCTGTGTGGGTAGTGTGTGTAAATGAGCTACAGTGAACTTCATCTTTCCTGCGGCCAGATTATTTGAGCTGGGAGATGGGAGCTCTAGCTCACACTGTAACCTGTGCTGTTCATGTTTACGCCGTCTCAGTGACTTTACCCATGTTACTTTATTTTTTCTTTGTGATTTTTTTTGTAAAAAGTGGTGCAAAAACTAAATGATAGCTGTTTACTCTGAAATCACATTTGATCTCACAACACATTGTCACTTTGACCTCGTCACATATCGAAGTTTGGTCATGGACTTTCCACGTCTACATACAACGTGCAAGGTACCCTGGGTGTGTTGGTTGTTGGTGTTCTGGGACGCCGTTTCAAGTTCTGCCTGTTACATGCATTGTCTTCTTTCAAAATACACTTCTGTTTTCACAGGAAATTTACTGTTTAAATAAAGTCTCTTTCAAAATAAATGCACCAGTTCAGTACAACAACGCAAACTGACTTTTTTTTCCTCTAACATCTAACGCACGTGGTTAGGTTTAGTTTTTCTTAGCCTGCTATACAACTACCTAGTCAATGAGACGAATTTTAAAGTATTTACATAGCTGATAAAAACTTTATTTTTGTGAAACTTAAATTTAAATAGAAAACCCAATTAGAAAAGCAATACAATAAAAATAAATTATGATTAATTACAAACATAAAGAGGACTATCTTTCACCCTTTGTGTTTTTTTAACAGAATAAAATGTTCCAGTGTTTCCATTAAGCAGAGATGGGCTTCTTTATAAATCATAATTGATCATAAAGTGCATGTATTTTTGTTTTTTTTTGTTGTTGTTGTTGTTTTTACAAAGATAAGCATATCTGCCGTGCTGCAGCTTTTGGGGACACAGAGCTGAACAGTTGTTCACTAAAACTAAATGTGAAAACAAAAACACGTGTGCACACTGCACCTGTTACCCACTAGTGTCATGCCAGAGTCGGTCCAGACAGTGGCTTCCTCTCCATATTGTTGCTTTGTCAGAGGGCCTTTCACGTTTTCATACTATTTTTCGGGACATCACAACCAATGCCAGGATATCCACAAAAGCACATGCTTAGGTTTAGAAAAAAAGTTGAAATCCAGGGTTTGTTGGACCCGTTTACCACCCCTCCCATTCATCCTATAGGGACTTTCTAGCTCCTTACAATACGTTGTTACCAGCTAGTTCAACGTGACGCTGTCTGGCAGCATATCCTACTGCCACAACCAACACATTCTTACTCCGACCTCGTCACATATTGACGTTTGGTCATGGACTTTCCACGTCCAGATACAATGTGCAAGGTACCCTGGGTGTGTTGGTTGTTGATGTTCTGGGACGCCGTGTAAAGCTCTGCCTGCATTGTCTTCTTTCAAAATACACTTCTGTTTCCACAGAAAATTTACTATTTAAATACAGTCTCTTTCAAAATAAAAGCACCAGGTCAGTACAACGCAAATTTACTTTTTTTTCCTCTAATATCTAACGCACATGGTTAGATTTAGGGAACAAAATCACGTGGTTGGGTTTAGAATCTTACGGGACGTGAACACGCTCTCCCAGGTTTCCCACTCCCACCCACCCTACTTGGACTTTTGCTGCTGTAATTTTCATTCTTGTCCCACCAAGTTTCCCCCAATGCTGCCGAGCGTGGTCAAACTATAAAGGCAACCAGTCGCGTATCACTGAAGAAGAGACAGTATTTGATGACTTCGGAAAAAGAACGGGCTGATTTGTTTTGGGCGAACTGTTTATTTATCTTTAAGAGCTTCTGATTCACTCAGTCTGACTCATGCACTAACCTACATACTGAATCACAGTCAGTTGTATTTACCATAACTCTAAACTTTGACAACAATGTAAGAATCAATGGACTGCTGCCTGATGGAAATACTATTAGCAAATTATCTATTAATTACAAAGTAAAACTTATATAGTTTTCTTAACTATCAGTCATATGCTCATGTACATATACATTGGGCATGATAGTGTGCATGTCCCAGAGGAGACACGGGGACAGACTGTACAGCTCTATTTTTACCTGCGGCACCACACCATATGCCGCCAGTATATCTGTCCATTACACCACGGCTCAGGATAGGATATGTACAACTGAGAATATGGGTCATACATTTGTACATACTGTTCAGGATCTTTTTTAAGTTTATGTTTCACTTCCTTCATCCCCTCCTCTCGGTCACAGGTTATTCATAAGCAGTTGCTAAAGAGGCGGCAAAGATGTGCTGAGATTTGTTTCAGTAGGTGTCAGAGTGTCTTTTGACTGAAATTGTAAATAAAAATTGTGCAAAGGGGAACATTTGTCATATTTTACCTATATACAAATAAGTTTTTAGATGGAAGCTTATTTTTGAATAAAAAAGGAGTTATGAGTATTGTGATAACATACACTCACCGGCCACTTTATTAGGTACACCTTGCTAGTACCAGGTTGGACCTCCTTTTTAATTCTTGGTGTCAAAGATTCAACAAGGTGCTGGAAACATTCCTCAGAGACTTTGGTCCATATTGACATGATGACATCACACAGTTGCTGCAGATTTGTTGGCTGCACATCCATGATGAGAACTCACCCGTTCCAGCACATCCCAAAGGTGCTCTATTGGACTGAGATCTGGTGACTGTGGAGGCCATTGGAGTACAGTAAACTCATTGTCATGTTTGAGATGATGTGAGCTTTGTGACATGGTGCGTTATCCTGCTGGAAGTAGCCATCAGAAGATGGTACACTGTGGTCATAAAGGGATGGACACGCTCAGCAACAATACTCAGGTAGGCTGTGGTGTTTAAACCATGCTCAGTTGGTACTAAGAAAATCTCCCCCACACCATTACACCACCAGCAGCAGCCTGAAGCGTTGATACAAGGCAGGATGGATCCATGCTTCCATCTGAATGTGGTTTTTCCAATCTTCTATTGTCCAGTTTTGAATTGTAGCCTCAGTTTCCTGTTGTTAGCTGACAGGAGTGGCACCTGGTGTGGTCTTCTGCTGCTGTAGCCCATCTGCTTCAAGGTTGGACAAGGTGTTGTTGCTTCAGAGATGGTCTTCTGCACACCTTGGTTGGAACCAGTGCTTATTTGACTTCCTGTTGTCTTTCTATCATCTTGAACCAGTCTGGCCATTCTCCTCTGACCTCTGGCATCAACAAGGCATTTTGGCTCACTGGATATTTTCTCTTTTTGGCACCATCCTCTGTAAACCCTAGAGATGGTTGTGCTGAAAATCCCAGTAAATACTCAGACCAGCCCGTCTGGCACCAACAAGATAAGATAAAGTTTTAGAGAAACATTTTTATTGGAGCAAAATGTTGTTAGTTCACTGAAAAAGAAAATTATTTTTATTATTCTAATAGGTTACCAAAAGTTATTTTGTATTTGCAATGTTAGTTTGAAATAAATCAAAACTTGGCGTGTGAGTATTGATACAAGATGCTGTAATGATTTTCCCCCACCTCCTCAGTTCCTGAAATGTTTGACTTATCTGATGCATGCAGTTTGGTTTCACTTACATTTTCCTAATCTTGACTTTGCATCTCATAACTTCCTCTCAGCAGAAATATTTCTTGTCATTTCTTTCAGCTAATTTTTCTTTTCCTGTGTGCCACAAAAGACTTCCTGTGTTACTGTGCCGTGACATCAGGGACAGGTGTGCTGAAAAGACACGTCTTCAAACTGGAAAGACACTACAGGCTGCTGATAACATTGTTATTGTGTGCAGACTTTGTACTTATCTGAAAAGTGTTGTCGTTTCTTTCTGCTGACCCGTGACCACCCCGCAGAGATAATTACAAAACACTCCTGAGAATAGTATGTTTGCAAATGTAGGCTAATGTTCTTTATTACACAGCATAATTCCCTCATATTCTCTTTCTCAATAAGCAAACTAGTATTCATTACTTTTCATTTACAAGGCTGAAAAGACCTCATGTTGGTCTCTTTCACTGAGCTAGCCTCTCTGCAACCTTTTATAAAACATGAATTCATAAAATCACAGAATCACTACTAGTCCAGCCTCGAGAGCCAAATGAAGACCCACCAGGGTCAGACTGTTCTCACGCACTGTTCGTATGTTTTCCTATGAAAAGTAATACACCAAAATTTGTGCATATCCTACATTGTCATGAGCCAGTAATTCATGCATAACCTACGTATTTTGGAAGGCTGGGATCATGTGCTTCACGGAAGTAAAGAAAGAAGTGGTCCGGTAGTTGGCGGGTTGGGGTGGTGGGTGGGTCAAAAAACACAGGACTTTCTTCAGAAGACCAGTGTTTGTGAACTTTTAGTCATTCTAAGGCAGTGGTTCCCAACTGGTGGGTCGCGGTCCAAAAGTCGGTGGCTGGTTCATTCTGAATGGACCGCAGTGACTTACAAACATGTCAAGCTTCTTTTGAAGCATAGTGAATTTCTGGCACAGAGCTTTTTATTCAGAGTGCTGTTTTGCCGTAACTAAAGGCAGCTACTGGACAGAGGCAGCAAACTAGCTTGACAACATGTTCAAACACAAGCATGACGCTGAATGTAATAAACTGTGTGGACCTTGAACGAATGACTGAGGAGAAATGGGTGTTTTTCAGCGACCTGTCGCTACGCTTCCAGCTGTAATACATGTACATAATACCGCACAGTGTATTCATGGTTTGCAGAAATGTACAAATGCCAGCATTTATTCTGGCAATTGGGTTCCCTTTTTTTGAGGCTGGAGTCTATGTAAGAACAGATATCTGACATTTGTCTTATTCTATATTTTGCAATAAATTCAGCAGATTAGAAAATAAAACCTTTGTTAGTGAGGAGCCAGATTTTGTCCAGAATAAGAATAAACTGCTGCACAGATTTGGGTCAGTTCTGGCTTCTTGGTTGTTTTGCAGTGTTGCTGTGGTTTGCTTGTGACCCATATCTGGCAAACAGGAGCGTGTACATGCCGCATCTGGGCCGCAGCAGTTTTGCTATTTGGGAGCTGTAAGACAAGTACATACATGTAGGTCATGTCGAGGTACCAAAGCTGCATCACAGATTGGAGCAACACCAACAGTTATGTTGTAGGCATGTGGAGGGGCGGTGGGTCTCCCTCTCCCTCTCTCTGAGCGTTGGAGGGTGTTATATTTTTAGTCAGGACAGCCCCTCAAACATCCAACAGCAGGTTAATGACTCTCAGAGTGACAGCATATAAGAGCAGAGCTGCCTGCAGCATCTCCACACAGACATACAGCATCACCACTATAAGGTACATGACCGCCACCTCTGCAGGTTTAAGGATGTGACAGCATGTGGACAAAACAATAACTCTTCATCTCTTTCTCTGTGTGTGCAGGGAGTTTGGAGAAGGTGTTGAAGATGTCTAACGACAAGAACCCCGAGGTGGTCGGCTGCGACGCCTCGATCATGAAGAACGTCTGGGAGATCAGAGAGAAGGAGTATGAGCAGAAGAAGCTGGTGGAGCAGGAACGACTGGAGAAGAGCGCTCTGCCCTCGTAAGCACCGAAACTTTATCCGTCTCTGTGTACACATGCTGTCTGCAACTCCTTAAGAGCTCTTTAAAAATAAATGCTTGGTCTGTATAGAATCCTAATTTCTGCAGAAACATTTTTTCAGTATTGTTTTGGCATTTTGCCTTCATTGGATGATAGCCAGTAGCTTCAGGCTTAAAGTTTGTTTAATATCATGTGCTCAACACCACAGACAAAATAGTGCAGAAGTTAAATATGTAACATACAGACAATTTAAAATTGAATAATAAAAATTTGTAAAAATAAATAAACTCACCCTCGTTGTCCAAGATATTGGTCAAATCTTAAATGTATATATATGTATAGAGTCTGACTGTTTTTATGACTGATACACTGTACAGATTAATGTCGATAAAATTGACCACTCAACCAGCACCCTTAAATTACACTCTAAAGTACGACTTAAAAAATTTAAGGGAACAATATGCATGCATATTTTTAAATAGTTCCAGCTCTGGCATTATTGAGTCAGTCCTGTGAGCCTTTTATAATATGACAGACTCAATTAGTTTAGTACAACTAACATGATTTGCTTTGATTTCCAAAAAATGAAATTAAGTTGAACCAACTTAATATTTATTTTAATTCCACCCTACTTAAAAATGTCAAAAATATTTTCTTCTTAAAATAACTTTTTTACTGACTTGTTAATGAAACAAAACATATTTTGTAAGCATTATCCACTAACCCCATGAAACAGTTTTTAGACTGCACTCTAAAAAAGAATCCACTGGTTCAACTTTAAAAAATTGAGTTTGGAATTTGCATGCATATTTTTAAGTAGTTCCAACTCTGGCATTATTAAATGAGTCTGACAACAACTCAATTCATTTAGTACAACCAATATAATTTGCTTTGACCTCAAAAAAAATTTTGAGGTTGAATCAACTTAATATTTATCCAAAAATTGTGATGATTTTATTTAAGATATTGTAACTTATTTTTTTAATTCCATCTACTCAAAACTGTTATTTTAAACGTGATCCACTAACCCCATTAATCTTTTTTTACAGTGAGCTGAATCTGGTCCTTTAATATACACTCAGTTTACAGTTATCAGGTGCATGTTGCTAAAACAAATGCAGTCCTGTGTTAAATCCTCCCTTTATGAAGGTCCTCATCTTCAGTCTTTTGTTTTAACTGTCTCAGAGAGGTGCTCGGAGGTTTGGAGGGTGTAGTTCGTACTGCTGCGGAGACTAAATAACGGAAGTATCTTTTTGTTTAATACAACACAGTTCTCTAAAATGACACATGAATACAATTGAATCAACACCGCCGGCGTGCGATTTCGCATCATACGCTTATTCAAGAGCTGAAAAATCTGAACTTCAGCGACCTATTCGCACTGCGATACCCAATCAGCATTGAGATCCTCCAGGGACATATGATGCCAAGGACGTACCTGCGGAAGTTCATTTATTCATTCAGTAATTTCGTGCATGTATTAAGCAAGTTAACACGAAATATTCTAGCGTTCAAACTTGCACAAGTAACGCAACATGAAAATTCACATAGTGTTTACTGTGCAAAATTTTCAACATTTGGTTTTGAGGTAATCTAAAAGTATTTAAATTAGATTTCATGTTTTTGTAATCCAATGGATTATGTTACTAATTACATTAACTGCCATGTAATCTGTATTCAGTAACTGACAGACACTTAAAACAGGCATCCAAGTCCAAAAAAAGCAGGTGAGGATTAGGAACGAGGCAGGCAGGGTAACAGAAGAAGAAGGCGGGAATGCTTCAGCTGGTAATATGTATAATCCAGTATGTATATACTGGTGACACACTGTGAAGGAGTTGGAACACTGGACGTCTGCTGGATGATGAGGGAGTGGCAGGTTCTGAAATTACAGGAGAGGTTAATGACTGACGGAGTCACAACAGGTTGTCAAATGTTTTTGTTTCGTCTGGACGTATATCTGAGATCATCTCTTCTGCTGACACATATGATTTCTGCGTCCGAAGAGGTGAAAATTGAGGTGTCATGTGAAGGAAATTGGATCCATCCACATACTGACCGCTTGGCAGTTAACCAGAGCTCAGACATGAGCTACATGTGCTGGAATGGATTATGTGTCACGACCCTTTGGGCAGCTTTGGCAGCTGAACAGATTTACTGGGGGAGGTAATGAATAGCTGGACAAAATGACACAAATAGTGTTTTTACAGTCGACACTCAACACCAAGCGATGTGGGGTGACGTTTGTCAAGTGGCTCATGCTGAAAATAACATCAACATTTTGCCACATTTACAGCAATATTTGTTACCTTAGAAATATATTAAATAGTTAAATCTAAATATTAAATGTGACACCTAAATGTTAAATGTTGAATCTAAATATTATTAAATCTAAATCTAAATTTAAATCTAAATGTTAAATCTAACATTTAGATTGCTTCCCTCCGTAAAGGTCCAGTGTGTAGGATTTACTGATATAGATATATGGCAGAAATGTAATATAATATTCATAACTATTTTTTCATGACTTTATAATCGCCTGAAAATAAGAATTGGGCTTTTATTTTTAACCTCAGAGTAAGTCATTTATATCTACATACAGAGTGGGTCGTCTTTCATGGAGTCACACATTTAAACATATAAACCAAACACCATGATATTTTTCACAGAAATCCCGGTATAGAGTCGCTACGTAGTCCCTTCTTTACACCACCTTTGCTTTTTTACACAGAACCAAACACCGACGGCATCCAGCTGTCGCAGTTTGTAATTTTTAGGTTGCATGCCAGCATCACAGAAGCAAAAGAGGCATGATGAATATGACCTGTAACACACCGGCGTTGGCCTCTAGTGTGAAACAACAGCAATGAGATTAACATGTCATCATTGTTGTCATATGGCCGCTGATCTCGTCCTCTGCTCAGAGGGCAAGGAGCTCCTGGACTTCATTGGCTCCCAGTTCGCGGACTTTTTCAGCTGCTGTTCCTCTTTGAGTTAGCTGCTAACTGCTATCAGCTACTTTTTAAATTTCCAATGGTGGGTCACAGACATAACACGTCAACGTAACAACGTCACACCCATGATCCCATCCTCCCGGTGTCCCTGTTTATGACAGATGTCATTTCAGCGCTGTTACTAAAGGCAAGACTACTCTGGCCATTTGTGTTTTTGCTTTTCACATTTACACACTGGACCTTTAATTTTAAATTATTTGTGCTCAAGCAGATCTTTAAACAAAATTTCCCAAGCAATTTATAGTTCAAATCACATATATTTTAATATATTTTAAATTTTTTTTTTTTTTTTTAAATAAGGAGTCTATACTTTTACTCACATAAAATTAACTAGTATTTTCACTTTAGCTTGAGGGAAATATCAGTAAAGCAACACTGCATCTCCCTAAGTAGGCGACGTGCTTTCTCCACGACACAGTCGGCTGACGTGGCAGCAGAACGGCCCCAGTTTCTTGTTCTGTACGAACACGTTAACAGTGTTGTTGTACTGAAGTGCTGTCAGTGAGTATTTCTACTGTAGTATCCGTGCATCACATTACCTCACCCTGCACAGATTCTCACCACAGGCCTAAATATAAACAGTGCAGTCATACAAACTGCCACTGCCTCACACATTTAGACTTCCTCTGTGGATATTAATACACCATACATACTGTCACTGTACAGCTGTTACACAAGACAACACAATGTATGAGGCATAGACTGTATATAAAGAGGGAGGAGATGAAAGCTCCCTAAAAGTGAAGCCAAATCATTGGTGGCCCCCTGCTGGCTGGCAGCAGTATAGGTCATAAACCATGATAGAGGTCATATTAACTGATGGGATGTGGCATCATTATCAGGCATTTTCAGACCAGAGGAACTTTTTTTAATAGCTCTAAGAACCTCCGTTTTTGTTTTGTCCGCACTAGAAGCAATCATACAGGGACTGCCCACTGGGCGTTTTTTTTACCTCAACATGTGGCTCCACTCCCCAGTCACTACAGCAGAGCCTGGCAGTGCCCCTATCTGGTATATTTTGGCTTCATTATTGCACATTTGGTAAAGGTCGAGACGAATCTGTTTTCTTTATACATGGTCTATATGCTATGAGGGTTTGACCAATATAAGCTTCTACAAGCCAAGACTGACCACAATATATTTAGCGTGGCCTTAAGAACTGAATCGCCAACAAATCTTTTGGTAATATTGATGTTATACTTCCATGAAGCAATAGTATTCTTAGTGCAAGAATGAGGCCAGCATTAAATATTTACAGTTTCCAGGAACTTAAAGTGTCCATTTATTTCTGTCATTAAAACATGTTCTTGTATGTGCTCATATTATCTGCTCATATTTTTACCTTTTTTCTTATTTTATTTTTCAACAGTATCAACATGGAGTGGGCAGGTCGTTTGGCTGCCAGACAGGGAAACTATGTAAGGGTGGAAGCAAGGAAAAAGAAGTTAGTTGGGAAAAAGATAGATGACAGCGATGTCTGGAAGAGCAAGTTACCCCAGGCTCCTCCTACTCTTCCTCGTGGTGCAGGTCCAGCACCACATGGCAAACCAGGAGTCCCAAGCAAAGGCTACTCTACTGCAGCCCCCAACCTTAGGGACAAAAAGGGACAGGACAAGAGTTTAAGAAAGCTACAATTACTCATGTTCATCGCCCAAAATCAACCTTCTTCCATGGTGTGGGGTAAGTCATGGAAGTACAACAAAGCCGTGCCACCACCGGCAGAGGGCGCTGAAGTTATTGCCACCTGGGGCCAGTGCTGGATCTTTGCTACCAAGCAACCTTACACCGAACCAGGCAAGCCTTGGCTGAATGGACCCAACCTGATTGATCCTCTTAACTATCGTTTCTGGGAGAAACCTGACTACAGGATGGTGGAATCAGAAGAGTTAGACTTGAAGCTTCCCCCTGAGGACTGGGAGATGTCCTGGAGAAAGTTCGACAAAAACAGTATGCAGGCAGATGCATCTTCAGCAAATGGAGACAATTTTGCGAAATCTGCTTTGTTCACCCCACTGGTGGAGACTCAGCGCTACAATGAAGCCTTGTGCTCATCCGAGTGGAGCGACTCATGGCAGTCCACCAAGCCAGCAAGTGAGGAGGATGATTTCACTGCCCCAGATCATGATGATCGAATGAATGAGTCTGATGCTAAAATGCAGGATAATGATCGACAGATGAGCTCAGAGTGGGAAGAATGTTGGAAGCTTATCAACCACCATGGCGGCAACAAATCAAACTTGCCTGAAATTAAAAAATCTCACAATCCAGAGTGGGCCAGTTCATGGAGAGCAGCCATGGTGGTCCACAACAACCATAAGAATTCTGAACCATCTCTGACGCAAGATCACGGTGATACCTACCATGATCGCAGCCATCTGAGAGATTCATATCTCTACAATGTCTTGCTTGAGTCTCGTGAGCAGAAGCACAGAGATCTGTACTTTCAGCTTTGCAATGAATTGGAGGCTTTGTCTGAATGGAGCAAGTCTTGGCAGGTGACCAAAAACAACTCTAAACCATGCGAAGAAATAGAGAAAATCCTGAAGGCCTCTGCACCAAGGATGGAGACTGCTCCAGGGGCTCGGAAAGTGGAGAACAAGCCAAAGGAGCAATATTCAACATTAGAGAAAGTTGACCCACGCTATGAGCAGCTGAAACATGACCTTATCTATCGCCCTAGGAGAGAATTCTCCCAATCTAAACTGCTTCATCTGAAACACCTGGAAAAGGTCTTGTCTGCCTCAGAATGGAGGGAATCCTGGAAAAGTCTGAAACACAGAATGAGAATGGAGAGAAGAAGAATGAGGCCTGACCCTTCAAGGCCTTTCAGGGCATCTGCAGAAGGAAGAGAGGTGACGCCTTCTACCTCAGAGTGGAAAGACTCATGGAGATTCACCAGTCAGCCCCTGAGTCAGGACCCTGAAACTTGGCAGCAGGGTTGGTCCACCATACCCCAAATCCGTGTAGATCGTGCATGGGACCAGAACCACTTTGCACCTGTGGTACTCCCTAAGAACGGGCCAGTCGGGGAGCGCAGTTGGGAAGAATCATGGAGGTTCTTAAGGCGCCAGCGCCAATCAGAACCTGGCCAGGGTAGGGCACAAACCAACCAACAGAGGTTAATGGCTTCCCACCATTCTGGCAATTCATGGGCACAGAGGAGGTATAATGGATCTGATTGGCAGTTGGCCTGGATGTTCTCAGAAACTCAGTTCCACCATGACCGACCCTCCTTAACCCAGTGGAGGGAGGCCTGGAGGTGGCCTGCCTTCAACGCAGAGCATTCAACTGAGCACGTGCCCAGAGAAAACAGGATGGATGTGCTAATGGAGATCCAACCCCATCGAGAGAGGATTTCCTTACAAAGAGCCCATTCTAAATTGAGCCGGTCCTTTGACAACCAAATGTTCAGGGAAAGATATCCTGAGAAACAGTGGAACGCTTCATGGAGAGCTGAGTCGCTTCTGAGCCATCAACTGAGTCAGTCTGGATCTCCAGGGACACCTGGGAAAAGCACGAGTGGCGCTACTCAGCAACATCATACCACTGACAATGGGCATGGATCTAAGTGGGGAATGTCCTTCAGGCTCGCCAACCCCATGCCCCACTTGGAGCAACCCTGGGTGGAGTCCTCTGCTAACCCATGCTACTATAAAGTAATGTGGTCAAGAGGACAGAGAAAACCAAACAATATCAACACCACCTTTAGCAACAACCCTGCGACCTTCAGGGTTTGGGTACACTCCAGTCGGTTCCGGCAGGCAGCCAGCGCACAGATCAAAGGCAAAACTATGTCTATGAAACCCACTGATCCTCGGGTGATTATAACAAACAATATCAAAATGAAGAACAATTTATTCTCTGACTTGGAGGACAAACAATCAGAGAGGAAGTGGCCAGGATGCCACCTGCTGGGTAAAACCCAACCACGTCCTAAGAGAGGCGCTGCACCTGCAAAGAACCTTAAGGTGGAGGACAAAGATGAGTTCTTTGAAGAGTGGGCAGAATCCTGGAGATACTCAGTCCGGCCTGGTGGTCTGAAAAAGCAGATGCCTGTCAAGTCGCTGTCAGGTTGGGGTGAGTCATGGAAGTTCCTCATTCCACCATACCAGCCGATGAACGGCCCCAAGGCCAAATAGAAAGCACAGCTAAAACTTTTATCTTAGTCAGAGTTGCTCGTATATAAATCATGTCAATAAATTTTGGAAAACTGAATGATTGACGCCTTTTTCTTTGTGTCCATTTATTTCTGATGGTCAGGTATCCACAGTTGACAGAAACAGCATTGCGGCGATAAGCCAACATCTGATTTGGAAAGGTTGTGTTCTGGTTCCTGCACCTAATGTTGAACCGTTCAGAGTATTTTGACCAAAAATAAGTTGGTCTGAAACCATTAAAGTCGGTTCTCAGCTGGAACCAAGAAATAGTAGGCTTCTCTATAGTTCGAACCGTGATGACATGAGTGGGCGTGTTACATTCTATGAATTGGAAAGAAAAGATAAAGAAGGCAACAGTGAAGAGGTCTAGTGAGAAATCACGAGGGGGAAAAAGTGTGTTTGTTTTTAAAATGAAAATACAAACAAACATGTAGATGTTAATGGTCTGACCAAATGTTAATATTTCAAGTAGATGTTATAATGTCTCAAAAAGGTCTCAAAAAAGTAAATATGAACTATAGCTTCAACATGGAGCTCTAGAATAACAAGCCTTACTTACACACTACACTTAAATAAATGTACAGGAGTAAAAGAAAAAAAAAGAGAGTAAAGTACAGTAATTGGCTTGTACATAGTTACATTTGACCACCGGAAAAAGGTAATGCAGACAATACTTATCGCAAGAAACAACATGTACAGTGTTGTTTTTAACTCTGATAAAATCTTGATGGAGTTTAATAACATTGATTTTTAAACTATATTTATTTTATTATTACTGTAGCAGGGTTGATGTTCATACTGTGATTACTAGCCTCAGCCAGCAGATGGTGCTATTTCCTCTTCTTTCTTTCTCTCTTTTTCTTTCTTTCTTTCTTGTTTCTTGCTGTCTTTCTTTCTGTCTTTCTTTCTTGCTTGCTTTCTTTGTTTTTCTTTCTTTCTCTTTCTTTTTTGCTTTCCTTCTTTCTTTTTCTTTCTTTCTTTTTCTTTCTTTCTTTCTGTCTTTCTTTCCTTCTTTCTTTCTTCTACTGTAAAGTATTTTGTAACTTTGTTTTTCAAAGGTGCAGTTTAAATAAAGTTATTATCATTACTATTACTATCTTAAACAATATATATTTCTTTCTCTCTTCCAAAAATATCTTGCTTATCATAATAATAAATGTAAAATGCAGTTAGTAAAATAAGTCACTAAAATAGAACTGAAAGTAATGTTAGCATGATATTGAAAAAGTTAATTAAAAGTTATTTTGAACGATATTAAAAGTATCATGTGCGATATTACTTAAGCATCACAGTGTATGTGCAAAACATGCCGCACAAACTAAGAGGCATTCGCTGCCCTCCAGATAAACAGCACTCCTGCACGTAACACATGCAGCCTGTAAACATTTAATACTTCCTCCCAGTTTCCTGGCAACTGTTCCAAAGTTGTCTCGTAGAGGATCTTTCGGTGTCAGGATCAGCGTCACAGCTGTTGCACCTTGATGAGATAAAACCGTACACGCTCTGCACACACACAAACAACTTCATTATTGTCTCCAGTGTGTTCACATGAGCTCGGCCCACCAGCAGAGGGCACAGCGAGCTCATCAGGCAGCTCACACTCTGCTCAAACCTTCCCTGAGGTTCCTTATGCTCAGACTGTCCTCCCTCACACTGCAGCTCCGCAGTCACGTCCACATGCAGCTGGTGTCAAACAGCCCCATAAATATCTTGTGAAAACTTCATAACTCTGTAAACTGTTGTAGTTAAACTACAATCAGTACTGTCAGATAACTTGAACCAGTGGCTGCCAGTTTTCTTTTCAGCCAATGTCATGAATTTAAAACAAAACGTTCCCTTAATTTACTCTATTGTTATATTCCTGTCAGTAAGGAAATGTGTGACATCAAATGAGATATGAGGTGAAATAATCCATCCCTGTGAGCCAGCTGCTTCCTTCCCCTTTTGCCCACTTGGAGCTGCTGACCTGTGTGGAATATGCAGCTCGAAAGAGGATGTGATTTAATCACATTACAGCTTGATCAGCCCTGGCTGAGTCATGGTCCTTGCCTCCTGGCCGCTAAATGAATCACAGATCCACTAAATCAGGCACAATTGGTGTGTCACTCTGATTTAATCAGCTGCTCCAATCTGATCAGGTCAAACAACAGGTTGTGTCCGAGCCCGTCCCCAGGCTATAAAACCATGATGCACAGTGACTGTCAGGATTTTCAAGGGATTTAAAGGAATATTTCACCCCTTAAATGACCATTTAGGTATCAGCTTATCGGAAAACTGACTTTGTTTTTCTCATTAACCTCATGCTGAACGAAGAATCCAAAAACAGAGAAAATTCTTGATGAATTAAATTCACAGGGGTCCATGTTCAACAACAGCAAAACTACATCAAAGCACCTGTTTACAAACTCTCACACATCTTGCGCAGTTTAATCCAAGTCTCATTTGTCTAGTCATATGTGCTTCCCAAACAGACAGCCCTCTCTGAAGGGAAACTTAAGTAGAAGTGAAACTTATCTAGTTTCTCTTCAAAGCCAGACTCCATTGACAAAAACAGCAATTTTACCTCTCTGAACACAGGAGCTGCTGGTCTACCACTGCATCGATCAGTTAGTTAGTTTGTGTTATTGTGTGGCTTTGGTGTTTAAGAGGGTTAGTTCGGATTTTAAGTCATAATATAACATAAATACACAAAGTAATCGAGGCAGCAGCTCCAGTATTCAGCGAGGTAAAATAACTGTTTTTGTCAATGGAGTCTGGCTTTGAAGAAAGCATGGATAAGTTTCACTTTTAGTTCAGTTTCCCATGAAGAAGGGGGTGCCTGTTTGAGAAGCACTGAATATGCAACTGGATAAATGAGACTTGGATTATACTGCACGAGTTGTGTGAGAGTTTGTAAACAGATTGATTGATTTGATTTTGATTTGAAGGTTTGCTCAAAAGGGAGTGGGAAGAAGTCGAAACTTATCTAATCCCACTCCTTCTCCCTGCGCAAATGATTTATATATCTGTCCTGCTTCCTTGGAAATACCACTGTTAATAACAATCATAATAATAATTACAATAATTATAATAACAATATGTTTTAGTATAGTTTTACTGTTGTTAAATGTGGAAGTTTCTCAGTTTTTGGATTCTTCGTTCACTGGAGGCGTGCAAGAAAAGAACTTTTTATGAATTCAATGTAACACAGGTTGATAAACAAATGATCACTTGGGAGGTGAAGTGTCCCTTTAACGTGAAGTGAAGCGACTGGTTGTGTTCCTCGTAAAGTCTGAGAGAAAAGGGCTTCGTCTTGTTTTCTTTCCCTCTTTTACTACACTGCACTTCCTCCTCTTTTACGACGTGTTTATCACATCTGAGTACTATTAGGGCCTGAAAATAAAAGCTTCAAAGGAGGAAATAATCAAACAGTCACTATTTCCAGAAACCATTAATAAAATTGTTGTGTACATTTTCTATCCCGTAAAGTTTGGCTCGGTGAGTTCACCATGTTGCGGTGGCTAAAGCTTTCAGAAACCTGTTAACTGCCATCTTCCTGCCACTCACACTTTTCCTTTTAATGGAGGAGAGGAGGTGGATTGTGCAGCTAATAGAAGTCTTGTGGTTTGCTCGGTTCCAGGTCTCATGATTTCATGGAACTGCATCAGACTCACAAAACCCATGACATGGCTGAAGGATGTCCTCTCCTGTAACTCAGCGAGAGACGGGTGCTTCAGTATCGAGAGACAAGGTGTGTGTGTGCTGGTGTATGTGCTAAGTTGCACAAGGATTATCACATGACTCATGGCTGACATAATGCTTGTTACAGGCTTATGTCCAGAGAGGAAAGGAGAGGGAGGGAGGGAACATTCTTTGTGAATGAATGTATTATGTCACTTAGTATCATGATGTTAAATATTTTAAAGTGTTAAACTGGAGTATAAAATCTTTCCCCCAAATCATGGAAACATTAAACTATAACTCATCATTCGAAGCTGTGACTGAATCCATGATAAAAGGACTGATGCTGTAGTTAGAGATGGGGTTAAAATACACCCCCCCTCCAGCAGCTCTCCCCTTTCCATCCTAAGCCCCTCCCACCAGACGACCACAGTCATAGGCACGCGCTCCATACAGTAACTCAGTGTTTCCCATACACTGATTTATCTGATCTTAATTCATTGTAGAGTTGCACACAGCTCATTCATTCAGCCTCTTCTTGTCCTGTTCTCTCTCGGTTTTTTTAGACTACAAAGAAGACAAGAATTAGCTAGCTAGCTCCCCTGGGAGCAGAGCAGACAGAAGCGCCAGAGACAGACCTTCGGTCAGTGACTGTAGCAGCTCGAATTCGGTCAGTACAAACCTCCCAGCGGGCTGGTGGCCTGCAGCAACACCTGTCTGATCTGTGTAATGGCAGCAACAGAAAGTTTGCTGATCCAGCAGGGAGTTGAAGCTGTCCAGTCCCCCGGGGTGAGGTTTGTGCAGGCTGGATTTGAGTTGCTGTGGGTGTGGCCACTCAGGTATGTCTCCAGAGCTGCTGCCTGCTCTCCTCCTGGTGAGGTGGTCTATAGCGGTGTGCACTGAGGCGAAATACACACTGAGATTTGAGGCACTGGCTAACAGTTGATACATAAATGTGAACTTGAAGCTGCAGCAGTAAACCTTTGACTTGGGTTAGCAGAAGGCTAAACTATTAGCAACATTTTCTCCCCATCTCTGAAATGCTTCTCAGATATTGACACGTGTTATTACCTTAATCCTCAGACTCTTAGATAAATCTGTCTTCCATTTTAAGGCATGTTTTGCACATGGACTGTAAAAATAATGAATGAAGCTACCGTGACGTCACCCATTGGTTTGTGGACTCCCATTTGAAGCCTTGAGTTCTGCATGTTAGCCATAGCCATCTTGGTTTTTTAGGAGTCAGAGGTGACAGGGGTGTAGACGCTCATTTGCATTTATCGAACAGCCAATAGGAATGTCCTCTCTTTGAAGCGATCTGTGATTGGCCGTCACAGGCTAGATTTTCTAAAGCCTAAAAACAGAGCCAAGAGGAAGTGCAGACGTCCAGTTTTCTCTTAGTCCACTTGCCCAGTGCTGCCAAAATTAAACTGCCTACTCCATCTTTAATTTACAGACGTTGCCCAGGTTGCTTTTTTTGACATCATAAACAATGAGACAATTTAAAACAACGCCCTAAAAAATAGAAATGTTTGCAGTGTTCGTAAGCATTAAAGCAAAGAGGTTATGTATTCTGATTTATGAGTGCAGGCTGATAAAAGCTGAAGATTGTAGCCATCAACAAACACATAAACACTGATGTATAAATAGATTTATCAGCAGATAACATCTCTGCCTTCACACTGCAAATGAAACTTTCTTTGACCTCACATATATTTGCTAATGTTCCTGCGGAGAGGCCTCGTAAATGTCGACACTAAGTGCTGGTCCTGACTGCAGTCTTTGTTGGTTGTTAAAGTGACTCCAGGGAGATTTCCAGGGGTGCTGCTGAGGCTCTAGAGGCCCTCATAATAAAGAGGAGGCGCTTAATTTCACTGTGATTTTGAGCAATCAAAGGCCCTAAAAACTATTTCCCTCAGTCAGCTTCTTGCTAATTAAAATGTGGCCCTGCAGTTTTAGTTGTATCACAGAAAAGATTTCTCTATTTGTGCTTTTTGCTTTTTGCACAGATTTGCAGTGAGCTGGAGTCAGCTGAATTAAGTGATGTCATCCACCTCCACATGTTCTGTTTGGCAACATTTGAAACACTGTGTGATGACACTGTCAGCAAAATGTGATCACACCACACCAACACTATCTTGGTGAAGCGGATTAGCTGAGCTTTAGAGCGTTGAACTCTTGATAAAAATGTGAGAAGGGTCAGTGGGTTTAAGGGGAACAAGAATTGTGGATTTTAACTGCATCTATTTTACAATAACAAGTCAGTTGTGTCCTGTTAATTTCATTAAGTGTGAATAATATTGGCGTGTCACTGGTATCAGCTGATACTGGCTTTAAAAGTATCAGAATCAGCTAACATGTTTTTTGTTAATTTGCACAATGAATAAATATTACATACACTGACAAGTATTGTATTTCATGTCTCCATCTGCTAGTGGGCCGTCATTATAAGAGTATGTATGTATGTATGTATATATAATATGATATTAATTCCACTACAGAAGACACTTGATGTTCACTAAAATTAGGCAGGGAAAAGGTGTATATATTGATATCAATAATATCTATATATATATCAATAATATATATAATATCTGCCACATTAATTGTTGCATATCGGCATATCGGATATCGGCAAAAAATCAAATATCATGCATCACTATTCTTCAGTCTATTTACTTGTAGTCCTCAGTTTATTTTCTTGTATTCATCCGTTTATTAATTTATTTTTTTATCAATTTATTTCTTTATTTATTTGTAGTTCTCAGTCTATTTTATTGTATTCCTGTCTATTTTTTGTAGTCCTCAGTTTATTTATTATTTATTTACTTATAGTTCTCAGTCTATTTTCTTGTAGTCCTCTGTTTATTAATTTATGTTTTTATCTGTTTATTTATTTGTAGTTCTCAGTCTGTTTTCTTGTATTCCTCAGTTTATTTATCATTTATTTATTTATTTGTAGTTCTCAGTCTATTTTCTTGTAGCCCTTAGTTTATTTTACTGTATTCCTCAGTTTATTTATTATTTATCTATTTATTTATTTGTAGTTCTCAGTCTGTTTTCTTGTATTCCTCGGTTTATTTATCATTTATTTATCTATTTATTTATTTGTAGTTCTCAGTCTATTTTCTTGTATTCCTCAGTTTATTTATCATTTATTCATGTATTTATTTGTAGTTCTCAGTCTATTTACTTGTATTCCTCGGTTTATTTATTTTTTATCTATTTATTGGTTCTGCTCAGTCTGTTTTCTTGTATTCATCAGTCTATTTTTTTATCTATTAATTTATTTGTAGTTCTCTTGTATTCATCAATGTATTAATTTATTTATATCTATTTATTCATTTATTTATTTGTCGTTCTCAGTCTGTTTTCTTGTATTCATCAGTCTATTTGTTTATTTTTTATCTATTTATATTTATTTATTTTTTGATTGTGTATTCCTCAGTCTGTTAAATTTGTAGTCCTCAGTTAATTTTCTTGTATTCATCAGTCTATTTATTTATTTTTTATCTATTTATATATTTATTTATTTGTAGTCCTCAGTTTATATTCTTGTATTCCTCAGTGTGTTTGTTATTTATTTATTTGTAGTTCTTAGTCTATCTATTTGTACTCCTCAGTGTATTTATTTATTTTGTACTCAGCGGTGTGTATACCTCAGTCTATTTATTTGTACTCCTCAGTGTGTTTATTTATTGTGTACTCAGTGGTGTGTATACCTCAGTCTATTTATTTGTACTCCTCAGTGTGTTTATTTATTGTGTACTCAGTGGTGTGTATACCTCAGTCTATTTATTTGTACTCCTCAGTGTGTTTATTTATTGTGTACTCAGTGGTGTGTATACCTCAGTCTATTTATTTATATTCCTCAGTGTGTTTATTTATTGTGTACTCAGTGGTGTGTATACCTCAGTCTATTTATTTGTATTCCTCAGTGTGTTTATTTATTGTGTACTCAGTGGTGTGTATACCTCAGTCTATTTATTTGTATTCCTCAGTGTGTTTATTTATTGTGTACTCAGTGGTGTGTATACCTCAGCCTATTTATTTGTATTCCTCAGTGTGTTTATTTATTGTGTACTCAGTGGTGTGTATACCTCAGTCTATTTATTTATATTCCTCAGTGTGTTTATTTATTGTGTACTCAGTGGTGTGTATACCTCAGTCTATTTATTTGTATTCCTCAGTGTGTTTATTTATTGTGTACTCAGTGGTGTGTATACCTCAGTCTATTTATTTGTATTCCTCAGTGTGTTTATTTATTGTGTACTCAGTGGTGTGTATACCTCAGCCTATTTATTTGTATTCCTCAGTGTGTTTATTTATTGTGTACTCAGTGGTGTGTATACCTCAGCCTATTTATTTATATTCCTCAGTGTGTTTATTTGTTGTGTACTCAGTGGTGTGTATACCTCAGCCTATTTATTTGTACTCCTCAGTGTGTTTATTTACTGTGTACTCAGTGGTGTGTATACCTCAGGCTATTTATTTATATTCCTCAGTGTGTTTATTTATTGTGTACTCAGTGGTGTGTATACCTCAGGCTATTTATTTATATTCCTCAGTGTGTTTATTTATTGTGTACTCAGTGGTGTGTATACCTCAGTCTATTTATTTATATTCCTCAGTGTGTTTATTTGTTGTGTACTCAGTGGTGTGTATACCTCAGTCTATTTATTTATATTCCTCAGTGTGTTTATTTGTTGTGTACTCAGTGGTGTGTATACCTCAGCCTATTTATTTATATTCCTCAGTGTGTTTATTTATTGTGTACTCAGTGGTGTGTATACCTCAGTCTATTTATTTATATTCCTCAGTGTGTTTATTTATTGTGTACTCAGTGGTGTGTATACCTCAGTCTATTTTCAGCACCATAACCAGGGGGCGGAGCCTGCGTCCAAATTAGGAGTGGATTTGGTGACGTCACCGCAGCCAGCGCCCCTGCGCACCACACAAGTTGGAACACGCGCTCACCCAGCGAGGAGAAGAAGAAGCTCCAGACGTCAGTTGAAACATGGCGTTGAACGGGGGAGCTGTCAGCAGTCAACAGAGGGAAACCAGCGCTCCCACTGCCACGGTGTGTCACTGACAGTCACACGCGGATTATTTACTGACAGCTGGAGCTCCACGAGACACATTTATCCGCATTTCATCCTTTTTCTGACTCTTCCGCGGACTCGACGAGACGTTAACGCCGAAGCTAACGTCGCATCCAGTCCCGTTACAGGTTTAGCTAACGTTAACGTTCACCTGGACGCTTTGACAGCAGGATGTGTGCCGAGCTGTGGAGCTAACCCACGGTCGTTTACACGGTGAAGGCTCGCGAGGTATCGATCCTGTGAAGCCTTCAGCTCTCCGGGTTAACTCCTTGTGCTCTCAGCTGCCAGCCTGTAATAACACATCATGATCCAGTGAACTGTTGCTGCTCATTGTCACTCAGGTCAGCTAACGTTAATGCTATCAGCTTAAACTTGACTCGCCGGAGCCTCATATGCCAAGTTCATACTGTTTTTATACGTAGCTACAACGCGTTGAGGAAATGTCAGACAACCAGAGCTGGAACTCGTCCGGTTCCGAGGAGGATGCAGAGCCCAGAGATGAGTCTGGACATCTTATTGGTGTCGTGGACCTGAGCGGAGTCCTCAGCAAGGTAAGTCAATGTTTGAGTGTACACAGCTCGGTCAGTGTCACTGCCAAAGTGCTGAGGGTGAGGGAGGTGCCTGTGCACATCTCAGGGTGAAATGAGGTGATGTGGGAATGCTTCATGACAAATCATGTCATGTCTATTTTTAAGGGTTGTCTAGAATCCTTTACCTGCTGTCAGCCTGTCCACCTGCTGCTCAGTGGGTAACCCCCACTGAAGCAAAAGGAAAGCCCCACATTGAAATAAAATAGCAGGGTATGTGATGCAGCAGTTAGCTATGTTAGCTCAGATGTCCCTCTGATTCAGGGCTGTCAAACATACGGCCCGCGGGCCAGAATCGTCCCAGCAAAGGGTCCAGTTTTGCCCACTGGATGGATGACTTTGCACACCTGATGTTGATGCACTTGTGAAGGCTAAGAGGTGCCAAGTTAAACAGTGAGTGCTTCATGTGATGCTCCAGAGGCTTTCCCACCCTGACCAGGATACAGCTGTCTGGAAAAACAATAAATGCACATTGTGGTCATGTTTAAAGATACTGATGATCACTGTGCAAAACATTGTCAATAAACAGCTTCAGTCAAAAACAGTATAGTGGAGCCATCTTGCTACGGCACAGCCAAAGCTTGTAATGCAGAGTAACTTCCACTTTACTTTGGTGTGGTAATACTAGCGTTACTACACAGGAGTGGAAATGGAAGAATAAACATGTAATAACAGATTGAATGAATATGGAAAAACTGAGACGCATTGTTGAAATTCCACGCCTTTTGAGCATTTTTAAAATGTTCCTATGTACAATAATGGAGGAGGAAACAACTGGAGGCAGAGATGTAGGTTATAATGCAGTGGTTTTACTGGTGTGACCCACTTGAGATCAAATTGTGCTGTATGTGGTCCTTGAACTAAAATGATTTTGACACCTCTGCTCTAATTTATTCACTGTGGAAATGAGGTAAAAGGTTAAAGCTCATTTATTTTATTTGAAACCTGTTCTGTGCAGCAGCTCTACACAAATATCTGGTGATCACAGTTGCTTGGCAGTGTTTGCACAGTGCGGTTACTGGTATAAACAGGGTGTCTGCAGGCCCTTAGAAAGTCTTAAATGTCTTACATTCAATTATATAAATACAAGGCCTAAGAACTCACAAAATAGTCCTAAATTTGAATCTGTGAGATCTTAAAAGCCTTGAAAGTGTTAGTATTTATGTGTAATAAATTAGCAACCATCAAAGTCAAAGCTCAGGGGAAAAAATAATCAAAATTTAATAAGTTTAACACTCACAAACAGCTTCATCAGTACAAACATTTTATCTAATTTAATTTATCCATCTTTTTTTTTGTCAAAATGAGTCAAGCATCTCTGCTCGAAGGTTCACAGTTGTGCTGTCACAATGCTGTAAGCCTACAACTGAAACCTAATGTTATCTTTTTACTTATTCTTGCACTTATATTTTAGCAAAATGGAGACAAACCTAACTAACTCTATTAACCATATTCCTACATGAAACTGCTCAGGACCACATATAGTATATTTACCTATCTTTATACTTGTTTGCAGTGCTTGAATAATGGTAAAGATTTGTCCAAAAACCTGTCTTGAATTTGGTTAAAATGATCTGTGGAGTCCCTGACACATGAGTAGGGCATGTGTGTGTTTCCCTATCAAAAAGAGTAAAAGGTCTTTATGCTGATCTTGTGATTAATTGATGACTGAAGGACTTATCTCAAAGGTTAAAGCAGACCAGCTGCATATTCCTATGTCATGTCTACATGTGGATACAGCAGATGGTGTAAGTGTTGCGGGCAAATGTCCAGTGATACTGTAAATATTGATTTGACAACACTATACGAGGTGCAGGAAAACCTTTGCTGGGATGTCGATACAAGTAAACTCTGCTTGTTAACTGCCTGCTCTGTGTAAACAACAGACCGTAAGCTATTGTTGACGTGTTCTGTGTTCCTTGGTAAACAGACAGTTAAGTCTCCTGCTAGACACAGTCGCAGTAACCTATTTGGCCATATGTTTCTGCTCACTTGAGCAAGACTTTGTTTTGGCCAAATTGACCACAGTTAAGCTGCTCCCGAGCTAATGTGGTATTAATGTCACTGTACACTGGTTGCCTCTAAACAGATTGCACGCTGACCCGCTAACCAAGCATATTGTGAGATTAAGCAGATCTGCATCCAGAGAAGCTCACCTCTTCAATCATACTAAGCCCTGTACACGTCATCAGTCTTGTGAGGATTAATGAGTCCATAAAATCCTGCATGTATCCTCGCTCAGGTTTCCCCCCCACGTGCAAACACACACAGGCATTATATGTTTGTAATGTACATTGAGTTAGCTGTAAAATGGAAACCACTCTGCAGTTTAACAAGCCAATCCAACAGTCCTTTAATAAAGACATTGTGTATCCATGTTGTTGATTCACCTCTGGTGATTGTTAAGGGTGTAGTTTGTGGTTTTGTTGTATTAGACCGTAAGGTGTTAAAGGTTTTTATGTAAATAAGGCAGAAAATAAATTATAAGCAGAACATCTTGCAATACACCGCCACAAATTGCAGCCAGGAAACCATTTGAATCAACAAAGATCCAACGTAGTGGTGTCAACAGCTGAACATTTTAAGGAAGGTGGTATTTATTCAGAGGATAAAATATTCCATTAAATTGAGTTTTTTCTTGTCTCTCAGCAAACATAGATGTTGATTAATGTGCTTTCTTTTTCAGTGGACAAATTACATCCATGGATGGCAGGACCGTTGGGTAGTCCTGAAAAACAACACGCTGAGCTACTACAAGTCCCAGGATGAGACGGAGTACGGCTGTCGGGGTTCCCTCTGCCTTAGCAAAGCTGTTATCACTGTGAGTACTACTGAGACTCTTCACTACAAAGCAGCACTCTTCCTCTGTGTCAACTGTGCTTCAGTGTGCCACAATCTTTTAAGCATGAAGTAAGTTTGTTCTTGAACGCGACCACTCGTTTGTGCAACATTGGTCCTCTCAGAATGTCTCAAAAGAACGTACGTCGTTGTTTGTGTAAGAGGGGTGCATTTGCAAAGAGAGAGGAACCATCAAAGTTACAGTCAAAGTTAGTGTGGCACACATCCACTGCTCTTCACTGCCTGAGAGGACACTCTGTGGATGGTTATTTAAATTGCAAATGTTGCCACAAACTGCCCTTGTGTGACTCTTCATCTACAGCTTCAGCTGGTTTTCTATGCACTATGTGTTGCTCTAGGTTGAAAGGAAAAAGCCAAACAGCCAGGAAGTGTGGTGTTGAGGCGTTTTGGTTACATGCCAAAGGTAACCACAGTGGATATATTTCCACCGCAACAAATGATACGCAGCAATGCTCATGTAGTAATGGAAATAACTGACAGATGATCTGTGGCACCTTCCTCTGATGTTGGTTGACTAGCTGTAATACATCGAGGCTCATCACTGCGGTCGTTAGTTATTGTGCCATTCAGAGCTGACATAGATTTGTAAATCTTTTAATAATCAGGTCAGCAATTTTGGGAAACGATTAAATTAATGCAAATCAGTTGAAGAACTCAGTGGTTGATCTGTCTTGATTGTCAGGGACTACACAAAAGATTTTATCTGCCTAAATGTCTTTGCATGAGCGCAAATTCAATCAAACTGAAACAACCTGTAATATAACTTTTCATCACATGAAAAACATCTTTAAAAACATTTTCAAAAGCCTTTTACTATATATGATACATATCATTTTTATATTGTGGTGATAACATCAACAAATTCCATCTTCAGACAACTGTATTTAATCAAATTTCTCACCATAAACTAAATTTTAGGAAAGATTACATTTGAACACATCATGGTAACATTATAATTTACCTTGTGCCCAATACTTCTTCTTCTGCTTCTTCTGCCGTATGTCCTCCGACCTTCAGCTCCGTTGAGGCAAGCCAGTCCAGTGTTTCATCGTCCAGGAAAATTAGACCACCGATCACTTCGGTGGCCGGTGTTTGGGGCAGCTGGTTATTATGTGTTCCAGTTTGTAGTGGATCCCAGCATTCGTAGTGGGCACTGTCCACAAGACCCTATTTTTGCATTGCTACTTCGAAGCGTCCTGGTGCCCAGTACACATTTTTCCTAAATGGAGTTTGAATGCATCATAACTAGCTCAATGCAACCTCCTTTAGCTGTTATTTCTTGCCGCCGGCTGCTAAAAGCTAAAAGCTAACAGCTAACGTTAGCTTTCCTCCTGCTGATTTCAACACGCATCTGTTGTTCACATGTAGCATTATCAGGGAAACAGGGCCGGGTCTCCTGTTGATGATGAGTTTAGTGCGTCCTTTCCTCCTGAAAGCATCCTTGAGAATGTCCTCATCAAGTTTTCTTTTGTTCCCTGGACTCCGTTAGTCTTGAGCACTGCTTTTTAACCTGTGCAGAACTGATGTGATGTGTTCGCTTATTTGCAGAAAGGCCAATGGCAGGCAAGAAGTAAATATTAGCTAATAACGACATTCGGCCGAGAAATCAGTGCATCCCTAAAGAACTGACTAAAAATGACGGATGAGCCATGACTCTTGACCTTCTCCATATATTGGCTGACTAGCTGTAGTATGTAAGGGCTTATTAGTGATGTCTGAGTCAATTATTTTGCTGTTCTGAGTTGACGTACATGTAGCTATGTAAACCGTCTTATTAATCAGGTCAGCAGTTTGGGGAAATTAGATTGAATTATTAAGTATCAAGAACAAAAAATAACTGCCTCCATCAGCTGATGAACTCAGTGGCTGATGTGTCTTGATTGTCAGTGGATACATGGAGTATCTTATCTGCCTAAATGATGCTTGGGCTGTTTTTGTTGTTGGTAATGAGGTTATCAAAAGGTAGATGAAGGCTGGTAGAAAAGCTGCAGTCCAAATGTTGTGACAGAAAGACTGGATCTGCATCTTGTAGAAATTTGTGAAAGTTGTGTGTTGCACATTGCTTTTGATTTGTCTTGCCTATGGAAACAACTCGGAGGAACTTTCTGCAGCAACAAAAACACTCAGTTTTTCTCTGGTTGCTGCACTGGTGTGTCAGCCTCGTCTTATAAAATGCTGCCTCGATTTTACCTGCCCGAAATATGTTTTTCAGTTTTATTTACACAGAGCCATGACTTTCTAACGCTGTAATACACCGTCCAAATCAGCATGAATGGGAGAAGCTGATCACATGAGGAGCACATAAGGAGAAATCTAAAAAGCAAAGACTCTTCTGTTTCTGCTTCTCCCCACCCCTCTCTTTCTCCTTTATCCTCTCGCATAGTTTTGAGGAATTTGGTTCATGATATATTAGATGTGTTTCAGATGTTAGACATCCACCATATGTTTCTATTAAATTCTTGAAGGAGAGACTCTGGCTCCTTCCTGGATGCATATGCAGGCCCAAGGCTCGGCTCACTGTTTACAATTCTAATCAGATGTGGAGCTTTACCCTGGAGTTTCTCAAACTTGTTCTCCAACTGCAGGTGATAACCTCATTTTTACAAATATCTCATGATAATGTCCCAAGTTGTGCTTGAGGGTAGCCGGCCTGTCAGGTGACTGTCCTAGTTTCAAAACAACATGCTATGTGGTAACTCTCTCCTGGAAACTTCATCATGAGACTAGTAATGCTGTGTCGCTGTGTGAGACAGACTAAGAAATTGGAGCTGTGATAGCTTATAGTATGTTGAGGCAGAGGCTCTCCTGCTTATTAGACTTTTATAATATCCTGTCGCAAAGATTCAAACAGCTGTCACGCTCTGCTAAGCACAGGGACGATACATCTAAATGTGTCAACAGTGTTTAAAGCTGGATGTACACACTGCTTCACCTTGCATCATGTTTCAGTGGGAGCTCAGGTCAGTCATTGACTGAAGCTGCGCCTGTGTCCCTCTCCAAACAGTAACAGGGGAAATGAATAAGTGACTGTTCCCAGGCAGCACAAAGCAGGCTTTTCTATTAACTGTATTTGTTCAGCTTCATCCATTCCCAGCTTATGTAAATATTAACCTTCATGCGGTGCTCTACTGTAGTCATTTCTCATTCCAATGGAAATATGCTACAAAGGTCTGCAGCGTAAATAACCAGAGTTATAGCTGCTGGTGGTCAAGCACAGACACTTGCTGCCTTCTTTGACCTGAGAGTTGTTTTCTTTTTGCCAGTATTTCTGTCTCAGACTTCTCCCTCTTGTCTTTTCCACTCATGGCTCTTGCATTAACTCTCAGACACAGATGCACCATGGTACAATATGTTCTCAGACATAACAAGTATGTTTTTTTATCGATATTGTACAACGATCTGCTCCTGTGCATTGTATTTTATGGTGTGACAGCAACGATGATCTATAATTTCTACAGTCTGTAAGCTTCATACTTTGGCCTGGAGTTAAAGTCTTTGGTCAGAGCCTTGTGATACCATGGGAATAGAAGGGATCTTTCACTTATTTACCAACTAATCGTTTGCCCATGAAGTGTCAGAAAATAGTGGAAATGCCTGTATTTGTCTGATCAACAGTTCAAAACCCAAAGATATTTGCTATAATAAATGGCACAGAAAAGCATTAAATTCTCACATTTATAAAGCCGCTACCAGCTTTGTCATTTTTGCCTTTAAAAAGACCATAAAGAAAATTCATTTATCAAAATGCTGCCGATTAATTTCAGGTCAATCAAGTGAAATTAATCAACTAATCGTTGCAGCTTTGCAATGCAGTGCTACATGCAGTGTGCCTGTTTGTTAAATTCAGAGGGAAGTCTGAGGTTTTGGTCGCACCATGAGTCATCCACAGATTTTAGTAAGGACATTGTTGTTAAAGTTTGGGTAGAGCTGTTAGAAAATGTGTTTTGTTTTAATATAAGAGGAAGTGCCAGAAGCATTTATCAAAAAGCATATTGACACAGTATAAAAACCCAAGACTGGCTTGAAATGAATGTGACTCATGCAGCTGGATGGTGGCTCGCTCTTGTCTTTGGTTATGTTTCTTATACTGTGTTCACACTGCGAGCAACAACCCAACAGTCGCTGTTGAAGTGTGAAGCAGTTGTTAATATAGTCAGGTCATCACAGGCTTGTGTTTGTCTGCTACAAAGCACCTCCACTGAATGTCATCTACAGTTTGTATTTGGTCCAAAAAATATCTCTGCTTTTGATCAGTGTCTGAGCCCCATTTTAACATCACATTTTACTGCCTCATTGCATCCCTGTGTGCACCACAATGCACATAAAGCTAGCATAGCATCAGCTAACTAAGCTAAATAGCACAGTATCACAGCTAGAAGCAAAAACATGATTGGTTGACGCTTCACTGCATCATTGGAGTGCTAAAGAAACTTGTGGCCTGTTGCTGTGACGGTCATAGTGTGAACGCAGCATTATGGTTGGAGGTCTGTCCTCGTTTTCAGTGGCTGGTTTCATTCCTTCCCAGCATATCTATCAAGAGCGTTGTTAGTATGTGGGACATTTCACATCCCTCAGGTATTTTTGTTGGCTATTTTGGGGTTTGTTGGGGCCCAAAATGCACGATTTCACTGCATTGAAATTGTGAGAGCAAGTGAAAATTGCAAAAATAGTTGCGATTTATTTTGTGTGTACTTTACTTCTTTGTGATTTGTACTACACTGATGTTACCACTAACCATGCATATTTAATCTCGATTCTTACAATACTTACAATACTCCTCGGTTATGGTGATTCGTCTGTTGCAAACCCATTTCAGTCACTCTGTGTGTGTGTTTAGTGGAAGCAAAGTGTTTCTTTTGTGTTTCACCAGAACTTCGCACGAGGTGCTAAAACATTTTGGCACCTATTTCATGCAGAACATGGAGGCATTGCTTTCTATTGTCTTCAGCAGTAATTTTTATAAATAAATGTGAGATCTTGTTGTCGCATATTATCTGCATCTGCACAACCAGAAACAAGGAAGTGAGTTTGGTGATGCTTTGTGAGGAACGGCCATGACTGGTGAAGCTTGTGTGAAACCACAATGCTTGGTCAGAGTTGCAGAAACATTGCGATGATAAGACAAAATCACAAGGTCAAGCGGAATTCACAGGGACTGGTTGAATTTGAGTTAATTGTTGGGATGGTGACGTTGCAACAAGCTGGAGGGGCCTGATAAGAACAGCAGTACAATAAAATATAATGCAATCAAATAGAAATGCAATTCTGAACTACTGCCTCAAATTTCAGCAGACTGGAAACATTTGTTTGACACAGTCTCAGCTAGGAGGGAGGATTCACTGCAGAGCTGCAGGATTGGATTGCATTATCCACTGTTTGTCTCATTGTGTCTACCACCTGCCTACACAATAGTATAGGTGGCTCACAAACACCCTCTTTGTGTTTTCACAGCCACCCTTATTAAAAAGGGAACTTGATGACACTTGTGAATTGGACACCACTCAGTGTTACAGTCAACATGTCTGAGTTAAGATATGCACAGAAAACTAATGATAGAGACACACAGCATTAGTATTAGTGCTGCTTAGGTTTTAACTGTAAAATACCAATCAATCAAACATTATTGTGGACTAGATTAAATGGGCACTTTAACTAGCTAACTTTAAAATACATCAGCTAAAGTTAACCATTTGTTTCACTGTGATCTGTAGGTTCAATGGCAATCAAGAAAACATCTCTGTTGACTTGGACATGGACTATCTTGTCATTCTATTCAAAGTTGCAGGTGCATTGTTGCTGCTAACCATTGTCGCCATTTTTAGATCCACGGTCAGTTAATAAGAGCACGCTGACCTATTTGTAATTCCCTCTCTCAGTGGAATTAGTGAGTAGTGCAGAGTGAATCTGTTGTAGTTTGGTGCTGCTTGTTTTGAGGTCTTCAAGGTAGCGGCACTGGATGCAGTGATGTGGCTTTTTTCTCTCCATGTCTGTCACAATGAACCATCCGAGGTGGTGAAAGAGAGACTTAAGTTCAAGTAGAGGTTGAATAGATCATCACGAATGATGTCAGACTCGTGGCTGAAGTTCCAAACTGTCTTCAGCCAGGAAGTGGGACCCTCCCTCACAGCATGTGACTTCCTCTGCACTGTGGGTCATGAGGAGGGTCAAGAACCACATGCCCATCTCTGTAGGTGTGTGTGTGTGTGTGTGTGTGTGTGTGTGTGTGTGTGTGTGTGTGTGTGTGTGTGTGTGTGTGTGTGTGTGTGTGTGTGTGTGTGTCGGTGACAGAATGCTGTCCTGACCCTTGTTTGTTTAGCTTTTCCTTTCCTTGTCTTTCACTTTGACCTCTTGGTGAGTCAGTGTTTCCTCCCCGGGATCCACACTTGGTGTCCAGAGCCGACAGAAAGATGTTCCTGGCACCAGGCCTCAGTCGTACTGATGAAGCAGCACAATACTATATTTGTCTGAATCTCCTCTGCAGGAGGTATAATTATGTTTAAATTTGCACAAATGAGTAATGAAATCCAGTTAGGTCTGGTGTGGTGCAGCTGTGTAGGGTTTCCTAGTGTTTGCTTTGGTTTCAATGCTTTTTTTAGGTCTTGAAAATCACAAACTTTTTTTTAAGGAAAGCTCCCATCCATTCAGTTGTGGAGACTGTGACTGCAAACACGTACACCAGCTCAGTCTTTTTGAAGCTGCGTAGGAAGCTTGTGTTTGAAGAAACTAGAGACAGAATAAAGCTGTGTTGTCCCATCATTCAGATTTTGGTGTTAATATTACTTGCTACACTACAGCACAGTGGGAGAAAGTTAGAATTTTTAGTGTTAAATGATTGAATAAAATTTGTTTCCTCCTTCCTGTTCTGGAAGGATCCTTGACTTTGGAGCAGTCCTTTGGCGGGGGTCGATGATGTAGGGTCCTTGAAATTCAGCCGTTTGAGGATCTGTCCTTGACTTTGAGAAACACATTTGGTCACCTACAGCTCCAACAATCCAAGATGCCGAACTCAAAGCTTCAAAACAGCAGTCCACAAACCAACGTCATGATGGCTAAATCCAATAATTTATACAATCTGTGGTGTCTAATTTAATATCTTAGTGGGAAAGACATACATTCGTGTCATCCACAGTGGCTGACTGTGTTGTGGTTATTCTGTTACACACACATTTGGCTCCTTAGGACAACACAGTGTACCTAAACGGTGTTGCTGACAAAATGCACCTCCTCATGGTTTTGATTTTTGTCCTTTTAGCCCACCAAAGCAATCGAAACATTGATTTGTCGTGGGATCTAAAGTGCTTTGCTGTAGACGCATCTAAAATATCCATCCAGCCATGCACTTCATTCCTGCTTGTCTTGGTTTACTGGAAGGTATCGCTGTGAGGACCGGGCAACAGAAACTCTCCATCTCTAAGTAGACAGACACAAACCAAACACTATATATGTTTTATTTTGTCTGCTTGGCTTTCACATAGAGCCCAGTCTGAGCTCAGCGTCAGCCTGTCATGTCATGTTATAAAGTGCAAGGCTGCGAAGACGACCTTCCCGTGATGGATCATTGTTTACTGTAGCCTTGAATCCCAGTGACCTTCTCTGACCCAGTGCAGGCTTTCATTCCTCAACCCTGCTTTCCAGTCAGCATACCCATGACCCCGTAGTCCAGAGGTGATCCAGAGGAATCCATTTTCTCACTTTCCTAGCAACCAAATGATCCTAAAATCCCATCTACCAGCCTGACACAGTGCGAGCTGCATGCAGGAACACGCCATCGTTATCTGCCATTTCACATGGTTTCAGTTTAGTATAATCAGGGTGGGCAAATGTGTTATTTTTATCTTCTTTATTTGACATTATATATATTTTCACCTGTTTTTTTTTTTTTTTATGATTGTGTTGGAAAAAAAATCTTTGTCGTTGGTTTCAGAGAGGAGGGGGCAGCTGAAGTTTTCTGCTGATCCTTGTCTTCCTCATAATAGATAATGGGTTAAGTACGCATTAGCTTATTTCCTTCCTCGCTTCTGCTTCCTCTTCTCGTCTGTTTACTGGTGTTGATCTTACACACGTGCTGCTGGTAACTTTCAAATGAGCATCTGGTCTGGAAAGCGTTCAGAATCCAGCCTCATATTGTGCATTATTGACACAGAGCATCTGGTCTTGGCCTCAGCGCCGCCCAGGTGTCGGGCAACACAGCCAAGTCGCACTCCTCCAATGAAACCTCTTTAAAGACACTATAGTGGGCCATTTATTACTCTGCCAGCTCGCTGAAGTAATACAATCGTCAGTAATGGTTTGGGCTCAGGCTGTCTCTGGGTGATATTAGATTGCCAGCTTGCAGATGTTAATGATCACATGTGCTTTAATTATAGCTTGACTCGGTGAATGTAACAGTTTTAAGCAGTGTTAATCTAAATAGAGTTGGTGGACAGGATTAATCAATAATGTCTAATTATAATATTTAAATCCACAATACCAGATTTATTCACTATCCCAAAAAATCGATAAATAAGTTAATTAGAAAACATTTTAATCACTAATTCTTTGTCTCTGACTGAAAGTGTTTGTGAGGTGAAATGAGCGGCTGCAGTTATTATTGCAACAACGCAGACCCTCCATTATTGTGCATCACAGATCCACTAAGACAGAGATCCCAGCTGTGTTTATTGTATCATGGACAATATAGGAATGTGTGGTTTCTCTTCTGCTTCCAGTTTAACTGCAGTCTCTAGCATTCCTGCTCATTCGGTCTTTTCCAGCTCTTTGTCCTTCTCTGTCCCCAACTCCACTCGAACGAGCCAGACTCTCACTCGTATATCAGCCTGTTCTTTTACTGCTATCAGACTGTGAGAGTGATTTAGCACTGGGACTCACAGAAGGACTCTCCTCTCAGAAGGACTGATGCATTCGGTAAATACTGCACAGGTGAATATCATTACTGTCACCACCACTCCCCTGAACCCACGCCCTTCCCCTCCCCCAGCAGCAAACACACACAATCAGTCCCTGGTTGCTGGCCGTGCCAGCGCAGCAGTTTCACAGCGCTGACAGTATGCTGGAGGGCTATTAGGAATATGCTCCATCCTGCAAGTTGCCTTAAAAGGCCAGTGATCTGCCACTTGTCCTCCTATGGGACGTTGTCTGAAAATGGAGGCTGCCGTGCCTCTGGTACACTCTTCTTTATCTCCTGTCTCTGTGTGATACACAGATAGGCCTACACTGAAGAAATTCTACTCCTGTGACTGTGACTGTGGATGATTGCCAATCAGGGAAGAGATAGGCAGTTTGCTATTTCAGTGACTTTGTAAACATGCAAAAAATATTCTGGTTATCGCCTTTATTTTGTTATAAGACAGAGTTCCATCAAAGCTGTTTACCTTGATACAGAAAATAAATATTCTCCTATATTTCCATTTACAACATGTCATTTATTATGTCAAAACACAGAAATAAGAAATAAAAAGTAGTTTTCCACTGGTGGCAGACTTGTTTGACGTGCAAACACAGCCCCGTCTCTTTCATTCCTTTAATCACGTCCTTGATATTTTGCAATATGTTGCAATATTTGTGTATATCCAGAAACCTGCTGATACCCACGTCTTTCTCATAATATTTAAAAGCAGGTGTGTTTGTACTTGCCACCAGAAATATGGGTCTTTTCTTTTGGGCATGCATCTCTGCCACAAACTGTTGGCTAGTTGGTTTTTGGAGGGGTTTAGGAGAAGAAGATGAGCTGCCATCCGCTCGCTAACTGGTTGCTGCCTCACTAGTTTGGAGCAGTTGCGTGCAATTACATGTTTTTGCCCACATACATAGTTTTTGCATAGGTTGGGAAAAGGCAATTGCATTTACACTTGTGTTCAATATGCTCACAATGCACCCCTTTCCACTTCAGGAGTCTGTCATCTAAAGGGGGTTACACAATCCTGTGGTATCTGATCCTCTGCTTCTGTCAGATACAGCGCTTTATTTTCAATGCACATTGAGTAACCTTACTCTTCCTGTCCTTTTTCTGTGTGCCCATTGTTTAGCCTCACGAATTCGATGAGTGCCGTCTGGACATAAGTGTAAACGACAGCGTGTGGTACCTGAGAGCACAAGACCCCGAGCACAGACACCAGTGGATCGACTCCATTGAGCTGCACAGGGTAAGTCACGCACACTCAAACCACAAACTGCTTGGTATCAAAAGACACCACATCCTTGTCACATTTGCTACAAATAAGTATCAGCTAATACAAGGCTGTATTTGTGAATGTGTGTTTATTGCATGCATGTGTGTGTGTTTCTATCAGAGTATCAGAGAGGGGAGGAGAGAGAAGGGAGGAATCCAGGGAACAATAATCGTCCCTCCACCACTGGTGCGTGTGTTGCAAAGTCTGTAGGACTCATTGAGCGCTTTTTAGCACAGCACTCTGTAGTAGCAAGTGTGTGTTTGTGTTAACCTGTGTGTATTTAGTCCATCAAAGATGTTTGCACAAGCATGTTCGCTGTGTGAGCAGTTTGAAACTAGATGGTTCACTATTGGTGCATGTAAAGGCTTCTGACAGAGGGCACGCTCAGCTGAAAGTTATCTTAACCTTGAACTAACAGTTGGCTCAGGGTTAGGATAATCCTTTTTCATACACACATTTGTCACACGGGTAACTCTGAAAAGGGTTACAGGACCTGCTGAGAAAGCTGCGTGACATTCACCGTCAACAACCCTGTTTTAATGATTTTCTGTGGACAACCCTGAAAAGTTGAGGTTAAATTGTCCTGGAGTAGAGTCAGTCAGCCCTGGGCTACAGCGCCGTGTTGTTTACCTAAAATATCAGTACAATGTGACTTTACACACGGCTGAAACTTTTAAGTGCTGTGTGGAAATCTTTGTAGCGCAGGAGAAAAAAGTAGCACCCATTGTGTTCAGTCAAAGTGAAGGACAAAGGAAACAGGTTGCAATCCCTACTGTTGACTGCTGAGCAGAAGACAATGGAGGCAGGGAAGACTTACAAATGTTTACGGTCACATTTACACAGCAACCAACCATCAAATGTGGAAATTATGTTTTGCATTGTTGATGAAAATAATCTTAACATCTGGTAATCGATTGTGTATGGTGGTTATTATTCATCCCAGCCACAGAGGAAAGAGAGAAGTGATTGCACAACATCAACGTTTTTTTGAAACCGACTTGTGTGTATGGAAGTCTTAATCTAAGACAGACGTTATCCAGAGTGAAGCAATAGTTGTGAGTCTGTCAGACACAGATGAGGAGAAGGCTGTCACCACACCTTCAGCCTGTCTGCATAAACAAACGCTTGCTCACTCGCTGTCCGCAGTTTGGGAAATCCCCCCTCTTTCCTCCTCGCTCACTCATCCCAGCACAGGGAAGCAGCCTTGTGCACGCACACACACACACACACACACAGGCACACACAGCATCCCACCCACTATGAGTCACCACTGAAAACTCTTCTTCCTAGAAGGCCCTGCTTCCCTCTCTAACCCACATTACTCACAGCACTCAGCAGCCCCGCGTCTCCAAGGAGACACAACACAGCACAGCTAACACTTCTTACAGTTTGAGAAACATCTGAATATAAAAACAACACTAGTTACCAGGATACTATCTGGTAAAGTTAGCTGAGCTTGCTGTATATTTGAAACGTGCAGTGACAGCCATGTGGCATAAATTCCAGTAATGTAAGATCATCTTTCAGGATTGTAAGGGTGCTTTCACACCTGCCCTGTTTGATTCAGTCAAACTCAAGTCCGTTTTCCCTCTCAGTGCGGTGCGTTTGTGCTCCAAAACAACCGGACCGAGATCTTCTTGAAGAGAATATGCACATTCAGCACATCCAATGCATCAAAACATTGTTTTCTAGTTGGAGCTGCGCCTCGTTTTCAAACTGTATGGTTTGACTAAAATGAACAATGACAGCAATATAGTCCACGATGAGCAGCGCTAAAATCAACCTGCGTAGTTGTCCCTCCATTGTGACATTAGAAAGTGTCACATTTATCTTGCAAGTGTACTCTTCTTCAACGTTTGCTTTACTTCCTGGATTTTTCCCACATGGAAATTCTGACCAATCAAGAGCAGCTTTCTCACACAAGGCATTTGATCTGGTCCTCTTGTAAATGCTGCCGTGAGAACACGAACCAACTCTAGGCAATTATACAACTTTGGAACAACATGAGTCCCTGATTCAGACCAAAGGAGACGACTCTTTTTGAATGTCTCTTCATTCTGTTTAAACTGTGTGTTTCTGCACAGATGCAGATAAAGATTAGGCTACACTAACTTTATTGCTGTCTAACTATTTTGAAGTTAGTTTCCAGTGGTGGCTGAATGGGAAACATTTCCAGTAACTCCAGAGCATTTTAAATGTCCCCGATAAAGGTTTTTTGCCCCTGATCCCGATCAGAGTCATACCGAGTCCCGATCTGATACTTCTGTTTCCCTAGATAATACAACTACACAGTGCACACTTCAAGCAGGGTTTTCCCTGCCTATCTACGACAAAGGCAGGTGATTATGGCCGCTGCCTTGGTTAAAGCTTGGGGGGCGTTCAGATGTTGTCTTTTGTGCGCACAAACCCTTACTTTCAATGTAGACGCATGTCATGTATGCCCATAACCCAAAGCGACACCGTAGCGGCACCTGCTTCTCCCTCCGATGTTGTGACAGATCCTGGTTCCCTCTCAGGCTGCGTCTCTCCTACTGTTTCCCACGGAGCTCTGGCCCGCTTGAAAGGCAAAGGAAGCCCATGTGTGGAAAGATGTTGCCTGCAAGATATAGAATGTGTATTATAGAAGAGAAACACACATTTCAGGATCACTGACTGATTTCCAGCCTCCTTTCATATTTCATAGAGGGGGGGTGGGTGCGTATCTAAAAGTACTTATTCAGATCAGTCCAAATCCAATGTATATGGTTGACAGTTGAATAGGTCTGTGATACATTAAAGCTGCAGTAGGTAACTTCTTCAGTGAAAATGAGAAATTTATTTATAACTGTCACTATAAACCAACAGTACGACATGAGACAGATAATCTGTGGAAAAAGACTTCCTCTGGCTCCTCAAGGTCCTCTCACTTCTGTGAAAGCAAGAATGAAAGCAAGCTTTTTTATTATTGTGGAAATGAAAGCAAGCTGCTCATCGTTGGTCTTCTGTGAAAATGAAAGCTAGTTTTGTTTTTTTTATCAGTGGTCTTCTTTGAAAATAAAAGCAAACTTTTCATCATCAGTTTTCTTCTGTTTATCTTCTCTTTGCCGTGTATGCTGTTGTTAGCTCTGCGGCTTGTACATGAGTAGTTGACTCTGCGTTAGAGACTCCTCCTCACTTTGAGTGGTGGTTGTCGTTCAGGCCTGATGGTTTCAGGCACGAATGCCATTAGGAGCACTAAAGGAACCTGATTTCTTTGCAGATTTTGTGTCTCGTGCTGCTGTCAGGATATAGTGACAGTTACAATAAAAATAAAAAACCTTTTGTCGTTTCTGCTGATTTGCTGGAAGAAGTTGCCCACTATATCTTTAAGAAAAAATACCCTGCTTCCGAGCTGATTAACATTTTTAATTTTTATTTTTTACCATATAAGAAAGTATAAAACTATATAAAGTTATAACAGGTTTGTTGCTTTGGTGCAGCCTTTGCCTGAGTTACCAGAATGAATTGTATGGTTCATCTTCGTTGTCTGCACATCTTTTGCGCGGATAACATTTATAAATGACTCTTATTGTCTTTTTGCTTGCGGGGCTTTTGTTGCACTTGCACTTGCAGTGGTGTGGTGAGTGTGGTTGTCATCAGCTCACCACCGATGGTTGTCTCTGCTCCGAGACCTGTGCCACAGATGACTGCAAAATGCAAGGCACTCTCACACTGAGCTCAAAGCCAATGTATATAAGGTCAGAGTTGGAGAGTTGAGGATGGCTGCACTTGTTGCGTTGCTGTGCAAGAAAGCCTTGCAAGTTAAAACCCAGTGTGTGACAGCAGATGAAAAACAAAAGATTAGATCAGGCTCTATAAAGCTCAACACAGCCGATTCTGATCAGTTAAAAAGTGCCTTGATCGGATTGAGACATCCCTAGCTGTAAAGTCCAAAAGTCAAAATGTATTGAAAAACAGACACATGTAATCATTTCCAAAGTTCACAACATGTTTTTGTCTGACAAAATATTCAGCTTCACTCTATATTTTTTGGCCTTTAGCCTCTCAGAAACAACATTTTCACTGTGGTCAGAAAGCAGTTTGCTGGCCCTCGTGCTGCACACAGAGGGAGGCATTATAATGTAGCCTGCGTTAACGTGGTGGTCGAACATCAGTCTGACAGCACCATAAATTACATTTACTGGTCAAAGAAAGTTGATTTGACAACAAAAGACTGGCTTGTTTAAGTTGAGAATTTCCTTCCGGGATTATTTTTTTAAGGGTTATGATGTCATAACATATGACGACAGACATTTTAAGCTTTATTTAAAAAAAAAAAAAAGGAAAACCTCACCAGATGCTTAAAAAAAAGCAGCAGTGGGTACAGCTGGACTAAAAACAGCTTTCTGACCTGGATAATTCTGTTCCTGCTCAGGGCAGCATTTTATCAGCACCAGGCTCTTAGTCCGCCATTGTCCCCGGTCAGTCATGTGTGTGCGCTTGGGCTTTAATCACCCGACACACAAACACACACAAACACTCGTACAGCTACTCAATATTTACGTGTGCATGTGTGCGGGCATTACCATACAGCTGAGACAGGAGACCAGCCGCTGATAACTGTAACTTGTTCTCCTTTTTGTATTTGTGTTTTATGATTTTATCAGGTGGTACAGCTGCAGCAACAGCTCTGCTTGCTTTGATTTTGTTGTCATCAAACAGATTAAGCAGCCCTCATGTAAACACTTCGATAGTGCAATCTGTGCTGATGGAGTCAGTAGGGTAGCAGTATGTTGGCTAAAGGGCAAGCAGCAGCGACTGAAACCCATGAGAACACAGGCGGATGTTACCTCTGGTCGATGACCGACAGTTACCCCAGCCTCTCACTAATGCCAGTCACGTGCGTTGACGTGTCGTGCCCCCTGGTGGTCGAAAGAGGAAGTAAAAGGGAACCACATCTCTGCTTCCCCTTTAAGCCAGCGTCTCTGTGTGTCGATGAACCTTTTCTCTCTGCTGTCACGAACCGTCTATTTCGAGGGCCGGGCTGTTACGTAAGAGCTGAGGGGGAACCTGTTAGGTTGACAGGAAGTCACTTGATGTTTCAGTTGTGTTGCCATGGTCACGGCATCTGTGTCATGCTGTGCTGCTGTTGAGGTTACTGTATCCTGTGTGAAGGATTCATTGCAACATAAAGGATATTGTTAGGGTTTGATAGAAAGTGTTTTTGTTGTTTCTAAGAGGAGTTCAATGTTTAGCACACATTAGGACATAGCACAAAAAGCATGTTTAAAAAAAAAAAAGAATAATTAATTCACACTTCTTACTGTATTTTGTACTTTAGGGGAAGAGAACAGAATTTTAATGTTTTGATTAAACAGAGAGGACAAAGAAAGAATAGATGGGACACAATGATGAAAACACTATAGATCAGATGGACAGAACAGAGATTAATCATTAGTTTAAAGGTCCAGTGTGTAGGATTTAAGATGATATATCGGCAGACATTAAATATAAATATAATAAGCATGTTTTCTTTAGTGGATAATCACCTGAAAATAAGCGTTGTGTATTTTTATTACCTTATTATGAGCTGTTTACACCTACGTAGAGTCCTCGTCGTCTGAGATTGCCATGTTGCAGTGCTATGTTTCTACAGGAGCCCAGAACAGACAAACCAAACACTGGCTCTAGATAGGGACTGTCGTGTCTCATGTTAGCCTCCAAAACAAACAGACCGGGTGATTTAAACTATTAAAAACAAGAAATAAAGCAGTGTTTGGTTTGTAGAAACATGGCGATCTCTAGACGAGGCCCTGCTCCCTATGTAGATATAAACAGCTCATTTTAAGGTACCGAAAGGACAATGATTCTTATTTCCAGGTGATTATACACTAAACAAAATATATTATACTTGATATTACATTTCTGCCAATATATCTTTCTAAATCCTGCACACTGTTAAATCAACACATCTGTTTGCTTTGGAGAGGAAGAGACCTCTGTGGATAATTCAGCTCCCTGTAAAAACCTCCTGAACACTGAACACTGAAGGAATTCAAACTGGGATTTCATGCATGGCACATGAGAGAAGTTTCAGCTGGTTGCTATCTGTAATCCTCTTTGCTAGATGCCACTAAATCCGACACACTGCTCCTTTTAAGAGAAGAATTAGTAGTTGAGCTTTTGTTTGCTTAATGCTGAATAGTGGCAGTTTAAATGCATAGTTATAATGTGTTTTATTAAGTGAGGCTACTTCCTGACAGCGTCACTAACTTGTCTCCGTGTCTGTCTCTCCGCACACCTGTGGGTCTCTTCATAGGCTGATTCTGGATATGGATCAGAGTCCAGTCTGCGGAGACACGGCTCCATGCTGTCTCTCACATCAGCCACCAGCGGCTTCTCTGCCACCTCCACATCCTCCTTCAAGGTGAGATTTCTGGGTCTTGTTTACTCTGGCTGATGAAATCATTGGCTCTAATTCTGTACCTGCTCACATGAGGAATTTTCTGGTATTTGTCAGCGCGCACACACACACACACGCTGTTAATGACGTGAGCCTAACTGCTGTGTTTCTGTACTGTCTCCTCAGAAGGGCCACAGTCTGAGAGAGAAGCTGGCAGAGATGGAGACCTTCAGAGATATCTTGTGCAGACAGGTGGACACGCTGCAGAAATACTTTGATAGCTGTTCAGACGCCGTGTCTAAAGATGAGCTGCAGAGGGATAAAAGTAAGAGCCTCAGACACCGACACTCCGTTCAGCCAGTTGTTGCACAGCAGGGATCAGATCTGTTTATGATTGAAAATGCCACTTTACAAGAGCATCCCAGGTTTTCCTTTTGAAGCTGGTATGATTGATTAAAAATGAATCAACTATCTTTATTTGCTGCAGTTAGAGCTGAGCGATTGATCAAATTTTATTTTCAGTGACAGTTTTAGCCTCCAGCGATTATGAAAAAAGAAACATAAAAGAATTATTGTGCTGCATTCAGCTTTGCAATGAAGCTCTCATTTTGTTTTGTGTTTTTAAATCCAGCACACCCCTTTCCTTTACAGTGTTGCACTCAGTCTTGGAACCTTGGCAACATTTTTTCAGACCCCTTAGTGACTTTATTTCTACAAAGCAACGAGCCACATAATTGAGCAACTTACTCAAACCACCAGGAAAACAGAGAGGAACGTTTTCAAATGCATATTATAATTCACTTCCGTGCGCAGAGTCTCTCCCTCTCCAGTTGTGTCATGTTTATTTTTTAATATTATAAAATATGTATTTTTTTAGCTATTTATATATTTATTTTATTATTTTTTTTATTTGTTTATCAGTCAAATTATAGTTAAAGTAAACAAAATCCACTTTAAATAACACAAAATCTTTTTATAAATTTGGTAAATGCATGATGTTTCCGAAGCCAGTGGGTGATTGTGTTAAATAGTTAATATTGACTGAAATAATTATGATTTTTGCGCAACAATAACAAATTTATGTTTAACAATTAATACCATACTGTAAAAATACACAAATTACTCTGTTGCTAGGAAAAGTCCTGCATTTAAAGTTTTAATTAAGCAAAAGTATGTATGTACAGTCAGAAAATTTTACCCCAGTATTAAAAGATAAATTACTTAATGCAGAAAAATAAAATAAAATAAAAATAATATTAAATATATTTAGAATAAGATAGAAATGAAATAATTGAAAGGAAAGAAGCAGGAATTAAAATTGACTTAAATAATTCAAAATATTTGTCGTTCGATCAATCTCAAATTGTGTGCTTGTGTATTTTCATATGGTTTGTGTGTACAATATTTCCCTCCGCAGTGTAGTGGAGTAGAACAAGAAAGTGTCAGGAGATATTTACTCAAGGAAAGTAAAAGCACCTCTTGTGTCAAGATGCTGCTCCTCAAATATAAAACGTTTGTTTCCTTGTGTCGGACAAACAATTTGTGGATTGTCAAAATTATCTTGGTTGGAGCGCTTTCAACCAAAAAATTTCTCTTACATCAGAGATGGGCAAAAATAAGAAAACATTTGTGAATTCCAGAAGTAAAAGAGCAAAATTTGTTTGTATAACGCTCCTTGCATGAGGCCCGTTGTGACACAGTGATTATTTAAGGATGTTGAGTTAAAGTAAAATCAGTGAATTCTGGGAATCTAAAATATGTCTAACTTGTTTCTATAAAACACTGGTATGTGTGGGAGAATCTTCAGTATGCATATCCAGTGTATAGATTCTGAAAATATTTGGAGTGGAGAGAAAACTTGTGCTGTTTATGGTCTGGAATGTGTTCGTGTGTGTTGTGACTCAGACAGCAGTTATTCTACAAACCCCCTCACCCTCACCCCGTCTTGGCTGGCTGAACATTTGCTCATGGCAGCCTGCACTGGGCGCCTGTGGATGACCGCAGTGAATGAAGCCCTGCTTTTGTTCTCCTCACCTCCCTCTCTCTGCTCGTCTCTCTCTCTCTCCATTCTGAAGATGAAACCAGACCATTGTCATGTTGTCCAGCACAGCAGAGTTCTGTCAGTCTGATGGTGCACTGTGCTCTAGCTTAAGTTGTGAATGGGCCACAAGGCGCTACCCTGCCCTGGAACGCTGGGCGACTCTCAGCAGGGTCCTGCAAGAAGAGGCTCGTGTGTCGCAGCTACCTGAAACTTTATTTCTCTTTGTCTTTAGTCGTGGAGGATGACGAGGATGATTTCCCCAACACCCGGACAGATGGAGAGTTTCTGCACAACAACAATGGCAGCAAAGAAAAATGTGAGTAATGCAGAATTTAAAGTATCTTTTCTATGTTATATCTGACCCTAAACTCCAAACAGATTCAGTGTTTGTGTGTTTTAGTCCCATGCTCCTCTCTGTGCAGTGTTCCAGTCCTTGAGTCCCAAGGGAATCAATGGCATAGACTTTAAGGGTGAGGCCATCACATTCAAAGCCACCACAGCCGGGATCTTGGCCACTCTGTCCCACTGTATCGACCTCATGGTGAAGAGAGAGGACAGCTGGCAGAAGAGACTGGATAAGGTGTGTGACATTTGACTCTAATTTGTCATTAGTCATCCGCATTATGTTCATTTATATTTGTCAGACATTAGTAGAGATTGTTTTTCCTTCTACAGAAGAGGAACAGTCATATGTATTTTTCTGCACAAGTATGTTTGTTTAATTGGTCTGGATTTTGTGTGTGCAGGAGATGGAGAAGCGGCGAAGAATAGAGGAAGGCTATAAGTCAGCCCTCAATGAGCTGAAGAAAAAGTCTCATTTTGGAGGTCCTGATTATGAGGTGAAGTATAAAATTCATCCTTGAAACCAAGTCCTAACTGAATGTAGGGCTGCTCCCTGACTAAGACTTTTCCCAGTCGACCAACAGTCATCATCAGGGTCCATCAGTGGACTAGTCTCCTGCATGTTTCTGATATGAATGTAATGATTAGATGATATATTTTGGTGGTTTGAGTTGAAGGTGTGAGAAAGAATAGTATCAGTAACATTGTTAACAGTAGCTACTTCCATGTTTTAGATGATATGTCATGTTTGTAGTCGACCAATGAAGATGAGTTTACTTATCACCTCAGGTTTGAGTTTGCCTCTTTATTAGGAAATGGTTGCGCAAAATATACTGACAATAATGTGTTATTAATTATCACAAAATCCCACGGCACACCTGGATTGCCATCGCGGCACACGCACACCATTTGAGAACCACTGATCTTTATGATACCTCATCATTTCACCACAAAAACTTAAATAAGGTTGCATCTGAATGGAATGTCCAATTATAGGTGATGGCGTGTGTGACACAACAGTTGGACGTTTGCTTGCTGTTAGGACACAGGGTAGTGCAATATGAATTTTGTGTTGTGTAAGAACTTTTGAAGTAACGTGTAACTTAATTGACAGGAGGGTCCAAACAGCCTCATTAATGAGGACGAGTTTTTCGATGCAGTCGAAGCTGCTCTGGACAGACAGGACAAAATAGAGGAACAGGTAATCAAAAACGAAAGAGTGCTGGATGTCGGATAAAACCAATGACATACTTTAAAGTCAGTTTACTTAAAACAGTGAGAGTTTTTATTTAAATTCAGTGTTTGTTTGTGTCCAGTCTCAGACTGAGAAGACGAGGATACAGAGATCCAGCCCCGTCCCTCCTGGAGACGTCTATTCCACCTCTGGCACACACAGATTCTCTGAAAAGGTAATCCAACCCTTCACTCCCAAAAACCTACAAGCTTCTTTCATCATTCCACCTGTTCCTCTATTTCTACACCTTCCTTATTTTTCTCATTTCACACTTCTTTAATTTTTACATCTCACTTCCTTTTGTGTAACTCTGCCTCTTCCTCTCCATTTTTTTGTCCATCATCCCTTCGTTCTCATCTTCCCTGTAGCCTCATAGTCAGTCCACCCCTGCTCTGATAGTCAGCACCCCTCCTCATGAAGTCCACAGATACAGCACAGAGGTAACTCACTGCTCAGGCTCAGCCAGTCACCTCTCCTCTGTGTTCACCTGTCTACACAAACACCATGTGTGCATGACTGATGGATCCCCTATAACTGTGTAGTCATACATACACTGGAACTGTAGCAGCATTAAACATGAGCTCCCAAGATTCGAACATAGGCATGTTTGGTACGTCAAAGCTTTGTATAATCCAGTGTTCATTTTGGCACCTGATTTTGATTAGTTTTCATCATTTTACAGCGCATAGCGTACGCATATTGTTCACACTACTCCTGTGTATTAGTAGCCCTAAAACAGAGACCTCTGAAAACACTGCAACTCCACTTTAGTTTGAAACTTGCAGGTTGCGTTCTGAATGAGTGGAGACTTTGGAAACAGTAACAAGGACACCCATGTTCGCTTTCCGATTGGGTCTTAACAGTCACGACTTGTCAAGAAAACATATTATAGTAAGGTTTACATAACATTTATGATTTCATTCTTTTTGTGTGGATACTCCCGTCGTATCGCCATGACTTCCAGTGATGGATAATGCTACTGGTGCCACTCTAATATGTTGCTGTATTTGCTTTCTAACAACTCCAAATCTATGGTTTCAGCCGCCTTGACCGCCTTATACTCATGTGTTACTTCCAGTGACAGTTCCACCTCATTGTTGGTCCAAGCCAATAAATCTCTGGTCTTACTTTTTGCCATCCCCGCAGTATTTTCTGTAACTAACTAACCAACCGCAGAGCAGACAGTCTGCTTCCTGTTTATATCGGCACACCCATGCCCAGTGTATTTGAATGTTATATGCACTTGTTAGTATGGACGGAGATTTAGTCTTTTTTTTTGTCGTGAAAAAGGTCAACAACAACAACAACATGTTTTTACGTAGTTTTTGTTGTTATAATTTACCTCAGAGGAAATGATATATTTAGTACAGAGTATATCGAAAGTTCATGAGGTGCAGCTTCAGGGCAGTGTTTCAGTTGTTGTCTCTGGTTCTCAGCAAACACTGACTTCATTATGCCATGCTGATATCTGAGGGCCGTTTCAAGTTGTCATGACATAATCAATCTCGCATCCTCTTTCTGTCCTTGGCCTTGTGTTATAGGTGGAGGAGATGGTGCAGAATCACATGACCTACTCCCTGCAGGATGTTGGTGGAGACGCCAACTGGCAGCTGGTTGTAGAGGAGGGAGAAATGAAGGTATGAGGAGGATTTTTGAAAATGTAATTCAGGTTTTTGACACTCACATGGTAGAGCATATTTATGTAATACTTTGGCTGAGTCATGCACTATTCTTTACAATTATTTAGAAAGTAAATTTAATGTGTCCTTAAAATAACATATATTTGGAGTCAACGCCTAATACTAGGGTTGGGTTGGTGTGAAATTTTACCACAGGGTGTTGCACTTGACCCATCAGCCACTCCGGAGTGGAACATAATGAGACTGAAAGAGTCTGTAAATGAAAGTGTTAGCCTGGTTAGACCATCCTGATGACGTGAGCTCAACATTCTGTTTCACTCTCTGTATCAGTCTGTACTTGGTGTTGCCCCAAACACTTTCCAGACATTTAAAATCCAAGTGGGGCCAATCAGAAATCCACACTGTAGTTAACAACGTAAGCAGCCAATCAGGGACTGTGTTGTAGTTGATGACGTAGAATACAGGCTGCAGCTTGCAGAACAGTAATGGCAGCTCCTGAAGCGACAGGATCATAAAATCAAATTGGTTTGAGCTTGTACTCGAGACCAAATGAACCCAACATGCATGTACATGCATTTCACTTAATTTCACTAAAATCTGTCATGTGTTTTCCAGGTGTACAGGAGAGAGGTGGAAGAAAATGGAATTGTTCTGGACCCGCTGAAGGCCACCCATTCAGTAAAGGGGGTGACTGGTCACGAGGTCTGCCACTACTTTTGGGACACTGCCTACCGCAACGACTGGGAGAGTACGTATTTTACCTTTGAATCAATGCTAGTTTAATACTTTTTCTTGTTTATTAATACTCCATGTTCTCTGCCTCTTTTAGCCACCATTGAAAACTTCAATGTTGTGGAAACGCTCTCGGACAATGCAGTAATTGTTTATCAAACGCATAAGGTAAGAGCTACAAGATCATAAACAATATCACCACATTTGTTCAACAGTTGAATTGATCTGCCTGTTGTGTATGATGTGTTGAATCTGATTTAATAAAAGTGTAATCTGTGTTGCAGCGGGTGTGGCCTGCATCTCAGAGGGACGTGCTGTACCTGTCTGCCATGAGAAAGATTATGGCCAACAATGAGAATGACCCAGACACCTGGCTGGTCTGCAATTTCTCTGTGGATCATGACGATGCACAGGTGAGCAAACCCACTTTAGGTTTCAGACTCTATGTTAGGGATTTCTGGAGATTCTGAATGAGTATCCTGCTGCTGCTTTTCTTAATTCTCTGTCCTGTTGTTCCACAGCCAAGCAACAGGTGTGTTCGTGCCAAAATCAACATTGGCATGATCTGTCAGACCCTGGTCAGCCCACCAGAGGGAGATAAGGAGATCAGCAGAGACAACATCCTGTGTAAAATCACCTATGTCGCCAATGGTATGTGTCCATCTGTTCTTTTGGCTTAACTTGACGTTGAGTTCACGATATCTGCACTCATAAAAAATGTATGTTTGCCATTAAAAAAAGCGTAAATATAAAAGTGCTAGTATTCTATGTCATAAAAATGTCATAAAAAAGTCATAGTGTTGTATGTCATGAAAATGTCATAAGTATGTCAGAAAAAAGTTACAGTATATTGTGCCAAAGAAATGTCATCAAAAAAAGTCCTAATGTAGAATAGTCATAGTATAGTATGTCGTCCAAAATCATGAAAAACCTCATAGTATAACATGTCGTCCAAAATCATGGAAAAACCTCATAGTATAGCATGTCGTCCAAAATCATGAAAAAAGTCATACTATAGCATGTCGTCCAAAATCATAGAAAAAAGTCATAGTATAGCATGTTGTCCGAAATCATGAAAAAAAAAAAAGTCATAGTATAGCATGTCGTCCGAAATCATGGAAAAATGTCATAGTATAGTATGTCGTCCGAAATCATGAAAAAAAGTCATAGTATAGCATGTCGTCCAAAATCATAGAAAAAAGTCATAGTATAGCATGTTGTCCGAAATCATGAAAAAAAAAAAAGTCATAGTATAGCATGTCGTCCGAAATCATGGAAAAATGTCATAGTATAGCATGTCGTCCGAAATCATAGAAAAAAGTCATAGTATAGCATGTCGTCCGAAATCATGAAAAAAAGTCATAGTATAGCATGTCGTCCGAAATCATGAAAAAAAGTCATAGTATAGCATGTCGTCCAAATTCATGAAAAAAAGTCCTAGTATAGCATGTCGTCCGAAATCATGAAAAAAAAGTCATAGTATATAGCATGTCGTCCGAAATCATAGAAAAAAGTCATACTATAGCATGTCGTCCAAAATCATAGAAAAAAGTCATAGTATAGCATGTCGTCCGAAATCATAGAAAAAAGTCATAGTATAGCATGTCGTCTGAAATCATGAAAAAAAAGTCATAGCATGTCGTCCGAAATCATGAAAAAAAGTCATAGTATAGCATGTCGTCTGAAATCATGAAAAAAAAGTCATAGTATAGCATGTCGTCTGAAATCATGAAAAAAAGTCATAGTATAGCATGTCGTCCAAAATCATAGAAAAAAGTCATAGTATAGCATGTCGTCTGAAATCATGAAAAAAAAAGTCATAGCATGTCGTCCGAAATCATGAAAAAAAGTCATAGTATAGCATGTCGTCTGAAATCATGAAAAAAAAGTCATAGTATAGCATGTCGTCCAAAATCATGAAAAAAAAGTCATAGTATATAGCATGTCGTTCGAAATCATAGAAAAAAGTCATAGTATAGCATGTCGTCCGAAATCATGAAAAAAAGTCATAGTATAGCATGTCGTCCGAAATCATAGAAAAAAGTCATAGTATAGCATGTCGTCTGAAATCATGAAAAAAAAGTCATAGCATGTCGTCCGAAATCATGAAAAAAAGTCATAGTATAGCATGTCGTCTGAAATCATGAAAAAAAGTCATAGTATAGCATGTCGTCTGAAATCATGAAAAAAAAGTCATAGTATAGCATGTCGTCCGAAATCATGAAAAAAAGTCATAGTATAGCATGTCGTCCGAAATCATGAAAAAAAAGTCATAGTATATAGCATGTCGTTCGAAATCATAGAAAAAAGTCATAGTATAGCATGTCGTCCGAAATCATGAAAAAAAGTCATAGTATAGCATGTCGTCCGAAATCATAGAAAAAAGTCATAGTATAGCATGTCGTCTGAAATCATGAAAAAAAAGTCATAGCATGTCGTCCGAAATCATGAAAAAAAGTCATAGTATAGCATGTCGTCTGAAATCATGAAAAAAAGTCATAGTATAGCATGTCGTCTGAAATCATGAAAAAAAAGTCATAGTATAGCATGTCGTCCGAAATCATAGAAAAAAGTCATAGTATAGCATGTCGTCTGAAATCATGAAAAAAAGTCATAGTATAGCATGTCGTCCGAAATCATAGAAAAAAGTCATAGTATATAGCATGTCGTCCGAAATCATAGAAAAAAGTCATAGTATATAGCATGTCGTCCGAAATCATAGAAAAAAGTCATAGCATAGCATGTCGTCCGAAATCATGAAAAAAAGTCATAGTATAGCATGTCGTCCAAATTCATGAAAAAAAGTCCTAGTATAGCATGTCGTCCGAAATCATGAAAAAAAGTCATAGTATAGCATGTCGTCTGAAATCATGAAAAAAAGTCATAGTATAGCATGTCGTCCAAAATCATAGAAAAAAAAGTCATAGTATAGCATGTCGTTCGAAATCATGAAAAAGTCATAGTATAGCATGTCGTCCAAAATCATAGAAAAAAGTCATAGTATAGCATGTCGTCCGAAATCATGAAAAAAAAGTCATAGTATAGCATGTCGTCCAAAATCATAGAAAAAAAAGTCATAGTATAGCATGTCGTCTGAAATCGTGAAAAAAAGTCATAGTATAGCATGTCGTCCGAAATCATGAAAAAAAGTCATAGTATAGCATGTCGTCTGAAATCATGAAAAAAAGTCATAGTATAGCATGTCGTCCGAAATCATGAAAAAAAGTCATAGTATAGCATGTCGTTCGAAATCATAGAAAAAAGTCATAGTATAGCATGTCGTCTGAAATCATGAAAAAAAGTCATAGTATAGCATGTCGTCCGAAATCATGAAAAAAAGTCATAGTATAGCATGTCGTCCGAAATCATGAAAAAAAGTCATAGTATAGCATGTCGTTCGAAATCATAGAAAAAAGTCATAGTATAGCATGTCGTCTGAAATCATGAAAAAAAGTCATAGTATAGCATGTCGTCCAAAATCATAGAAAAAAGTCATAGTATAGCATGTCGTCTGAAATCATAGAAAAAAAAGTCATAGTATAGCATGTCGTCCAAAATCATAGAAAAAAGTCATAGTATAGCATGTCGTCTGAAATCATGAAAAAAAGTCATAGTATAGCATGTCGTCCAAAATCATAGAAAAAAAAGTCATAGTATAGCATGTCGTTCGAAATCATGAAAAAGTCATAGTATAGCATGTCGTCCAAAATCATAGAAAAAAGTCATAGTATAGCATGTCGTCCGAAATCATGAAAAAAAAGTCATAGTATAGCATGTCGTCCAAAATCATAGAAAAAAAAGTCATAGTATAGCATGTCGTCTGAAATCGTGAAAAAAAGTCATAGTATAGCATGTCGTCCGAAATCATGAAAAAAAGTCATAGTATAGCATGTCGTCTGAAATCATGAAAAAAAGTCATAGTATAGCATGTCGTCCGAAATCATGAAAAAAAGTCATAGTATAGCATGTCGTTCGAAATCATAGAAAAAAGTCATAGTATAGCATGTCGTCTGAAATCATGAAAAAAAGTCATAGTATAGCATGTCGTCCGAAATCATGAAAAAAAGTCATAGTATAGCATGTCGTCCGAAATCATGAAAAAAAGTCATAGTATAGCATGTCGTTCGAAATCATAGAAAAAAGTCATAGTATAGCATGTCGTCTGAAATCATGAAAAAAAGTCATAGTATAGCATGTCGTCCAAAATCATAGAAAAAAGTCATAGTATAGCATGTCGTCTGAAATCATAGAAAAAAAAGTCATAGTATAGCATGTCGTCCAAAATCATAGAAAAAAGTCATAGTATAGCATGTCGTCTGAAATCATAGAAAAAAAAGTCATAGTATAGCATGTCGTCTGAAATCATAGAAAAAAAAGTCATAGTATAGCATGTCGTCTGAAATCATAGAAAAAAGTCATAGTATAGCATGTCTTCTGAAATCATAGAAAAAAAAGTCATAGTATAGCATGTCGTCTGAAATCATAGAAAAAAAAGTCATAGTATAGCATGTCGTTCGAAATCATAGAAAAAAGTCATAGTATAGCATGTCGTCTGAAATCATGAAAAAAAGTCATAGTATAGCATGTCGTCCAAAATCATAGAAAAAAGTCATAGTATAGCATGTCGTCTGAAATCATAGAAAAAAAAGTCATAGTATAGCATGTCGTCTGAAATCATGAAAAAAAGTCATAGTATAGCATGTCGTCCGAAATCATGAAAAAAAGTCATAGTATAGCATGTCGTTCGAAATCATAGAAAAAAGTCATAGTATAGCATGTCGTCCGAAATCATGAAAAAAAGTCATAGTATAGCATGTCGTTCGAAATCATGAAAAAAAGTCATAGTATAGCATGTCGTCCGAAATCATGAAAAAAAGTCATAGTATAGCATGTCGTTCGAAATCATGAAAAAAAGTCATAGTATATCATGTCGTCCGAAATCATGAAAAAAAGTCATAGTATAGCATGTCGTTCGAAATCATGAAAAAAAGTCATAGTATAGCATGTCGTCCGAAATCATGAAAAAAAGTCATAGTATAGCATGTCGTTCGAAATCATAGAAAAAAGTCATAGTATAGCATGTCGTTCGAAATCATAGAAAAAAGTCATAGTATAGCATGTCGTCTGAAATCATAGAAAAAAGTCATAGTATAGCATGTCGTTCGAAAATATTTAAAAAAGTCATAGTATAGCATGTCGTCTGAAATCATGACAAAAAAGTCATAGTATAGCATGTCGTCCAAAATCATAGAAAAAAAAGTCATAGTATAGCATGTCGTCCAAAATCATAGAAAAAAAAGTCATAGTATAGCATGTCGTCCGAAATCATAGAAAAAAGTCATAGTATAGCATGTCGTCCGAAATCATAGAAAAAAGTCATTATAGCATGTCGTCCGAAATCATAGAAAAAAGTCATAGTATAGCATGTCGTCCGAAATCATTTTTAAAAAAAAAAGTCATAGTATAGCATGTCGTCCGAAATCATAGAAAAAAGTCATAGTATAGCATGTCGTCCGAAATCATAGAAAAAAGTCATACTATAGCATGTCGTTCGAAATCATTTTTAAAAAAAAAGTCATAGTATAGCATGTCGTCCGAAATCATAGAAAAAAGTCATAGTATAGCATGTCGTCCGAAATCATAGAAAAAAGTCATACTATAGCATGTCGTTCGAAATCATTTTTAAAAAAAAAAGTCATAGTATAGCATGTCGTCTGAAATCATTTTTTAAAAAAAAAGTCATAGTATAGCATGTCGTCTGAAATCATTTTTTAAAAAAAAAGTCATAGTATAGCATGTCGTCTGAAATCATTTAAAAAAAAGTCATAGTATAGCATGTCGTCTGAAATCATTTTTTAAAAAAAAAGTCATAGTATAGCATGTCGTCTGAAATCGTTTAAAAAAAAGTCATAGTATAGTATGTCGTCCGAAATCATAGAAAAAAGTCATAGTATAGCATGTCGTCTGAAATCATTTTTTAAAAAAAAGTCATAGCATAGCATGTCGTCCAGTATGTTGTAAAGAAATTCACAGAATTCCATGAAAACCAAACATGTTTTATTCCTTTACAAAATCAACACTGCATACTTTTCAGACAAACATTCAGAAGACATTCTCCATCATCACAATGTTCCTGTAAACATGTTCCTCATTAAAGTTTTTTCTCCTCCGTTGTGTGCAGTGAATCCAGGCGGCTGGGCTCCTGCCTCCGTGCTCAGGGCCGTGGCGAAGAGGGAGTACCCCAAGTTCCTCAAGCGCTTCACCTCCTACGTCCAGGAGAAAACTGCTGGCAAACCCATCTTGTTCTGACGCTCCTACAGGTGACACTAGAGATGACTTACCTAGTTTTGTATTTTCACCTCTGAATCTTTATTCAGTGCACAACCTACAAAATAATAACCTGAATCTTCTTTGTGTTTTTAGTGTTGAGACATAACTGCACATGAGGCTTTGAGGAACCAGTCTCCACAGCAGCAGAGCAGCAGTCAGTCTGAAGTTCCTCTCACTGGTTTTCTTCATCCCAGTTCTTCGCTACGTTAGTTCCAGTAGGGAGGGAGGATGATAATGGTGCCCTCTGGTGGCTGCAATAAAACATCTCTGAGATACAATCATACTGTTTGAATGATTATTCGAGTCAATTGAAACCTGAGAAATTAATATTTGTATTTCCCCTTCTTCGTGATTTAATTGATAAAATACTAAATTAGAAAACCCAGTCAGAGTCTCAGCAGATGAATGCACCCAGCAGTCGGCCCAGTCCACCTCCCCCCGTGACCGTTCTTGCAGCAGCTCCTGACGCCATCGTTCACGCTCATGTAGAAGACTGACTCGTGTCTCTTTCTTACAGATATATTAATATATAAATGTATGTATGTTCTATAAGAAGTTTGTAAAAAAGAAACAAACAGATCTTTGCTAATAGACTGAAATATTTTATTCTTGCCATTTATAGTTCCTACTTTCTGTTGGTCTGTTTCCATAATTAGTAAGCTTTCTTTTTAAGCTGCTAACTTTTGCTAGTAAAACATCACTGATTGGTTAAGTCCCGAGGGCCGTCATCAGCTTGTGACCCCTATGATGTAAGACTTGACCTCTCTGACTCCGTCCCTCTGATGAAGACACCTGTCGCCGGTGCTGATGGAGGGACGAGGCGAGAGGAGATTGTCATATATTTAATGTACAAAACAAACGTCATGTACATGATTTGCCTGGCTTTATACTTGTGTCATTGTAAAATGTTGTCATAGCACATATTTTGATTGTTGAACGAGCTGTAAATAGTGTCACTAACATTTCTCTGAAGATCAGACAGTTTTGACTTGAGCCCAGATGCCTTAGTGTTACAGGAGAGTCTAGTTCAGATGGGACGACAGGTGCCGTCAGTGCACCGATGAAATCACTAGTGAAGTGCCTCATGGCTGAGTTCCCCTTATTATCGTCTCCTTCAGGAGCTCAAATTTGTCCTATAATAATAAATATATTTACTGAATGAATCAACCACAGAGGGCTAGCAGGATATTTTTACAAGTTGTAGTATTATAAAGACTTGAGATACATTTAAATTTCAGTGTGAGCATCGCCGCCTCAACTTACAGTGTTTCTGGTATTTGTTACACGTGCTGACAGGTAAAGTACTGACTCCATTTTAGGTCTTTGTGTCATGTTTCAGGCTAAATGTTGCTCATACAAATGCAGAGTCCAGAATTAAGTAGGATCTCCTGTTTAAAGGGGTAGTTTGGATTATTTTAAGTGGCACTGTATGAGGTAATCATCCATCGTCAGTGTATTAAGTACAGTCGATGACTGTAAGGGACAGTACCGTTTTTGTCAATGGAGTCTGGCTTTGAAGAGAGCAGAGACAACAGTTTCAGTTTCTGACGACACGGTAAAGTGGTGGAAACATTCAAAATACAGCATACACTGAAACTAATACATTTTTTTGGGTGGCTAAAATTTGTTTTGCTGCCTCCCCCGTCCACAGCAGTGCATTGCTTAGCTTCTGTAGCAGTGCTCCTGTCTGCTTCTCCAAACTGCGGACACACCTTTTACCTCGTACAACCCCCATTTTAAAAACTCCAAACTGTCCCTTTAAAGTACTTTACAGAAACAGTGTGTACAATACTTAATGACGTAGATTATTTGCTCAGCCTGTTGCAGCAGTGTTTGTAACTCTGGACTCAGCAGTCAAAGTTATTACAAAACTTTTTCTGAGAGAAGTTACACTATTTGATTTTCATTACCGTAATCATTTCCCAGACAACACTTAATAAAGTAAAGCATCAGTATCTCTACCTGGACAGCACATCATGTTCTTGGGGTCGTATCTGACAGTTATGCAGCTGTTTCATGTCTCCACTCTTGAGCCTTTGATTTCAGAGCCAACAGCAGCGCGCTGTGTGTGAAGCCAGACGACGCCAGGCTGAAGCTCTGTCACCTAAAACACACGTTTCTAATCCTAGTCCAAGTAACTGAATGTAATTAGAGAAACATTTTTGTAAATAATTTGTTCATACTAATGCTGTGGGATCAACTTACAAATACTGTACTGTGACAGCGTCACACTTCTTCTGCCCTGTTTTAAAAGTGAAATAAATAAGTTTGTCCTCCAGTTTGAAGTGTTTGTTCACATCACAGAAGCACAGAGACATCAGCACATGGTGTTATGCATTTAATTTAAATTAAACATAGTACAATCTTTTCAAATTAATAGCTCAAAGGGACAGTTCACCCCAAAATCAAACCTGGACAGCTCTACACTTAATACTTTGGGGTGAACTGTCCCTTTACAATTAAATATTCTATCTAGAACATGCTAAGGCTCAACTTCTCCATGACATACTGTGCGTAAGGCCACGACTGAGCGTCAGTGCTTTCTCAATAAGAACCTGCAGTATGTGATGTCAGTGACGCCTCCAGTCATTCCACATATACAACGGTGTACCATTAACGTTTATTAAATGAGTTAATATGGCTTTGAGTTTCCCGTAACAACCCGCCTGTAACAATTTATCCAAACAGGTCACTTTGTGACACAAACATCTGTCGGCAGATGCTGTTCTTTCTCTCCTGGAACCAGCAGTTACCCTACAGTATACACAGTATACAGTAGCTCCTGAAAGCCCCACTCCACACACTGCTACTTCCTGTTGTTCAGTGATCACACAGAGAACGGGGGTGTGGTTAGTAGCGGGACGTAATTCATTACAGAGGCAGCCAGATTACTGTTTTAGTAGCTTTCAAAGCCATAGCAGATATTAGCACGACTGCGATCTTTCTAACATGAGTTATGAAATAAGAGAGTGCAGACAGCACCTAGAGGTCCCCGCACATCCACCGGCAAACGGACAGGGAGCTGCAGGTGCTCGCAGAACGGGGGACGCCAAACACTGTCCATCTGCACACACCGCCATGATGGAACTGTTTGGAAATTGGCCGTACACATGCCGCCTTTCTTGCATGCTCAAATTCGTTGTTTTCAATGAGGACGCACGCTCAAACGCCTGAGCGCCTATTTTGCAGACAGCAATGCAGCAGCGCGCACCACCTCATGTGACAAGGAACAACCAATCACAGCCGACAGGATTTCGGGCAAACAGGCTATGATACAGTACGTGTTAAGGTTGCTCTTGAAAGCTGGCGCAGAAAAGGCACAAAAGTAGCGACCTCGCGTTTTCCAGGTGGGTAAAGACGCTGCATGTGTACGTCCCGTTACACAGCTACTGTCGTCTTCAGATGTGAACTGACACGTTACACAAACAGCGCCGTGATTAGGGTCGGGTACTTTCAACGACACCATCGTAGGAACTGCCAGTTACAGATTCATGTTAAAGCAATCGGTGCCATATTTCGCCAGGAGACGGAAGAACTGCAAAGCACCTTGAAGGCCACGGAGGTTTTCCAGCTTTGCCGCGGGCAGACAGGAAGTGGAAGCACTGTAAAGGGGAAAATGCTGGAAAGCCGGCTGCAGAGCTCCGTCAGCTTCCGAGCAAACCAGAATTATCGCTTTATTGGTTTATCTGGTCTATTTTCTTTTCTAATTTAGAAATAGCCTCGTATCACTGTCGTTTGTGATCATGATTTTTAAATTACGTACGGTACTTTCACATATTTGTCCGTTATGTCTAAACAGAGAGCACATGGACGGACAGAGACGCTCTGTGTCGGATCAGAAAAGTGCAGAGGAGCCGAAATGCATGTTGACTGCAGCTTATTCAAAATTACGTTTTTTTATTCCACTAAAGTATCAAGAAATCGTACTCCTGGGTAACAGACGGCACTGGACGCAAAGCGGCATCAGAGTGCACCAGCGCAAGCTTCAAGGATGGCGTATATCCTGCAGCTTCGACTACAGTCATACACATTCTTTTTGTTTTAGAAACAACTTTCTTTTTTAAACGCTGAGAACTAAAATTATATTTAGTCGAACAGTGTGGCTCATCAACATGATCAAGAACGACTGCACCAAAACACACTGGAGTGGGGCTTTAACTCAGGAAGGGTTGTGCAACTGATATCCTGCAACACTGATTTAGTACGACATACATTCAAGCAGAACGTTGGCATTTTAAACTCGAGCAAACATCACCGAGCAAGTCTCCAGCGAGCTTTTGGCAACAGTAGAGATCTCAGACAAATCATGTCGCAGCAGTCTGAAGATCTCACTTCATGCGTTACAGATGAGAAAAGGTGAGAAGAGTTAATCTGGAAGTTTTGTCTTTCCACTGTGTGTTAGGAGAAGCGATTTGCTTTTGGCCGTACGACTCTTAAAGAGGCACAGGATACTCGATCAAGACTTTGCAGCACAGAGGATTTAACCAATCCAAACCCCATCAGTAATTCACAGCTGTCTCTAAGATCAGTGCCGACAACACAAACACGACTGCAGCGATCAGCTGCAGACAAATGGCACAGATAAGGAACCTCACATGTCACATGTCAACCTGAAGAGTCTGACTGCAGTCAGTGGGGCGACACACACACAGACACACACACACACACACACACACACAGACAGACAGAGCTCATGCTGTGGTCTGAATATCAGATTATTAGTCTTCAACGTCTTGATGTCCCACAGCACTCCCTTCAGAAACACGTCATTAGGAGACGATTCGGTCCTCTCAGTTCTCACCGTCAAGTTTGTTCACGTCTGGCCGACTCTGAAGACGAGCCGTCGTCATCTTCTGTCACGCAGCTGTCTTCGACTTTGACAAAGGTTTTTCTGACGGGTTTATTTCACATCTGGCAGACATCGACGCAAGTGAAATATCTGACCTGTTGTGGGTCATGTGGCTTTTGACGAGATGTCCGGCAGCGAGGGCGGCCATCAGGGAGAGCTCGCCTGCCAGCACGGTGGCACAAACCACACGGGCCAGCTGCCGGGCGTTCTCTCCTGGCTGGCTGGAGCTGGTGCCCTGGACACCGAGCATCTGGAGACACAGATAGAAAACAGTGTTACTGATCTCATCAGACTTAAAGTCCAGCAGGTTTATGCTTCCTCATTCATCAGCTGTGTTCAACAGTCAGTCCATGCAGGGTCATCAAGGCCTCCTGCTCTCTAACAATAGCGTCTCACTGTCACATGTCTGAGCATCACTGATGAATTACATGTCATCTGAGTGGTTGAAGCATCAGTCAAAGTTTAACATTGTATTGAGAAATCAAGACGGTATGATTTTCAGTACCATCATAAATACAAGCACTCCTCTCTTTATCAAACACATTGTATGTAGTGCACAGCTTGCGCCACCAGAGGTCAGTCTGCGGTTTCTACTGATGGAGCAGGCAGCTGAGCTAAAAGACACTGCAACAAAGAGTGATCCAGGAATAGTGCCCAGGCCACGGTTACTGCATTAGCAGTGCGTGTAAGGTTGTGTGTTTTTTTGGGTGCCCAGGACTGCACACAGCCTGCCAGCAACGACCAGGAAGGACCAGCACGTTTTCTACATCTGACTCAGTGAATTAAGGGTTTATTTAAACGGTATACAGGTATGAGAAATTAGATACTGCCCAAACCTAGTCTGTTTGTTTTGGAGAGGAAGAGACCACTGAAGATAATTCAGCTCCCAGTAAAAACCTCATGGACATCTGGGTCTCAAGTTATCAGAAAAAAAGGTGAGCACACATTAGCAGGAGCTGGGCGTGTAGATGAACGGAGTCGGAGAAACACTGATTTCTAACGTGAAACTAGGGCTGGTATAATATTGAATTTTCACTACACAATTACACCAATACAAACAAACATAAAAAAAAATTCTACTACTTAAAATAATACTTACAATAATGCTATCAGTCAAAGTCATCTTTCACTTTCTTTATTGTGCATTTTGTCTCTTTTTTGGTGAATAAATTACACCAAAAATACGAGTGTTTGTAGTTGGAGAAAAAGCGAGAATGGAAAGACACCCAAATGATTCAAGAAGCACTGGATTATTTACACGGTGCATTATTAACACGATAATATTCATTTTTTGAATATCACGGTTATTGTTAAAACCAGTCTACCGCGACACTCCTGCGTAAAACTGCAATATTCTGTGTTACGTGTTTAAATCACCGGGTCTGTTAATGGATGAATCAGCTCCCAGTAAAAACCTCCTGAACAGTTAACACCACAGGAATCCTAACCAGGAGAAACTGACTGCAACAGCATTGCTCATGAGACCCATAAAAATTAAATATTGTACAGTTAAAGAAATCCTTTTTTTCCTCTGGTGTACAATCAATGGATTTATAAAATAAAGGACATAACAGCTTGTTTGTTATTTTCACTTAGAAAAACTTTCATTCATTTTGTGACTTTAAACTAGAGTTAACTGAAAAATAAATAACCAAATAATGAATCACAACTTGTCCACTTGTGTAGAGTAAGCTCAGGTGATATTACCTGCAGACAGGCCTGCTGTGGCGGCAGGTTGGTGCCTCCTCCCACAGTGCCCAGCTCTATGGAGGGCATGGTGCAGCTGATGTACAGGTCCTCCCCATCTGGACCAGCAGCCTCCATCTGAGTGATACAGTTGGAGCTCCCCACGGTCTGAGCCGGGTCCTGAAACAAGCAATACAGCAACATCACTCAGGGGGTGAGGTGACACACAGCAGGCTTTGGATAATTAGAAATCCAGATGGTGTGATTCAAACACCGTCAAAAATGCAGACATTTCTCTATTGAACTGATACAGAGACTCTGTATTGAGGTGATGTAGTGCACAGCATGTGCCACCAGAGGTCACTGCTGTCAGAACAGGCAGCTGAGTTAGTTCAATTTTTACATGCGTCGAGATTCTGCCTTGAACGATGCGAGCATCGATGTGGAAAACTCATAATCGCTTTTAATTTTATTTTTATATTTATTTTTCAAATTACCGTAACTCCTCAACCATTCATGCTATTGACGTAATTCTAACTGATTCTGAAAGCTGAGAAGTGGAGCTTTCCAGTGATATATGGTACATTACGGTAGTGACGTCATTACCTGTGAAGGAGGGGAGGGAAAAGAGCACAGCAGGAGGAGAGTGACAACTGACGAGGAGAGTTTTAGTGGAGTTGGGTGGCGCTTTCTTTGTAAATAATATTTAGTGTTGTAAACAACAGTATCTGTGGTTTTTTGAGAGCTTTTTGGCCGTGTTTTCACCATAGTTCGTAGTTTTGCCATCGTTTGTCTTTTTTGCAATAGTTCGTGTTTTTATAGTTCATAGATAGTTATAGTCATTGGGAGAGTTATTCGGCCAGCACCTGTCAATCAATTATGTGTCTCTAACATTGGTCTCTAATTGTCTGCTCTTCTGGAGGGAATCCCCGGTGGACCACGCCTCCAGCCCGCCCTCCTCTGCTGCTGTTCGGCGTTCCCCCGCTTGCAGGTCGGCCGGCCCTCTCGCTGTCGTCGTTGGTTTCGGCCAATCACTGCTTCGCTGGCCTCTCGCTGAACCTTCAAAAGCTGCACGCAGTCAAGAGCAATGGCGGCTGTGATTTAATCTGAGCAGTCCGCCTCGCTCCTTTGTATTTTGTAGTTGCCGTGATCTCTGTCTTAAGTGTGTGTATCTGGGGAATCACAGGGCATTAGGACATTGTTTCTTAGCGTAGCCACATATCGTTGTGCACCCATGTAATTACTGTATGTATAGATCACTAGATTTATGGGTGTCGGTTTGCATGTTGTTTTATTTGGCAGGTAAGTTGTAGAGCAGACAGCCAGATTGCTTTGTTGTTCTGGGTGGCCTTCCACCACCACTAGGTAAGTCAGCTGGGGTGTTTATTTGGTGACAGGTAAGAGTTTTGTTTTAATTGTTTTATGGTTTGCCGTCACCCGCCGCCCTTCCCTAAGTTTGTTTTATTTAAATGTAAACACCAAGGCTCTTTTTGTGAAACCCAAGCTGTGGGAGCCTCCGAGCAGGTTTTTCTTTCCTGTACCGCTTTCTTTATGAAGCGTAGCTTGTATTGTTTTGTTTTTTGCCTGAATAAAACAGCAGATTGCCTTGTTCACTTATTTGTTTGGTTTTATGTTGCTTCCCTTACGCCTAGACATCTACTGGGTTGTAACAATGTATTCCCAGCTTAAATTTTCTTATTGGCTCGTTTCAGAATCAAGAATCGTTTTATAATCGAAATCGTTGCCCTCGGAATCGGAATTGAATCGAATCGTGAGGTGTCTAGAGATTCCCACCCCTACTAGGTACTGCAGCTGCCCTTCAAAAATTATGCACACAATCGGGACTTGCATTATACCCTGAACTTTGTCCCCCTTGCTGTTATATCTGTTAACTTGGAGATTAAACAAATTCCACATACTGAGCTCGCCAGAGCCAGAGATCAAGCTGGAGAGATCTGCAGCTGACTTCTACTTTGTAATGTGTGTAGTTTAATTTTATAGTTTTAACTGCACAGATATAGTTATACACGGTTATTTTTAATACTTATGTCCTGTTGTTGTTTATAACATTCACTTAAGCGCCTGGCAGCAACATCAGAGAGACAGCATGGACATACTGCATTTTTTACATCTGAATGAAATAAGGATTTACTCCACACATTATTTGTAAAATGCAGACTTATAAACACTGAGTGATCATTTACCTGTCCACAGGCGATGTAGATGGCTGCTACAATGTTGGCAGCATGAGCATTAAAGCCCCCGATACTGCCGGCCATGGCCGAGCCCACCAAGTTCTTGTTGACGTTCAGCTCAACAAGAGAAGTCGTGCTGCTCTTCAGCACCTACGGACACATTCATGGGTGGTTGTAGTGAGAAATGAAGGATTTAATTAAATAAACTGTGAGCTGATGCCTGATACAGGACTGGTTTTAGCGAGCGAAGAGGTAAATCCACTGTTACAACTTCAATGCAGACAGAGGAGTTTAGTTTTAGTTGTCTTTACCTCTCTGACCACCTTGGCAGGGATGACGGCCTCACACACAGCAGACTTCCCCCGGCCCATGATCCAGTTAATGGCAGCAGACTTCTTATCAGTGCAATAGTTGCCACTGACCGACAGCACCTCCACGTCTGGATGCTGCTGCTTGAGTCTCTGCAGTGCCTGCTCAGTCCCCTGAGGAGAAACAGCACACACAGACACTTGTCAGTATTTACAGCTCTGCAGATACAAGGCAGGAGCAAAAGTTGCATTTAAATCGACTGCTGTGCAACATTTGGTCGTACCTTGGAGAGCATGTTCATGCCCATGGCGTCTCCTGTCTGAGACTGGAAGCGAATGTACAAGTTCCTCCCAGCTAAGCCCACCAGCAGCTTCTCCAGACGGGCAAACCTGCAGAGAGCAAATATTCATTCATGATCTGCACCTCCTCCAAAACTATGATAACATTTAATAGACCAAATCACCATGATGTCACACTAACAACAATCATTAACGGGCTGACAAGATGTGAAATCTGCAATCTTGTTTATTTTTGTTGTCATTTTCAGTTGTAACTATAGAGTTTTAAGAGAGAGAGTTTCACACAAGGGTTCGACCTATCTGACATTTCTGTGCTTATTTTATGTGCCGTGCTGCTTCGCTATCGTCTTTGATAAAATAATCTACTGGCACAGAAACTAAGCGACGTACTGCTTGTGGAAGGGTGCCGCAGCAAAACATATTTTAGTCACCTGAAAAAATCTATACCAGTCACAGTGAACACTAGGCTGGGGTTTTGTGGAATAAATGCAGTTGCTGAATATGACTGTGCTTAGGGCAGGCCTCTTCTGAACTGGTTCACGATGGAGCTGATGAAAGCGCACAGGAGTCAAGTGGACTGTAACTATTTTGTGTGCGGTTAGATCCACAACTGAAACGACAGCCGTCCTGTTTTTGGCCGAGTGAGTGAGTGCTTTGTGTCACAGCGTTTCCACCGACCTGCTGGTCATGTCGAAGGCCTCTTTGATGATGCTAAATCCGTCAGAGGTCTCCAGCCAGACTTTGACCTCTGCGGCTCGACACGCTGAGGGCAGCCTCACCACAGGACCCCTGGTCATGCTGTCAGCGAGGATCCTGCTGCGGCAACCCCCGCTCAGCTGGACAGGAAGAGAGAACAGAGTCAGAACAGCACGTATATACACACACACAGTAAACAACAGCTACAGCCAGACATCCCTCACTTACAGAAAGCGCCCTGCATCCTCTGTTAGTGCTGGCTACCAGGCAGCCCTCTGTGGTCGCTAAGGGAATGTAAAACTGCTTCTCATCCAACAGGAGAGGACCAGCCACTCCTACTGGCACCGGCATGTAGCCGATGACATTCTCACAGCAAGTGCCCATCACCTACAGGGCAACAACACAGACTCAATAAACACAACGCAGCAGCTGCAACATGGACACAAACATTTTATCTGCTGGAAATATAAGAAAATCAATGTAGATCAGACGCCACAGAATGTGAAAGAGGTCCATGCTGCTGGTACCTTAGTGTAGTCGTAGTCCTTATAAGGCAGAGATGCCAAAGCGGAGACAACAGGCAGTTTGGGTGACAGCATTTCCCTCCTGATGGCCACGCCCCTCTCCGGACTCTCCAGGACAGATTCCAGTTTATAGTTCAAGATGTTACGCGAGGACACCAGGTTCATCACTTCTTCATTGCTCAGACAACGGGCGCCCCTCTGGAAAGCAACACAAGCACACCGTTGAGTTCTCAAACCATCAGACTTTCAAGTCCTTCTTCAAGCATTATTTTTTCATTTTAACGGACAGAGCAAATAATTCATTTTCAAACATAAATTCTTATTAAACAAAAGGAAATGATGTGATCACATCTCTTTACAGTGAGGGGTTACTTATCACACTTTTCAGGTATAATTGTTATTTCAAGTATTCTGATTGTCTCAAACATGTTTTGTGACACAACAGAAAAGCATCTGCCACTGCCGTCGGTCAAGATCATCTTATTTGCAGATAGGTCGATGGCAGACAACAAGGCGAATACCGCCTGATATACTAGGGCTGCAATGGTATAAGGTTTTCACGGTATGATAACAGTCAATGTCACAATTTCACGGTATTCAGGAATCTGTATTGTCAGTCAAAATGACCCAAACAGGAATTAAAACAGGGGTTATTTTTGGGTTAAACCAAACGTATTTTTACTATATTTAAAACTAAAAGAAAATTTTTAATGGAAGTATGTGTAATAAGTCTCCCTTTTGAAAATAACTAAAATTAAGTTGAGATTTACATCGTACATTAACCGTCAGTATACCTTGAAACCAGTATACCGTTTCAACCCTTGCCGACACCATTGTTCAGCGATAAATCGGTGCATCCCTACAAACTACACAGCAGCATTATGTGGTTCACTTGAAGGACTTTTTAAACACAGTGTGCAAACCTTGTAAAGAGATCTACTGGAAGGATTTCCACCTGCTCTGGCAGCTTACCTGAGGATCTGAGAGGATGGCCATGCATTCTTCCAGCGACCGCACCTCTGAGTTACTTTGAGGAACATGAGGTGTCGGAGCAAAAGAGTCCCCAAAATGTGGAACACAGGGGCCGTTCTCAACCGGGGCTGCAGGAGGCTTTGTTGCTTCTGCTGTGGAGGAAATAGAGACAAAAGTCACGCTACACGACAAAGCAGTTACATCAGAGTTTTTGTTTTTCTGTCTGTGAGTTCCGACGTTACAAAGCTAGCAGGACCAATTATAATCCTCACCCTTCTCTCTGAACGCCGTGTCAGCCTCGGGGGAAAGTTGAGAGTCTGAGACAGCTGGTGAAGCACGGCTGGTTGCTAAGGTAACGTTCCTGGCCGTGTGGGGTTTCAGGGCTGGGAAGTCTCTCCTGCAGCAGTCTCCTGCCAACCTCGGCTTGTGGGTCGTGGGAGAGCTGATAATGGGACTCATGAGGGACAGGGAGGACTCGGCTTCCGTTTGCTCAAAGAAGACGTACTTCACAGCGAGCAGCAGGGCGAGACCAAGAGTTATCACCTGCTCCAGGTCCATACTGTTGGGAAGTGAGCGGAAGTCATGCATCAGTAAGTTAACGCACAGGGGTCAATAACAGGCAAATGTATTTATGGACTGAGCGGTGCTTTTACCTGGTGCGCTTCAAAGGCCACACGGTGCCACCAGAGTCCAGTCTCTTCGCTATGGGCCCCTCCGCTGAGCGGTTATGACCTGGATGCTCAGCTGCTAGTCGAGTGTGAGCATGAACCAAGGCCAGGCCCAGAGACTGAGGAGGACATCGTGTAATAGATATCTCAGTTAGATCATTACAAGCTTCATTAGTCTTATTTCAAAAGCCACCTTTAGACTGATGTTTTAAAACAGTGTCCACATTTTAAAACTGTTTTGTTTACAGCTTCTCACCATGATGATTTTAACCCTCTGCGTCACAGGGTTGGGCTTGTTGTCCTCTTCTTCAGCCAGCACACGGGCAAAGTGGCTCAGCTGCCAGATCGGACGGCCCTCACGACTTTCCCTAGAGAGCTTTACACACAGGCAAGCAGCATTGGCACGCACAATTCATTATGACTCAATGCAGAGAGCTCAATTCAGACTATAATTCTTCCACACATTACACATCATCCTTACCTCCAGGACCAGGGACACACATGCAGGGAAGAAGGTCATGAAGACAAAGTAATTGGCGAGGACAGACATACAGCCAAAACAACACATTATCTCTAACTGAGGCACACCTGGAAAACAATCGAAGATAGAGATGATTTAATATTCCACTCAATTCGACACAGACCATTGAATGTATTAATATGAAAGGATAAGGGTACATAGCTGTCACCACTTTGGAGGAAAACAGTTATGACTGTTTCTCACCTGACATTGTGCCAATCCCAATGACCAGACACTCCACCAGAGCATCCAGAGTAAAGGTGGGACCCAGGATGGCCATGCCCTGGGAGATGTTCTCCCTCACCTCCTCCTATACACAAGACACGGACGACAGCACACAGTCATTAACACCCCAATAACGTCCTGTGAATCAACAGATCTTATTTCAGTCACAGCTCAAACATACACCGAAACAAGTTGTGTGTGGCATACCTGAGAGTTTGAGCTGAGTGCAAATTTGGCCAATGCACAGGCTTTGGACAGGTCAATGAGCAGGAGGAAGAACGGCAGGGCTTCACTGCAGGGGGAAGAAACAAATATTATTTCACTGCAGAGGTTTGACACATTGTTGAAAAGCCAAAGAGTTCAACAAGTGACAGTGGCAGTCTTGTGAGTCAAAGTGTCCTCTGTCGCAATGTTAAGAGTTCTATCTAGTGGTGTTTTGTTATATCACCACTGAATCAAAAAACTTTATCTGATTATCTGACAGAGCTGCACACCTCTGATTTTAGCATCATGTCTCTTTAAAAAACACATTGAGAGATCTGCAGTAAGTTTTAACTTGAATCTGTAATCTTGACTCCCACCAGCCAAGAACTGACCATCGACTTGAATGCAAATCATTTTATCCGTTTTATCTCACTGCTATACTACTTGTCTTTTGTTCTCCTACTGTATCCACAATGTGGTAACTGAGGTAAAGCCTAGCTCACATTACACGATTTTGACATCGCAGAGGGTCTTGAGAGCCACCTTGGGTCGGAGGTGAGTAGGCAGATAGTCTGCCACAACGAGTCCTCATGTGTGAACAAGCCTAAGAGCAAGTTGCCCCCTCGTCTGTGACTGGGGCTGGATATCTGGCATGCTAGAAAACTAGAAGTGTGACACGACTGACAAAGAGCATCAGCCAATGAGAGGCGGGATATGTCCCACGTCAGCACGCAGGAGGACGGAGGAAATGTGAGGAAGACAAGCTGCAGGGTTACCAGGTCCACTTATTAGCCGTTTTTTTGTAAAGTCGCTTACAAATATTGGTTAGTTGCAGGTTGCCGTTTTTTGGGCTTGTTTCTAAAGCAGAGTTGCTTATTTGGGCTTGCTCTCTAAACGTTGCCTTCCTCTATATATATATATCCATTGCATCTTTTGGGCTTGTTTCCATAGCCCTGGTTGCTTGTTTCTCTCCCAAGATCTGGCAACACTGATAAGCAACAACAACAATGGTGGCGTCCACAGAATCACAATTAACCTTAACCACAAGCTGGTAGACTCCAACAGCTAGTTTAAACTGGTAACAAGTCAATGACATGTCTACCGAAAAATAAGTAGGCTATATATAGTGCATTGGGAAAACTTACTTTAGACCTGTTAGCTCTTTCCCAAAGAAGTGGATGACCACTGTACTGAAGACAAAGCTGGAAAACACTGTGAACAACCCTGCAATACCTGTAGGAAGAGGGAATGTTGCCAATGTAAATGTACATGACATTACAGGGGTGATACATGAAGCTGTAGCCATTACATTCCCACACTGAACAAGCCTTAACATCCTATTATACTGACCCAGTATATATTTGGACCCCAGTTGTCGCAAATTCTTGAACTGGAAGTAGATATAAACGATGGCCATGCAGCGTGTGATTGTTAGGATGATTATGTCACTGCTGTGGACTTTCTGTAAAAGAAAAACAAGCACAGCCACATGTTCTTGTTAGCACGTCTTGAGCATTACCTACTGTGTGTAAGAATGAGCTGCCACACCCACACCACACTCACTTCCTCGACTTTGGGGCACTCGTTCCAGGTGCACATCTGGTTGCTGGTTGCCAGGTTGTTCATAGACACCAGGCAGACGGTGAGAGCGAGGGTGCCCACTATTACCTCCCATGGGTGGGACGCCACCAGCAGGCCGTGGAGTCTGAACAGACGTGCCAACATGATCTCAGGGTGCCTTCCTGCTACCTAAGGTCACAGCCAAGCCTGATTAAAAAGAAGCATGCCAAGTCATTCCCAATCACACGACAGCACGCGACATTAATTTACAATATTAGGAGATGTATGTTGCCACAAATTGTCGCTGCTATGTCATAAACAGGCGACAACATCAAATCAAAGCCTGACTGCTGTCTGTGTGGTTAGCTTACAGCTGTTAGTACCACAACATAGCCCCTGCTTGGTGGCTAGCTGCCGTGAATGCTAAACTTCAAAATAACGATTAAGTTAATAAATATGTCCACTCACTCACTGACTCACTCTTTAATATGTGTAAAGACAGGTTATATCCGCTACTGACACGCAGGTGGGAGCCGCAGCTCACAGTTGTAAGCTATCCGTTTCTGTTTGCGTTAGTTAGCATTAGCTACATGTTAGCCGTTACTCACAGACGCTAGCGCTAGCATCGGTTAGCATTAGCTACGTTAGCTGTCACACCCGGACTAACTGAAACAGCCGAGCACCAAGGTCACCTCGTCCTTCCGCATTTTATGAACACTCCAACTGATACGGAACAATAAAACCGTCTTAAATTCACCTACTTTTAGATGTAAGCTTCTCCGGGCTCAGAGAGTTCGTCCCGTCATGGCAAGGTCCCTTTCACAATTCGCTGAGCTAGCTAACTTCATCCTGACGCAACGACACGATATGGCGATGCGGAAATGCTGACGTCACGTCAGCGTCACTTGATAGGACGTCACGGGGCGTGGTCAGAGAGGAGGCAGCGGTGACGTCCTGAGCTGTCTCATGTTTTCTGTTGAGAGAAACTCTGGAAATATTATAATAAATACAGTTTAAACAAGTTTATAATAAATTATAACATAAAATGTATCTGATAAAGTTTGTGTGAGAAAGATTCAAGCTGAATATTGATCATAAATGTTATTTCACTTCACTGTGTGTGCACCAAAATATTTTGGATGGATTTGGCCAATTTTCTAAAACGGAAACTTAAGATAAATTTTTTAATAAATTTATTTTATGTAATGCTATATTTTAGTAAAAATACGATTGAAAACAACATAATACAACTTTTTATTATGTTTGGATAATTTCATATTCATGAGAAAGCCATAAACCAAACAGACTTCCCTGCACTTTATTAACAAATTTCAACAATATACCACCATGTTATCTAATGTTAAGAACAAAAAATAAAGGTATAATAAATGATTATTATATGATGCATATTACACAAATTCTGACATAATGAAATTAATTTTAAAAAATACTATTATTATTATTATTATCATTAATAATAATAATTTTTTAAATTATTATTATTTCTTTTTTAATTTTTGTCTTTTTATTTTCTGTTTTCTGTCTATATGTATTTGTTTTTACTTTTATAAATTAAGTTTTGCACAAGAAAAAAAGTTAAAAAAAAGAAAAGGTGAACGTGAAGAAGCTCAGAGAGAAAAATGATGACATTACATTTTTAAAACTTTTATTTATGTTTGATGCAATTTTATCAGGCTATGGATATATAATAAAAATGGATAATAATAATAATTACAATATTTATTATTTTTATTAGTTTGTTTTTAGTTCAGTTTTCTGTTGTCTATGTATCTGTTTGTACATTTGTAAAATTAACTTTTGCATAAGAAAAGAAAGTAAAACAAAAGGTGAAGAAACTCAGAAAGACAAAAATAATGACATTAAATTTTTTTAAACTTTTATTAATTGTTTATGCGATTTTATTAGGCTGTGGATATACAATACAAATGTATTGTTATTATTATTATTCTTATCACTATTATTGTTATCATTATTATATTAGTCCTTTTTTATCTTCTTATTTTGTGTTTTCTGTTGTATTCATGTATCTGTTTGTATTTTTGTAAATTAACTTTTGCACTAGAAAAGAAAGTTGTTTTTAAAAAAAGAAGTGAATGTGAAGAAACTCACATTCTCAAAAAAATGCATGATGCATTTGGATGTATAATGTCAGAAATCTTAGGGATACACAATATTGCATTTTTTTCTGATATCTGATATAACAAGTTATTTGGCTGATAACTGATACCAATATTGATATATCCACTTTTTCCCCTCCTAATGTCATTAATCATCAAGTCTCTCCTCATGGAATAAACATTATATCATACACACTATCATACACTTAATGTATGTGATATTTATTCAATGTGTAAAATAAGATAAAGCATGCTGGCTGATTCTGATCATTCATTTCAAAGCCAGTATCGGCCGATCCCAAGGGAATGCTGATATTATTGTGCATCCCTAATATATATGTATAGATTAATATATTTTGGGAAAGTTCATAGGTTACAGATTACTAAAAAAAACTTTGACTCTCTGAGGAGTCAGACAGGTCGCAGTACTTTTTCAATAGAGCTAAATGAATGGAAAATAAGAGAATGAATGGATGGATAATACAATAATAGTTATGTGTAATTTAATTACATAATTTTGTTACATGTCACTAGTCAGTCCCCAACACTGACCACAAGTATAATGTTATTTTATTTTTCATTATATTTCCTGAACTATTTTGTGTTTCAGACTCTCTTGTTTTTCAGACATATTTAATGAGCATGTTGACAGAGCCTGAGATCTAGGATTTTCATTTTGCCATCAACTGCTCCTCTGTAATTCAAAAAATGAATACTTGATGTCATTATTATACATTATCTTGGATATCAAACTAATATCAAAACCTAGGGGGTTTGAAGTCCAAGTCATTTGCAATCACAAGTGACGACAATCTAGTTTTAAGACTTTAATTTATTTGGGTGGTTGAATAATCAGAATCATCTCTATTATTTATTTGTTTATACACATACAATGAATTTGGTTTTAAATTGCTCTCAATGTACATAAGCACAGTTCAGTAACAGACAGATTCTCCATCCAGTGAATATCAACAAGCCTGCGCCGGACGAATTTTCATATTTGAGACCTATGCAAACTACACCTGTTTGCTTCACTGTGTTTCATCAGGCTGCTCTGTGCTCCTCATGGTGTGTTGACATTTGATTCTTATCTCAGTTCAGTTTAATCAACTGGAACATGTTCCTTCATTGTAAATAAGAAGTAGATAACGCTGGCTATATGGCTCCAAAGTTCAGACTTTTACAGTGTCACGCAGTTCCTTGGGGAAACACATAAAGCAGTATTTGGACTTGTGCAATAAAACACACCTTACACATAATGGTTTCACCCACGCTCAGTGGTTCAAAGGTAAACTAGGTCTTAAGAGCCACATGGCCACATGTGGTGTGTTGCTGGATGTGTTGAGCCAGGGGAAGGCAACCTGTGGCTCACTGCGGCTTTGACAAAAAATTATATGGACATGACTTTTTTTTTTTAACATCTTAATCATAATTTTTCATTGTTAGTGTTGTAGGCCTAAAGAAATCCCTTCATTCTCCAAATGTAAAAATTTGAAGCCTACCTACCGAGTAAAAAACATGTTTTAACATTCCATCTAAATCTGCCTGGCACCTTTTCCTTGAAACTTTGCCAAACCTTGACAGCAGTAGCTCTGCAGAGTTCAAGTAGTAAATGATCATAAATGGTGTCCTGCAGTCACCTTGTGGTAAAACAGATTAATGAATGCTCATTTAGACTATTAGTATAGACTAATTTAGACTTAACAGGCTATGTTAACTTCAAATATGTTTCTATTTTTGGTCGAAAATGACAAGTAAAGGTTGCTGACTCTTTGTTGGGGGAACGTAAGAGTTTGAAGCAGCTCAGCATGTGTGGTGAGGACTAAACTCAGTGACAGTAGAATCTGTAAAGTATGATCCTGGTGATGTAACAGCTACATGGAAACTATTCATACACACAGTATTTATTCTTTGCTGATAAAACATGACAGTAACTACCAGTGCACTGACTTTAAATAGTCTTCAGGTAGCAAGAAGCCACTAGGGGTCCCCGTTGAGTCTGCAGGTGCTCTGCTCCTTTCTCACTGTGGTGGCTTGAAAGATGAATTCACAGAGAGCAAGTTGTCCTTCGGAGTTTTATCGCGAATGAACATGAAGTTTCATGCGTCATAACATCAGATCCCTTATTCTCACCCTTGTTTTTACCTAGTATTTCATAATATATCTTAAAAATATAGATATGACTGTGTGTGTGGTCGTGAAAAATGATGTGATGAGCTTATGCTAGTGTGCCTTGGTGCATGTGTACATATTCATATGCTGTCGGTACAACAACGCAAATTGATGTTTGTTTTCCCTCAACAACAAACACACGCGGTTGGGTTTAGGAAAAACGACCAGGGTTTGGCTTTAGAATCGTACGGGACACAAACACTGTTCTCTCAGGTGAAAGTCGTGGTTGTTGGACCCATCTACCACCCCTCCCGCCCACTCCAGTTGGACTTTTGCTGCCTTAACTTTCGTCCTTGTCCTGCTGCGTTCCCCCCTGACGCCACCAGGTGCCGGTAAACTATAACGACAAACGTGTGCGTATCATGCCGATGTTAAAGAATGCCTTTTTTCGACACCGCAAGTCACTTCCCAAGCACCGGATTTCGGCGACTTTGGAGTGAGACCAGGCACAATGTTCAGTGATTATTTGTACATGAAGTTACATGCATCATAATATAATAATATCCCTTAGTCTCAACCTTGTTTTTACCTAGTATTTATTTACATATATCTTTAAAACATAGTTATAAATGTGTGTGCTGTTGTGAGAATGATGTGGTGAGGTTGTGTGAGTGTGTGTTGGTGCATGAGTACATATTCATGTGCTGCTGACTGGATTGCTCCCACAAAGTTTGTTGTATAACATACATTGAGAATAAAGGATCTGTCTGTCTGTCTGTCTGTCTGTCTGTCTGTCTATCTTTCTATCTATCTATCTATCTATCTATCTATCTATCTATCTATCTATCTATCTATCTATCTATCTATCTATCCCTTCACTGTTTCATCCGCCGCTTCACAACCTTACATTTGTCAGTCTGTCTGCTGAGAACAAAACGTTGAATGCTGGAATCTAAAACTAAGCTTCTAATAACAGCGTCTGTAAAACAGCAGCTGAACACTTTCACACAGGAAGCAGAGAAGACAAGGCAGTCATCATAAATCATTACGTGTATAAACTGCCATAACACTAATATATGACTTAATTATACTTCCTGTTTTATCTTTACATCATCTACTTTGTCTACTTTCCTGGTTCCTCACCTGCTGAGTTAGTGTTAGGATTCCTTCCGTGTTCATTGTATCAGGAGCTGAATTACCCACAGAGTCTCTTTCTCTCCAAAACAAACACACCAGGTGATTTAAACTAGTAAAAACACTGAATAGACCACTTCATGTAACAAATCTCTGATGTTATTTGACATGTTGGAGACAAGCTGCTACAAACACCTGCTAATTTGTGCTCACCTTTTTTCTCTGATAACTTAAGATCCACTCATTCAGGAGGTTTTTACCAAGAACTGAATTATCCACAGAGGTCTCCATCTCTTCACAACAAATGGACGACTGAAGAGATTAAAACTGGTGAAAACACTTAATAAAGCAGTTTCATGTTGTAAAAATATCAGTGTTTTTCCCCCCGGTCTCACTCTGGAGTCATCACAAACTGCCGCTTGGTCAGTGACTTCTGGCATCAGACAACAAAAGCTGTCCTTTAACGTCCGCATGATACACAGCTGGTCGCCATTATTGTTTAACAGCGCTTGTCTGCATCAGGGGGAAACGTGTTGGGAACTTGGGACAACAACTAAAGTTAAGGCAGCAGAAGTCCGAGTAGGGTGGGTGGGTCCAGCAGCCACCGACTTTCACCAGGGAGGCCGGTGTTTGCTTTCCGTAAGAGTGTAAAGCCAAACCCTGTTCTTTTTTCCTAAGCCCAACCATGTGCCTGTTGGCAAAAGGTAACCATGTGCGTTTGTTGTTGAGGGAAAGAAATGTCAATTCACAGTGTTGTACCGACATAGTGCTTTTATTTTGAAAGAGACTGTATGCAAACTGTACATTTACGGTGAAAACTGAAGTGTATTTTGAAAGAAGACGATACATGTAACAGGCTGAAGTTGACACAGTGAGAATGTGTTGGTTGGTCTTTTTGTACAGTGCACTCTTTGTATCGGCACTCCTTTAATTTTTTTATTGCAACTGCTGCACTTCAATTTACCTCGTAATTAACAAGGTTATATTTCATCATAGGCTACCTCTCTGAGCTGACCTTTGGAGCCAGAAGAACCTGTTTAACCCCGTGATTCACCTCCCCTGCCTCATTCCTGTTCATTTTAAATGCCACTTAGGTCAAATATCTTAGTTGATTTCTTTAAAAGAAAATGTGTTATTGATGATTAATGCCTTTCAGTTTACACACCCAGCACAATGAATGGGTGGAGACATCTCCTCTGTATCACTAGATCAACAGGTTTTGCCTCCTCCTCATCCTCAGAGGCCCAGTCTCTCCTGACTGACTGACTGACTGACTGACTGACTGCATTTCCACAGGCACAAAAAGATTCTTGAGATTCTCTGAGCTTCAGTGCTTTAAGCTTTACAGTCCTCTCTGTCTTCCTTTAGTGAGTTCAGGTGACTCCAGCCACGAGGTTTCCATTCATCCTCTTTAATCAGATGCGATGTCCGCTTAGGAGTATGTGTAATTTACGCGCAGCTCTATTCGCGCACTTTTTTCCACTTTCACAATATGCATCGTGTAATAACAGTATTTGGTCAACATGGCTGGTGAACTATCAAACACCAAACAACATTTTTACAGCTCTTATCTCTAATTAGTGCAGTTAGCAGCTGAGCCCCTCCCTCTTTCCGGGTTATTTGTGAGTGCGCAGCGCTGTCCCCTCCTGTACGGCACACACAGACCTGCAGCAGGCTGACTCTCAGAGCGCTTCTTGACCCTCTCAATGTTCTGGATCACCATGTGGCACATTAAATCTCTTGACACGATTAATGGAGAGCGTGTTGAAGTTTTCAAACGATGTGGAACCACTGGTGCGTAAAGAGTGGACATGGCACGGAGGATGAATGTCCACTCTTCTTATCTCTCCTGACATCGGTAAGTTTCTTTTTTGCTCTTGAAACGATTCATTATTAAGAGGCTTTATTGTCTGAGCTGTAAACTCAGAAACTGGTTTATAAAATCTGAATTTATCCTCGTTTTTACAACTTTCAGGGTGTGACTTGATGAAACATGTTGTCGGCGTCTGGCAGACCGGTACCTGGAGCAATGTGAGTGTGTATTTGATCATGATAGGCTACAGTAAGGCCGTAACCATGGAGACAACACTGGGGGGAGGCAACTCATTTCCTACTTTATTACATTATTTATTTATCAGAAGGAAGTCCAGCTACACAGTATACAATATGAATATGAAGTAAGACTTCACATATCTGACACATATAAGATAATAAAGACATTAAAGGTCCGGTGTGTAGGCGTTAGAGGACATGTTGGCAGAAATGGAATATAATAAAAGAAGTATGTTTTCTTTAGTGCATCATCAGCTTAAAATAAGAAAGGTTGTGTTTTCACAACACCTTCTCACACCGATCTCGTCACGTATTGACGCTTGATCATGGACCTTCATCGTCCAGAGGCGTCCAAGGTACCCTGGGTGTGTTGGTTGTTGACGTCCTGGGACGGGTGAAAGCTGGTGTTTGTTGGACTCATCCACCACCACTCCCACTCACCCTAGTTTGGCTTTCATTGCCTTAACTTTCGATCTCATCGCGCGGGGTTTCCCCTGATGCCACAAGCACTGTTTAAGCGTAACAGCGACTGGGCGCGTATCACGCCGACATGTCTGACGCCACAGCTCGCTGCCCAACCGACTTTGGAGTGAGACTGCTGGGTTCATTTTAATTACCTTAGAATGAGCTGTTTATATCGATGGAGATCACCATAATGCACTGCCATGTTTCTACAGTAGCCCAGAGCAGACAAACCCAGCACTGGCTCTAGATAGGGACGTTTGCGTGTTTTGCGTCAGCCACTGCAGTGAGCAGCCCCTCTGCACCAAGCAACGTCAGAAAAGTCTTTTAACCTGACACTGCTTTATTTTGTGTTTTTGTGGCTTAAATCACCTGCTGCATTTGTTTTGGAGAGGACGAGACCTCTGTGTATAATTCGGTTCCCAGTAAAAACCTCCTCAACATCTGGATATGAAGTTATCAGAGTAAAAGGTTAGCACACATAAGCAGGCGCTGGGTCGGCAGCCAGTCTCTGAAATGCCAAACAGTGCTGAACAAACACTGATTTGTTACGTGAAACTGTTTTATCTTTTTTAACCAGTTTAAACCACCGTGTTCCTTTGTTTTAGAGAGGGAGAGACCTCTGTTAATAATTTGGCTCCCTATAAAAAAAACCTCCTGAACATCTTGATCAGAATTAACGTGAGTACAAATTAAGTTATCAAAGAAAATAGGTGAGCACATATTGGCAGGTGCTTGTCCAGCGACCTGCCTCTGACACATCAAACAGTAGTTGGGTTTCCATATAAATGTATTGAAATTTTTTAGCGAATTTTGTGAAAATGTGCAAAAGAAAATGCGAATTAATGCCCGTTTCCATTTGTTTTGCGATTATTGGGAGTCAACAGGAAGAGCAGTAGGTGGCTCTTCTCGTGAAAAATGAACAAAATAAAAACACCCCCGTAGAAGAGTGCGCCATGAGATGACGTCATAAGAGAGCGCCCACTGTAAACGACAACACACTCAACTGACACTCAACAACTGACCATGGACAGATTCCTGATTAACCTGTCGGCTCTTGGGAGAACTCTGGTTAGCATTTTGTGAGCGTTCACAGCGTACCTAGCCATGTTGAAGAAGAGACGGCAAAGAAGAAGTTTAATGTTAAGAGTACTGTCGGAAATAGCTGGAAGGAGACCACCGCGTCGTTCTCCGTGTGTATGGGAACGTAGGCGTGTGAAGGACTTTTGGGAAGTAGTTGTCCAGCAGCATTTCACTCACGAACTCTGACTGAAACATTTCCATATGTCAAGGGCCACATTTGAGGATCTGTGCCGGTACGTCATCGCAAAACCTGTTTCCATAGCAAAAAGTCGCATTTTCCTTTTATCGATACACTGACAAATCCACGCCCTCCATCCAAGTTTTTTTTCCACAATTTTTGAAAATGCAAATAAAAATAGGTGGATGGAAACCCCACTCGTGTCAGAGAAACTGCATTGTAACATGTTCCATGTTTTTACTGGTTTTAATCACCTGGTCTGTTTGTTTTGGAGAGGAAGACACCTCTGTGGATAATTCAGCTCTTGGTAAAAACCTCCTGAACAATGAACACGGAAGGAATTCTAACCAGGAGACCTTTCAGCTGTTTGCAATCTGCAATCCTGACCGCTGAATGCCACTAAATCCTTCACACTGTTCCTTTAACGTCAGCTGAACGTGCTCTTGAGCCATGTTCTGCGGGGGTACGGCAACACCACTTGGACAAACCACATACAAAATCAGTAGTACTAATAGGCAGATAGCAGTTATGCTAATGATTGTTGCACTGTTTGTCTCCCATAAAAAAGTATTTGCCTCTCTAGCCCCCAGTGTTTGTTATAATTACTGCCTTAGGCTAGAGTACACTTTAGTGAAATTTAAAAAAAAAACTTTCAGGTTTCAGTTTCTCACTTAAGGTGTTAGTGAATGCAAAATCAGAGTTTCAGTATCTGCTTCTTCTCATCACACATTGTTTCCTCTCATCACAGAATGAATACGAGATGGGCATTACTGAGACTAAGAAGAAAACCATTCATTCCTTCACTGCTGACTGTGTGTGTCCTGCTATTGCTCAGTGTCAAGTACAGATATGTCCCAGAGTCTGTATCTCTGACAGCAGCGTTACATGACATCCAGCTGTTTCACAAACACAGCATTAACTGTTTGGCTATATATGACATGGACCCAGTGGAGGTGGCCAAGTCGCTGATCATCAGACGGAAACACGTTGTGGAGGACAAGGATGAAAGTCTAGTTAACCTCACCTCAAACTGCTCATTATTCATCAATTCCAGAGGTTATGATAACGTGTGTGAGTCGGAGGAGGAGAAAGCCTTTCCTCTCGCTTACTCGCTGGTTGTCCATAAATATGCATGGATGGTAGAGCGGCTCATCAGAGCGGTGTACTCGCCCAGTAACATCTACTGTATCCACTACGATCAGAAGTCTTCAGCTCAGTTCATCTCAGCCATGGAGGGTTTGGCTCGCTGTCTGCCCAACGTCTTCATCGCCTCCAAGCGGGAGTCTGTCTTCTACGCCAGCATCAGCCGATTGAAAGCCGATCTCAACTGTCTGTCTGACCTTTTGGAGTCAGAGGTCAAATGGAAGTACGTCATCAACCTCTGTGGTCAAGATTTCCCCCTCAGGTCCAACATCGAGCTGGTGTCAGAACTTAAGAAGTTAAATGGAGCCAATATGCTGGAGACGAGCCGACCCAGTGAGCAAAAGAAGCAGAGGTTCAAGTTTCACTACAAGCTGAAGGACGCCAGCTTTGAATATCATAAACTGCCAGTGAAAACAGAGCAGTTAAAGACTCCTCCGCCACACGGTATCGAGGTGTTCTCCGGTAATGCCTACTTTGTCTTGTCCCGGGACTTTGTTGTATTCATGAACTCCTCAGTTGTGGTGAAGGATTTCTTGGCGTGGTCAGATGACACCTACTCTCCAGACGAACATTTCTGGGCCACACTTGTGCGACTGCCAGGTGTGCCTGGAGAGGTGCCCAGATCCCAGCCTGATATCACTGACCTGATGAGTAAGACCAGGCTGGTGAAGTGGCACTACCTGGAGGAGAAACATTACCCACCCTGCTCGGGGCAACACGTCCGCAGTGTTTGTATTTTTGGTGCAGCGGAAATGCGTTGGTTGCTCAACTACGGTCACTGGTTCGCCAATAAGTTCGATCCCAAAGTGGACCCCATTCTCATTCAGTGTCTTGAGGAGAAGCTGCAGGAAAGACAAAAGTTATTTCAATTAGCAGCAACTCACAACTGTCCAAAGGGTTGACCAGAGGCTACAGCATACTGTAGAGCAGCAATGACTGTGTTTATAAGCACAAAATATTCTGGTTTTTGCCAGAAAGACAAAAAAAGACAATACTCCTACAGAGCTGTTTACATGGCTAATGGACATGAATACTCCACTTATATCCCCATGTACATGCAGCCGTGCATACTCCAGCCATTTTGTTTCTTTGCATCAAAATAGGATTTTCTCAAAGTTTTCCCTCCCTGGTGGACTTATTCAACTGTGTGCCTCCCTCTTACATTCCTTTAGCCACCTTCTTGAAAAGGTTGGCGTTGCAATATTTGCACATATACAAAAACCTGTTGATATCCAATTCTTTCATAATGTTTAAAAGTAGATGTGTTTCTCCCTCCAACCAGAAACATGGGCGTTTTTTGGCATGCATCTCTACCCCGTCTTGCAAACTGTTGGCTAGTTGGTTTACGTACAACGCACAGAGCTGACCGTAAGGAGGCAACAGGTAGTGAGTCACAACCTGCAGTAAAATACATGTCCAAAAAAATGTTCTTAAATGCTGAATGATATCGGCCTGAATCATGTAGGGATGTCAGCCGATAACCGTTAATTGGTTAACCGCTGAGAATATTTTTGACCGGTTACTCACGTCAGTCTGCTGGTTACCTTTACGTATTTTCTCATCAGCGGTGACACAGATGTAAGTCTGCACCTGGTTTATTGTCCACACAGGCTGCAGTGAGAGTCTCTCTCCATGGGATATTTAAAAAAAACACCTTTACACATTTAGTCCTTCTCAGGCAAGCTCAGGGGTTTAGTGTTGCTGTAGCGCACAGGAACGACACTCCATGATATTTTGTATTTTGTTTTGTTTTGTATTGGAAGATCCACTCTTTGATAAAAGTGTACATCATCTAAGAGAGACAATAAAAACTAAAGTGATGGTCAAAGATGTCACATTGAAATTTAAGGTGTGTTGATGGATTCAGGTCTTCAACTCATGCATTTAGTAACATTACAAGTTAACGTTCCACCTTAAAAACCACCCCTTTCTGTGGGTGCGTTTGGTAATACTTCGATAATAGCTAAGTGGTTTGAAATGCAGCGTTAAAGCTCACTGAGTCAGTGGAGCGCCACACTAAAGGAAGGGACATGCTAAATGATAGCCAGCTGTTGCGTTGCCGTGTCTCGGCCAAAAAGTTGCACATGAACACACCGCAAAGACCACAGCCGACAGCCAACCAGCACATACGTTCAGCGCCTGCATGAGAGGAAATCATTTCACACCAGAAGACGGCGGTAGTCTGTATTTGTTATTGAAAAAGGGAAACTTGAGGACTGTCCTGATGCTAGTTAGCCATTTAGCACATCAACAACAAAATTCAGTGTGCCAGTGACCAAAAACACAAACCATCATGAAACATTTCTGCTAAAGAGCTCAGTGGCAAAAAAACCCATTTTTTACCTTATATAACAAGTTTGTTTCAGTCTCACCCCCTCTGGACTTTAGTCTTTTGTTTACTTTCCTCACTTCTGTTTCTCTTCTTGTGCGCTGAGCTGAACTGACAGAGTGAGTTAATTTACTGATGGGCTCTGCCATCGCCGTCGCTGATTCAACATACTGAGTCGGCCAAAAAAAAGCAGACAGGGGCTGATGAGGTCCCGCATTGACTGGGGCAACAGATGCTCAGCAACAGCCCAACACTGACCAACAGCCCACAGTGAGTTTGGCGTGTTGTGGCCTTTACTGGGACATCATCATGTTCTGCATAAAAGTATTTGGTGACACTAATCTTGGGCATCCAACTTGAAACTGTGCTGATTATATCGATGTTCTGCTTTTTTTGTCTTGAATTATAATGTTGATTGCTGTTCAAACAAAACCAGGCATTTGATGTGTCATCGTCTTGGGTTTTTGGCATTGAAACTGTAATAAACAAAACAACATGGCATTGTGGAGATGGTTTCTTTCTTACTATAATCAGTGTAGCATTTTTATAGGCACTTTAAGAGCCAACATGAGTGTGGTGCTGGTATTTTGAATCATAAGGATCAGCTCACCAAATTTATTACAAAAGACATTCTCACTTATCTGTAGTGCTGTGTAGCCTCACATATGTTTCTTTTATTTGACCAGGTTTTAACATTTAAAAAAAATAAAATAAATTCATCATTCATTGCACTATGTTGTGCAACCCTGTGCTGTAGAATGACAATAAGGGTGTTTTCATACTTGGTCCTTTTCAGCCCTCTAACCAGACAGTGAGTCAGCACCTTTTGGGCGTATGCGAACACTCAAAGAGAAGTCAGGCCACTCTGAAGCGAACCTTGGGAGGTGGTCTGAGTTCAATTCGCTTCCATGGTCACAAAGCGCTCCAGGTTTCGCGTTGCTTTTTGCCGTTGTATGTAGCCCTCTAGATCACATGCTGTTGACCTGGGACACTTGGAAAAAACAGATGAAACCATGTCGGCCTGTAACACTTGCAAGGACGCAGGACGAGGAGTAGTTTGGTCCATGGAAGATACTGCACGTCTCCAGATGTGCAATGGAGAATACATCAAACTGCAACAGTCTACAGCACAGAAACACTGAGGGTTTCCTCCAGTGTTAAGTTGATCTTAAAGCGAGGGGCTTCATAATCTCACTGCAGTGCCACATCAAAGTAAAAACAAGTCAACATATATTATATATAGGCTATGGTTTGAACAGAGAGAGGACTGAGGCCCCATCAGAGCTGAAGTTGACCAGAAACTGAGTAACTGAGTCAAATGAACTGACAATGTGTTCACAAAAAGAACTGAGTCCCTTTTATGTTGGTCCACGTTTTGGTGCACTTCAAAATGACTGAGTTTGGTTGGTTTAATAAGGACTAAATGTGAAAACACCCTAAATGTTACTACTCCAGACAGCTCACTGTGAACCACCGACTTTCATCTTGAAACTATGCTGATTGTATAGATCTTCTGTTCTGCTCTCGAGGGACAGGCGTTAATTCTTGGGTTTTGTTTTTTTTCTTTGTTTGTTTGTTTTTTCTGTGCTTTGTGCACCACAAGCCAAGTCGCATCTAGTTCCATTATAGTGGAGAGAAAGACATCTCTGCAGTCTGTATCTCCAACACCCGGCAACTCCCACCAATACAATCCAGACTGATAAACTGCACCACAGGTAACAGGAAAAATGTGTAAAGGTGAACTGTCCCATTAAGAAATATACAAATACTCTGTTCTGAATAATAACATGTGCCTAGTTTTTAAAATTACATCTACTCCTCTTGCACAGTCGATAAATGCAGCTAACATACAGCAAATGGTTTCTCAGTGCCAGGAAAGTGGAACATGTCAAGACCTCTTCTCTGTGTGGCTTTGATGAGTTTTATTGATAGAATAACTACCAGATGAAAAAATTAACACTTTCTCGTTGATCTCTTACCATCTGTTGGCCTGTTGTGTTGAGCATTAAATTTCGACAGCGAGTGCTTTTGCATGATGTATGGAAGGAAATGACATGACTTAAATGTAACATGATTTATCTGTGGTTTCACTACATGTGAAAGAAACGTCTCCCTTTTGGGGATTTCAGCGTATTACTGTAGTTTCATGAGCACTACGTTTGTACTTGTTTGCGAAGATCAGCGATGGAGAAGTAACATACAGGGCTGTTCAAAAGATTAAAGAAAAGTATAATTCAGACACCAAAAATAATATTTCAGTTTATCTAGTTTTGGCCCCAAAATTAGTAGGATGAAATGATTCACATTTCCCTTTAATCGATGTCCCCACAGTGTTAAATGACGAGGGAAAATACTGTGTGAACTTGGAATGTGAACTTGTTTTCCAGTCCAAAACCACAATGCATGGTCAAACCACTGGCCCGTTCTCATTCCCAACTCAAATACCACTGCTCTGCCAGTGATGTCAGTCTCAGACACTGATGCCAAAAGGCACCTCTCGTGGTGGTATGATATGCTGCCCGGTGGTGTCAGTTTGTAGTGCAGCTGGCAACGACATAACGTAATCCATCCATCCATTTTCAACCGTTTATCCAAAGCTGGGTTGCAGGCAAAGCAGCCCAGACGGCCCTCTCCCCAGCAACACTTTCCAGCTCCTCCTGGGGGATCCTGAGGCGTTCAGATACATAGTCCCTCCAGCGTGTTCTGGGTCTGCCCGGGGCCTCCTACCAGTAGGACGTGCCAGGAATACCTCTAACGGGGGCGTCCAGGAGGATCCTGATCAGATGCCCAGACCACCTAATCTGACCCCTTTTGACACGAGGGAGCAGCGGCTCTACTCCGAGCTCCTCACTCTGTTTCTAAAGCTGAGCCAAGCCACCCCACGGAGGAAACTCATGTCAGCCGCTTGTATCCACAATCTCATTCTTTCACTCATTTCCCATAGCTCATGACCATAGGTGAGGGTTGGGACGTTGGGACTACATAACATAAGGAGCTGGAAACTCCCAATATTGCGGGTGGGTTGGGTGGGTCCAACAAACCCCGGACTTTCACCCTGGAGCTCGCTCTTTGCTTCTCGTGTGAATGTTGAGCATAATCATGATTTTTTTTTCTAAACCTAACCACGTTTTTGTTGCATGAGGAAATAAACCTCGTAAAGTACGAGGTGTTTCACCAGCGTTGTACATGTATTTAAAAAAAAAAAAAAAAAAGACTGTATTCATCTAACGAGGAGAAACTGCACATTTCCTTTAAAAATGGAAGCAAATTTTAAAAAGACACGACGAATGTAACAAGCGTAAACTGACACGCTGTCCCAAAATGTCAGCAACAGATGCAGGAGGTAGCTACACCAAATATTTGCTTTATTACAGCAACTAAATGCTTACGATAAATATGAGTAAGGGTCATAATAATCCACTTGCACAGTCGTCCTGTGGCTGATTTCGGTGATGGCGGCCTGGATATTCCCTGATCTGATTCCAGCAGTGCGAACTCTACACAAAATCTTTGTTTCTGTTGTGAAGTTTGAAGAAGAGCTTTGCTAAAGCAACACATTGCCTGTTTATTCCAGGTTGTTAGAGGCCTTACTGCGTACATGAATCCAATACACTAAATGGTGTTTACTGTTACTTAACCACTCATATCCTGTTATTCAGACAAATTTATGTCAGGCTCACACACAATAACAATGAAACAGGAATCGGTTCCTAAATCTGCACACATTGTGCTGCTAAGCTTCCGGTTCCTTTTACCACAGACTGGTTATTCCTTGTTTTCTTATTCAGCTATTGCTCAGAGGGATCTTTGTGTCTTTCTGCCCTTTCATTTGTCAGTCTGGTTCAACCACTGTGCAGCGTTTTGTTCTCCGTGTGCAAAACAAACCCCTCATACCAAATGACATCTGTTTCTAAAGAGGATTTTCTACACCCTAAAAGCATTCAGACATATAGCTTAGTCCTCTCACACATCTGACCCAATCACACTTTTGTGGCAGGAGATTCCAAACTTTTTAATGGCAGTGTGTACATGCAGATTAAATTGCACCGCTATTACAGTAGTGAATGGGGAAGATTTAGATTTACACAATAGCATGGAAAAAGAAAGTACTCTAAAAATGGCCAACAGTGGTGAGGGGGAGGGGTCTTGGGGTATTTTAAGATGTTTTGCCATCAGGAATTGTTCCAGTAAATGCCCCTTCCTGTTTTTTAAGCTATTTTAAATCAGAAACATGGCGCTACTGGTAAATAGAAACATGGTAAAAGAAGAGGGAATTTATACTTCTGTGTTGAAGCGACGCCGTAGCCTGACGTGCACCTCCCCAGAAATGTAACTACGCGTCACAGTGACGCAGACCTCCTGTCTGTCTCTGTAAGCTGAAACCATTTCCCTCAGTGGAAACAAAGCTTTGATTTACTTTAACTTCACAGATAAGAAACAATAAATTGTGAAGAAAATTAAGCCTCCACAAAAACAGCATTTTAAGTCTTGTGTGTGATTTATGTAATTTAATAATGTGATTTACCTTTGTTAAATGTTGTCGTTGTCCCTTGAGGAAAAGATTGCCGGCCGCTAGGCTAATTTATACAATGTAAAATACCATAGGCTTGTGCTAATAACGTTAGCATGTTGTATTTGTAGGTAAAATGTGTCCAGATAAAGACAAGTGTTTACTTGTGTTTGAAACAGTCTCTATAAAGCCATGTTTAATGTGTGTTTTAGGTGTGTTTTGAAGCAACTAAACTGAACTAGTGTTTTAGTAAGTATAAATGTTCACAAAGGCGTAGCCCACCTGGGTCTGTGCACAACTATAAATCCCCCTTTAGTGTTGAAGTCTTCCTTCTTTAGTTATCAGCAATATAAATTAAGGTCAGACTTTATAAATGGCTCATAGTTAATAATGAACATGAACTACATGGCATGTTTTATCGCTCAGCGGTGTCAACACTGTGGTTAAAATAAGAGGGACACAAAATGTTTTCAGCCTTTGAGGGTTGTTTTCAAGGTACGTGTTATTAAAAGGTCGTGAAGCTGAGGACTGATTGAACGTCTCCAAGTCAGTGACGTGCTGATGGAAGTAAAACACAGACATCAAGTGTAACTGCTAAGTATATATGTAGCAGGAATGTTAGACTGTGCCGGTTTACGTCCCCTGATGCATAAATTAGGAGGAAACCTATCTATTATCTTACACACAGGGAGTGTTTTTTAACACCTCCGTATCACATTCAGAGTGTCATTAACTTTTTCCTCCTCGCTGCAGTGTAGTTACACACCACACCGCATGAAGGGTTTTATGTTCCAGTAAATTATTAAATTTACCAGCCGCTCTGGTTTGTGTATGCGAGTGAACATGACCTGGCATGGGAACACTACACCTGTGTGCACCAGCAGACGTATCAGGTGTTTGTCCAGCTTTAGATTTTCTCCAGCGGTTTCGTTGTACAGCCGAGCTGGAGAGACAATCAGTTCTTTGAATTGACATCATTTAGCAAACTCTCATTACTTCAGGAAATCCAATAGAGCCTTTTTGTGTGTCGATCTTTTTCCCCAACATATCAAGGGCCTCATTTTCCCAGTGAACGAAGTAACCAGTTTCATCACAGTGTGGATATTAGCTGAATAATACTCACATGATGAGCTTTAAAATGTTCAGTTTTATAGAGCTAACCTTTAAAGACAGTAAAACTAGTGTGAACACTGATCTATGTCATATCCTGTTACTCACATGTCATATCCTGTTACTCTGGGAGTGTAACAGGTTTGAACATTCCAAGCTAATTTCCTTACTGCTAGTTAAAACACATGCTGTGTACTATGAAAGGCAATGACTTGTAGACATTGATTACAATATGAAAAATAAATAATTGTTTCGATTTATATGCTAAAAATGGTAACATGATTGACATTATATGCTTGTAAAACTTTTTGCAGAGGTTTTTTGTTCAGGGTAACAGGGTTGACATTAAATCAGGGACACCAATAAATTAAATTAAATTAAATTAAATTAATTAATTAATTTTGATTAAACAAAATAATATTTAATTGACTTTAATTTAATGTCAAATTGAGAATAGACATATATTAATGTTATATTATTAAATCACATAATTGTTTGGCGTAGTAATTTTATGACTGATTATTTCTTGGAGACACATGGAGTGACCCTGTTGTGGTGTCGGTGTGGTGCTACTTTGAATAACTTAATTATTTACGTGGTGAAAGATAAACTGTCATAAGAATTGTAAAAACTCACGTTTTTCAAACATGATTTTAGCATCTTGTCCTTGATTATTAGCTGTGGAGACGTCCTCATGTAGTATCATTTAATGTGGAAGCACAGCCCATCAACTTGCAAGCACCGAGGATTTGAAGTTGCTCTTGAAGTGATATATGAACACATACATTTGCAAAAACAACTTTAGCAAATGAAGAATCACCTTTTAATTATGCTGCCAGTGAGACACATCACAGATTCATCTTATTTAAAACCAACAGCAGCCGTGTCTGATGCTCAAAGAAAGCCGATATGTTCAGTGTTCATGCCGTCAGGTGGATGCAGCTCAAGGTGTGAGTGGAAACTGTTAAGACTGCTGTCAGATTTACAGACAGTATAACAGATGAGTACGAGGGCCTGACTTACCCTCTGACTTCCCACAGTTAAAAAGGGGCCTCAGGGAAAAGCAGCATTCCTACTAATAGGGTTGGAAATTAACTTTTGTGTCCACCTGCCACTGAGTCCAAACTCCACCAGCTACTCAATAGATGACCATTGTTTCTTAGGTCGGTGAGCTGGTGAAGCAAATCCTGCAGCCACTTGTATATTTTACCAGTGTTTAGCTGGTGACTGGTGCTGATGTCAAACCCTGTTTACTGAAGAAGATTTGTGCAAACTAACTGAAACACTCTTTTTCTAATATGACCCAGTTATGGCAGCGCTGGCAGCTGGAAATGAACAAGTTTATTTGGCCCAATTCTGGGGCGTCATTAATGCCGAGTTTCAGCTGTGTGGGGCAACAAGACATGGCCCGCGACTATAAGTCGTGAGTTTGGGCCAGTGCTGGGCCAGGTCATTTTTAAAAAAAAACAGCTCAGTGTTGGCAGCCAGAATCGAGCCAGTTTATTTGGCCCAATTCTGGAGCGTCATTCATGTCCAGTTTCAGCCGTGTGGGGCAACTGGACATGGCTTGACTTATTTCTTCCAGCATGCTGAGTTTGGACCGATGCTGGGCCAGGTCATCTTTGATGAAAGGCTCAGTGATAGCAGTGTTGGCAGGAGGCACTGGGGCAGTTTATGTGGCCCAGTTGTGGGGATAAATAATGATGACAACTCTCTTTATTCTCTTTGAGTGTGCTGAGTTTGGGCTGATCCTGGACCAGGTCATTTTCGCTACCTTGGACTTTTTTTTTAATCTTTATTGTGATTTAAACTCCACAAGTTTCCCCAGTCATCTTAATTGTTGCAACTTCAAATGTAAGAAGATGTTAATACAGTCGTACATAAAAACTATGTGCTGGAAACATTCGTGTGGGATTTTTTTTTTTTTCATTTCTGGGACGCTGGCATACAGTACAGTAAGTAAACAGGAAGGAGTTGCAGAGTTGCAAGGTGCGGTGTAGCCAAACCAAATAATAGGTAAAAAAGACTAATTCTAGCTTCCAATAACTGCCGCTAAATATTCTTAACTTAAGGGAATTCATTTAAAAATATGCAGCCTGGATTTAATAAATTTGTAGGTTTTGACAAATATTGAGTTCTTGATGGACTTGACTCTCTGACATCACCGCTGTACAGGCAGCACTTGACACTTGCTGAGCTGACATTTAGCTCAACATCTCTCACAATACCACTTAGCTGTGTGTCAGGCTGCTCTTAACTAAAGGAAAGTGTTATCTGCTGCTATTTTCTTGCAATGTGCATATTGATTGACAGGTCCAGGAAGCAGAACCGTTTGTTCGAGATGAATGTTCTTCCTGTCTGTTTCACTGTCTCGACAATTTCCACAGTTGTGGTCTGAATGTTTAAGACCGCACTTCCTCTCAACTCTGTTCTTTGTTTCAACATCAGTTGATGTTTATAGCATATATCTCTCTATTCTATCCAAGTCTTTATATTGATTTCTGCACAAAGAGTTCGGATTTTGTTTTTCAGTGTTCCCCACTGATTGTGAGGGATGAGTCCTCACAAGTTGCCTTTACAAGTTGTAGTCAAAGCATCTTCAACCTGCATGTGTCTGTTATGAGCATGTCTGGTAATGTGTCAGTTAAATCAAGGTGCCAAGGAGCTCAGAGAGTGTTGGTGGTGAAGAGGGAAAAAGCTGAGTGAAGCCAAAAGCCTCAAATAGCTCTCTGTGGCCTCTCGTGAACCACGTGCCTCACAGGTGTCAAGTTTCTATCTGAGCTGCATTGCTCGGCTTTGGAGCACAAAAGTAATGCTAATGTTCATTGTAAGGAACACACAGATGGCACATACAGTAAAATAAAAGCTGTTGAGTTCTCAAACTGCTGTACGACATCCTCTCCAGGGTAATAATACACTGATCTTGGTGTTTTGGTTCGGCTGCTTTACTTTTAGATATGCTAATTAAAACTTTGCATGCACACAGATCTGGATTTTAGACACGTTAGGTTCAGGCACGGAAAAGCCTCCACTGACCTCCGGGGCTGTCCCTCAAGAGGATGACGTCCCTGCCTGAAATGGAGCTTCTGGGCCCCAGTGAACCAACTGAACCTTACAGCTTGACTTTATCCCTGATGTCTGCATTTTAAATCTTACAGGCATTTAAGTCCTTAGTATTTCTGTATAACTGTAATATTCATGACTAAATGCGCAGCAATCAAAGTTAAAGATCAGAAAAAGTTGTTATTTATTAATAGTTTAAGACTGAAAAACTTCTTCATGTGAATATGTTTACTTAATATCTAATCGTTAAGTTTACTTAATTTGTGAAATTGTTGCAACTTAACGATAACAAGTGAAATAAATTATTCTAAGCGTTGGAAACTTAAAGATCCAGTGTGTAGGATTTAGGGGGACATATCAGCAGAAATGGAATATAGTATAGCATGTATGTTTTCTTGAGTGTATAATCACATTAAAATAAGAAACTTGTGTGTTTTTATATCTCCTTAGGGAGCAGGTCCTCGTCTGGAAAACACCAAGTTGCACTGCCAGGTGTCTACAGTAGCCCAGAATGGACAAACCAAACACTGGCTCTGGCTCTTTCATGCATGAATTATTACAACCGTCGTTGTCAAGTCAAGCTCAAGTCAGCTCATCCAGATCCAGTTGGTCAAAATCGGGTAAAAATTCAGCCATGACTCCTCCAAACAGAGTAACTCCTCGCGTTTGTAACGTCACTCCAGCGGTAACTTCCTGCAACAACTCAAATCTGGCGAGACGTGAGATTTCAGAGCCAGACTTTCACTCTCTGAGTGAGTGTTTTGACTTGCCACAACAAACATGTCCGAGTTTTTACCCGATTTTGACCAACTGGATCTGGATGAGCCATTTGAATTTGTATTTATTTGAACACGGAGTACACGGACGTACACAGATGCAGAGCAGCAACAGGCAGAGGAACATGTCTGAATCCAGCTAAAGGTAAACACAGACGTTCTGAGTGCCCTATTATTTAATATAGCGCACGCTCACGGGCTGCAGGCAGGTCAGCCCTAGCTTCATACTGGAGAAATGTCACATATTGAACATCCTATCACTCATTTAGACAAAAGTAGATCAGAAAATAGGGCCCAGGTTGAAAAAACATTAGTTCCCCTTTAATGCTGTAGTGTGTTCACATTTTTAAATAAATCCTAATACTGTTCAATGATCAAAGATCCTTTTGTCACACTACGTTTTGGAACAAGATCCCACACTACATCAGAGCAATACCATCTTTTAGACATTTCAAACACGCATTTAAACTCTATCTGATGGAAGGACAGACCTGCAACCACTGATTTAAATCCCATATCCCATTTCACTCTGCTGTGTCTGTGTAGCTGCCTACATTTTGTTGTTTTGCCCCTGCAGATTATTTCTGTTTGTATTTTATTATATATGTATTTTTATATTTTATATATTGGGCCGGCAGTAGCTCAGTCCATAGGGACCTGGGTTGGGAACCGTAGGGTCACCTGCTCGAGTCCCTGTCCGCACCAAATATGGAGTGTGGACTGGTGGCTGGAGAGGTGCAAGTTCACCTCCTGGAGCAAGGCACTGAACCCCTCCAACCACTCAGGGCGCCTGACCAAGGGCAGCCCCCTCACCCTGACATCTCTTCACTTTGTGCATGTGTGTGTCTTTCGGACCTGTGTGTAATTGACAAGCAAGAGTGAAAACATTGAATTTCCCCTTAGGGGGATTTATAAAGTAAATAAACTTAAACTTAACATATTTTTGTTGCAGAACAGGAAGTTTTTAACTGAGTCAGGTCAGTTTTAAGTGTAACACACAATGTTACTTTTAATTTCTTTCCTGTATAAATGAATAAATGAAATGAACGCCATGCAAAAGCGTTGAACTTTGCTCCTGACTCTTCAGCTTCTCTCCTGTCTTTCTACTGCTCCCTTCTGTTTAAAGATGTTTGATCTGTGAGCTGAGCTGTTTTGTTTGTACATTCTGTTGGTTAACCTAACAATGACATGTTAAAAAAGCAGAACGTAAAGAGGCAACAGACAGCATCTCTCAATATATCATTATGAAAATAATGTGGGCTGCACAGGGTAGTGTCCACAGTAAAATCACACTATCAGTGTTTACATAGGTTACTTAGTGGCTTTGCAATCTTTGCAATAAGCTTCTGCCACCGGGGGCGAAATTTTGCAGAAAAAATCTGCTTTACGGCAGGAAACACGTCATGTATTGTGAAACTGGTTGGTCAGCCAATCAGGGACTGGAGCTGGTCCTTATGAGGAGTTGGGCATGAGATAGTTGAGTCACGAGCACAATGGCAGACGGACAGAGTTTGGAGACAAGTGAAAAACAGCCTAGCAAAAGAAAACGAGGAGGCAAAGAAGAGCAAAAAGGAGAGTGATAAAAGAAGAGGAAAAACAAGAGTAAACCTCAGTCAGGCGTTCAAGAGATGGAGGGAGCTCCGTGACCAAAGAGGCTTCAAAACCCATGTCCAGCTAGCTTTCTTTCTAATGGATCAGTAAGTAACACAGCTAAATGTTAGCTAGACCAGAGAGGACTGTACTGTACTGGCTGCTAGTTCATTCCTAGCTGGCCAGCATCGCAAATCGCCGCAACCAGGGAGCAGGTAGCGAGTGTTGGTCGGCTGACATCCTGGTTGCGATTCTACGGCAGCCCTCAGACAGTAATGCCCCCCTCCCTTCCTTCTGCTCTCTTCTCATGCAGGCAGCTATCCACGGACATCGCCCAGCTAAGTTACGCCCAGCTAAGTGAACACTGGACTTTTCACTGCAACAGCCTTAAACTGAGAAGCATCAAAATCGGTTAACGTTAGTCCACACAGCTCTCCCAGGCTGGCCTGGAGAGCAGGGAGCTACTGGTACTGTGCATTCTGCTATAATTATTTGCATTACTATTTGTTTTTTCTTCAGATAAATCTGATAATTGTTGCTCGGTCTCTTTACTCATTGATTTAGTAGAGTGTCCACACACCTTCTCATTCTACAGAGGTGTACTGGTGGCTTTACAGCCTACATTTTATTGATTCTCTCTGATCCCCACGGCCAATTTGGTCGTGCAGGATTTTCCTAAAACAATATCTAGACTCATAGAGCAGTAATCCCTCTCAGTCATCACTTATGACCCACTTAAAGTTTGTGGCAGGGTATTTTTCTGCTGAGACTCCGCCCCCATGAACTTGGAAGTAAATGATGACCTGAATAGATTTTGTGGTTTTGTAAAGGTCAAAGTCTACATTACTTCATCTGTCAAACATGTGAAGTGATATCTGAAGGATACCTTGAGGGACTTTCTTTAAATTGGACACAAACGTCCACTTGGACTGAAAAGTTAACTGATTAGAATTTTGCCATCAAAGGTCAAGGTCACTGTGGCCTCATAATGTTCTGCATAAAACACTTTTCTGGTCATTCAACATCATATCTACAGAAGGGGAGACATTTAGATACTGAATTGGTGACTCTAATCTTGAAACTGTGCTGACTGTATAGATTTTCTGTGTGTGAAGCATCCATGTTTTCACTGACATGGATGGAGATTGAAAGAGGAACCTCTGGTTATTCTCTGTGTTTGGGACATTTAGGTGCATGTACTCTAAAAGTGCACTGGCGAGCATGTTTACATACAGTAACTGACAATCTCGCATAGCACAACTTTAAGATTAATAGATATATTTACTTGCCTTTTTCGGGGCAATTAGTTTCAGACCAATGACCAATGACCTTGTCAGGTTTCACAGTGCCACAACTGTTCTCACATTTTGATTCCTGTGTCACTAAATCCTGAAGGTGCATTCAGGTACAAGACACCAGTTTCTAGCTGACCCCCATTAACTTCACACCACGGAGAAAAGCTCAGACTAAATAAAATACACAGAAATCTGTCATGTGAACAAATAAAACTGAGACTGGCAGAAATGTTTGTGATCATGTTTGAGCCCGTCGCTCAAAGTAAGAAGCAGACTGAAGAAACATGTCTTTGGGGCCTTTATGAATCGTTACAGGAGGTACATTGGTGGGAAAACAGAGTCGACCTATTTGCTTCACCGTAATGTTTTGATGCAATATGAAAATATATTATGAGACTAACCTTTGTCAGAAATTATTCAGGACTTGTTGAGGTTTTGAACTTCACTGTGCGAGTCTGCTGTTTTCTTTAAAGAGGGACTGAATCAAAGATGTAAGACGGTCTTTAAAATCCTGTGCAGAACAGAACTTGGTTCAAAACAAGGTGAGACGTATTTGTTGAGCTGCTGTTGCACAGTCAAGGACGCCATGTCAGTGTCATATAATGTGGGATCTCTGCAGCAGAGTAACTTCAGTGCTTCACGGTTAGCCTGAGGTTTACACAGTTTTCCTCCAAAGGCAAAGACAGAGCGAAAGCATCACTATTTCTTGCAGAGATGGATTTTAAAACTCTTATTCTGTCTGTTAGTTTAACAACATGTGACAATGAACTCTGGCAACAAAGGAAGGAGCACCCAAATGTTAACTCACACAAGTTAAGCAGGCAGGATGATTGAAATTTACTTGAGGCAGTGGTCTGGAACAGGCTCGGAGGTTGGCAACAGGAGCACAGTCCGACAGATCCACGAGGGAGTCATGACAGGTGAGCAGGTCAAGAACAGGAAACAAAACACAGGTACAGGTGGCTGGGAAACACAGGCATAAGCACCAGTTACAATCTGGTTCTGTAATGGGCCGGTTAGACTGCAGGGCTGATGAGGGAAAGTGGAAAACAGGTGAGCAGGTGAATGAGAGTCAGGTGACTGGGACAGGTGGGAAAGTCTGAGGACATCTGGTGGACGGATGGAGAATGACACAATGATCAAGATATTCATATTTTACTATTAAAGGGGGTATGTGCTTATTTCAATAGCAACCTGTCATTATTATGTGCATACTCTATATCTGTGATTTTTAAAATGGGAGACTTCACCTGCAGATTAACATGCATGACTACAGAGAGAGAGAAAAGTCACCACAAAGTCTGTGTCCTACTCAAAGAGTCCTAACATGACTACAAAAATACACAAAACAATTACAAGATAGAAAATGACTAAAGATGACAAAAAAAAGACCTTAGGGAAACACAACGTTACCTCAATAAGATACAAAATAAATCCAAAAAGACAGCAGAACTACACAAAACAACCACAATGAGACAAAGTTACCTCATTAAGATACAAAATTACTTCAAAAACATACAAAATGACCTCAAACAGACAGAAAATGACTTTGAAAACACACAAAATAACCACAAGGAGGCAAAAAGCTAAAACAGGCACAAAATTACCCCAAATAACCACAAAATTACACTACAGAGACACAAAGTTACCTTAATCAGATACAATATAACCACATAGAGAAATAAAATGACTACGCAGAGGCGCAAAACAACCACAAGAAGACACAAAATTACCATAAAGAGACACAAAATGACCACAAGAAGACAGAAAACAACTACAAATTACATTAAATTTCCTTCAAAAGACACAAAATTACCTCAATAAGACACAAAATTACTCAGAAAAGATACAAAATGACCTCAAAGAGACACAAAATGACTAAAAAAGACACAAAATTACCTTAAGGAGACACAGTTACCCCAATAAGATACAAAATGACCTCGAAGAGGCACAAAACAACCACAAGAAGACACAAAATTTCCTTAAAGAGACACAATGTTACCTTAATATTACAAAATACAACCTCAAGGATGCAAGATGACCTCAAAGAGACACAGGAAAAAACTAAAAATGACACTAAATTACCTTCAAAAGACACAAAGTTACCTCATACAGAGACAAAACAACCACAGACAGGCACAAAATGACCTCAAAGAGACACAAAACAACCACAAAGAGACACAAAATGACCCCAAAAAGACACAAAATAACTACAAATAGACACAAGATGACCACAAAGAGGCGCAAAACAACCACAAGAAGACACAAAATGACCTTAAAGAGCCACAGTGTTACCTTAATAATACAACATATGTCCTCAGAGATACAAAATGACCAAAAAAAAGACACAAACTGACTCCAAAGACACAAATCAGAAAGTCTGTGTGTCTGTCTGTGTGTGTGTGTGTGTGTGTGTGTGTGTGTGTGTGTGTGTGTGTGTGTGTGTGTGTGTGTGTGGCTCCTGTGTAGGACAGGTGGTGGGGCGCTTTGCATATCTGTGCCCAGGGACCCATTGTCTCATTAAAAGACAACATTGTGAAATACCTGTCGGACAACAAAGATGCTCTTTCATGATGTTTTGGTGTTGTAGTTCAGGAACGAGTAGAAAAGCTTGTTTTTATTTTTTGAAATTCAATTTCTCCATCCCCTGGCCTTGATACAAAACTGTATGAGTTCTTAATAAATTATTTGGCTGTCCTGGATTCAAAAAGCCACTTGAGATACACTTGAGTCTCAGCTTGGATCTCTTCACTGCTGTTAAATACAGGTCCTGGCTGTGATTGTGTGCAGCTCCTTGTTGTTGCCAGCTGTAGTCACACACAGTGTGTGAGGTCAGCTCTTTGTCTCAGAGCCTGTGCAGTGGCGCTGTGAATCCACTTGGTGGCGCTGTGGCTGTGCGCCAGCGGGAGGCTCTGGCACATGCTCCTCTGAGATGCTGCTCTCTCTTTTGTCTTATGTCAGACAAAAACTGTCACATTTGCTGGTTTCAGGTTCCCAGGTTGAAAAAGCTCGACTGTGTTGACTCTCTAAATGAAGGGAAGTGGTGAAGGATGAAGAGAAAGCCATGTCACGGCTGAAGAGTTTGACAGGTTTAAAAAACAAACTGGTACAGATTCTACTATTGACATGGCTGTAGTATTATTTGTCTTTTATCCACATGTTCCATGAAACAATCCGACAGATAAAGAAACATTTACTGTGCAATTCATGATTTCATTCAAAAGACTGATTAAAAATAATGTAATAAAATATAAGATGACAGTCTGATGTCTCTGTGAACATGACAAATCACTTTTTATCCTGTTGATATGATGTTGTGATGCAACATGTATGTGTTTACATGCATATACACACGTGCATGCTTATTATGGATATGCTTAAAGGTCCAGTGTGCAGGATTTAGGGGGATATATTGGCATGAATTAAACATAAAATATAAATGTTTTCTTTTGGGTATAAGCACCTGACAATAACATTTTGTGTTTTCATTACCTTAGAAGGAGCCGTTTATATCGACATAAGCTGTGTCCCAATTCAGGGGCCGCAGCCTTCGAAGGCTGCATTTGAAGACCGATTGCGTCACATCGGCGCGACCAAGACCGTCCTATTTCGAGGGCTCTTTTAAATGTAGCCTTCTTTCTGAGAATTTGGAGGATGCAACGGATGAATCCTTCGTGACCCAGCCTATCCCAAGATGCGTTGAGTGCTGGTGATGATTAAGGTAACTGACAGTTGATAACTAGCTAACAGTTAACAGTTGTTAGCTAAAAGCACACAGCTTAAACAATCTTAATTTAATACGTTTACCTGAAAACGGTCCATCAGCCTGAAATATATCAAACAGCTGCGTCTCCAGCAGTGAATCATCTCCTCAAGGATTTAATAAAGTCCTAAAAAAAAATAAAATAACAAGACATGATTTAGAGCTAAATAACTTACTAGCCTACTCCTTCTTTCGTCAAGCGCAGCTGGTTGCTAGGTAACAGGAGCGGCAACGGGTCAAGGCAAGAACAACTGGTGATACAACCAGGAAATCCTCCGCAGACCAGACCGTCCCATTTCCACTGCAAAGGCTGCAGCCCCTGAACTGAGACACAGCTACTGGGAGAGGGTCCTCGTTTCTTGTACCGCCATGTTTCTACAGTAGCCCAGAATGGACAGACTAAAAACTAAGGGTGCTTTCTCATCTGCCCTGTTTGGGCCATTTTAATTTAACTCAAGTTGCGGGTGTGCACCAAAACAACCGGACTGAGACCTTCTTGAAGAGGTGGTCTCAGTCTGGTTCCAAAGGAACTCTGGTGCGGTTGGTTTGTGGTGAGAAGGTGTTCGACCTGGATGTGAAGCAACTGCAGTCACATGACACATTGTTTGGGTTAAACATGAGCATGTTACAGTCCTGGAGGATTATTAATGTGCACCTCCTCCTGTACTGCCTTAATATGCACATTCAGCACATCCAATGCATCAAAACATTGTTTTCTAGTTGGAGCCGCGCCTCGTTTTCAAACTGTATGGTTTGACTAAAATGAACAATGACAGCAATATAGTCCACGATGAGCAGCGCTAAAATCAACCTGCGTAGTTGTCCCTCCATTGTGACATTACAAAGTGTCACATTTATCTTGCAAGTGTACTCTTCTTCAACGTTTGCTTTACTTCCTGGATTTTTCCCACATGGAAATTCTGACCAATCAAGAGCAGCTTTCTCACACAAGGCATTTGATCTGGTCCTCTTGTAAATGCTGCCGTGAGAACACGAACCAACTCTAGGCAATTATACAACTTTGTGACAACATGAGTCCCTGATTCAGACCAGAGGAGACACTCTAGGTCTGACAGCACTCTGACTCTAGATAAACACATTCATGTCACTGCGTCAGCCACCGTAGTTTTTTCACCTGATCCGTTTGTTTTGGTAATTTGGCTCCCAATAAAAACCTCCATAGAGTCTTGATCTTAACAGCCAAACAGTGCCAGAGAAACACTTCTTTGTAATGTGAAACTGTTTTATTGAGTGTTTTTACCTGTTTTAATCGCCTGGTCCATTTGTGAGAGCAGGAGATCTTGGTGGATGGTTCGGCACCCAGTAAAAACCCCCAGAACATCTAGATCATAAAAAACAGCGTTGAAGAAACACTGATATGTAACACGAAACTGCTTTATTTATTTAAATCACAGGGTCAGTTTGTTTAGGAGAGGAAGAGACCCCTGCAGATAATTTGGCTCACCTGAACAAAGAACACTGAAGGAAATCTAACTGGGAGATGTTTCAGCTGGTTGCAATCTGCAACATACCTCCACACAACAGTTCACATAATATTCTATAAATTGGCACCCTAAAGGCCCATTGCTCAACGTTAAATACAGACCTGGATGTGGACCGAGCCTTCTGTCCGTGCTCCGCGTTCATTTCATCCGTATTTCTGCACGTTTCCATAAAGCTTACGGATACGGGCCAAACGGAGCAGTACCACCAGAAACCATGGGGGCAGTGTTGCTGTCACTACCTGATACATGGCTCTAGTGAGACACGATTTTCACAGGAAATGTGCAGTTTGCATACAGTCTCTCTCAAAAATAAACACACTACGTCAGAACAACAACACAAATTGACATTTTTGTTCTTCAGCAACAAACACATGTGGTTACATTAAAAAAAAAAAAAAAAACCCTTCCATTTACACGGGAAGAGAACACCAGCCTCCCGGATGAAAGTTGGTGATGGTTGACGCATCCTTCGCCCTTCCCACCCGCCCTACTTGCACGTTTTTCCCCCTTACATTGTTGTCCGGCTGCATTTCTCCCAAACGCCACTGACACCGTCTGGCCGCATATCATGCTGACGGGAAAGGACAGCTTTTTTCATTGGAGTCTGGTGCAGAAGTCACTGCCCAAGCGCCAGTATTCAATGACTTCAGAACGAGACAGGGTCGTTTAGTGACCCACTCACTGCCCCAACCTGCTGCTTCCTTCTTTACTCTTGTCAGCGCATTGATCACGTGATCGCAGCCTTCCAAAATATGTGGGTAGCGCACAAATTACCGGGATATGGAAGGATTCTGGTGCGTTACATTTCGTAGATGCAATCTGCAGTCGTCATTGCTAGACGCCAATCAGTCTCCCTAAGTCTTACACACAGTTCCTTTAACCACTGTTAGCATGTTAGCATTGTAGCAACATGTTCTTGACATATACTCATTATTGTGGCCTTTGAAGCTGTTCATTTATTTTCATTTCTGTATTTTTTTTGTAGATCAAAGACCAAGATAAAGATCAATATAAATGTCCACACTCAGTAACTGATGCGTCTCATTGCTCAGGATCATCTAACCCCGTGTTGTAGAGCATTTGCATCCCCTCACTGAAGTGACGCCGGTTGTTCCAGTCGTACTTGGACAGCCATGACTTAATGTGTCCTAAAGGTGCCCACCTGGGTGCATAAACACTGGCCCTGACAGCCTGGCTATGCATGGCTTACTCCTCCTCTGTTCATTTTATAGTGTGCATGTATCACTTTATGGCATCCATCTATCTAGTAAACCTTGAAAAGGCTGTTGAGGCTCGGGATAAATCTGAGGGTGACACTCTGACAGTCCCTGATCTGCCTGTCCGTGTTGCCTGAAATCTCTCTCGGCGATCGTAACTTTGCTCTCTCACGCATTCTGACATATTCCTTGCTGAAGCAGAGGTGTGTGTGTGTGTGTGGATGGATGTGTGTGTGTGCCATCAGATAAACCAGCTCAGCTCTAATGTCACCTGTCACGGTGCAGCTGACAGAGAAAAACACAAAAATATTGCAGCGTGATGCAGCTCAAAATAAGAGTTTTGTGTGAGAATGAGTCGTCGCGACGTGTAAGTGAGTGTGTGTGTTGCAATTGAGCCTGGCATATAGATATGTTTGTGTGTGTAAAGGAGTATGTGAGTGTAATTAATGATGTGTTCCTCCTCTTCATAGGGTAATAGGATTTCCCCACCCCAGGCGGTAAAGAGAGTGGGAGGGGGAGAAAACGGCTCTGCACGTATGTGTGTGTGAGAGAGTGTGTGTTTGCAGAGTTAGTGAATGGGAGCCCCATGTAGTGATGCCAATAGAGGGCCTATGTGTGTGTGCGTGTGTGTGTGAGAGAGTGTTAGGGGGAGGGGGAACAAGCGAGTGATTTATAACAGCTACTCCAGGTCTCTCCTCTCTCCCACAGCAGCACCGCAAACACATCCATTACAAAAGTACTGATGTTAATGGGATTGTTGTGTGTGTGTGCGTGCGTGCATGCTCATATGTGTGTGTGTGTGTGTGTGTGTGTGCGTGATACAGAGGCTGCACAAGTGTGAGTGTGCACCTTTATGTGTGTGTGAGAGTGATAACCAGATGCTACTGGGTGAAAGGAAGGTGAAGGTTACTGAGGGTGTTTCGTGGAGGTTTACTGGTGCTCAAGTCCCAGCACAAGTTTTCGTGCATGTGTGTGTGTGTGTGTGTGTGTGTGTGTGTGTGTGTGTGTGTGTGTGTGTCTCGCTCTGCTGGAGAAACGCAGCTGAGGAGATGGAGAAATAAAAACCGGAATTGTGGAAAATACTCTAGAGGGTAAACAGAGGGAGCAAAGAAGAAATAAATAAAGAGGATGTAGAGCTTGTTGGTAATGGACTGGTAGATGCTGAGGACCACACCCGCCTCAGTGTGTGTGTGTGTGTGTGTGTGAATATATATACACACACATAGTGTCTGCCTGTCTCCTCTCACATTACCCTTTACATTAAAACCAGTCAGGGGGAAAATTACTGCAGACCTGGGCCACCGTCTGCCCACCTGGCCCCTCAGCGAGAGGAGGGGATGTGGAGCCAGAGGAGGGGATAAAGAGGAGGATAAGGGGATGAGGAGGTGGGGGGTCAGAGGGACTCGGTGAGGGACAGGGCTGCCCAAAGGCGCTGGTCTGAAGTCAGTTTCATGCAAGAGGGGAATTTGTGGTCTGGGGTCTGTGCCTGCAGGCCTCAGAGAAAGCCCTGACTCCGTCTGTGCCGCCAGCATGAAAAGATATTCTGCTGATTTTACATTTTAGCTGGAAACAGAAACTTAAAGCTGCTTGGATCAATATTTTTATATTAACAATGGATCAAATGACTGTGTGTAATGTGAGCATGGTGACTCCTAGTGATGAATTATCATCGGACTCTGCACTTGCCTTCAATTCGTCAGTGTTTTAGCACTTTAAGCTCCTTGTTTTGGTTTCAGGAGCAGCTTTACTGATCAGGTTGACTCTAATCGCTCTCACCCATCTCTTCTCCTGCAGCAGGCAGCTGTCTGATAAGCCCACAGGATGCTACTACCAGCACCAAATGGCAGACAGATAAATACCTCTTTCCACATATTTGCACATGTACGTGGCTTTTTAAACACGGAGAAAACCCACTAAAAATAGGCTATTGACTGCTTTCTCATTGCCAGTACTCCATAGCCATGTACAGGGCGTCTCTCTGCATTTTTACTTCCTAGTTTGTCACACTGGATGTTATGGATTGGCCATAAAACAGGTTAGTGGATGCACTAGTGAAATGTGTGTGTCCACCCGGGTGCTGTATTTCCATCAGTGCTAATCAGAGCTGGAGCTGATGAATACCCCTGACCACTGCAGAGTCATTAATTAAAAAGGCCAGATGTTAGCGGGTGTAATTGGGGTTTTTGTGCAGTTGGAAAGGGGCTTAAGTTAGCAGCTAGCTGCATGGTAAACATAGTGGGCGGAGTGAACCAGAGCTACAAATGAATGAAAACTGGACTTGCATTCGCTAACATGACTCCAAATGAATGCTGATGTTGCTCTGTGTCTGCTGGGAGCTCACAGTTTCACCGTACAAAACTTTGTTAGCCAATAACAGATTTGTGCAGTTAGCATTTTTGCACCTCTAGTTAGCCTTGTCTCAAAGTCAATGGTTTTTTAATGGGTTTTTGGTGAGATCCCTTAAAATAAGTCAGTGGGTAACACTAGCTTGATGCCCAAAACACACCAAGCTGCAGCGAAGAACAGCTTGCTGCAATATTTATGATTTACTGTGACCAGGTTTCAAGCAGGAAGATATTATTTAGTTCAACATGGCTGCCAAAAGTTAAACTACCCCCAGCATTTAGTGACCACTGCAACTTTCCACAGCCACTGCATGGCAGCTTGCTGCAGGCCGCACTTCGCTGCTTGTTGGTGTGTTTTTGTTGTTTAACATAAAACATGTCAATTAATACTCCACTTATGAAGCTTTTACATATCTTTTAGCAGTTGCTAACAAGTGGCTAAATGAGACTACAGAGCGTCATCATGCTGAACGCAAAATCACACTGGCTTTTTGTCCATCATCTGTGCAGCACTCTGTAGTTATGTTGTGTTGTCAGACTGTTACGCTACCTTCAAATGCCTAAAAATATAATTTATCATGTTTTATTATAGAAAAATAAATCATAAACAAAAGTGCTTACAACCAGTGTTTGGAAGGTTACTTTTGAAATATAACAGATTACAGGTTATATATATTATATATGGAAATATGTCACTTCTGCCTCTAGTGCTTTTAAGTTCTTAGCACTGAATCACACATTTGATGATTATTACATTCTTGTGACTAAAAAATCATGTTAAAATCATTTAATTCATGTCATTGTTTTTTTTTTGTGCTTTGATTTATTTAAGACAGCCTTGTGTAACATCTCAGCCTTTTGGCTAATTCTGGCGTTTTTATACAACATGTATTTATTATTTTTCACTGCCTCTTCTTAGAAAAAAACAAAACTAAAAATGTAATGAGTTCGCTAATGTAACTATTTTAGTTATTCATCAAAGCAATGTAACTTATTAAATTAGATTACATCAGATTAATTTTTAATTTTTAACAAATGTTCTGATCTTGACAATAAAGATGAAGAATCCTGAAAACATAAGTGCACAAGTGCTGCACTCAAATTTTTCCCAACAGCTGTGCAGACCCGCATTCTCCGTAAATACGCCAGGTGTTCCTGCACGATGCAACCCAATAGAATTAATTTTATATTCGACATATCAGGGGTTTTTTTGTTTTTTAAATCAAAAAGTATAATTAGAAAATAAATAATAAAATAAAAATAATTTGTAATCACTAACATTTTGATTAGTAACTGCTCACAGTTATATGTGGAATGGATTCTTACCAAAGGAGGATGCTCTACATTCCAGCAACATAAATGTTGTACCTAAAAATATAAATAAATGGTCTATAATTAATATGTAAAACCACAATAAGTGACTGAATAAATAATAATAAAGCCATACAACTAAGAAATGTTGTGGATGGCAGGAACAAACCTCCCTGAGCAGAAATGGATAAAGACAGAGGTCTCTAGAAACATTCAAAGCCCGTCCACATGGTTCTCTCGACCAGACCGTGATTGCATTTATTGTTGATGTGAAATGAGTTGCCATCGCAGAACGTCGAGCTGCGTAAATAAAACAGGGGGGGTGGGGGTGTAATTAACCTCTACAAGTGTAAAGTTGGACACTACAGTGTGTTGGTATCACGTTGGGGCCAATGTGTTCATCTGCTGTTGCTTGTTGGACTTGCTTTCAGCATATTTTTTGAGGTTATTCGGGAGAATTTTCTGGACAGTATTTGTCACTGTTCTGGATTGTTGCAAGAATAATAAACATACATTTGCATAAATGCATAAAGCAGGCGTATTTGTCCACTGCCATGCTGATAAGAGTTTTAAAAACATGAAAAATACCTCTTTAAGGTTCATTTAGACCAGATCAGAAACGTGAGATTAATTAACTATGGACGAGCATGTGATTAATCGTGATTAAATATTTGAATCAACTGACAGGCCTAATGTAAGAGTGATACCTGCATTTAAACGTTGTAGCTGGTGAAGATGAAGTAATTAAAATAGTTTTATTTACTGTTTAATGGGTAAGGTTATTTTGAAACAATGCATCGCATTTTATGAGCTACTTATATTTTTGTTTTAAAATTCTTAATCTGCAAAGTGAGCTATGTAGATGTGATTAATGTAGAGGTGCGAGCCATGAAGACTATACATAATGTTGGATATGAGGAGCAGATGAACACACTGTTTTTAAAGTCACATGCATTGAAATCCGGACGCTTGGTTAAATTTAAAACTGCGCAAATAATGTAAGAATGCAGAAATAATCTACTTCAGGGCGATATTCAAAAAATATTTTGTGACAGGGAGAAGGGAAATAATAAATCTAAAAAAGTCTGTATTTCAGTGTGTGGGGTGGATTTAGGAGCAGGTTAGATGAGGAGTAGAGGAGAAGAGCACTTTAAAAAGATGCACAGACAGTATGTTTAGGGGGTGTGTAGATGAAGAGGGGTGACGCTGATGAGTTTATTTATTTATCTGCTTGACTGAGATGTGGTTTGTATATTTAATACCAGAGACAGTTGTTTAGTTATCTGTATTAATGGTTGTAAATATGTTTGGGATCCTTTTTAACAATTTCATTTTTAAATGAGATGGATAGTAGAAGGTGGTAGGAATATACAAGTGTACACAGTGTCATTTATTCATTCAAGTATTAAGCAGCACAGAATGGAAATCTGGAGTAAAAATTGTACCTTGGCGCAGTACTCGTACTTGTAAATGTATTTAGTTACTTCCCGACAATACAAACAGGAGAAACTTGAGGTCAGAGTTAAGAAGAAAGCCACTTCTTCAAGTTGTAAGAGAAGGTTTTATTACCAGTGCTATTTACATAGAAATAATACAGCCTTGCCCCTTTGCCCCCCCTTCAATGCACACACACACAAGCACGCATACCCCCAGGCACTCAGCACTCACACACACTCACACACATACACTCACACTCACACACGTTTGTATCCAAGAATATCTCAATACATCAGAAATAAGACACATTCTCTCTAGATCTTACACGACGTCCAAAGGAAACGCAAATGATCTCAAAACAATATTTCAAGTAGAGATAAATCAGTGTGGCCGAAAACACAGCGTTACACGTGTTGGATGTGTTCTGTTTGAGACGTGTCGGATGAAGCGGAGATGGCTGAAAGACTAGATGAAATTAAAATGGAATAAAAATTAGGTGAGGTTTTGTGCTGAAAAATATCAGCTAACGTGGTTTGTGTGTCTCCTTTCAGAAGCAGTACTATGAGGAGAGTATGGAAATATTGTTTCTTTTCCTGTGACTGCACAAAGGCTGACTTTTCAAATTGGAGCCCTGATGACACTTGGCCCTGAAACTACAGAATTATCTATTGTCATTATTTAGAAAGATAGGAGAAAAAAAAAACAAGAATTTGTCCTCCGCAGCGCAGAGATGTGCACATACACACAGCCGGACGCTGCTGCTGCTGCTGCTGCTGCTTTGAGCTGATTTTTTAATTCAGTGTGTCTTAAGGCCACTAGATGGCAATGAGTGCTTCAGAGCAGACAGTGGTAATGTCACAGATGTTGTCTGCCCCCTCTTTTGTTTTCTCTCTTTAGAGGAAGGAGACCTCAGCTGTTGAAGTAGATTCTCCATTATGGGTTCAATGTTCTTTTGAAAATCATTTCCATTAAAACATGTTTTTTAAAAGGGACAGTAACAAAAGGAAGGTCAGGTGAAGCAGTCTGCAGAGCAGAACTATCAGGGCCGGCTGGATGGGTGTAAGATTTGTGTGTGTGTGTGTGTGTGTGTGTGTGTGTGTGTGTGTGTGTGTGTGTGTGTGTGTGTGTGTAGGTGTGTGTGTGTGTGTGTGTGTGCATGTGCGTGCTTGAGTGAGCACAAGTGTCTGTATAATTGTGTCCGTGTTTTGAATAATGGTATAGACATCCTTCTTTTGAGCTATGATCAAGAACGCTTTTTGTGCATTAAGGGACTTAAAGCTGAGATGTGTTCTAGAGAAAGTCAATGCCAGAAGTGTGTGTGCATGTCTGTGTGTGTGTGTGTGTGGTTTCTATCAAGAAGCAGCCTTTGATCTGACATATTGTCTTACAGAGGAAAATGTTTAAAGCAACGTTTTTTTGTGCCTTGATCGCCACATACGTGTTCGTATATCAACGTCAAAGCATGTATGAAAACCTGGTCCTTTGTCTCTAATATTGAGGGTCGTGTTGCGATGAACAGAATGAAAAAAATGAATAATGCTTTTAAGCAACGGTTTTAAAAACAAAAATGTGGTGAGAAATTAAGAGAACTAGAGATGTCCCCTTTGGCATTTCTCTCTAATGTGTTCCTAGAGCATTAGAAGATACCTTCGTTAACATCAAGGGGAAGGCGAGAAGCGTTTTTGCTGGGTGGAATCGCAAATTCTTTTTGTTTTTAAATAATTCAAGTCCCATAATCCAGGAAGGGATATGCTTTGGAGTGTCTACCGGGCAGCAAATATTACTTTTTCCAGTAGGCTGTCCCATTCTCGATTCCTTCAATTGTGAAAATCAGTCCGTGATTTTAAAAAGTCCTCCGTAAAAATCTCACCAGTTCTTTCCACTCCACAATTTTTCATTCATCTCCTGAATTAACTAGGATGGCCTCCAGCCCAGGAACGGTCCCTGCGCTTCGTCCTTTACCAGGCTGTGGTTTCTCCCATCTCCGGGCCTTGGTGGGACATAGGAGCACTGTAGCTGGAGTTACTAGCCAAGGAGAAAGGAGGACTGGGTCCGCCCCCGTATGCCTCCCCCTGGACAGGCTGCAGGGAGCTCGGTAAGCCCGGCTCCGGACTGGGGGTTTCCGCATGGGAGATCATGTCCGTGAACCTTTGGTCGTCTGAGGGGTGGTGGCCCGATCCCTCCATGGTTCCGGGCCCAGAGCCCAGGATGTAGGGGGACTCGGCTGGAGACTGAGCCTGTGAGGATGGTGGGCCGTGGGGGAAGAAGTCGTAGTTACTTCCTGGTCCGTAATAGTCACCTTGGTATTCTGTGGAGGGACAGGAGAACACACAGGGTTAGACTTTGTACCAAAGACTTTAGTATATGTGCTGTTCTCATGCACTGTTGCTATGTACACTGACAAAAAATAGTGCACCGGAATCCGTATATAACCCACTTAATTATGTGCCAGAAATTCGTACCTAACCCACGTAATAGTGAGGGGTGCCACCATGTGACCAATGTGCTAAAGGAAGTAAAGACGGAAGTTGTATAAAGAGCAAAAGTCCACAGAAGGAGGTATGTTGAGTCAAACAAACACAGGACTGTCCCCCAGGAGACGGTGATCATGTCTGGTGTGACATACATACCGTGACTCTGCCCAACAATGTTTCTTTTCTGAAACCTAACCAACATAACTTTACGTTACGAAACCTAACCTACGTGACTCTACTTTCCTGAACCTTAACCCACATAACTTTATTTTCATAAACCTAAACTTCATAACTTAACGTTAAGTATGCAACGTGACGACACCCAACCATGATTCTTTTCCCAAACCTAACCTACATGACTCGACTTTGCTAAACATAACCTTCGTAACTTTACGTTAAGTACGTAAATTTAAGTACATAACATGACAATGCTCAAATATTTCTTATGCTAAACCTAACCTACACAAGTTTATTTTCCTAAACAAAAACTACATTACATAACGTTAAGTCTGCAACGTGACGAGGCCCAACCATGTTTCTTTTCCAAAACCTAACCTACAGTACATTACTCTATTTTCCTAAAAATAACCTTCGTAACTTTACATTAAGTACGTCACTTTACTTTCCTAAACCCAACCCAATTAACTTTAAGTTAAGTACGTAACGTGATGATGCTCAATCACATTTCTTTTCCTAAACTTAACCGATGTAACTTTACTTTCTTAAACCTAACCTACATAACTTAACGTTAAGTACGCTATATGACAACAATGTCTTCCCAAACCTAATATACGTACCTTTACTTTCCTAAATCTAACCTACTTAACTTAGCATCAAATCCTTAAATTTACCTTAAGTACATAACGTGATGACTCCCGACCATGATCCTTATCCTAAACCTAACCTATGTAACTTAACATAAACTACTTAACATTATGACTCCCAATCATGGTATTCTCCTACACCTAACCTACACAATGCTTCGTTAAGTACATAATGTCACGACTCCCGACCATGATAGTCTTCCTAAACCTAACCTGCGTAAATTAATGTTAAGTACATAACTTTACCTTAGGCACGTAACATACCATAACCATAGCATACCCATTAACACTTCCTAAACCTAACCTACGTACCTTTATGCTAAGAACGTAGCATGATGACTACCAACCATGATTCTTTTCAGAAACCTAACCTACGTATCTTAAGGTGAAGTACGTACAGGTTGGGGTGTCCATGGGTCAAACAAACACAAGACTTTCACCCAGGAGAGCGGTGTTGTGTCCCATGTGAAACAAAGTGAACTTTAAATTATTTTAAGGTGCGTCATCACTTACGCCACGTTAAGTAAGCAACTTAATGTTACGTCCGCAACTTGACAACATCCAAGCATGATTCTTTTTCTAAACCTAACCTAACCTGTGCGGGCACTAACAGTTCCCCACAGCAACCTCACACACACCTCCACCCTTACGTAAGTGGTGAAATTGATCATGTCCAATTTCCAACCAGCCGCTCTCCAACAGCCTCATTTGAGTGTATAAACAACTCCACACTTCTCCACCTCAGTTCTCTCGCCTTTAACACACTGCATTCATCTCCCTCACTCATTCAGCTTGCAGCCATGCGTGCACCTCGATGGATTCCCCTGCTGAAACTTCTGGATCTGGATGAGGAACTCCAAAATGAGATTCCAGCCTCCCTGCAGCCCTGCCAGGTCCTGTCGGCTGCATCTCTCTCTCCGTCATGTCGGATGCAGCTTCCAGCAACATCCCTCTCCTCCACCTCACTGGGCTGTGGCTATTTCCTGAGCTACACAGATCACGCTCCATTGTTCCCAGCATGTAACCCAGCTAGGGCTGCAGCTGATTTCATTATCAGCTACTCTAGCAAATGTTTTCTTGATGAATTGATTAATTGTCTGGTCTCTAAAACACCAGGAAACGGTGCAGGATGCCCATCACAATTTGCTGAAGTCCAATTCGAAACCTTTACTTTGCTTATTTTGTTCAACCAGCAGTTCAAAACCCAAAGATATTCACTTCACAGCGATATAAACCAAACAAACACTAAAAATCCTCACATTAGAGAAGCTGAAACCAGACACTGCATCGCAGCATATCTGCTTGAAAAATGACTAAAAAAAGATTCATCAGTTACCAAAACATTTGCCAGTACATTTTTAGGTGATCAACTCATTAATAACTAATTGTTTCAACTCTAAATACACCATTATCGCACGTCTGGGCACCTGTTATGAATCTTTCAATCCAATTTTACCCTTTAATTTACACCTTGCTGATGTTTTTTTATCCACAGTCACAGTGCTGGATCACCGACGGCGCTCCATGTTAGTCGAGTCAGTCGTGGTTGTGACAGGTTTACCCCGACTCTACTTTTATCTTTACAGCATCACAAGACAAAATAGCTCTTCATCAAAACTGATCCTGCTTGTTTACACGTCAGCAAATCATCACAAAGATCTGTGAGGTCCACAATCAGTGACTCAACATGCAGATACCCACATGAACATATGCACCAACAGGAGCAATGGCTGCTTTAGGCCTCGATTACACTGAGAGCGTTTTGCACTGCCTTTTTATTCTTCTTTTGATTGAATGCTATTTGTAAAAAAAAGCTTCCTGCACCTTTTTATTGTTGCCAAGCAACCACCCCATCACCTTCTTACCCTAACCATCCTGTGTGATCAATCTACCGTTTATTTTAAATGTTATTTCATCATATGTATTTCCCAGTAATCAGTGTGTAGTTCCTGAGATGTTGAGGCAGAGGGTGCTGTCTGTAGCTCTGGTTGAGGGTGAGAGGCTGTCAGCAGATAAACAGAGATCTGTGTGGGTACATGAGACCCTAAAAAAGAGGCTGGATCATGGGGAGTACCACCAGTTGGTCCAGGAGCTTCTCCTCCATCATGGCTGTTTCAAGTACTGCACGTATCTGCTTCCACACCTGCTGTTTTCTATTGAGATGGTGCTAACTGCGGTTTGTAAAGTCGTATAGCTCTGGGTATCCAGCAACCACTACCACCAGTTTCTCCTCCATTGTTGATCAACTGTAAGCTTGTTGGCGAAGGCCTGCCTCCCAAATCATCCGACTGGACAATGGGAAAAACTGGAAATGACATGGGGCACTTTTCCTGCAAGAACGCAGCACGCAGCAACACAAAAACAGAAAGCAAAAAGGTTCATTATCATTAAAACAATTACAAAAATCTGCCTCCAGCTGCTGAAATGCTCTCTGTGTGATCAGGGCCTTACTCTGTAAATTATTCCACTTTCATGAAAAACAACACATGTAAACCTCATGGTGGAGCTACAGGAAACGCCAGAAAGATTCATCGTCTGAGGACCATGAACGTCTGCACAGAATTCCACTCATATTATAGTCTGACCAACCAACCGAAAAAAAAAAAAAACCCCAAATCTATTATTTATATACAGTATATTGAACCTCAAACTCCAGCTTTAAAACTCCCTTCCTCTGGAATATTTGACGTTCACGACTGATGACTTTCTTGTCTCAAATATTTCATGGCGTTGACTTCAAAGCGCCGCAGCAGAAACTGGCATGTTAATGACAGAATACAGCCCAAATTCCTTGCTTTCACAGAAAACCTCCAGCACACTCTCAGGATTTACAAATATTCCTCACCTAACCTCTAACACTGACTGACATGTTTACACCTCTGAGAGGTTTCAGCACCGTCTGGGCCCCCGACTAATGTTTGATGTCTCCAGGTATATTCACATTTATACCTCGAACACGGTGACATTTTTCATTCATTATTCATGAATTTACAGAGTCTCAAAATGTATCTCGAACAGAGATGGGTTGGTGTAAGATTTTATCATGAATCATGATAAAATACACACAATGAGTTGATCCTGGTGGATTTCCACTATCTGGATAATGGTTGGTATTGTGTCCAGCAGCACCCACAGAGACTGCTGGGTAACTAACAATAAAAAAGACTCTGCAGAAACAGGCTGCACACACACCAACCTTAAAACACACAAAATATCTTAATCAAGCATTAGCATATTTCAAAATATGTGATGCCATTTCAAATAGCTGAAAAGTCTGTCTTTTTAAGGTTTTTGTCTTTCACTAAAAATGATGCGTCCCAGTAAAAATATTTGTTTCTTCACTAAATGTAAGGTAAAGTCATTCCAGTATGTTTCAAGCATATTTTGATGGTTACTGGGATGATATCATGAATCACAATCACTCTGGCTGATCTTGAAAGCTGTTAAAGGGTTAAAGGGTTGCAAGTTATTTGGAAATCAATCTACGCAGATACTTTTGTATTCATGTGCCCAGGTTTAAAGATTTTCTCTCCATGATTTCTGCCTCCATCCAAATCCAATTAAGGTGATGCAAATTTTGTTTCTGGTGCTCGCAGCATTCAAACATTTGGATTTTAAAAGCCATCGGAAACATGCATCTCCACAAACAATGTCCCTGTTCTCTGGAAAATTCAAAAACCTCACTCGGTGCGTTCACGTGCACAGTTCAGTTGAGCTTTGGTTACAGCTCGACTGGGCCATTTAACTGGACTACTCTCCTTGTCCCAGTATACAAGCGCTATTGACCAAAGTATGTCTGACTTCATTACCACTGGTAGCGATATTCACCCTTTCAGATCGTTAGTATTGGACTTTGACCTGTTACATCACACACCAAACAATCGACTAAGTGGTGGCAATCTGGTGCCATGGTGGACATTTCGTACGTGCTGTATGCTTTACTTTTTCTTAATGTCTTCTGTTCGACTTCCAGGTCAAAGCAAGTGGCGGAAAACTGTGGAGCATGCTCAGAGTGCTTGGGACAGATTGGGTCTGATCGACTGTATACACGCAGGAGGAATTCGACTCCCAATCTCATTATCTGGGTGTCAGTCCGACTTTGAGAAATTCAATTTGCTACAATTTCAGTTGGACTCACATGTTTACATGTATTTTAAAAATCCAGTTTTCGTCGGACTGACTCAATTAATTGATTTTCTCTAATGTCATGTAAACATACTGAGTGTGGCGACTGCTTATAGGATGTTCTTTGGATCCAGGGTAACAGGGAAGCTGATTCAATTTTCAGAGACAGAAATCTCACAGACAGATAACCCAAACTACCAACAGACGATGCAACAAGAAACACACTTGCATTTTTTTTTTATGAGTGGTCCGATCTGTTCTTGTTTCCAAGCAGTGCCACGCCACTTTGAGATCCATCCAGTGCACATTTGGACGTAACAAACCAACCAGCAGCTGAGCTCCCCTCACACTCTCTCAGAGCAGAGCTACACTGTATATGTACAGTATACTCTCATATCTGTCTGTTAATTATAAAACTCCAGCTAAGCAATTAGCTTAGCACCAAGACTTTTGGTTATTTGTTTACAGTGTACCAAAAGAGAAGCATAACTAGCTGTAGAGTTTAACACGGGGTTATGTGCTGGACTATGTCTTCGCTGGGTTCCCTGGCAACCTCGCTGTGCAGACAAGACTCTAGGAAGTTACCGCACCTGCTCAAGATGTGAAATGACCACGACCTCTGAACACCGCATTATGTGGTGGCATGGCTGGGTTCAGGCAAAAAAAGAAAGTGTTTTCAGTTAAAATAACTATGCTGGTTACGTACGGGACGTAAGTATGACGTAAAGTAACGCATGTACATCATGTAATGAACTACATAAAGGGCGTAAGAACCTAAGGTTAAAAGAAGTCGACTTTTTGTTTGGCATTGGACACAAACCATCATCTGGTATTTGTTGACCCAGTCACCACACAGACTTCCACCCTACATGGACTTTCTCGCTCTTTATACCACCTACGGCAGGGGTGTCCAAACTTAATTGAAATTAGATAATGTGATAATATCTAGGGGCTGGCTCCTTCTCACATCATCGCTGACATACCTGGTGCATGTCTACAAACTGTACAATGTGAGATGAACGCATTTAAAATCGTTCCGCTGGCCACGATCGTCCCCTGGGTGGGACTTGGACATGCCTGACCAGCACGTTCTTCCTCCAAAATTCTTGAATACCACTGCTTTGTCAGGGATTTTGGTGTCAGATACCGGATGCTAAAAGTCGGCTTTCTCAGTGGCGATACGATACGCCACCAGGAGGCGTCAGTTTGCAATGCAGCCATGCGTAACCTGTTGTGACGTTACGATACACCACAGGTGAGCTGGAAAGCACCTGTCGTGGTGGTATGACGTCAAGTTGAAACGTTGCTGGTAATGACATAATGTAAAGACCTGGAAAGTCCCTATAGGGTGGGCGGATGGAAGGGGTGGTGGTACAACAAACACAGGACTTTCACCCAGGAGCCTGGTGTTTGCTTCTTGTACAGATGTACAGATGTAGGAGGATACCTACGTATGTGTAGACACAAAAGGCCACTGACAAAGCAACGATATGTCGACTTGGGGTGAGAACGTGTTGGCCTGACCTATGATGTTGTTACTTTAACCATCACCCACCATGACTAATTGACTTTTCATTGGCAGTGTCCGCGGTGCTACAATGTAAATTCATCACAGTACGTGCCACCAACATGTAATGCAGTGTTAAGAGGTCATGGTCAGGTGTTTCTGTCAGATAACATTGTTCCAGATGTAGCAAGCTTTTTGACTTTGGACAGAGCCAGACGAGCTAGTTCCTCCTGTTTCCACTCTTGATGCTTCTGGCTGCAGCTTCATATTCATCAGATCGATCTTCTCATCTAACTCTCGGAAAGAAAGCAAGTATTTACCAAAATGTCAAAATATTCCTTCAATACTACACCAGAGATCTCCAAACACGCCACTGACGTACTTTCACATGAGGGCGTAGGTTTCGTTTCCACATATGAAACATATGAACACACATGAAACGAGGGGTTCGAGGGAATTTTTATGCACCAATTTGCCTTTCCTGCATCTCTTTATGGTGTAAATGTCTCCAGTTATGTCAAAGTAAAAGTCCTCTGCTACTTTCATGTGTACTTTCTGTGTTCTAAATATTTAGGGGGACGTGTCCCCTGTGTCCCCGTTTAAATCTACACTTACGCATTCAGACTGTGCAATGATCCTCTCAACACAGCCACAGTCTCAAAAGGACGACGACCCAGATGAGACTCAGACTTTTGATGAAGTGCTGAAACGGCAAAAGTTCCAGAGGACTGACTTTTTGCAGACTCATTTGACATGCTGTTCTCTGAAACTATGTTTCTTGAGTTATTTATCGTAAAAAAAACAAACACAACCCTGTCAGAACGGTTTACAAAGGATCCATCCGCTCCACATGTAGCCAATTACTTCACACGCCGTTTGCATCCATTAACAATTACAAACCTCCACCTGCCTTCTGCTTCTCAACGCTTCCATATTCACGTTCCAAATTTACATCCTCCCCTCTGCTGCAGATTAAACATTAAATCCATTCTGTTTCAACACCACCTTGAACTGAGATCGATGGCAGACTTTACCCCGCTGCCCCAGATGTTGTACTAGCATTTCTGCACTCGCACCATATGCTCTCCACTCGCTCCTGTTTCAGCCTAAACAGGCGGAATCGAGAACTCGCAGGTTAGATATCGAGAAATGATTTTTACAACTGCGTTTATTTGCTGTTGCTTTTTTGGTGATCATCAAGAGGGACGACGAGAGCTGACATGACTTTCACAAACAGGCTAATTATTTGATCTCACAAACAGGCCCCTGCTAGTTTGGCCGACCTTGAGGATAAACAACAAGCTTGTGTTGTGGAGTGTGTGTGATGGGGATGGGGGTGGGTGGGGATTGAGGGAAGAGGGGTGGAGGTGGGGGGGCTGCTCTGGAAACTATAATTACACTCACGCATGCAGACGCACCACACACAGGCATTCCTGGCTGTAAGCAGCAGCAGCAGAGGAACATAAGGAAGCAGCGAGCTCAGATAAAGGCGAGCAGAAAGGCCTGCTGCTGCGGCGGCGGCAGCGGTGGCGGCACAAAAGGGTGTGAGAGGCAGCGTGTGAAGAAAGCAGGAGAGACGAGAGCGAGGATGGAGGTTTTGTCCTCTGTTTTCCCCTCCCACTCCCTGCGTCGCAGCCTTGACGGCTCCAGTTTATTGTATCCTCAATGCCCGGGCCCTTCAGGTAGATGTGCAGGAGCTGTATAGAAACCACGGCTCTCAGACTGTCCATGAAAAACAAACTGCTGATATACATGACAGGTGCATCTGATTTATTCCTGCAGTTCAATGTGGAGCTATTGTTGCGTTAGCGTGCTGTTGTCACATACTGCCCACCTGCTATTGTCTCCGAGAAATGTTTTCTTGATCCAGGCGACCAATTGAGGCTTTAATACCCTGCAATCCAGATGTTTTTATCCTCCAAGTGGTCTTGACAGGCATTTATTTATTTATTTTTGAAGGGATATTGATTTGAAGGAGTCGTTACCCAGAGATCACATTGTGTTCTTGCGCACGTGATTAGAAAAGACAGTGGAAAGAAAGCAGCTTATCGTTTCATCAGCAGTTCATTTTCACATGTGGAGACCAGCGAACAAGGTGCGCCTTTATCTCCAACATCCAATGGGAAGAAACAATTTAATAGCTATTAATATTTGCTAACATCAAGCGTGGATTTCATCTGATTTTGAAGGCGCTCTGTGCTGAAAGTCAGAGCTACAAATGATTTATTTAACCCGATCGAGACCTAATTATGTTCCAAACACAGAAAAATATTGTAATGGTGGATTTCTAGTCTAAATGCAAAAAGAAAGTTAAATTAGGAGACTGGATTATGTGTCATTTTTTTCTGTCCATTCCCACCATGATAATATAAATGACAATAAATGGTCTTAACAGATCTTTTTTTCAACAAAAAACTAGAGCTGATTTATTTTTAAGGAATATTTCACTCATGTCAACGACTAAAGTGACGCTTTTAAACACATTGCATTTATATTTTGTATTATATTCGTCATCACGGCTCAAAAAATCCTCAAATTCTGAAGTATCTCCAGAAAATACTGTTCAAAGACTCTCGAGATGAATAATCTAGGAATATGTCCACTTTTCATTCTCCAGTGGCACTCAGATCTCCTGCCTCTTCCAGCGGACGAATACTTTTGAAATTAAATCCAGAGTAAAAGCTACAAATCTTTTGTACGATATTTTGTCATGCACAAGTAATATAACACCTCATGTTTACTTTACACAGTTCAAACACATATTATGTACGTTAACAATGTGATTCACAGACGGAAACGTGCCTTGTGCTGTTACAAAAGGGGGCGTGGCTGTACTGCAGTCCACTTTAGATGATGTGGAGCACTGTGATTGGCTTATAGACATCCCATCAAATCAGTCAGGTGACAGTTGAGACATCCTAGAAGACTAATGGTGTGTTTGTTTTGTACTTGGAGGTCGGAAATTCCCAGTTCCCAGTCGGAAGTTTAAACTCGAACGGATTTCCAACTCGGAAATTCGAAGCAACTGCATCAACCCCGACTTACAAATTCAAGATGGCTGCCGGTCACATACATAGTGAGTAAACACTCTGCTAAAGTATTGTTTATAGCAATTTTATCTTATTTGTTTTACATTAGGTCAGCCATACCCATAGCACTGTTCAATCTTTATCCGTGGGCATGTTGCTGCTCTGTATGTGCAAAACACCACACAGAGCGTTGTTACAAATGATATTGCTAACAGTGGCTACGGCTAGCCCAACGGTAGAATGATAACGTCCTTTTTTTCCCCAACTTGTCCACCGTTGTTGACGAGAATGCAAAAATTGCTGTCAACTCGGAGTTGACGTCATTCCCACTTCCGACTTCTGAGTACAAAACGAACGCACCAATATGTCCACTGGAGCGGATGGAGGACCTGGAAGGGTTAATCAGCAGCACCACCTTCACCCTCCAGCTGCGTCAGCCCAAACCGTTTCATGACCAGCTTTATATCTGAGGAGCTGCTTTAGCTTTAACACATTTTTAAAATGTCAGTCTTTTGCTGATAGGAATTCATATCTTCTTCAGGATACTTGTCGTTCCAAACTTAAGATATTTGCTATTCATTGCTGTTGAGCCTTTTTTTCCTCCTTTAACACTTCAAAAAATTAATCAAAACTACTTTTGATGAATCAACTCTAATGTGTTAATTTCCTCCCTTTTTTTCTTTAACCTGAACAATTTGTTGAAGACGTAGCAGATTTATTTTCAAGGAGGAAATTAACAACTTGTCAGAAAGAGAATAACGCTCAAGAGGTGAGCAAAGAAGTTTTTTTTTCTTCTTTAATTTCATCAAATGCTATAATCTGTAAAGGGCCTTAAGGCACATTTTGATCTTCATTAAAACTTCAGTGACACTTTTTTGTTGCAGAATGGTAGAAGAATTTATTCAGCAGAGTTTACACTTTTGGAAGTTCTCTATTCTGAAAGAGTTTTGATAAACCACAACTGTGTCCTTTGACCTTAAATGCATGATTTGAATGCCACCGATCCTGCATCAGTTTGATCGTGCATCCTTCCAGCCACGAGCGTAGGTTTCGTTTAAACATGTGGGGGCACATGTATAGCAGGGGGGTCTCAGGGTTTTCTGTCTGCAAATTTTGAGCCTTAATTTCCTGCATTCTGGATTTTTTTTGCAGAAATTTGTGCCATTTCTGCATCAATTCAAGGTTTAATGGTCTGAGTATTGGGGGGGGGTGCCCTGCATCCCCCCTGAAATCTACGCCTATGCTTAAAGCTGTACAAGTGTGACTAAGTGAGAGTTAAGTATGTTGAAGCTTATTTTGAGCCTTTAAAATCTTCACATTATATAAATCAGAACTGTGTCTTTTGATCTTAGATGCATGATTTTAATACGCCACCCATGTTGCATCAATTCCCTGTAACGTGCATCCTCTGGGGGTCCTCTACCAAGAAATGTCTTGCATCCTGATTTTTTCTGCATTAGTTTACTTTAAAATAAAGGTCTTTGAGGGGGATGTGTGCCCTGCGTCCCCCCCGAAATCTACCCCCATGCTCCCACCTGTACACAAGTGTCAGCCAGTGAGAGTTGAATGGGTTTAATGTTTATTTTGAGCCTTTAAAATCTTCTGTATAAACTTAATTTCCCATCTAGAAGAAAACTCTCTTCTGAACACACACACGGGCCGAATAATCCCCAAGGTTAGAGTCAAATTAAGGACTGATCTTTGAACAAAAGATGACTAGATTAAAGAAACTCGTGACCCCTCAACGTCCGAACAAACTCCCCTGAGGTCTGCAGCGTACAGGCGATAAAGAGCGATCTTCATGTAATCTTCCTGCCGCTTGGTGCTGTACCTATCAGCCGTGTTGGTGCTGCTGACGGATGTAATTAAGTTACACCATATCACATCACAGAATATTTCTGCGATTACATTTGCAGCACAAAATAAAACCTGATATCCACATTAATGTTGCAGCAGGCGACACAAAGACGCGGGACCGTTAAAGTGGACATTTCTTACCTCCGTAGTAACCGTAGGCCCCCGGTCCTAAGATGTCCGGATCCTCCAGCCTGCCTCCCAGGGGCCTCATCCTCCTGGGGCCCCTGAAGAAGGCGTGCCGCCGGGCCCCCAGAGCACTCAGCTGCTTCATCCGTCGCTCTTTGGATCTTCTGTTCTGGAACCAAACCTGCATGGAAGCGGAGGGACGGGGGTCACAGTTAAAGAGGGTTTTAGCTCGCAGCCTTCTCCACTCCTCCATCACTGCCTTCACTCCGTCTGCGTCATGCCAAGAGTACGAGTCATGTCGCTGTGAGATTCACACTCTGATCACACTCACTACAAGATTCAGTCTGTTGCACGAACACAAAATGCACGAAGCACAACTGAACAAATTAATATGTATCGTTTGAATCCTGATCAGTTTTAGCTGATTTCACTGATCTATTATATTTCATGCTCGCTGTTACAGAGTCTGTGTCGGGCGCAGAATCTAAATCCTGTTTTTATTTATTCATTTATTGATAGATTTCAGCCTTTAAAGGGCTCTTATTCAAAAATGACAAACTGTATCGTACAAACTGTACAAAATTATCCCAGTTCTAGGACAGCTCTGTGACCATTTTGACCTGTTTTTATTGTATAACAATTATTTGTGGCATCATTTCATTGGAGCTGCAATGAATAATTGATTAGTTGTCAACTATTAAATTAATCAGTAACTAATTTCACAACCAGTTCATTGGTTTGAGTCATTTTTAAGGAAAAATAAAGTCAAAATCCTCTCATTCCAGCTTCTTAAATGTGAATATTTCCTAGTTTCTTTCATCCTTTGTGACAGTAAACTGCATATATTTGGCTTGTGGACAAAACAAGACATTTGAGGACGTCACTGATGGACATTTTTCAATATTTTCTGACATTTTAAACAGCAAACAACTAATCATTTTATTGAGAAAATATTAATGTGCAATGGAAATTGCACATTAATATTAGTAGTAAATTGCAGCCCTACTTTTTATTCGTATTGATTTCAAGGTTTAAATTCTTGGACCTCTGCATTTAAATGGCTTAAAAAATTGTGTTTACCTTAAACTAAAAGTGTTAAAGCATTAAAAATGCAGTTACACGTCACAGAAAAAGTCAAAACTAACCAAATATGAGATGAAAATTTCCGGTGCAACATCCAAATTAAGCTTTTGATCCTTTGTGCCTGTAATTCACTCTTTTAAACATATATACAAATGTTAAATATTTCTCTGGCGAGCGCAAAATATCGTCAGAAATTAGGAGACGCATAAAGATGCTCTGCTTGAAATAAAGTGTTTTATCTGTGGCAGAATATAATAAGACACTTATAAACTGGAGCTGTAAAAAATACATTTTCCTGTTGTAAAATAAAGACGAGCAGCAGAGCGATATAAATGCACCCAGCACACAAGCTACTGCACCTCAGTGCGAGTTAAAATAAACAGTGGAAGCTACAAATCAGAGTCTAAAAAGGCTTATCAGTGACGTGAGATAAACTGTCTTTGAAGAGGAACAAAGGAGGATTTCACTACACACCATATGGAAGAATGTCTGCATTATAAGCACATAACACATCTTGTTTCGCCTTTGCATCACTGCTGCATAATGATGTATGCTCACCCCAGCCGGGCTACACCAGAGGCAAAATCCCACTGTGCTGCAGATTAACAAAAACACACACACACATACACACACACACAAAAACACCTAAAACCACTTAGGCTCTGTTCTATGTGCTCCAGCAGCAAAGGCGACACCTGCTTATTGAGAACAATCGTCTAACTGTAGGGTACATTTTTATGGAAATGCTCTCGCTCCCCTCGAGAGAGCGTTGCTTAGGGATTACATACACATGCTGGAGAAGCAGCGTAGCTCACAGGGCTCCCCGTGCTCAGAGCAATGGTATTTAACACACAGCGAACGAGGAGGAAGATGACGAAACAGAGCCTCCATTTTGGCTCCGAGCAACACAGGAGGGGTGGAGGGGAGGCGAGGGGGGGATCACAGGCGGAGGGATGGACTACTGCCTGATTGATTGATTGATTTATTGACTGTTTGATTGAGCTCTGTTGATGCAGCTCTCACACACACTCACACACAGCAGCCTGCAGTGTATGATATAGATGAGGAGGCCCTGGTCGGCTCTAATAAGCAGTGGGAGCAGGCTGGAAGTGAGTAAGAGCAGAGAGGTGGGAAAGGGGAGGGTGGTATGTAAATCTGTGAAATCAGCGATAATTACAGTGAGTGCACAAAAAGCCACATCACAGTTGGCAGAGATGGTGCTAATCATCCTGACACAGTCTGTACCCAGCCTCTGTGTGTGTGCGTGTGTGTGTGTGCGTGTGTGTGTTTCTGTGCATCTGTATATGTGTCTGAGGGTGAGCACACAGACAGAGACAGAGGTCCAGAGCAGCTCGTGTTGTGCTGCAAAACATGTTTGTATGTGGGGCTCCTCTCGCCTCTGGCAGAAACAAGACTAACCTTTCACTAATTTCACGGCTGTGCGACACGTCTGATGACTGAAATAACCCGCTGTCTGCACAAAATAAAGGCTATTCTTTAAAAACACAAACACTGTGTTTATTATATCCATGCAGCGGTAAATTAGATTAATAGATCTTAATTTGAACACCTGCACACACAGATACAGACGGGCAAATATGAACGCAATCATTACAGGAAAAGGCTTAGATTTCAGGGGGGTGCAGGGGAAAGGTCCCTGTAAATATTTAGAACATGTGCATTTGTGTCCCCCAATAAAAACATGACAGGAGCACTTTTGTTTTGGCAAAATAAAAGACATTTACGGCATTAAATGGTTAAAAAAAAAAAAGGCACAAATTGGTGCACAAGAATGCAGGAAATTAAGCCTTTGCAGAGGGAAACAAAATCTATGCCCTTGATAAAAGGAATAAAAAATATTGGAGAAAAGAATTAAAATTTAAAAAGTAGTGGGACATGACTGCTGGACGACAGGACCAAAAAACAAAAAGGAAAATTCTATGTGCACATATATATTTTTGAAGAGGAACATATTAAATAAAGCTTTAGACACGTATAAATATAAATATGTTTGTCGAAATGAGATTCTGATTAAAACCTCACGGCGGAAGGAAATAAATCAAATAATTATTTTAAAAAATGTTGATAAATAAATATATAAATAAATAAGAGCATGAAGTAGAAAATCCCTAAAGTTAAAATAAAATAAAATAAAAATAGATTCAATTAAAAAATAAGAATAAATATATTGCTGCAAGGTGGGGTTGCATTGTTGTGTGGGGAACATAAAATTATTATTCTGCTTCCACATGACTGTGAAACTATTTCTATAATGCAGACTGACATGTGCATGTCTCTGTCGCGTGTGAAGGTAATTATCATCATTTTACAGGTCTTTTTCTTCCATTTATATTTAAGAGAAATGCAGAAAATGTGATAAACAAGGCGTGGGGGACAGCTCCTGCGTGGATCTAACAGAGCCCATCCTGTTGTGACAGTTCTCTAACAGATGACGAGAACTTCAATTAAAACCTCAGAGAAATTAACAGGTAATTCCGCTGATTTATAATCCGTCATTTGTGTCTAATTCGTCTCTGTCTCCGCACACAGCTGCTCTTACCTGGATCACCCGCATGTTCAGTCCCGTCTCCTGGGCCAGCTGTTCCCGGATGTGCCGGGTCGGCTTCGGCGTGGCGACAAACGCGGCCTTTAACGTTTCCAGCTGCTTGGCCTTGATGGTGGTCCGGGGCCCCCGCCTCTTGGTCCCCGAGTTCTGCTCCTCGTTCTCTATATTGTTCGTTTCCTTATCTGAGGACGTGGAATTGTCCGTCTCCTTTATGTCGTCCTGCATTGGGTCCTGCAGATCCGGCGATAAACTCCTATCTGTACACGACGACACTGAGGGGAAAACAAACAAGAGGAAGGTCACGATCCGAAATGTCAGGGAAGAGGAGGAGGAGGAGGAGGAAGAGGAGGAGGAGGAGGAGGGGGCTGTAATTAGGCCTTGAGATGCACGGCGGCGGGATGTGCGTCCAAAATATGTCTTTAAATTTGACTGAGATCTGTCATGCAGCAGATTTTCTGCAGCTTTTTTCATGCTCACATTTATTTATTTATTTTTTTGTCTTTTTAAAAAATGCATTTGATTATTTGCAGATTTAAAAAGATAAAAAACATCATGCCATCTTAAAATGTGTGTGCATATGAGAGGGGAGCGTGGCAGTGTCGGTGCAGCTGTGCAGCTTCCGTCCTCACGAGCTTTCTGCGAGGATGAATAGAGCGCGGGAACACACGGCCAGGCTAACATACTCATCCCCAGCGGATCCCGGCGTACAATAATAGAAAGCCATTGTCCTGTGGAGGTAAATATTGAAACCATTCATGTGACAAGGTTGTTGTGAGATGCTCTCCACGGACTGCTGCAAATGTTCCACACAAACAGAACCTCGCGCTGCTCTCACAGCCTCCACCCTGCGCTCTCCTTTGTGCACCCACAGGCCGGCTGTCACTTTATTTACCACACATGCATTTATATAATATTCCTCCACGACATGAGCAACACAAGAAGCGTTTGAAAATCTGTGACATGAGGAGACGAACACATTTATATATATATGAGGGCGCTGATTACCTGAGTTCAAGTTGACTTCCTTAATGGCCCCGGAGCTCATGTAATCTTCTTTGCACACGAACTTGTTCTCGTCTATCACGTAGAGCTCCTCTCCCGTGGACAGCTGCTTGTTACACACCATGCAGGTGAAGCAGTTCAGGTGGAACACCTTGCTGCGGGCTTTGCGGACCAAGTCGTTTGGCGAGATTCCCTGCAGACAGCCCGCGCATTTAGTGCCAAAGCGCCTGCACGAGACCAGAGTTTAAAATTAATATTTGTCCTTTTTATAAAAAAAAAAAAGCAAACTCACCTCCTGTTTAATCCCAATTATAATAATAACAGCAGCGTGCAAAAATTATTATCCAAATATATTTTTAAGTCGGCCTTTTATGTCCACATGTGCATATCATATAATTAAATGTGTTGGGTAGGAATAAATAATTTGAGCAGTAATACCTCTTGAATATAAACAGAAGTCAAATTATTATAATGCTTTTTTTTGCTAATAATATAATATAATAAAATAATAAAAAAAATACAGTGCGTCGTATTACGCGCCATTCAAGCCTGTATAAATATAAATATAAAGGAAATAAATAATCTATATTTCGCATTTCGTATTGTAAACATTCATTCATAATAAACAAAACAATAAACAAAAGCATCTCTGTATAAGGGTCTGGCGGCGGAGATCCTTCAAACCCAAATAAAAAAATGAAACAGAATAAAATAAAAAAACCCGAGTCAGATTTTGGGAGCGAGCAAACCCCGCGTGCTCATTATTTCTGATGGAGGTGCTCTGACAATAACCCCACGCAAAACGCATTAGTGACAATCAACACATTGTAGCCGCGGATATATTATGGGATTAAGCAGAGTGGGAGCATCTTAGCGTGGAAATCTGCTCTTAATCCATATTCACCCGCTTAAATACCGAGTGGGACGACTCATCAATTTGATACACAAATAACCCCAAAATAATTTTTATTTAAAAAAAAAAGGTGCTGGCTGTTTTGTGATGTTCCACAGTGGAGAGAAAACACACCTGGTGATATTATATTAAAGCTCCTCAGGTGAGGCTGTTACAGGAGGCTCACCCCGGGCCTGCTGCACCTACCTGTGCCCGCCCCCCTCCCGGCCCATCTGGGGGGTGCTTTAAGCCTCTGGCTGCAAACAAGCGCTCCTTTTGTGCAGCATTGTTTTAACACTAATGTCGCCTTGTCTCTCCATTTGCAACGGTATCGCTCCACTGTCCCTCCTTTCACATGCATGGCCGCAGCCTCCCCCAGCGCAAAGGGCACAACTCTACTCACACAACAAATGGACATATTAGGGTGATTACTGTTTCGCCTGGCTAATGGCTCGGCCATTTAAATCCACCGCTTGATGGGACCTGCGCTAATATGATGGCCGAGGCCGCGCGAGGCCAATAATAGCCCGTCCGGACAAAGGCTAATGTGTCTTACATGTCATTAGACAATTTGGGGGAAAATAACTGACACATACAAATGAAAATGATGCTAAGAGAGTGCGACGGGACAAACAAGGGCTTCACTTATCACTCAATTACCTGAGACACTTTTGGGGAATTGTGAGGCGGTTAATAGGCTGATGGTGTGTGAGATGGTGTGTGTTGTCTGGAGCTGGCAAATACATTTAATAAATGCAAAGCACAGGATGCACGTGGCTGCACAGTGACTGAATATTTGTTGTTATCTTTAGTGTGCAGGCCCTTTAATAAAAGGCCACACTGTGTGAGAGCAGAATTGCATTTTAGAGGTTAATTCAAATATTTAGAAATATATTGCTTTTGCATTTATTCTGCATGTTTTATTTTAGCTGGAATACAATTTGACTTAATACTCTGACCCCTGTGCGCACAGGATTTGAGCCCAGGCTCGTGTCTGTGGGCCACACTGTTAGCACTGATATTTTTCTTTTATCTCTCTTAATTATTTGATCATCTTTATCAGCACTGCATCCACATAAATATCCACATATTCCTAAAATGTGCTGCACACTGTTGTGAAGCCTCATCAGAACTCTGACTCTCTGTTACCTGAAAAAGTCCATTTTGCAATAGAGCTTCCCGTCCCTGGAGAAGCACTTCTCGGTGAGGTTGCAGTTGCACTCGCAGCACTGGACGCACTTGGCGTGCCAGGCTCTGTCCAGCACGTTGAGGAGGAACCGGTCCAGGATGGGCCGTTCGCACCCGGCACAGTGGACCATCATGTCTCCGGCCTGCAGGACGCCGAGTGCCGACCTTCCCACACGGACTGCGCTGCTCGGACTGGGGCAACCCGGGTCTACGCGGAACAACGTCTTGGCTCCGGGGAGGTGTGCTGTCAGGCGAAAAGTGGAGGAAGCTCCCCGATCAGCGGAGTGACAATCCCCGGGAAGCGTTGTAGTCCTGCTCCTGTTTGGCTGCTGTCCTGGCACTTGTCACAATCCACAATCCAGAGGAGAGGAGGAGAGATCTCAGCCGCGCCAGCTGATGGACTGCGTAATGGACACACCGGACATGTTTTCTCGCGCGCACTCTGTTAAAACATCATCATTCACGCGTGTTTATTTCTAATATTTCATCCCTGTGCTCGTGCTTTGTTTTGGCTCCAGTCATTTCCTTCGGGCTCACCTCACGCCGCCACTTTCGCATCACTGTGCCTGGGTTATCACGAGGTTTTGCCAGCGCGACGCGCATCCTGCGCTCACATTGGATGACGCCCTTGTTAATTCCCGTGCCAGGAGAGCCAATCAGAACACAGTTGTTATGGTTACACGTCCATAGCTGTAGCCTCCGAGCGAACCTGAATCACACACGGCGCGCAGGAGCACCAGGGCCGCGCATGCAGGGTGTTTGTAGTGGCGCTCTGAGAGGCCAGCCTGCATGTGGAAGGTTTCATAGTGGGTCAGCAGTGACTGTGTGAGGAGGAGACAGCTTCAGAGAGTCTCCTGCAGCATCTGCTCGGACCTTCAACTTGAAAGTCCACAGAAACCCGCTGCAGGTGAGGAAATACCTGCACAACAGGCGCGTCTACATGAATGTGAATAGATGCGCTGGGAGTGGGAGTAGCCGAACAAGGGCTAATGCTACACAACCTCCATAATGGCCTTGTGACAAAACGCTCGTGCATTACAGTGTGTCCGTGCGGGGCCGGGGAGGAGGGGCCGCGGGCCTTTTCTCATGCACAAAGCTATTTAGAGGGAAATGCGATGGATTAGCTGGCGCCCATCAATAGGGAGAGCCCTGTGCTTTAACACAGGGGCCACCAATCGAAGCGCATTTCAATATTTACCAACAGCCTCGTTTTGTTAGTTCGCAGTTAAGCAAACATGCAATAGGCTAATTCCTGTCAGTGGATGCGCGAGAGGCGTTTTGTCTCTTTCCATGGTAATGATTCATTTCAATGACATTAGGTGTGAAGTTTGACTCATTTCACAGCATTACAGGCCGAGCGAGACAACATTTAGAGAGCAGCAGGTAAACAAGCAGCTGCAGGACTGATTTATCTGTGTGTTTATCAGTAGCTGATCAATAACCTGATGGATCAAAATAAAAGGTATTAAATGTTTTATTTGACATTCATCTGGCAGATATTATTTTTTTTTATTATTTATGAGACATTTTCTTTCATCATATCAGAGCTCTGACTCAAAGTGTCCTCGTCTTGCTCAAGGGCACGTGGACATGTGGACAGATATCAAACCAGCAACGTCATAATTAAAGGCCAACATCTTCATGCACCTTCCTTCCTTTCTTTTTCTCATCCTTTTGTTTCTCGTCTCTCGTTCCCTTTATTTCTTTCCTTTATCTGTCAGTTGTTGTTTCCTTTTCTGTTTCCCTTTTCCTCCTTTCTGTCGTGTTCTCTCTTTCTTTCCATTTCTTTCTTTATCTATCCATCTGTCATTCCTTCTCTTTTTCTGTCTTACTCTCTTTTTTCTCTTGGTCTTTTTCTTTCATTTATCTTTATTTCTTTGTCTCTTAATCTGTCAAGATTTTTTTCTGTCTCTCATCCTCTCTTTCCTTTTCTTTATCTATCTATCCATCTGCTGCTCAGTTTTCTTTTTGTCTTCCTCTTTACGTATTTTTTGTTTCTTTCTTTCCTTTTGTCTTTTTCTTTCTTCTCTCTTTTCCTTCTTTCTCTTTCTTTATCTATCCATCTGTCATCCCTTTTCTTTTTGTCTTTCTTTCTTGTTCCATCTTTTTCTTTCTTTCTCCTGTTCTTCCTCTCTTTCCTTTTTATCTAATTTCTCCTCCTTTTGTTTTTGTTTCTTCTCTCTGTCTCATTCTTTCCCTTTCTTTCCTTCTCTTTCTTTATCTATCCATCTGTTGTTCCTTTTCTTTTTCTGTCTTACTCCCTTTTCATCTTTTTTTCTTTCTGTATTATATTGCTTTCATTTTCTTTCTGTCCTTTTCTTTTTCTCTCTTTCCTCCTTTCCTTTCCTTTATCTATCCATCTGTCATCCCTTTTCTTTTTCTGTCTCTTTCTTGTTCTCTTTTTCTTTCTCCTGTTCTTCCTTTTTATCTCCTTTTTCCTCCTTTTGTTTTTTCTACCTCTTTCCTTTTCTTTCTTCATCTATCATCTGCTGCTCAGTTTTCTTTTTGTCTTCCTCCTTTGCATATTTTTTCTATTTCTTTATTTCCTTTTTTGTCTTTTTCTTTCCTCTTTTCCCTTTTCCTCCTTTCTCTGTTTCTTTCCTTTTCTTTGTCTCTTTTCCACCTCTTTTTCTCTCTTTATTTCTCGTTTGTTCTCTCATTTTCTTTTTAATCTTTTCTGTCCTTTTGTCTCTTTTTCCTTTTTTATTTCCTTATTTTTCTCTTTCTATCGTTATTTCCTTTGTTGCTCTTTTCTTTCTTTCTTTGTCTTTCTTACCTTTTATTTTTAAGTCTCTTCTCTCCTCGTCTTTCTTTTTCTGTCCTGCTTTCTTTTATCTTCTTTTTCTGTCTCTCTTTCCTTTCTTTCTGAGTGTCTTCCCTTTTATCAGTTTCCTCTCCTCTTTCTGTCTGTCTTTTTCCTTTTCTTTTTCTCCATCTTCCAAACGACGTGTTTGTTTTCCTACTGTGACGTCTGAGGAGAATCTGTGACATGTACAGAACGAACCAGAGCAGCTGAATCACTGGATCTAAACTAACACGCTGCTGAAGGGAACAGAGACTCAAAGTGTGGGCTCATCCTCCAGGTATCTGTGGTCTCACCTGCGTGTTCCAGGCCTTTGTAGAGACGTTTCCCCAATTATCAGAGCTCCTACTGCAGCAGCCTTCAGCCTGTAAAACAAGGAGACAAAACAGAGGGAGAGAGTGTGTGTGTGTGTGTGTGTGTGTGTGTGTGTGGGGGGGGGGGGGGGGGGGGGGGGGGGGGGGTATTCAGGAGGACACGGTGGGAAAAAGAGCATGTGAGGCAAATGCACCTCTTGTTTGAATGTAGACACATCACATTGTGCAGGAGAATAAAGCAGCCCTGTTTGCTCTGCCGTGCCGTGCCGTGTGCACCCAGCGTCGCCCAGAGAGAACCTCACCTGTGGAGTAAAGTAAAGCAGGAGCTGTCTGCGGTGCTGAAGGCAAGACGCACGCAGCACCAAGGGCAGCAGCAGCAGCAGCAGCAGGCTTTTCTCCTTTCAGTGGGAGATCCAACTGTACCTTACATGATCACATATGGCTGCTGCTGCGTTCTGTACACACCGTGTTTACATTAAATGGATTCTGACGTGTTGTTGTGCTGATGCATTGAAAGCTGGCTAAACTACAACCCTGACCCGTCATTCCTCCTCCTCCTCTTCCTCCTATAGGGACAAATTCGATTCCTTGCATTCTCCACAACATGTTTTATGCCTGTACCTTCAAGGACTTTACATCTTTACCTCCTTTTGATGCTTCTTGCAATGAGGTTTTTCAGAGTCTACAGATGTGTGTCAGTGTGCAGAGGTTTGTAAACCACACTCTGCTTCTACCGACGCAGCCACAAGGCTTTGAACCAGAACGACCACATCACACCAGTTTAGCCTCTTTACATCGCCGCCCTGTTTGTTTTAGGATCGATTTTAAAATCTTATTAATTACTTTTAAGGCTCTTGATGGCTCCAGAGTACACGTCAGACCTGCTGGTCCCTTATGAACCTTTACGCAGAGGTCTTCTGCTTGTCCCAGAGTCCAGACTGAAGACCAAAGGGGACAGAGCTTTTGCCACCAGGGCCCGAGGATATAAGGCTGTCTGAGTCACTGGCTTCGTCCTAAAAACATACTTCTATAATAAAGCATGCCCTGACTTTATCTGAGCTATTTTATTGCTCTCTTATTGATTTTATTTCCCATTTATTATCTTGATTTGAGCTCTGGCCTTCCTTATTTTTTATTTCTTACTGGATGACTTGTTATTTGCTTTATTCTTCTTGTGTTTTAATTGCGTTTAGTTTTATTGTGCAGCACTTTGTCACTATGTTTTGAAAAGTAATATATAAATAAAGTTTATCATTATTATAATGGAGTCAACCATAGCAGTCATTTACACTGAGGACACTGGGGACATGTTCCCACCACAGATCACTTTTTAAAAGCATAATTTGTTTTTGAAAAATAGCTTGCACCAAGAAATGTTCACAAAAGGTTTATTTGCACAATTTGAAAACATGCAAATCAATATAGAAAAAAAATCGATGCAGCAGAGTATCTCGATATTTTTGTGCGACGATATTGTATCGTCAAACAGAGCAAAGTACCTTTTTTTTAAAGAAATATATTATTAATATTACAAATACAAATTAAACTTTAGGTAGCCTACTAGAATAACATAGTCAATCGCTTCTTCAGTCCACTAGATACATGCTGAAAGAAAAAAAAAAGGCTGCCGTGAGATGAACAGACTAAAATGTTTTATTATATTAGATAAAACACACGTTGACAAAGTTTTTTCTTTGGAGACGTAATTTACAGTTATTGTACTGCAATAAAATCGCAACAGTATTGTATCGTGATTGAAGTATCGCTATAATATCATCTCGTGCAGTAGCTACAGCGGGTCCCGGTGTTGGCTATCACGACAGGCGCAGCTAGCTACCATACATCGTAACGTCACATAACCAAATCGACACTTGACATTGGACAACTTCGACATTCATGTTTTCGAGCAATCATTGTTGCATATCTGACAAAACTACACAAGAAAAAAACAAATTATTTGTTTAATTGAAATGTATTTTATAGTTTATTTATAGTTTACGCAGAAAAAAGCACGTTCGGGGCGTCGGTGGCTTAGTGGATAGAGCAGGCGCCCCATGTACAAGGCTGTTGCGGCAGCAGCGTGGGTTCGACTCCAGCCTGTGGCCCTTTGCTGCATGTCATTCCCTCTCTCTCTCTCTCTCTCTCTCTCTCTCTCTCCCCCTTTCACACTTGACTTTCCTATTAATTAAAGGCAAAACTGCCCCAAAAAATATCTTTAAAAAAAAAAAAAAAGAAAGAAAGAAAAAAGCATGTTAAATCACACGTCTCCACCCGACCTGAGTGTAAACTGTTGTTAAAACAAGAAAAAAAAGTAATATCGTAAGTTAAATATCTAATTTACACATATTATTTTCATTATTATTATTATTGGATGTGGTTACATGATGGCTTCTCATTTAGAATGAAATAAATCTGATTGAAATCATTCGGAATTAAAGTTTTTCCAGGTAGTTTTCATGGGAATTTTTCATTCTGAATGAGGGTTTACACAGAGATCAGTTTAATCGCCTTTATTCGGGTCCGCGCAAAGTCTGGGGCAGGGAAGGTTTCTGATTGGATAGGGGGCGGGGCGGATATTACGTGTTTATGTTTACTGGAAGAAAACACTGCAGTCCTCATTTCGGATAACAAGATGCTTGACGACACCGCTCTTAGTGCCTTTTTCGGGCTTGTTTTATATTCTTGAAGCAGCAGTACGACAACAACCTTGTTCTGCTAATGCTTTGTCTGTTGAGGAGGAGAAGGGAGACAGAAGACCGTGCTGTGGTGAATGGAAACCGGTGAGTGCAACGAGTCCGGCTGCTCTATCTCAGCCCGTTGCTATGCGCGCTATATATGTTATCGCGCCAGAAGGGCAAGGAAATGAGCATGCTCAGAAAGACTGGCATGAACTTAAAGAGGAATGAGTGTTTACAAGTGCGAGAAATTCCTTCATTCGGAATTAGTGTCTGCAATAAAACGTTTAAAGGCCTCCCTGGATCTTGTGTGTTTAAAGTGCACCCCGTCATCAGATGTCCTCTGAGCCAGCGGCAGCATAACTATACAGGTTTTCCAAAGCATATTTTCTGTTATAGATTGCTACTGACTATTTCACAAAAAAATGCAAACCATGACAGAGATGCGTTTGCCTTTTTGAGAGCATGTAGCAAATGGCCTTATTTTTAATTAAACATGAGTTCTTCTTTGAGTGCAGGCATATTTCCACAGTGGCTTACAAAGGCTGACACATTGTTGGAGGGCCCGCTCTTTCTACGGCCCCCCACACACACCCCACGGGCCCCAGTGCAACCCCACTGCCTGCACTGTCCATATTTACGCCCTTGGTGCACTGTCCCCTCTCCTACTGAGTCTAAAACGACCCAGTAGCATGCACCAATTGATAGCTTCAACAACTTCTTGACACTGTGTCTTCCTGTCCAAGTTTTCCACTCTCTCCCTCTGTGAGCATGACGACAGGTATGAGCTGTTAAACTCCGGGGGTTTATACATGAATTAACATGAATTAATGTGTGATTGACGTGAGCGGGGGCCACGTGCACATTTAAAGAGGTTACCTCCCCAAACAAAAGAGCACTGAAGAAAAGGGCTGCAACTACTGATTGTTCTCAGTGTCAGTTATTTTTTCCCGAATAATCGAGTAGTTGTTTAGTCAATAAAATGTCAGAAAGTGGTAAATAAAAGGTAGAAATTAGGAAAAAGAGCTCAAGATGACATCGTCAATGTCTTGGGTTTGTCCACAAGTCAAAGATATTCAGTTTACCGTCACAGACAAGGAAAGACGAGAGAATCTTTCTTGAAATATTACTCAAGCTGATTAATCGATTATTATATTAGTTGCCAATTAATTTAACAGTTGATGACAACAATTTGAAAGCAATACACGATACACAAAAGCCTCACTGCATTATATTCCATTATATTTTCACACTTTGAATAATCGTCTATCGTCTGAACGAACACAACTGTTTCATCTTTCAGTGCAAAATTATTCAACACTCCACCGCTCCTGAAAGCGGCGGCCCTCGCTGTCAACGTTACGGCTCGTTGCTGTGGCCATGTCTGCTGCTAGGTTACTGTTTGTTTGCTTGTATATTGTCTGTTTACAGTTCTGCCTGCGTGGTTCCTTCTTGGTGCATGTCTATAAACTGTATGACAGTCCTGCCAACATGAAATTGGAAAAAAAGCAAAGTGAACCTGCTTGACTGGGCCAGACAACATGCTGGGCGCCACTTGAAACCAGTCTGCAGGTCATGATTGGCCCCTGGGCCGGACTTTGAAAGGCCTCGTGTATGATCACCTGCAAAGAAGAATCATGGTGTTTTCGTTACCTCAGAATGAGCCGTTTATATCTACACAGGGAGCAGGTCCTTGTCTGCAGAGATTGCCACGTTGCTACGTTGCCACGTTTCTACAGTAGGCCAGAAGGGACAAACCAAAGACTGGCTCTAAATAGGGACATTCACATTTTTGCATCAGCCATTGTAGCTAGTCGCCCGTCTGCGAGGAGAGTGCCGCAAAAACACTAATTTTTTAAACGTGAAACTGCTTCATTCACCATTTTTACCATTTTTAATCATCAGGTCTGTTTGTTTTGGAGAGGAAGAGACCTCTGTGGATAATTCAGCTCCCTGTAAAAACCTCCTGAACGTCTGCATCTTAAGTTAGGAGAAAAAAAAGGTGAGCGCACATTAGCATGTTCTGAGCTAGTAGCCGTGTCCGACACGCCAAACAGCGTCGCAGAAACACTGATTTGTCACGTGAAACTGCTTTTAACTGGGATTTTTATCGGTTTAAATCACCTGCTCGGTTTGTTTGTTCAATATTCAGCTCCTGGTAAAAACCTCCTGAACAACAAACACGAAGGAATTCTAACCGGGAGAAGTTTCAGCTGGTTGCAATCTGCAGTCCTCACTGACAGATGTTCCAAACTGCTCCTTAAAACACAGGTGACATCTAAATCTACATTTACCCTCGACAACACGGCGCCCTCAAACAGAATCTCGGTGATGTTTTGCTCATAAAATTTAGGATGTATACGCTTGATTCACGTCAGGTAATTTAACTAATGGCTGAACACACACTGATGCAACTTGAGAGACATTCCATCAACCCTGCAGTGAAACATTCCTCAATATAAACATAAGTAACCCTTTGAATTTTATACCATCTCAGAGTAAGGCTCAAATATCTACACCCTGGCATTCATTAAGAGTTAAAACCCTGTGTCTTTCACCTCTCCACAGAACATTTGAGTGAAGCCTTCACACAGGCTGGAGAGCTGAAGGATGGACTGCTTTTATTCAGCACGCAGAAATAAAGATCAGAAAACCTTTGATCCGGATAAAAGTTATGGATTCGTGAAGGATTCCACATCATACAAGAATAATTCTGATGAACCATTTTATAAATCACTTGAAACACTTAATATTTATTTATCCATTCTGGAGGATAGCAGCTTTGTTCGTGTAACCCCCAGCAGTTTACCGGCTGCACGCAGACCATCACAACACGTATTTCTCAAGGACCAACATCTGAGCATCGGCCCCCTTTCTCTGCTGAGAGGCCTTCATGAAATACCTCTGCAGCTTCGCATCTCTGTCTCTCTCTCGGGCGTTTCAGTGTGTAATGCACATGGAGTAAAAGGAGTAATTTAAACACTGCAAACAATGTCCACAAACCCTGAACCCTTCGTGTCCCTTCAGTACGAGCTCCTACAGAATGCGCGTGCTGAGCATGGCGGAAATAAAGGTTAATGTTTGCAGTAATTGAATTTCAGAGCATATTTATAAAAGTAAACAGAAAGAAACCTTCTCCCAGGTGAAGCGGCATGGACATTAGTGGTTGTTGCTGTGCACGGTGAGCTCAAATGAAGCTACAAAAGGAAGACAGAAATATAAATGTGAAAAAGAGGTGCTCAGATAAATGTGAGATATGGAGGAGAAAAAAAACCCTCCCACCTTCACTGCTCCCCTCCCCTCCACTCTGCACCTTGACAGCCGGGACACCTGAGCAGACCGCTCCCCCTCCCTCCCCTGCAGCCGCCATTCCATGCATGCGGTGTCACCCCAACCCCAAAGACGCGCACGCTCACACACATGTACGCCCGAGACCACCTCCAGGGCCCCTCTTTGGCAGGGCCAGTCCCAAGGGAGAGGTTAGTATGATGGATGTCTGACTGGTAGCCCTCCCTTAGGGCCTCCCTCTCCGTCACCTCTCTGCGCTCTGAATTAAAAGGCCGTTTGTCTCCTCTGAGTCCTCAGCTGTAGAGCGCCGGCCTGCAATTTCACAGCACTCAGAGAGAGAGGGAGACCATTACAGAGGAGGTTGTCAGGGGAGCCATCAGAGCCCGGACACGCCTGAGGGACTCTCTCTTTCCCCTCCATCTTTTGCTGCTCCCGTCTCCTTCTGCTCAGCCCACCAACACCTCTGTCCCACTGGAGGCAGCCAACCCTGCACTCACAAATATATAAATATTCACAGCCTCTGTTACACCAGCGCGTACGCACCTATATGCATATAAGCACACACGTCGTTTGTCATTTTTAAATCCATCTCTCTCTGCTGGTGCTTAAATAAATTAACACGTCTAATTATATATACAGTTAAAGCAACACTGTGGAGCTGTATAACAAAGGAATAACACATTCCTCCTCTTGGAAATGAACATTTTAATTCATAAGAAATAAAACATACACTGAAATAATTCAGTACTCTCTGGGTTTTGCTGCTTCACCTTCACTTTGTATGACTGTTTGCTTACAGTGTTTAATGTTACTATGCTTCAAGACAACCAAACAATGTCTGCACTGTACTTTTCTGCAAACCACACATATGTTACAGCTGCACATTATTAGATAGCTGATGTGTTTAAACTTTATGTTTCTTTACATTCAAAAAGAAAGCTGTGGTTAATGAGGGGTTAGTGTTTGGAACAAGAACCACTTGGTTACAGTTGGGAAAAGATAGGATGAGATGGTCTTGGGGAACAATCCCCGCTGTCTGTCTGTATGTCTCCGTAAAAAATGGCCACTTTTCATCGGACTATCCCGGCTGGTAAAACAGCAACAGTCCCTAGAAAACCTCAATTCTTTGGTGCCTAAAAAGCTGCGGGAAAAACAACGATGAGTCGCTACAGGACACCCATGTTTGATACCGGTGTTGAAAGTTGGTGTTGAACAGTGGTCTGCAACTTGGCAGGCGTCTCGTCCAGCTGTCACGCCATCCTGCACCCCTCCACCTCCCAATGACCAAGTCAGCTCATACGCTACGTCACGTTAGAAACATTGATATGATGCATATAAGTTTTTACAGAAAAATACAATGCCAACATTTTAAATTAATCATTATCCCACAGCTGTCACTTGTGGCCACATTGAATTCTGTACAGAGAGGTTCCTTATAGGCCCACTTTAAAGGATAACACTGCCTGAGAGAGACATGGATGGGGCCCCACAGAGACTGATTATACACAGGGCACAGAATTTGGTGCTACACCCCTGGCATTAGGGGTTGAGTGTGTTTGCAAGAATTAGTTCATACAAGAAGCCCCTTTTACACTGGACAAAAAACCCACCAACAGCCACTAACATCTGGATTTTGTTTTAATCGTGTTACGATCAAGTGTGCTAAAGCTAAATTTTACCCCTAACACGATGACACACTGCCAAAGAATTCCACTTATCTAAATCCAATGAGCGCTTGAACATCGTTTGTAATTTGTTGGCACTGAGTTTAAAGAGAGAGTGAATAAGTAAAAGACATAAAAAGAAGCAACCAGTGCAACATTTTCACCAGCCTCCTGCTGCTTTCTACTGTTTACTAACCTGTTTTCCAGCACGCCCACGACATAAAATGTGACACCAGTTAAACAACACCAGAACAACATATTCATCTGCTGCAGTGCCGTGTGCACAGCTCTGGTCTACTGGTAATGGGAAAGCAGTCTATCACCTATTTTTAGCAGGCTATTCCGTGTTTAAAAAACCTGCATATATGCACTAATTGTGTTGGAGAAAAGGCAGAAGTGCTAATATTTGATCTGATTGGTCACATGAAGGCAGGGCGAAAGTAAAAAAACAGGCTGAGAGACCTGATCACCAAAAAAAATCATAATTTAATCCATATAACTAGATAATTTGATGGTGTGGAAATGTAAAATTGAGGAAGAGAGAGAAAATAGCAAGGGACGAAGGGGACAGGCAAGAGAAAATGACAGAAAATGGATTGTATTTTAATTTTAAGTTTAAAAAAAAAAAATCAGCAATTTCCTGAACTGTACTTTTTAACAAAAGTCACTCAAACAGGAGGACACAGTGCATTTGTTCAGGACTACTTTCAGCGGCGGATTAATCCACATTTGGGGCTCTAGTGCGTATTTGTGTCAGCAGGACGGTGTTTGTAAGACTGAGCCAAAATAAACTACAGTGTGTTTATTGTATTGAAGAACATGTCGCCCAGTACAACGCTGACTACGATAACATGCACAGATTATTAATACATGCAATACTGCCCTTCTTCCATGGCTCACTCTTGGAGTCAGCCCCTAGTGGCCACTGGAGGAACTGCCGTTTTCGGCACTTTCGCATTGGCTTCATTTTTCAGCCTCAGAGGTTGACGCTTGGCTTTGATACACACTCAATACATAAAGCTGAACTGTACAAACAGTATGTTGTTTAGAATTTGTACATCGTGAGTTAAGAGTGTAATCTTTGCTGTTTTTACCCAGGAAACAGTTTTTTTTTCTTCAAACTATCAGCTTTTCTGTTTTTGTCTCAAATTAAAAACTTTTTTTTTTTTTTTTTAAATGCGGCCGGAATCGCTTTTGTATGAAGCACTTTTTGCTCGACAGGAATCTGTGCTGGTATGAATAAATGTGCTCTGATTAGAAGGACGGGCAGCGCTCATCAAGGAAAACAAACATGGCAGGAATTTCAACTCTCAAATATAACCTTCTCCAAATACCCAGAATAAAGGACTAATCCAAACAGCCAGATTCACCTTTCACCCCACGAGCGCAAACAAACGCTAACAAACACACACGTACTCCACGCTGGAGCCTACATTATGAATAGGTAATTGGAGCAATGTTCCAGGTGAGCCGGAGTCACAAGTCGCAGTGCATGACTCTTCATCAGGTTGAGTTTCCTCCCTGCAGTCAACCGCTGGGTAAAGTGGTGTGACTTCATGTGGCACAGTGCAGAAAGGCAGGTGGATGGGATCTGGGTAGTTGTGGAGTGTAAAAGCACGACTGCATGGCTCACACTGTGTTGAGTTCAGCCCCTGTCATTGAGATATAATGAGGGAGATCACCTTTCACTGTGGGCCATCCTAATGAGGTAATGAATGGGGGTGTGCATTGCACCTTTGCCCTCACCTACTCTATTAATCAGAGTAGGGTCACACACAGCCGCCAGGACCCAGCCTCCCCCATCTGGCAGCACTAATGGACCAAGCGATGGATTGAAGGTGCTTTTAGTTAAAGAGCTCTGGTTAGTAACCAGGAGAGGAGAGGAGAGAGGGACGGCATCATTTCCTGAGAAGAAAAACCAGAGGAAATACAGGGGCGGAGGCAGCTGACTGCGAGAATATTTCACACCTCCGAGGTAGTAGGAGTGAGAAGTGTGTGTGGCGTCGACCTTTGACCTCATCTCAGCCACCTTGAGGGAGGATCAGGAAGGTCAGCCGGCTATCTGGACCGCCCATGGCAGGAACAGAGACTGACAGACATTTACTGTATGAAGCACAATGAAGGACAGCATCACTGTGTTACATCTCACTCGGCTACAGTCACACTTGCAGCTCTGTGAAGTGGGATTTATACTTCTGCGTCGAATCGATGCCGTAGCCTGACGTCCACCTCCCAAGAAATGTAACTACGCGTCACAGTGACGCAGACCTCCTGATCACCTGAGACGGCACCATCCCAGTGACCACACAGAGAGTCTAACTATGTGGCCTCAAGTTGCCCCAACTCCACACACACAGCCTAGCAACACCCCTTCATCTGCTGTTAGCGTCGCTAGCGGCAGCTTAGCAAAACAACAGTCTATCCAGTCGTGTTTTGCAGCCATTACCCCATATGAGAAGCAGTAAGTTTATACACACGTTTCATAAGTTAAAGCTTTTTTATTTTTCTCATTCTTTGAGTTTACATATGGCTAAAGGGGAAAAAAAAAACGTAAACGGGCGGCATGATTAGTGTTGCGTTCAAGGTCCCCCCAAAAAACGTGAGGAGGAAAAAAAAGACCGAATATTCGATTTTTTTTCCACAATCGAATCCCGTGCCATCGAGCGAAGCTTCGAAGCTTCAAATTTCTTGGGTCAGCCCTAAATCCCACATGCAGGGGGCTAGCCATAAGGCTGTTGAGCTGTTGAGCTGTGTTACTTGTTATGACCTAAGGTGTATTTTAATAAACCTGCCTTTGGTTTAATTTATTCTTTCAAGCTTTATTCCTTCTCATCTTATCTGAGTTCTGTTGTATGTTTGTGCTCCATAGATTTAATTGCAAACTACAGCTGTTTAGTAAGTTAAAGATGCGTTGCTGCTAACGACAGCTTGAAGTGGCGATGAGGTCTTAAGGTTTTTTTGGAAGGTCTTAAAAAGTCTTAAAAAGGTATTGAAATTAACCTCAGGATTCCTGCATATTCCCTGTAAAACCTTTTGTTCTCAATATTGGAAAAGCATATTATGCTATTAAACTTTTATTGTTAAGTTTCAATGAATCTCGTTTCTTAAAGCTCCGATCAGGATGCTCCCCGTTTAATGTGTGTTTTGAATCAACTAAACTTTACAGCACTTCACAGAAACCTCCACCACCGACTAGTGTTGTGGAAGTGTAACTGCAGAGTGACACAGACACACCACCGCACAAGTATAAATGCTCACAATAGCACAGGCAATATGCATAGCCTGTGGCGTAGGCTCTGCATAGAGCTGACACACAAGTATAAATCCTGCTTGAGGCTGTTCTCCAGCACAACTGCACAAGGTGCTAAATTATCTCTGAATGCCTGTGCAAAACAGCACGCAGAGGAAATGTGAAAAATAACAAAAATATTTTTTAGAGTAAAAATAAGAAAAATATCAGAGAAAAATGGAGGAAAAATATGAGAAATATTACAGAAAATTGGATAAAAAATAAGAGAAATACTTGAGAAAAACAGGAAAAGTAAGAGAAATATTAAAAAAAAACATGGAAAAATAATAGAAATATTAAAGAAAATTAAAGAAAAAATAAAAGAAATGCTAGAAAAAAGAGGAAAAATAAAAGAAATATTAGAGGAAATGAAAGGAAAAATAAGAAAAATATTAGAGAAAGTTTGAGGAAAAATAAAACAAAATTCTTAAAAAAATAAAATAGAATAAAAGTAGAATATTGAGTCGTTACTCAATATTGCATGTACTCTGAGACTCCTCAGAGTACATGCAAGAAAAAAAATGAATCTATCAATCAATGAACGAGTATAACAAAAGCTGCAATATTATAGTGCAAATTGAGAGAGGGCCAAATGTTTATCTTATGTTTTACACTCAGTTTATAATAGATTTTGTTTTTAATCAAACAATATTTCAGCATTTAATTCACAAAATTCTATTCTAATTTTATTGTCAGCTATGTCTTAAGACTGATTCATTGCATTCATTAGCAGTGCAGCTGACTACTGGACGCTTTGAATTAAGTAAATGGATTAAAATTTAGATTAAAGAAAAGCATAAAAACATATTTTGCATTGCTGACTCACCTGGATAACTTTTAATGCTTAAACAGTGTCCCACTCAACCAGAGTCACAGCAAAAGAGGGTGTCGGAAAGGTTTAAGTCAATATAACTTGCATTCAAGTAAATTTCACAATTTAATTTCACTGCTGGCATTTTGATGAAAACCGTCTTGAATTGAGAAAAAATACTTTTTATTATAGAGAAGTTATTCTCCCAAAAATGCCCAACTTTTCTTAAAACCCCCCTAATGACTGTAAATTCTATATTTAATAAAACTTTCGTATAATATTTGATTAAAATATTTTTTTCAAACCCACATAAAAGCTGAAAGAACACGTTTATCCCATCTGTCAACAAAAACAAATCTGTCACAGACCAAAAAAAAACATGCTTCATCAGCCATTCAGAGGTTGTCCGTTAAACTGAATCTCAATAATGTTGCTGTGGCTTTTCAAAGAAAGAATTCAGTTACTTTCCCATTACTGCAGATATTTAAATTATTTAGAAACGTGTTTGCAATGCACTCCTTTAAGGCTCACTGGGCGACGAGCCAGCTGGATTACTGCTGGTTCCACCGACAAAATGGTGATTACATAACTCCTGCTACAAGATGTAAACAAACACGATGGAAATCATTTATGATCCAAATCAAATCATTGGATGCATTTGTAGTTTCTCGCTGTACATATATATATATATTTATATATGTATATATAAAGACCTCCCGGATTGGTCAGCTGTGTGCAGACTAAGAGGGTGATTTGGACTGGACTCAGCAGCATGACAAAGTGGGAACGCTGGGCTGAAAAAAGGGGATGGAGGGAGGAGGAGGAGGAGGAGGTAATCTCGGCTATGTATGTGCTCTCAGCATCCCGTCCTCCCCTGGCTAACCGCACCGGCGGCCACTTGAATTAGCAGCAGAGGATTATGGGCAGAGAGCCTCATTAATCTGGGCAACAAACAGCGGCCAGTGTGAATATTTGCACCCAGAAATTGAAAAGATTAAGTCCTATTTGACAATGACTGGCAGGCTCTGCGCTGCAAGAGGCTACTGTTAAATATTCATATCCTGGACTCCTTCTCTTTCTCTGTCTTGTGTGTGTGTGTGTGTGTGTGTGTGTGTGTGTGTGTGTGTGTGTGTGTGTGTGTGTGTGTGTGTGTGTGTGTGTGTGTTTGGGTCCTAAATGGAAATAATATGCAAAGACAATAAGTAAAGTTCTGGATTTCTGTTGTTCATTACGAGCAATCAAGCCCGCAAATTGAATATTTTTTAAGAGCAAATTGGCAAAACGAGAAAACAGAACTGAATCTACTGAATTAATCCCAAGAAATTAAAACTGTAATAAAATTTCCTGTTAAATTACAGTCAACTACTGTGATTTACTTCATCGGTTTATTACTGTTAAATGGGTTATCTACAGTAGAACGTCAGGTTTGCAGTGTTGCCATTGTAATCTGCATTAACGGCACTATTTTCTTAATTTTCATGAAATCGTACAAGGAACTCAGGGTTGCACCGAATTTTTCAGCTGATACCGATAACTTTACATTTTTGTACTTTAAAAAGAAGTGTATTACCTGTAGTCTCTGAGGGTTAGAGAGGCTCAGATGCAGTGAGAACATATGGCTGATTTAATATTCGATAGCGCTGACAGAACCAAATCACACTGACATCACTGTTGTTAACACAAAAAAAACAAAGAGAGCAGTTGTGACTCTTCGTTCTTGCCGACATTAGACCTACCATCATCACCCCTGCCTCCATATAACCCTACACTACAGACAGACATGATAAATACAACGATGTGAAAGTAAAACAATTGTAATCAGCATTAAATGTATAGTTAACGGTAAGACAGAGGGAGATGACGATGAGGCCCAGTGTTACTGTGTGATTCTCTGGTGCATCAGTAAAGTGTATAAACTAGAGTCTCTACTTGGGGTGTGACGATCCATCGATCTGGATCGATATACTGATGAAAGGATCAACGTCCAATGTCATTGACGTAAAGTGAAAACATCGATCAATATTGTCGCTCTCAGTCTGTGTCACTGTCAAACAGTGGCAGCCAGATGACGAGCAGCCGAGAGAAAGATGGTGAGGATGACGTTATTTACTCGGGAATAGATCAGCAGCGTGCAGTAATATATAGTATATAACAGAGGACTGATAACAGATGCAGAAAAGGCACAAATATTGTGCATAACATTTCACCAGAGTGCAGTAAATGAAGTGCCTGACTCTCAAAAAAGAGCCCCAGAACTCGTCTTTAACTTGTGCCCCCTACACCTTTGTGTCATTTATCTTACTATATCATGACGAAAGCTGTGTGTGTGTGTGTGTGTGTGTGTGTTCCATGTTTTTCTCCTCACTGACTTGGTCAATCCATGTGAAATGTGGCACAGTGGTAGAGGGTCATGGGAGGATGCCAATGAAGCAACATCAATTGGCCAAAGGGGGGCGCTATAGCAACCCACTGAAATGTCAAACTTTGAATGGGCATATCTCATGCCCCGTATGTGGTAGAGACATGAAACTTTGCACAGAGATGCCTCTCCTCATTAGGAACACATTTGCCTCAAGAACCCATAACTTCCGCTTATATAGATTTTCCGCCATTTTGAATTTTTTGAAAAACACTTCAAATGGATCTCTTCCTAGGAAGTTTGAGCGATCTGCATGAAACTGGGTGAACATAATCTAGGGACCAATATCTAAAGTTCCCTCTTGGCAAAAGTTGGAAAACTTACTAAAACTGAGCTTCTATAAGGCAATGAATATTGCGGAGGGCGTGGCTCATCACATAAAGGTGTATAACATCAGTCAGTCATTCTGTCTGTCCCACGTTTTTCTACTCACTGACGTGGTCAATCTATGTGAAACTGCACATAGGCATTGAGGATTGGCATAGGTAGAAGGTGACAAAGCTACCAGTGGGTATGGACTAGTCTGTGACATATACCCTCTTTACACTTTGCATTAACGTGTTTGTTGTGATCGGATTGCTCTGGACCATGTGCAAACACAGGTGTAAATACATTTGAAACGCACTGAGGACAGACTGTTAACTGATCTGCTAAACCACTTCTGAGCGAAAGTACGTAAGCGAGGTATGTAGTGAGGAGGTGCAGGCGCTTACCCCAAGGTAAGGCTGTGCAATTAATCGTTGGGTGATCGCGATTACAATTTTTGAGGCCAAATGATTTCAAAATCAATGAAATCGAGGGTAAACGTTTTTGGTCACAGATGCCTGAAGATGTTATTTTGTCTTCTACGGAAGCCGTGCATGTGCAATACCGCCCGCTCCCCTCCTCTCCTCTATTCACTTCACCAGCCAGTCAAGTAGGTGAACTACGAATAATGTGAGGGGCAGGTGATCACGGAGGATTTCAAAAACAGCATGCGGAAAATGGCAGAGGGAGACCGAGAGAGGTTGGTCTGTGTGTGTGTGCCGTGTGTGTGCCGTGTGTGTGTGTGCATCAGGGCCGAAATCCACAGCAGAGGAGAACTGTAAACGCGCGACCACGTAGAGACAGAAATGACATGCCGTCATGTAAATAATATCATAGTCATCACGTGCGCCGCATAATCGTGATTTCAATTTTGACCAAAAACAATCGTGATTACGATTTATACCCCAACGCTACATAAATTTGTTGCTCCATTGTTTTTATGGTGACCAAGCTGGCTGGAGGGGATGGATTTCTGTTTTCGGTCCTGGCCAATCGATGAGCCGGGTTTTCTTCTTCCTCATGCTTTTGTTCTTCCTGGTCAGTGGTCGTTTCGGGCAATACTGCCCCCAAACGAGCAGCTGTTGTAACTGCATGACGCTGTCCAGGCGGTTTGGTCCGCATTAAAAAGTGCAGTGTGAAAGTGAACCGAAGCAAATGAAGGCGTAAAATTATTTGGCACTATCCTGGTGTGAATGCTCCCTGAGAGAAATTTAGGAGAATGTTGCTGCATCACATGTAATCAAATGGTGAAATGTAAGAGAAAGCCCATTAAAACACGGAGCACAGACACAAACAACAGCTGTATGGTGCTGAATGTGTCTGAAAAGCAAACGTTGTATGATAAACTGTATTATCTTAATTTAAAATGTATAAACTTGATGATTTCTTGGCTCCAAAAAGCATCAAAATCTGTGGTGTTTAATATTTATTGTTACATTTGGTTCTCTTTAAACAAATAATTTAATATTTTTGAGCAGAAAAAGAGAAATGCTGAGTAAATGAGATGTTCGGGTCATTTATGGATGTGGTTTTAGGGACACACAGACACACATTAATGAGCAGAGAGGAGGAGTGGGGGTCTGCTGCGACATCCCATCGCTCTGCCTGCCTTGTCAGCCTGGCAGGAGATTCCCTCCTGCAAACGCTCAGCAAATACACCTGCTATTCATTTCCTACAAGGCAGAGAAGGCTCGCCAGACCTGACAAAGCTATTTACCCACCTCCAGCCCAGCCTGTGCAGACGCTATCGCTAATGTTTTCCCTTCTGCAGGAGATCAATATGTTTGGAAGCAGACAAACAGCCCGTGCTCTGCCAGGCGGGCTCTTCCCGTTTAGCAGGCCACCACTGGGGGCCCTGACAGCAGATGTACACAACCGAATCAACAAGCGGCGCTCCTCCAGAGTCAACACTGGACACAATCAACAGCGCAGGATATATACAGTGCTAAGAATTAACACCACGGCCCATATGTGCCATACCAAGGATCAACACTCAGCCTCGCTCCCGTGCCAAGTTCTGGCTGCTTCCAGAACACAAGCCGCAGAAGGAATATTGATTCAGGCGCAGGAGCAGCGAGAAGCATCGCTGAAATTTAAAGCTGCTGGAATAAACACGACGCTTTATTGTGATAGGGAGCCGCACAGCGTGGCGTCCTGGAGGAAGCACGGGACAGACGAGGAGAAGTGATTCAGAGCAGCAGACAAGTTTCCACCAGATAAAACAGGTCTAAGCTTGAGTCAACAACAGCAACCAAACCAGACAATACAAACACAGAGAGCCAGACTGAACCAACATCCAGGTCCCCTGATCTCCTCCTCTGGATAAGCCCTCATGCTCCCTGTGGCCTCTCTTCTCATTTCCTTTCCTTGTTCCCTCTCCTCTGTTCTCCTCTTGTTTCCTCTCTTTTATCTCTCCTCTTCTTCCTTTCGCTTTTATGATTTCCTCTCCTTGTTTCCTCACTTTTAATTTCATCTCCTTGTTTCCTCTCCTCTGTTCTCCTCTTCCCTTGTTTCCTCACTTTTAATTTCATCTCGTTTCCTCTCCTCTGTACTCCTCTTCCCTTGTTTCCTCTCTTTTGATTTCATCTCCTTGTTTACCCTCCTTTGTTTCCTCTTCCCTTGTTTCCTCTCCTCTGTACTCCTCTTCCCTTGTTTCCTATTTTGATTTCCTCTCCCCTTGTTTATTTGTCTCTCTTCTGACTTCCTTTCCTTGTTTCCTGTCCTCCTCTTCCCTCGTTTCCTCTCTTTTATCTTTCCTCTTGTTCCTTTGCCTCTAATGATTTCCTTTCCTTGTTTCCTCTCCTCTGTTCGCCTCCTCTTGTTTCTTCTCCTCTTCTTTCTTTGCCTCGTCACCTGCTCCCCCTTTCCCCTCTTCTTGTTTCTTTGCCACTGTTCTCATTTCCTCACCTCTTTTCCTTGTCTTGTTTCCTTTTCTCATTTCCTCTTCTTGTTTAATCTCCTTGTTCGTTTGCCTCTCTTCTGATTTCCTATCCTTGTTTCCTCTCCTCTGTTCTCCTCCTCTCTTGTTGCCTCTCCTCATTTCTTTTCATTTCCTCTCCTTGTTTCCTCTCTTCTCATTTAATCTCCTTGTTCCTTTGCCTCTCTTCTGATTTCCTTTTCTTGTTTCCTCTCCTCTTACAGCATGTCTCCTACACTTGTTTCCCATTGTTTCCTATCCTCTTGTCTAACCTCCTCTCCTATCCTCTCGTCTCCTCTGCTCCCATCCAGTTTCCTTTCCTCTCATCTCCTTTTGTTTCCAGTTTCTTCCCCTCTTGCTTCCTTTACTGTCCTCTTTTCTCACCTTTCCTTTCGTCTCATTTCCTCCCTAGTCCTCTCCTCACCTCTCATTTCCTCTCCTCTACTTTTGTTTCCACTTCTCTTGCTTCCTTTCCTCCCCTCTTGCTTTTCTTATCCTTTCGTTTCCTCTACTTTCCTTATTTCCTTTCCTCTTACAGCACAGTTCCCACTCTCGTGTCCTCTTGTCTAATCTCTTATTTCCTTTGGCTCTTCTCATTTCTCCTCCTCTCATTTTCATTTCCTCACCTCTGTTCTCCTTCCCTCTCTTTTTGTTTCCACTCCTCTCCTCATGCTTCCTTTCTTCTCCTCTGCTTGTATCCTTGTTTCATCTCCTATCTTTCTTCTTCTCTCATTTCCTTTCCTTTTCTCGTGTCCTCTCCTCTTACAGTACATCTCCTACTCTTGTTTCCTCTTGTCTAATCTCCTCTGCTCTTATTTCCCCTGGCTCTTCTTCTCGTTTCTCATCTCATTTCCACTCCTCAAGCCTTTCTTCTCTCCTATAATCTAATTTCCTCCCTAGTCCTTTCCTCTTGTCTCGTTGTGTTTCCTCTCCTCTCCTTTTGTTTCCTTTCCTCCCCTCTTGCTTTTCGTATCCTCTCATTTCCTTTACTGTCCTTATCCTCTCTTCTCATTTCCTCTCCTTTATTCTCCTTCCCTTTCCTTTTGTTCCCACTCCTCTCCTCATAGTTCCTATCTCCTCCTCCTCTCATGTCCTGGTTTCATTTCCTGTCCTGTCTTTTCTTCCTCTCTCATTTCCTTTTCTTGTGTCCTCTCCTCTTACAGTACATCTCCTACTCTTGTTTCCTCTTGTCTAATCTCCTCTGCTCTTATTTCCCCTGGCTCTTCTCGTTTCTCATCTCATTTCCACTCCTCTCGTTTCCTCTCCTCATGCCATTCTTCATCTCTCATTTCCACTCCTTTCCTTGTTTCCTCTCCTCTTACAGTACATCTCTACTCTCTCTCGTTTCCTCTTGTCTAATCTCTGCTCTTATTCCCCCTGGCTCGTCTCGTTTCTCCTCCTCTTGTCTCCTCTCCTCTCCTCTTGTTCCCTCTCATTTCACATTTCAACATTTGATTAACACAAGTTCCACTTTGGTGTGTTTTTATTTTCGGCATGATGCAGAATGTGGAACACACTAGAAATAAATCATCACCATGTGCTGTCACATCTACAGGAATCATGCTTGTGTTCGACTGTCCTTCGTGGTACTTTACATGCAGGTGAATGTGAGGTAAAAGGGGGCGAGAGGAGGAGCGGGTCAGAGGAAGCAACTCATTTGTGTGTGTGCGTGTGTGTGTGTGTGTGTGTGTGCTGTAGCTCCACGGAGTGAACGGCAGAGTCAATGTATGTGCATTTGAATGTTCCTTTTGACGTGAAGCAGCTGTGTGCAAATGTGTGTGTGCACATGCTGAAGGTGGTCATGGGGTTGATTTCTGGCTTTACATGCATGCGCGTGTGTGTGCATGTGTGTGTGTGTGTGTGTGTGTGTGTGTATGGGAGCGGCAGGGTGAGTGTGTTAAATTGTTCTGTGTTGTGGAGATAACACCGGATCCCTATCAGCTGCATCAGGGGGCTTAAGGCCCCGATGGGCGTGAGGGGAGAATGAATTTTCCTCACTACTCTGCATATTACAGGATTACACTGCACCTTTAGATATGCTTGGGCTGAGCCTATCTCTGCCTTATGGCTATACGCATGTAGATTATTGAAATAGACTGTCACACAGTGAATGAATTGAAGCAACACCACAGGGACTGCACCGGGTCCTGAAATGAAATACGCCGAAGTGAGATAACCGTGATAGGATTTTGGTTTTTGACATTGTTCGGACAGAATAGTGTCTTATAATCCCGGCGTGGAGCCACAAATATGTACGGATGATTGCGAAATTCTGGATACCGATGTTTAAAAAACAATTTGCCTGATAGCTGATGCTGATGTTTTTTTGCTGATGCTGTTTATTTGTTTTTGTTGGTATCTTTTCGTCCCATGGAAACAAAAATATCTTTGTTATAAAAAACGTCATTCAGCCTTTATTACACTACATTTGAAGGAGCACAATTTCAATCATACACCTTTATTTAAACTAACCTCCTTTCACATGAAAAACAAAGCCTTTCCTTTATATAACACACCCTAATTCCCTTTTTAATATCTATTTTATATTGCTGTGAAAACATCAAGAAGTTTCTCCTTCAAACAAGTTTCTCGTCAGAAACTACACATCATGAGAACATTATAATTTACATCCCCTCAATATTCTTTTTTTTTTTTTTTTTTTACCAAACAAAGCTTCAACGTAGGGCATTATTATTTCATATTATCATTATTTCTTTCAAGTTAAATTGTTATTTATTGTTGAAGGAACCAGATGGTTAACTGTGGTTTGAATGACACCAGATCATTTCACAAATCTGAGGTAGAGTCAAAACTATAATAATCAAAATAATGTCAATAAATAAAGAAAGCTCAGCAGCGTGTCAAAACCTCTGTGCACACAGTTTAAAACATTTTGTTTAAGCTGACAACGGAAACAGAAACAACAGACTGTGCACGTTTTACACCCACAGTGTGTCACTGCTGACGTTTCTCAATCAAAACAATAAAAAAAGATGGACTTAGAGGACACTGTGAAGTAACGTGGGGTCATTCATCGCTGATTAAAAAAGCTACCTGACGTGACTGAGGCGGAAATCATGTTCACGGACGAGGACATGTATGAAAGTTTTATCCTGTTATTCAAAACAACCATATTGAAAATAACTTTATGAGCGTGTTGAATGTTGTTGTGACGTTACCTCACAAATTAGTGGTCTCTCTCATCTTCTTCTTCTTCTTCTGGTTAATGGCGGGTGGTAACTTGCATTTAAGATGCATTACCACCAGCTACAGGCATAGAGGTGGTTTGAGAACATTGATTATATCTCTAACGAGGAAATTATATCGAGATAATTACTGTTATTGTTGTGTCGCCCAACCCTGCTTGAACACATCATGATGAAACTCAACGCAGCATCCATCAGCAGTTAGTTCTGCTGTCCAGCTGCTAACTGCTACTAGCTACCAGCTAACCTCAACGCGGATTTGTTGTCTACAATATAGTTATTCACGAAACAAAATGGTGCATCATCTGTTGCCTGATCTCTGTTCGTCATTAATACATTTTCTGTTGTCCCTGGGATGACGGGATGCCCTTGGCCTGCTTTTTAACCTGCACAAAATTGTTGCGACACCACTGAAAAACATCGGCCGCTGCCACTGATGATCTTACGCAACAAGGCGAATATCAGCCGATACTAATGTGTGGCCGATAATTTGGTGCATCCCAACAAATATGTATCCGGGCTCTTTTTCTTTATTTATAAAAAGAAAAATATAAAAATGTTCATGTGTACATTAATCTCAACTGCAGCCAGGGCAGCTGCAAAAATTCAGGGGCTCTTCATTTTCAGGTCCCCCTCGCACAGTCGTACAGGCCCCTGCATGGAGCTCACACTGGGTGCAACAGAGTCTTTCATCCATTACATACTCGCCCACTAGTGCCACATGCAGAGGATGTGTAGGTTGAACAGACTGGCCTCTGGGTCTGACGGCGGACAAGGAGCGGGGGGAACACAGAGAGCAAGGAGGGGCCATCTTCTTCTTCTCTTTTTCCCTTCAACGCCTCCTTCGCTCAGCCCCCCCCCCCCCCCCCCCCCCCCCCCCCCCCCCTCTTCCTCCTCCTCCTCCTCCCCGCAGCCTCTGGCTAATTACTCCTTTTTTCAAATGCAAAGCAGCGGCAGAAAGTGAGATGATTTCTCGGCGGCCGCTTTAGGGAAGAAGCGAGGAGAGAGGAGAGAAAGAAAGCCACGGCGAGAAAAGAGGAGCGAGAAGAGACGAGGGAGGCTGAATGGAAAGAAAGAGGTGACTTTCTTTCCTCGGCTGGCAGGGACCTTTGAAGTTGGGCAAGATGGAGAGGGGAGGGGGCCTTTCTGTGAGGGGACGGAGGTAGGAAAAAAGCGAGGGAAGATCGTGTTAACGAGATGGCCTCTAAAGACGAATTAAATGGTGGGAGAAAAGAAACACGATCAGGCCTGGCCCTACTTATAGACTCCTCACAGACTCACTCTTTTCAGCGCCGCAGAGGTGTTCCAAAGCCTGAATTCCTTAGCTCAGCTCTTTAAAAGGCTTGGAGTGTGGGGTGTGTGAGTGAGGGGCTGCGTTGGGGGCAATAGGGTGTGTGTACGAGTGCAAATGTGTGTGCGGGAGGGTCACCCGTCCTTTAGTCACACATCCCAGCCCCTCAATGGGGAGGTCAGGGACTTACACACCGATGGAGGGTCAGAAGTGGCAGGGATTACACGTCTGCTCTAAGCCCCCTAGATCCTAGTGTTTTCACTCCCTCTCGCTGTTTGTTGTTTTGTGGCGGAGCAGACGAAGGAAAGAAAAGGAGACGGTCGGGGGAATTAGTGTAAAGCTCGGGAGATGAATGGGCATCTTATTCGCACCTCTTGTTGGCTGTTTTTCAGCACCCCCCAAAACAGCCCTCCCATTCCTTGTCGCAGTGAAAGCACGTTAGGGTTGCCTTTGTGCGGACAAAAGGAGACTCCCCTCCTGGCTTTCATGCTCCTGGTGGAGCAACAAGAGGATTTGGCCCGCCGTGCAGCGCCCAGAGCTGCTCCAGCTTTGATTGGACATCGGCAGGAGAGAGCTCTGCCTCTCTTTCTTGATTAATCAAGTGATTCCAGTGCTCTCAATAACACCTTCTTTTTTTTTTACACGCTCTTTCTGTGTCTCAATAATCCCATCCTCCTCCCACCCCGCAAACACCCCACGACAACGACGACAACCCACGTCTGTCTTTTCCTCCCCGACTGATTTTTTCCATCTGATTTTTTTTTTTTTTCATGTGACTTTGTGCTAATCTGATGTGTGGGTGTTTTTATTTCTCTCTGCTTATCACCCCTGACACATGAAAACATTAGCGGGACTAATTTAGATGATTTTTACAAGAGTTGACCAAGAGTTGACCCAACGTGTCATTCAAAACACAAGTGCTTTCAACTGTCTGATTTTAGATGATATTATAAATAGGCCTGTTATTTTTTTTCTGTAAACAGAGATCCACAATCAGAGGTTTGTCATATGAGCACAAAACTCTTCAGCTCATGCATTATTTTAATACATTTTTATTTATAAGGTGCCTTTCTTGGCACTCAAGGCTCTGCTCTTGTATAATATTTATACGCATTGAAATGTAGACACACTCCACAGATTCTTCTTTCATTACTTGTGATGCTGCATCAGACTACCGATCCCATCAAGTTAATTTCAATTAAATCCATTTTAGTTCTGTTCAATTCAACCTGAAGGCTAATGCGTGCTGTCAACTGTCGTAAACTACCGGTGTGAATAGTGTAAAGGATGAAACAGGGAGAGCTGAGCACTTGAAGTTGCAAATTATTTTTTATCATCGTTAAGTGTCTGAGTGGTCATTGTGCCTGATGCACTTGAGTTACAGCTCTGCAGAGAATATATGAGAATGCACATACAATACGTCCATGTTTTGATGTGGTGCGACGGTCACGTGACAAACTATTCTGAGGATGGAGGAACTGGGGCACTACACCAGGCTTCAGTGTTTCATCTCAGCAGTTTAACTGTGTCCCAATTTCCTGTTGTCGTTTTTGCTAATTGAACAAATGCAGGAAATACACTGGGACCCAAACTGTTTCCTAGCAACACAATTTCAATGACACTGTATATTAACCTCTCTGTGGGCCGCTGAGCTGCTGGAGGTTGAGTGCCTTGCTAAAAGGAAGTGAAATCACATTTAAGGGTGCAGTCACACAACCTCAAACTACTTGGAACCAATGAAATAGTTCACATACATAATGCTGACATGTTCACTGAGTCATGGGGACACTGACACTTAGGCCCGCCATCAGGGGGGTCAAAGGGTACAGATGACCCCAGCTCAAGGCGGGGGGTGGAAAGGTCTATGGTTGAGATTTAAATGGGATCAAGTACAACAATTTACTTACCGTCTTTTTAAAAGTAATAAGTTTATTTAACATCCCTGCCAACAGTTATTCGTTACACTACTCGTTACTTTCCTGTAACACCCCACAATATCGGTATTTGTGCATCTCCTCAAATTTCAAATGTGTGCCTCTGTGTGACTGTCAGGGTAATCATGTGTAGCTAAGGCTCGGCTAAGGACGGAGAGTCACTGAAGGAGCAACATTTCCTCCACCACGTATCCAACCTCAGGCTTCATCACTTCTGTGTCTGCAGCTGTCCATGATTAAAATCCAGGTTTGGTTGTTTAGCCAGTGCAGCGCTACAGACAACCTCCGCAGCCGAGGAGGGCTCACCTTTGGTGGAGTGTATTTCCTGGAGCTTCACGCTGCTGTGCTGTTGATCGTAGCAGCCGAGGTGTCTCAGACCGGAGGTTTGGGGACGTGATCTTTGCAGTGGAAAGAGTTTTGGTTCGACTACCTGCAGCAACAGTGTTGCAAACCCATTTTGTTTTTTCTGCTTGCTGTTTCTCGGGGGGCAGCTTGCATTGTTTGCAGGTCAATTTTGAAAAACAAATATCTGCTTTAGAGGCATTTTTGACATGATTTCTTTAAATATAAATGACATGATTTGTGTTGCTCTTAAGAAGATGTAATTTCATTTGCTTTTATATGTATATTTTTGCCCGTTTTGGAGATAATGGTTCCGTTTTTAAGCAGTGAGATTTTATTTTGAAGACCATTACTTCCTGCTTCCTTCCTGTGTTGTATTGTCGAACAAAACAAAGCCACTTGGTTACAGAATGAATGAGCTAAGGGTAAAACGGTAAAGGTTTAAGGTAAACAAAGGAAAATAAAGCGGCAACGGCAGCTTAATAATAAAAACGTCGAGGGCTGAGTGTAATCTGGCAACCCTCCGAGGAGGCATGAGGTTGGTGTGTGTTGTGCCTGTGGTGATACTTTGATTACTTGATGATTTGTGTCGAAAAGTATGCTAACTCTTTTGCCCGCCTGTTTGGCGAATTGGCGGTGTATTGCTTGGTATAATGTTGAGTTGTCTGAGAAAGTACTCTGATCATTTACCATTTATTATGGACAGAAGTGGAAACAGAAATGTGATTGCTTGGTTTTCTTTGTTTTGTCAGTTCTCACGCTGGTTTATGGAGCTGGTTTTGTGGAACAGCAAAAAATGTTAAAACCATCAGTCGAGTCTCTTACCATCTTTCGGAGGGTATGCTACAAACAGTGTTCTTGTCATCTTTCCTCCCGACAAAATCAAAGTGATGGGAATATTTCCAAGGTTACGCTAACTTTTTCCCCCCTGCCTTTATTTCCTAACAGCTGCCCTGCTGACACAAACTGACATCCAGACACACACCTCTGACCAAAGCCCTGCCAGCTACCAGTCAGCAGGGTTTTTTCCTGCATAGAAAATTACATTCTCAGATTTCTCCACCTCCAGTTCTTGACAAAACTCTGACGGGTGTCTTGGATTTCTGTCACTGAAATTGTCTTAAATCATATAATTATAAGAAATCCTAAAATATGTTGCTTTTTAAAAGTCTTTCCTTGAGCCAGTTGGACGCACGGTTCACATGTGCACGTGTCAGACTGGCACCACCTCAGCTTCATTTTGAGAATAAACCCTGATCAGGTGGGGGAAGATTACACTGGAGGGAGCGACTCGTATATATAAAGAGATAACTGAACGACTGACAAAAAGAAACTGTAGTTTTAATTTCACTGTGTCTTTCACAGCTTCTGCACCCAAATACCCCAGTCCAAGTCTGCAGGGCTTGATTACCAACCGTGCAAAGTGGGCAACTGTTCCAGAGAGCTCCAAGCTTACAGGCCCAGTATCCTATAGAGAACATGTCCATACAGAATGATTCCACACCTCATGTCACACACTGTGTCCAATGCCAATGTTCAGAGCCAACGCAGGAGGTAGTGTGCCCGAAGGCAGAAACTAAAGCCAACTCCATATACAGCTCTTGCCCCTACCACTTAGCCCTCACCCCTGTGTTTTGTGCCGTCATGTCTACATGCAGGGTGTGCTGATTCTTGCTGGGATAGAGGGGGAGAGCGACGTGAGTATCGCCATACAAGAAACAAAAGAAACCCACAAATGTATTTTATTTGTTGCACTCCCCCTTTGAGGGCATATGCCCGAAATTTAACTTTAGTATTTTACTACTGCTCCTCTAATATCAGTGCAGACTGGCAGAGTAGGAGCACCGGTTGCTAACACTGGACGAACTGATTAGGTTTTGGTGGTCATCAAGGTCACTGTGACCTTGTTTGTCCCATTCTCGTGGATACGACATCTCAAGAACTTAATTTGGGGATTCATTCCAATTTGGCACAAAGATGAACAATCAGATTTTGGTGGTCAAAGGTCAAGGTAACTGTGACCTTGCATCTGCTTCATTCTCGTGAACGTGGTATCTAAAGAACACTGAGGGAATTTCTTCAATTTTGGCACAAACGTCCTCTTGGACTTAAGGACGAACTGATTAGGTTTTGGTGGTCATCAAGGTCACTGTGACCTTGTTTGTCCCATTCTCGTGGATACGACATCTCAAGAACTTAATTTGGGGATTCATTCCAATTTGGCACAAAGATGAACAATCAGATTTTGGTGGTCGAAGGTCAAGGTGACTGTGACCTTGCATCTGCTTCATTCTCATGAACATAGTACCTAGAATGTCTTTCCATTTGGCACAAACATCCACTTGGACTCAAGGATGAACTGATTATAATATGTTGGTCCAAGATAATAAGGTCAAGGTCAATTCGACCTCACAAAACACATTTTTTGGCCAGAACTCAGGAATTACTTCGCAAATAATGACAAAATTTCACAGAAATGTCTAACAGGATAAAATGAAAAAGCGATGACATTTTATATCCAAAAAGGTCCAAGGTCAGCGTCACTGTGACAACGTTATATCTCAGGAACTTCCCTCAAGTCAGTGGCGTGACAACATGTTGCCTTCGCCGTGAGTTAAACAAGGAGCACGTCTTGACAGAGAAATTTACAGTCTGCACAGTACGTTGGTTTGACTGGTGAAATAAATTACTTATTAATTACATTTAAATAAATTGAATTAAATTATTAATTTCAGATCATTTGATATAATGCAGTCTATCTGTTTAGATAAGAATTTGAAAATATAAATTACAGTTATCAGGGCATAAAAACAATAATCTGTCGATCCTTACAAATCAACTCTTAATAATCAGCTGTCAGTGCTGAAAAAATACTCTGATATTGAATTGTAATCTTAAAATCAAACGTCTAATTGAATTCTGGATTGAGAGAATTGTGACTCCTAATTGGAATATAAAGGGGGAAAACACTGTGACATACCTCAAACTGCCAGAATCTTAAAAAATACCATGTTAAAAAACATCCTTGTGTCAAATGTATGTTTTGTGCTTACATGTTGGATATTCATATGTGACATGTGGCCAGGTAGCATTCAAACACATCTGCACACAATGTACAGAAAGTAGAAGAAGAAGAAGAAGAAGAAGAAGAAGAAGAAGAGAGGGTTAACAGGGGCCCTGCAACTCACTTTTGCCCCGGGGCCCCCTTACGTATTAATCCAGCCCTGCCAATTTGTCCAAAACGAGCTCCCTGTGCTGAATTAAAAAAATAAAATCAGTTTTTTCTACATGAAACAGTACGTACAAATGTCCACGAGGAGATAAACCTGAAGATTATCAGCCTAATATTTTTATTCCTCAGTATACAAATATAATCAGGCTCAGATTCCTTTCACCGTCTGTAGAGAAGCTGTGCTGGAAAACAAACCCGATAAGATGAGATCCGATAGGTAGAAGTTACACATTAGTAATACATTGTTCCTCCCATTTGAAAGATAAATACGTGCGATAGCGATCTGCAAATTCAACAAAATGCAGCCGTCACTCAGGCGCAGTTATTCAGCCGCCTTGTTAACACACACAACAGTTCCTCCATCTTACCTGAGCTCTCTTTACGGAGCATAAACCGAACACCTGTTCTGCCAGATATCACTTTCTTCTCGACTCAACATCCAAATTTCTTTGGCTTATCAGCTCCACAGCTTTGTATCTGGTGGTGGGGATTTTCAGTGAGTAGATGGGTGGCTGTTATAGATGCTACAAAGACAAGAGAAAAACAGGGAGAGGGAGAGACAGAGAGAGAGAGAGAGAGAGAGGGGGGTGAGAGGTGGTGATAAACAGAGTTGGGTGGGGGGTGCCTTGCAACAATAAATCAAGTTCCAGACTAATCTATTTAGCATGCTCTCACCATTATCCTGTCAGTGAAACAGCTAATTAATTAACTGATTCCACAATGAAGAGATTTTGAATGAGCCCATTTAGATAATTACTACAAGGAGCCGATCGGGCCAGTCATTTACAACTGTCACACAGGTTCCAGCATTGGCAGCTGCCCCTCACCGTGGCCCCGGCCTTCACTGTCACAAACACTCCCTGTACGGCGTGGCGGCGACAATGACTCCGACGTCTAAAATAAACTTGTTTATTGGGGGTAAGTAAAACCAAAATATCTTTTTATTCACACATTTCAGACGAGTATCAGTGGTGTTGTCTTCCATTAGAGAGCATATCTTTAACCCTTCGTATTCACACAATACACATATTCAGATTGAACCATTCTGTACGAGGCTTTTGGCTCGGCACGCATTACAAACTGAACAATGCATTGCATTACATTTGGAAAATGAAATATCACAGTGCCATCGCGCTCATTAAGGCAGGCCACACAAGTTTGAGGAGTAGGATGGGCAGACAACACGCCCTCAAACCAGAATATTCTACTCCAGTCAGATACACTGGGAGGCAGCTACGCTAAGCTAGCCCATTGCAAGATGGGTAGTAAGGCAGTAGTAGTAGGCACCAAGGAGCCATCCTGATCAGATGCCCGCACCACCTAAACTGGCCTTCAACAGCAAACACGTGATTGGGTTTAGAAAATAAGATCAGGGTTTGGCTTTACAATCATACAGGAAGTGAACACTGGTCTCCTAGGTGACGGTCGGTGGGTGTTGGACCCATCCTCCACACCTTCCAACCTGCCCTACTCAGACTTTTGTCCCCTTAACTTATGTTGTTGTCTCGCCCTGTTCCCCCCTGACGCCGCCGCCTGCCACCTATCATGCTGACGTGAAAGGACGGCTTTTTCTGGATGCTGCTATTTGACAATTCTGAAATGAGACCCTGCTGAAAGCAAATTGTTTGAGGAATATTTGAGGAGTTTAGTGTTTAGCTGAATGAAATGAATGAATGAGAACAGCCTGAATACAGTCCCGGGTCACGAAAGCCAGAGGTGTGCATTTAAGGGCTGAGAGAGGAACGATGAGAGAGATGAGTTCAGTTCATGCTGTCTTCTTAGGGGACATGATATCAGTCTAGAAACAGGTGAAGATGAATTATGCTTTGAAATTATTTTGCCAGAAATGTTGCAGATTAATAAATCCACATTTGTACATTTACTCTGCAGCTAACAGGGGAATGCAGTGTGCACACTCCAACACGTCTGGGATTAGTGATGAGCAAAGATAATGAGCAAAAACACAGAAGACGCATAATGACATTTCCTCCTGCAAATGATGGCTGTGACAATTATCGGCATCATTGGCTACAAAGTTAATAAAAGCTGTTTGAATCTTGTTTTAGGTAAATTTCATTTCTTAACGTGGTGTGTGCACCTCATGTGGATTGCCTGATTTGAAAATGGAATAAATAGAAATAACTCCTTGTTCGACTTAACTGACTGATATCATCTGCTTGGTACTTTCAAAATAAAAGCTGCTGCCAGCCACTTGGGATCGCACAGAAGTGAAAACTCTGTACTCCGCAAAGTCCGCACGATGACATCATGCAGATTGTGAGGTAAACAGTAGAATTAGTAGAACGCATGCTCACGTGTTTGACTTGGCAACACAGTGCGCTGCCAGATGATGCTGCAAACGCTGACCCAGATTCAGCTGTTTTACTGGACCACAATGTGGGTTTTTTCAGTCTGTGTCAACTCTCTGAACAAGATGGATAAAGAGGAGCTGAGGAGGAGCATGGAGCTGGAAACATCACCTCGGTGGTAATGGAATTAAATATCCCTGGGAGCACAGTTTATTCTGCAGACTTTGTTTTCCCATCTTTAGCACGATCTCCTGTCGAGCACCTAGTGTTTATCATCTGAATGTGTGTGCTTTTGTTTTTGTAACTTCCTAAACACAATTGTGCCATCAAACATTTCTGCAAACCATGGATACGTTACACCTTTAGGTTATTATGTCGTCGATATGTTGAAGCTTTAGGCCTAGGCAGAAAAACTAGGAAAAGATCCAGGTTTGGTGGCTAAAACTCAGCTGAAAACCCATTGATTTCTCAGTAAAACACCACCTCTCACCGTCCCCTCCACTACACTATGACAAAGTCAGCTCATATACTACAACACTTTAGAAATGTTGATTTGATGTGTATGAAACACATGTAACAGAAACAATTTACAGAAACGTACAATGCCAACTATTTCCTCTAGCAACTGGACAGTTTTAAATTCCCCACAGTCATCACTTTGACTTCTGTTGAGCAAAGGTTACACAGACCCACTTTGAAGGATAACATTGCCTGAGACAGACATGGATCAAGAGAGGACGGGCACACAGACTGCTTATACACAGGGACCAGAATTTGGTGCTACACCCTGGTATAAGGGTTTGAGTATGCTTGCAAGAATCAGTTCGTACAATGTGTCGTCTAGTCACGTCTAAAGCCCCTTTTACACTGGACAAAAAAACCCAGTAACAGCCACTAGGCTTATCACGATACCAAAATTTCAGTCGCCGATACCAATACCAGTGAATTTCCACGATTCTCGATACTCATTCGATACCACGATGGAAATAAAAAAACAGAACTCATGTATTTCTAAATTCACTACTTTATTAAAACTGTTTCAAACTTTAGGCCTCATTTAATTTCTCAACACACGCAAACTCGTGTTTTTTGAATACCGCGACCATTCGCTCGCGCAAAAAAAATCAGCGTCTCTTCTATTTTTGAGCTTGCTCGCGAAAGCAGCGCAACTCGAGCAGCGCATAGAACTGATCTGGTGTGAATGCTCTAACCTGTTAACATGCTAGCAGGCGTTCTCCTCGGCACCGACTGACGCGCATATAATGCCCCCGCCAGTTCCAACACGGCCCGCTGAGGGCAAAGTTGTATCCGGTACTTACGGTATCCAAAAAAAAAACAGGTACCGACTTGTTTTTTGCGCATTGGCATCGACTTGGTACCAAAGTATCGGTTCTCATGACAACTGTAACAGCCACTAACATCTGGATTTTGTTTTGACTGAGTTACAATCAAGTGGCAAGGACGCACTGTTAAAAATTCCATTTGCTACGTCCAAGCAGCCCTCAAACATTTCCCAAATTAGTCAGCATTGAGTTTAAAAGAGAAACTGAATAGTTAAAAGATGAAAACAATAAGTAACCAGTGTAAAATTTTAACTGGTCTTCATGCTGTTTCCTACTGTTTACTTATCTGTCTTCCAGTGCGTCCACGACATCAAACTTGACACCTGTTACCAGCTCTGTTCTACTGGTAATGGAAAAGGAGTCTATTGAATATTTAAGCACGTTATCCTGCGTGTATGTGCCAACTGTGGTTGAGAAAAGGTAGAAGTGCTTGTATTTGATCCGACTGGCGACACTTGAAGACGGCAATGTCTCAATAAAAAACAACTGATCTGGGGCGTCGGTGGCTTAGCGGTAGAGCAGGTGCCCCATGTACAAGGCTGTTGCCGCAGCGGCCCGGGTTTGACTCCAGCCTGTGGCCCTTTGCTGCATATCACTCCCTCTCCCCCTCTCACACTTGTCTGTCCTATCCATTAAAGGCTAAAATGCCCTAAAAATATCTTTAAAAAACAACAACAACAATCTTGTTCTTTGTTGGTATCGAACAGTGGTCGGCAGCTTGGCAGACGTCTAGATCTCTTGCCATCCACCATCCCCTCCAAAGTCAGCTCATATGCTGTCACTTTAGAAACGCTGATTTGATGCTTATGAAACATACAAATGCAACATGGTTTGGGCAAGGCTGCAGCTTGAAAATGGCCTCAACTCTGCTACACATCGGTGCTTCTCAGAGGGAGGAGGACAGAAACAGGGCTGCACAATGACACCTCGAGATTTCTGCAGGTAGCTCTCCCTCTGTTCTGTTTTAACCTATAAATAACTTTGCGAGTTAAACACTCCATGCACTTGCACATCAGTGTCACGTAGAAGAAGTGTAACTCTGTGTAGCAGTGTTTGACCTTAGACTTTCCACACGCTGACATTTTGTACCGTCCACACCTTTCTAGTGTAAAGATAAAAAAAACAGGAGCAGGAGAACAGTACTTGATTTAAGAGGCTCCGTGCTAAAAAAGAACGACACGACTCTTCTAATTTAAGAGGGTCGAGCCTGAAGTACTTATGAGGAATTAAATAAAAAAATAAACAGCCGTCGTAGGAGGAGGTTAATTAGCTTTGCAACAAAGAATACCAACACTTACAGCTACTATCTTTCCAAATAAACAATTACTCGATCAATTCTGTTTGATTAAAGGCACGAGTTTCATAGTTCTGAGTGCACAGCAGCTCATTACTACTGTGGATTATATTTAGATGCTTTTCAGCTCATCTTCAAACACAGGTCCTCGTAAAGGACATGTCTCTCTCATTAAGATTAAGAGGATCAGGGAAACACTTGAGTACTAAGAATTACTTATATACCTGAGACAAATTGGCCACTGAAAACAAGACAGAAACTCACTTTTAAACAACTCTTTAAATAATGAAAAGTTTCTGTCATTTGTTTCACTGCAAGGTTGCAGTTGTCATTGTGTACCAGGGCTCCAGACTGCGCCTAATTGGTCGTATTTTGCGACCTTTTTTGGAGGCCGTGTGACCTAGTTTTTCAACTAGGAGCACCAGCGCGACTTACAAATCCACCTCTCTCCCCCATGGGGGAGCGGAAGCAAGTGTCTCTGTGTGTGTGTACCTGTCATGTGTGTCTGGATGAGCACTGCGAGGCGGGGGGGGGGGCGCCAGTAACCATAACAACGTGCAGCAGTTTTAGTAGCCTACCTACGTGTGTACTGTACGCGGGGTTGGACAGAGAGGGGTCACAGAGCCGGTGTCGAGTAGAAAGTGCTGTGTCGTTTGACCATAAAGTGACGCTATGAAACGAACTATAGATTCGTTTTTCACAAGAAAAAATTATCCAGAAATTCCTGTCGGTCCTGTGTCTGTTTCCCAAACTTCCGACGACGTTAGCTCAGAGAACGAGTCAGCAATGTCCTGCCCACAGCCCCCCATTGATATTATTTTGTGCGACGGACGCTTCATATAATAACAGAACAATATACTATTTATGGTGTCATGTCACTGTGTCATTTCTATCTCTACATGGTCACGCATTAACAGTTCTCCTCTGCTCTCTGTATCACGCACGGCGGAGTTCCGCCACACACACACAGGTGAGCACGCTAGAGCGGCTCGGGCCGCATTTTCCTGATAAACCTGACCCGAGCCCGGCGCAGTTTGTCAGCTGACAAAGTTATTGTTATGGACAGTGTGTAAATAACACAGACTGCTGTTACGCACAGACAAACAGCTCCGCACTCGGTGCTGAGCTTGTGTTGCGTTCAGGCGTTGTCACGTAATTAACAACTATCAGCACTTAAATAGGTCATAGCTAGCCTGGTTCCAGACCATAGACCCCGCCCACTCAACTGAGTAGGCTTGTCTCACTGGTCTGGTATACTTCATTGAATTTGCGATTTATCTCGTCCAAACAATGGACGGACCAATGAACGCTGGGGGTCTAGCAATTAGCCAATCAGCGCCACGCTGATGTCAAGCTGTACGCCGGTGGGTAACTGGTGAGGATAGCAACAATGGCGACCGCTGCAGATCCTACAGACCACATTAACGATGCTATCGAGGTATTTTGCCACTACTTGCGTTAATGGAGGACCAAATAAAGGAAGCTGCTAAACTGGATATTGTATGATAATATTGTATGTTCCTAAATCTTGAGACACCTCCTATGTAAGATAGACAGATATTTCACCTGCTCATTACTGTGCACACATGTACTGTATGTACTTAGTCCTAAAGAGCCCAGCAGGCTGTGCTTTGCAAGTATACAAAAAAGTTTCACACATGTGAAAATTATTTTTCATGTGTGTGCTTCACCTCTGCTGCTACAACTCCATCCTAGGGGAAACACTGCTGTGTGCGTTTTGTGCAGCAGGTGGATGTGGTAGTCTACTGGTAGAGTAGAGAGAGCTAAGTAGCGTTGAAGTAGAGTAGAGCAGGGCGGAGAGATGGATGCAAAATATATTAAACCCGGTGTTAATACAGCAGAACTGGAGAGAGGGGTGAAAAATAAATAGAGGTGGGCATGGCTCAAGTAGGGCACAAAATTATAGAGAGAGAACGATACAGTGTGAATAAAGATTACATAACATGAAAATAACTGCAGTCTTTGTTATTTGATAGCCACTTAAATTAAACAATTTTTATAGGGCAAGTAAAAACTGACTTCGGGCAAGTGAAAAAAAACCTTAGCGTTGAACCCTGCCGGGCTGTCTGTGTTTATTGCTGAATTATCAGTAATGCAGTTAATCTCGACAAAATTATGAATATGTTGTGTCGATATAGATAGTGCTCCTAAATTTTGTGCTGGTGCTCCTAAAATTTTAAGTAAGGAGCGCTGGTGCTCCTAGTGGAAAAAGTTAGCCTGGAGCCCTGTGTACTGTGTGCATCATCATATCTTGCTGTTATGCGTTCTGGTATTTAAATGAATTATCAAGCTATACGTCAGCTGTGTAATTGCTTCATTGAACCTGCTGCGTGCGACTGAATGAACCATTGAACTGCTGTGATCATATAAGCTGATGAGGGGCACCACAGCTCTGCGCCCACGGGTCACTGTGGTCACATCACCCTTTCACACACACACACCCTTACACACACCCTGTTCAGTCCTGTTCACAGTGTGGGAAAGCCCACGTTAAATCCACCACTCGGAGCACAATGCCCTCAGAAAGGTGGTTATCTCATTGCCTGAGTCACTGATCAGGGTTTTGTCTTGTCACCTTTTTCCACTCCATCAGCAGCAGACAGCTCAATCCACTCGGTTTAAAACAACTGCTTTGCATGTCACTATCCCAGCAGGAAATGCAGCCATGTCTTGGTAAAAAACAAAACACTTTTCATGGCACTATAGAAGCAGAAAACACAGTTATATTTGGTAAACAACAACCGCTTTTTGTAGCACTGTCCTTGTAGAAAACGCAGTGATGTCAACGCAAAAAACAAGCGCTTTTCATGCCACTGTCCTGGAAGAAAACATATTATTGTCTTGGTAAAAAACAACTGCTTGTCATGGCACTATCCTGTCAGGGAAGCAGCTATGCCTTGCAGAATTGAAAAATGCTTCTTGTGGCACGATCTTAGCAGAAAATGCAGAGATGTCCAGGTAAAAAGCGACCACTTCTCATGGCACTATAGCAGCAGGAAACACAGTAATGTTTGGTAAACAACAACCTCTTTTTGTAGCACTGTCCTTGCAGGAAATGCAGCAAAGTCTCTGTAAAAAACATCCACTTTCCTGGCACATTATAAGCAGCAAATGCAGAGATGTCTTGATAAAAAACAACCACTTTTCACAGCCTTATAGCGGCAGGAAATGCATTAATATTTGGTAAACAACAGCTGCTTTTCGTAGCACTGCCCTGGCAGGAAACACATCGATGTCTTGGTAAAAACAACACCTGGTTGTCATGGCACTATCCTGTCAGGGAAGCAGTGATGTCTGGGTGAATAGAAAAATGCTTCTTGTGGCACTATCCCAGCAGGAAACGCAGTGATGTCTATAAAAAACAACCACTTTTCATGGTACTATCACAACACAAAATGCAGTGATGTTCGGTAAACAACAACCACTTTTCGTAGCACTGTCCTTGCAGGGAATGCAGCAAGGTCTAAAAAAAACCCAACCGCTTCTTGTAGCATTATCCTGAGTAGAAACACAGCAACGGCTCACTTGAAAGATGCAGCAAAGACTCGTTAAGAATCAACAAATTTTTGGTTGCAAATAGTGTCAGGCAGGCGTCTTGTCTACGTGTTACACCATCCACCCTCCACTTCACCTCCCAATGACAAAGTCAACTCATACACTACACGTACTGTCACTGTAGAAACATTAATGATATGTATGAAACATTCTGAGTTGAGAAGAATTAAAACTTTTATTTCATTATTGCTGTTATGAATATGTTATATTCTAATATTTAAATGCATTAAACTCTATGTCAGATATGTAATTACTTCATTGAACCTGCTGCATGTGACTGGATGAACCGTCAGCCTGCTGTGATCATGTCATGATGAGGTCACTGTGGTCTCATCACCCCATCTCACACACACACACACATACACACACTGTCTGGTTCTGTTCATAGTGTGGGAAAGCCCACGTTAAATCCAGACCACCACTCGGAGCACAATGCCCTCAGAAAGGTGGTTATCTCATCGCCTGAGTCACTGATCAGGGTTTTGTCTTGTCACCTTTTCTCACTCCAGCAGCAGCAGACAGCTCAATCCACTCCATCAGATCAGAGCTCCTCTCTCCACATCTCCCCTTTTTTCTTTTGCTGTCTCTCAATAAAGGTCAATCCCACATCAATACGCAAGGCTCCTTTCAGCGTGTCCATTCCCAGAGGTGGCCTCATTACCCCGGGGTGTTTTGTTTGTTTGTTCCTCCGTTAAAGAAGCTGAATTGAGCAGCCGGCAGGGGTGGACTGCAGGGAGAGGAAGAGTGGGGGTGAAGACGTGGTTTCAGAGGGGGACAGGGAGCAGAGGACACAGGGGTCCATGCGCCTCTGAAGGGGACAGATCCTCCATCACAGGGCGGGAGGTCATCATAGGAGGTCGGCGCTGATGACTGCAGCAGCGATGATGACCGGAATGATTTAAATGATGGTGGCATGATGATGATGATATATGTTGTGCATTACGACACGGAGTCATTCATTAACAATCACCTTTCCTGTGACACAAATGACTCAGCTGAGCATGTTTAGCAGTGCATCAAATCAAGCGCTCCCTTTCCCATAGGTAAACTGTCTGACCAATCCCAGCTGTGATTAGCTCTCTCTGCAGGAGAGGAATTCTTCTCTCTACAGGCGACCAGCAAATATATTGTACCTGCATGTCCTCTGTAGAGACATGATTATCATTTCTGCTTGTTTGCATGCTGTGATGACATTACTATGATAGATAGATAGATGGATAGACTTATTCAGTTTCTGCTCCGTTTTTTAAGGAACAGTCACATGTGCTTGTTTGTTTGGAGCCTGTTTGTTTTTAAAGTGTTATTAAAAAAACACTTGAAACTTGAAGGTTGAGAACCCTTGGAAGTAAACTTTTCTTCTTAAAAGCCTTCTCCGCCACCTTTGACTCATTTAGAGCTGAAGCTACTGATTATTTTCTCAATTCATGGACTAATTTTTGGCGAGAACCCACAGTAACACCCTTAAGTTGCCTTAAGTCCAAAACTGAAACATATTTTGTATATTTACAGCTCTCCCCTCTCTGTCCTAAGCCCCTCCCATCAGATGACCAAGACAATAATTCGCTACCTAACCACCCCCAAAGTCCCCCTGCCTCACTCCTCTCCACTGTGGACTGCCTCCCCAGGAGGAGAGTGGAGACGGACCTTCAGTTGGCCATAGTAGTAGCGACTCACTGGGTCTAATCTGTGTAACAGCAGCAACAGAAAGTTTGCTGATATGTGACGGGGAGTTGAAGCTGGGGTTTGCACTGCCTGGATTCAGGCTGCTGCAGCCGCTGACTGGGGTTCAGTTACAAGAGCTGCTGCCGGCTCTCCTCTCACTGAGGTGGTCTTTAGCGGCAGGGATCTTGTTCATGAAAATATTAGGGATGGCCCGATCACATTTTTTTTGCATCTGATCTGATACAAGTCCTTGATTTTCCGATACTTTGCAAAGCATTAAGAAAGAAAAAAAAAGAATGAAATTCAATATCTTCTTGTCTTCAACAAACAAAATAGGCCTATATCTTTTGTAGCGCTTTGACACATGAAACAGATATTTTTCTTTTACTCAGTCAAACCCCACAAAGAAACCATAAAACCCATAAAACAGGTCCCTCAACACCAAAATTAAATTGTTTTTACCTGGTTTCTGTAGAACAAAAGAATTATACTCAATTTTCAAAAATACAAATACAACAGTAATCAGTTTCAAGAAAGTATTTTTATTATTCACCAAAGAAAAGAAATGTTCCGCTCTGTTCAGTCAGTTCAAACAAAAACTCCACTCCTGGATTTCTCGTAAACAGGGAGGTAAAGAAAATCCACTGTTCGCTCTGACTCAGTTCAGTTTCAAAACAATAAATCAACCCGGCCCAAACGTTCCAAATAAGGAATAATGAAACGAAAAGTAACCCCCGGCGTTTGCCAACTCACGGGACAGTGGGTGAATGCCGTAATGTGTAAAATGCCATGGTAGGCCGCATACGCAGAGGACTTCTGGCCTCACTCGCTGGCGACTCTCGCCATACTGCCAGGAGCGGCATAATGTAGGGGCCGGTCTACCAGGGCTCAGCTGATCGCCACACTTTATACATTGGAAAGCAGAGGCAACAATGAACATAGATGAAAAACCTTTCTGTTGTTTTGATTCCTCCGATCTTTTATTACTGATTCCGATTTTGTAAAAATAACGTAATCGGCGCAGATAGCCGATCCGAGGATTGGATCGGGACATCCTTAGAAAATATCGGTATAATTTTAATATGATATGAAAAACTCATATCATGATACTCGCAATACTTCGACGTGTTGACATAATGATGTTATACTGTTACCCACGGCAACAACAAGCATGGCTGAAAGCGAAATATTTCAGACTCCGCAATGGTTCCAAAAAGGGGAGCAGCTTTGGTAATAAACTGTGCAGCCCCGGACTTCTGTTGTATTTGGGAGCTGTTTAAATGTGTAATGTGTGTTAGATTTTATTTAGTTGAACTATTAATACTGTAACAGAATCTGAATCTCACTCTGAGTTACTGTTGTTGACCACAAAGTAAAAGAAAAAAAGGGAGATAATTTTTGTTTAGATTTTACTGAATGTTTGAAGCAAACTGTAAAACTACATCACCTATTTTGTTGCAATTCTGTGTTCATAATTTAACATATGTGTGCATACATATATATATATATATATATATATATATATATACACTATATATTACCATTTTGTCATCGTCAGGAATATCGTTATCGCAAAAATACCCTGAAATATCTTGATATTATTTTAGGGCCACCCCTTGTTCCCAAGGTCATGAAAAACCTGGAAAAGTCATGAAATTTTGTTTTGTATAATGTTAAAATAATCTTGTATGGATGACCCTCCACAAAATGTAATATAACGGCAAATTTAATTTCCTTGTCGATATAACGTGTCTATGATATGTATCGATGTGTGACGTTTTGTTTACTATCATTTATGTTTCTTTATTTTCTCCCCAGTCCCCGTCTCTCCGTTCATGTATGCCAGCCAGCTGAAACCTTGTTTGAAGAGAGAATGTATCTGATATGTTTAAAAAAAAATTTACCATGCGTCCTTGAAAATGGAAATGTTTTGAAATTTCGTCCATGAAAATGTGTGTGAGCTCTATAGCTAACATAAGCTACATGAACATGAACATAAAGCTGCAGCTGTGAGCATTTAGCTCCAGTTAGCAGAAGGCTAAACTATTAGCAACATTTTCTCTCCATCTTTGAAAAATGACGCTGATACTGACACAGGTTTTATTTTGTTTAATATTTTGTTTGTCCTTTTTTTGGGGTTCTTTGCAGTGTAGGCAGTTGTTGCCGATGCTGCAAAGCAACTTTCTCTGCAGGATTCTCCACCATTATATCAGGCTGTCACCACCTGAGGGCACATGCATGTGCACCTGTAATTATAGAGCAGCCAACAGGAACGCCCTCTCTCTGAAATGACCTGTGATTAGCCAAAGTCTTCCATCACGAGCTAAATTTTCTTAAGCATGAAAAAGAGCCGAGAGGAGGTGCAGAAGTCTAATTTTCTGTCACTTGAATTACAGTATGCTCTAATCGTACTGTGGGATTTTTGCCCAGTGACGCCAAAATCAAACCGCCTACTGCAGCTTTAAAACAACTGAAACAATAATTGAAATAGTTGCAGATTCGTTTTCTTTTCATTAATTGTTGCAGCTCATTGACTCTGTTTCCTGATGCTCAGTAAGCTCTGTCTCCGTCACATAAACTAATAAAATCACATTAAAAATAATAGATATATTGTAAGAAGCCAATCCTGACGAACTGCTTTCAAGATTCACATTAGGATTTTGATACCAAGGACATTTTATGTACTTTTACTCAAAACATTTTAATGCAGTTTCTTTCTTGTAGCTGAGTGTGTTCACAGTGTTGCACTGATGCTTTTACTTTGGTAAAGGATGAGAATACTTCCTCCACAGCAGGGAAAAGCATACGTTAACCTGTCCGTTGTGAAATGTTTTTAAGCTCTGCATCATGTGGTGTAAAGAATGCTCTCTGTCCACACAAATAATGCATTCCTCATATTTTTGGCACTGATTTCTTCTTATTCTGAGTACAAACCGACACATTCACACACACACATGGACACACACACACACACACTTTGCACCTTGTGAAGGACACGCAGGCCGATTAATTACTAGGAGCACGTCGTTTTAAATCTGGTGGAAGGACAGCCTGTTGTTCCTGCAGAATGGGTTGTAATTAAAGGAAGCTGAGCTGCAGCGGCGGAAAAGGCCACACATCAGCCCCTCGTGGGCCTGGACGCCACTGATGGGAATTTATGGTTCCCCCCCTCGCAAGTGTACGTGCTCGCTGTGCAGCTCCGAGGCCAGGCATGTTAACTTCCACATCACCTGCAGCAACTCACAGCACGGAGTTAACTGTTAACAGTGTCGATGCAGAGAAATTCGAGGGCTCATGGAGCACTCTTTATGAGAAATTGAAAATGCTCTTATGTATAGAAAATGTCAGCTGCACATCACGTTAATACTATATTTATTCACGAAGGAGAGGTGACTGAGAGATACAGTCAATGGGATGTAGTCAACAGAGAATAGGAAGGCACAAATCAGAGCTCGCGTACAACAAGAAGTACAATTTAGCATAGACAAATTTGAGCATGCTCTCTCCCCAAACAAAAAGGGAATTGATTTTATATGACTCCTCTTCAGCAGAGGGATTTATTTGAACAAGCCAAAAGTGTCTACTTCACTAGGCAATGAAAATTGGATACCCCCCTTACCCATATTAAACTCCCCTTCTCTCTTTCCCTCTCTCTTTCTGTTTCATCTCCGTCTCATTTTCCACTTTTCTTTCATGTTCTTCATCATCACGTTCAGTCTCAAATGCACATCCTCTCTTTTCGCCCCCCCCCTTTCCCTTTCCTCCCATATCTCACGGCCTGTGTATACGCCTGCCTGTTTTCACCTCTCTGTGCATTTTTACACCTCTATCCCTCCTCTTTCTGCCCGTTCAGTTCTTTCCCAATCGCTCCATAAAACACTCCTTCTACCCGCTGCTTTCTGACGTCTCTCCTTCCACCTCCATCCATCTCCTCCTCACTCTCTCCCTCCCTTTCCCTTTCAATCCCCTCCCGACAGTCGTCCCCCCAACCAACCAACCACCACCGCCACCACCACCTCACTCGCTCTCACAGCCGTTCACTCCATTTTTCTGCACATGAGATTTGCCTAACAATAAGTGGCTCTGCCCAAGGTCAGATAAGAGAAGCACAGCCCAGGAAGCCACAGCCACTGTTTCTTTCATCCCTTTTTTTCTCCTCTCTCTCCTCACAGCTTTCGAATTATCTCTGCAGCACATAATAATAATTACTGAGGACGGCAACATAGAGATAAGAATGCAGGAGCTGAAATGGCGAGAGAGAGGGAGAGGGAGACGGAGAGAGAGAGAGAAGGGGGACAGGTTAGAAAAACTATAGAAGCAAGAAGCAGCGTAGTAAAGGTATATTAGAGAGAAACTGTGAGGCATGAGAGAATAAGGCATGAGCAAGGTGGGATGGGAGAGGAAGAAAGAGAGGAAATAAAGGAGAAAACAAAGAAAGAGCAGCAGATAAAATAGAAATTATGAAAAGGATAAGGCTGGTGTTACTCTATATTTTTCTAATTGTCGACAAAGTCCACGAAAAGACCAAAACCATCTATGTGTCGGTCCGTCTCGCAGTGCTCACGGTCGTCTCTATGGCACCACAAACAGCAGCTCACAGTCATTTCCTAAAACAGCTGGGCACTGTCATTTTTTAGCAAACGTGATTAGAAGATTTCTTGGAGGCTTTTTTTTCAGCAGCAGGTTAAAACACATTTGGTGCTCTATTGAGTATCAAACAGTCCAGTATCTCTCACGTTCATATTGCATTAATCCTGCACTTTATGATGTGTACATTCAGTCAGGCAAATACCTCGTATGTCCAAAACTGTCGCCAAAATCAAGCTCAGGTGGTTTTAACCAGCAAATGTTGAGATTTGTGTTTTGTCTGTCGTCGATTACAACGGACACATCTGAGGCAGTAAATGCATCACACTATCACTAACTTACAAGTTCTAAAGTTTATTGAAGCTGTGTATGTGTGTGTGTGTGTGTGTGTGTGTGTGTGTGTGTGTGTGTGTCTCTCGTCATTTATCAGACCACAAATTAGACAAGCGTTGAATAGCTAGCTAGCTAGCGCATCACATGATCTCCCCACCACTGAGACTATTTGTCGGAAGGAGAGTGAAAGGAGACTAGGAGGCTTAGAGTGGGAAGATAGCGGGCGGACAGTGGGCGGAGAGTTTGCAAAGAATGGTAGGAGACTGGGAGGAAGTGGGTAGCGGATGGAGAGCAGGCAGAGAGCGGGGCTGAGTGGGAGAAGAGCAGGAGAAGACTGGGAGAAGGCCGAGAGCAGAGGGAGACGGAGAACAGGTAAGGAGTGTGAGGAGAGCGGGGAGAAAAATTTGGAGGAGAGCAGGTAAAGAATGGGAGGAGACTGGGAGGAGGCAGAGAGTGGATAGAGAGCGGGTGGAGAGTGGTAGGAAAACAGGCAGAAAGTGGGGCGGAGAGGAGGAAGAGAGCGGGTGGAGAGCAGGAGGAGACTGGGAGGAGGCGAAAAGCTGGTGGAAAGTGGGAGGAGAGTTGAATAAGAGCGGGTGAATAGCGAGTGAAGGGCGGGAGGAGACTGGGAGGAAACGGAGAGCGGATGGAGAGCAGGTGGAGAATGTGTGGAGAGCGGGAGGTGAGCAGAAGAAGAGTAGGAGGAGACTGGGAGGAGATTGGGAGGAAGAGGGGAGAGGATGGAAAACGGAAGGAGAGCAAGCGAAGAGCAGGTGGAGAGTGTGTGGTGAGTGTGTGGAGAGCGGGAGGTGAGCAGAAGAAGAGCAGGAGGAGACTGGGAGGAGGCAGAGAGTGGATGGACAGCGGGTGAAGAGTGGTAGGAGAGCAGCAAGAGAGTGGGAGGGGACTGGGAGGAAGAGGGGAGGGGATAGCAAATGGTAGGAGAACAGGCAGAGAGCGGGTGGAGAGCGGGAGGAGCTGGAAAGTGGATGGAGAGCAGGCGGAGAGTAGTAAGAGAGCGGGAGGAGAGCAAGAGGAGAGTGGGAGGTGTGTGGGGGGAGAGCTGAAGAAGAACAGGTGAAGAGCAGGCAAAGAGCGGGAGGAGACTGGGAGGAGGCGGTGAGTGGATGGAGAGCAGGAGGGGAACAGGAAGAGGGTGGGAGGAGAAATCTGAATCTGAAAAAAAAGTAATCAAAGGTTTTTTAGAATCAGCCAATATTGTTGTCTGGCAGTCAGGCTGGGATGTATGGCAGCAGGACGGTGTGTGTGTGTGTGTGTGTGTGTGTGTTCATGGTAATAAGGAACATGTCACCCTGTGACACAGTGTGACTCACTGATAAGTTTTTAACAGTTTCTGGAGCAACAATTAAGCTCGATGGCACAGAGGAGGAGGATACATCAGGGTCTGATACACAATACTGGTCAGTAGATACATTCACTCTTTGTTTGGGTCATTTCACAGGATTTAAAGACAATCACAAAAAAACATAATATAGACAAGCTCCACTGGAAGTCATTAGAAGGACACTGTCCTCCAAAGACAATTTGTTTTGTTCCTCAACCTTAACCAAGTGGTTTTTATGTCTAACCCAGAGATATCCAAACTATTTTCCTGACGTTTACACAGAAGTTTGACAAGTCAATCAGTCTGGAAGTAAGACAACAATCAGAAAACAGTCAAAGTTGAGCACAATTGAATCTATAAGATTAAACGCTGTCTGAAAACATACTGCATATATTATAAGAGCCGTCTGAAAAAAGTCATCACATATTTGCGGTCACAGTGTGTAGCACTTTGCACTGTGCGTCATGAACACTGCAATTTAACCTACAAAAATGACAAAAATCTTAATTATTACAGCTGCATTTTCATGAAGTGAACACAGTCTCATAGCAAACAGCCCATCCTGCTGTCAAAAAAACAGCATCAGAATATGTAAATAAATCATTTAAAAGTGTACATTATTAGAAAAATAATCATTTTAATAATAAGTTTAACTGACTCGTATGCAGGGTGCTGACTAGCGAGGGTGGCTCTATAGCACTGCTGCCACACAAAGAAGTTTTAAGGCCCTGTGTTGTTCTTAGGAGGATAAACGGGCAACTTCCCACTTTAACCTGAATAACAAACCAGGGCTCGGTGCTCCGGTTGGATCCAAACGGAGAGCCGGGGCTAGCTCAGAGACTAGCGGAGGCTAACTGGCTGTGCTTCCCTCCGGTCATGCTGCGGCTAACGCTCCGCTAGCCGCTCCCAGCTAGCTCCGGTTTGTTATTCAGGTTAAAGTGTGAAGAAGCAGCGGGTCTGTGGGGCAGCTGAGTGAAGTGGAGCCTGAGGAGGAAGCACCGGTTAGCCCCGGTTTCACTACAGGCAGAGTCACTCGCTACAGGGGCGAGGAAATAAAACCTGAACAGCCAATCAGAGTGATCTCTCTCACCGACAAGCTCCGCCATCTTGTTATTTGACAAGACACTGTGTAGCACCTTTAAATATGGGTGACCAAAACAGGTTCCCCGGTGACTATGAGCCACTTCTGGGCACCATATTTGTTTCTAGTGCGATCAACTAACTGTGCACAGTCTTAACTTTGCCAAAGCGTAACCACACTGGTGTCAGATCATGGTTCCATTCTGCAGCTGTGGTTTGTAATGGTGTTGGAAGGTGCTGATAAATGATGTCGTCCTGCTGACCATTATAAATGTTCGTCTGCAGGGTGGTTACTAACAATGTGTTTTGTTGTTTAATTTAAAATTCTTGTTTGAAAGTGGAGCAGCAGAAATTATGACGGTAAATTAGATATTAGGAAGTAATCTGTGCCGTAGAGCCTCCTACACCCAGAAGAAGAATCACAAGAAAAAAGATTTCATTAATTTCTTACCAAACTTGAGCCCGGTGTCGTCAAACCCCAGCGAGAGGAGAAAGCTAGTGGACACCACACAAAGGAAATTGCTTTCTTTCTTTTTATTGCTGGCATGTGGTTCAGTAGCATTTCTGCACCTGTGACAATACACCGCTCACTGTCACATCAGACCTGCTCTCTGCAGGGGTCAAATTGCCATTTTGCTACAAGATGAAGTGTCCCCTGGATTGATTATATTTCCACAATCACTCTGGGAAAGAAAAAAAAGAGGACAATTTCTCTTTATGAGTTGTTACACCTGCGCACACACTCGGCTGCTTAGCCAAAGCTGTAACCAGGAACGACCTGCGGCGCGTCAATCAGAACGTGCATATGAGGATTTTCACAAGTTATGATTATCTTAGCATACAGGACACATTTTAAACAAAGAGTGGGACACACCTACACAAACACACACACGCACCGGCCGTGTTTCTATGCAGCACACTGGCCATCCTGCCCCGCCTAACCCCTGACCTCCATATCTGAGGGAGCAGGGTAAGCCTCCTAGTCCCTGAGCTGCTGCTCCCAAACACACACACACACACACACACACACACACTCACCGCCACCTCCACCCACCCATGTCTCACCCCTCAGCACTCCACCCCCAACCCCCAGAGGACCTGCTATCAGCTGGGCTGAGCCCTTCTGCACCAGCCTGATATCCACACTGGATTGGAGGGAGGGGCAGCGGCTGGGTGGAAGTACAGAGAGCTGTGATTTACAGTGAGAGAGGAAGAATCAGCCTCTCTCTGTATTTCTGTTTGTTGTTCCCGTCTGTTTGTCTCTGTCTTTGTGTGCAGCGCCCATATGTGTATGTGTGTGTCCTTCGTCTCCCTCTGCATGTAGCGATGATTATCACTAATGTATTATTACTTCAAACGATGGCAGATTAGCCCCCACCTTCCCGTTCATCCCCCCCTCCCCTGTTTCATCCCATCTCTCCATCCAGCTGTCGCCCCGGCGTCACCCCTCAGAGTGTCGGGGTGTAGTAATGCCATTCTGGCCTCGTCTTATCTCCCAACTCAGGCCCTGTCACCCGGGTGACCCATGAACTAACCATCAAGAGGGGAAGAGGAGGGGGAGGAGAAGGAGCGGGGGGGGGTGCAAGGAGGCTGAATGGGTGACTGGAGAGCGGACGAGGGAGAGAGGAGGGGACGCTGAAAAGTAGAGGAGGAGAAAGGTTGGAAGAGTGAAAGGCAGAGTGGGTGGTTTCGGGGAAGGAGGGCTTCTCTGTGAAGGCTGTCTGGTCTGAGATCAGTTAAAACCCACCTGAACAACCTGAATGTGGTCCAACAACCAGGTAAAGTTTCCAGGTCACTTTTGTGTAAGGAAATATAATCTACACTGCAATTATTGTGCAGATTTTTAAATTCTTCAAAAGAGGATAAAATCTGTCTTAATAAAAATCTGTTCCAAGCTGTGGATTAAAAAAAAATCTGTTGAAGGAGCCCTGTCAACAGTTTTACAGATGGTGGTTAATGGGGAAACTGTACAGGATTTCTTGTTGCAATTCCACATGTAGCCACTGGGGTACACTGGCAGAGAGGCTGAGTGGGTGCACTGTGTCCAGCTCTCTTCAAGGAACAGCTCCACCCAAAATAAAAAAAATAAAAAACATATTTCCTCTTGCCTGTAGCGCTGTTTATCAGTCTAGGTTGTCTTGGTGTGAGGTGTCAAGTGATGTCCGTAGAGATGTCTGCCTTCTCTCAGCTTGTGTTGCTCAAAGTGCCAAAAAAAATACATTTTAAAAACTCAACATCAATGTCTCTTTGCAGAAATCATGACCTGGTTACTCAAGATAATCCACAGACCTTGTTGTGAGCAGTTTCATGTAGGAACTATTTTCTTTCTATCTACACTCACCAACCGTATCACTGAGCCGAAGGAATCATGCATCTACTCATGGACGAGAGGTTCGAGCAGTAGATGCACTCTTCCTTCTGCATGCTGATATGGTTGGTAGGTCTAGAAAGAAAGTAGATCCGACATGAAACTGCTCTCAACAAGGTCTGTGGATTATCTTGAGTAACCAGGTCATGATTTCTGCAAAGAGACATTGATGTTGAGTTTTTCAAATGTATTTTTATGGCACTTTGGGCACCACAAGCTGAGAGATGGCAGACATCTCTACAGCTGATATCTGCAACACTCTGCAACTCACCAAAACTATCTAGACTGATAAACAGCATTAAGAGGAAAACATGTATTTCCGATTTGGGGGTGAGCTGTCCTTTTAATGCATTATCCATGGTTGGAACTGAAGTTGTATTACAAACCTCAAATAGAGAGCTGAAATTACACTTCATCTGGGTCCAGTTCCAGAAGTAGAAATACTTCAAAATCCCATTTACAATTGTAATCACATTAAATTCAACATTTGGAACAGTAGCTCACCTCATATGTTTAGATAACAATGATAGTTTAAAAAAAAAAAAAAGGTTTAAGTATCACTATTTGTTCAATATTTATTCAATTAATGCTTTTAAGTGCCCTTCAACAAATGCAATTTCCCATAAGTTCTGGACATTTGTGGGCTAAACATGGCCGCTCACCAGAGGAAGTGAGTCAACGAGTGTGTTGAGGGGTTGCAGTTAGTTCAGACATGTCTGTAATAACAGCAGCACAGAGAGGACTGAGCGGGGAGTTGGTAGGTTTTATGGTTATGGACAAAATAAAGTTACGATGACATGAGAACTGTTTTTTTCCTGCTCACATAGTCGTTGTTTGATGGTCCAGTGTGCAGGATTCAGTGCCATCTAGTGGTGAGGTTGCAGATTGCAACTAACTGAAACTTGTCCTGTGTGGCAATACGTTCAGGAGAACTTCAGGGGCCGATGCAAAAATGCGAATGACCCTGCCTGGAGCCAGTGTTTGGTTTGTCTGCTGCGGGCTACTGGTGACACAACCCCCATGGTCAAGGACCCGCTCTTGCGCGCGAGACCAGCGAAAGTACGTGAACACACATGAACGTGGTTCCCATGTCTCATGGTCTCGCACAAGAGTGCACACACGTGAATGTGGTGCACAGAGAGGCAGTCAGAGCTACAGGCTACAGTGAGGCTAAAAACAGAGTTCAAATGACGTTTTTCCAAACAACTTTTTATGTCGGGGCTTCAGGACACTTGGATCAGTACGGACGAGCAGTATGGAGATATTTTGTGGTTTCAATTATGTGTTTTTGGACGTTTGAATCTGGGGCACCGTCAGCCTCCATTAGGTGGAGTTGTGTTGCTACCTCCTCTCCCCTTGGATCTCCGCAAGTGTTATGAGGACTCTAAAACTTCACCTGAGCCTCCCTCGGCATATGGGTGAGTAGAAAACTTAAATTTCTTCTTTGTGGTAATTACATTTTTTGAACACCTTAGTTATAAGTCAAAAGAAATATATTATAAAATGAATTTTAATATCAGTTTGACTAAAAACATGTCCTCAGTCTGATCTTTCCATGATTGTGTGATTTTATCTGTATTTGATAAGGCAGCTCTCAGTGATCCAGTCAAGTATAGATTATCGTGAGGTGCTTTAAATGCCCAGCTCTACCAGATCTCCATTTAAAAACAGCACATTTTAAAACGTGTTTTTAAAGTCACACAAATATCTTTTGCAGTTTGACAAATTTACTTGAAAACAGAATAAAAAATAATAAAGCTGTAGCCGAACAGATGCGTCAGAGATCTATGATTTTAATCTGGGACCGGGGGAATGTTGTCTCGAGCAGAGATGAAAACGGAGAACACATTCAGATCTGTCAACAATATCCAAACGACTACTTCATAAGAGATTTAAGGCGAAGCGGCTAATAGAAAAATGTCGGTGGATGTGTTCAGAAAACGCTGAGACAGAGACAATGCTTCTGAGGTCTGCTGAGAATCTGACAGCGACTGTACGTACATCCGCTTTGCATATTTGTCTGTGCAAAATCCAACACTATCCCCGTCTGATTCGGAGGGAGACCTTATCTGTGTGTTTTTAGCTCAAAACCTGCCAATGACTGACTGTTAACCCTTCAGAAATTCATCATTTGGCCGCATTGATTAAAAGATGAGTGAACTTATTATGCATTAAAGCGTCATGTCAAAGCCCTGGCACGGCGAGATAGCGGCCTTATCTCTCCTCTACCTGATAAGAGACAACATGGGAGAGAGACGGGGCAGCGGTGGTGGTGGTGGTGGCGGAGGAGGAGGAGGAGGGAGGGTGATGGAGAGGTAGAAGAAGAAGCAGAGCGGGAGGAGAGATACAAGATGGGAGGAAGGGGTGTAAAGGGTGGTGGGAGGTGGGGAGGTGGCGGCTGTGGAGTTGTAATAAGAAGGGAGGGAGAGGAGAGGGAGCATACAGTACATTTAGAGCAGAGGGGAGGGGAGGAAGAAATTGAGAGGGATGGCAGAAGAGATGGGAGACAGTTCTGGGGCATCTAATGTTCCCTCTGTCATGGCATCAGCCTCTCTCCATTCACTCCTCTTCCTTACGTCGCCTTTTTTTGCCTCCATTTGCATTTTTCGTTATTTTTTTCCTCCACCGTCCAATGGTCTGTCTTACTCTTTCCTTTTTTCATTCTCTCCCTCCTCCTCCCCCGACTCTCTCCCTCTCGCTCCTGCTGCCTCCCTCTCTTCGGAAGGTCTTTGAAGGGAGGTCATGAGGGAGACAATGCAAACACAGGCCCTCTGAATAGAGAATGGGAAGAGGACAGCTGTTGGAGATGACAGCGATGGCTGTTAAAACGCAATCTGTCTCTCTTCCCACCGGCCTGTTGCAGAACACACATGCACACACACACACACACACACACACACACACACACACGTTGCGGCTCACATCTTTTCACAGAGGCCACAATGTCACGGCGACACTCCCAACTGTCAAACACGAGTGCGAGAGCACACACTTACGGGCATGTGTCATCACACACATATGTAAATGCACACACTCTGCATAATGCGCAGTGGCTGGTTCATGAACAATGAGCACATGGTGAAACATGTCTGTGTGTGACACTTGTGGACAGAATAAACGTAACAATGGAGGGTCCAAAGGACACAGGGATGTCGTATGCTGTAAAGCCCTGTGAGGCAAATTGTGATTTGTGATATTGGGCTTTATAAATAAAATTGATTGATTGATTGATGATTGAATAACACACTATGAATAAAGTGCAGGCAGCCATCCACAACACGAATCACGTTGGGCGGTGGAGGAAACACACTGTGAACAACCCAATCACCAGAAAACACTGTGACATTGTAAACCCTGGATATGTTACATTTTTATGTTTTCGTGGAGCAGATATGTCAAAACTTTACCTTTCTATAACGCTGTGGTTAACGTGTGGATATGTTTAGGCACATAAACCACTTGGTTATGGTTAGGAAAGGTCATGTTTTGGCTTCAAATGCCTGGTCTTGGGGGCACAATCCCTGCTGGAGAGGCAGCAAAGTAAGAAACAAGCACTTTTTGTAGCACTATCCAGGCTGGAAACACAGTGATGTCTCAATAAAAAACAACGATTTTAGTGGCACTATCTTGGCAGGAAACGCAGGAATAGGAATGTCTCAGCAAAGAACGACCATTTTCGTGGCATTATCCTAGTTGGAAACACAGTGATTTCTCCATAAGAAACAACTGCTTTTAATGGCACTATCCTGGCAGGAAACAATGATTTCTCTCTAAAAAACTAAGTGCTTTTCGTGGCAATATCCCTGCAAAAAATGCAGCTGTTTCTAGCATAAAAAACTGCTTTTCGTGGCTCTATCCTGGAGGGAAACACTGTAATGTCTCAGTAAAAAAACAACTGCTTTTTGTGGCACAATCTTGGCAGGAAACGCAGCGATGTCTCAGCAAAGAGCAATCATTTTCATGGTACCATCCTGGTTAGAAACGCAGCGAGGTCTCGGCAGTGAGCAACTGTTTGTGGCACAGTCTTGGCAGGAAAACGCAGTGGTTTCTCCATAAAAAACAACCGCTTTTCATGGCACTCTCCTGGCAGAAACACAGAAATGTCTCAGCAAAGAACAACTGTTTTCACTGCACTAACCCGGCAGTGAAGTCTTGGCAAACCATGGTTGTGGCACTATCCCGGCAGGAAATACTGCAACAGGTCGCTACAAAATACCTATGTTGGTACCTAAAAAGCCACTGGAAACACAGCAGTGACTCATTAAATCACAAAGACAAAGTAAGTACATTTACATTTTACTCTTTGTTGGTATCATACAGTGGTCGGCAGCTTGGCAGGCGTCTAGGTGCCATCCACCATCACTTCCACCACTTCACGACAAAGTCAGCTCATCTACTACGTCGTAGTTTGCCGAAACATACGATGCTAACATTTCCTTCCTCCTTTAACGTTACTTGGTTGACATCAACATACTCTGGCCATAAATAAATAAATAATATCTATTTTAGGATATCAAACACATATTAGTTTTGGTGGTGCTGCTTAGAGCCAAATGTGATAAGATTAAGATCAGCTATTCCTCCTGTGCTGCAGAGAGAGTAGCACTCAGCACTAGTATCTGAACCCATTATTTACAAAACATGTCAGTCAATCTGCATTAGACTAGAATTTACACATTTTCCCTGCAGTGACCTTTAATCTGATGAATTACATGAAGAAAAATGCACTTTGGGGACACTAACTGTCGTGAATTTCAAGTTCAAGTTTTGTGACATTCTTGTTACACAATAAATTAGAGCACCTGTCCTTTGCCTAACACACAGTGCGAAATTGTTGCACCTAAAACATATATTAGGAAGAATCTCATCTCCGTCATTATGGACATATTTTTTTAATACATCACAGTGAGTGCAGCAACAACGTGACCTTTGTTTGATAGAACAGACTCATAGACACAGAATCCTGAACACCTGGGACAGCCTGCAGCTATTATCATGTTTTCATCCAATTTCAGATTACAAGCTTATAAATTTTAATAAAAAGCAAAGCTGTATTGTTTTCCATGAGCATACGATGCATTTTTAAACAGGGCTTGTCAATGCACACACGAAACACACGGTGCACACTTAGAGCCTGCGCAGAGAAATGTGATCATGTTGCTTGTTTGTGCACAGAGGGAATTATATTTGATTAGAAATGTTCTTATAAGGGAAGAAACAAAAGGAAGACACGGGGAGAGACTGGTTTAAAGTCTATTAGTCAACCAGTAATCAGCACAAACACCTGACTGATGGGTTTCGGGGGGGTCGGACAAACGGGGAAAAAAGGAAGGGGAGGCTCGCTCTATCTCTGACCTCCACATCCACCCTGATGGAGGGAGAGGAGGGGGACGGAGGGAAGAGGAAAAGCAAGAAATCTCAGGTACCAGCGGTCCTCTGTCGTCCTTGTTGATGTGTGTGTGTGTGTGTGTGTGTGTGTGTGTGTGTGTGTTTGAACGTGTGTTTGAATGTGTGAGCAGTATCTCGGGCCCCATACTCCACTGACAGCAGGAGATAAACACAGGCCTGTGCTACTGACCACATGATTTATCAACATGAATTTCACCCCCATCCGCTATCTCTTTCTCTCCCCCGCTCTCTCTCTCGCCGTCTCCCTCCTTCACTTTCTCTCACAGGAAAACACACACACACACACACACACACACACACACACACACACACACACACACACACACACACACATACACACACACACACACACACACACACACACACACACACACTAGTCCCACTCATTAACTGTCAAAACGCACTAATGAGAAATAAAGAGATTGTCTGAGTATATTGGATGGAGGTGAAAGAGCAGCATACCAGCAGACACAAAAGAAGGAAATGAAACGAAGACAAAGAAAGAAACGGGGGGACAGTGGCAGACAAAGAGAGAAAAGAACAAACTTATTTTGGCAAGATGAGACGGGGAAAAAAACGGAGCACAACAGTGAGCAGGATAAAAATATGAGAGATAAAATGTTGTGTTTGAGTCTAAACAACCAGCTGCAAAAAAAGGGATCTACACCTAATACCATACTTGCATTAAATCTGCTTTGCCTTGCAGCGAAAGAAATAATCACAGGTAGAGAGCCTTAAAAAACACACACACACACACACACTATTATGCACATACACACATGAGCACCCACACACTTTACAATTAGCCTGTTCCCTCAGCTGGGTTTGTGCGAGGGGGCTGTGGTGTTGAAAAGGGTGTTAACACCTTGTCTTCCTGCGTCCTCGCTCCTTCCTTCCTTCCTTTATTTCGCTCTCTTGTCCCCCAACCCCCACCCCACCACCCCCCACCCACCCCACCCCCCCTTCGGCTCAGCCCCACACTCAGAGCCAGATTTGGGCAGAAAGGTGCCAGACACTCCGAGCCAGACTCGGGACTCACTCTGCTGGAGATGGAAGATAGAGAGGAGGAAAGAAATAATGATGTAAGGAGGGCTGGAGGTGTGTGTGTGTGTGTGTGTGTGTGTGTGTGTGTGTGTGTGTGTGTGTGTGTGTGTGTGTGTGTGTGTGTGTGTGTGTGTGTGTGTGTGTGTGTGTGTGTGTGTGCGCAGTAGTGGTCTTCCATGTGTCTTGCTCGTACAAGTGTTAGCTTGTTTACTCACTGTTTGGACTGTGTTGATTGTCCCCCCGCAACCTTGCTTTGCTTGATGACTTTGACTTCGCCGAGGTGCTAACTAGGACGCAGATGCCTCGCTGTATAGATAGCCTTTCCCTCGCCACTCTCTACTTTATACCTCTTGATAGCCATGAACCAATCAGAGGGACCCTGAACAACACTGTCAAAACATTAGATGATGTGCACCGTGGAAACAAGCTCAGCTGCCGTCAGGTCACTGCCTTTCTTCTCCAATTTTAATTTCTAGAATACTGATTTGATATTAATGATTGTTGATCCCTTTTTTGCGCCCATATTTCAGTCATCCTGACATTTAGGGCTGAGCAAGTAATCAATTAAATTGGTTAAAATCGTTGAAAAAAAATAGCTGGCAATGAATTTCATCAATCATTTGGGTCTAATCTAAGATGCGCGGCATGTGCTGTGGCAAAGTCTCCTAAGGTGGGGGCCTAAATCTGCGTTTCCTACAACCAAGTCTCACTTTGAAGTCGTCGAAATCTGGCGCTTGGGCAGTGACTTCCGTCATCAGACACCAATGAAAAAAGCTGTCCTTTAACGTGAGCAAGATACACGACTGGTTGCTGTTATGTTGAACAGCGGCTGGTGCACGAACAAAAGTTAAGGCGGCACAAGTCCAAGTAGGGTGGGCGCCCGACAAACACCAACGTGTTCGCGTCCCGTAAGATTCGAAAGCCAAACCCTGTTCTTTCTTCCTAAACCCAACAATGTGCGTTTATTGTTTCCGGACAAAAAAAAACAAACATAAATTTGCCATGTTTTACCGACGTAGTGCTTTTATTTTGAAAGAGACAGTATGCAAACGGTAAATTTCCTGTGAAAACAGAAATGTATTTTGAAAGAAGACAACGCATGTAGCAGGCTGAAGTTGACACGGCATCCCAGAACGTCAACAACCAACACAGACAGGGTACCTTGAACGTTGTATTTTGACGTAGAAAGTCCATGACCAAATCAATATGTAGGGCAGAGTAGGGCGGGTCAGGCCTGACCTGCCCTACTCTGCCTTACGCTGCCTCTGATTGGCTTTCCCCAAGATTCTTAACGTAACCCCAATCACTCTCACTCCTCTTGCCTAAACCTAACCAACCCGAGCAGTGACAGCAAGCAGTCATCGCCAAGAAGAGGAAGAGTAGTGCGGTTTTTTAGATAGAAATTGTGCAAATTTGCAGGAAAGCCCAATCAGTCTTTTTTCAGCATTGGCAGTATAAAAACAAAATCAGGGAGTGCAGCAAAATGCCACCTACCTACTTTTGTTTATACAGAATGTGCCTTTTTCGGGGCAATGGGGGGCGTGAGCAAGTAACAAAACGTGTAGCTCAGCGTGTGACGTGGGAGGGAAGCCGCGGCTGGTCAGTCCTTCAGCGATTCTCTCATAAGTCGGCCCGTCCTTCACCGTCCCCGTCATCTGACGGTTAATGGCCTCTTCGTTTGCGAGGACAAGGAGGGCGCGCAATTCCTTGTCTCCCCAGTTGCTCATCAAAATTGGGCGCCTCGGCCAACGTTTGTGGAAAATCTGGCAGTGTAAAAGGGGGAACTAGCTCAAAGTCCACACACTTTAATATATTCAGTGTCATACTTGCGTCCGGCCCTGTCATCGAGCTAGTTTGCTGTCTCTGCCCAGTATCTGTCCGTTAGTCACTCACTGTACAACAGGAAATGGCACTTTAAAATGAAAGCTCTGTGCCGGAAATTCACTGTACCTCAAAATAAAGTGTTTTTTTTGTTTGTTTGTTTTTTTACAAATGTGACCATTCAGAATGGACCCGTGACCCACCGGTTGGTAACCACTGATCTAGTGGTAGTGGGTTCATCAAAAATGGGAAAAAGGGCTTTTAGGTATTCTGTCCCTGCAGCTTGGAATCTGCCATGGACTGATTTGGGTCTTTGTGATTTCAAAAATAGACTAAAGGAGTTGGAGGAAGGTGCATCAGGTTGTAGGTGCTTTGACTGAATACCTGCCTCCATCTGATCCAAGATATGACTGGATTTCTTGGTACGCTGTGATGTAACTGTCCATGTTGGTTGGCTGCAACTTTGTTGGCCTGGACACCTCTTACAAAGAGGATTTTGAATCTCAATGAGATCAAATCAATTTTAGATAAATACCTAAAATCAAAGACATAATGTTGCGATACTAGTGTATATCACTAATTCTTACACCCCCACAAACTGTAACTAACTGTGTAATCAAGTACATTCACTCAAGTACTATACCTACGCCCAAATTAGAGGTACTTTGACTTTACCCTTATTACACTTCTTCTCCACTACATCTCAGAGACAACTGTAACTACTACTAGATTTGTCTGACAGCTTTAGTTACTTTGCAAAAGACATTTTTCATGCCTCTCCTGTCCAGTGAATACCATGTATTTAAATGTACTTTCAGTCAGTTTTGCTGGTCCTTACTTTTTACTTAAATGATGTTTGAATGCAGGACGTTTATTTTCTGTGGTTTTTATTGGCACATCATGGTGCATCCCTCTCGTCTTTGTGGCACCGAACCTGGGTGTTTTATGCCAAATAAATCTCTTAATAACATGTCGGGCAGGAAATCCAAAGTGTGGGATCATTTTGAGAAGGTGAAGGACGAACCCAAGGTGATATGTAAACTCATCTTCATTGGTCGACTACAAACATGACGTATCATCTGAAACATGGAAGTAGCTACATGCCCATTAGCCCACAGCGTCATTAACAGGCGGCTCGCTCAGTGTGTGACGTGCACTTGGAGATAAAATATAGGCCTATATTAATGAAGGTTCATTAGTACAGTTTTGTATTTCTCTGTAATGTAGCACAGTGTTAACAATGTTACTGATACTATTCTTTCTCACACCTTCAACTCAAACCACCAAAATATATCATTTAATCATTACATTCATATCAGAAACATGCAGGAGACTAGTCCACTGATGGACCCTGATGAAGACTGTTGGTCCACTAGGAAAAGTCTTAGTCGGGGGGGGGGGCAGCCTTTTTTTAAGTTTAATTAAGTTTCAGTGCATCTACTACATAATAAGTACAATTCCAAAATATCCCTGGTTTGCAGAAACTTACAATGCAAACATTTTTTTCTGGCGACTGAGTTGGGTATTACTACTTCTACTTAAAGGATCTGAGATCTAAAGGATCTGAATACTGATGTAGCTGCACGTCAACATATGCTTGAGTACATTTAATTCTAATCATGTGTGTCTCTGTTGTCATAATGCATAAGACATAATGATGGTGCAGTGCAGACTCAGGCCTGATGTTTTATGGTCTGTAATTATTTTCACCCAGCAGTCACTAAAATTGACAAGTCATCACTGTAAAAAAAAAAAAAAAAAGTCCAGCCGCTCTATTTTTGGACCTTATCCACTTTCTGCACACAGTGTGTATTGATCAGGATTGTTTTTAACAGACTGCTGTGAGGTCCATTAACCTGAGGTGATGACAAAGCATTAAGAGACTAATGTGTCCCCGGGGGACTGCAGGGCCAAAGAGGGATGAGTAGGACAGTTCAGCAGACAACAGCGCCCTGCTGATGCTACTCAAGCACAGGGAGGTTAAAGTGGTGACGGACTGATGCACGGCATGTAAAAAGGTTGAGATTTCTGTGCGTCACGTTAATGTAGATTTCTATGTCCATGTTTATGTGTATTAAAACTGTATTCTGTGGCGATGTACAATACACTCTGATGTTGCACTAGATATAAGTAGCTCATATCACCAAGCTGTTAACTGTCCAGTTAGGGCATAATATGTTCGCTGTATGGCTGCATTAATCCAAAGATGTTGAAGTTGAATTTAGCTACATGTCATTTACACTGAGGACATGTCCCCATCTTATTTTAAAATGGACGACCTTATCCCGTCACTTTTTAAATGCATATTTGTGTCTAAAAAAAATTAGCTTGCACCAAGAAATGTTAACAAATGTAAAAGGATTATCTGCACAATAAGAAAACATGCAATGCAATATAAATATCGAAGAAGCAAATGTATATTGTCCAAAAGAAGTAACGTAAGCGTGACAATTTCTCGACATCGTTTTGTCTTGTCCAGTGCTCTCTCTGTGAACATGACAACACATGTGAGCTATTAAAGTCCAGAAGTTTATTAATTAATTCAAATAAATGAATGTGTCATTGATGTGAGGATCTTAAGAGCTAACTGTCCAAACAAAAGAGGACTTAAGAGGACGTCATGCCTACAGGTGTGTCGACTCAGCAGGGAAACGATTAAACAAGAAAAGTTGATCTACAGAAGAATAAATATGTGAAAGTAATACTGAATGAATTTTGTGTTTTCCTACAAACAAATCAAGAAATTTTAAGCATAAATTTGTGCCTAAAAATTCACCAGAATGCAGGAAATGAGGTGTTTGACACCCAAAAATGTCCTGAAGGAGGATCCACAGACCTCTGCTTAATAAGCTCAACTCAAGAATAAAACTGGTGTTATTTTACTTTTTTTATTATTCTAAACAAATCCTGTGCAAAGGCCAAAAACAACAGTATATATTCTCTTTCCTTTCTGGTGGCACTTGGCCCCGAGCCCATTGGTTCCTTAAGACATTTACCTTCAGGAGCAAGTCACAAATATTTGTTCCATTTTTAAAAACCTCTGCAGCTTCAAGCGAATGTTTAATGTTAATATTTTTGATTATAAAAATGCAGTCAGTTAAGTACAAACTGAGAACACGGTCACATCGCTACAGCGAAGTGTGACACGTCAGAGGATCAGAGAGGTTGTGAACAAACCGACAGTTTAACCAGATTATCTAAATCACTTTATTTAAAGGTCAGAGTAGAAGTGAAGGCACAATGTTGGTGTTAATTCCTAATTGTGCAGAAAAATTACAGGTGCAAGTAAATATGTTCGATCGAAGTTAAAAAGCATATTATGCAGGATTTTCCCATAAAACTATGCACAGACCCGTGACGCTAAACTTACGACCCTCTGACGATTTTTAATTCACAATGAAAATAAACTGATTCACGCTGGAGTATTTGTTGTACTTTGAATGTAAATAAGGCGCCAAAGTGCAGTGCATAAAAAAGGCATCAAATACTGCTTGTTAATCAAAAGAAAGTTGAACTCGAATTGCCCAACAGAGCTCCAGGCTGAGCTCCAATGCCCTCTAATCCTACACACGCCCCTGCTCACACCCGACCTGCGCTACATTTGCCTTTTAGCAAAGGTGAGTGACGACAGCAAGTATTGAAAGGTTGAAGACAGGCAATTTATTTATTATATATACACAGATAAATATCAATACTGTTTGTTTATTAACCGGCCCCTGGCATCTTGACATTTTGCAAAAGTGGCCCCCAGGAAAAGCAAGATGAGTATCCCTGATATAGACTCGTACAGAAGTAATCCCTCTCAATCATCACTTATGACCCACTGCAAGTGTGTGGCGGTGTATTTATCTGCAGAGACTCTGCCCTCTGCCTGCATTTGCTTATTGGTGTTCGGGACTTTCCCGGGCACGGCACGCAGGTGAGGTCAGGACTTCATAAAAAGGTGGCGACCAGGTGCCAGAGTGTTAGCAGCACGCATCCAAGAGGAGGCTACGAAAATGGCAAACAAGCACCAAAAGAAAACAACCGACAATTCCTGCATATTTTTCAACAGGTAAGATGATCTTTTAACTGTGGTGGATGTTTAAAACATGGAAACAATTTCACCTTGATTTTCTCCTCAAAAACATTATGTTACCTGGGGACCGTCTGCCTCGTTGTGTTTCCTTCTTTTGACTTCTCTTCAGTAATTATCTCAGAGAAAACAGTTTTATTATTAAGGACTGAATCGATGCCAAAACTGAGAAAAATAAGTCCCAAGTTGTCATAAAGCGTAATAATCATTCACGTTGCTCACGGCTGGAGGGAGAGAGAGAGCGATGGAGGTGTGTGAGGAGACTTACAGTGGTTATCTGCACAGTATTCAACGAGCTGACTGTGCAGCGCGAGTAATAAGGAGTCATTTATTGTCAGATTGTTTGTTGTCCTTTCCGATATTAATTCTGCGCCCGTGGCGAGCATCACACAGACACGCCGATGTATCTGTCCTCCTGTCATCCACCCACTTTTCTTATTTCATGCTCAGCTGGGAAGCCATGTTGTCTCTGTGACTGTAATATCAGGCGTTCAATCACAACATCTGCGGGATGAAACTGTGCTCCTTCTCTCCGTGTTTTGTTGATTATTTTGTGTATTTAAGACACATGGAAAGCGGCGCAGTGATTCCTCAGAGTAATTCTTTCGATCCTTTCACACTTTTTACTCCTTTCTTTTTTTCCCTTCCACCAGTGGACTCCTTTTCCAGCCTCCCTTATTTCCCCGTCAGATTCCCTCCCTCCATAATTACCACTTATTAATCTTAAATGAGGGCCCTAACACGTTGCATGGTTTTAATACAGCCTGTTAATATGAGAGTTAATTTATGGGGTGTGGGTGGGATGGAGGGATGATGGAATGAGTGTCGTCCATCACAGAAATCATTAGAGACTGGAAGCTCTCTTTCACTCTGGCGCTGTCACAGAGACACACTCACTGGCTCCTTCTCCTCACGAGCTGATGACACACAGGTGAGTGTCGGCTAACCCTCAGACGAATGCTCAGCCTGGGCCGTGCGGCTATAACGAGGAAGAGATGCACATTTTAAACTTCTATACAGTTGGAGCATGTTCAAGTGTAAATAGGAAAGCGGGGAAAATATATTCCTCCTTCTCCACTCACACTCTTTCTCTCCTTCTCTTCCCCAATTTCCTTTCTTCTCCTCTCCAATCCTGTCTTTGTGTTGTGTGCCCCATTTCAGAGGCTTTTCAGGGGCTGAAGTGGCGCTTGGCTATGCTGAAGTGTCTGCACTGCTGTGCCTGAGCCTGCAATTCAACGACTGTATATGTGTGTGTGTGTGTGTGTGTGTGGGTGGGTGTATGTGTGGGTGTGGGTGTGTGCCCGAGCCTGCAATTCACCAATTTCACCGCTAATTAGCCCACAAAGGCTACCGGCAGGGAGGAGCAGAGGAGGAGGAGGAGGGAGAAGAGGGTGGAGAGGGGTGGCATACGCGGGAGGTCCAGGCCTGGGGGGGGTGGGGGGGTGTAGCAATGCTGGCACAGCTGAGACACATATCACGGGACCAGACAGACGCCTTTGTGAAAGTGTGTGTGTGTGTGTGTTATGGTGGGGAGCGTATGTCTTTCTGTAGCGGTGTGTCGGAGCATGTATCCCATGGCCACTCTCTCCTGCTCTGGCGACGGCTGGGTTGGTTGCAGCTGTAGTTCAGCGAGTCTTAACTCCTGAGGCTGGTCCCAGCATGCCCAGCAGTCCCACTACGCCTACTGGCATGGGCTGCTGGTCCTCTGCCATCACTACCTCTGTGTGTGTGCGTGTGTGTGTGTGTTAGGGGGAGAGAGGCAGAGAGAGGGAGAGAGATTCACATCCCTCTTGCCAATTGTTTTACTACGCATCAGACAGGGGCCTTCCAGGGAGGCAGGCTGCCTGGCTGTCGGCCACCAGAGCTGTGGAGTTTGTCCAATGTTTTGTTTTTGCTTTTTGTGTTTTATTTGTTTGTTTCAGTGTGGTCTGTTTGTTCTGCTAATTCACAAACATATACTGTACATGTGTATGTGTATATTTACATACATATATACTACACACCTTTACATGCATTCACAAATATAAAGAATATGTGCATATCGTTTATCTCAATAATTTGCCGTAACCACTTATCCTGTTGGAGCCTATCCCAGCTGACACTGGGTGAGAGGCAGGGTTCACCCTGGACAGGTCACCAGACTATCACAGGGCTGACACATAGAGACCGACAACCATTCACACTCACATTCACACCTACGGACAATTTAGAGTCACCAATTAACCTGCATGTCTTTGGACTGTGGGAGGAAGCTGGAGGAAACCCACGCTGATGCGAACCCCCACAAATCAAACCAGTAACCCTCTTGCTGTGAGGCGACAATGCTAACCACTGCACCACCATGTCGTCAGAAAACAAAATACACAGCTTAAACCGTCTTTAACATAATGCTCTCAGTGCTACTGCGCTCAACAAGGCAGCCAACGCTACGGAGCAAGCAACGCGCTGTCTGCCCCCTCCCAACACCAAACCAGAATATTCTACTGCAGTGAGACACGCTAAGCTAGCTCGTTGCAAGATGGTTAATAATGTCATTACCAGACCAGAAATAAAAGACTCTCCAATAACGTACAGGTTTGATGTTTGGAGCCACTCCAGCTTCACTGTGAATTATGAGGGTGATGGTGAGAGAGATTGCTGGATGAAAAGTAGGAAATGTACGATAATATTAGAATCGGCCGACATGCTGTTTCTTAATTTGCAAAATAAATGAATACCACACACACTGAAAAGTATTGTATTTCATGTCTCCATCTGCTGGTGGGCCATCACGACAAGAGTATGCATGTATAATATGATGTTAATTCCACTACAGAAGAGACCTGATGATCACTAAAATTAGGCAGGGAATACAGAGGGTACTGTATATCAGTATTGGTAATGGATATCAGTCAAATGAGTTGTTACATATCAGCATATCGGATATCTGCAAAAAATCCAATATCGTGCATCCCTCATAAAAACCCACTGAGCCAAAGGAAGAGCCGCTGCACAGCTACAGACTCTCTTTAGCAGCTAAGCCAACGGCACACACACAGTGTCTATTTGCAGCCAGCTATTCATGACTGCACGGCGGGGTGAGTTTTTATATACATATATAACTCACCTGTTTACAGTTTATTAAAGCTTAAAGTAACACATTTTTAGGTGCCAGACTGTTTACAAGGTGTCTCAACAGTCTGTGAGTCAGATCCAACCCTCGTTCCTCCACACCTTCACCCACTCATACAAATATGGGCACTTCTAGGTCCAAAAAACCAAGACGGCAACAGCTGAAAAGCCAAACCTGAGGCTTCAAAATGGGAGTCCACAAACGAATGGGTGATGTTACAGTAACTGCCTCCATTATTTTATACAGTTTATGGTACATAAACACTGCATATACAAATACACACATTGGCAACACTTTATTTGCACATGCATATTAATTAGAGTTTTACCAATACCGATACCAGTATCGGAAATGCCTCTGATACTGCCTAAAATGCGGTATCGGCGAGTACAGTCTGTGACCAATCAGATACCACGTAATGCCTCACGTCATTACACATACGCATGCTACAGGCAAACAAAACAGAGCAGAGTTTAAAACGCATTCTGGGGCGTCGGTGGCTTAGTGGTAGAGCAGGCACCCCATGTACAAGGCTGTAGCCGCAGTGGCCCAGGTTCGACTCCAGCCTGTGGGCCTTTGCTGCATGTCACTCCCTCTCTCGCCCTCTTTCACACTTGTCTGTTCTGTCAATTAAAGGCTAAAAATGCCCCAAAAAATATGTTATAAAAAGCATTTTACTGTAGCCTTTAAAATGTCTTTTTTACCAAATTGTGTGGCTGCACTTTAACCTGTGTCTTGATCTGTGCCAACACTGCATAATAATAATTAAGAAAAAGTTTTATGGCATTCATTCTACTATTATGTATTTATTTATTAATATTTTACAGAGTTTTAGGAGTTAAATTCATATCCCATCCATTTTTATTTTACGTGCTGGTATCGGATTGGTACTCGGTATTGGCTGATACCTAATTTTGTCCGTGTTTCGCCATCCAGTAGTTTGGAATATTTACTTGGAACATTACCGGGACAGAAACAGGAGCTGCCAGGCACATGGCATGTTTTGTGAAATATTTAATTAAAGAAACGTATGAACAGCTGAACGAGTCCTATTGACGATGCGACTGTATGTAATTTATAACCATATTTTAGCAGAATAACATCGCTCAGATTCACAATGTGTTCAAACTAGATACGGATTCACATAGGAATGAATCGACATCCGGCTGCCTCGTCTCCGTACATTTACATAAGTGGAAGCAAGGTGTTATAGTTCAATCTGAAACTTATATGTTTCAAATGATCGATTCGAATTACAGAGTGGCTTTTTGCACCCAGGTGAGAACAGTCACAGTGCAGCTATTTGGCTATTCACACCCATCCTCACATCACTGCTGTGCTCGTCACATTGATGAGTCAAGGTCAGACGCAGTTAGGATTCAGGCATAGAGGTCATGATTAGGGCTAGTACTTGCCATTCAGATAGTCTCTGAGATTTAAGTGGTAAATTTATGAGAAAAAAACTCACAAATGTGCTGCCAGAAAACAGCGACACAAACCACAGAGGGAGCAAGATGTGGTGAATGAACGGGTCAAGCACAGGACTTTCACACAAAAGACTGGGTTTCAAGGCCTCTGTGAGTCCATGATGCCTTAAATATTTTTGACTCAGTTGGCCGAGGATGAATAAAGCAGCTGAATGCACATTGTGTCGCTGAATAGACCCGTTCATGTCAATGTCATATTTTTTAACGTTGTTTGGACACAGAAATGTACATCCGAGAGCAAATAGCATCGCTGGCTGCAGACACCAAGGTGCTAACATCCTCTGCCTTGTATCAAACCCGCAACAAGCTCCGCTGATGCTGACTCGCTCAAAACCTCAAAACTGAGAGGAGGAAAAGATCTTAAACAAACAGACTTAAAAAGTGCAGACTGTGAACTGTTTTATTCAACATGTTACTAATGAGTAATGATCCTGTGTGTCCTCAGAATCAGCAGCTGTCACTACTGTCTCTGCACCTCCACAGGTTGATGGTTAGGAGCTACTCTGTGTACACAAGAGGACGCCGCAGACTCCTGAACCCAGCGGCGTGGCCAGATCGTGGTCAGGCGCACCCAGCCAAGTGCTACCAAGCGTGCCAAATGCACTTTTGGTAATTTCATGGCCAGACTCCCTCGGTGCACCTGTGGCACACTTGGACACAGGGTGGGACCAGAGAGAACCCATTATCATACATTATAGGTGTGTGCATTAGAGGCTGCAACAATCCAGTCACACACACTACTTTCACCCTGCTTAATTACAGGGCTCTCCCCGACATGACGCACCGACAGGTTGGGATTCCTGCAGAGAGTTTTCCTCTGAGGACACGTATTGTTGTCTGGGACTTGGGGTGGATATCACATAAACATGATCCAGGTAATGATCCAGACATAAATTGGGATCTAAAAATAACAGCCGTTTGTTTCCAGGAGCGCCGCTGTAAAACTGATCTCTATCACATCATGTTCTAATCACTGACACACATCTACCTGTATTATAATTAAAAATGTGGAGCTGCGGGCGACACTTTGGCCAGACTTGTTAAAAAAAAAAAAAGATAATGTGTGTAACGTGTACAGCTGTTACCCTGGTTACGCAGTGTTTTGAGACACCGGGAGGAGGAATGTACGGTCCCGAGGGGAGTTATAATATAGCAAGAAGTTTTAAGTGATTAACAATATTTCATGGCGCCGTGTGAACTTTTTTCAGCGTGTCCTGTTAACTCACAGAAGAAACAAGAATAATTCATTAAAACTATGATGTGCACATGAGCACAGAGGGTTCTGTGGTTAGTTTACACCAGTCTGATGCCAGCTGCAAAACCTGTAACCAGCAGATCTGTGAGTGTGTACTTGTGGTTCGACAGCGTGCAACATCACTCCAGTTAAGAGGCTGCAGATGGATCAGAAAAGGAAAGCTCTTCAGTGTAGCTGGGCTGGGCTATATGTTGATATTACATCAATACTGTTATCACTGAATACCGTCTTAGATTTTGGATAGCATGAATGTTGTCCAGGCACAAAACCTGCTTTCATTCATTAGTGTTCGAGTCCCCCTGACGTTGCTTTCTCTGACGTGTGCCTGTGTGTCGTGTCTCTGAATGTATGAGCTGTGTACCTGACAGTTACGTTGCCTCTCATGTGTGTGTGTGTGTGTGTGTGTTTTTAATAACTTATTCCTTTTGTGCTGCACTTTGGTCAACATGAGTTGTTTTAAAATGTGCTTTACAGATAAATTTGAGTTCAGTTGTCTTTTCCTGGTTTTAAACATTCAAGTGATGTCATTTTCTGAACTTATCAAACGGTTGCAGCTGCTCATTATCTATGTTTACTCACTGACATCACATCCACTTTTTGTAAAAGTTACATTTTTTAATTTAATTCTAATCTAATTTCTAATTTCTATTCATGCGCTTATTTGAACTTATTTCATGTCTATTTTAATACCACTGTGTTATGGTGGATGAGTGAAAGTGTGGTTGGGGTTGAATTTCCCTTCGGGGATGAATAAAGTTCACTGAAAACACTGAATACAATTCTACACCATCATACCATGATACCGTCCATGCCTAATATATACAAGGTGTTCAACGCATCATTGCTTCTTTTAAAAGCAACTCTTACCTTTCTTGCATTTCACACAGCACTTAGAACAAATGTGAACATAAACAACTCCCGCCTCCTTCCAAAGTCCCATCCCCCTCCTCCTGCAACTAGGGTTGTCATGAGAACCAATACTTAAGTACCAAGTCGATGCTAATACGCAAAAAATACGTCAGTACCTGTTTTTATTCGGTACCATAAGTACCGGATACCACTTTGCCCTCAGCGGGCCGTGTCAATTCCTGTCGGAACTGACAGGGGAAGTATATGCGCCTGTTCTCCATTGTCACCTCAGCTTGTCGAAAAGTCAGGTAGTCGGAGTCGTGTGTAAGCGATGCGTTTGCGTAGTGCTCGTGAACGCTTGTGGACTGCTTTCAGTGTAAATGAGGCCTTAGAGTTAAAGTTAGAAATAGTTTTAATAAAGAAGTGAATTTAGAAATACACGAGTTCTGTTTTTTGATTTCTATCATGGTATTGAATGAGTATCGAGAATCGTGGAAATTCACTGGTATTGGTATCGACGACTGAATTTCTGGTATCGTGATAAGCCTACCTGCAACTCCACCTCCCTCCAAAGGTCTACTCCCCCTCCTCCGTTACGTCCTCATTACGTCTATGATAGACGTAGGCGTTGGCATGGTAACGTTAGATACACGGAAGAGGAGAGCGAGTGTAACGTTACAACCAATGCAGTCAAACGCAACCCAGGAGTCAGTGATGACTGAAGGTTACAGTGCTAACGTTAGATAGCAGCGTTAACGTTACTAGTGAGTGGAAACGCACAAGGAAGATTACGTTAATGTTCCAGAGACTACGCTACAGTAGGCTAATGTTAGCCATTAGCAAATGGGTGCTGTGTTGTCATATATAACGTTATAGCCTATGTTACGTGAGCAGTTACGTCAGTCAGAGGCCGAATGCAATGATTGGTCGGAGTTTTCTTGGAACCGTATGAGAATGGTATATTTTATCTCTGGTGGAATTCACTTATATTTTAGTGTGTCATCTGCTTATTAATAGCATTCTAACCTAAACAAAGAAGAGCTAAAAAAAGTGTTGCTTTGAGTGTAGGCTTGTTTCGACGGGACTGAATGCACCCCTGCATTATAATGTTGTAAAGCTACTGCAGCTGTCACAACGATGAACTAAATGACACACATTACCAAACTAATTTGTGTTTGCAAACTGCAGATATAACAACATGTGTCATCTCAGGAATCCATTTTATCAAATAGAAATTTTCAAATTGAAATTATCAAAAAGCACTACACACAACCTCGTTAACACTGAGGCACATTTTACTGGAAAAAAAAGAACTTTACTGATTGACAATTTTCTCCAGATGGCCATTTAGCAGGCTGGAGTAGAGAGGGGCTCGGGTCTGTGTGTGAGTGATGGCTTCCTTGCCCTGTCTCTTCTCCCGGCTCACCACTGATGGATTAAAGCTCTGGACAGGTTTCAGCCCTATTGATCTCACCTGCCAGGGCTGCTCACATCAGCCGGGGTGAGGGGGGATAAGATGGGATAGAGAGCACGAGGAGGGGTGCGGAGGTGTGCGGGGGGTTGAGGATGTTTTCACACTTGGCTGGTTTCAACTTTTTAGGTGAACTCGAGGTGATTAATCTGCATGTTTTTGTCAGCTCTACCTGTCCGACTCAGAATCCTCAACTCTTCATGATGACAAAAATAAAAAAAAAAACAATGGAAACCCGAAATTAAATTTAAAAAAGGAGAACTTGATGCTAATTACCACGAGGTTTGTAGAGGGAGTGGGTGTGAGCTACTGACTAATTACATGAACCTATTTCTACACTAAATGAAACACATCTTGTTTGCTACTGTTTGAAACAAACCGAGGACTAAATTTAAACTTAATGAGACTGTTTATCAGCATCAGTTATCTACTGTATCTACCTCTCATCCAAATAAAGACAAAAAGAAACAGAGACTACAGCTATGAAAGCAGCCATCAACATGCATGTTTACCATGTTCACCATCTCATTTAGCATATTAGCATGCAAACATTTATGTAAAAAAAAATTTTTTTTTAAATAAATACATTTTTAAAAACAAAAGTCAGCCAAGGCGTTTTCATTTTGGGCACAATTATTTCGTACCATGCCCCCATCCACTCCCCCGCCACTCAGCTTTCACATTAATAATGTTGCTGTGTACCCGAGTACACTTGCATCATCGTCTACATGACATTTCAGTTGTGCTGCAGTGTAAAAAGGAGGCCATAGATGGACACTGCTGCCACTGTTGGGCAGAGCTCTCCACCTCCCACTGGAGCTTGGACTGCAGGTCAGACGTGGCAGCGAAGATGGATCTGGGTCTTTCCCAGGTGCTGATAGCATCCACGTTTTGGTAGAGTCTGTGTTCACATTTGATACATATTGTACCAGAGTACATGTAACCAGTGGACTCTAGTCATGTCTGTTGATATGAGGAGGCCCGGCCTGTAAATATCCTTGGAGGCGATCTCTGTTTATTCCTGACAGCAAGTGGCAAAAACAAAATCCTCTGACAGACACAGCAATATTAACTCCAGCCCCTACACAAATTAAGTGCCACAGGTTAAGCTTATCATAAAATGAACTTATAAACACAGCTTAACAGCTACCAGAGCCATGTCACTTACCTCTCCTATGAAGTACAACAGCAAAAGGGGAGAGGTAAGGCGGGAGCAGGGTTGGGACTCGTTAGGATTTTAATGATTCCGATTCCTTACCGATTCCTACATTATATTCATTATACTTGCTATACTTAAACAAGTATATAACAAACACAAAAGCAATCATACAAATAAAAAAAACTTTATTCTTACTGTTGCACAGTACAATTAGATGAAAATACACATGTGTTTGTGGTGTGTATTTCAGATTTAGAGCTTATATCATCTCCCTGAGAATATATAACAATAAAAAGTGATTCTCTGATTTCTACAGTAACACTATTACCTCAAATTAACCACAGCAATGTAATAAAAAATATGCATTCATGCTTGGGCACTGTTATTTACGTGACAACACCTGAACAGAACACACACACACATTGGCTGTTGTTTCTCCCTCTCCCCTCCTGGAAGCCTCGGACCTCCCATTGCCCGCTCCCGTGTCAAACACGGAGGTCTCCCTCTCCGCTGAGCACCCACAGCGCACACCCGGCCTGTTAAATAGCCTGTAACCATAACAACTGTGGTTCGGACAGACATATGCAGCCCGTGCCACACTCTAATGGAAATGCACGTGACGATTTTTTTTTGTTTTTTTTTTAACAATCTAGGAACCATTTGCAGGAACCGTTACTCCAAATGTGATGGAACCGGATCCGGATCCCAACCCTAGGCAGGAGACACCTCTTTATAGGTGGGATCCCCCCCAAGGTGGACATAGTGGTCCAGAAACTGAGTATCAAACGTTCCAGATATTGACTAGGGAGGTCTAAGCATGTCAGGTAATATTAACTGAAACAAATTGTGTAATTATAATACTTAATATCACAAATATACATTTAACTTTGCCACACACGTTACTGCTGCACAATTGATACTGTTACCCATAACTGACTACTTGGATCCAGGCCTTGGACCCAGATGTGAAATCACCCTCAGAGAGACTCATACAGACCAGGAAGTGATTCAAAATAACCCCAACGAAACATAAATTACTACAAAGGGATGCAAAGCAAAGAACCACAGACAAAAAACTAGGACAGTGCATTTAGTAGAGTGCAGAACTCTGCATTCGGCCGCCCAGGCTGATCACGACCACTCCAGGGTTTCCCACACATTCATTTATTTGTGGCAGCCCGCCACGATTACAACGTCTGCCACCACGTTTAGACTTTCTATTTTTGGAGCTGGAGTATTCATCAGGTACATTGATGGAATATATATATACTGTTTGCTCATTCATTCCTCCACACTGTCAGAATTCGGAGCGAACTCTGGGCACAGGCAGAGCAGCAGAACATAATAAGCAGTGAAAGGGAAACTTAACAGCTATGGGTTTGCTTTCACTCACAAACAGCTGCTCCTGTCATCCATTGATCTGATCTGATCAGCTCTGATAGGGTCAATCGATCAATTATCCAATTACCCACGACTCAAAACAAAGAAGAGTTCCCCTTGTGCTGCATTCATGGACCCACAAAACCTCTGAATTTAGAGAGGACACAGACTGACACACAAGGACACACAGGCAAGGGAAAAAAACGGAAAGTTAGGGACCCCTCAATCCTCCATGAAACAGTTTTTTCAACAGTTATGAATCACTGTGACCATGAGAGATCCTTGAGCGTACGGTCATACAGGTGCACACAAAATACGAGGCTGATTGGTCCAGTAGTTTGTGAGATGAGCAGCAGACAGACACATAAGCATTCTCACACACTTGCACATAACCAAACGCATGATCGCCTCAAAGCTGACGTCTGACAGAGATTTAAAAACCAGAGCAGCTACAAAGAGACACAAAACAGCAACGAGTGTATTGCTCCTTCGTAGGAGAGGTGGCAGGGCCTTTCTGCACGTCTGTGCCAAGAGTTACACGGTAATATCCGCCTCATAATCTGCCCATGGCTGTTGATATCTGAACCAAATTTAGAGACAATCTATCCAGTAGCTGTTAAGATGTTGCAGCCTCGACCAAAGGGTGGACAGACAGACAGACAGACAGACAGACAGACGTTGCCGTCCCTAAAGTCACGCCGCTAGAAATATTAAGGACAAATAGAGATGTCAGTGGAGTTGAGGTGAGCTGAAAAATACTTTCTATCCTCCTCAAAGACAACTCATTTATTCTTGCTTCACTTTTTTTTTGGCGCTCTCCGAGATAACCGAGTTTAGTGAGCACGTGTGAAAACACCCCGCGGCCGTGTTTGTCACCGCAGATTCACCATCCAGACTCATTTTCGTGCGGTGGACTATCACCATCCTCCACGCTGGCTTATCTAACTAACTGATAAATAACACAGTCTGTCACAATGATAACAAGGTCAATTCAATAGGCTGACCAACAGCAATGTTTTCCCTAAAGCGTTAAGCAGTCACATCTGATGCCTGCACTGACCTCCATGCTAATGAACAAAACACAGAGAGAGGGAGGGAGGCCGAGGAAGAGGGAGCAAATGAATATGAATGAAAGGCAAATCTATCAGAAACACGCCTCCTTTAAATAACCCCCTCCCTCATTCCCCTCCTCCACTCCTTTCCTCACGCTCCCACCCCCCTCCGCCCTGTTATATTTTATTCTCCAACGCGTGGTGAATTTAATAAATATATGCAAATGTGTGCTGTGGAACATGACGAGTGTAAATCAGGCGAGGATGTTCTTTGAGCGCTGCCGAGATTGAGGCTGAGAGCTGACCCCGGGTTAATCATTTTTCACTTCCCTATCGCATTCAATTCTGCTGCCTCTGTGCGTGTGTGTGTGTGTGTGTGTGTGTGTGTGTGTCCATGTGTGTGTGTACATATGTGTACTACAATGCGGCATGCATGTGTGTGCATCTGTGCAGTGCTGGTGAAGGCAACACACAATTCATTACTAACTTTGTACACATGATTAGGAAAATATTTGCTTTCAAATTTATGCATAATGTGATTTCAGTGCTTTAAAAAAAACATTAAATCTGGATTTTGGTATTTCACAAGTTTGCTTTAGATTTATTTCTTTAGCCGTTTATTTGCAGGTTTTAATTGAAGTGACAGCGGGGCTCCTTTAACTGCACTTTGACTGTGATTTTAAAAGGTTTCAGCGCAGCGATCACAAGGTGAGGAGATCTTACTGTGTTATATGTGCCGTCTTCCAAAGGCTGTGTTGTTGCCTCCGAACTGCACGTCCCTGCTGCAGGAAATGATCTCATCCTAAAGCAGGTAGAGTCAGCCTCACTGAAAATGTCATAATGTTTATTTAAAGCTTTTGTTTTGTCCCTTTTTTGTTGCCCTGTTGTTAGATTGTTGAGTGTGAAGTAAACAACACGATGCTAACATGCTATCAGCGCTGTAAATGGACCAGGTGCGTAATGATGGCGGCCTCCCGGACTGCTGCATAATTACTTGTCTTACAGCCTGCAAAGTGTTCACACATCGCTTGCCAGTTTGACAGTGCAGCAGCGCGCCTATTACATGTTGAGATGTATATCGCACCACTGTTTGTTCCAACTGTATATAGATTAGTATTTTAAAGTACACCAGTGGCTGGATGATCATCTGTCTTTCTCAATGTACCAACCAATCTGAGCAGAGCTGCTGCTGGAATTACATGAACTCTCCGGAGACGTATTTAACTCAGACTGTTGCTGTGGAGGTCAGATGTAGTATTTTAGCGCTGGTACAGTATAGCATGCTCGAGCTGCAGTGTGTGAAGAGGGCCAAAGCTCTCAACCAGGAAATGAAGGAGCTACATAGCCTCTCAAACTCTGGCTCCCTTCAGTTATGTAGCAACATGATCATTTATTTATGCTGTCCAATATTAAGTTTCCTTTTAGCTCTGGTTTGGTCTCCACCAACTCCAAGGACAACTCCATCATGTTCACCAGCTAGTTGTTAACTTTGTCTGCTGTTTGGTGCAGACAGGAAATGTACAGTTGGTTTTCAGAGAACAGTTTCAAGCAGCCAAAAGGATCTTGTTAAAGTGGTGAGAGTAACGCCATGTTTCCATACAGCCACTGGGTGTGTAAGTGCGTCAACTGGAAGTGTCTGTTTGATAGTTTGTGTGTGAGGTAGATCATAGCGCGTCGCCTTTGTTCTTCTTGGTAGTCTAAGGCCTCATTTACACCGCAATCAATGCGTTCGCGTAGCGCTCGGGAACGATCCCTGTTTACTCGCATTTTCATTTCGGCGAGCATGTTAACAGGTTAGAACATTCACACTGTAACCATTCTACGCGCTGCTCGAGTCGCGCTGTTTTTAACGAGCAAGCTTGAAAATAGAAGAGACGCTGATTTTTTGCGCAAGTCGCGAGCGAATGGTCGAGGTATTCAACAAAAGCATGAGTTTGTGTGTGTTGTGACCTCTCTGGGCTACCGTAGACATCTCCCCCTTGACCAAGCGAGACCTGACAGGCACATGTTTCATGTACTTACCCATTTGTAGTGCAAAATGTTAATTCTCCAAGCGCTGGAATAATCACTGCCACGCTAACCTGTCCACCCTGGGCTTTGGGTCCAAACTCACTAGTTCTCCTTGTTTGTTTTTTTTAGATTTGCAACATGGTGCACTACCGCCACCAACTGTTTGGGTGTGGTTTGTATTTTGACGGGACAGCAGCGGCCGCTGCGCGACTTATCTGTTCGGTTTTGGTGTGAATACACGTGTGCTGCTGCTATGCTTGTGGACTGCTTCACGAGGGCTACACGGACGCATCGCTTGCGGTGTAAATGAGGCCTCATATGTGACAGTGAGACAGCGCCTGGATGCAGAAATAAGATTATTGGCCTTTTGCCAGCACTAGATTTTTTTAAAAGCCCATGAGAAACAACTTTTTAACTCCGCCCACAAAGATTTGTAATTGTCTCAAACCTACTTGATACTTTTATACTCATGTATACGTTTGTATATGTTTAGTGTCCTCTGTAGCTCCAGTGCTGTGTGCACAAAGTTAACGTACAGCCCTGCTGTTTATTTGATATCATTTTTAATTTACATGTTGTGCAGCTGTTTATTTTCAAACAGGAAAAAAATCCCTGTCTTTGCATTTTATTTTGATCACAGGCTGTTTTTATAAAAGCGCTCGTGACATCTCAAATGTGACTTTGCCTTGCAGCTGAGCATGGAGCCCATTTCATAGAAAATACTGAGATATGAATTTTTGTCCGTACCACCCAGGCCTGATTCGATCCTATAAGCACAACAAAATACTTCTTAAAACTGGCGACACACCTGACAGGCCGACCGTCTCCATGCATTATTGCTCCTGCTTTTGTCACTGCTCCAAAAGACTGGATGGTGTAAACTCTCAAAATGACCTTTTCTGCCATTTCTGTGGTGGCATTTCTGTCCATCCATAAAGAGAAGTATTTCCTTGCACTGAAACAACAGAAATACAGACACAAAACAAAACTCTGTGGAAAGGAGGTGTAAAGCTGCTGGCCAGAAAACAACGAGCTAAAAGATGCTGAAACACTTCAGAGCTGAAGGAAACTCCAGAGTTGTTTGACAATGCTCCGTGGGTTCATCATTACAAGCAATGCCTTTCACATATGCAAGGTCATCTGAGCCAGTTTTAATATGAAAATATTTGTATAGCAGCTTTAACCTTCCAACTAATGCAGCTACGAAGGAGGAAATACGCAGTCACACTTTGAGTATAGGTGCTGGTCACTGAACGCTTCGCTTCCCTGCTGCTATTGTCTGCAGTCACCTTGTTTACCTCGGAGGACACACAATAAATATTTAAACAGTTTGTTTTTTTTATATACATGTATTGTAGTTATTAGAATACGGTTATTACTCTCAGCAAATGCATTCAAACTATCTATTATTGTATTGTGGTTTGTCTATTGTCGTAGAAAGTATTGTGGGATGTGATATGTTTATTGTAATGTGTGCATTGTGGTTTATGTATTTTATTGTGCCTTCCATGTTTATGATATATTGTGGTTGTATGAGGTTTTGAATTTTCCATCCATCCATTTTCATCCGCATATGCGAACACCTCTAACAGGAGGCGCCCAGGAGGATCCTGATCAGATGCCTGAACCACCTAAACTCTTTCGATGTGAAGGAGCAGCGGCTCTACTCCGAGCTCCTCCCCCTATCTCTACATACAATTGTTATGAATTGTATATTTTCAAAAACATTTTAGCTCTACATGTAAAAACCCAACTAGGGACGAGAGTTGGAAATTACTATACATAACTATAAACTCTGGGTCTCATTCATGAAAAGTGAGTAAATCTGTGTGTAGATTTGCACATAAAAGCCTACTCTGCTAAAAACCTACTCCAGATTCAGGAACGCCGCGGGAAACTCAGATTTGATCGTAAACACGTGTGTATGATCATGAATGCCAATCAATCGTAAAGTGACAGCGCGCTCCCGGTAATCAGCAATTAGCATAAATCCCCGCCCATGAATAGCCAATGACCACCATATAAGGAGGTGTAGGTGCATCCTGTCCACCTGTCAGTCATGGCGCAGAGAAAGAAAGAGAGAGAAAGAAAAAAGAATTTTTCCGAAGCGGAGATCGAAATAATTTTGAGTGAAGTGGACTTAAGAAAAACTACTACGAGTGGTCAGGAGCAGGAGTAGATTTTGTTAGTAACTACGAAAAGATCGGAGCTACTAACATATTGATGAATGCAGACATGCACGTAAATTTACGCCTGCGAACAGTTTACACACAAATTCTTTCTGCTCACGTTTCATGAATGAGACCCAGTGTGTGCAACACGTCAGTCCCATGATCTGTATTGGTACAATGTTAAACTGCATTGTCGCATGATGGTTGTGATTTCTGCTGAAGTCTGTGCATAACTATCATGTTCCCACACATCTGGAATATGATTTGTAAGCCCCAGCATCTCTGTTGCACCACAGTGCCTCATTTATAGTGGTACATTGTTTTTACCTTTATCAAACTATTGCAGCTCACACAATTTGGATACTGCACTTGGCCATATTGCAATATTTGCAACTTTTTGATTTATTGTGCAGCCCCAGCGCATGGCTAAAAGAGCTTGGTAAAACATGATGCTTGGAAGATATGTGAAGTCTGTAGATATGGATCGTAATACGTTTTTGACACATGAACTAAGTTTTTATAGGGAGATGGGAATCAAATCCTGGTCAGGGCAGGAAACACATATCCAGTCTGGACCCTTAGGCAAGGTTCTTAATGATGCTAGCCCACCTCAGGATGGGTGAAACTGCAAAAACAAGAGTCATAGCAGCTCAGACGTCGCCTGGGTCAACAAGGTCTGTGTCAGGTGTTGGGGAACCGGGGCAACCTGGTGAGAAGTGGGCTACTGGAACAAGACTGATGGACTGGAGCGGAGAATATGGAGCTGTTGGGATGCTACTGTACCAGTGACCCCAGTGAGAGGGGCTACATGCAGAGGATGTTAGAAGTCTGCTAGATGATGTGAATGCAGTAGTACGAACTATCCCCACAAGAACCATGCATACCATAACTGAGACCAATCAGCTGATGTACACCTCCGCAACAGTAATCCTAGAGAGGCTTGACTACAAGATGAACACCATGAGCCACAAAGAGCGCTACTCTCCATGGAGACGGAGGCTGGAGGCCAAGATCAAGGCGACACAGAGAGAGGTTAGTCAACTCTCGGAGCTACAGAAAGGTGTGGGGAAGAAAGGGATAGTTCGGAAGTAGACGAAAGATACAAAGGGAAGAGGAAGAGCTGCAGAAGAGCTAAGATACTGAGCAGAACCCTCAGACTCCCAGGACTCTGGCAGAGGACCCGAGCTTGAGGAAGACACACTGTTTACGATGTTTACTCTGACCTTTATTAAATTAAATCAACTACAGCACAGATGCATATTCTAGAGGTCTTCTGAATCATTTCATAGATTTTAAAGTAATTCACGCTTCACATATTTAGTGTCTTTAAAACTCTGAGGTCGTGATTGACTCATGCAAACATGCCCACGTGTGTTTGTGTTCATAAACTCACTGGTGGTTGTGGTGGCAGCAGAGTTTAAAGGACAGGTCGTGTTTCAGTGTCAGTGGTTTCACTTTCTGCTGGGTGCAGGTGTCGCTGCCATTTGGGATTTTGCTGCTAATAAATTCCTTTTCAAACTTTTCAGCTGGGATGAATACATCATGTAATATCTGACAAAGCGACGCCTCTCTTTTTGTCTGATCTCTGCCTCTCTGCAGAGCTTTTTTAGAGATGCAAGTCCACTCAAAGACGGGCCACACAGATTTTTGGTTGCCCGTGATATGCTACCGTCACCTGAGCCGAGTCAAAACCCAAAGTGGGCCAGCTTTTATTTAACTCCAGTGGGCCAGTAATCTTGACTCTTCATGTATCACGAACCCTGGTGATGCCAGAGCTACATTTGCAGTTTGCATTCTTGCAATCATCCATCTTCTGATCTGTATTAAAACCTTCATTTTTAATGTCTGCTTTATAATATGCACAGTTTCTGCTGCTATGTGGCTGCATGTGATGTTTTCCATAAACATTTATACAAAATAGCGCTCAGTCCAGACAAATGTTCAACTGTAAATCCTTACTTTGCATCGAAGGCGGCCAACATGACAGGACAGTAAAGAACTCTCCGCTGTTTCTCGTCATCTCGTGTGAAAGATTAGAGAACTAAATCGACTGGCTGCTCATTTCAGTTGACTTGTGTTGCATAAAGCTGAAAAACGATGACAACAGCATCATTGTGGCGCTTCACAAGTAGCACGTACTGTCTAAATTAAAAATGTGCGACGCTCGTGCCACATATCAAATGTGCAGCATTGTGTGGCTGTTTAAAAATGAACATATTTAACATTGTGTAATACCATTACTGCTTTGCTGACATGCAGAAATGAGTCTGCGGCCTCACAGCGACTGCAGTGTGCTCAGTCAGTAACAGACACTGTGGCCTCTCGACTGAGGTTCAAACTAAACTAAAACTTTCCTCAACGTGTCACAACTGGAATCATTAACGGACCTTAGAGACAGTTTAAAGGATTTTCTATACTTTACTTACTGAAAACAAATCAGATTAAAAGTCTAAAACAAACAATGAATTGATGACAATTATGTCTCTGTGCCATCACCCAAAAACTACTAAAAACACACCAGTGAGCCGAACTGTTGCACAGGGTGACGTGCTCTTTCATCACCATGAACACACACACACTGTAGCAGTTTTCAGTCCCACATACACCGTCCTGCTGCAACAAATACTCACTAATGCACCAAATCCACAACTGAAAATAGTTCCCAACAAACGCACTAATTACTCCTGTTTGATTCTTTAAATAAACTTTGTGTAACTATTTTCCTTATTGTCATTTGTAAGCTGTATTTAAAAGTTTGATAAATGGTTTATAACACTGTATAAAGGCAGTTATAAGCAGATATAAGTGTGTATTCATGTATTTTTTACATTTTCAAAGGGAATAAACACAGAAACAAAAAATACCATAAAGAGCAGTAAACATCTCTCTCCATTACGGATGCACCGATCCGATATCTGGATCGAACATCAGCCCCGATATCATCAAAATAGACGGATCGGGTATCGGAAAATGCAACCTATACCTGAGGCGACACTTTCCCCTTAAATCTATTGTGACACGAGCTACGTCATACGTCATGGAGCGAAGGAGAGAATCTGCTGTGTGGAGGTATTTCACACTATTTCAACTAGGACTGTACCCAAATATTCGGATATTCGAATATTCGTTTCTATGGGTAGGTATTCGTTATGAAAATTTGGTATTCGTTCTTTTATTTACTTTTTTTTATTATTATTATTATTTATTTTATTTTATTTTTTTTTACATTTTTTGGTGCTAAATGTAGTCTTTTTGTTGTTGGTAAATGTAGGTTATCAATAAAAATCTAAATTTTTTAAATTGCATTGTTAAAAATGTGAAAATATAGTATCCTACCAAGTGAGCCTGGCGTTAAACCGGAGAGAGCAGGCAGCACGACCTTAGGAAAGAGCTGTGTAGTCATCAATGCCTGATGCCTCTAGTCTTTTCTGTTCTACATGTAAAGGTATATAGCTTTTTAGGTCAACCATGGTATCGGATCGGTATCGGCTGATACTCAAAGCCACAGCATCAGGATCGGTATCCAAACTGAAAAAGCTGGATCGGTGCATCTCTACTCTCCATACTGCTTTGTTAGCTGCTACAACCCACAAACAGCGAAGTGCTGTTTTATGTAACCGGTGTGGTTAGCGAGTTGCCGAAAGTCTCACTTGATTGGAAGAACTTTTGTAAAAGTGTACAGGATGACTCAAACTTTTTAAACTGTTTCATCTGTTTTTACAGAAAGAGAATAAACAAGGATTTTGATGTAAAAAAATACTCTGATTCTGATTTTTGACATTTATTTGGACTGGATTTAAACTGAGTAAATGTATTCTTCATTTCATGGTGACTTTCAGCCCAAACATGAGATTTTACAAACCATAACCAAGTGGCCTTTGAGCCTAAACCTCACCGAATGTTAACCACAGGGTTTTTGAGACGTAAAGTTTTAACGTATCACGCAAAATGTAATATACCTGTGATTTGCATAAATGTGCAATGCCAACATTTTTTTGGGATGTAACAATATAAAATATGTCTTTATAGGAGAAGCTTCAATGGCTGACAAACAATGAACATTAATAAACACTTAAAATGTCCTTATACATGTTTATAACTACATTTTATTGTGTTTTAAAACATTTATTAAATGTTTATATGCTGCTTATAAATGCTAAATAGGGGGATTACAAACTGGGCGCTATCGAATATTTAAAAAGCACTTATACATCGATGAATTTAAGGGCTTCATAAAGAACATGGTGATGGAGATGGTGCTTGTTTTTCTTGAGAGGCCACTATGTTTGAATACTTGTTGTTTAATTGTGTGTGTTTTTTTTAATTATATCTTGAATTTGCTGCATTTAAATGTTTTTGATTGGCTGCTACCTTGACCGGGTCGCTCTTGGTTAAATAAAAGGTTAATAAATTCTTTTTAATACTATTAAAGGCAATAAACACAGAAACAAAAGAAAAAATGAAGAGCAGTACACGAGGAGGTGAGACAAACATGAGGTTATGGCATGTTTATAAAGTCAAGGCAAATTTTGCTAATTTAAAGCAGGATATCACACATGGAACATACAGTAATCATGTGGATCTGTCTCATTGGCTCACCCTTCTGTCAGTATCAGATATGTGTGATCATATATAAATATATATTTGTACCTTCGTCTTTACCATCATCGTTTAGCAAGGTCTCTAAATTTAATTCCTAAATTTGTTCATACAATACTCGACAGGTTAATCATCTCCACTTTCCTTTTGACAGAACGAAACACGGCCATCACTCCCTCAGATATGGTGGTGTACGGATGTGGAACACCAAAGTACATGTTATCAAGAGCTCTTCATCCTTACAACATTTTAAAAGGAAATTGAAAGGAAGTCCTGAAGCTGCTCCTCTTTTTGGAACCACCGTGGAGTCGGTATTAATTTCACTTTCAGCCATGCTTGTTGTTGCCATGGGTAACAGTATGACATCAATATGTCAACAAGTCGAAATATCGCGAGTATCATGATATTAATTTTTCATATGATATTAAAAATTATACCGGTATTATAGTGAGATGATATGGCACACCCCTGATGAATACATACATTTTTCCATCCTACCATCATGTCATATACCATATATAATATCCTCTGACATCTGAGCCAACAGATGAATTAAGCAAACAGCGAGCAGCACAGTGACGCCTTCCTGCCGACACCGAGCACACTGTTTGTTTTCTGTGGCCTGAATCAAGCCCCAGTGCTTCTTAAGGTAAACACAGCCATTGAAAACCCTCGAGAGGCGCGTGTGTCCATCCAGAGCCGCCTCCTATAGAGCCTTCCTGCCGTCGACCACATACAGCACATCACATTCCTGTCCTCTCACGGACGGCGGCGTGCGTCACCACAGGCTTTTCTCTGCCCCGCTCAAATGATTGGGCTTCTAATCAAACGTAATTTAACTCACTATCTCGGCCCTCTTCGCAGCCCCTCTCGCCCGCACTCGCTCTCACCCTCACCCACCCTCACCCCTTCCCCACTAGCCCCTAGCCCAGGGCCTGTTGCCAAGGCAACCGGCATCTCATTTCTAAAGTGTCAGTTTGCATTATTGTCTTCACGCTTTCCAGCAATAACCTCTCCCTCTCTCCCTCTCTGTCTGTCTGTCCTTCTGCCTGTTTGTCTGTCCCTCTTTTGCAAATACACACAAATACTTATACACACACACACACACACACACACACACACACACACACACACACACACACACACACACCAACCCCCTCCTCTCTCTGTGTCTCTCCCTCTCTCTCATTGTACACTGTGTATCCCTGCACTTTACCCTTTATATATATTTTCAATGCAATCCACTTGAATTTCCCGTCTCTCCCGCTCACACACACACACATAAACACAAATAATATCATGCATATAGTAACTGTGTGAAATACATAACCTCTCCTGCTGAAGACAGAACACACTGCACATGTTTTCAAAATGACGGGTTAAATAAAAAAAACACATAACACCAAGATTACGGAAAATCAAAGCAGTTTTGTTTGCAGAGGTGGAAGCAACATTTACAAATACTGAGCAGGGAAGTAAAGCAATAAATCTTAAATCATATACAGCTCACAAGGTTCACCGACAAGACGTTTTCCAAGCAAATGCAACATGCTAACGTTATTAGCACAAGCCTATGGCATTTTACATTGTATAAATTAGCCTAGCGATGATCAGAGATTTTCTCTGCTCATCACCGCACAGAAGTATAAACTCCACAGGAGGAGGAAGGGCGATGGTGCATTTGCAGTAGTCGCCCCAAAGCTGACAAAGTTGACCCTTCGACTCGTTTAAATCTAGGATGAAGACCCACATGTTGTCTCAGGTCTTTGATCGTCCTTCAGGTTTCTGTTTCATCTTTCATTATTTCATTTTCAGGTCGCACTATTCTATGCTTTATTTTCTTTTTTTACTTGTTTATTTTTGCATGTTTTTGGGTTCGTTATTTCTCTCAGATTTGTGTCAACTGGTTGCTTTTAAACGTGCTTTAATGGAACATTTTACCTCGATGATGATAAATGAACAATATTTTGTTTTTGACCTCGTAGTTCACTGACGGGCTTTGTACTGTAAATAAGCTCAACTGTCAAAGTTTCTAATGAAAGAGAATTATTGTCTTGAATGTTTTTCATATTGTGTAGACTTTGTAAATTCTTGTGTCGTCGAGAGTGTTGGACACGTTACTAGGGACCTCAGCGACCACGGAGAGCTCACCTTTGGTGCAGTGTATTTCCTGGAGCTTCACGTTGTATTGTCATAGTAGCCGAGGTATTTCAGATCGGAGGTTTGAGGACGTGTTTTTTGCAGTGGAAAGAGTTTTAGCCTGACTACCTGCAGCAACAGCGTTCTTCTCATCTTCCCTCCCGACAAAATCAAAGTAATGGGAATATTTCCAGCTGGAATTACACATCCCGTCTGGCCTGGGAACGCCTCAGGATCCCCCGGAGCTGGAAAGCTTTGCTGGGGAGAGGGGTGTTTGGAATACTTTGCTTGGCCTGCTGCCCCTGTGACCTGGCTTCTGATAAGAGGTTGAAAATGGATGGATGAATGGAAAAAAAGAAATCACCGACATGGGCAGGATTATGTCACTTAGAGGTTCTGAATGTCAGTGTTTATGTCCCGGTTCATCACAAGCGATTTATCCTGATGTGATAAATTTGACAATTCAAAAACGTCTATGCTAAACCGTTCCGTAGCTTCAAGTGAGCAGATGTCTTTTCATTTGAATACCTGCACACTTGAAATAGCAGAGATTTAAGAACATCTCGGAGTTCTACAATAAATGGCCTTTAATTTACTTTTAAACCAATTCTGAAATGAGTCGAGAACCAAAGCAGCCAAAACACAATAATAAAAGTAGACTATCGTCTCTTAATTAGCTACTGCATTAATTATTCCATTCATATTTTAGGATTAGGATGCTGTAAAGATGACTGACTTACATCATGCAAGGTTTACCTGCTTTACAACAATATTAAACTCATGTAAAAGTAGTTATTGTACAAAAGCGAAATGCACCCTGAATAAACACTGCCTTACTTTTTTATTTTTTTTATTTTTTTTAAAGGCACCACTGCTGAATTAAATACTATCTTAAGCCTACACTGCAGTAAATGTCAGTGTGTCCACAGCAGTGGAACAACATGACGCTGCAGAGTCCTTACGTCCACACCGACAATAAATCCCTCAGTTTCTATAAACAGCACTTTGCAGCCGGCGCATGCAGCTACATCAATCAACAGAAATACACTGTGCAGCTTCACCACAGTAACCAGACAAGAGGACAAAACTCAGACAATTAAACAAAAATAACCCACAATAAATAAAAAGGTGTGTGGACACCGCAGCAGGTGCAACATGCAGCCACATAAATTAAACAGTCTGACGGAAACAACAGCAGAATAAAACATCACCAAAGCAACAACACAGAGATGTTTGAACAATATAAAGTGCACAGCGGCTGCAGACACATGCACATGCACACGGGAAGCGACGATGAGAGCAAAGCTGAGGAAGAAGTTGATCTACAGCAAAGCTACTCAGGAGAAATCTAGTTTGGCTGACTCAAGCTGCTCAGAAAAAGTAGCTCACAAACTACTTTGTGAGGTCGTAAACTAAAAAAATTACCGCAGTGCAAAGAATGTCTGCTTTGGTTTGTGTACAATGTCGATCAGTCAGACTCCTGCCTGCTCTGAACAATGATTAATAAACAATAATAATCAATACTTCTAATTAAATGACACTTAAAGGTCCAGTGTGCAGGATTTAGGGGGATATACTGACAGATAATAATAATCACCTGAAAATACAAATCATTGTGTTTTTGTTACCTTAAAATGAGTCGTTTATATCTACATAGGGAGCAGGCCTTTGTTTGTGGAGATCACCATGTTGCACCACCATGTTTCTACAGTAGCCCAGAGCAGACAAACCAAACACTTCTCAATGTAAAGGAAGGATCAGCTGAAGTTCAAGGAAGCTACGTCACTGAATCTCGCTGAAGGACTGTTCCAATGTCAAGGATCCTTTGAGTTCCATCGAGGGCAGAGTCCTTCCTTCACACAATCTTCACGGATGCATGTGTGTGCATACATGAAGTACCCACAATTCTTTGCTCGTGATTTGCCAGGATTGAAAGCAGGGCCTCTCCAGTGACGCACACCTGGGCCTTCGCTAGCCTGTTCCAGTGTGTGTTCCTCGAGTACTGGGATGTAGTAATGCCTGACTTGGAAGGACCCGTCCTACAAAGGAAGCATCCTTGACCTTGAAAAGCACTGCCTGGCTCCAGATAGGGCTATTTGCGTTTTCGTCAGAGTAGTTAGCAGCCGATCTGCGACGAGCTTTTGACATGGAACTGTTTTATTGACAGTTTTTACTGGTTTCCACAGCAGCCCAGAACAGACAAACCACTCGGCCATAGTGATTTGCACAGGGAGCATGGATTAACCGAGACGGCCCGCTTTAGATCTGTAACATGGGTTTTTAGGAGACTAGCAGCTCCCCTGAGTCTGTTCATTTCAATAGGAAAAGTAAAAGTACAGATTATGACCGTCTCCTTCGCCCCATAGTCACTGAAGTAAATACTGGACCCATTTCTGACGAGCCCCAGCCCCTCTAAACATTATTTTTCAGGCAGACGTAACAGGGGAAAATTTACTTTGTTCAAGACATGTCTCTGTTTAGCAACACACTCTGACGAGATCTGGCAACAGCTGACGTGATCTTATGTAACTGGTGGTGTCTGACTCTGCGTTGTGTGTGTTGTGTTTGAGGAAGAGACTCAGACGTGGATATCTTTAGAGGCAGTCTCCATTTAATCTCACAGAAGCAGCCTGAGGAAAGCAGCATAAATACACAATCCTCCGGTCAGTAACGTTGTCTTCCATAAAACGTGCCCCTACACAAATTAAATGACACAGAAATATGTTGCAGTGTATCGTAAGCACTTCACAACAAGTTTAATCTAGCCAGTAAACTTTTAAGTGCAAATAACAGAGGCTAAAACACAGAAATTTCTCCCGACTGCAAGGCCGCTTACCTCTCCCACAGAGATCAACAACAAAAGGGAAGAGGAAAAGGCGCGGAAACACAAGTTACAGAGGGCAGTGTCACACTGTATGGTTAAAACACAACAACCAATGTACATTTTCCTTTACACATATTGCTGCTGCATAATTGACCCTGCTACACTTACACTCAGTTGATATCAGACATTACGCTAGCAGATAAAAACCAGTGGCAAAATACAGAACAAACGTTATTTTGTACTGTATATAATGTTGTATTGTTTTCGGTCTGATTTCATCGATCCACGCGACATTTACTACACTTCCAAACGACATGGGGAGACGTGGGGGAGAGACGCGTCCACTTAGGAGACCAGAAGAGTATACCATTCAGCCATTCTGCTGCGCCGAGCAGCGTCAGGTTTTTTAACGTTAAACTGCTTTATTTAGTGTTTTTACTGGTTTTATTCACTGGTCCATTTGTTTCGGAGGAAGAGACCTCTGCGGATAGTTCGGCTCCCTCTAAAAACCTCCTGAACATCTGGAACTTAAGTTATCAGAGAAAATGTCACTAATTTGTAACATGAAACTGCTTTATTCTGTGTTTTAACCAGTTTAAATCGCCATGTTCCTTTGTTTGGAAGAGGAAGAGACCTCTGTAATGATTCAGCTCCCAGTAAAAACCTCCTGAACAAAGAACACTGAAGGAATATTAACTGGGAGAAGTCACAGCTGGTTGCAACCTGCAATCGTCACCACTAGATGCCACTAAATCCCCCTAAATCTTACACACTGGACCTTTAATATATTCAAGTTTAGTTTGACAAGTTCTGCCTGATGAATGCATTCACAGCGATCAGGATGAAGCAGTGGCAAATAATCATTTCATGGCACAAGACTGTTTGTAGCTTCAGCAGTTAACCACCCAACAAACAGCAGAAAGATCATTTTAAACTACTTGAATCACTTTGCAGGTATGAATGTAGATGATCTCCCAGTATCCTGCTGCAGTATGCAGGCTAGCTAAACTGGCTACTGGTTTAATTACATATGACGTCAGTCCCCATCGCTGGTGGCGGCAACAGTTGACGAGTGTTGTTGTTACTCACCTGTCTGAACGTCATCCTGTGAGTCCTGTGCGTCATGACACGCTCCACAGTCTGCAGCCTCTCTGCCCAGTGCAAAACATAACCAGCCCCCAGTGTAACCAGTCCACACGCGGCGCAAAGGCCTCACTGAGGGCAAAACTTCTCCAGTAACCGCAGGTGTCATCACGCACATTACGCGCCAAACCAAACTCACCTGTTGGTGACGCAACGCCGTGAGTGTGTTTAATTCGTGTCACTTGGCGTGCCGGCCGGGCGGGGTTTGACATTAACGCTGCTTAATTAAGGTGGCTGTAGTCTTTCTGACCTCAACCACACACTGAACACCAGTCCTGCATTTATTGCTTTAGTGTGTGTATTATTTGAACTGTTCATCACAGGCAGCTCCAGCCAGGCCAAACACATTATAGTCAGTGCAGGTTTAATCTCCCTCTCAATGGAGCTGTAGTTTCTTATTTTGCCACCATCACACATATTGTAAGAGGAGAAGAAAAGCATTTTTGATCTGAAAGAAAATAGTGATTTTTAATTCCAGGATGAGAGTTCAAGGTGCTCATGGACGTCAACGCTCAGACTCATGGTATTCACCACTTAATGCATTAGACAGAGAGAAAGAAAAGAAAGCGTGAATATATTTGAGCTTCTTACAGATTTCACACACATTTCAGATTCATCACAGACAAAACATGCCATTTTTTAGCACTTGTGTTTTCTCATAAAGACCAGTTCACTCCTCCTGTTAAATCTTGTGTCAGTAAATTGTGATTTTATCTCACATGTGATGGAAATCTCTTTAATCCTGTGTGATTCATGAGGGGAATTATTTGCTGTAGGCTTATTACAGTACGACTGTTTCTGCGGCTGTGTTCTCCCAAATGTATCTCACATGTAAACACAAACAGCTGCTTTATTTAAAACCCACTTCACTCCATTTAACATACACACGCTTTCAAGGTGTCGCTCCTTGGTGGCCTTCTTTAAAACAACTTTTCCCCCATTTAAAGTTTTTATTTTCCTCATGCCGTAGATTTAAATCCACCTGAGGCAACTTTGTGATTATGTTCTGTGTAAAGTGACCAACTCATCCTGAAAGCTGCAGATCTTCAGTGTCCTTAGATCACGGGTCGGCAGCATGCGACTCTGGAGCACATTTAGCTCCTCTCCAGTTGCTCTGACAAAAATGACACAGAAGTGAATTTAACATTTTAAATTGAATTAATCCAAGCTGTAGGCCTAAGGTGATCCTGACAATCTCCATTTGGAAAACTGTGTCGCCTATACACGTTCTTTTTTAACATTTTGTAAACTAAAGTGTGTGTCATACGTCACACAGCCTGGCGCCATTTCCTCTAGATTTTGCGGGACTTCTGTAGCTGTGGTTAGTCTAGAGTCTCTCTCGCCAGGCTAGCTGTTGGTTTTCAAATCCAAAAAAGGAAACCTCTTAAAGAAAAGAAGCCTCCAATCCTCCAATCATCATGCGTACACCTAGCGTCCTCTCCCGCCTACCGCTCCATCAGGTCCCAGGGAAGCTGAGCCTCCCTGGAAGAGACGATTTTGCCGCATTTATCCAATGAGCGTCTCGCTTTGCTGCATGAAAAATCCTGCTCAGCGCTGTCTCATAGGAATGCTTGGAGGCTCCGCGTCCACCGTGCTGACACGAGAATGTATGACAGGGAGGTCGCGTTTGAAAACTGGTGATAAACAGCTGACGTTTGAACATCATAGTCGTGATGTGAAACGCATCCTAGCGCACGTTTAATGCAATGTAAATTCTTATTTTAATGTGAATTCAATAGTGAATACTTGACCATTTCTTCTGTGAGGTTTTTGGGGAAGTTCAGCCTCCCTTAAAGGTTGCCAACCCCTGTCCTAGATTATGCATAACCTGGGCTGCAATCAGCCGTTGAACATCCTGTTGTGTTACGCAAACACACTGCCTTTCACCAAGACGGAGTTTAATTCAGTTCAATATAAAGGGGCTTTATTGGCAAAGGAAACATACTCTCACACTGACAAAGCAAGCGTGAAATAAAAAAACTGCAGGTACACTCACCCACCAAAGCCCGTTGCACACTGTGTTGAGGAAGCATGTATGTGATGGCCGGGCCCACAGAAACACCAAAGGTTGGAGTTTCATGTCAGCATTTTTCCTGGTAACTGAGCTGACATGCTCTGACCTTACACCCTCGCTTTGGAGAAAGACAAACTCCCCAAAAAACACTTTAATGGGGAAAAAATGGAAGAAACCTCAGAGGGAGCACCAGAGCAGGATCCCTCTCCGTGTGTATACACAGTCCAAACAACAGAAATTATACATAGAATATGAAGGAAGTGTATTTGAGAGGATGTCGTGCAGCGTCCAGGTGTCACCTGACAAGAGGTAAAGCCATACACGTGAATATATGTGCAATGTTTGAGGCTTTCATCGACATTAATGCCAGAAAAAAAGGGAGAAAGAAATATTTTTTAATGCTCCGTCTTACAGTCATTCCTGTGTGGTGTTAAAATGTTGACAATTTCCGACTGATGACTGCAGTAAAAAGGCTCAAGGCAGAGACATGCCAAAAATGTAATGTGATGTAAATAAGAAAAGGAAAAGTAATGCAGGCATTGTGTGTGAGAGTGTCACCAAACGTAATGAACAAGTGCTCCCCGGGTGGATGCTTGAACGTGGTGAGGTGCTTCCACAAAGTGAGCACCGCTTAAACAGTTATGTAAAGTGCGTTTTTGAAGGTCTTAAGTGAACATTACCTGTGATCACATTCTCATTAGAAACTGAGAACATTCTGAAGTGTTGATAGACTCCGCCGTCTGAAGATGTGTGTGTGAGTATGTGAGAACGTGTCTGATGTCAGAGAAGAAGAAGAAGAAGAAGGAGAAGAGGAAGAAGAAACCCTGTTCCTCATCCTCCTCCTCCTCCTCCTCCTCCGCCGCCACTCACTGTCAGCTCCCACCATCAGCTGGAGGCAGGCAGACAGGAGATGAAGGACGCAGGAACAGAGGAACTCTGATTTCTGCTGGATGTGTGAAGAGTGCAGCCACAAGTGAGAACACAGAGGAGATGTTCGCTGAACGCCACGCTGCGACATGTCACATGCTCATAAAGGCCTGGGGAAATTAAGTATAGCCTATTTACACCTTTGAGTGATCTTTATATTGTTTGAGTATTGACGCTTTTAAAGCTGTGGTGGCAGCAGGTGTCTGAATATATTACATGAAGACACGTTGTAATTGTTGTAGTGAAAGAAAATATAACAAAAAGTTGCCTCAATTTGGAGGAAAGAGAGAAGTGCAGTTACTCAAGTACAAATATGAGGTACTTATGAGTATTTCTGTTTCATGCAGCTTAATACTTTTACTGCGCTACATCTCTGAAGGTGATTTTTGTACTTTTTACTGCACTGCTGCTGCTGCTTTAAATACTTTTCAGGTTCATCCCATTCTGCAAAATAAATGTCAGCACTGTACGTTTCTGCAAACCATGGATATGTTACATTTGGACGTTACTGTGTAGTGGATGCAACAACACTGTCCAAATCACATGACTGATTCAAGATGACATAGCAGCAAGACGCAGCCTTGCTAAGTCTCCTTCAAACTATATGCCACGTTTAAATTGTGTTGATAGGCCAAGTAAAACCAGACTTATCTAATTAATTTACGCAGCGATGTCGTAGTAAAAAAAAACAAACTGCTGCTTTCGTGGCTGAACAACAGCGATGGATGATTTTAATTCTCCTACTTGGTAAGTTACATAAACTCTTCGCAGAGATTTGTGCCAGCCCAGTCGCCAGAAGAAAAATGGACGTTTCTGCAAACCACAAATACGTGATATTTGCATGTTTCATACGTATCATATTAATGTCACGGCGTACATGAGCGGATTTTGTCATTGGGAAGTCGAGGGGATGGAGGATGGCGTGTCACCTTGGCGAGACAGCCGCCGAGATGCAGTCCACTGGTTTAGTTTCCTGCCGGGATAGTTCCATGAACAGCAGTTGTTTTTTACCAAGACATCGTTGCATCCAGTTGTGTTTCAGCGAGTCATTGCTGTGTTTCAAGTGGCTTTTTTGGCACTAAACATGGATGTTATTTATCGACCCGTTACTGTTTATCCAATGGGGATAACAGCACGACAGCGGCTGTGTCTCCAAAACCAGGTATTTTTTAAGCCACAACATGATCTATTCCTAATCATAACCAAGTGGCTTTTGTGCCTGAATCTAACCTCACATAAAAGATACTATAAAGGATTTTTGTTTTTAAAAAGCAATGTATAGACTCATACAGACTCATACTAAACACACTTAGGAGCCACTCTCACTGTGTGGTGGAGTATTATTCTGCAGAGACTCTGCCCTCTTTCTTCTTATTTTCTGTGTTCGGGGCGTTTATGGGCGTGTTCCCTCACAGCTCTCAGGTGAGGTCAGGCCTTCATAAAAACGTAGCGACCAGGTGTCAGACCATCGGCGCAGGCATCCAAGAGACATGGAGCCAGAAAGCACAAATATAGTGAGGCAAAACACTGAACACGATTCAATCTGGGGTTTGTTTCTACTTTCACTTTCACTGGTGCACGTGTCACCAAACAGTAACCAACAATCCTGCACTGAATACCTTTAAAGTTTCAACACATCAGCTGCATAATAAAGTGCAGATGTTTTGTATCTGTGGTTTGCAGAAACGTACAATGCCAACATTTATTCTTGCAACTGGGTCGTACGTGGTTCTCACAGGACAGCAACACTACAGAATATGATGCATCGCTGTAGATTAAATTAACCAGCAGAATATAAAAGAGTTATATTTGTTCCTTTGTTCTTTTACTCTGCTCCATTTAGACAAGTTAATTTCCTCCACTGTTCTGATAGATGCAGGTGCTAGTGCTGAGTATCAATAATGGATTAATAATTTAAAGGGGCACTGCAGCACATTTACACATAAACATCAGTTCACTGTACATAAGGTAGCTAAAATAAACTTCATCTCAATTGGAGTAAAAATCTACTGACACACTCTGAGAGCAGTGATACAGTGGAGGGTATACACAGGTATTCGGGGTGTACCCACCCTTTGTTTTTGTTTTTTAATCTACAGTATACCAACCAATCAGCCAAAACGCCACTGGAACATGTCAGAGAGTAAACCCACTTCCTCCTCAGTAACCTGCCCATCTACATAGTAATACACAACACCACTGATAATAAGCACTTTAATTTAATATTACAAGTATAATTCGTTGATAATATCTCTGTGTTTCAGTCAGATTTTTTTTTTAAAGAAGGTATTTTTATTGATAATTCAATAAGATAAGACAAAACCAGCATGGACAGAAATCAACCCAGAAACAAACCAGCAAAAGGAAATAAAAGACAAAAAATTAATTAATTAAAATAATAAAAAAAATAAAAACATAAATATGAAAAGATTTTTTTTAAAATGTTTATACATTAAGAAATTTACTAAAATTAAAATATATATATATATATATAAAAAAGGGACAAGAAAATGATAAGTAGGGGAGTATTACAAGTTTCATCACAATTTTTCAACGTCCATATTTGCTGTACATATTACTGTCACTTGTAATGGAGTATTTTTGCATTGTGGTATTGTTACTTTTACATCTTCCTCCACTCGCTGACACTGATGTGCTCCTGTATAAACACAAACTGCGTATTTGCTGTGACAAATAATTGATGCACATGTCAGAGTGAAGACGTCCTGTAAGGAAACCTCACACTGTCTTTAACTCTGTCTAACGTCCTGATGTGAATGACTGTATTTCCTCTACGAGCTCGTCTCTGCCGTCCCGTCCAGGCCATCCAGCCCACAGTGCAGGGCTGAGCTGTCCGAGGCCTCCCAGGACCTGGAAGGTTAATATTTGAAGGAAGGATGGCCCATAAATATGAGCAAAGGGACTTTTAATTAAATAAGCACTTCTTAAATATTCTCCTGGGCCTGCTGCTTTTGTTTAAAGATGATTGATTGACTACTATCTCTCCAGGCAGGACCATTAGTTTCGCCACTCCCCGCCATACTCCATCCCTCCCCATCTTCCCTCTATTTTTCCAGCTCTGCCAACATCTCTCCTCCCTTTCTCTCTCAATTACCTTCCTTCTCCTTTTCCTCCCTCCTTTTTTCCTCATTCATCCCACCTCCTGCCTCCCTTTTTTTGTGTGTGAGCGTTCTCCGTGCGTCTGCTGTCACCTCCCCTTCCTTTTCTCTTTTCATCAGTCCTCGTCCCTGAGCCTCTCTCAGGAGGCCCATATTTCTCCAAACTCATGACAAGGTAATGAGGCCATGCTAAATCCTACCACGCCCTGGAGCAACATCAGAAGGTGGAGGGGGCAGGTCGGCCCCTGCCCGGCCCCGGCTGCCTCCTCGTCTGCCTCAGCCACTCTGAGAGGCATCTGTCGCCGCCTGTACTCTAAATAAAACTTTCTGATCTGCAGAACACACACACACACACACACACACACACAAAGATTCCACCTCTTCATCCTGCTCCTCTCTTTCTATTTGTCTTTATCTCCTTCACCTCTTTCTGTCTCTCCCTTCCCTCCTTCCTCTGGAGCTGTGCTGTAGCAGCAGTCGGCCATGCTCTGCTGATTTCTAGCTGGAAGATGGGGATCGGCGGGGGAGCTCTGTCTGGCTGTGGGCAGCTGAGCCATGGACAACACACACACACACACACACACACACACACACACACACACACACACACACACACACCACACACACACACAAAGAAACAGGTAGAAGCTCAACGCGAGGCCCAGGTATGAGAGGAATTGTGGGTGTTATGTGTCTGTGGACATTTTCACGTCGTCATGCTGCAATAATTACAACTTACACTGGAGGTTCTCGGTGTGTTTGCTGTGTGTGCGTGGAAAGACCTTGATCTTTCCCTATAGGTGACACGGCTGCATGTGGGAGGACATAGAGTACATCACAATGTTGTATAATTCTTTGCAATCTTCAGTGTAATTCTGCATTTTTCCACAACTTTATATGCATTTTCTCTTGACAAAGGGTCCATCAGGGTGTCATGCTTTCCTTCTCTTCGTCACCTTGAGGTAAAATAATGGCTTTGAGATTCTGTGCAGTTTTACACAACAGAATTTCACATCTGTTATATATATATGTATATATATATATATATATATATATATGTGTCAGGAAAGTGCTGCACACAGACACTGTGCATTGTAGTGAAATTAATTAGAATTAAATCCAGTATTTTCTGATTTCTTGCTATAGCTGCGCTCACACACAACAGTAGATGTTTGAGAGAAACAATAAAGCAACTTTATGTGGTGAGGATATGACAATGCAAAGATTATTAAAACATGTCAGGCAGGTAAATCTTCAAATCTGCCGTCCTGCAGCAGCTCAGAAACCACCCTGCACTCATCAGCGCGTATCGATCATGTGAACTGAACAACATGTTTACCAAACACTTAAATGATACCACTGCAAACTGAAATGCAAACAGAGAGATTGACACGGATTGGTCGGTGTGTGGGATGGAGTGACACTCCACAGAGAGGAGGAGAGCGGAGAGAGGAGGCAGGAGAGGTGATGGTGTGATAATGGAGGCGGTGGAGAGAAAACACTCGGAGGGTGCACGGTAGGATATAGAGACGATGGCTGCACTCCAAGTATTGGACAGAGAAGCAGGTAAAGTAGGCTGCAGGTGAATGGAAGAGGGGGATTGTGTGTGTGTGTGTGTGTGTGTGTGTGTGTGTGTGTGTGTGTGTGTGTGTGTGTGTGTGTGTGTGTGTGTGTGTGTGTGTGTGTGTGTGTGAGTGTGTGTGTGAGAGGGAAGGGGGGTAGGCAGGCATATTAAAAATGCAGCAGTGGGGAGCAGGCCGGGGATTCACAGTAATTAGATGACAAAACGGCGGCGGGCTGGAGATGAGAGAGAGGGGTCACACACAATGCCACTGCCGCCGGGTAATTTGTAAGTGTCAATCACTAGCCTGCCAGGGGAAAAGCGAGAGGGAGAGAGGGAGTGGGAGGGTGAGGAGAGGAGAGGAGGGGGGGTTAGTGTATAGAGGGAGGAGGAGGAGGAGGAGGAGGGCAGAGATAGAGGGAGTGAGACAGAATATGAGGGTGCTCGCGGGCTGCAAGAGACAGGAGGGAAGGAGGTTTAAAAAAAAAAAAAAAGAAGAAAGTCAGAGGAGACAAGAGGAGAAAGCGAAAATTTAAAGATAGAGAGAACAGCGTGAGAGCTGAGGAGACAAAGAGAAGAGGTGACATCCTTTTTTTTAGTATCTGAGATTCGGTTTAAAAAAAAAAAAAAAAAAAGTCCTGAAACGTGGTCTGTTGTTCTGTCGTTACAGACTGGAGTCAAATATTCTGTAACAGCAGTGTTACACTGTGTCATCAGACAGTCAAACATTACTCTGCAGACTAATACACACACAAACACAATCACACCAACCAAGAGAATAAATACTGGCAATGTATGTTTCTGCAAACCATCAATACGTTACATTTAAACGTAATTATGAAGAGGAAACGTTGAAAAGTAACACTGTAACACTATAAATCAAAGAAAATAAGTTATGCAGTGGATACGCTGAAACTTTACATTTCAACAATGCTGTGGTCGACATGTGGTTAGATTTAGGCACAAAATCCACTCAGTTATGGTTGGGAAAGGATCACGTTCTGGCTTCAAATACAAGGTTTTTGTGGCACCATCTTGGCAGGAAATGCAGCGATTTTTTCGGTGAGAAACAATCGCTTTTTGTGGGACAACCCTGCTGGAAACGCCAGAATGTCTTTGCACTATCCCAGCAGGAAAGGCAGAGATAGCTGATTTAAAAACAGCAACTTTTCTTGCCGCTGTCCCTGCTGGAAACTCTGCAATGTCTCCGTAAAAAACGTCTTCTTTCGTGGCAATATCTCGGCAGGAAGTGCAACAATGTCTTGTCCCGGCTGGACATGCAGCAATGGTTCTTCACCCCTACATTACAAACTGCACAGATACAATTCCAAAATATCATCCCTTTGATTTAGATGTGGATTAAATAAAGGAATGCTCCTACATTCTACTTGGGAGGAGTTTCAGCAGCGTGTATATGTGACACCTTATCCAGTGCTCATGGTGTTGTTTTTCCATTGGACCTGGAGATTTGTTTACTGGAAAACTTGACTGAGTCCAACCTCAAAAATAACCATGCCATAAGGCTCACACTAATTTTGCAGGCCAGAAAATAACTTATGTATAAAATATTTATTGAGAAATAAAAGTGAAAGATTTTCCAAGATATGGCAACCCTTTGTGAATTATATGGAGAACCTCCCGCTGCATCACTGTGTGTCTGTGTGGCCTCCCTGATGTGACGATCCTTGATATAGACGTCGTCCTGGGTCTCTAAATGTTTTGTTTAGTTAGATTTTATATTATATTTTGTTGTCATTTTGTACTGTGTTAATTTGATTTCAATTTGGATTTGTTTCCTGTTTACAGTCTTATTCACTTTGCAGCACAATTGGATGCTTATATGTTAGTTATTAATGTGTTTGGCTTCAACACACATTAATAAAAAAAATTTAAAAAAGGAAACACGGAGATGTGTCACTGAAAATCAAATGGTTTTCTTGGCACTGTCTCCTGTGGAAACACAGCCTAGGTTCTGCTGATATCTGGCCATCAAGGTAGTTTCTGTTTTTTTACATCTTCACTTTGCAAGATTTCTGTTTCCGCACCAGTACAGTGGAGGAGAAAGGAATTTTATTTGTGGTGCTCACAGCAGTGAGAATCAAAATATTCATTGTCAGAGTGTAAATTTCAACAACATGTTTTTAAGGAAACAGTGTCCCACCCAGTCAGGATGAGCCACTATTAACAGTTTTCATAAAGAGACTAAAGTTGTCACGATACTGGAATTTAACTTCAATACAATACCTTGAAAAATATCTATATTTGATACCATGTTCGGAAAACTGACATTAATGGGAAACAATTTAAAATTTATTTTACAAGATAAAAATATAACAAGGCTATAACATGACAGCGATGACTTTTCTTTTCTTGGTTAGCAGCAGAGAGCAGCAACATGACTGCAGGAAATATGAACAATAAGAGAGAGCCAGGGGCGTAAATATAGACAGTGCAGGCAGTGTGATTGCGCTGAGACAGTGGGCCCTCCGACTATGTGTTGGGCACAGAATGGGGCCTTATGTGTGACTGGCACCTTGGAAATACGCCTGTGTTCAGAGAAGAACTCTCATTAAATTAGGAACGGTGTCATTTGATATACATGTCCTGAAAAAGGCAAACCACACTGTCATGTTTTTGTTTCATTTGTAAAATAGTCAGCAGCATCTGTAACAGCTTAATATTTAATTTAATGAATAATTTCTTATTTTTTGTCACATACAGATATGCAATGATGTTATCCAGTGTCAAGTCTCAATTTGATCATGTGTGCGCTAGGGCCTGTCATCGTAGCGTGCACTGGGGCCTACTGTAACTACCTTACACCAGAGTCCTGCACGGGTCCATTTTTGAAAACCTGCACCCGTTAATAAAAGTCCCGCAACCCAACCTGCACCCGTGTTTAAACCCACCCAGGCTCCAGGCCCTCACATTAAGCTGGTTTCCTGTTCTTGAATCCCAAATCCAGCGGAGGAGACGACTCTTTGACTGGATGGTGAAAACATTCAATCGCTGCCAGGTTAGGAAACATGTTAGCATGCGTCTTCCTCCACCATCAAACCTCCAAAGGATCCGAACTCCATGTAGGCTGCACCTCATCCTCGGGCTGCAGAGTTTCATGGCTGCAGTCCTCCACGTCTGTGACCAATGTGACCTCGGGGTCAAAGGTTACACTTGTGTCACTGACGTCCACAATAAAATGAGTTGTGGCTGTGATTTATATGTTAAAATATTACACATACACTGCACATCTTTTTACTTTGTTTTAATCGTAAATATAAAAAAATCTAGTTGTTCGCACCGACTGTGCACCTGCGTGTTGTTCATTTTTACCCGTGCACGTAACCATGAATTTATTATTAGACATATTTTCACAGCTTTTTGCGGATTACTTGGTGCAGGATTCTGCCTCACGCCATTATGTATCAATACTGTAAAAAACAAACAGAAGGGGTTAAGGAGGTCCTGTAATTTTTTTCCTTTATTTACTTTATGAGCATTTAATACACTTGTGTTTTGTCCTGTTTACATGTTCATGTTTTCCTATATCTGTGAACTTATCATTTCTAAACTCTTCTCTGTAAAATGAAATGAGCGCTGACACTACAATATGAAATCTGTCGTTTCATCTGTGGCCCCCCAAAAATACTAGCGTTTCAGTTATTGAGAATTTATATGTATTGATTAATCGATATTTTTGACAACACTAATAGGAACTAGATTTTTGGTTAAAAGCTTTCTGTGGATTATTTAGTCATATGTACGCACATCCCAAAAAATGAGTGCTGGGTGCTGGACCAAGAGGCACGTGCAGCACATATCACAATGAAGAATGAAAAGCGGAAACAATACTCAAAGCCAACAGAAAGGGCCTCAAGTCAAACTCCACATTGAGCCCTTTAGGAGCCAAAGTGTCCGAGGTGTATACCCAGAATGCTTCTCTTTTGAGAACTAGAGTGTTAATATCACTGTTTGACCAGTTCTGTACCTACATATCTGACAGAGGAGACATTATGAGAAGCTTGCGTAAAGTGCACCGCCACTGGACTTCTGGTGTCCTTTGTTGGCTTTGAGTATTGTTTCCGTTTTTCATTCTTCATTGTGATTTGTGTCAATCAATCAATCAATCAATTTTATTTATAAAGCCCAATATCACAAATACAATTTGCCTCACAGGGCTTTACAGCATACGACATCCCTCTGTCCTTTGGACCCTCACAGCGGATAAGGAAAAACTCCCCAAAAAAAAACCCTTTACCGGGGGAAAAAAATGGTAGAAACCTCAGGAAGAGCAACTGAGGAGGGATCCCTCTTCCAGGACGGACAGACGTGCAGTAGATGTCGTACAGAACAGATCAGCATAACAAATTAACAGTAATCTGTATGACACAATACAGTAATCTGTATGACATCCTCGGTAATGACAGTAGCTTACAACAACATTCATGAAAGTAATAATACTGTCGTTATAGTTCTGGCTACTGTGGTACAATATGTTGAAAGTATATATTAGTATCAGGCAGTATACATGTATGATAATATCATATGTCTATAATAGCAGTAGAAGTATGACTAATGATTAATGATGACAGCAGCAGCAGCAGCAGGAGGCATCTGGCAGGACCACGGCAGCAGCACAACCACACACGTCACACTATCCAGGCACCGCTGCAATACGAGTTAACCTGAGAGACAGTGGAGCACAAAGGCTCCGGAGAAGAAGCCGAGTTAGTGACATCCAGAATGGCCGAGTAAACAAGATACAGTAATAGGATACGAGAGAGAGAGGGAGAGAGAGAGAGCGAGAGCGAGAGAGAGAGAGAGAGAAGGTGCCCGGTGCATTAAAGGTGGTCCTCCGGTTGACTAGGCCTAAGTCAGCCTAACTAGGGGCTGGTACAAGGCAAGCCTGAGCCAGCCCTAACTATAAGCTTTATCAAAGAGGAAAGTCTTAAGTCTAGTCTTAAATGTGGAGACGGTGTCTGCCTCCCGGACCGTAACAGGAAGATGATTCCACAGGAGAGGAGCCTGATAGCTGAAGGCTCTGGCTCCTGATCTACTTTTGGAGACTTTAGGGACCACGAGTAACCCTGCGTTCTCAGAGCGCAGAGTTCTGGTGGGATAATATGGCACTATGAGCTCTCTAAGATATGACGGAGCTTGACCATTTAGAGCTTTATAAGTTAACAGTAGGATTTTAAATTCAATTCTGGATTTTACAGGGAGCCAGTGCAGAGAAGCTAAAACAGGAGAAATATGATCTCGTTTCTTAGTTCCTGTTAGTACACGTGCTGCTGCATTCTGAATTAGCTGGAGAGTTTTTAATGATTTACTAGAGCTACCTGATAGTAGAGAGTTACAGTAATCCAGCCTCGAGGTAACAAAAGCGTGGACCAATTTTTCTGCATCTTTTTGGGTCAAGATAGGCCTAATTTTTGCAATATTACGCAGATGAAAAAATGCAGTCCGTGAGGTTTGTTTTAAATGAGAATTGAAAGACAGATCTTGATCAAATGTTACTCCGAGGTTTCTTACGGTAGTGGTAGAGGCCAGAGCAATGCCATCGAGAGAAACTATGTCATCAGATAAAGAGTCTCTGAGTTGTTTGGGGCCAAGAACAATAACTTCAGTTTTGTTTGAATTTAACATCAGGAAATTGGTGCTCATCCAGGTTTTTATGTCTTTAAGACAATTATGAAGTTTAGTTAATTGATCACTTTCTTCTGGCTTCATAGATAAATACAACTGTGTATCATCCGCATAACAATGGAAATTTATAGAGTGATTTCTAATGATGTTACCTAAAGGAAGCATATATAGAATAAATAGGATTGGTCCGAGCACAGAACCTTGCGGAACTCCAAAACAAACTTTAGTACGTAAGGATGATTCATTATGAACGTCAACAAATTGAAAACGATCAGATAAATAAGATTTAAACCAGCTTAGTGCAGAACCTTTTAGGCCAATTAGGTGTTCCAGTCTCTGTAACAGAATTTCATGGTCAACAGTGTCAAACGCTGCACTAAGATCTAATAAAACAAGTACAGAGACGAGTCCTTTGTCTGAAGCAATCAGAAGGTCATTTGTAATTTTAACTAGAGCTGTCTCAGTGCTATGATGCTCTCTAAATCCTGACTGTAATTCCTCAAATAAATTATTATCCTGGAGAAAATCACACAGCTGGTCTGCGACTACTTTCTCAAGGATCTTTGACATAAAGGTAAGATTAGATATTGGTCTATAGTTGGCTAACACCTCTGGATCCAGGGTGGGCTTTTTTAGTAGAGGTTTAATTACAGCTACCTTAAAAGACTGTGGTACATAGCCTGTTAATAAGGATATATTGATCATGTCTAATATATGGGTGTTAACTAAAGGTAAGACCTCCTTGAGTAGCCTAGTTGGGATGGGGTCTAAGAGACACGTTGATGATTTAGATGAAGAAATCACTGCGGTCAATTCTTGAAGAGAAATTGGGGAGAAGGAATCTAAATAAATATTAGGTGTTACAGCTGTGTTTGAGGTTAGATAGGTACTATCTGAGGACAGGTCGTCATGAATTTTGCCTCTAATAGCTAGAATTTTGTCATTAAAGAAGCTCATAAAATCATTACTGCTAAGGGTTAAAGGAATACAAGGCTCAATAGAGCTTTGACTCTCAGTCAGCCTGGCTACAGTGCTGAAAAGAAACCTGGGGTTATTTTTGTTTTCTTCTATTAAAGCTGAGTAATAGTTTGCTCTGGCATTGCGGAGGCCCCTCTTATAAGTTTTGAGACTGTCTGCCCAGATTACACGAGATTCTTCCAGTTTGGTTAATCGCCAATTCCTTTCAAACTTTCGCAATATTTGCTTTAATTTACGGGTTTCAGAGTTATACCAAGGAGCGAACTTTCTTTGTTTTGTTAACTTCTTTTTAAGAGGAGCTACAGAGTTATCAACAAATTGATCAATTCGGGAGAGGTTAAAATCGGTACGGGAAACCTCTGTTACTAAAGGACTTGGGATTGAATTTAACGACGGAGTAATCATTTTCTTAAATTTTGCGACAGCACTATCTGATAAACATCTGGTATAGTAACTGTTGCTAAGTGGCGTGTAGTCGAGTAAAAAGAAATCAAAAGTAATCAAATAATGATCCGATAGCGAGGGATTCTGTGGAAAGACTGTTAGGTTATCAATTTCAATTCCATACGTCAGAACTAGATCGAGGGTATGGTTAAAACAGTGAGTGGGTTCACGTACACCCTGACTGAAGCCAATGGAGTCTAATAATGAGATAAACGCGGTAGCCAGGGAGTCATTATCAACATCGACATGAATGTTAAAGTCGCCTACAATAATAACTTTATATGTGTCAAGGAACCTGTTACCACTGCTAGCTTGTGTTTACATTGTTCCCTCAGTAGCTGGTCTTATGATTCATTTGGTGTATTCTTCCACTGCTGTGTGAGCAGCCCTTTGATATCACATGATGTCATGATGGTCTCTACCTGATGACTCCATTATGTGATATTTAAAGTGTGTTTTTATTTAAAATGTTTTTTTCATTGCATGTTTTTGTACGTATGTAACAAAGAAGAATCAGATGTAAGCAAAAATATGTATATAAATACATACCAATAAATTCTTGGTTCAAAAAAAAAAAAAAGATGTGTGCATATATAATCAGCTGTAAAGACTAAACACTTTTACACCTGTGGCTGATCACATGATTTGTCAGGTGACCCTAGGGGTTGTACATGGAGGTGTGTCTCCACACTCATTTCATGTCTGATGAAGGGCAGGTGCCCGAAACGTTACATGTGGTGATATACCATTAAAGTGATTTGAAGGAGCAGTTCCAGGTGTGTGGACTTCATGTTCATTTTTGTTTGTACTCGTACTCGTCGTCCTCCGCTTATCCGGGTCCGGGTCGCGGGGGCAGCAGCCTCAGCAAAGAAGCCCAGACAGTCCTCTCCCCAGCCACTTTCGTCAGCTCTTCCGAGGGAACCCCGAGGCGTTCCCAGGCCAGCCGGGCGATGTAGTCCCTCCAGCGTGTCCTGGGGCGGCCCCGAGGTCTCCTCCCGGTTGGACATGCCCGAAACACCTTCCAAGGGAGGCGTCCGGGTGGCATCCTTACTAGATGCCCGAACCACCTCAACTGGCTCCTCTCGATGTGGAGGAGCAGCGGCTCTACTCCGAGCTCCCTCCAGATGTCCGAGCTCCTCACCCTATCTCTAAGGCTGAGCCCCGACACCCTGCGGAGGAAACTCATTTCGGCCGCTTGTAGTCACGATCTCGTTCTTTCGGTCACTACCCAGAGCCCGTGACCATAGGTGAGGGTTGGAACGAAGATTGACCGGTAAATTGAAAGCTTTGATTGTTTGATTTTATGAAGAAAAAAAAAACCCAACTCTCCCTCTGATGAGCAAAAACAAAGTTCTGTTCACCTCCGTTACGTTGGAGCAGATTTGATCAGCAAATAGCAACATACATGACAATAACACCAAACAAATAAACCATCCTGTTGTTTTCTCCAAGCTTTAGAAACATTTAAATCAAACAACCGTCCCATTCTGTCATCAGTCGCTCAGCAGGAATCTCAGAACGTGGTAAAATCAAAGCGACTGTTTAATGTTTTAATGAAAGTTGGTAGAAGATGAGAGGACGGCTGACGTCAGGAGTCCCAGGCCCAGTTCAAGAACCACCACACTGCAGTCACACTGTTCCTCCAGCAGCCAGCTGAGACACCAGGAAGACCCTGCCTTCATTAATAAACTGTCAGCTCTCAAATTAACTTCTAAATTCAGGTGCGACGGCGTGGACACGTTCAAATCACCCAGGCACAAAAGGAGCTGAGTGAAAATGGCATTAACCTTAACAGGATCAGCAGTGTATGTAAATATTCATCATGTTATAGGGTAATTGTATGGCTTTTGCCATGTGGTTTGACAGACAGGTGAATGTGCGTGCGTGTGTGTGTGCGTGTGTGTGTGTGTGTGTCTGAGAGAGAGCTCTTTCAGGCTTTTCAGAGTGGGTACAATGGAGGGAGTTGTTGGCATTATTCCAGAGAACCAGTGTGTGAGGAGCCAACACAATGGGCAAGCAGCACAGCAGACTGTCGGGGTGCACGGCCAACACATGCACAGGACGCTATACGGTGCAACCCTGCACACACACACACACACACACACACACACACACACACACATATGCATGGACACGCACAGACGAACCACGATAAAAGCACATGACAAAAAATGTACATAATCTGTCTTTACACATGCAGAATGCTCAGGTTGGTATTGTGTCGGCGAGTCAAGGCTGTGACATGACGTGACATAACAACACTGACATATGACGGATTCCTCAGGGGGATGCTGTCCTGCACAACCACTGCGTCCTTCAGCTGCAGCTGCAGCCACACACACACACACACACACACACACACACACACACACACACACACACACACACACACACATCAGGTGAATACACACAGGCAAGGCTGAAATGTAGTAACAGAAAAACAAAGTTTGAATCTATCTGGGCTAACTCTCATTAAACAAAACAAAGTCAAAATAAAACTTCCACGTAGAAAATAAACTGAGACAAAGCTCTTAATTACTGCTTGTTCTTCTGCTGCAATCCATTTGCATTTAACAAGCAAACAATCGTGCGACAGAAAAAGAAAGACAGAAAACGATTCAACAGGTTTTAAAGTTCCTAAACTGTAAACTGAAGGTGTATTAATTAAATATGCATAATTAAAGGCAATTAAAATTTTCACAGTTTAAACACAAAGAATAGGAAAATTCATGCAATACAGCTGAGACAAAGATAGACTGGTAACCTCTGCTTCTGCCTTAATTAAAAGGAATCCGTAACATGCACACAAAACACCTTTGGAAGTGTCTTAATTGGGAAATGATTAAACTCCTCTTTTCTTCCCTGTTTATTCTTTAACAGACAATTAGCAGCTCATAATCCACAGCGCGGTTATTGTTACCTCTCCTTCTTTTAACACTTATTCTTCCCCGAGTAACAGAACGCTTCAGATGGACTCTATCATGTGTGACACAAGCCCCTGAACACCACGAGGAGAGGGGTTTGGAAATACTGAGCTAAAGAGCTTCTTAGTTTCCTGTTGAGGGTTTTGGACCTCTCTAGAAGCAGAACTTAAAGGGACAGTTCACCTAAACATCGTAAAAACATATTTCTCCTCTCACCTGTAGTGCTGTATATCAGTCTAGATAGCTTTGGTGTGAGTTACAGAGTGTTGGAGATATCAGCTGTGAGGATGTCTGCCTTCTCTCCAGTATAATGGCCCTTCTCAACAGACTTGGTCTGGTTTGGACCATCAGCCCAGCACAGCAGGGATTTGCATTTCCATTACAGCAGGGCTACCTTCCAGAAGGTGTGTCTTTAACTGATGACGTTTAAAAGCAGAGGGTTGATCCACAAGTCTCCTGTTATTTTAGCTGCATGTGTTTTTCCACAGCAGAGCACGCAGAGGAAGTTCACCTGTTGGAGGTGAGCTGTTTGCAGAGGTGCAGTAAGAGCCTGTTGTCTGCAGCTCTTCTCAACATCTCACTGTGGCCGCTTTTAAAAAGGAATTGTGCAAATTTGCAGGAAAACCCAATCAGTGTTTTTTCAGCATTGGCAGTATAAAAACAAATTCGGGGAGTGCAGCAAAATGCCGCCTGCCTACTTTTGTTTATACAGAATGTGCCTTTTTCGGGGCAATGGGGGGCGTGAGCAAGTAACAAAACGTGTAGCTCAGTGTGTGACGTAAACAGTGTCGTGGGAGGGAAGCCGCGGCTGGTCAGGCGGCGATTCTCTCGTAAGTCGGCCCGTCCTTCACCGTCCCCATCATCTGGCAGTTAATGGCCTCTTCGTTTGCGAGGACAAGGAGGGCGCACAATTCCTTGTCTCCCCAGTTGCTCATCTTTACAGTGTCTGTCAGGTTTGTGTTTCCCTCTTGCTACTAGCTGCTCACTTATTCCTGCTATCAGCTGTTTCCTGTTTATCCACCGCCAGTGGGTCGCACATGTGGCGTCATCAACAGCTCCTCCCACAAGTCATCAACAGCTCCTCCCACAAGTCATCAACAGCCCCTCCCATTGTGGAAGGCCGCCTCGGGCTTTTTAAACTAAAAAGGTTCCACCAATATGTCTACCCTACGAGGCGGAAAATTAGGCACCTCGGATCAACTCGCCAATCCGGCTGTGTGTGTCTAAACGCTCGCAGCTTTCTGGCAAAACAGCCCAACATTCGCAAAAAATCTGGCAGTGTAAAAAGGGCTAATGTGGCTGTTTCTGCTTTCACTCTTCCTCTCTGCTGTATTATTAGACTTGTCTTAGACTCACAAGTCAGTCTTTAGACGCTTTGCTTAACTGAAGACTGATGTCTTTCTCCCTGATTTTGTGTTCAGATGGGCGGATACAATTTCAGAGTTTTAAAAAACTCCCTACGTTGCAGAACCAATAGTAAATCCACAGGGCGGTCCTTCGGTGGCTCGCTGAACTCTTGTGCTCATAAGACTGCGTTAAAAGTTTCAAACTCTCCGGTGTGTTAAACACACTTTAGAAAGGAGGGTCCCCAGACTATCAGAAGCCGGAGATCTCTGATTGTCTGGTGGCGAGACTAGACTTGTCTTAATTGAAGAAAAGCAGCTGACCAAGCTCGGCTAATTCGGTGATAAACACATTTCATTTCCTGTAGTTTCTTCACAATAAATGTCCCCCAGTTATTTTGTTATGTAAAAACATTTATTGTGGAGCAGCAAAATAAGGAAATTTTGAGTTTTCCAGCAGCAACTTCAAACAACTTCTGATATGGCTGATAGCGAACACGAAACAGTAAAATAAAGCAGATATCTAAAGTAAAAACAGGACGCAGAAGGTCCATCTCTCAACATCAATGTCTCTTTACAGAAATCATGACCTGGTTACTCAAGATAATCCACAGACCTTGTTGTGAGCAGTTTCATGTAGGAACTATTTTCTTTCTACCGAACTACACCCACCAAACGGATCGCTACGCAGAAAGAATATGGATTATTGATTACTGTCTATATAATGTATAAGCATTTTACTGTTGTATTTAACATTTGAGTGGGTTTATTATATGTGCTGTATGTAAGATAATATTTTGTAAAGTAACCAGCTGTCAATAAAGTAAAAAGTACAATATTTTCCTAGAAAGGTCAGGGCTAAGCTGATGTCCTCAGATTCTAAAAACACCCCTGGTTGACCTGCACAAACTAAATTTCCTTCACCTCCAAGGCGCTGGGGTAAAAAGCAGAAGCCCCAGAAACAAATATTTCAAAATGTGGGCCTGTATTTTTTATAGTTTCCTTTCGCTTCAAAGAGGAGCCAGCTGAGATCTTATGACTCGCTACAAAGGGTCCCACTTTGTGCTGGAATGGGGAAACAGGTACCTACTGAAGGCAACATAAACAAATGAACCTAAATCTGACTGTTGATGTGGAGTCACCGAGTCAAACAGCTGTGTCACACCTCATACAGTCACTACAGACGACTGTTAACAGCTCCAGGCACCTACAGTCGAACCGGACTACAGTGATTTCAGAAAACAATTAATCTAAGACACACCTCGCAGGCAGCTGTGACGAGTGTCTCGCCTTTTGTGTATGAGTGTTTCTGCGTGTTCAGCTGTGTGTGTGTGTGTGTGTGTATGTGTGTGTGTGTGAGTGTAACCTGACAGCCTGCCACACAATAGGGGTCCAAGTGAGTGTGAACTCTATTCGCTTCCACAGCTGCCATTAACAGACGGAATGAACAGCCTCTTGCTAATAAAGTGAATAAATAAATAACGCTTAAGAGGCCATGTTTACCTCCTCAGTCTCTGTCGATTAGTGCTACTTAAAAAAAAAATAAATAAAAAAAAGCAGGAAGAGCTTTGGGTGGATTAACTCCTGTCGGCACAGTTTACATTTACCTCTGTAATTACAGTCACTCTGGTGGATTGTTGTCAGATTATGGTCAGCTCAGTGTTAAAGGCCGAGGCTGGTGATATTCTGTATATTTGTTCTTGTCAACAATTAAAAGACCAAAACCAACAATGTGTCCGCTTTAAACAAACCCTGGTCCGCTTCAACAGATAGTTCGGCTCGTTTGGAGTCCTGTGAACTCTCATTCCAACTCTGGTGCGGACCAAACCAGCGAACCCTGGTCCGCTTGAAAACTGGGGGTCTCTGTTCACTTGCAAGTGAATCCTGGTGCAGTTCGCTTTCAGTGGAAAATGCAAATGAACTATCCAGCGTACCAAAGAGAGGAAGTGACGTAGAGTGCAGTGCATTTTGGGTAGAAAAAAACAAAGCAAAAGGTGTTTCTCAATGCCAAGTACAGACGGAGTTCGGACTTGCGCACATGGGGGTTCGGACTTGGCAAGTTTGACTCGGGAGTACAAACTCCCAAGGATGGCTGCCATTGCCGCTGGTCTGTGAGAAGTCCGCACAAGTCACCTCCCGATGCATCCCCGATGGAACGGGCAGAGTAAGTTCACATCCGGGCATTTGGACTGTACTTGGTTGGATGCAGACTTTGAATTGGAACAGTACTTGGGCTGCGACTGATGGCGTTTCACAAGTCCACAAGAACACAAGTACAGGCAAGAACGCAGATTGAGAAAAGCCGAAAGCCAACAGCACGAACTGGGAGAAGCAGAGGTAAAAAAAAAAAAAGGAGACGTTGGAAAATGTCTCGTGGGCAGATGTGGAGTAGTGAGGAGGTGCAGGCACTTATTGATGTATGGTCAGAGGACTGTATATCGCAGTTGCTAGTTGCTACACACAATGGATTTCACAATTGGAGCCGGGTTTGCTTCCTCCTCATGTTTTCTTTCTTCCTGGTCAGTGGTTGTTTCGGACAATACTGCGCCCAAACGAGCGGCAGTTGTAACTGCGTGACGAAGTCCAGGCAGTTTGGTGCGCTTCAAAAAGTGCAGTGTGAAAGTGAACCGAACCAAAAGGTGTGAATTTTTCCGGCATTCCCTGCCCAATCCAACCGAGTCCCCCAGGGTGTGAATGCGCCCTTAGTCCACCTCTCAGTACTTTCTGACTTCCTGTCTGTGGCCCATTCATTCCCAAAGAAGGTTAGGCATTAGGTCTCTTCAGGCAAAGATCAGGTTAATAAACAACTTTTAGGTTAGATTTGCTGGCAAACCAATGCAAACTAACAAGAATGCGTTCAGGGCACACAATACTCTTTCCCGTCTTCTACCAACATGGAACTGGTTCTGTTCTGGTTCCTGCGCCTACTTTTGAACCGCTCAGAGCATTTCAACCAAAAGTACATTGGTTCAGAAGCTGAAAAGTTGGTTCTCAACTAGCACCAAAAATTAGCAGTTTTTCCTTGACCTAAGGCAAACTGTGACGACATCAGTGGACGAACAACAAATATCAGTAGTAACAGAATAAAAGTTTGAAGCTACTACTGTCTACTTCCATTCTGCATTGTGCGACACCCTCCATTGATGACACATCCTTAATTATAATGGTAGAAACGTAGGCTGGCTCCCTGCTGTAGCTAGCACCAAGACTCCAAGAATCCTGAACTTAACTGGTTCAAGAACCAGAGCTGACATAATGGAGAGGGGTCTGTGTGTGACGCAGGATGTAAGACAAATCAAACTCTGGCTCAAACAGGACCATTCACATTTTTGTGTCGGCCACAGTAACTTTCCAACATGCTTGGTACTAAATCCTTCACACTGGACCTTTAAGTGTTTGTCAGCCGACGCAGGTGATTCTAAGACGACGGGGCAGGTGCTGGTGTGGAGTGGACGGAGGAGGTGTGGAATGAAGGGATGAAGAGGATCCATCTGAGCTCAACTCATACCAGACTGCAGTTGTTTCAGTTTGGCTCAGTTATTCCAATGCTATCTGTGACAGATGTAACTTCACAAAAGTTGCTCTCCGTCATACTTTCTGGTTTTCTCCTAAGATTGTTCCTTTTCGGCAGATGTCTTCTCTTGGTATTGTAATAGTTACGACATTCAGACTGAACTTGACCCGTTCATTGCTCTGCTTGGTCGTTCTGACGCTTCTCCTGCTCTGCCACATTCTGCACAGACATCCCTGATGGTTGGCATGTCAGTAGCAAAGAGGATTGTTCTTAAGGGATGGAAGGTTACCAGCGCTCCCTGTTTCTCTATATGTGACACACTGATGTTTGTATGATAAATCTGAGAGTATTTGCTGCCCAATAGTGAGCCACCTTACCATCTAATAGCTGAAGTCCCTGCTAAGAGTCACCAAGTCTTCTTATTCTTGGCCATTTTTCCTTTCTGTTTAATGGGCTAAACTCAGTGCTTATTTCACTCAAGTCTGTTTTTTAGTTTAGCTTACTATAGAGGCAGTTGTGCAAGTGAGTATTTAAAAGGTATACTATGTAGAAATGTCCTAAAAAAACAAACAAAACAAAACCAGTCTATAGACTCTAGAATCTGTGTCAGAGCAACATCTGTGTTGATTTGATTCATCACAGGTTATGATGGTATTTATGTTACACAACAGTTTCTATACATGAATAGTTTAAAGTCGTGGGCTGCCAAGGTTACATTTATGTTTACTTTACTTATGTGAGAAGTATAATAACGGGTACTATGTGAGGATATATAGAAACAGAACATTGAGTCGGTAGCTGACAGTACGAGATGTAATTTTTTTCTTAGCCTGCTGTTTTGTTTCCTCTTTTATGTTCTCAATAAACCTCGTTCAGTTTTTTCCCTGCCTCGTGTGAGAACAGAAAAAGGAACGGAAACACGAGTCAAACTGAGACACCTCACAAACTAAGTGGCTCAGGAACTGTGGTTGGCTTTAAGTTTTATTTCCACTGGCGAGCGTGTTCGTGAACAATAACGTGTTAGAAATCTTTTCTCAGCATCTCACGTTTAACGTACAAGTCTGCAAATTCCTCGTAATTTTGTAGTTAGTTTCGTGGACAGAAGTACGTCATGTGCTAATGACATTAATTACAGGTGAAACAGACAAAGCTATCTGTTATGCTGGTTTGATTTGTAATGTTAGTTGCTCCAGTGATTTTTCCCCTCAAAGACCTGCACCATTTAAATACAACCTGCGGAAAATATAATTGAACATCGCTCTGAATAAATGAAAAGGTGAAAAAATTCAAGTAATTAAAACATTTTGGGGACTTTCTTTGTGGAGATTCTGACTCATGACCTCAGTATTTATAAAATGCTGGCTATGGCCCTCTTTCAAAAGGGTACATTTTGAAAATTAAACAGCAACATTTGTGTCCCTGTTGCTCTGAATAATCCACCGAACATGCTGAAAACACTTTTAAAAAAGCCACTGTTTCGTCTGTACCAAGTTGTTCAGGTTTAAACTGTGAACTGTGAGGTCTGTGGATGATCCAGACACACGCAGACATTGTGTCTGGAAACAATTGTTGCTGGTGAGTTCTTCACAAATCATTCATCGGTAATGACGAACAAAAATGTGAATTCACCTCCATTGTGTCGTGCTGGCAGCAGAAACCTCAGAGATGATAATTCAAAACCTCAGAAGATAAAACAGGCTTCTTATAGCTTAAGGCAAATTTGATTTAAGACAATTTAATTTCGCTCAGAATTAAATTTAAGACTAATTATACAGTAACCAAAATTAAAGGGAAAAAAACATGAACTGACATCGATTACTAAGAGAAAAGGAGAATTTTGCTCAAATGTTTATTGAGACATAAAACATGAATTTTCTGTCTCCTGGTGGTTAGGCTGTAGGTTTCATTTCATTTCAATGGGGCAGAAAATGTTGAGCATCACATCCTTAACTTCCTGCTTTCTGATGAATTTTTATGCACCAATTTCTCTTTTCTGCATCAGTTAACGGTGGTAAAGTCTTAAATTTGGTGAATATAATAGTCCTCTGTGTGTCTCATATTCTTATTGTGGGAGACAAATGCACATGTCTCCTGCGTCCCCTGTAAATCCAGATCATGTGTAGCGGAGACAAGCGTAGAATAGAACCGGCATTTGTTGAGTTCTCTTGGTGATTTTGTGTCTCTCACTTCACACGTGGGACTGAACTGCCTCGAGTCCTAAAAAACTTTTGCACAAAACACACCGAGCCTCACATGCATTGACTTGTACCAATTTCAGCCATGCACTAAAATCTTGGTTAAATAGCCGATTGTGATTGAATCTGCACTTCCTCATGATGCCAGGGGACAGTGACAGCCAGCAAGGAGACAGTGGATCTTCTGCTCTGAGCATCCTGACCAAACCAAAATATGAGGGTTGTTGGTTCCACTCTGCTGATCTGCACGACGTTAATGTGAGCAGCATTCATAAAATTTATTTAAAAAATAGATGCTGCCAATTATTTTAAGATTTTATGATGCAATGACAAAAAACAGATTCACATACTTCTCATGTCTTCACATTTTTAAGACCTTTAAAAGATTCTTTAAAAGATGTTTTATTACAAGTTAAGGCCTTATTTTTAGATGAATGAATTCAATGCCAGAAAAATGATTCCTCAAATCCTAAAGATTGATTTAAGACATTTTAACACCAATTAAAGGAACAGTGTGTACGGTTTAGGAGGATTTAGTGGCAACTAGTGGTGAGGACTGCAAATTGCAACCAGCTAAAACTTCCCCAGGTTCAGTGTATCCTCATAGAAGGGTTTATATGATATCCTACAAAAATGCACACACAACAGTTTGTATGATATCCTGTGAATTAGTCTCGCCTGCAGACAATCAGAGATCTCCCTCTTCTGATAGTCTGGGGACCCTCCTTTCTAAAGTGTGTTTAACACACCGGAGAAAACGGCTGGCAACAAAGCAACGCCTCTTGCATTTTTGAAAAGGACACACCCTCCCGGAAATGTGCGCTTCCCCTTTTCTCGTCCGCAAGGAAACAAACACACAGAGAGCTTGAAAATGGATGCCGAGAAATTTAACTCTGTTCTATCAAACGTGTGCTCAGTCCACAAGATTGTGGAAATGAAGGACTTACAGCACAGTTGGACTATGTTTAAGAGCACAAGAGCACAAAATCACAAAACCAGGGAGAAAGACATCAGTCTTTAGTTAAGCAAAGCGTCTAAAGACTGACTTGTGAGTCTACCTGTGAATTAGCACCCCACAAATGACGTTACATTCTTGATGTACAGTTACGTAATTAATGTAAAGTTACAGAGGTTGGGTTTAGGCAAGTAAAGTTACTCTGGTTAGGGGAACAAAATTGGTGAGGATGTACCTTTAAATGTCTCAGAGGGCACTCAAAGTGCACGCTGTTACCAACACGCGTCACCAGGAGAAGGTCCACGTTTGTGTGACCCATCCACCACCCCAACCTGCATCCTTCCTTGTTTACTGCCGTCAGTGCAGTGGTCACATGATCGCAGCCTTTCAAACACTTGGGTGCCTTAGTCTTTATAGGAAAATGTACAAACAGTTTATAAGAGCAGGCTGCCTGGTTAGTATTCTTTGTTCAGGAGGTTTTTACTGGGAGCTGAATTATCTGCAGAGGTCTCTTCCTCTCCAAAACAAATGGACCAGGTGATATAAACCTGTAAAAACACTGAATAAAACAGTTTCACGTTAAAAAAAAATCTGTGTTTTTCCAACATTCTCGCTGCAGAGCGGCTGCTAAAACACAAAAATGCAAATGTCCCTATCTAGAGCCAGAGTTTGGTTTGTCTGTTCTGGGCCGCTGTAGAAACATGGCGGTGCAACATGGTGATCTCCATAAATGAGGACCCGCTCCCTGTGTAGATATAATTGCTCATTCTAAGGTAATGAAAATGAAATGATTCTTATTTTTAGGTGATTATACACTACAGAAAACATATTATATTCCATTTCTGCCAATCTTAATCCTACACACTGGACCTTTAAGGCCTTATTTTTAGATTAAAGAATTCAGTACCTTTTAAGACTTTGTCAGGATCTGCAGGACTCCAGATAAAACCCAAAATATCTGCATGGCTTGATACCAAAAACAGAAAAGTGGGGAAATCTGTGTTCTGTAATTTGGGTGAAGCGACCTGCGAGAGATGTCGGCTCCATTACTGCTTTTGGGAGGAAATAACAAACAGTAAATAAAGTGATGTTTATGGTGTTGGAGGTGCTGATCCAGCTCCAAGAGGAAGAATGATGGAAGAGGAGGATCAGCGTGAAAGTGTTTAGCTGGTGGTTGAAAGACTATAGTGCGTAGCAGAGAGTATAGAGAGTGAATGGAGATAGAGACAGAGGATGGAGGGAGGTGGAGGGGGTGCTGCTGGCGGTGGTGGTGGGGGTGCAACAAGATGGAGAGAGACTGCCTGCACATACTGTCAAGGCAGTTAATATAAGGTGTGGAGATAAGGCCCCACAGACAAACATTGACCAAATCAGGCATTTCAGCAGCGCAGCCCGAACTGTCAGTCAGCCTGAGAGACAGACCAACAATCAGCACTTTACCTCTGATAAGGGCTCTACTGGGCGCGTGCAGGAAATAGCCAATCTGCAGCCAGCCTGGCAAGGAGGGTGATGGCGGGGAGCGGAGGGCGGTGTGATGATGGAGAGTGAAGGGGTTAGAGGAGGGGAGTGAATGTAGAGAGACAACAAGTGAGGGAAAGTGGCCTATAAATTTAGAGAGAAATGTGGACCAAGAGTTCACAGGAAAGGATAATACCCGAGAGAAAGAGGACGGACGGAGGGAAGGGAAAGAAAACAGGATGATATTCCTCCACACCCCAGCCTGAGTGCTCTCACAGAGAAAGAGATTCAGGAGGGAATATAAGTGATGGGGGTAAAAAAAAATTAAAAAAAAAAACAGAAAGAGAGAGGTGTGATATCGGCTCCTAAAATAGTGTCTCTCCCCAGTTTTTTGTCACCTGGGAACAGCTTGCACAGAGAGAGTGTGAGAACTTGGTTTAGACCAACACCTTACATTAATGATTTGCCAACAGCTTTGACTAGCTCATTATTCAATGTGCCGTGCGCCTTGCCTCGCACACAATAGCATCATTTCATCGTCTCTATTGATTAATGGTGCATACAGTGTGCACACGCGCGCGCAAATTCGTGTGAGTGTGTGTGGTGCGCCTGAGTGAAGGATAACACTCCCTATTTAATGGAGGAGTCTGCACTAGCCATGAAATTCCCTCATAACAAAATAAACACATCCAAAATGCTGGAGTGGATGCCTATGGAAATCTGAGGTATAGACGAGGGCCACGCCGGAAGCTTGGATCCACACTGGCCCCTGTAGGTCCCGTCGTGTACTGCAGTCTGGGAGCAAGTTTGTGGAAATAAATTCCCAGCCGTTTACCTTTGTCAAACACATTTAGCTTCCTCCAAGCAAAACAGGGGAGAGCACCAACAGCTGGCGAGTATTTATTTTCGGAAGTGGAGTCAGAGGGGTGTCTGGGCTTCCTTGATCATGAACCAAACTGCCATTACCATGACCACTGATAACAGTAGGAATCGTAAACAAGCTAATCACCGAGGGCCCTATTTGTATTCTCATTTGTGTTTGCATGCACTGCTGTGCAGGGGGAGGGCGCAGGGAAGCGGGAGAACAGGCGAGGGGCGGCGGCAGGAGGCGCGGATGGAGGGTGTGGTGCGAGCGAAAGGGTTAAGTTCCCTCCCTGGTTGCATGCTGCTTTCTCTTGCTCTGTCAAGCCCCATTAAACCTGCTACACCACAGCAATAAGGTGCCATCAATTACAGGCACGCTGCCATCAATGCAGAGCGCAGAGGAGAGGAGAGGAGAGGCAGGAGCACATAAACAGGACAAACGGCCACATAAAAGACCTGCAGCTACATAAAGCCCTGCAGCCTGCCTCATAGACAGCTAAACACACAGCAGCTCCCCGCTCTGGCTCTCTGTGCATCGCCTGTGAGCTATAGCATCAGTCTGTTTGTGAATGAGAGGACGCTTTGTCTCTAATACACACAAAATGCATTCATTTTTAGATTCACTTTCATTCATGATAGCAGACAGAAAAAAGATTTGGGCACAACTGGGTGACAACAGGAAGTGCAGTGTGCTTCTACTGCCCCCATGTGACGGCGGTGAAACACCTCAGAACAATACGAGCATGAGCATCAGATTCCAGGCTTTAAAAATACTAAAAATCTATCCAGCCTTTATAGTCAGACCCAACTCCATCTCACAATCAGAGGAGAAAAAAATCAATTAGCCCATCACAGCTAGAGCATGATCAATAGCCGTGAGCATTCTTGAAAGTGATGCTTACAAATCTGTTTCATCTCCATGGCAGAGTAACCTGCATTCCTCAAGGCTCTGACTGAATTATCAAGCATTCAGCGAGAGAAGGACGGAGCAGCTGTACTCATTCAGCGCCAGGCGATGAAGAAAGACAGACCACCACTACGCTGAGAAGATCTGTGCAGGTAATTGTTTGCAACCAGCAAAGAGAGAAAGAATCTTTCTTTGCCTTTTGCTGTCGTGGTGTCTTTAAGATTACCGAGTGGAGCAGCTTGACCAAGGTTCTCAATGCAAGTCGGAAAATAACTGAAAATTAAGCTCTTGGCTGTTTAGAAAAAGGAAAGTCTGACATTAGAAATATTGGAACGTCTTGTGTCCTGTGACAAAAAATGTTCATGTTCATAAATCGAGGATTTTTCCAAGGGACTGTTCATCCCAAGATCAGAAAAATATTTTTCCTCTTACCTAGAGTTTTATTTATCAGACTAGATTGTTTCGGTGTGAGTTGCCAGGTGTCCAAGATATCGGCTGTAGAGATGTCTGCGTGCTCAAAGCGCCAAAAATACATTTGAAAAATTCAACATCAACGTCTCTCTGGAACTCAAGACAGGCATTGTTAGGAGCAACCGAACCACCTGCCGACTGTATCACTGCGCAGAAGGAAGCGCGCATCTACTGCTAACTCATCTAGCATCTCTGAGCTAGCTAAAGATACAGCTTAACTGTGGAGAACACCATTAATGTTTATATCTCGACGAGCCTCTTGTCCATGGGTAGATGTGCACATTTGTAGGTTTGATTTTGGGGTGAACTGTCCCTTTAACGTTGGATCGCTGCATCCCTAACAAAAACAAATCACCAAAAAGGATCAAATCTTGCAGGTATGTTATCGGATTTATTAAACATGAATCATTATATGAAAAGTTGCACATTGAACACAGGCATTTTAACATTCTTAGTAGAAAACCAAATTTTTTTTTTCTGTCGTTCTCGTTAAAGTCACACAGCAACAAAAGGCTCTCCTCACTTACAGTAACATCTGCCAGACGAGAATGACGAGATGCTTTGGACTTTCTTACGTCATGTTAGAACTTTAAAGGATTGGTTTACTAAGATTACAAAAAACATCTGTGGTATCTATCTAGTCATGCTGGTGGCTTTTATTATATTCTCCAAGGTTTTAAAGTCTCTGGTTTCATCACAGACCTCACTGTGAACAGTTTTTATTGGAACTGTATGTTGAACCAAAGAAATAGTCCCTACGAAGACTGCTCACAGTGACGTCTGTGGATTATTCAGAGTCTCCCATGACGCCTGAGGTGAAAGGCAACTAGGGTACTTTAACACCACAATTTGCGTAAAAATCCTTCTTGCTTTCAGAGTGGCATCTCAGTCAAATGTTAACACACAGATATGATTCACATATTTTTAGATTCAGTGTGACTTTGACTCTCTGAGGATGTGATTAACTATGAGATGTCTCCCGGATAAATGTCCACAAATCTACTTTGAAGTCAAAGAAAGATGCTCCTTATAACTCCCCACAACCAAGGCAAATAACGCCAAAGTTTCAATGTATTTGTTGTATCTTTTTGTGTCTTTGTAATTTAGGTGAACTAACCCTTTAAAACATGTCACACAGTAAAACATACAGGTACCTTAAATATAAAGAAAGCTACATATTTACAGGTGGTGTCATATTGACCTGACGTCTCATGTGGAGTTAATCTGTGAGGACGAACTACTGCTGCCGGAGCTCTTGGTCTTCTGCCCTCTGGTGGCGCTGGGCTGCCGCTGCACTCGCTGGCTGGAGGCCTCCCTGCTCTTCTCGCTGTGGCTCGCTCCAGCTTTACTGCGCACTGCTGACACAAAGCGAGAACACAAAGCAAGTTGAAGGAGCGGACGGATGTTAAGTTACTGTGAGTGCTGGTTTGAACGCTTCAAACAACATGAAAATGGAAATGGGCGATGACATGCAGTTCACACAGAGAAAAGGAAATGGTTCTGGTTTCTTACCTTCTTTTAAATACAGCTTATAAAACTGCACATTAACTAAAGCAGAGACCATGAAATGACCAGAGAGAACTTTAGGCAGCTATGAACTGAAATAATTCAGTGTGCCTCAAGAGACTTTAGGCGAGTCTATGAAAGTCCTGCTTCCCCTGAAGATCAAACTGTCTGAATTCAGTTTTCCACCATCATCAGCAAACGTGGCGAAGAGGAACCATAACACTGACGCACATGAAATTATTTTTGGAATTTGTGAATCAATTCGAAATCATAGAAATTAAAACGTAAATTCTGATGTGTATTCATTTTTAGGGTCAGTTCAATGTTCCCTCAACATCATCAGTCAGCCCTTCAATAACTGGGTTCGGGTTAAAATCTGTCTCTAACTATTTGAGATATTGCACTGACATATTGATGAAAGACAGACAGACAAACAAGCAAACAAACAAACAGGCAGGAGGGAAAACATAACCTCAAAGGTGAAGGTATTTGGGAACTTAGGGACTGAGAGAATATAGGAATGAGAGAACATAGGTGTTGAGGGAACACAGGGCTGAGTAACATGGGAACATAGGGACTGATGGAACATATGGACTAAGGGAACAGATGGGTTGAAGAAACATGGGACTGAGAGAACGGGGATTGAGGGAACATAGGGCTGTAAGAACATAGGGGTTGAGGGAACATAGGCCTCAGGGAACATATGGATGGCAGAAAACAAGGCTGAGGGAACCTAGGGGTTGAGGTAACATCGGGATGAGAGAACACAAGGATTGTAAGAAACATATGGCTGTGGGAACATGGTGGTTGATGGGACATAAGGACTGAGGGAACTTAGGGGTTGAGGAAATATAAGATTAAGGGAACATGGGGTTGAGGGAATACAGCAATTAAGAGAACCTAAAGCTCAGAGAATATAGGGGGTTGAGGGAACACCAGGTGGAGGGAACATTGGGTGTGATGGAGCATAGGGCTATGGGAAAACAGGGCTGAGGGAACCTAGGGGTTGAGGGAACATAGGGCTGAGAGAACATGGGGTTGATGGAACACAGGGCTAAGAAAATGAGGATTGAGGGAACATAAGGCATGAAGAACATAAGGGTTGAGGGAACATAAGGCTGACAGAAGATAGGGTTTACGGGAACATAGGACTGAAGGAACCTAGAGGTTGTGGGAACGTAGGGATTGAAGGAAAATATGGCTGTGGGAACATGGGGGCTAAGGAAACATGAGGATTAAGGTAACATACAGTTGAGAGAATATAGGGGTTGAGGGAACATAGGGGTAAGGAAACAGGGATTGAGGAAACATAGGGCTGTAAGAACATAGGGTTTGAGGCAACATAAGGCTGACAGAACATAGGGCTGAGGGAACAAAGGGTTGAGATAAATTATGACTGTGGTAACATGGGGGTTGAGGGAACATAGGGCTGAAAGAATAAAGACACACTCCTTTTTCTTTTTACTCCCTATTTGTGAAGGATACTGTTTCAAACGGAAATTAATAACATTGTGCATTGAGTATGTCCACTTGAGACAAAGAAAGAAAGAAAAATTCAAATTTAATACAAAGAGGACATGTTCTATATTTTCCTAGTCCACACACACACATGCATGTGCACACACACACATGCATACACACATCATTTCCACTCAGCATCATTATGAAGCATGTAGTTGAGGCACAGTCCTGCTCCACACAGTGAAGTTAACATACACAACAGTTATATTAAAGAAAGGCAGGCAGGCGGGCAGATGGAGGTGGAGGACAAAGTGCAGCAGAGGGGACCTTGAGAGTGAGGAGAGCTAGCGTCTTGGGGGCCGTAGACCACAATCTTAGTGTTGACCCTTGTGGCTCTGGGGCCAGAAGCTGAGGGGGGAGCTGCAGGAGGCTTAGGGCTCTTTCCAGAGACCAAAGAGTCCTCTTCTTCAGTCAACAACAAAAAACAGAATTCAAGAAGGATAGAACAGAAATTAGAAAGCAGGGAGACATGCGCACAGTGAAGATCAGCTTGTGTTATGAGTGTCTACTGAACATCCTGGGTGTTCATGTAGTTAGTGAGGGGATTAGGTGGTGCAGAGTGCAGGACAAAAACATCTACTACAGTGAGTGCAGCTACTTAAGTGAAGGTGTATGAATATTTCACATGACTGAAGAGGGAAGTGAAAAGCAAAGAGCACAAGAAGAATAAAGAGAGCGAACTGAAAGGTAGAAAAACATTTGAAACATTCTTAAAGTTGTGTCCTCCTCTACACTTTGATATGAAAAGCTTTGAGCCGGTGCTTTGAAGACCTCGAGCTCTTGTACTCAGTAGAAAGGGACACACACACACACACACACCCTCCAGCACAAGATGTAGTGGTGTCAATAAGCCAAGTGTTTCCATTTACCACTGTTTTTTTTCCCTGCTCATAGCTTCTATCTAAAAGTTTTGAGACGACCAAGATCAGTTATTTGATGGGGTGCTCGACAGGTGATTTGCAGCTGTACATGACAACTGCAAGACCAGCAATATTTTTCACGTCTGACACTTTCTCCTACCACTGCAGAAACAGCACAGGTGTAACTAATAAAGCCCAGTTCAGACCAAAGATTCACGCTGAGACAAATTGAAGCAAGCAACTACTTGCAACGCTCTGTTCTGCAACGTTCTAAAAACCTGCTGGTTCCCACCGATGTAACTAGATGAGACGGTGTATCATCTCTAGTCAACAACTCTCTGTACTTCTGTTCTGATCTGCAGATTTTCAGGTTAATTTTGTGGCTGAATATAATTTGTAGCTTCTTAAAATCTGAATGAGGATAGTGATAGTGAGATACTGGCTACAGTGATGAAACAAAGCCAGCATCAGATGGACTGTGTTCATAATCAATATGCCACAATAATATAAATAACCAGCGCCAATTCATCAGTCAGTGAGAATGTGTGTGTGTGGGCGGGGCATAAGCACATACAGCCAGCAGCAGCAGCAGCCGTGGACAGAAACAGAGGGCTCTGCAGGGATGAAACACCTGCTGCAGCAAGTGAACCCACCATCTGAGGTCATTTTGACTTGACCAGCAGACTTCACTACAAGCTGGATGTTGAAACAGGTGACGTCCTTTACGTTCTAAAACCAGCCGCTGGCCATTTGACCAGCTGAGTTGCAGGTGACGCCATCAGCCGGCTTGAGTCAAGCTCAGAGCAGCAACTTTTCTCTACAATGTTCTAAAATGGTTTTGTCTTAATGTGAACCTTTGGTCTGAACTGGGCTTAACATGAACGATGGCTCCATTCCATTCAAGTGTACAGGTGAGCAAACAGGAACTGAAAAGCCTGAATGGAACGCAGCCATTATTAACGTTATTATTAAACCTGTGCAGCAAAGTCAAAATGAGAGAGCTCATATTACTTGAGTACTACACCTGTAGCCTCCATACTAATTACAGAGGGGAAACTATCATTTCAATGCTAAGTTTAGAGGTTTTTTTTTATAAACTAATGATTTTATATCATCTAGTTTAGGACCATTAGCACCCCTACTGTCTGCGTCCATGTTATGCGCAAAAATAATGATAAATAAATAAATATATTTTATATTCAAGGTCATGGAATATGACTTTATAAGCTGTGATGAAAAAGACCTGTTGTGTGCAGGTATACCAAGTCTAATGACACCTCACCTTGCTAATCTTTAAATCATCCAGTAATGACAAATTGTGCTTCAATTGTTAAGAAGGTGAAAAATATTTTGACATGTCACAGTGGAACAAATGATGAAATGAATGCTGCAGTGCAGCTGCTTCTGTTTAAAGGTCCCAGTGTTCTGCATACTGGCTCACTATGACACTATCATGACTTACTGAAGACCACCTGAAGAGAACGTTACTGATTTTAATGTTCTGATCTTTTCCTGTTAGATTTAGTTTGCTGTGAAAAAGGCCCATTAGACGTCTGCACCCAGCTGTCAGGCACGCACACATCTCCCTCATGTTTATGTTACTCTTCCTGCACCTGTTAGAGCAGGGGTTGCCTACACCTGACACTATTTATGAGTACATGGACTATGATGACTGTGACATCATGTAATTGTCACTGTCCAGGCTGCACACACTGACCTCTGGGCTCTGTTGGTGCTGTGGTGATGCTGGTGGTGTGTGAGGCAGCTGAAGTCTCCCCACCGCCGCCGCCGCAGCTGTCAGCTACCCTCTGACCTGCACACATGGCCTTCAGAGTCTGGAACACAGCCTGAGGAGCCACGTTCATCTTCAACAGGTCCACTATGATCCTGAGCGGGGGGACAAGAGGAGGAAGTGAGAGCAGGGCTCCTTCCTGTTCAGCACTACAGTCACGTCTCTGCTGGTTATATGGGACTCACTTGAAGACCTCCTGGTCCACAGTGATGCCTGCAGCCTGGGTCAGCTCGAACAGCTCTGTCTCTTCAGCACTCAGGACCTTCTTCTTCTTGATGGCATATTTCTGCACGTTACTGGTGACCACCAGAGCAGGGGAGTCTGGGGCGGAGGGGACCGTCTGCTGCGGCTGCTGAGACATCAGTGAGGGGTACCTGACGGGACGTGGATGTGGAGGATGAGTGTGAATAGATAAGGTACATTTAAATAATAAACCTCGATCTATAGGGCTGTGATGTTAACGTTGAGCTAGCCGCCTAAAAGGAAAACATGGAGGAAGGAACTTGTTTCGACTTCCTCTCTAAAAATAAACAAATACACAACAAACAGACCTGAAACTTATTATAATAATTATCATAATTATTACCGAACAACTCTTCATTAAAATGACAAACACCTACCGTTAAATTAGCGGTGATATTATCAGTTAGCAGGTACCGTTAGCAACAACAGTCCCACTTGCTAGAGCCAGGCGAGGCGCGCCAAATATACGTCATAACAACAAGACGAACCGTGTTGCCTTATGGGACTGGTAGTCAGTAGCCATTTATTTGTTAAAACATCAACATCTACAGAGCCTACACTTTACTGTGTGATGATAATAATAATAATGACAATTATAAATAATAACTCATTTTACAAATAATAATAAATAAATAAAATAGCAATAATAAATAATTAATAATAATAAATACTGCTAATATTTGATTATTATTATTATTATTATCATTGAGGGGGGTTATGTGTTATTTCTTTCATATAATGGAGTAACCACAAGTGCTCTACCCATTACTGAAATGTTGGTACAGTGAGTTTGAACCAGTTCACAGTCAATCTGTAAATATACACAGATTAATTTACACACTGGTTAAATAACAAACATATAATCAATCTCACTGTTTTAATCTGAATCTAAGCAGGCAGTGTGTACATATGCATATACTAAAATGCCCATTCAATCTTTATTCCAGCACTCTGTGTATACCTTCGCATTATTTGTATCCCTGTTTGGCTGAAAATCACATATTGGCCTGGGCCTATTAAGAAAGTGTGTTTTAAAACAGGTACTTCTTTATCAGAAGCTTCATCTAACATTAGCATATTTTGTAACTCTGATATATCACAATGTTTATTATAGCTATGGATTTTATTCAGCTAAACGATTTAGTGTTGCTTACAAACTATTACTCTCACAAATGTGGATATGGCAGCCATCAGTGGAATCACTGTAAACTGGTTAAACGCACTGCACCAACATTCCAGGCATGAGTAGAGCACTTGTTATTCTATAATATGGAAGAAATAACACATAACTAAAGACTCCAGAGGAAGAAACTCTTGAGAAGTTACAGCCCTGTTTTGCTAGTTTTGATATGAAGATTTTTTTCCCTTTCTCCTCTCTCTCTCTTTTATTTTCTTTATTTTTGTGTTTATGTTGGACAGCGTACATTATATTGTTTGACTATTGGTATGTTGGTCATAATTGAACTGTGCACATTGCAGAATCAGAATCAGAAATACTTTATTGATCCCTGAGGGGACATTGTGATTTGTTACAGCTGCTCTGATGTAAAGAATAGAGAATTATAATAAGTAAGAATAAGAGTATGAAGGCGATGTATATAGATATAAAGTAATCAAATAAAATTAAATAGAATTAAATCAGAATGTGCATTATGCTACAATGTTTAACACTAGTACTTAAGTTATTAACGGTAAAATATTTATATTCACAGTGCTGAGTCTGTAAGTGTGTAAAAATATACTTAAACAAATAAATACAAATATGTGCAAACAAAAAATAAACAAAAATGGACAGTATAAAGTAACTCCTCTAACGAAAACCTTTAAAATGAATTTACTGTCTCTCTGAAATGTTTAAATGTAGGCCCCATTGGTACTAAGATAGCATTAAAGCTATCTGTGTTTCAATTATTCTCAATCCCTCCTGTTTATGACGCGTTATTAAAAGATTATTTTTAACATATCCATTAATTTGTGTGTTTTATTATACATATTCTGTCTGGACCTGAATCTTGCAGGTATCAAACCTGTACTGCGGTGCTCTTTTGTAAACAGTTTGCGTTCGCTACTGCGCATGCGCAACATAGCACAAATTCGATGACATCGCAATGTTTCTTGCTATGTGTAAAATACGACGCTTAAAATTTACGTTATATTATCAGCATCGTATTGAATATAATAAATATGTTAATGTGTAAATGTAAAAACATAAAACAAATAACAGGACTGTATGCTAATCGATGCTAACGGGGCTTACCGAGCGAAACCGGAAGTACCTGCGGGATTGTCCTCTCGCACCTGCTCAGTCCTCTGCGCTGTCGTCCAAGAATGGCCGCTGCTGCAGCAGGAATAAACAAGCAGGGCGCCGTAGCGACGATGGAGCCCTGCATCCGACACGGGAGGGGAGCTCATGGAAACACGGTGAAGGTCGTTATTCTGTCACTAAAATCCACAGACACGTAACTGTCGCGGCGATCGTGCGTCCGGTCAGTTTACACGGAGCGCCGACAGCAGGCTCGTCTTCGTGGCTCCAGATTTTGGCTGCTGCGTTGGCGTTGCTGGCGGAGGATGGCGAACAGTCAGCTAGATTCAATAAGAGCTGCGTGTTAGAGTCGTTTCAGAGGAAGGTTACCGCTCAGATATTTCACCATGAGCCGGTGCAGTCAGCATCACAGCGGGATGTGTGTGTGTGTGTGTGTGTGTGTGTGTGTGTGTGTGTGTGTGTGTGTGTGTGCAGGGTGCTAACAGAGCTGGGTGGCCTCTGCTTTAGCTGTGGGTGCCATTGAGGTTGGCTGCAGCTCCTCTGTGTGGCAGCACAGCTCAGAGACGTGATCGATTGTAAAGTCTCTGCAAAGTTGGGACCTGCTCCTCTTTAAATGTGTTCAGTAGATGTCAACATGGCGTCAGTTTAAACACTGTGGGGTTAACTATCTGATATGCTTTGACTCAAGGTGACTGCACCTCACACTGTAATGACTCTCATATATTCTCTGTGGAGCATCCCTCAGCATCAAGTCACACATGCCAGCTGTTACACACTTCCTGTCTCTGCAGCAGTGACTGTCACAGTCTCACACACGAGTCTTTCTGGAGGTTGATCCCATTGTGTCTTCACTCACAGGTTCTGGAGTGTGGTGTGTGTGAGGACGTCTTCTCCCTCCAGGGCGACAAGGTGCCTCGTCTCCTGCTGTGTGGTCACACAGTGTGCCATGACTGTCTGACCCGGCTGCCCCTCCATGGCAGAGCGGTCCGCTGCCCCTTCGACAGACAGGTCACCGAGCTGGGTGAGTGAGAGGCTGGTTGTGTCAGTGCTTTGGTTACAGGTCAAACGATGAGTCATGAGCATCACGTCGCACAGAGACACATCTGGCAATGATAGAAATGACCATGTGAACCAGTTTCTACTGCTTCACGACTCCACTCTGGAAGATTTATAGTGTGTCTTACTTTGACTTGTCAAACCAACAAGCACAAAAATCCCAAAAGACAACCTTACAACAACATCCAGCGACCCTCAGGGTTTTTTTTTTAACTTTCAATCCATGGCAGAAACTGAACAAGTCATCCTTTTGCAAGTCACAAGTCTTTGCACTCAAGTCCAAAGTTAAGACAGGCCCAAGCCCTGAAGAGTTTGGAGTCTTAAACGAGTCATGATCATATATTAAATCCACAAAAATCCTGAGTGTTGTGTCTCTGTCTGTGATTTTTTTTTTTTACATTTTCCTTACTGCAGTTTGTTTTTGTCGACCAGCTCGTAGTTTAATTATCTTTGGTGTCGTTTCTCCAACCTGTGCTCAGTAACATAGAGTTTGTTCCTCATGGCTCTCTCCTGCAACTTGCTAAGGTGCTGATTGTTTGGTTCAAACAAAGTGGATCATCTGCAGAGAATTTAGAGCGTTAATATTCGCAGATTGAGGAAATGAGTTGATTCACGGCACTCTTTTTAAATAACATAGTTTTTAATCTTTGGACTTGGGGAAAGGTATCAATTATTTTAAAGTCAAAAGGCTCAAGTCCAAGTGAAGTCACGAGAGCGGTTGTATGTCCTGCCATCGTGAGGATCCATCCATGCATTTTCATCCACTTATCTGGGGACGGGTTGCAGGACAGCAGGCCAAGCTGCTCTCCCCAGCAACGCTTTCCAGCTCCTCCTGAGGGACCCCAAGGTGTTCCCAGGCCAGACGAGATATGTAATCCAACCAGTGTGTTCTGGGTCTGCCCCGGGGCCTCCTACCAGTGGGACGTGCCTGAAACACCTCTAACAGGAGGCGCCCAGGAGGATCCTGATCAGATGTTGAACCACCTCAACTGACCCTTTTCGATGTGAGGGAGCAGCGGCTCTACTCCGAGCTCCTCCCCCTATCTCTAAGGCTGAGCCCAGACACCCTCCAGAGGAAACTCATTTCAGCTGCTTGTATCTGCGATGTCATTCTTTCGGTCACTACCCAGAGCTCATGACCGTAGGTGAGGGTTGGGACATAGATGGACCAGTAAGTTAAAAGCTTCGCCTTCAGGCTCAGCTCCCTCTTCACCACGACGGACCGTGAACTTGCTTGACCAACTGATATCGTGTGGTGGGCCATACATACTTTGAACTCGCCAGGAGCCTTTTAAAACCATTTTAAAATGATTTTTTTGAGCCATTTATCAGTTACAAACACCCTGAAAGGAATGAAAACTCAACATTTTTTTTGGTTAAACAAAAACTGACCTAAGTCTGACTCGAGATTAAGTCAAGTGACTCGAGGCCAAACCTCTAAACTATTTGAGAACAAGCACATCTAACCAAAGTTGGGTTGCAGCGGTATGAAATTTTCCCGTTATGATCACCGTCTCAGTTTCATGATATCATGGTATTACATAGTTATTATTATCTACAGTTGGAGCTTGAAACGTCTTTTTTAAAATCGAAATATGTGTTAAAGTCCGACATAGTTGAGGAGGAAAGAAGATGCGTGAGCAGGTGGTATTCTCTGTTCATTAGTCGTACAGTAAACATCTTTAGTGCTTAAGAAGTTTGAGTGTCCTGTTCTCTTCACTTTTCTCTGTCCGTTTTCTTTATTTGCTCTTCAGGGGACTCTGGAGTTTGGGGTCTGAAGAAGAACTTTGCTCTGCTTGAACTTCTGGAGCGACTCCAGAATGGAGCTACCAACCAGTCTGGGATGGCGGAGGACGCCCTGAAAGGAATGGGAGAAGTAAGACGACTTCATATCAGATATATTATATCACCCTTCACACCTGCCGCACCTTTCTCTCACTGTTCTTCTCTTCACTAGTGTATAATCCGTTGTGACGAGGACGAGAGCCACACGGCCTCCATGTACTGCACCGTGTGTGCCACCCACCTGTGTGCCGAGTGCTCCCAGCTCACCCACTCCACCCGCACGCTGGCCAAACACCGCCGGGTGCCGCTGGCTGACAAGCCTCACGAGAAGACCCTGTGCCCGCAGCATCAGGTCCACGCCATCGAGTTTGTCTGCCTGGAGGAGGCCTGTCAGTCCGGGCCCCTCATGTGCTGCGTGTGTAAGGAGTACGGCAAGCACCAGGGACACAAGGTAGTTCACAACAAGCTACAGCCTCACGTTTGATATCATTTCAAGAAACAAGCTCATGTGTTCTCCATCTTTATTTTTTCAGCACGCTGTTCTTGAGACTGAAGCCAATCAGATCCGTGCGTCCATTCTGGACATGGCCCACTGCATCCGCACCTTCACAGACGAAGTGTCCGAGTACTCGAGGAAGCTGGTGGGCATCGTGCAGCAGATAGAAGGCGGGGAGCAGATAGTGGAGGACGGAGTCGGCATGGCACACACTGAACATGTAAGATAGGACTTATCTTAATCTCAGACATCAGCGACTGTGCTTTACTTCTGGCATTAACGTCTCCTCTGTGTCTCCGTCAGGTCCCCGGCACAGCAGAGAGCGCTCGCTCATGTGTCCGAGCTTACTTCGCAGACCTCCACGAGACTCTGTGTCGGCAGGAGGAGATGGCGCTGAGCGTGGTGGACGCTCACGTCAGGGAGAGGCTGATCTGGCTGAGGCAGCAGCAGGAGGACATGACCATCCTGCTGTCTCAGGTCTCCACAGCCTGCCTGCACTGTGAGAAAACTCTTCAGCAGGTACGAGTCACGACAAACACTATGATTAAATGAATAAATATCTCATACAACCCCACTTACGTTTGTTGCCTGTGTCCCGCCGTAGGACGACTGCAGAGTCGTGCTTGCGAAGCAGGAGATCAACTGTTTGCTGGAGACACTTCAGAAGCAGCAGCACCAGTTCACAGAGCTGGCAGATCACATTCAGCTGGATGCTGGCATCCCTGTCACCTTCACTAAGGTACACACCGTCTCTACTCCTACAGTAGCTGCTCCTGGAGATCTGCACTAGGACGTTGGGCTTGTTTCAATATCTAACAATGTGTTCTGGTTTCAGGACAACCGGGTCCACATTGGTCCGAAGATGGAGATCCGTGTAGTAACTCTTGGGCTCGATGGAGCTGGGAAAACCACCATTCTCTTCAAGCTGAAACAAGACGAGTTCATGCAACCCATCCCAACCATCGGTAAATGCATTTTATAGTGTACAATATATATATAGTTTAATCAGTTTATAATGAATCCACAATGATAAAAGGTCTTTTCAATTGTTTTTTTTAAAGGTTTCAACGTGGAGACAGTTGAATATAAGAATTTGAAATTCACCATCTGGGACGTGGGTGGAAAACATAAGCTGCGACCTCTCTGGAAACACTATTATCTCAACACTCAAGGTACTGTCTGTGTTCTGTGTACTTTAAATATGTTATTTCATGTTGTCTAAATGTCACAAAATCCTGATGACTTTTTTAATATTTTGTTGCACTGTAAGGACCTGATCACACAGAAAGGGTTTCAGCAGCTGGAGGTGCCTTTTTGTAATTGATTTTAATGAGAATTTAGCTTTTTGCTTGTGGTTTTTATGTTGCAATGTGCCTCGCATTTCTGCAATCTCAACTCCTCAAGTTGAAATACTTAAACCCAAAGCAGAAAAACGGCCCATGTCAGTTGGTAAACGATGGAGGAGAAACTGGTGGTAGTGGTTGCTGGGTACCCAGAGCTATATGACCCTACGATAGACAGCAGGTTGTCAAACTGCCCCAGAGTCATCCTAAAATCTGCCTGTAAACGTCCATGATGGAGGAGAAGCTCCTGGACCAACTGGTGGTACTCCCCATGATCCAGCCTCTTTTTTAGGGTCTCATGTACCCACACAGATCTCTGTTTATCTGCTGACAGCCTCTCACCCTCAACCAGAGCTACAGACAGCACCCTCTGCCTCAACATGTCAGCAGCTACACAATGATTACTGGGAAAAAAACCCCACTAGATTTATTACACAGAGGTTACTGTAAGGACATGTTGGTGTGGTATTTGAGCTCTGCACATTTTCCTTGTTTTTTAGCGAACTGAGCAAAATGCAGGTTTTGTGTTTGATCTGTCGGCTGCAGATTCAAATTCAAACACTGTAGGCAGACCCTTGTTTGGCTGCATTCATAGTGACTCAGTGATTCTATATTTATTAAATACCCATTGTGCTCACCAAGGCTGTAACTTCTGATAAACCTGCATCATGTAATTCATTTAGACTTTATACACTTTGTAGAAATCTGTTTTCACCCTGACTGTAAACGCTCATTTGAAGTTGATCGAATGTTGAAACAAACATGAAAACCGAGGGGGTGAATATGTTTTATAGTTCAGTAAGACAAACAAAAGCCCTTCCTTAAGAACAAAAATGAAGTTGTCACAATGCACCCTTGTAGGAAACTATTAATATTAACTTTAACATGAACTTTACTGTAAAAAATTATAATTTGAGTTTTTTTCTTCTGTAACACGTGATGATTGTGCAGCATCATGTTTGAAATTTCAGTAGCTTAACGATTTCCAAAAGTTAACATTGGATTTTAAAGCTGTGCCTCTCTTCCCTGACTCTCGTTGTGTGTGTGCAGCGGTGGTGTTCGTGATTGACAGCTGCCACAGAGACCGACTCATGGAGGCTCACAGTGAGCTGGCCAAACTACTGACGGAGAAGGAGCTGAGGGACGCCTTGCTGCTCATCTTTGCAAACAAACAGGTACTGGAACAACACTCTGAGAATGGAGACACAATACTATAAGGCTCCCAAATATATCTCGTGGACTGAAAAAGCAATTGATACCATGCTGTTGATTTTCCCCTCCACCACTAATAAATAAATTCTATATACAGTACATGTTGTCGTAGCTCAGAGTTGCTGATGTGTTGCCTGTGTGCAGGACGTACCTGGCGTGGTGTCTGTGGAGGAGATGACGGAGCTGCTGAGCCTACACAAGCTGTGCTGTGGGAGGAGCTGGCACATTCAGGGCTGCGACGCCCGCAGTGGGATTGGCCTCCACGAGGGCCTGGATTGGCTCTCCAGGCAGCTGGTGGCTGCTGGCGTCCTGGACGTCGCCTAAACGTTACTTTGACTCTCCCCTAACAACTCGAACCCCGCATCCTCTGAGCCCTGCTCATCACCTCCCCCTCCACTCCCCAATATTAACTTTTAAGACTGCGGCTCTAAGCCCGCCCTCCTCATCTTTCCTTCTTTGCGCACCAATGTGGGCAAAGAAAACAAGATGTAAATACGTTCTCTCGCTTCATGAAACTACAACCTCCAAGATATACACTCACCGGCCCCAGAACCTTGAGTTGCTTCTTTTCCAAGGCAGCTTACAGTCTAACATGTCGCTTGCTTTAGTTTCTCTTTGTTCTAACCTTTTCTTCCCAGAGACAAGCTGTTATCTGGCGTCTATCGCTCGCTGACTCGGGTCCAGTAATATGTTAAAAATGCTCCTTGTGCCCTGGCAGAGTGAACTCTATCTGTATTTTCTCTTCTCATCATAACCGCCTCCATATGTGACAGTAATCTTCAGTAAACGCAGAGTAGTCTGTACGGTAGTGATTTTCGTACCTTCTGTTGATTCAGTATACTCTGACGACACATCGTATAATCCTGATAATTACTGCGACAACCTTTTAGCTGCGTATCTGCAGGTGAGACGGGACAGAGATGTTCACCATGGACGACTTTAAACTTTCGGCTCTCCTCTCACTTTGCCTTCATCTGATGTAAGCAATAGCAGTGGGTGTTTCATGGGGTCTTTAAGTTATGTGTTCTTTTTTATAAGTGTACTCTGAAGCTATTTAATGCCACAGCTGGTCTTGAGATGGCGCACCAGTGGGGTTTTGGTGGGGATGTTTTCTGTTACAGAACAAAGTGTTTACTGAACTTATTTATGAGCGGGAGTGTTACTTTGATACCAGGCCGTAGTGTGACGAGTTTTTAACGCACCGATTCTGCCTCCGTTTTGTGGAGCCTCGCACGCAGGATTTGTGGAATGCACTTGTTTTGCTGCCTCACTACCAGTTTTCATTTGGGAGCAAGTGAACTTTCTGCTGTTTCTTAGTAGACCGAATATTAATGTCACTGCAAAAAAATAAGACAAATATTCCTATTTAAACATCTCACGCGTCCTGTTGATCTGTCTGGAGTGCTCACGAGATGGTACACCTGTAACGGACAGCCTTCAGTAATAATGTAATGTGAACATAGTGAAACCTAACACTGACACTCGTCTTGTTATTGAGGATCCATGGTTTGACTTTGAGTTAATCTTTATTCATTGCTATGTAATGTTTACTACATGTATCTATGTATAAAAATACAAATAAAAAAATGCACGTGTGAAAAGCCTTTCCACAGTCTGTGAAAACATTTCCATTTGTTTCTGAAATGTAGAAGCACAATGCGCATCCAAACCTTTGTTACCAGTGGACTTGATGATGGCTTTTGTAAATTATTCATAATGTGTTGCTGTAAAATAAACTAATTGACCTGATTTGTCGCCTGGAAGCTTCTTCTTTGGGGTCATTAACACATAATCTTAGTACAGTCTCACTCTTTAATAACCGGTAAAAAACATCACTGTACAGGGATGGATGAAGATGTACGATCACTTTATGGTGATGTTGATGATGCTGATGTCTTCGTACGGTTTGTCCGTCTTGGGGTTGACTTTGACGTTGGAGATCCTCTGGACGGCCTCCATGCCCTTCGTACACCGTCCAAACACAGTGTGCTTGTTGTCGAGCCAAGGCTGAGGGGAAACAGACGCACATTAAACAATCTGCATCACAAGGAAGATATTTAAGGCCCTTTTCAGACATTAGTCAAGCTGTTAAATGTTCGAGCTGTATTCAGATGTGACTGAACCTTGGTAGATATTTATATATAGTATTTGGCATCTGATGTGAGCGAAACAGAGAGCGGCATTGCTGGAGAACAGAGATGAGCTGGAAAATAATGATCCGGGAGGGAAGCCAAGTGTCTTCTGTTCTCTCTCAGGCGGCGTCAGGGGACGATTTTTAAACTGAAGCCTTTATTAATGACTATTCTGAGCATGAGAGACACTCACCCCTGCCTCTAATGGCACTCCTAATAAATTTCCTCATCAGTTTAACAATTAATTAGCATTAATACGACATTGTGATTATGGGAATGTCCTCAGGTTTCTCCCCTGTGTAGGATCATTCTGGATTATGTTGGTCAGTGGTCAGAATGTGAACAGCCCAGTTCGTAGAGACTAAAAAAGTCTCCTTGGTGACAAAACTAGTGCCGAATTTAAACAGATTTGTATTTATAATACTGGAAACTGGCCTTATAACCTGTGCTCAGATGATTCTGAGGTGATAGAAGAGCCTCAGACTCCAACACTGAATATGTGGACAGTTCACATGATGGAAACTACTGCATGTGAAAAGATTAAACTGAAAAAAACAATATGGTTAATGAACAATGGGACAGTTTCAGCAGATATATGTCTGGAGGGAACTATCTGATCATGTGAAGACACTGATGACGTGGTATGGCACGCCTGTAAGTGACACGTTGGGCTAATGGCTAATAATTGGCTCACTGCTGCAACTGAATAGCTGCCTTTCCTGTATTAATGTTTTTTTTGTACCTATGGACTTTGTTTTGGGTTATGTGTCCACCTGATTCTGGAGAAACACTGCAACGTCCAGCAGATCTGAATGGGCTTTTCGTCTGAACAAACGCAAAGTCTTAAGGTGCCTGCTTAAAGTCTATGCGTAAAGCTAATGATAACACCATCTATATGACTTAAAGACAAGAGTGTCTCCCAGTGTCTCAAACCCAAAACAAAGTAAAACTGGATCAAACTAAACAAGCAGGTCATGTTTGCCTCCATTATATCGAGCTCTCAAGAAAGGAATGAAAGCGTCTGTTGTTCTATTGCTCTCTTAACTCAGAAAAAAATTACCAAGAAAAATTAAAAAAAATAAAATAAAATACTAACTAAATTGCTACGAATGAGTCCACTGTATGTTCATTTTACCAATGATTTCTTGATTAATGTCTTAATTGTTGCGTTCTCCATCCTCGCTTTTCAACCAGTAGAATGTGACACGCCCACTGATGTCATGAGTCACACTTCAGGTCAAGGAAAGCCTGCTGTGTTTTTGGTTCCAGCTGGGGACCAACTTCTCAGGTCCTGAACTGATTTGTTTTTGGTCAAAAAGCTCCAAATGGTTCAAAATTAGGTGCAGAAACCAAACAGAACTGGTTCCATGAGGGTAGAAAAGGAGTTTCACTCTTCTTTTGGTCGTAAGCTGGTTCCCAACATGGGGGTCCTGAACACCACTAGGGGCTGCCAGAGCTTTACATGGGGTCATCCTCTGGATTTTAAGAATTTTCTTTTTTTAAAATAAAAGTTAGTTTAAAAAAAGAACTGTAAATTTTATGATTTATTTAAAGTATGTAAAGCATTTGGGTGGATATCAACACTATAAGCAGTTCACATGAAAGAGAGATTTCTCTTCTTTTGCTCATTTTTTGCGACATTTTTATAGACTAATCTGACATGAAAACATTTTCCTCTACAACTTAAAACTGTCTCATTCATCGTGTTTCAAAGTTTTATTTTCTTTGGGCATAATAGATGTTTAAATAGTATCTTGAGAAATAAGGTTCAGGTTAGACATTGCTTCTTCACTTCACTTTTGCCCAGATTTAACAAACAAGACTTAACATTTGTGCTGGTCAGCTCTGAAGACTTCTGCGGCTGAGACTGACTTGTGCAATTTAAAGCACATTAATGAAGAGAGCGTCTGAGGGGGGCTTTATAGTTGGGTTTGCCATTGTGACTGATTAATGAGGAAACTTACAGTTGGTACAACAGTGATGAAAAACTGTGAGCCGTTGGTGCCGGGGCCTCCGTTCGCCATACTGAGCGTGTACGGGCGGTCGTGTCTCAGCGTGGCGTGGAACTCATCCTCGAACTCTCCTCCCCAGATGCTCTCTCCACCCATGCCTGTGCCTGTAGGGTCTCCTGTCTGAATCATAAAACCCTGCACACAGCAAAGACAATGATTTACACACGGCTTGATGCAGAGTCATTTAAGTGATTATGTCTTTCTAACCAAAGAAGAAATCTCACCTTGATGACTCTGTGGAATATGTGACCATTGTAGTAACCGTTCCTGCTGTGGACACAGAAGTTCTCCACAGTTTTGGGGCACCTAAAAACAACAGAGCACAGTAATGTTTGTATCTAGTAAAGAGTAAAGGAGGCTTCTGAACAAAGCCGTAATGTTCTCAGACACTTACTCTACAGGGAACAGCTTGATGTGGATGTCTCCCATGGTGGTGTGGATAATGGCGCTGTCAGACACTCTCTTGGGACCCTCAGCCTGCGTGGCAGCCATCACCTCCTCCTTCGACGGTTTCTCATTAAAGATGTCTCTGTCTGAGTCTGCGCTCTTTGTATCCTCTGGTTCCCTCTTTGAGAACTGAAGTTAGGAAAAAAGAATGATCTAGTAAGAGCGGTGGAACAATAACTGTATCATGTTAAATCTGAAGGCTTCGTTATCTCACCATGTAGAAGCGGTTCTTCTTAAACGCAGTGCAGAACACGGTGGGGTCGGGCTCCACGTTCTCTAAGGCAGGGTTGTCAGACGCCTTCATCTCCACGGTGGGGGCCACGTGCATGGCCTTTGCGACCCCCTGGAACAGACTCAGCTGGACCACACGAATGTTCTCCAACTTCCCGAGGATCCGAACACATCTGGGGAACAACATCCAAAAACATTTAATCTAACATTCACCCAGACCATGTGGGATAGATGGCCCGATACCATTTCTTACTTTTACCCCGACCCCTCCTTTGCCCCTTTGGACAGAGTTAAGACGGGGTAGTGGATGAAATCTTCACCTATTAAATTAGACAACCCTTCAAAACCCTGATACGTCATCAGTAGTAGTTTTCATAAAGAGAAGCAACGATGGCAATAATGGTGTTATCACAGTAACATTTGCCATTTATCTGACGGAGATAAAGAAGCATGAATGACCGTAATTCTTTCACAGTTTCAGTTTCACACTATCAATCAATCAAACCAGTCATCAAATAAACGAGAACACTGCTTCATCACCAGGCCACTGTAGGCTAACGTTAGCAACCTCGGCTCCTATCCTGCCAGTCTGCACTGATATTAGAGGAGCAGTAACAAGTTCTGCAACTTCACTGCTGGACTTCAGTTAAATTTCAGGCATCATAAGCCATCAAAAGGGCAGGAATGCAACATGGAGATACATCAATACACAGGTCTTTAACTCACAAATCAGCAATAAGTACATAGCCTTGGCTAACTATTAGCTACATCAATATACTACTACCGATATTGTTATGCTTGATATAAAGACACGGTCCATAGAAACACATGAAAGGAAGATTATAGGATGGTTAACATGAGTTTTAAATATATATTGACAAAGGGGTGTTTTGGGATGGAGCCTTCAAGGTTTAATTAAGCAACCAACACTTGAGTCACTTTAGGACGTTCTCCGCTCCATATAAATGTACCTGTTGGTTTCCACATTGATGACCTTGATGCCCAGCATGGTCCCATACAGCACAAAGTGTCCAGTTTCATCAAAGATGATATTTGTCAGTCGGATGCCATCCACCTTCTCCAGCTCTCTCTCCACAGCCATCCGCCTCCCGAACTCCATGTCAGGCAGCTGCTGCCTCATCTGCTGCAACTCTGTGAACATCTGACACATGAAGCAGGTGGGATAAGCACGTGAGTTAGGCTCATCTTTTACGATCAGGGATAAACAGTGAGTGAGAACTTACAGTTAATGATTCATCAAACACTCTCATCAGTTTCCCCGTTAGGAAGCGGAAGATCCGAACTTTCCTGTCAGAAGCGATGGTGGCCATTTTCTTCCCATCGGAAGAGAACGCGAGGCTGGTGGGATACGTTTTGTGTTTTGCAAATTCATACAAGTCTGTGTCTGTTTTGTATTCCCAGTGCACATGCTTGGGGAACTTGAATTCATTTGGAAGGCCGGTCCAGTATTCCAGCATTCCCGCTTTGTCAGCAGAAACAATGACTCTAAATTTGGGATTCAGGCGGATTTGAGACAGTGGCGACGAGTGCATCTTGTCGAAGACGTGCAGGGGCTGGTTGCTTCCCCGTCCATCGTAGACGAAGATCTTCCCTGTGGATTTTTCCGAGCAGGCCACTGTAGAGATGGCGTCCCCAGGATTGTAGATCCACTCTGACTGACCTGGATGGAAGCTGCACAGACAAGAGGAAAAATGCATGTTACACTAAGAAAGAGGTGCCAGTGCATGTTTGTAAGCATCTTGAAGTACAATGCCTTTATAAACTCACCCCAGCTTCAGCATATTGATCATGTCAAAGTTGACAACGTCAAAAACTTTCATGGCCTGATCGTCACCAACAGAACAGACGAGGGCTCCTTCAGCACTGACTGCGATACTTTCTATCACACCTGCAGAAACACAATTCATCAAACTATAAGATACATGTTATATTTGAGTAAACAAAATTAAAATGAAACACAGGGAAGCCAGCATGCAATTCTATCTTGCCCTCTGCCATTGACCACAAATAAATAATCAGACAGACTGTCAAAGATTCAAGTGATACAGTTAATACATACCAAGATGGCTTCTAAAGTGTTTGACAAACTCTATTCCCTCCTCCTCCTTCTTCTTCCAGAACTTGACATGGCCGTCCTGGCTGGCTGTGATAATGAAGTCTGTCCTGAAAAAAGTATGATTTACCTCATGAGAAACAAAGCCATGAACAAGAGGATAAATGAAGTCAAATCAATGAATGTCAACTTTCTTGTATATATTAAGACATAGCCATCACTGTATGGGAAGAAATTTAGGTTTGAAGGATTCAGAGACATCACAAACCTCTGCTGCGTTAATGGAAGAGCCCTTCATCATCACAGGTGCATAAAGGCACTCACACTATTGTATAACACACCAATTCAGTCTTATTTAGATCTAACATGGAACAGTCTTCTTGTTCAATCAATCAATTTTATTTATAAAGCCCAATATCACAAATCACAATTTGCCTCACAGATTTGTGGGAAATGAGCTTTTGTGGTGTATAGAAAACGTTTTAAATCTTTGAGTTCAGCTCAGGAAAAATGGGAGCAAAAACAAAAGTGTTGCGTTTATATTTTTGTTCAGTGCAGCAACCCTTAAAACACAATTTAAAAAACAAAACAAACTGCTTTATCTCTTGTTTTTTTGGATTAAATAACAAGGTCAGTTTATTTTGGAGAGGAAGAAACCTCTGCCCATAATTCAGCTCCCAGTAAAAAAAAACCTGAATGTCTGGATCTTAAATTAGCAGGTGCTGGTCTAGCAGCCAACTGATTTATCCTGTGTTTTCATTGGTTTTAATCCTCTGCTCTGTTTGTTTTGGAGAAGAAGAGACTTCTGTGGATGATTTGGCTCCTGATAAAACCCAGACAATTAATAAATGGCACATTAAGGAAGAAGTTTCAGCTGGTTGCAATCTGCAGTCCCCACGTCTAGATGCCACTAAGTCTCCCTGAATCTTACACACTGTTCCTTTGCCCTTGTAACTGCATGTAGGAAATACATAGAAGTTGGATCTCCATAACTCTGCAAACCTCCTCTATCATCTAAACACAATAATTAATCTTTGATAAAGTATATGTAACAGGAAAGCTGTCCCATCAGGTTAGACTAAGTTGAATACAGTGTGTCATACGTTTACTGCCAAATCACTTACTTGGAACAAACTATGTGTGTGATGACGTCTCTGTGCATGTAGCTCCGCTCATACATCGCAGCTGAGGGCAGGTTGTCCAGATACACACGCTCATACTCGAGCACTGGAGGAGAAAACCAAACAAAAACACGCAGGAGTTAGCGGGAGTTTGGTTAGCATGGTTAGCATAGTTGAGCAGGAGTCGCAGATGAATGAAAAAATGTGGAGCTCCAACCGCCGGAAACGAACCTTTCCTTTTCTTAGCCTTGGTGGCTTCACTTGGCATGGGCCCGACCCATTCATCGTCTTCTCCATCACCTTCTCCATCCTGGTTGTCTTCTGCTTTTCGCTTGAGTTCCACATTGTTTTCTTCTGCCGCCATTGCTGCCGATCTTCCGTGTCCTTCCGATATTGCGGTACTTCCGCTCGACGACTTCCACTTACGATTGATCTATTACTAGTTTTACGTGTAACTCATTAATATTTTTGACATATTTTATTATAACCAATAAAACATTTCATTGAAAAGGTTAGCTAAATTTTCGGACATTTTTTTGTACTATTTACGCGCTATCAAAAGAGAAACAGGAGCAACGACGTTCATCGCCTAAAATACTTGTTTTAAAAGCTCCAACATACATTATCGTCGCTACACGGTGACAAAAGTATAATTAGTGTTTTTAAAGATGTGAACATCAGGTTTTACCATTCAAATGTAAGTATTTTAACCGGGTTAGCTGCAGTGGAACAAAGTCTCTGTTGTTTCCGAGGATGTATTATCATGGAACACTTGGGTGAAACCAAAAGTCAAAAAACTGTAGGGGAGTCCACAATATCGCGTGGATTGTTCCGTCACTTGTACATCTGCAGATTGATACTCATGTTATTTTAATTTTCATTTAGTGTAATTTGAATATCTAGCCATTAATTTAAATACTAACAGCCGAATAAATAACGAGATGAAAAATATTTTAACCGAGGACCCCCCCCGCGTTCTCGGAAGTAAACAATAAGCTCACATGTATGGCCAATATGGCTGTGGTCTCAAAAGTATAATATTTTTCACTTGTAAAGCAGCTAGTTTAGCTAACATCACCGCTTTATGTGACGGTGTATTATATTTTTAAGTATCAGACAATTTAAAAAAGACATTTCTTGCGCTAACGACAAACCCCTGCGGCAGGATGAGCAATATTTACATCCAGGAGCCCCCGTCAAATGGGAAGGTGAGCGCCACTTTTTACAGCTTTTACATCAAATTACCTTTTAATGCGCATTTCAATCAAAAGCCTGCATGTATTACTTGCTTATTACAGTACGAGTGTTTAGCTACGTTGCGCGTGTCGACGAACACTGTTGAAATGCAGCAGTGTCCAGTTACATTGATATAATTGATTGATAAAATAGTTTGACCCTTCATTGTATGTCCTGCAGCTGACGTTATTTGTGTCAGTTGAAATGTTAGAGCTGTAGAACATATGATTTGCATTCTGACTGTGCAGGTAAACGTGGAAATGTGAGTATAGTGTCTAATTCAACTGTCTCCACTCTGTCATCTTTCCTTAGGTCCTGTTGAAGACCACAGCAGGAGACATTGACATTGAGCTGTGGTCCAAGGAGGCTCCTAAAGCATGCAGGAACTTTGTGCAGCTGTGCATGGAAAGTAAGAACCCTTAGCGAGTTAAACGACTGTATCACACACTGCAAAACTTCTAGAAACAAACCTGCAGGCATGACGGCACTATCAGTCAGTTTGTAGAGACCTGCTTTTGTAGCCAGCATTGTGCAGGAACATTTCTGCATCCATGTTGGGATTTACAGCTGTTCAGGATTAATTGAAAATCTGTCCCTCTGTCCCTTTAAAGGACATGTTAAATATAGGCTGAAGTTAATGTTAAACTTTCTGGAGTATCTTTAGAATTTTCTGGTATGATAGTGCAAGAGGCTTTAGATAACTGTGTTAACACAATGTTTAAAATGTCAACAGCATATACATTTATCACCCTGACGTGATGGTGCAACAGTGAGGCCATCGTTCTTTGCTGAAGGAAAGTGCTCATAGTTTGAAATACAGGTGTTAAAATGATATATTTAATTATATTGAGATTGTGGTTATGTGTTTTACTCAACAGTGAGGAATTAATAGTTAATGTTATGGTAGTTTCAGAATTTTAGATACACTTTTAATTACTTTTCACAAGTATTAAGATCTCTCTTGTTAGACATCCTGACAAACTGTCTTTGTATGTGCCCCCATTTTTGTATGAGTTAAAACAGACTTGTCTGAGACCACTGACTGGTTGCAGCTGGACACATCCCTGCTGTGATTATCTGTCCATTAATTTCACAACATAAAAATGTATCATGGATGAAATTAATAGATTTTGAATTCTCGCAAACGCAGCATTTGTTATTTCACTTTTGGCATTTATTGTGAACAGTGCTGTATTTTATGGGTTCCTGGAATGAACCGTGTAATCTGGTACTTATTATAGGAGATAAAAAATAATGTTATTAAAGAAAAGCTCAACTTAAACCCAGTTGAACATTAATATAACATTAATTTAATATTGGACACTTTATTATCTGCACATGTTGATTTTTATGTTTGCTTGGAGACAACTGACCCGCTGTGCACTGACTAAAAGACTCTAGTTTATGCCAGCAATTGGATGCTGGCCTTTCTTTGTAATTCCTACCAAATGATTTAGTCATTTCCAGAAAATCCCCAGGAAATGGTTCAGAAAATTACAGACCAATAAAATAAAGCGTTACTTTCCTGTCTTGTATTTCTCCGTCCTCTAGGTTACTACGATGGCACAGTGTTTCACAGAGTGGTGCCTGAGTTTATTGTTCAAGGGGGAGATCCCACTGGGACGGGGACAGGTGGAGAGTCCATCTATGGACGGCCATTCAAGGTCAGACTGCTTCTCTGCTGATTTAATTATTGTTCTGCGTTTATAAACTAACTGAATCACAAGTATGAATCATTCATAGGACATGTTAACACACTAACCATTACGCCTAATCAAACACTGAGAGAATGTAGCTGACATTAAAATCCTTTCTGTGTCTTTTTTAACTTGTAGGATGAATTTCACTCCAGATTGCGCTTCAATCGGCGAGGTTTGGTTGCCATGGCAAATGCCGGGCCACATGACAACGGCAGTCAGTTTTTCTTCACCCTGGGACGTGCAGATGAGCTCAACAATAAACACACCATATTCGGCAAGGTGAATCTGAACAACTGTAGTCAGTTAGTCTGACAGAGGACACTAAAAGCCTCCTACATGCATGGATTCAGATCAACGTAATTTTCCAGAACTGCGTATGTTAACGAGAACTCAAAGTCATGCTTTTTCCCCAACAATGCCCGGTGCAGGTGACTGGAGACACAGTCTATAACATGCTCAGACTGGCAGAAGTTGAATGTGACAATGATGAAAGACCTTTGAAGCCCCACAAGATAAAAGCTACGGAGGTATTTTCCTCTACTCTCTTTTTTTTTACTTGCTGGACAAGTCCTTAGTATTTCGTGTCTGTGATTTAAATATTGACGTAAAACATTTTGTCTCTTGCAGGTGCTTCACTGCCCGTTTGATGACATCATACCTCGTGAGACAAAGAAAGCCAAAAAGGACAAAGACAAAGAGGAGGGGAAGAAATCTCAGTCAAAAGCCACAAAGTGAGTGCTCAGGCTTCATCTGTCTCTCACAAACCTAATCACCTGCCCAGTTAGCAATGCAATCAGACTGAAAACACATATTGTGATCTTATGTCCTTTTGTACCGTCTCTTTGCTCCTGATTCGTCTTGTCTTCAGTCTCAGTGGGTCACGGTGCTTAAACTCATGTTCAGCTGATATATGTTTTGTTCTTTTTATACGCTTCAGTGCCAACAGTGTGTTGTTTTTTGTAGGAACTTCAGTCTGTTATCATTCGGAGAGGAAGCTGAAGAGGAAGAGGAGATGGTGAATCAAGTGAGCCAGGTACTGAAGCACAAAACTACAGTCTGCGGTGGCTGGTCAAATCATTGAAAATATTTACAAGAGTTTCGAGTTGATTTAATGTCAGACAGACCATTAGAACTGATCATATCTGCCACTGACACTTAAAATGGTAAAATGTGTCCATCATTATTATTTTAATAGCTCAGTATTGAATGCACCACAAAAATGTAGTCCTCCCTACATGTTACTGTAGGCCCAGTTTAATATTTAACTCAGTCCCTGCTTTCTCTACGTTTTAGCTATGGTGTTCTTGGCCTGAAAAACGTTGAAGACCTCCATTCAAATCATAAACTGATCAGGATAAACCCTGTCATCTAGACTTTTACAACCGAGGACAGCCACATATTTGATTAAATTTCTATAACATAAAACATCTAAACTCTCTGATTCATCTTCTTTAAATTGTTTAAATATTATGTTTTGGATTTGGCCACAGACAGTAAAAATCAGAGCAATCAAAGCAAACAGGCTTTAAGTAGTTATAAAGGTTAGTTGTTATGATGTCATAATGTTGATAGATGCCATCGGTAAATTTTAAAATATCCAGTGTAAAAGAACTTTAAAAACATTGTTCCCATGGTCATAAAATCTTGAAAAAGTTATGAAATTAGAACAACAGTTCTCCAGGCCTAGAAATGATTTGGAATTAAAACAATATTTTGGAAGAATTTTGAATATACATTTATTTTTTTATTGTTTAAACTATGGTCATAAAAATTTTTTAAACCATGTCCAAGGTTATGTGAAATATGTTTCCAGTATTAGTCATTTAAAATCTAGTGCTGGCCTGTGTGACTGTTGAAATGTCACTAGTATCACATGATGCACGTAGACCGGCATCGTGTCATTGCTAAGACCACGCCTCCTTTTGGGGGTAAGAATCCTGCTGTCACTTGCGGAGAGAAACAAAAATGCCAAAAAAACTGTTGTGCAGCAGGTTAACCAAGTCTGTCACACTGAAATTAGCTGCACATAAGACACTTAAATAAAAACTTAATATTCACTGTCAGTGTAGTTAATCTTTGAATGATGCTGGTGACAGTTAGCCGGGAAGTGCGTGTTTAATAATGCATGGCTGTATCATTATATAGGCCTACACATTTTAACTACTTAAATAAAGTTGTGAAAATGGGATAAAATATTATGAAGAAGTTTTGAAAATTTGTGGGAACCCCGTTAAAAGTGTGTGCCAACTAGTGTGTTTGGAGTTCGAAAATGTAAAATCTGTTTGTTGGTAAATTAAAAAATATTTGCAATATTGCTGATTTTAAATGATTTTCTATTTAAATGAAATGGAAGTTTCAGGAGTTGAGGTTGTGTTGAAATTAGAAAATGATGCAAAATGTGTAAAAACAAAATCAGTTATTGACCTTTTTCTACGTTTCTTCAGACAATGAAGGGAAAAAGCAAAAGCAGCCACGACCTTCTGAAAGATGATCCCAGACTGAGCTCTGTTCCTGCAGTTGATAAGTACGTACAATTACTAATTTATCAATAATTATACAATAAGCATCTTCTCTTACCTTCATAACTTTTGGCCTCTTTCAAGGAAAAAGAAGAAGGGGGCATCAGGAGATACCGCCGAGGTAAGTCGGACACTGTAGGGATGAAAAATAAAGTTGCAACGTTGTTTTTCTCTGATTGTAAACTTCTTTGTGTTCTGTCTTCCAGACTGACGATGATGATGAAGATGATGACGAGGATGCAGATGATGACTATGACTCTGATGAGAGAGAGAAGAGGAGACAGCTCATCAGTAACAAGTTAAAGAAAGACAAAGCTGCAGAGAAAGCAACAGAGCCTGGTGAGGAGGAGCGGGAGAAAAAGACCAGCCGCAGGTACGACTGCATGTTTCTGACCCGTGTCATCTGACCTTGACTAGAAACAGTGTGCGTGATTTAGTCGGCATCATTTATACTTTTGGTCACAAACAGCTCCGGCAGTGTCAGACTGTGGCTTCACTTGTAATGATGCGTAACAACCTGGTGGGGGAGCTGTTGTACAGCTGTTGTACGAAGAGGCAGCGATGAACCAGTGTGAGCAACCTTCTGTTTAATGTATACGCTATGATCAGAGGAGATCATTTAAACTTTATTTTTGTGACATCAGGATGTTCAGTAAATCCACATAAGGAGAGAGGAGCTGGGCTTTAAATATTTTTAATAATAACTGAGTTAGTGCTGCAGCGAATGGTTATTAATGATTAACCTGACCGCTATTTTCTTGATTAATCATGTTTGAGAAGCTGGAGCATGGGAAATTTTTTGTTTGAAAAATATCTTAAGGCATTAATCAATCAACAAAACAGTTGCCAGATGATTTTCTGTTGATCAGCTAATCGTTTCAGCTCTACACTGAGTTTACCTTAAAGCGTCATGAACACAAAAACAGATCCAGAAGAGATTAGAATGATTCATGTCATATTTAGACCCTCCTGGAGCCAAGACGCACCGAAAACAATCATTAGGACGCATTAATTACTGACTCTGCAACAGCAAATCCCTCCAAACAGTTACGTTTTGTCTGCTGGTTACTGTGATTAGGTTATGGTTGGATTCCAAAGCAGTTTGACCGTTTAAAAATGGTGTTATTTAAAACATGTGCTTCACTCATATCGAGCACGTTTTGCTAAATACAAAGAGTCACCCTGTGAAATTTAAATGGTCAGATTCGAAATCCTCAAAAGAAGCTTGTGGACATAAGTTGGTTGGTCAGATATCACAGTCACAACATTTCTGATTATGAATCTCATAGTTACACCCGAAATATTATGTTAAAGGGGCCTGATTTAGCTTTGCACTTTAGAATTGGGGGGCTCACGAGAGACATACTTTTAAGAAGAGCATTCAAAATCGAAGAAGCAGAAGCAAAGACATCCTGACTTTTAGCTTCTAGTACAGACCAGGCTCCAAAAACACTGGATCCTACTATTCATGATGCAATTCAAGTCACCCTTTTGACTTTAGCCATTTGTTTACTTTCCTCACTTCTGTTTCTTTTCTCGTGCACTGAGCTGAATTGAATCTGAGTGATTTCATTCACCGATTTGACATGCTGAATCGGCTGATAAAAAGCTGACAATGATGCAGGGCACACTACAAAATCTAGGGTGACAGACGTGCACCGACTGCCCAATATTGACCGAAAGCTTACTGTCAGCTTGGTGTGTTGGGCCCAAGATTTAAAACTCTTAGTGTGGGCCAATCCTAAACTGAACTTTACATGTGAGATGGACTGACCCTCTAAGAAGCATTTGAAAAATGTTGATGTCAAGTTGTATATCCAATTTTCCTATTTTGTCCCCAAATACGATATAATTAATAGCAGCACTTTTATTTTGAACAGAATTTAATAATAGAAGTATTGAATAATAAGTATGGTGCTCTTGAACGTGGCTCTAGTGTCTCCCTAGCTCTCTCTTATCCTGGTGTCATTGACATCCACCTATCTCCCAGCTCTGTTTTCTACACACTTTCACACACACACACACACTCACACACATATCTCAGTTGTAGCTCACTGGACCAACATCAGTGGACCTGCTATTTGAAACAGGAATGTTGGCACTCAGACCAAATTACTTACTGTGCTGAAGTAGAAGCAAACAGTGAGTCCGTCTGAGCCAACAGTGTGAGTGAAATGAAGGTGAGAGTGGAAGGTGATGGTGTGTGAGACAACATTAGTATGAAAATGAGCTGAGGAGAGAACAGAGGGAGAGAGGGATTTATCTTTCATCTCCCTTTGATGCTGCTGGTTGGCCGGTTATCTCTCCTCCATATCCTCTTAACAGGTAGCCCTCAACACACATAATCAACATACCCTTCTCTCATTAGTGCTAATGGGATAAGGAGTGGGGCCCCAGTCATTTGTGTGTGTGTGTGTGTGTGTGTGTGTGTGTGTGTGTGTCCTGACTGACAGCCAGCTCAATGCAGGCAGACTGTAGTATATTAAACACAAGCGCAGATTGTTTTGCTACAAGAACTGTAACCCAACACAGTGGTTTGTCTTGGCAGGGAATCAAAGAGCAGGCTGGTAGGTACAGTGTTAGTCCGGGACAAAGGGGGCATTGTTGCAGGGTGAGCTCCGCTCTCCCACCGTTGCTTTTGCTTTGAGCTTTCAGCTGCTCTGTGAGCAACCAGGAACACCAACTGGTATCTAGTCACCTGGGAAAAAAAGGAGAGAGGATGTTAAAAGCAGCCACTTTTCTCAGTTCTGTTTGACTGAGTTCACTGCTGCAGGACTTTTGTTGTGTGCATTTAAAGGTCCCACATTTCATGTCTTTTTTTATTATAGAACAAATATAGGTGCTTTTAAAATACTGTTAAAGTGTCAAAATGCTCTATCAAGAGAGAAATGCATACAGTACGTATTCAGAAACTGTGCCTCTAAATGGGTTTTTGGGACTTCTGTGATGTCCACTAGGGATGTCGCTTTCACTTAATTTTGCTTTCAATAGCCCGACATCTATTAACTGGCACCTAATTAATTTTTAAGAGGAAAAACAGGTGGTGATATTTAAATTTTCTGTGTTATAAATGTTTAGCCTTTTATTTTATTTATGTCGGCTTTGCTGACAGACAGACGACTAGAAATTGGCTGCAAGGCTGAGCTGCGTTCCTGGAGTCCTGATGTCGGTCCATAAGTTAATTTTGCTACTCTTATGCATACTGCACTGCACACCACCCAGCTGGCCATGTTAACATGTGGAAACATTGTGCCCCGTGCCCACCCTTCGGTCTCCAGCTAACGTTGGCCTTGGCTGCTCTGCTCTGTGCACTAGCCAGGTCGGGTGGGACCTAGCTAGGGATGCAGCGCATGCTCAATTACTGCTGTTTACGCTATCTCAGTGGTGGGACAATGTTGCTTCGGAAACATGATGGCCATCCTCTGATCTTCCTTCAGGTAGCCCAAATTAGTAAGCAGCTTCATTTGAGTCACAAAAAACCCTTTACCTATGTTTGCACCGCCAGCAGTGCTGACATTGCTAATGGTGCTAACAAAGCTAACAACAGTGCTAAAGGGCCTGTGCGGCTCAAAATTTAGCTGGTTATTCAGGGGAGTGACCTGGGAGTGAAGACTGAAGGGTGGGCACAATGTTTCCACAGCAATGTTGTTGGGTCATGACAGCGTTACTGGCATAAATTGCCAAATAAGTGGCGCCGCTAGCTAGCTACCATCCAACCCAGCTGGTGCACAATGCAGAGTGGCCAAGGCTAACATTAGCTAACCAGTGGAGACTGAAGGATGAGCAGTAGGCACTGTGTTTCACATGTTAACACGGCTAGCTGTCTGTCTGGCTCCCACCAGATTGGGGCGTTGCACAGTGCAGTAAACTGAATAGAAGCAAAATGAACCTGACGACCGACACGCGTAATCAGTCAAAAATATTCTCAGCAGTTAACCTTTGACATCCCTAGTCGAGACTATACACTATAAAAGGTACAAAGTGCCCCCACAGTGTCATTACAGTTATTCCCTGGCTGAGATGCAGAGAGCACAGATGTGGGAGACCTGGAAACACTGACCAATCAGAGCAGACTGTTTTTTGGGAGGGGGGCTTAAAGAGACAGGCACTAAAACAGAGACCAAGGGTGAATACAGGTATACTCAAGCAGACAGTATGAGGAAAACTTGTTTTTTGAAATGAAAGCATGTAACCATGTTCTAGTAGAAACCGAAAATACAAGCATGAACCTGAAAATGAATAAAATATGGGACTTTTAACACGGAGATGTGCAGTGTGTGTGTGTGTGTGAGGGAGTGGTGTCTGCAGCAGACTCAGGCCTCAGTTTGGGGGGAAATTTACAACAGTGATTGTGTCTTTTGTCTCAGAGTCAAGGCTGCTGAGACAACCTTGAAATTAGGAGTCTCCCTGAAACCAAAATAGTTTCTACATCAGGTCAAAACTATCTTACGTTGCTATCCAGCAGCCAGATGATATTCCACTGCAGCGCTCCATGATTGCAAAATGCTTGGACTTGTTCACATTCATGAGCACTCTGCCAAATAATGGCGTACTGTACCTGGACCAAGAAAATGTAAAAGATGAGTCACAATCAATCAAAAGGGATCCTATTTATACAAAGTTTGTCTCAACGTGCTGTGATGTTTGATGTTGCTGGTATGACTGGCTGAGCTTTTATGCTCACAGTTTGACACTTCTTTTATGTTACTATTGATCAAGTCTGGTTTTGCTGTGTTTGAAGTGGGCCTCTTTAAGGGGGGTTGCTTTATAAAAGACACTACTGAATGAAGTCCCAAAAGCAGTGTATGTGGTAGTCGCCACTTTTGTTAAACCCGACGGGGCATGACTGGGGAAGCAAAATGCTTCCATATGCTGTGGGACACAGTGTGAGCTGCTTCTGCCAGCAGGGCCGGGCTCCCTCTGCTGTCTCAGTTACTGCAGCCTGAAGATAACACAACTGCACTTCCTGTTATTTATATCACTTGTTATCACATACTTATGTTTGGTGTATACTGTATGTGGCAGCAGGCTTTAATAATACTGACTTTCACGGAGTCTTTTCAAATCAAGGGGCCATCAACATTACCACATCACCTACAAACATTGCTGTATAAAATCTCAGGAAATAGTGAAACCATTCCCATCACAGTTTCCCTGTCCTGCTCAACATATTTAAATTAATTGGCACGTCTAAACAAACAGTTAACAACCCAAAGATCTTCACTTTAATATCATTAAAGACATTTGAGAATGTGGAACTAGTGAATTTGTGGCATTTTGGCTTAATGAAAAATTCAAGGGTTAACGGGTTATCGAAAAGCTGTAGATTAATTTTTTGTTGACCAACATATTATTTAAAAATTGTATCATTATGCTAGTTTTTCATTACAACTTGTACAATAAACACATCACAAAAGACTGTAACATTGCACTTAGGTTTTTTTTTAGTTATTTAAAAGTAGGGCTACAATGATTAGTCGACTAATCGATGACTAGTCGTCAATTAAAATAATCGGTGAACATTTTAGTAGTCAACAAATCGGTTTGAGTCATTTTTGTTGTTTATAAAAGTACCCAAAATACTCTTATTGCAGCTTCTTACGTTCAAATATTGGCAGCTTTACACACTCTCCCATGATGATGAACTAAAATCCGTTGGCGTGAGTATGAAACAAGACATTAGATGACATAATTTTGGAGTTTGAGAGAGTGACCGACATTTTTCAACATTTTAACACATTTTTTGCTAAAACGATTGGTCGACTAATCGAAGAAATAATCGACAGATTAGTCGACAATGAAAATAATCATTAGTTGCAGCCCTATTTGAAAGAGAATGTCAGTAGAAAACTGCACTTTAAAATTTAACTCACTCTTTATTTATCGGTGCATTTTGTGTTTAGTTCGATGTTAAATTTGTTCAATAAAAGAATGCTGGAATACAACCCTGTCGCCAGAAAAAATGTTGGCGTTGTACGTTTCGAATAGCCATGGATACGTTACCTTTGTATGCTTTATGTAGCGGGTATGTTGAAACTTTACCTTTTAACAACACTGTGGTTAAAGTGTGAGGTTTAGGTACAAAACCACTTGGTTATAATTAGGAAAACATCATGTTTTGGCTTAAAATACCTGGTTTTGGTGGGGGAAGACTTGCTGGAAATGCAGCGATGTCTCTAAAAAATAACCACTTTTCTTGGTACTATCCCTGCTGGGTTGCTGAAAAACACCCAGGTTCAGTGTCTAAAAGGGCGCTGGAAACACAGTGATGACTCCGTAAATACAACTGGCACTGTTGTTTGTTGGTCTTGAACAGCAGGGTTAGGTGTCGAGCAGAATTTCACTGACCCTTAAATGAATAGGTGTAGGTATCAGTGCTCAATACCTTTTAAGGTGTTGACCAAATTAACTCAGTACCAAGTAGCATTGAAGTGTCCCAAGTCAAACAATACATGCATTCGATCATTTTTGTGCTGGGGGTCTGATACCGGACCGTCCTGAATTCCCATTGGATCAGCAAACTTTGTTTCTGCCGGCAAACCGTCACTTCAGTGCTGCTTGGTTAGCACAAGTTAACACAGCTGCAGTGGCTAATATCCAACACCGAGCCATTAAACAAACCCAACAAACGGACACAGACAACAAAACTGTTAGCTAACATTAGTCATGCAATGCTAACAGTTAGCCTTGTCACAGTGTGTGTGTGAACGGGTTCCCCAGCGCAGAGCTCACACTCCTGCAGCAGCAGCTACTATTACTTGGCTATGCACTACGTGCAGCGGCATTCACGTTATGTGTATCCAATGAAGTACTCTTTTGGTATCAGTATCACTTTAAGGGGACTGTTATTGTAATTTTTTATACGATACATAATCTAAAGATGACATTTTGTTTTGTCCGACCAACAGTTAAAAAAAAGAGATTTAGTTCACAGTGACATAAAACAGAGAAAAGTAGTAGATCCTAACTCCGAGGAAACTGCAAACAAAGAATGCAAAATCAATTTTAACCGGCTACTTGATTATTTGACTAATCCTTGCAGTTCTAGTCTTCATCTTACTATTTCTGGATTTGGTCTTCTGCCACAGTGCTCTGTAAGAAAGCATATCCTCTAGCCTTGTGGACAGTGTAACTTAAATGGGACACCATCAGACACTAATTATCCAGCGTCACTCTCCATTAATTGGCTGCACCTGTCTCTTGTCATCGGTCATAACCCAACGCGTTCTCAGGGAAAGGTTGCAGAGATCAAGAAAGCATTTGCCGCTGCTGTTGTGCAGAAAACTGCTTGAGATAATCCAGTTCTTGGCAGCCGGATTGTGTATGTTTTGGAACTGCCAGGTTTACACATCTCTGGCCCACTGTAGCATGTCTGCCCCATATGGGGCACTTGCTCGCTGGAAACAGTTCCAGACAGCGATGCATGTCTAGGACGAGGGGGTTAAGACTTTTTCTGAAAGTGAATAAAAACTCAGCAGAACGCCACTTGGACTGTGATCAATGTCAACATTTGAGAATCTGCAGGTTTGCTGTGTCTTTTACTCTCAAATGGAAGCAAAGTATTTAAGAGGAATAGAAAATTCACGACTAAACCTAACCTATAAATGTCAAGAAATATTCCACAAGATTCATTACTTTCTTCCATCACTACTTTCTAACAAAAGGATCTAGTCGAGGCAGATGAAGCGTTCTGAAAGAGGAACCTTGGTCTGCTGCATGGGTAATGTGTTGGTCTAGATCACTCTGCAAAGTCATGCAAATTCCTGTGTTGAGGTTGGATTCCTCCACTCCAGCTCACAGTTCTCCTTGGCTTTTGACCAAGCCATGGAGTGCCCCCTGAGGGGAGTTCACCCAGCCATCTTGTTATTCTAGCACATTCATCCACATCACTTGCTCAGTCGTTAGACTGGTCTGAGTCCACCATAGCGGGGAGAAGCTGCTGCTGCCATCCAATGGTGTTAAATTTTCTACTTTAAATATACATTTGAATTGTTGCAATCACACTACAGAGATGTTTTAACCTAAAACAGTTTGACTTTATCAGGGATTACATTTCTCAGAGTTTCTTGAAGGCTACAAACTGAGAATCCAGAGAAATCCAAAAAAGGCAACTACGCCTGTTTGTACATTTTGGAAACCAGTTGAATTTCTGATGAACCATACAGTCATCACTGTAGTATTTTTAAGGTTGTCGAATTCCTGTGTCAGCCTCAGATTCCTGCCAGACACTGGAGTATTAAATGCAAGGTTCTGAATCATGAGAGAGTTTCTTGGTCTTCTGCCAATCACTTCATATGCTTTCTTTATGAAAAGTTAATCATCCACAGCTCTCTGGGTTTCACTTTTTGTGAATTTTGTGAAAGAGTGACAGTAACTGGCAGCCTCCAAGTAGAGCCAGGCCGCTGGGACAAGATGGGATACACTAAAAGGATCCATGATGTATCGAGTTTTGCCCATTAAGGTCTGTTTATTATTGCTTGGCCTCATGCTATGACCATCAGAGTCTCCTCTGCTGCTGGCAGATGAAGAGTCCTGTTGGATGGATGGATATGTCCTCTCTGTAGCTTCCAGCCTTCCTTTCATCGTTCAGGTGTTACTAATCACCTGTACTGAATACTGTTCTTCACTGAAGCTTAATTATAATGCTCCCTGCATGTGGGCTGGATTGCACCAGCTTTTGGTAAACTCATTACTTCATTTGTGTTACTAAATGTTTAATAACTAGTAGCTTTGACTTTCTAAATCAGGTTGTTCCATGAAAACTTGGTTGGTTGGAAACATCTGTAGTGCCATCCAGTCAATAGTAATCAACTGTGTAACCTGGAAGTCACTGTACCATCACAAGTTGTATCTGCGTGTTACCATTTCCAAATCCCCTTCGCTGCTGTAAATAACAACCTCCGAACTAACAACCTGCACGCTGAAGATGGCAAGTTTTGTCAAAGATTTGGATCCAGTAATAAGGCATGCCTGCTTTGTACTTTCTGTGAACTGTTGCAAAGATCTACCATGAAAAAAACAACTTGTGATGCACCGCAACAGTCCAAACTCCATCTCTTTCATGCTCTATGTTATTTTGTTTTCTGAAATGATCAGTAGGGGTCGTTTTGCCACATCTTTTTACCCTGGCAGCGGCGTACACTATTGATAATGACTTCATCAATGTCCTGACCCATTTCACCCAAGCTTCTGTGATATCACCATTTTGGAGTGACCATATTTGGGCGAGAGGGTGGTGCTGTGGAGGACACTATTGGCAGACAGCCTGTCACTCAAAGCGGCCCACCCTTAATTGACCTATGGCTAAGCCTCTTCCACTTATTCGGACAGACTATCAACATTCAGTGACGGCGCTATGGCAGGTGTCACAGTACACGGCATTTCGCAGGAGGCAACTGATGATTTTTGGGGACATATGTGTCATTGAGAAGTAACCAAAAGGGCCTAAACTACGCATTGGAGGGATATATTCATCATTTTATTGTTGAGAAGGTCGATGAAAAGCTTAAATTACAAGCCAACATTTACAGGTCACAGTGTTACGCTTGTGAAGCGCATCTGGTTGCCGTCACCATCAAAGACAACAAGTTAAAGTGCCACTGAAGTTAAGGTTTTTGGCTCAGAATATGAGAAAAGGATAACGGCCTTTTTACCATCTTTACCAAGAGTGTCTCTGCGTTAGTTTGGTGCTACAGTATTTACACTGAATCATTCAGCATAACGTTTGCCAACCTTTGTTATCTCTGCCATTACAGATAAGTTAATGAAGCTAAGCTCCAGAAGTTAACGTTAGCTTAACTAGAGCCCTTTGGACAATGTACGATCACCAAAGTACAAAACTAGAACAAAATAGGCTAATGAACTCCCAGCAAACAAGGTGACATGATGAACAACGCAGCTAGGAGCTAACGTTAGGCTAACTTTAGCTAATGTTAGCTAGAGATGTTAAAGATGGAGATAGAGAGATGTTGACTTACACAACTTTATCCAAAGGAGACACTTTTCTTGGTTGAGATGTGGTTTAAAGTGTCAGAGCTGCATGTACCCCATGCACACCGTTTGACCATTTTCAAACTTCAAATCTCCGAAAAAGCTCATAAAACCGAACAAAACTGACTTTCTGTGATGCATTTCAATGGACGTCCAGGCAGAGGATGTCTGAGTGTATGGGAATGGCTATACGCACGTGATTGGCTAATCGCGTTTGAGGGCGGGACTTAGCCCTAGGTCCACTATGTATGCTCTTGGAGTCGGCCTCAAGTGGCCATTAAGAGGAATTGCAGTTGTTAACAAACTAACAACATTGTCGTAATAACGACATCTTGATATGTGTTAAAAAAATAGTGATGTTTTTCTTCTTATCACCTTGCCCTACATTACTCTGCAATGAAGGATTTTTTTATTAATGCATTTATCTGACAGTTAATTCCCTGATTGATTAATTGCTTGATCTGCTTTTGTTCGACCAATGTCCAAAACTCAAAGATACTCAGTTTACAACGAGATAAAAATGAAGGTCAGATGGAGGATCTGTCCTTCATTTGTAAAGCTGGAACCAGTGAATGTTAAAAATTGATCGACTGTAGAAATAGCTGCCAGTTTATTTTTTCTGTTATTTGACTCATCATTTAGTGGACTAATCATTTTCACTTTAACTACATCAGGACGTAATTAAATGAGCCTGATTTTAATTTATCACAGATATGTCAGTATTGTGTACATGCTGTCCCATGATTATTTTTGTTATTTAAAAATAACATTTTATCCACCAGAGAGCACTGACAGGTTTGTCAATAACGAAATCTAAGCTGTCTTTATCATTTTATTTTACGTTAAACAATGATTGTCCCCTATGTCATAATTAGATTTTTTAAAATCTCTTAAAGCAGTGTCAGCCGCAATCAAAACCTTAAAAATACTCTGCAGAAAATACTCAGTACCTTTACCTATACTACTTTATCCAGCCTCATTAAAAATTGTGTTCTCACAATATTCCTAAGTGTGCAGAAGCAAAATAATTTGTAGTGTTGTGATGTGAGGGTCTTGAGAGGAATTTGCTGAGCCCCAAGGTGTGTCCTAACAGGTGTTGTTGGGGCTTTTCCTGTCCTCTCTGGCCTCCTTCTCTTTATTGGCACCGGGGCTGTGGAGCCGATTGTTTGGCTGTTGCCCTGGATACGTCTCTTGTTTTCCGAATGGCAGCGTGTCAAGGCAGGCAGAAAATGATCACTCCGTCCAAAGTGTTCCTCACTGTAGAATATATGTATGAAACCTGGAGAAGAGGCTGGACTGTGTTCAACTAAGAGCCTTTACGTCATTCTTGACTCATAGTTAATTTCACTAAAACACACAGAAGTCATGGCGAGGAGGCCTCTCTGAAGTGGACAAAATGATGCATCCAACAACGTGAATGTATACTGTGTATATAAAACATAAACACAGTATATATACAACATAATGCAACAGTTCAGGTTATTTTAGAGATCACAGTTTGTGAGCAATAACCCAGTTAAGAATCTACTTTTTCGTCTTTGCTAATGCAGGTTTTGTCCTGTCTTTGCCTGCATGATTTTTAAGAACTTGTCCTGTGTCATGTTAGATATAGGTATCTTGTAATTTCCTTTCTGTTGCTCTGAAAGCTCACCTAAAGTAGAACTCTACCGATTTAAACACACAAAGATCAGTTTACCAGTCATAATTTGCACGATACAGCCTGTGAAAACAGTTGTATATTCTCACCCATGGCTCTGTCAAGTCAGAAAAAATAACCCTGCAGGCTACAAGCTTTGAGACTACAAATCTTTACCAGAAAGCTGCATTATGAAAAGTGTAGGATCCAGCATTTTTGGAGCTTGACTCATTCTAAAATTCAGAGTATCTCAGCCTCTGCTGCTTTGAATTTCACTTAATGGAAGTGTAATACAAAATTGCTGGAGTAGTCAAGGCTTGGGCAGTATCTGCTTTTTCATATCTTCCTGATGTTTCACTGGGGTATATGGTATATGACCGTAGGAACAACCCCTGCCTTAGTTTTCAGCAGCGAGTTTGCTACGTTCCACAAGTTCTAATAGCTTTTTGAGTCACACAGAATGTCAAGAAAGGAAATATTCTTACACCTTTTATCCTTATTAAACACAAACATAACAAATACAGACATACACCCTCTGAATTCAAGTTTCTCATCATCACTGAACTAAGATCTGAACTGAACTAAGTCTTAAAACACACTTCACTCAGACTTTAGACAGAAACAAAATAAAAAGCACCACAACTGAACCGCCTTTCAACTGTTACAACAATCAACAGCTCTGGTTTGAATAAATTAACTAAATCTAAATAAACTTTCAGTTCAATGAGTTCGGTGTGAAGTTCGTTTCTCCTCGCTTCTTCTCTCTGCTGTTGCTGGCCAGCCTTTTACTAGTCCTGTAACGTTATCCCCACCACTTGCAGTCGCCATTTTTCCAGGCTCAGCTGCCTGGTACAATACAATACAACATATTGCAATACTCAATACAGCATCTTCTTGTTAGTTAATAGAGTGAAGAGTGTCTGTATTTGACGGTATTGACAATCATGCCGTTGGGAAATCTCAATACCACCCAAGCCTTGTGTAGCCCTTCCAGAACTCTGACAGATAGACCATTAGTCCTGTTTTCTGCAATATGCGTATCTGCAAGCGCAACCACTACGTACATCTGGATATATTTCCAAAACTATTAGCATTATGGCGCACAAACGCTCCATAACGACTGCTTTCTGTATGACGTTTGAGCAGCTACATGTGTACTGAGAAATGCAACTGTTTTATTTGAGCTAGTGTTAGTCTCCTGTGTTTGATGATTGCATTTGCCTGTCTGCTGTTTTTTATTCCTATTCAAACTATAACTGGTGTGCTGTCTTGGCTAGGTCTCCCTCGGAAAAGAGATTTCTATCTCAAGGGACTTCCCGGCTAAATAAAGATTTAATAAAATACATAAAAAATGTAATAGGTTCTTCCTTAGCCAATCCTTCCACCAAGTCTTACTAAAATCGGGCCAGTAGTTTTTCTGAAACCCGCCAAAAAACAAACAAACCGAACCGAGTACATTATCTTCTTGGCGGAGGTAAATATTCTATTTAAAGTATCTGACAGCAGTTACAGAAGTGGCTGAACACAAGACACATTCAATCCTCAAAAAGTCTCAGAAGTCATGATGACATTTATTTTCTTACTTAAGTAATTACACGTTTTAAACAGAAGATAAACTGGTTGTGTTTGCATTTGATGGCTGTCAAAATGCTTTCTTCAATTGAGGTGTACTAGCCCCAAAAAAATCATAAATTTAGCCAGATTTACAAGGCTTTACCTCTTGCGTGAAATGTGAAATTGTGAATGGCAGCTTCAGTCTTTGAATAATATTATTTTGCCCACCTGTGGTTTGTCACATCTGAGTCTGTGTCTCTGGAAAGAGGTTTGTTGTCATTGCTCCTAGACGAAGCTGAGCAGGCGACTTCCTCACGCAGGCCAAGTCTGACTCTGCCAACCAGTTCTGCTCTTGGCAACTCAGTCTGGACTCAGCTGCAACATTTTTTCTTCTGGGAACAGAGACGACTAACAACCGTATGTCTGACCGATTCCTCATGTGTATCCTCGGGAGCAGCAGGGAAACTAACGAGGAAGAGACATGACATCAAGTCAGACACAGCTGTTAATATTTGCTGAGGCACTTACAGTTAAAATATCACTGTGTTTGATGCCTCGATGCTTTGCCACAGTCAGAGATTTAAACAAAGATAACATGAGTGTTGGACAGCCAGAAACAGAAGAATGAAATAAAAAGGTAAGAAAAGGATCTAAATGAATGTGGGCCCAGAGAAGCAGATGTAAGAAACAAAGGCAGCCATTGTTTGGTCTGGAGATGCCTCACATGTTTCTAGGCCAGGGGCCCAGACTGTGCAGCTTACCTGTGCTTTGTGGCTCCGCAAGAGAATGGGACAAAAACAGGGCTGTCAAGCAGTACAAAAATATTATCATTTCCTAACATAACATATCTGCTCTGCAACTGGCAGTGGTCTCAATCATGTGAAAGGGAACAATAATCAGCATTTGCTGGCCCTGGTTCAGACTCCTAGCATTCAGCCTTGCATGAGCTGGGCGCCGGGCCACCTGCCAGAGGGGACGCTACCTTGAGTCAAGGAAACAAGGATGTGCCTTGGCCTGCCTCTGTGATCCAGTTAAAGATTTAATAGGGGTGGCTGGACATGAGCAGTGCCTGTAATACTTCACGTTGTGCCACTTGAGGGAAGGAAGTATAAAGTCTTTCATTACTTCTGCCACTAACAACCTTTGACAGCTGGGTATTTCATGTATCACAGGACGTTTATGTAGTTTATCACAGACAACATGCAGTAGTGTCACATGGCTTCCATCCAAACTGTTGTGCTCTGTTTTACATGCACACTCACTGTGTCAGTATGCTTATGCAGAGGTGTAAACTCAAGTCACATGACTTGGACTGGAGTCAGACTCAAGTAACAAATCTGATAGCTTCAGACTTGACCTGACATGACCAGAGAGACTTGCAGCTTGACTTTGACTTTACCACCAATGGCATTTGATCTTGTGAAGGGCACATCATGACTTGTTAAGGACAACACAACGCTTTGGACTTGAACTTCAAATGGGACTTGTTGGTGTTGACTTGGGAGTTGCCTGTATTGACTGGGAATTTGAGCTCTGGCTTGTTGGTCTTTACGACTTAAACAGGGAGTTACTGGTCTTGAGTTGGTTCTTGCTGTTTTGATTTGGGACCTGTTGGTCTTGACTTGGGACTTAATTTGGGCCTTGGTTGCCGAAATTTTACACCTTCTTGTGACTTGCTAAACAGTACCATTTTCCATAGGAGGGATGTCATGAGAAAAAATACTTCAGTACCAAGTCGATGCCAAAATTCTGAAGACAGGACTTGTTGTTCTCCAGTATCGTAGGTACTGCAGATGCAGTTTTTCCGAGCCTGATGTGGCAGCATGTAGGCCTACAAGTGTTCTGGTCTGCTGTCAAATGCCACAGGAAGAAGAACACCGACAACACGTGGAAGACAGTGACGAGTGCAGCGACAGCTCCACCTCGTCTTGTTGAAATGAAAAGCGTTTTTCCGAAGGCCAGCATATTTTGTTAATTCTTCGCAATGAAAGCGCTGCATATATACACAATGCTACGAACACCAATGGCGTGACAAGCTGCTGGGTGTCCATTCTGCAATGAGCGTCTCTGTGTGTTTGGCTTTTTGTTTCTGGTTACTGAGAGTTAACATGTTTAGCTTTGTGTAAAACGCTGCACTTGTCACATCTGTCACATCTTACATGTACGAGTGCTGAACAACAACACCAATGGAGGAGAAATATGTTAGTATGTAGGATATATATTCCACATAATCTTTTGAACCCAGTAGGACTAGTACTTTGCGATTAAGGGTGGAGCATCAGGGATTAATAATAAAATTCAAATTAAATGTAAATGTTATTAATAAAGGAATGTGTGTTTAAGCACATGGAACTTGGAAACCATGGTTTCAAATTGGGTATCAAGAATCGTGGAATTTTATTGGTATTAAACTATTACATTTCTAAGTATAGTGAAATGCCTGTTCCCATGTTGAACCTTATGTACAGCTAATCTAAGTTAGTCAAAACCAGAAACTCATTTTAAAGCCTCATTTTGCAGCATATTAGATTTGAAACATTACAATTAGGTTGTGCAATATATGAAGGTTTTGGGGGCATTTTTCTTACATGCCTCAATTTAAAAAATATTTAGCTCCACACCAGATTTGTATTCATTACCACTGCTGAGTGTTAGCATTTGAAAAAACTGTAATGAGTCCGGCTGCAATGACAATAACTCATCTCAGAATAAGAAACACATTGACATTTTTCTCTCTCGCTCAACCTCAACACCCCTCCTGGTGCTTTCCAGGAGCCTGGAGGGGAGAACAATTATTTTATTAAGGCTCCATCAAATTTATTGGAGTAACACAAGATTTTAATGTACATTCTTCATTCTGACACTCGCACACAGTGTTTTATGTTTGTTTTATGTACCCACATAATTAGCCACAACTATTACATTTTGAGAGGCAGAACAATTGATGTTTGTTTGTGAAGACCAGTAACATTTAGGGTTCTGATGTAATTTTCTTTAATGGTGAATATACTTCTGTAACAGCAGGAGCCAGTGGAGCCAGAAGTCTGCTTTAACTGCTCACTATACATTTGTCATGACCGACTTTTGCCTGTGAACCTGTTGCTCTGTCATGGTTCTCGTCTGCTGCAGGTGTAATCCTTTTCCAAAAGTTATATATGTTGAGTTTAAACTCTTAACTTCATTTCTCCCCTCACACAGTGATGAATTGCGGAAAGAGGCACGGCAGCTGAAGAAGGAACTACAGGCCATAAAGCAAAGGAGAGAAGAAAGCTCAAAACCTGCAGTAGATGAAGCCAAGGAGGGTATGTGAGCAGATTTTATTCCCCTACATTACTCACGTTTACTTACGTTACTCATTATTCTGTGGATTTATTGGATGCAGTGATTTATCCGTCAAACATCAGTATCAGCTGATATTCACCTTGTTAACTGCCATTGACTTATCGGCAAATAAGACATTCACAGATGGCAGTGGCTGATATTTGTCTGTCGTGTCACATCAGTCCTGCACAGGCTAAAAACCAGGGCTAGAGGCTGACGTCATACCAGGGAATTACCTATTTTTTCCCTGATAATGCTGCACTGTGATCAACAAATCTGTGTTGAAATCGACAGGAGGAGAGCTAGTTAACATTTAGCTATTAGCTGACACTCTAAGCAGCCGGTGGCTGGAACTAGAGGGCTGCATTGGGATTGGGTCCTGCCAGGTCCGGCGGGACCCAACCCAAATCTTGCGGGAGCGGGCGGTTTGAACTTGCTGCAGGTGGGAACGGGCGGCTAAAAAAAACACTGCGGGATCGGGATGTAGCCTATAGCGACAGGATGCAGAAGGCACACTGAGCCCTCTACTTCCCAGCGCTCTCAAAGCTGGTGTGTTTCATCTTCAGTATCCCCGCATCCAGTGCGCCTTCAGAGCGGGCCTTAGTGTCTGTGGGCGCATCTTGGAAGAGAGACGCACAGGATTGGGACCGCAGTTGGTCAGCAACATTCTCTTCCTCCACAGCAATATTATGGCCAAGTGATTCATTTGTTAAATTCATTCGTTTCATTCGTTAACTTTGTTCATTTTATGTTTTTTATTAGTGTTATTTGAGCCACTCACAGCCTACTCTCGTTGCTATTTGTTAATTACATAAAGAGGCGTGATGATGCCGGTGTTATTGAGTATAGGCTTTATCTTTATCTCATTAATGTTTCTTATTCAGGTCTCTCTTAGAAAAGAGACCTTAACCTCAGTCACTGTGTGATTATATAAAGGTAGAAAAATAAATAAAATACAGAGGAGGAGAGCAGAATATGAAACAGCCTTTATTTCATTAAAAACTAAATGAAAACAATGAAATAGGAGTGCTATTCCTGACCAGTGCATCAAAAGACATGCAGGCCAGGGAAACGAAACAAACAACCCCATGAATCTCTTTATTAATAGCCTATAAAATGACGTGTTTTCTCCTGCGGGACGGGAGAAGACACAAAATCAATGCATCTCTATTATTGTGCGGGCATTAAAAAATAAATACTAAAAACTAACAGAGGTTGCATTGAGTTCCATTATGATGCATTCAAGCTCTGTTCTGTAAAAATGAGTATTGGGTAAAGGTAAATTATAACGCTGCATTGTGTTCAAATGTAATCTTAGTGGCTCATTTGGATATGGCATCATACATCAGTGCACTGTCCAGATGGAGGGCAGGAAACTGGAGGCAAAGACCACCAGCGCTGCACAGATGCCTGTGATTTGTGCTGGTTATGGCTGTTCCAACCAGTCCGTTTGGGGAAAAGCAAAGGCCAAGATAAGTCCCAGAAATAGTAGGATGAAATTAAAAAAACAATTAAACAAACAAAAAAACTCACTGAGAAACAGCAGCAGATATGGATCAAAAACCTCCGTCCTCAGTCTGGAGGAGCAGAGCAAACTAATTTAAAAAATAAACGTTTAAGCATTGTGTTAAAATGCCTTGAGTTTGATGCAATTACAACGTGCTGTGACAACAGAGTTTTAACAGCCAGACCTCTAGAAACTGTCGACCAAGCAGGTAGCAAACACACCCCCAGGAATGCCGCTCAGCCTTGCAGCCAGTTTTTCCCAATGTCCACTTGTGGTATTGCAGCCACGTCTGGATCTCTGTTGACAAGTCAAACTCTTATCATATCATATTGGTATCATATTGGGGTCCAGTATCTAGTTATTATAAAAATCTGTGTCAGAAAATAGTAGCTAAAGTTAGCTAACATTAGCAAGTAACATTAGCCTGACAGCGATGCATCCATGTAGAGAGCTGGATGTCTTAGTTACAACATGATTGAGCTAACTGGTGTAGTTTCATGTCGTATCCGACAACGGGAGGCTTTTAACAGATGACGTCCTGATGTTAGCTTTGCTGCTGCTGTTAGCTGTCCCTGTCAGCTGCAGCCACTGATGCTTTCTAGACATCGTGATTTCCCAAAACTGAATAAATACCACACATAGCAACACAAAACTGCTTTGCTAGCTCACTCATGTTGTAACTAAGATATCTGCTGGAAGAAAATATTTTTTTCACGGACCGTTTATTGAGTTACTGAGTTATTACAGACACCGCTAACGGCTAACGGTCAGCCCAGCTAATCTATGATAACCAAGGGAGGTTGGGGATACTCGTCTTTGATTGGCGGTTCTCCATCGTTTTTGATTGGGCTACGGGGACAACGCCTACTTAGGAGACCGGAAATGTATACCATTTCATACAGTGGGGATATATTATTGGTGGGCCATCTTGTAGTAATTTAGTATCTTTGCTAAAAACAACCCAAAAAATAGTTACAGTTCTCCAGGCTGTTTTACGCTTTCCTTGGCTCCCTGTCTAACATTAGTAACGTTAGGAGGTCTGGAGGACAAGGAATTTTATAACAGCTAATCACTAAATTTATTGTCTTTGTTTTGTGCGGATTACATCCAACATGAGCTTCCATTTCCTGATGACAACTGCTGTTCATCCAACACTTTTACGTAGTCAGGTTCTAATTCACACAATATATGGACTTATCATTTTCTGGGGCCTAGTGTAGTGGTTTCGAATCCTGCCGGGGTCGACATTGGCAAAGGCATACTGTTGCAAGAGGTTCCCACCACCGAATCAAACGGCATCAGATTCCTTAAGGAGGCTTCAGGACAAGAAGTAACTCTGGAAACTGAGCCAAGTCCTCAACACGGGCGCTTCTCAAGCCCGTTGTCAACGGGAGGTTCCAGATGTAAAAGCGGATTCATTCATTCATGGACTTACCACTTTCTGCCCTCCAGCTGAATTTCACGTCTTATAATAGTCACAGGATTGCAAACAAGCTGTTAAGTTTTTGATGAGCAACTCTGAAGAAGAACATTGCTGATGTTTTCACAGCAATATAAAATGATATATATATAGAAAAAGGTGTTTAAAGCCGTTTCTATTCAAAGATTGTGTAATGAAGGGCTTAATGACTTAAAACAGTTCAGTTATTTTGACCAAATTGTTATTTTAAACATCAGTATCGACCCCAGATTCACGATAGTTGCATCCCTGCTGTCCATGTATCTGACCATAACTAGGTGCTTGATAAAGAACTCTTTCAGCACAGAGCTGTGAGTGTGAACAGAGTCTCTAAGAGGGTGGTCCGTGCTACATTCTCTGCTAATGGACACTAAGACAGGCAACCCTCTGATTTTGTCAATTAGTTGCAGACGTCTATGTTTCTCCCCCCCTCGAGGGTCTGCATTTTTGTGTTAAAGCTCACAGAAAATTGCGTGGGTGAAAATTGTTGAGTGGCCGCCATAGTTGCACATCAAACCCCTGTGTGTTTGTTAGTTTGGCCGATGCGAGTCTGTAAAAATCTGCCCCCCTCCGAAACCTCCTCGAGGTCTTCACCACACTGCAGTCTGTCATAATGCCGTCAATCTTCAGATTTTTTGCTGATGCTGAAACACATTTTTGAAAATTACTAAAACCGCTTGAGGTTGTGTGTATATTGTTGTGCAACAAAACAAAATAGTTCGTGGGGGTTCTGCAGGGACCGGTCGAACTGTGGGATTACCACCAGCCAAAATTTACTGAAGACCATGATGGGATTTTGTTGCTCAAACATTGTTTTTGTCTCCACAAACACTGATGGTTTTATTCTTTTTTAAACACAGACACTGAGCTCTTGACTTGCTGCTGATTGGTTCAAGATTTTAGGTGAAAGAGTACAAAATACAATCATGACATTGTCCTTTAATACAGAGATTAACTAAGATTGTGTTGGTGTATCTGACTTGATGTGTTGCTCTTAGTGATATGTGCAGAGAGTTAAGCTGTTTCTATAAACACACTAAGCAGAAAGAGGCCTTCTCCTAATAGATCCAGTTATAAACTCAAGTGTTGAGTCAGTAACAGCCCTGCATTGTTACACCGAGTGGCAGCTAGCCTAAGCTCCTCCATTATCTAACAAGGTATTTCAGCTCTGCCAGGGACCTTTTGTTTTGTGCTTCTCTGGCAGCTTAGCCAGAGGCAGGAGTTTCTTTTAAGAGTTCCTCATTACATTTCTGTGTTGGAAGCAAAAGTTAATTCCATTAGATGGAGTTCTTAGATGTCATGGGCCAATGGCCACTGCAGGGGAGACGGATGTCTGCTCGAATGCTGTAAATCTTGAAACCTAGCTCAGCCACAGAAGAACACTGTGGTGAGGGCTCATTTTATCTCATCCCGCCGGAGAAGCCGCGCAGCAGTTAGAGCCGCACGCACACACACACACACACACACACACACACACACATATTAAGGCTCACATTGACACTGCCATCCCTGAAAGCTTAAATCATCCTCCTGGTTCTGCTCTGACCTCTCTGTGAAGGTCAGCCTCTGGTCTCATTTCACTGTCATGCTTCTCAAACTGGTCTGTGTGGCTTCAGCGGGGGTACACATGACAAGAGGTTGAGCTACAAGATTTGAGGGCTGCAACTAACTTTTTTTTATGTTGTCGATTAACATATCAATCATTCCATTTATAAAATGTCAGAATAGCCATTGGTGAAATCTCCAAACTGTTGAACCAACAGACATTCAATTTACTCTCACATGACACAAAGAAAATCTGCAAATCTAATTCAGATGCTGGATCCAGTAGGGATAGGTGGCCAGAACCGGTACTAAATTGGTACCAGTGTCTTGACTGGTTAGTGCCAAATAGCAATAAGCTCCCGGAGGTTTTCTGATACAGATAACAGTATCGGAAACTGCTTTGATAATACCCAAAATGCTGGATCAGGTGTTAGCAAGTATGCGAGTTTATGCACCGATCTGATCCATGTAATTTATTAAAAAAACGTTGCTGCTTTTAAAACAGTAATCTACATGGCAAGTTGTGATTTGCAGCTACTGATTTAGAGCGGTGAAGAATTATTGATTTCTGGTAAACGGTGTAACGTTAGCCATTAGCAATGTGTCAGCGAATTAGATGATGAAAGAAAGTTCTGTAACATTTATTCTCTGTATGTTCTGTATTTGCTCATGTTTCAAAAAGGGATTAACCTGAGCAACATCATACAACCATAGCAATCATTTCACATTTGTACAGGGTTAAGTAGGATAAAGCGGTATCAACTGATATTCAAATGGGTGAAAATTAAAGAGCAGTAGCCACATTAATTCTTACCAGCTACAATATTCTTAATACAGTTTTGGACCCAGCTCTGCACTCTCACAGTTGAGAGTTTTTGCTTTCCTGCCCTGAACTGATGTCCCCCTTACATTACTTAATTCACGGTGAGATTACCTTAATTTTAGGGCGTGTTTTTCCCTACATTCTCATTATGAAATTGACTGGAAATCAATATTTGAAAGCTGATAGTTAAAAAGAATTTCTTCAGGCGTGGTGGAGGGGCATGCACCCGGACCTCCCTTAAGGGTTTAAGTCTTTGTCACCTTTCTGAACACCTCTATAAGCTCCTGGACAAATGCTGCTGCCATCTGTATTTATGTAATGTTAATTTGTTCTAACAAAGCTAGCAATTGAAATACCTAACCATCCCATAATGATGACGAAGCTGCAGGCCGCAGGCATCAGGCGATTATATTTGACGTTGTGTAACTGTGTTTACATTCTGTGCTCTCCAGTCATGATTGACAGGGCGAAATGTTCAAAAGTGTGGGCTCACTTTATGGACGATTCTGAGAAGCTCAAGGACTAATAGTTCTTTGGTATTTTGGTAATTGATATTGCTTAAGTTTAGCTTCTGGTAGTGAAGCAGCATTAAGGCTCATCACACTAGACATCTGTAGAAATTGTTCCTCCCTCGTTATATTACAGGAGCTTGTTATTTCTGCAAAAGTATTGAGAAAATAATAGTTTAATCTATTTACATCTTTTCATGCCATGTCTCTACTTTTTGCACCAAAGTCTGGATAGTAGTTCCAGCAATAGTATCGATAAGCATTGGTATTGATGAGCAGTATCTGTATCAATAAAATCGTAATGATGCTCCTCCCTAAGAACCAGAGAAGATTGGATATTTTAATTTGAAAAATTAGCAAAATTATGTTTGTGGATTTTGCTAATTTGATTGATTTTCTTTTGACTGATCATTCATCAACAAGCTTTAAAAGATTTAGTAGAAAATTTTTAACAAATTTCAACAAATACTATTTAAAAAACAAAGCGATTTTCTTATACATTAAATACGAAGTGTCAGACAACACCAGTAGGACCTATATTGCGCAAATGAAAGGAATATTTGTGTGAGATTTTAGATTTACCATTTAACAATGAATGCAGAATATGTGACTAATATGTTGACACTTTTTTTTTAAAATTAAATCAATGTCAAGTGTCTGCAGGATTTCACTTTTTGCTTTTAAAATCTTTACCGTCCCTTTACAGTTCTGCATGAAGTCAGTCAGTACCCACTCCTCCTCCTCCCCCACCAGCCGCCACCCATGCGGCTGCTGGCATGCACGCATGACGCTGATTGGACTGAAAAGCAAATTGTCTCTTTAGAATTCACCTTTTTTTTTCCTTCAGTTTTCATCATATAAATTATAGCATGTTCCTGTAGTCTGGTTTTCTCTTTCTTGGCGTGACCACTGGATACCAGAGCCAAAAATAAGAGAGCCATTCTGAAACCACTGTCCATTCAATACCCACCCCCTTAAATGATGTGGCAGCAGACTTTATCCCACTTCGATATTATACAGGTTATGCCTGTGTGCCCTTGGTGTTTTATTACACTGGTGCCTGTTGCATACTGTGTAGCAATACTGCAGCAGAGTGATATTTGAAACAACAATTACCTGAGATCAAGATTAGCGTGTGATGTTGTCTCCCTGGTATATCGTTTGACAGCTTTTTTCACTGGATTCTTCTGTAATATCTTCTTATGTAAACAGTCTTTAGTTGCATAATCAAAGATGGATTGTTGGGGTCGACCTCCAAACACTGACATAATCATGTTTGATGTGTTTCTGATTGATGATCAGCAATAACGTTGACTCACAGCTTTAAAAAGTGCTGATTGTTGAACAGTGAGGGCGAAGCTTTCATCCCACAGAAGAGGGCGTTTGTCGTCCACAACAGCCTTCGGTTGCTACAACATCAGCAGCGTGATTTGTAGCTTTCTGGAGCCCAGGTGACAGGAGAGGGGAGGAATGTAGTTAGAAAGGCCATCAAACTCAAAGATAGTAGTTAGCGACAACAGCTGGAGAAGGTGATGTGTGCTGCTCATGTAGGACCTCGGGGCGTCATCAGTCAGCATCCAGCATGTCACAGGCTGCAGCAGGGAGGCAGAGCAGGAGAGGTGACTGGGGGAGAGATGGAGGGAGATCACTTGCTCGTCTCATAAATCATCAGAAAAAGGTTTTGCCCCTCGAGCAGTGGAGCAGACTTCCATGTTGACACCAGGGAAAGTGTTGCACTGAGATTTCCAAGGCTGCGTTTGGAAATTCCAGTGATTGCTCAGTATTTACAGCGTTCGCAGCCTGAAAGCCAGAGAAACAAGAATAATTGCCGTTTTCTTGAGTGATTGTCGACTGAAACTCCCTCTGGGACCGAAGCCTCCTGTTGTTACATTTCCACTGTGAACTTATTTTATAAACACAACACTTAAAACCTCGATAAGAAAATTAAAATGCCAAAGAATTTATAACACGAAGGAAATTTATTTTTCTTTATTTGTATTGCTGAAACAATGCCTTTTAATATGCTTGCTATTTTATTATATTTATTAAACTTAAAATGAAGTTCTGACCTTTACATTAAAAAAATCATTTTACCATTCAAGATTCTAGTCACCATGCTACGCGTGTTCCTCTCCTCTGTGTTCAACCTAATCACCAGAAAAACTGTTTGCATTATACGTTTATGCAAACCTTGCATACGTTTCATTTGCATGTTATTATGTGAAGGATACACTGAAACTTAACATCTCAACATGCTGTGGTTACCTCCAGTGGAAAATCTGTGATGTCTCCGTGGTTAAAGAGCCACAGGTCTCTAAAAACACTCATGTTTGATGTCTGAAAAGCAGGAAACACAGCGATGACACGCTAAAAAACAACCGGTGTTGTTGTTTCTCTAGCAGTTGTCTGCAGCTTGGACTTCATCTCTGTTGCATTACTTCTGTAATTTAGTGTTTATTAGCAGATCTTTGTCAGCACTTGACAGCTATACAGATAAATAAATAAATAAATACACATTTACTGAAACTCATAACATAGCAGGTCTTATTTGTAACGACAAGCAGTGGACTTCAGTGTTTTCTCTGTTACATCATTTATTTGGTGCGGCTGAATGTGTCACAGCATCCAGCCCACAAGTGGCCCAGCTTGTCCAGCGAGGTGACGCTGTCCCGGGGTCGGCGGCATGTGTGACATCACATTTTGTTGTGGAAAGCGAGCGCTCCAGCAGCCAGCAGACTTGTGCTCACTGTCTGCCACTCTGTGACTTCACAGCCTGTGCGTCTGAGCTGGGAGGTTTACAGAAGCACATTAACTGCATGAGACACCAATGTCAGCACGCTGATTGTCTCTGCGTTCAGTCGTGATGAGAGACTACTTCACACGTACTGCAGAGGAGGACAGTTGGGTAGAGAATTATTCCCAGCGTTCCCGTCAGCGAAATGACTTTTACTGTCTCGACTGGTCTGCTGTAGTGTCCGCTTTTACATTTTAGCTGCACTAATAATCATTTCACTATTTATTAATCCGGTGATTGTTTTCTTGATTGATATTTTCATGCATAAAATAGCTGAAAAAATGAAACTATCAATCACAGTTTCCCAAAGCCCAAGGTGACGTCCACAGATCAGATCAGATCAGATAACCTTTTACTGAGACTGACAGCCTTTCATATTCACACCTACTGGCAATTTCGAGTCACCAGTTAACATAACCGTCATATCTTTGGACTGTGGGAAGAAGCTGGAGTACCCGGAGAAAACCTACACTGTCACAGGGAGAAAATGCGAACTCCATACAGAAGGGCCCCAAGCCTAGGTTTGAACACCCTTTTGCTGTGAGGTGAGGTACGTTTCATTACAATGCAATGTTCTGCTTGGACATTTTTAGTCCTGGCATTCACCAGGATGCCTCTTTACGCACTCCACCCACCTAAACATTGTCATAGACCAAGTACCCCCGCTCATTGCAACAGTATCCCCAATGGCAGTAGCCCCCCAGCAACACAGTGCACCATGCCACACCATAAAAACTGCCCAGTAATGGTCCAAGGAACGTGACAGAGCTTTATGCTCGATCTAGCTTTCATATTCCCCGGATCCCAATCTGATTGAGCATCTGTGGGACAAACCAGTGCATTGAGGCATTGAGGCAGGACCTCTGGGGGTGTCCTGTGTTGTCTGGCACCGAGTTCTGTGGGTCACGAGTTAAGGTACTGGCGATGTTCAATCGAAATCCTTCTTTTATAGTTTAATTTGTTGATTTTTAAAGATGTACTGTATTCCCATTTAGTTTATAAGCGAAACACATATTTATAAAAAGATGACCCCTTGCTAATATTTCAGGAACACCAGTCTATTAACTTCTGTTTTTGCGTTCCTCCAACCAAGTGGATGAAGTGCACATGTGCTAATGTGTCCTGTCTCTGGTTAGGATTAAAGGGGTCTTTCCTTCCCCAGGAGGGATCAGTTACATAAGATGTGGGGTATAAGGTAGCAGGCGGAATTTAGGTCATCTCTGAGAAAGATAAAGTGAGGGGTTACTAGGTTGCGCCTTTGGATCACTACATCTTTGTGAGGGCTGGCAGCAGTATGGTTTCATGCAGAGCACGTCAATCTGAGATGAGAGAGCTGCCCCGTGTTGCTTCATCTCTTCACCTCTCTTATTATCATGTTCTCAGATCATGTACGGCCGCAAGTGTTGCACACACAGCTTGACAAGCATTACGTGCTTTTATCTTTTCTCTCTGATCATGTTCTGCATATTTTTTAAGCCCCTCATCTATTAAGTGCCAGAGAGCATGTGAAGCGGTGGTATTTCTTCTCGCCAAATGTTGTCAACGCGTAACATCGGGGAACCTCTGACTGTCCTACTTCGGTATTTCTTTTTTAGCTTTTGTAGGAAGATTGCACTTCTGTGGGCCCAAGATGACTGAAGGCCAAATGTCTTATCTCGTAATGTTAAGAAAAGTGAAAACAAAAAATTTGTGTATCCAGTAACATTTAATGGGTTCTTCCTTGGCCAATGCTACAACCTTCCACCAAGTTTCATGAAAATTCAGCCAGTGGTTTTTATGTAACCCTGCTGAGTTACAGACAATTGAACTAAAAACATAGCCTCCTTGGCGCAGGTAATAACAGGGAAAACTGTGCATGTAAAAACTTTATGGTTAGTAAAATATGTCCAAGTTAGCTGCTCTTCTGAAACCAAAAATCTGAATGATGTGGTACATTTAATATTTTAGTTATTTCAATGTCAGTTTGCAGGGATAAAGTCTCATTTGTCAAAATGTTGTCTGAGTACCTGAAGCAACATTATTAAAAGAATAATAAGAAATTTTATGGTAAAATAATTTTGAATATATCACTGTATCTGATTATATTCATGACCTATCAGCTGGGTGTCCCAGGTTAATGTGAGTTTATTTTTTTGCTGAGAGGTGATAGTATTATTACTGTTTTTCCATGGAGTATAAAAATAATAGATGTAGCCCCCCTGTGACATCATCACGCATTGGTTTGGGGACATACTTGAACGAGAAGCTGGAGCTGTGGATGAGTGTGGAATGGATGTGACTCAAAGACTGCCTGTCACGTGATATCATGCATAACTTTAAGCCTTACTAACATTTTAATGATTGAGTTATAAAAAATTCACCCCATGTACAGTTGTCATAAATGTTGAAATTAGCTACAGAGACCAAAACTATTTTTTGTACCAGGCTGTTAACATGTTTATTTCTGCTGTAAAGTTGGGCATTTTAATACAAGGGTCGATGGAGATTGACTCACTTCTGTAGCCAGCCTCAAGTGGCCATTTGAGGAACTGCAATTTTTCTGACTCCCAGGTTCGCTTCATTTTTTAACCCAGGAGAGTGTAGCTTGGATTTTTCAGAAGGTGGCTCCCAAGAAGAACAAATCAAGGCCATGTAAGATTTAGAGAGAGTAAACTAAGAGTTAATAGTAATCACAAGTGTTGTCTCTGCAGTGGATGAAAAGCCAACCAGTCAGGCGGTGGCTGAGTATCTGGAGGGACGGAAGAAGTACGAAGAGCAGAGGAAGCAAAAACTGAAGAAAGGCTCAACCAGAGAACAACAGGTAGAAGAACTCAACTGAGCATGAAATACAAATCAGTTCAGGAGACAGAGTGAAGACTAGTTCATTTTGCCCCTTGTACTATATATATAATAAATTATGCCTGATGTTTTTGATAGACACTGGACCTCCTCAATCGTTTCAAGTCCAAACTGTCCTCAGCCATCACTGAGGACGCTCCAGAGGAGGACGTGGAGGAGCTGGCAGAGGACGACGACAAAGGATGGTCAGTGAGCCTGATTCCATTTAACATATATAAGTGGGATTTTTTATGTCATCTATCATTGAGGAATCGAAACAGTTTTAAGTTTGTTTGAATTTATTTGTTAGTTGATCAGACTACGTCAAATGCTTGCTGTACATCACTGTTTCCAATAGTATCTGAAGTTGGATCTGGGTGTCATTTTGCAAGGCAGCGCACTCAGTTATTGCTTTTCTAGGTACCATCACAATAATTCCGCACCAGCTACACACTCCATTCACTTGGCTCTCATTGGTCCTATTTTCAAACAAATACTGGAACTGCCAATTTCTCCAAAACCTGGCAATATAGCTGCACAGTGATGCTACGTTTTGCAGCTATACACACAGGTCACATCATCACCTTAATACTTCCCACGGTTTCACGTCCAGTTGATTCTCACTACTCTCATTATATTCACACAGCACTAAATGAGACAGGTAGTCTGCGGAAAAATAAGACTCCACCTCCTTCTACTGCTTCTAAAAGCATTTGCTAGAGTCCACAGTGGCTGAAGATTAACAACCAGTCAGAGCCGAGAAGTCTCTAACACAGCTGTCAATCATGTCACTGCTGGAAAAGTGAAACAAACAAGGCAGCGCTGATCAAATAGAAATCAAGATTCTGTTACTGCATGGTCTATTTCTCACCTCAGATGGTTTCAGAAACATATTTTAGTGTACTGTTTAGCTGTAACGTGAGACAGTTTGCCCCGGCTGGTAGGCAGTGCTTCATTTTAGCCTGACTGTTTTCAACATGGTGATCAGGTCATAAACTTTCTCTATGGAGCATTTTTGCAATCTACCAGATCTTTTTTTGTTTGTTTGTTTTACTCAACTGTTTTGGTTCGGTCTCGAAATCTTTTTTCGCTTTTGCTTGTCTCACAGCAACTGATAGTTTCACCTTGATGTATTTGGGTTTTTTCTTTCTGTGCCTTGTCCACTGTTTTCATAGCTTCCTCCTGGATGCGTGCAGCTTATGGTCTGGCATCTGGTCACTAACATTTTATAAAGTCCTGACCTCACCTGCACTCTGTGAACAGGAATGTCCCAAACACTGCAAAATAAGGAAATCCAGGCAGAGGCCAGAGTCTGCAGATAAATACACCGCCACACACTTCTAGTCAAATCATAAATCTACTCTCTAATAAAATAACACCAAGTCATACAGATATGGCATGTCTCAAAATGGTTAAATGAACTGAATGTAAAATGGTTACACTTTATTTATCGGGTCATATAAATGGGCAAGTTGTCTGTTGCTGCCTTTTTTACTTTTTCTAGTATTTGTTGCCTAATCTGCAGCTGTTACAACTTCATACCAACCTCAGTAAGGAGGGAAGTTGTGTCAGTATTTCATGATAAACTGGATGAATTCTTCTGCCTCTGAAAAAGGAATACTGGACGAGACAGAATGAAATAGCTGCCGCGTAAGTAGTCTGTGCTCAGCTTTAAATCACTGACACTATTCACCGCAGCAGATATTAACAGCAGCACTGAGCAGCTTGTGAGTCCTGAGTGCTCCCGGAGAGTTCAAGAAGCAGTTTGGCAAACGCACTGCTTTTTGGACGCTGAAGTTAGAGCATGACAAGTTGGCACGGAGAGGCCTTTTTCATTAGCCTCCACTGCTTGTGTTATTCCTATTGATGCCCTCGTGGTGGATTGTAAGAGATTGCAAAAAGAAACCATTTATTATAATAGTGAGCTCAGCCTTAATGAGAAAACTAAAATGGTCAAATGCTGCAGAAAATCCTTCTTTGTAGCAGGAATGATGAAGCCGACCAGATCCAAAGCTCGCTTCGGGGTTCTGATAAATGTGTGTGAAAGTTCAAGTTGTATGCATGTGTGTGTGTGTGTGTGTGTGTGTGTGTGTGTGTCAAGTTGGGATTTCAACCCGCAGCCACCAGATTGGCCATCAGGAAATCAGCCCTGACGCTGTGTTTTCCTCTCATATTCTGTTTTTCACCAAAGATCTCAAAGTCTAACTACACAGAGTACGGGGTTTGAAATGAATACCATGTGTTTGAATTCGAGCAAAGTGTCTGTGTGTGAGAGATTTAGAATAACAAAATCTGTAGTTGCTATTAGTCTCGAGAAAGCCCCCTTGAAGTGTAGTCTGTCTGTGTGTGTGTGTGTGTGTGAGTGGGGGGGCCCTAATGAATTTGAGAGAAGCCTTGGCTGGCGTTTGGAGCCTCTCCCGGCTGTAGACACCTCACTGTGCCGCCCCCGCCAGGTATGGGCGAGGAGGGAGGGAGGGACAGGGGCAGTAGCATAGCAGTCCTAGAAAAACACCAGTGGGAAGTCTGTGCCACTCTAGGAGCGCTGCGAACAGAATGTGGGTTACAACAGGTCAGACATTGGAAGTCAAGTCTGGGCCAGAGGAGGTAAACTATTCCATCTGTGTCTGTGTCTACAAATTCTGACTCTCCCTCTTCAGCCCCCTCCTCCTCCTCCTCCTCTCGGTCTCCGCTAACACACACAAGCTCACATTGAGAGTGCACAATGCAAAGAGTTGCTCCCACCATCCCTCCTGTACTCCTTAATTCCCACCCCTAAAAAAAAAGGCAAGAAAAATAAATCAAGAAAAGGCTTCTGTAGCGTCGCATCACGGCAGCACAGAGCGGTTTTGGTAACGCTGGGTTTCTACCTCACGTCTCGGAGCCGTGTGACTCTGAGGAGCGTACGGCCGGCGGGCTGTCATCACTGAGACTGCTAGACAAATTATCAGAGGCGGCCCGCTCACACAGCAGGAGTCCTCAGGGTCTGCCAGAGTCTAGCCATGACATTCTAGATGAGCTGTCACAACTCCTGCCGATTTCAAATGAACACCGGAGAGAGTGCAGAGTGTACACACACACACACTCACACACACACTAACTGTGAGCGCTCAGACACATACCACATGCACAGTAGACAAGGCATCGAAGTATTTCAAAATATACAACAGAGAATACAGCTTCTTTATGTAGTGCATGAGCACAGTATACACACCCAGACATACACAGCACAAGGTCATGTAAATATTTTTTCTCTAGCTAGATAAGACGGACCTGTTGATCATCAACTTTAAAGGGAAAGTTCAAAGATTGTGACGTTAAGGCGGTATGAGTGAACCCACTGATGCTAACGTATAGTTGAGTCTACTGATGTCAACAGGATGTCTGATGAACAGCAGTATATTGAGTCAGATAACAACTACTGATCAGCGTCCCGGTGGCCTGGCGTCCAAGACCTGTGTTCCATGTCCCCCTCTTTCTCCTCTCGTTTTCTGTAGCACCTCCTCTGTTTACTATCTAAAGGCAAAAAGTACCCTGAAAAATACATGACTGAGGGTCGGGTTCTGCTAGAAAAGAAGTGATGTGAATGACATGTTGTTTCAAAACCAAATGTGTCTTTCTTTGTTGAAAACATTTTTTCATGGCCACACTGGACGGTAGAGTGAAAAGCTGGCCATCTAAAGCCCCTTTTACACTGCCTTTAAAGGCATGAATATCAAGCCATTACACTACCTAGCCGAAAATACGATTGCAGAATCAGGGGACCGAGTTGTCTTGCCATTAATCTGCCACGGGAGATAGTAACAGCTCCAAAACCATGTCTGTATAAATGGGACCGCCGACAGGACGGGACCATGGGCAGGATGAATGTAAAATTTTTAAGACCTGTTATGTGTGCGACCCACCCTGGGAGATTTAATAAGCACCTACTAGCAGTTAGCAGCTAACTCAAAGAAGAACAGTAGCTTAAAATATCCACAAATTAGGAAACCGCTGTGATTTGGGAGCTCCTTACCCTCTGGGCAGAGGACGAGATCAGCTGCCATATAACAGAGACGGTATATGATTGCTATCGCCATATTACAATGCTGCCGACACAAATGTTACATGTCAAATGAGAACTGATACTATTATGTTAATTGTCATGCCCAATTGATTTGGCGAAGTAGGGATGCCATTTAAAATCACACGCTGGAGCGGAATCATGCCGCCATTGTTTGGTTCTGTGTAAAAATGCAAAGGAGGGATAAAGAAGGGACTTATTAGTGGCCCGATGGCGTCATCTTTGTGTAAAAAGAGCTTAAAAGTCCATTCTCACTGAGGACGAATATCTGCGCGGATTATTCTCGTGGAAAAATATAAAAGTTGATTTCGTGGGTTCTTACGGAAGTTTGCACACCGGGGCGGAACTTTTGTGCGGTGAAAAAAGTTTCTGCACAAATTCCGTACCACGCCCGTGTATATGGTTTGAATGCAGAAAAGCGCTGCGCAAATATTCCGCAAATCCGTCCCGTATTTCCGCATCGTGGCAGTGAGAATCAACTTTAAGAGAGGGGGGAGACGTAATATCATTGAAATACGGGAATAACAGTGCACTTTTTCAGACAGTCTACCTTGTTTTTCTTGTGTTCATTTGACAATCAACGTAAAATGGTTGCAATACCAATAAATATTTTTAGTGTTGCACTTCCTGGCTCACATGCGAAGTGACAGAGATAGCTGTGTAACCATTTCACCCAGAAAAACGACCTCGGACACAAAGAAATACAATGTAAAGGTCATTCAAGTCAGAAACTCGGGCAAGATCAATCTAGCCTAAGTCCCCCAACATAAACACACCTATTGTCACAGCATCCTGGCAACGCAAAAAAATGAACCATTAGCAGAATAATCTTTTCATCAATTTTTACTTTATTTAGTGTTTTATGTTTTGCTGTAACAACGTTGTAGCTGCCATTTTCATTCAGTTGACTTGTGCTTGATAGATGTCTCTGCAAGCTATTGTACTAGCCTACTCCTCTCTCTTTTAAGAGGGTTCTTTAAAATGTGAAATTTCTTTAAAGTTGTATTTTTAGTTACGCTAGGTCTTTAAGTCTGAGGCAATGCCAAGTCGCATGAGAAATATCTCATATATCTCAATATATTAAACGTTTGGTCTTCTGCTGCAACTCAGCCAGCTCTTTGTTTTCTTGTTCTGGTAATGTTTCGATTGGTTCTCCACACGCCAGTTGCAAAAATTAGCCTGCTGTGGGTGTCTATGTTTTCCTGAGCAGACGGACTGGGATGCATTGAGATCAGAGGTCAGGAATACGGATTCAATGTTATCATCTCCTAAATTGCAAGGGTTTGCAGTTTAACAAACAAAAGCAGAGCTTGACAGAGAAGTTTGATCCCTGGCTCCTTTCTCATCTCCACACAGCCAATCACGCCGTAAATTGAGTGTGAACATCAGATTGTCAATATTGGAAACTTACAGAAATTGTCAGACACAATCCCCTTTAATCCGACATCAGAATGTGTGGGAGGAGGGGGATTACAAAGATCTTTGACCCTGCAATAAGCAGCGCTGATGGAATTTACTGACATCCCGACAGTCGACAGTCATGCTAGCAGCTCTGTGAGGCTGTACTGAAGCACAGCGGGCTTTGAGCTCAAAGATAACAGCATGCTTATGTTTAGCTGGTATAATGTTCACCACGTTTACCATTATAGTTTTCCATGTTAGCATGCTAACATTTGCTAATTAGCACTACAAAAGAGGTACAGCTTTCGTTAACAGGAATGCCATTTAGTTTTGCAGTTATTTGGTTATAAACCAAAGTATCAGACAAAATTAAAGTTTGACGTGATGATGGCACTAGATGAAAAGCCATCAGGATGCATCCTCTGGGGATCACGAATGTCTGTAAAAGATTTCATGGCAATCCATGCAATATTTGTTGCGATATTTCAGTCTGGACCAAAAAGGCAGATTTAGGTTAACATCCTTCAAGCCCTGCTGCAGCATGACTAAAAAGTTTTCCCTGAACCGAACCAGCACTTTTACAGTTATTTCAGTTTCTCCACTCAAACATGAGTGCAGGAGGATGTAGCAGATTGACAACATGACGGCGTTGCATGGCCAAAAATGGGTCCACGCAATTGATTAGTCACTCCTGCTTTGTTGTTTAGATTTACTGATAGCATTCGCACAGCAGCTGAGGAGATCGTGTCAGTGAGAGAAAATGTGTTTTATCTGTGAAGTGCCCGACACTGATATCTCCTGTGAGGAATGTCCTGATTCTTTAATCTGTCTTTGGGGAAGAGAAACTGACTGGGGAAATGAAAGACACATGAGCGTCTGTTCTCTGGGGACCAGGGCTTTCTTTCTGGATTTCTGAACTGCTAAGAAGTCTCAAAAATATGAGCCCAAATACTGTATCTCTCACTTTGTACCAAGAGAAACTCTTCAGATACCTGCTGCTCCTCCACCACAGGAAGTGGTCTTCTTTTTTATGCGATTCCTTTAGTAGTTTTGCTATAATTTGAATACAAGTATTGTAGTTTTCCGCATTGCACTGTCAAAAACTATAGCTCAAATCCTTAAAACGCAAAACATAAAACTAAAAAGAGTAATCCACTTTGTCTGTTTATAAAGGTTTTGCGAATTTTTCTTCTTCCCCTTTTTTGAAAGTTTTTTGCCATATTGTAATATAATAATATGAATATATCATATAATGTTTAATTCAAAGTATGTTAATACATGATGACACCTGACTGATCCTCTCCAACAGCCTACTTTTTTATTCTTTCCTACTTTTAATGTTTAGTTTTCATCTCTTTGTTTCTGAATGTATCACTTTTATCTGCTTGTTTGAATGTTTTGTCCTCATCTTTTTGAAAAGAAATTAAGTTTATTATCATTATTATTGTATCAAAATCAGAGTATGTTTTTTTGCCAAGTAGGTTTTCACATACAAGGAATTTGTCTTGTTGTTTTTTCTGCTTACAATAAACAGCAAAATTATGAAATACATGTACAGTGTGTTTTATACATCCATGATGATCAGCTTGAAACAATAGCAGCGATCAGAATACTAGAAACAGCAAATTCAAATTCACGTTTGTCCCATTTTTGATGCTAATATTGTGATCAAACTTGCCCAGAGCAGAGAGAGACTAGCCTCTGGGTAAAAGCTCTACAGATCTGTGATTTAGTGGATCAGCTGCCACTCTTCTTTGAACTCTCTCTACCTCTCTCTGTCTGATTTAGGATGGCCCATGTTCTGCAGTTTGATGAGCAAACCAGAAAAGTCAAGGATGCCAACATGCAGGACGAGGACACCTTCGAGATCTACGACCCACGCAACCCCGTCAATAAACGGCGGAGAGAGGAGAGCAAGAAGATCATGAAGGAGAAGAAGGCCAAGAGGTGAGGCGGCAAGGTCGCGAGGTCGGAAGGTCAGGTCCTGCCCGAGCTATGTGACTTAAAAACTGATCATACAGCATCCCGCCTGTCCACTTTTCCAACACTTCAAACCCTGCTTTGTTGAACGGTCTCTTGGCTCGAACATCTGGATTGAGGACCTGAGCAGAAACGATCCCTGTAATCTGTGATGGAAAGGCTCCTTCGCTTGGGAACAGCTGCAGCCGGACTCTACGCTCAGTTACTCATCTGGATTAAGACTGTGGTTGTAATTTTGATTAAGGTCATGGTTTGATTACCTGTAATGTTGTTCACTTTTTTATGCTGTTCTCCTTCTGCTTATGTTGTCTCGAGCCTATGTGTGAGCGTTAGACTTTGCCAGAAAAATAAATAAATGACATTAGTTACCGGTCTGGGATGATTTGATTATGTTCGATTTATCTAAACTCATAATGTTCACCTTAGCTAAGCTTTGCGTAAAGACTGGAAACAGCTAGCTGGCAGTCCCCTACAAGCATCTCTGAAGCTTGCTAACACATTACATGTTGTGTGTTTATTCCGTACAAGTGTAAAAGTTGTGATTTCACTAGTGGAACCATTTCGTGGTCATGATTGAGCTTTAGAGGAGCAGATCTTTCTTTACCTTTGGACACAGTGTTTACAGTCTCTATGCTAAGCTAAGCTAATCATTTTGTGGTTGTAGCTTTATAATTACCAGACAGTCTTTTATTAAAGACCTTTGCACACCAAGTCTGTATTTTTTTAAACATTTTTTAATCTTTAATCTGCACGGTAACCTTGCACATTGAGTTCTTTTTATTGCCAAACTTTGCAATATGAGGCAAAATCTAAAGACACATTTCCTCCCTTACATCTCTCCAGTGGAAGTACCTCCCTGGCTGTCGCCACCCCGCCCATGTCTTGCATTTGGCACATCGGCTAAAAGGCCTGAGCTGTCCTCCCTCTCTGTCACCACACTGTCTCACCATTTTACAGTCTGTGTGCACTCCTCATCCTCTATAACATCCTCTTCCTTGTCATCATCATCCATCTGAATATTACTATCTGACCTGTTGAAAATAAGCTGTCTGACTTGTGAAATGATACTGTGCACCCTGGTCCTCTCTCTTCAAGAAAACGCCACATTTTTTTGCTGCTTCTTGAACAAAAAAAATACTCTGAAGGCTTTTGACAGAGGTGCAAAAACAGAAAATCAGACCTGTTCCAAAAACTTTAACAAAGGACAAAAGTATCAGAGCTGAATGTGAATGACAAAACATGAGGTTGTATTCATTTTTAAAATATGCAATCATTTTGGACAAATAATACTAGCAGGAAATGTCTTTAAACTTTGCCGCAATTTTGCCAGAGAACATCAAAACATGTCGGATTCAGTGTCCAAGGTTTCTGTGTCAGGCTGTACCTCAGGCTCAAAATTTTGTCAGCCGAATAAGATTTGAATGTTCAACTATGTGTTCCTTTTTCTTCCATAGAGTCTGAGTGTTTGGCCAGGGTTAAGTGGGAAGTTCAGTTTGTTAATGACACTTACATAATATAGCAGACAAGCTAACTGCGCTAACAACGGATCGTTAATGTGCAACAACTTTTTGTGACAACACTATATGTCAAACAAAAGCATCGTATGAAGTTGCTGTGAGATGTGAATTCACCTTTCTGAGCAGAAGGCAGACGATGACGTTACCTGAGCACCTGACCGGGCAAAACCTCCCCAAAAGTGGACTGCACACTGCTCGACTTACACTGATGATTTCAATCCCCGACTGTCGGGTGTTAGCCCTATTTCTGCGTAATGATTTTTATCAGATGATGGATTTTAAAAACTGTGTACAAAGAATACAGACTTGGTGTGCAAAGGCCTTAACTCTCAGTGAATAAGTGTATTTCCCAAAATGTTAACCTCTTCCTTTAGAGCTGAGGCGGCACCGGTGATGGCCTAACCACCCTGCTGCATTTTATATATATCTGCCACACTGTCCTCCTCAGGTCACCACTGGAGCAGCCAGAGCTTGTAAAAAGGAACTGTTTAAAACCAAAGACTTTACCTCACTTTGGTGGTTTTTCGGGGGTAAATGATCTGCCACTGCCGTGTGTGTGTGTGTGTGTGTGTGTGTGTGTGTGTGTGTGTGTGTGTGTGTGTGTGTGTGAGTGAGTGACCAGGAGCTGCATTTGGCCAGCGCGCTATTTTTTAACTGCACTTCTGGGATTATGCTTAAATTTTCATATGGAACAGGAAGGAGAGTTAATGTTACATTATGAGCCCGGCTCGGCCCGAGCTGCCGCAAATCTAAAACAGGTGATACAGTGATCTAACTGACTGGATGTGCTCCTGGGTCCAGGTCAGGTTGAAATGTGCCACTGATGTATTACTGAGAGAAAAAAGCTTTTCATGAAGATGCAAAGAAAAGCTCCGATAAATTAGCTTTTTATAAGGACACTGCTTGTCACATAAATCAGTAATTTATGTTTAAAGGGGACAAGACGGTATAATTCCTGCAGCACCACCAGGAGAATACTTAACGCTCTGCGGTGTCACCGTGCCCAGCTCAGGGCAGGAAATACCACTCTTTGCTGCTGATCATGTGACTGCCAGCGATGAGATGGAATGGTAATAGCATTATCATGCTATACTACAACCACTATCTCCCTCTGCCCTTGTGGGTAAGAGCTAAATATAGCCCGATAATCCTTCTCATCTCTTAGAAATTCAACCAACACTCCTTATGTGAGGGGGACTCTCTTCTCCTCTCCTCTTTCTTTCCAGAATTTCATTGGGGTTTACACAAAAGCATCCACATTTGCATTTAACTTTTAACTCTTCATTCACACGCTGCAGTTTTAAGTGGTCCTTTGGTGCTGTAACTTATGTGTCGGATGGTTATGTGTGAGCAGCAGAGATGGCCCACGTGTCTGACCCCCTGAACCATGAGCCCCCCCCCTCCACGGCTAATTCCCCGGGGTGTAATAGACAGAATGTGCAGAAGAAGTGAGAGCTCGGTAAGTTAGCGTGTGTTGGTCGGAGAGATATTGATGAGTTTGTGAGATCAAAGAGAGGAGATGGTTTGGACAGGCACGGCAGATTTTCATGGTTAATGGTTGGTCACTCACACACACGTCCCGGAACAGAGCAGAGAGTTCATTTGTCTGTTTTGCAGGTGTCGTAACAGCCCTTTGTCTTAACTTAAGTGTCTGTACTTAAGGAAATGTTCGAAATTTTTCAAGTCTATGTCAAAACAACATTCCCATTCCCATTTGCACAATGAAAGAGTTATTGGTTGCCAAAACTGTTCCTCCTGTCCACATTGGCCATGGTTTCAATATAGGTGATGGAGGACAAACTCCAAATACATTTTAACTGAAGCTGAAGCTAATATGAGGCTTTAGCAATCTGAGTTAGTTAAATCAAGTTGGTTGCTGCAAAGATTAAGATCTTTTTAGCACTACTTCCCCAGGTTGTTTTTCCTCAGTGTTCCTTTACTGAGCTGCAGTGGTAGGTAGTATCAGAATCAGATTTATTGCCAAGTAGTTTTTAGCATAATGAGAAATTTGTCTTGGTGTTTTGGTGCATAACAATAAACATGGGTAGAGAAAACACAAGATAAAGGCAAGTACTGCAAAAGTACAACAAAAATGTATTGAACAGAAGATTTACCTAACACATATTTTAAAAAATACTATTAAAAATAGGCACATTATACTATGTTTTAAAATGAGAGAGCTGTGCAAAAGATGTGCAAAATATTGTTCAAGGAGTACGCAAAAGTTTACAGTATGAAGTACAGGGGTAACACTAGCAATCCTAAAGATGTGCATTAAAGAAGCTGTATACAATATTCAAAACATACCACTATTTGCTATGTAAAGATGTAGAGCTTCTCTGTTATTTGTTGTGGTAGATGGTCTGGTTGCACATGCATGTGAGTCCCTGTGTGTGTATCCCTATGGCTAGCTAATCACTGACGCTGTGCACTGCACTCATAAAGCCGTTATCGCTGATAACATTGTCCTGATCCATGGCATCATTGTCGAAGCACAACGCCCACCCTTCGGTTTCCCTACGCTGGTCAAAACTCTTAGCTGTGTCAGCACCGTTGTCGATAATAGCCCTGTTTGCACTGTTAGCACTGGTAGCTGCTAGTTCCTCTGTGTTGTGCAGACAACCTGAATCAGACTCTGAATCACAGATGTGCTCTAAATGTCACATACCTTTAAAGGTTCTGTAAGTGAACTCAGCGTACTAAGACATAATGGCGTCCTGAGCAAAGAATAAACTCAAACTTCCTCTGTGTGTGTTGTTGTCCGAGCTTCTCTGTTGTGTGTTGTGGTAAGTTGGTCGCACGCTGCACTCATACGGCAGTTACCACTGATTTTATGATGCCATCATCAGAGAAGTGCAGCGCACACCCTCAAGTTCCCTCCTTGATAACACTGTTAGCCTTGTCAGCACTGTTGCTGCTGTTAGCATCATTAGCTGCTAGCATGGTAAATTTTGCACAGAGCCCCTTTAAAGCCACGCACAGAGACAGATGTGTGACATCAAATAACATAAGGAGGAAATGTTCTACTAAATAAACTATAATTTTGCCTACCTTTTAAATTTCTCTGACTGATTAAGCCTCACATTAACTTCAGTTGTACTTTCAAGCATTTTTAGACACAATAAGGACCGTAAATTATATTCCATGTCATTTAGTGGGCGCTTAGACTGAAATCAGCCTTCAGGACCTAGTGACTGTTGAAAGTTGTCACTGCTCCAATTACTTTATCTTTTGTCAGGTCAATTAAGACATTAGAAATACAGCTTTTTATGTTTCAAGGTGATCCACCAGATGTGTACAATTGCACTGCGGCAAAATTTGAGCTTGTTTCAGGTCATTTTTACAGGAAGGTATCTTTTCACAGCCAGTCTGGACAGGAGAAAGACTTACTCTCTCCAAAAACTCTTTTAATGTACATCTGGGCATGTTAGTATTGTTTTAAGCTATCCTTTAACATGAGCTGAATCAGGGCCTCCTTCTCCTTTAATATGCTTTACTTGGATAAATGTCCTCATGTCACTGATCATATTTCACAGCTACTTTATAAGGTTATTTTTCACACAGGCCAAGTCTTTCTCTTCCCCATTACACCACTCCGTTCCCTCTGTGAATGATATTCTCCAAAAGCACTTCTTTTATTACACCAGAGCAAAATTAGCATGCACACTTGCTAGAACACACTAAAAATAAGCAATACAAAGCAGTCTTTGTCAGGCAGCGCTGCTACTCTCCTTTGTTGCTCTTGTGTTTGTGGATCACAGTTAAGGCAACTCGGACACACCTTGAAAATGACATGTCAGAGCAGAGGAGCAGGAGCCAGAGAGATGCCAGCCAGAGGAAGAGAACCGGACAGAGCTGCGGACATTAACAATCACATATTCATTCGTCTGCGTCTTGCCAAACATGAGGTCCAAGCAAGGCCTGCCCGAGAAATTTCCAATACCACAGCAATTGGACAGGACTGATGGGGAATGTATGCTATTTCTCTTCACACAGAAAGAAACTAGTGTAAACAATAAATTAAGCCCAGGACTACAACTAAGAGCAAGGTTAGACTCAAAAAAGCAAACCTCAGAAATACTTCACCTCAGACTGAAAGAATATTTAGCGTTAAGTTACATGGAAGGCAGTTGTTATCTAACCTCCTAGTTGGACTTTATAAAATATTTCCATTTAAGGCTCTGGCTGAATATATTCCTTATTGTGAGAGATTATTAGTCTAATATTGAATTTTGGTGAGAGCTCAGCCAGGGCCAGAAAGTGGCTTGGTTGAAATGTGGACATCATCATCGGAGTATGCATGTGTTCATATTAATAAAACAATGTCTAAATTATCGTTTGAGAATTTTCCATTGTTACAGGTAGGACATTTTTATATTGGTTTGGTCAGTCAGAATGTTTGCATGACATTAGAGAAAATCAATTTATCGTGTTAGTCCGACTAAAACCAGACTTTTAAAATCCATGTAAACATGTTCGTCCGACTGAAATTGTACTAAATCGACTTTCTAAAAGTCGGACTAACACAGTTTCCAACCCGGGCTTTGACCCAGAAGTCCAATAGCATTAAATGTGTAAGAGAAGAAGAAGCTGGTAACAACATGGAGAAACCTACATCCACAGTTGTGCATTTCTGGACGGATGAGGAGACAGTTCATGCTGTAACAGCTGAAAGAGTTACATTTTTAAAGTACATGGATGGGAGGAAAATACGGAATCATGACCTGTTCAAAAAAGTGGCGCAACAGCTGGACGATGCACGATAGTTTAGTCTGTGATGTAATAGGTCAACCGCAAAAAGGTCCAATACCAACAAGCTGAAAGGGGGCATATCTCCACCTATCGTAGAGTAGAGCTTTGATTGGGCCCAAAACATCCAGCCCGGGCCCCCCCGAGCCCGTGCATGTTCTGTCCAAGCCTTTAACTGTAATTACGAGTCCGAGCCCGGTTTAAACCTGACATTTTTTTTAAGGATATGAACGTGGACATTGAAGGCTGACTCTCGTCTTTCTTCCCATGGTAAGCCTTCATCATGTGCCTCTTAAGTGTCGAGGTCCCCGTCTTTTTGCTGTCATATACCAGCATCGTCGACAACTCACATGTGTGCGGCCAGTGGTGCAGTCAAGGGGGGCCGCAGCCCCACCCCCCAGGTGTGATAAGTAGTTGGTTCCATAGCCTAGGTCTATTATGAGGAACCCGACCCGTCTAAGCCCGAGGATAGTGGCGGGAAATTACGGCAGGTCGGGTTCAGGCTCGGGCAGAGAATCTAAGCTCTATCGTAGAGGAGTTGGACATACTTTGGTCAATAAATCGATTCCCCTAACGTGCTTGTACACTGGGACAAGGACAGTAGTCCAATTAAATGTCCTAGTCAAGCTATGATCATAGCTGGACCTACCTGTGCATATAAACGTACTGAGTGATGTTTTGAGCCACACAAGCCATGAGACTCCAGGGATGACGATGTCCGTCTGTCGGTCAATCCACCACGTTAGTCCACACTAAATTATTTTAACAACTACTGGATGCAATAAAATAAAATTTTACAAATAAATATAACCATAATATTCATGGCGCCCAGAGGATAAATCGCACTGATTCTGGTAATCCCATGATTTTTAATCTAGAACCACTAGTGAGTCAAACTTTTCAATTATCCAGTGAAATACCTCTACATCTGCAAGATGGATTGGCACAAAAGTTTGTACTAGCATGGCTGTAGACTCTCAGGTACCTATGTTACACCCACAGCGCAGATTCTACTCTCTAGAAATGGACAACACTTGAGGTCTTGACTGAAGCACTGACTTGATCCTCAGGCAAAGTCAGAAACATTTTAACTGGTTCAGACAGGATACCACTCATGACGATGGCTTTTAAAGACACCACCCCAAGGCGCAGGCCAATCTCCTGCTGAGTAGGGATACTGTACGTGATGGATGAAGGTTTTGTCCTTTAACAGTAAAACCTCGATTAGCTGCTGTCACTTATTCAGAAACGTCCTGTTGTGTTGATTTCAGTGGCTCTTTCTGGCAATTTGTTTGACATGTTTTAGTTGAGCAAGTTTAATCACTTCTAAGTGATAACTGGTTGTTGAAAAAGTGCAAAACTTGCTCTCCTAAAAAGTTACCATCATGGACATGGAATAATCACTGTCCCATGTTTCCATGCATCACACAAGTAGACAAATAATCCTCAAGACCCACCAACACTTTATCAGATCTGATCTCTGCTCCAGGGGTGTTTGCGCACTGCAAACCCATGACGCACTCTGACCTTCCGGAGTATTTGTGACCCCAAGATGCAAATATGTTTTCAATGAACTTCTCTGGGTGCAAAGGGCATACATTTGGAATCATTACTGCTACTGCTCTGTGGTCCACAGTTGTATCTGAGGTATGTAACCTCAAAGCCCCAGGTAAAGAAGATCAAAGGGATCCATTGACAAGAAACAAGTGGCTAGCTATCCGTCACTGATTACCCAAGAACAAACTTGGGCAACAGTTGCTTGTAAGCGAGCTCTGTTCCATGATCATGCTTTCATCTTGCGTGGTTTGGAGTTGGCGCAGTTCTCCATCTTTTTCCCTTCTTTGAATACTTTTCTAATATTTGGCTGTTGGAGCATCCCACCAAAATACTCTGCCAATCAAAGACTTCTTTCAACCTGCTGATATATTTCATACGAACAATCAAATGAGTGATAATGCTGAAATTATGAAGCGAACAGCCACATTTTAGCCTCTTTCTGCTCATTGTGTTGGTTTTTCACCCATCATTGCAAAACTGTTTGGAAAAGGTCAGGCACTTTGAAAAAATATTTGGCAGGTTAATTGGATGAACAATCCATCTATTATCATCCATCACAGAAGCCAAAGCCCCTCAGATCAACATCTTTTTCGCCAAGTAAAGCCTTCAGTGCCGTTCTTTGCTCTTCTTTCAATGAAGAAATACTCTCTAGTTCTGATGTAACTTGTGCTGTTGTAGCATCTACGCTAAACTCTGTAGTAGCTGCCAGTGTTGTTGTGAACCAACAGTCTCCTCTCTGTCGTCACATGCACATAACCCACGTCCAGGGCTGCCAGTAGCTCCTCACAGGACACTGACTGGTCCAAACCACTGTGGTTCGGACACAAAGGCATGACTGGATGCCTGACAAAATATAGTGTGAAAATGTATTGTTTGAGTGATTTTGTGATCCCGTAATTCTTGCCTGATGTCATGATTATCACGAGGATCCAGCAGCCATGCAAGGTAAACAACTCTGACAGGGCCCGTAGACATGCAACATTTTGTTTTCAATGTAGACACGCGTAAGGTGTGCTCGAAAAACAAGGGCGAAACTTTTGCAACACACAAGCATTCCCAAGCACTTGTTTTCAGGGCATGAAGGCTGCATCCCAGCAAAAACAAAGTTCAGCTTTCGGAATGCAGCAATGCCCACTACATGTTATGTAATGAGGAACAACCAGTCACAGCTGTTCTGTAAACATGAGTCTATGATAAATATTGAGAAGAAGATGATCATTTTTTCACAGGGCTACCCAGAGCTTCACATTTTAGGCCTAATACAATGCCTGAAAGATCAACTCCAAACGTAGGATCTCTGGTAAGTAAGCTAGATTATGATACGGTGCTGGTTACAGTCGCTTAGGAACGCCAGGGGCAACCTGCCTTTGCATCCGTAAAAGTTGGCACAAGAGTAGCGCTAAGCTCTCAACCTTGCATTTTGCAGGCAGCAATAGGCAGCAAAAAAACACTACTTGCCCCAAAACAAATGGTGGACAAAGTTAGTGACTCGCTGGTGAAGAAAGTAGCAGCTAGCTAATATTTCTCTGAGGAGCTGGGCAAGAGCTAAAAAGAAAGTGAATAATGGGATTCATACTTTTCAGGTGGCCAGAAACACAACTCCAAATGAATGCTAATGACATGTATCGGTTGTGTTTTTCTATCCCCTCGTGGCCAAAAATCAAATAAAAGCTTTAACAAAACTGTATATTGATGGTGAGTCTTGTTGCCCAGAGTTATGGCGAGACATGACGTAGAGAGTTCTTAGAAAAGGAAAAAGTATTTTTCTTTATTTCAACGTGACCCCAAAACCAAGTGGTATCATTTACTTGTTATCTTGACTGCTGAGTGCTACTTCCATCTTAAAGACAAGGACAACTCTATCATTTGACCTACAATTAAAATATCACTGTTCTCTTTAGAATACGACTGATTGATGTATCGCCAGTCGATTAATAAAATTGCTTGCAAGCAGATCATTGAGTCTTTACAGCCACTATTTTACTGTAATGACAGCGTGAAGAGATCACTTTAAGGACAACTAACACACACACTATAAAAAAGAATGACTTATTCCTCCATAAAAAATATTGTTACAGCAGAACATAATTACAGTTACAAGCTACTAAAAGAATAGACTTAAAGAGGGTTCACATTACAGCGGACCATCAAGGTCGCTGTCAGACCTTCAGTGTGGCTCTGTTGGCCGTCCTCAGTGTGTCCGTGTGTTATACAAAGATTCACCTTTCCTTGTCGAGAGTGAAGGACATACGGGCTATGAAACGGAGACTGAAGCAGCATCACAATGTATCCGAACAGACTAATAACGATGAGCCTCGTAGCTTTCTGTACTGCGACTATAGGCCCCATTATCATTTGTCCTCATTAGCTTGCTGTCATTTATTAGTTGTAGGCAGTCGGAGCAGAAGAGGCTAAATCACAACATAATTCATTCCTGATGGACTTCATAATGTTCTCCAGCGAGAGAGGATGTCCTTAAGTATGCCATATGAAGAGCGTGCTGTTCAAGAGCACCATCTACCCAAATGACGATACTCACATACACACACAATATTATTCAGCCTCATCCACAAGCAAGCAAAAGCTCTTGGCTTTCCTCCATTGGCCTAAGTGATTGGCTATTGATTTTTTATACACTTAATCCATTTATCTGCTGTCTTTCCTGCTGACAGAGGACAGTATAGGAACAAATCCCTTAAAGGTGACCCAGCTACCTGCTGAACCGCCACGCATATAGGACCTGAAGAGTTGGGGCCTCAGTGTTCTTCAAACTCCTTCCCGTTCTCTGACAAATACCTACCAAAGACAGTGCGCTTCTCACTTTAACTTTCTTTTTCCATTTTTCACTACTTCCATCACTTTGGTGTGCACAAAGAGAACAACACTATGAATGTCCCAGAGGACAGACTGTCTTAAATTGTGCCCCATTATCCCCATTTGTACGATTCATCATGTCTTGCCTCTGGCTTCTCTTCCTGCCTTTGAGTGTGGCCATTAAGCTCTAAACCCTGTTGCCTCCAAAGTAGTCAGACAACACTTGATACAAACTACTTTCTTTATAGCATACACCAGCATTTACAGATGAAGACTGATCGGTCTGATAGGTCTTATTTTTTATACCTTTATTATTTGGTTGACAGAAGAGAGATTAAAGGAAATGAGAGAGAAGAGAGAGATGGGACATGGACAAAAGGTTAATGGCCTGCAGCCAGTTGCACCAGCTATACGTAAGTTCTTTCTTAAAGGAATACTTCGATCAATTATTCACCCCATGTTATGTTGAATTTGTAAAGACAACTTTGTTTTTCTCACATGCGTCCGCAGTAAACAGAGAATCCAAAAACAGCAAATATTCTTCATTAATTGAGGTAAACGGTGACTGCGTTTAACAGCAAAACTATATCAAAACCTCCGTTTACCAACTCTAACACAACTCCTGCTGTGTAATCCAAGTGTCGCTCAGTACTTCCCAAACATGTGTATTTTTGCTAAAACATTACAATTTAAAACTGTCAGTCTCATGTACGGCTGAGTAGCGTGTCTTTGAACGCTGCTCAAGTGCAGCTCACGCATGCTCAGGCACGCTGAGGGTGCGCTACTCATAGACTTGAGTGTTTTCAATTATGTTTTGCAAAAATGCATGTGTTTGAGAAGTGCTGAGTATATGACTGGATAAGTGGGACCTGGATTATACTGCAAGAGTTGTGTGGGCATTTGTAAACAGATGTTTCGATGTAGTTTTGCTGCTGTTAAACTTCAATTCATGAAGAGCATTCCCTTTTTTTGGATTATCCATTCACTTAAAGTGAGGGCACAAAGTCCACACTAAACTATACATTAAAAGTAGTTAGATCATAAAGCTGCGTTGATGTTTAGTTGCACCGCAGAGACGTAAAGTTCAGTTAGCTGTTATTGTGCAGCTGACATTATAATGTTATAACAAACACATAATGACAAACTACACTGGCAAATCGAATGTTATAAATCAGTAGTTGTTAATAGAAAGTTACCTAACCCTGTATATTTGCTTGCCAGTGTGGCACATATTCGTTATATGTGCCTGCCAACTTACTTGTATGTGTTATTTTATGTATGCACTTTATTCTGCATGTGTACAGACACCCACATTCAATTTCAAACATTTCTATTTTCAGCATGAGGCACACGATCACCTGTGGGTATAATCCCGGAGAACACACTGCAGATGCAAAACAGCCAGTATGATTCACTTCACTTATCCTGCCTTTCCAAACGATGCACCATGACAACCGATGTTTAACGGAGGATTTTACACATACTAAGGCCTAGTTGTAAGGTTTAACTTGTAACTTGTGCCTACACTGGAACTTTTTCAGCTGGTGCATGTTAGTAGCGCTTCAACTCTGACCTTTGTTAGAAATTACATGCAAACTAGGCACCTGTTTAACTTACGCATAGCTGGTGCAACCTAGTGCTGAACTTTAAACCCTAAGACACCAGGGTGCCCTCAAATTCAGTTAATGTCCGTGAAATCATCACCATCAGTGGATTTCCTCGTGAAGGATATGTGAATTTGCACAATGTTTTTAATGTAGAGTTCACTTTTGGTGATTTATGACAAGCGATTCAGCACCCTTGACCAATTGCAAACTGTCTAGGAGGAAGTGCTGATCATTTAGGGAATCAGAAAAATGAAACGCATGATGCTATACTGCAACTTGCAACAAGTTTTCTTTCTTTCCTCTCATTTCTATTTTGCCACAAATGATCTAGCATCATACAACAGTACCCACTGCACAACCAGAGTTGGAAATTAGCACCAACCACCACCCAAATGCTGGTAAAATATGCAGGTGGCTGCTAGATTTGCTTCACTCACCAGCCACAGTGGCAGGTGGACAAAAAAGTACATTTCCAACCTTGTGCACAACTCGCAAGAGGCTGCTATGTCACAGGCTATCAAATGTTTCACAAGAATAAAACGCCACTTCAGAGCTCAATAAGAAACTCTGTCCTGTCAAAATGCACAAAATCATGTGTATGTTTGGGTATGGCATCCGTATGCACAGTAGTGTGTTAGATTCACAGCTGATAAGCAAAGTGCACAGCTCTTGACACTGAAAGAAAACAGCTTTGAAAGAGGCCACGGTGCACAGCTGAAGTATTTCTCTTCGCATCTTTGAAGGTGTGAAGGAAAAAACACATCCTCCTGGTGTATGTGATGGGGTGGCTGTTGCCCTCTCCTCTGCAGCCAGTGCCCTTCGGGGCTTTGATCTTGTCCACGGAAGTTCAATCTGGGCCTCAGCTGTGGGAAAGAGCAGCGGGGCTTAACAGGATGGAGCCCAAACAGAGCCCAGTAGATAGCAGGTGCTGGAGCCGTGACCTTCCCATCCCAGGCCAGCATTCCTGCCTGTCAGACCCCCCGGGTCCGTGCATGCACTGTCTCCACCCACACCATCTGGAGCTGTTTGTCCTGCTGCGCTGTGTTCAAATGGAAGAGTGTCCGAAGCACTTCAGGCACTCATCGACGACACCGCGGTACCACAGCAACTTTGATTAAGAATGATAAACGCTTAGGGAACTATGTTGTTTGCCGCTATACTAATCCTCACACCTCCCAGCTGAACAGCCAGTCTTTACGTTCAGAGCTGTATGGCCTCAGGCTCCACGCCAAGAGTAATGGTACAGGTCTTTAGGGTTTCAACTTCCAAGACGAGGCCGATGAAGACCACCCGAGAGACTCAAACTTCAGTTAAAAGTTTGACAGATTGTAGGACACTGAAGAATTTTTTACATGTACACGAGCGTGATTGCGTTTTATTTTCATGCATCATGATTGTTAGTATGATCTTTGGCACAATTTGCACACCTATATTTTATCATGCAGCTTTCTAGGAATATTTAATAGCTGATAAGCCACAGCAATGGCTTTTCTCACTGTAAGTAGTTTGCATTTGAAGTGCAGAATCTCAGAGAGGAGGAGAAATCTGTTCCCCATCCTCTCCACACCTCTTATCATAAGCAGCCCGTGAGCTCCATGTACTGGGAAATCACCTTGTCACTTATTCAGTCAAATACACATGGTACGTGTCAGGAAGACTAATATTATCCCCTCTACTAAGAAAGTCAACATACTGGAATAAGAGAGTCAAACAGTACCTTTCTGTAGTCTTCATTTTCTTGCTGAGAGTGCCTGGCTGTGCAGTGAAGTCTGAAGGCCCCATTAACACCACCATTTAAAACTGTGAAATGTAAAATGATTTTAAATTGTGTGATTACTGGATATGCTTGTAAAGGTGACTTGAATACTTGCATTTTTTTGCATCAAGGTCAACTTTGATAAACTTTGAATTCGCACCACTGACCAATATCAAGTCTCGACAGTGCTTAACTTTGAGTGGACTGAGAGCTGAAGCAGGTGGCCGTGGTCCGGGAGATAGAGCTGGCTGTCTGCTCATCGCAGGGTGGCGCATGGCTCCTTCGGTCTACATGTGGATAGTAACAAAGTACATTTACTTAAGTATTGTACTAAAGGACCGTTTTTTGAGTATCTGTACTTGAGTATTTTTTGGAAACGTACAACTTTGGTTCCACTACATTTGAAAGACAAATACTGTACTTCTGACTCCACTACGCATTACATTTTTTTGAAGTCAGCATATGATTTAATTTTCTTTTCTTAAATGCAAAAAGCCATAAACTGTGATCAGTTCTCGTACCTCTACCTCATGCATGCCCAGCTCAGATTGGGCAGCTCATTGGTAGAGACAGGTAGAGAGGAGAGGTCATCAGCAGACATTGTATTTGGTTGTGTGGTGTTAATATGTCTGCAGCAGCAGATGGAGATGAAGATTCCCCACCAGATCACCCACGGCTGCACCTCAAGTCCATTTTTGAGATGAAGAGAAGAGAATTTTTCGTATTGTTTTAAATGTTAGCTCTGTTTACAGCGCACAAACTTCATCATGGCCCACAAGAATTCGCCATCCAACCTGAGAGAGCATGTTGAGGTGTGTCAACATTCGCTTAATTCCTGATGAATATTTTAAACAAAGTTGTCTGTGCTTGAAGTAGCTGCAGTTTTTGTGCTATGCTTGGTCAAATGACTCCAGTATTTTAACTCAATAAATGATTCAGCTGTGCAACTTTCACTTGTATTGGAGTAATATTTGACCAGGAGTCTTAATACCTGGACTCAAGTAATAGAGTTGTGTACTCTGTCCAATGCAGCGTGTGGAAGTGTCCTTGGGCAAGACACTACACCCCAAATGGTTCGTCAGTATCTGGTGTGAATGAGTGACTGAGGAACAAAAATTGTAATTGCTAATGCCTCCAATATGAGAGTTGAAAATAGGGGAAGCTGCCAAAATGCCAGAGGGACGTAAACAGGACCGTGGAGACAAAACAGAGAATCTTCAGGGGCCATTGATAAACGCTGACTAGCTCATCCGGCTAACAAGTTAGCATTTAGCTCGTCAGCTACAGCAGTTAGTCACACTGTCATCAAGCTTCTACGGTCAAATATTTTGGAAATACATGCAGATTATTTTTTCTTACAACTTTCCGATGTTGCTAAGTTGTAAAAGAGGAGTTTAGTCACAAGTACTTGTTCTGAATTAACTGTTAACTTCTTGTATTGTTAGCAACAAGCTAAAGAGTTTGCTAGCTGACCGTTAGCATGGTTGTTAGCTTGGAGATCCTTATTTCCATTATTCAGTAACTTTAATTTTAAACAAAACAGTGTCTAGTGGTAAATAAAAGGCCAGTGGGAGGTAAACAGAGCAGTGGAGAGGAAATAGAAAGATTCATACAAGGGCTAACGTTAGCCCGGCCGGCTAGCAAGTTAGCGGTTAGCTCGTTAGCTACAACCCATCAAATAAGAGTAATTTATTTGTCATTACTCTGTTCAAATGTGTTATTGCTTTACTTATTACTCTCCGCTAATGACAATTCATCACTTGTCATCACTGTTTTCTCCCCAAAATTTAGTCTGTAAACAGACTTTACTCACCTGTGGTGCCGTGTATTTCCTGGAGCTTCACGATGTTCGTAGCAGGTGTTTCTGACCGCAGGTGTGAGGACGTGTGAATTGCAATTTAAAGAGTCTTAATAGCGCGTCCTGCAGCAATTACGTTCATGTCAACAACAAAGTAATGAGTACTTTACCAGCCGCTGACAGACAGCATTTTCATATTCAAAGTTACTTGCTAACTTAGTTCTTGACGTGCACCAGTATTACAATGAATTCAGGGATGTGATTAATTGTTGGATGTCAAATTAGTAGTGCCATGACAACAAATTAAGGTTGTAACAGTTATTTAGTTTTTCGTCAACTGTGATATTGTTACTGAAATTGTATTAGTAATTCGTGACACTACTAGTTACTGGGAAAAGTAAAGTTATGATTGTAAAGTTACCTTGCTAGTAAAAGTAACTTGCTGCTCAAGAGTTTGGAGCTGTAATGACGTCACACCCAATTTGACCTTCTTCCAGTACAATTAAATGGATTTAATGTAATACAGTAAAAAAAAAAAAAAATAATACAAGTTGGAAAATTTGCTTTAAATACTCTCAGTTTATGCTTTTCTTATACCATTGTCATTCATGTTCTTTTATACATTTCAATCAGGAGAGACAGAACAATGAAGTAAAGATCATATTTAATACAGAATATGAGTGAACAGATTAACAGGTGAATTACGCTGATGGAAGTCTTTAATATTTGGACAGCAGAGAGAAATATTTTGATCGAGGGACATCTGAGCAAGAGCAAGACAAACCCTCCCATGGAGGCCAGACACTGTTGGTGGTGGTGGCTGATGACTCTGAGGCTGCTGAGGCGGATAAGGCTGATGAATCTGTAAGGACTAGGTGGTGATAGGGAGGTGGAGGGTGCACATGACTGCAGCTAGAAAGGACTACAGCAGAGAAAGAACCAGGTTTAAAATGAGGAGCAGTGAGATGATGGCTGTTACTTGTTCATTTTATCAATTAAAAACAAAAAGTGCAATAACTTGGGAAACTAAGATACTCTTGGCCAAACCAGTTCTGTCGCAATCTTGTTTCTGCATACCGAAATTTTCCCCGACTTTCTGTGCATTCATGCCGAATATTCGCAGTCAGGAGTTCATTTCTCAGATTGGAACGCACCAGCTGGCTACAACAGTATACAGTGAGATGTACTTTAAGATAAGTACCGATACAACTGTGTGACAACTTGCTGTCTTGAACTTCATCTTACTTGCATCTCCTCATCATCTGGAGGCCTCTTGGCTGCGTGTTCATGCTCAGTGTCCAGTGAATGGCTGACGAACAGGAAAACCTTCTGTAAGTTCAACCCGCAGCAAGTTATCACTGACGTACAGTATGTGCGCACGTGCAAATGTTTCATGTGCACCTCAGGGCTGTCGGGTCATCCGCCGCTTAACTCCATCACTTTCCCTTTTTTTCTCTCCGCGTCGCCCTCAGCTCTGCAGGTTAGGACTAATGTAATCACAGACCCCTGCAGACGAGGCCAGCGCGGGAGACAGAAGCCGGGCCAGACGTACAGGTATTCTAAACTGGTTACATTAGACCAAACAGGCCATCTGTCTCCCACTGTAATTGGACACTGTGGATTAGAAGGAGACGGCGGCGTTTTCCCAGCCAAGTGGGCTAGTTACTGTTTATTTGGAATTAATTACCAAGGAGAGTGGAAACCTCACAGTTCCCAAAGAGTGAATCCAGACACTTGAGGCCAGGATGAGAGGAAGGAGAGTGCCATACCAGAGCTATGGCAACAGAGCTGGGACAGTTCAGAGCGGCGCTCTCTCAGAATAGCTGACGTTTATTATGTTTGAAGCTCAGATGATGATGCAGCCGGTGTGTCAGAGTTAGGTAGATAAGGACAAAAGCTTTTTACAAACGCTGCCCTCCTTCTCCGATTCGGTCACCCTAAACTGAGGCAGCGAATGAATGGATGTGTTCAGCGGTGGTAACGGGTATCCTGGTGTGATGCCATTAGCTGCTCTCATGCTGTGGGTGCTTTCCAAAAGTTGAGAGAAAGGACAGGAGTATATACCTCTTAAAGAACTGTGAGAACGGAGCATCCACCCTGGCACCAGCACTTCGCCTCTCACAGGATCACTGTGTGCACCACTAGAAATGTTGCGCAGACATGTTTTGATGTGTTTTGACAAGATGGGGGTGAAAAAATGAATCCATGAACACAGAGTCTCTTTAAAAGCTGCTCTTTTTATTGTATCTACTTTTTAAAAAAAAGGGGGGGCTGGTGAAGGGCTGCATCACTGCATTTTTTTCACTATGCTAATGTTCAGTTTGCATGCAGTGAAATAAATGTACAAGTGAGACAACGCAATAAATTAGCATATAATTTACATTTGAAAAAAAAAAATTAGTAACAGTGTACCAACATTAATACTGAATATAAAATATACGCAACTAATCACATGATGCTTTTCATTTCTCTTGCACTTTTAGGTAAGCAATGTGACATTCAAACATCCAAGTTCACAGCAATGAGTACCAGTTTGAGTGATTTCACTTCTCTTTTTTCTGGAGGCTCCGTAATCCCGCAGCCAGCAGACGAGTTAGTCCAAGCAGTTTGAATTTCAAATGCCTCTCAGCGTCCACTGGCTGTCCTTTCCCCACGGCCTCATTCAAGGTTTGGTAACCGCTAAAATCTGCTCGACATTGTCATACTGAAGGTGGCTACAAAAAAGTAGCAGCAGCAAAATTAGAAATTAGTTGTTAACAGCTTCGATGAGATTCTTGCACACTCCTTAATTGTCTCTCGGATTTCTCAGACTCCCACTGTACCTCCATAACAAGTGTGTGACGGAGACGTTCCCTTTCACAACCCTTACACCAGCAGGAATGTCACCTGGGTAAGTCAGTTACAACCGGGTGAGTGATCCGTTTTTTTTGTTGGTAGCACAAACAACAATACATGGTTAACAATGAAAATTCCCAGTGTGAGGTATAAACAGATACAAACAAAAACAATAACATGACCAGCATTTACCAACAGAGATATTGACAAGGATATTATTTCATATTTGTTTGGATCCAGCCTCACGTTTAAGCACACTGGAGGGTTGAATGGAAGCACCCACTTGATAGCACCAGAAGCCTGGGAAGGCCGTAACCCTCGGAGCAGAGCGGGAGGAAAAGAAGAGGTAAACACAGTACTCCATGGAAAATAAAAAAAATGTAAAAAAAATAAAATAAAAGAAGGGAAAAGCACCGTTGAGTTGGCTGGGTTTGTCTTTTCGCTGAGGGACAAAGATGATGAGAGGAAAGAGGACGAGGGGGTAATTTTATCTGGAGGGGGTGTCTGAAGCCCAAATACGTGGTCTGGCAACAAGTTCGTAATGAATGTGATGTGTGTGTATATTTAGCACCGGTCCCTTGGAGGAATAGCTGGACATTTTGGGAAACACACTTTTTCACTATCCTGCAGAAAGTTAGACGAGGACATTGATACCATTTCAATGTTTGTACACTTATAAAGAAACTACAGTCAGGAGACAGTTAGCTTAGCTTAGCATAAAGACTGGAAACATGAGGAAACAGCTAGCCTGGCAGCGCTCCATCCACTTTCAACTGCTTATCTGAAACCAGGTCACAGGGGCAGCAGACTGAGCAAAGCATTCCAGACGTCCCTTTCCCTAGAGACGCTTCTCCTGGGGGACCCCAAACATTCCCAGGCCAGATGAGATATGTAATCCCTGTGGTGTGCTCTGGGTCTGCCCCGGGGCCTCCTACTAGTTGGACGTGCCTGAATCACCTCCAACAGGAGGCGCTGATCTTCTTGGGTTGGTCTTGAAGAGCCGTACAATTAAATCACTTTATCCAATTCAGGTGTAGTGGGAAGTCAACAGGAAGTCAGCCGCCCCACGATGCATGCCCACTATACACTACTGTACCCAACCAGAAATTCTCTGCCAGGCTTATTCACTGCAGAACGCATGCTGGGATACCTGGGACGCAGACCAAGCTGAGGGTGTGACAACTTGAAAAATTTAAACAGTGCTCACATCAAGACAGCCAATCCAGCTGCAGCCACAAGCAACGAGCGAAGCAGGGCGGACACGAGTTGACACAAATTGGTCACGTATAGTGGACATGCACAATCAGAAGTCCTGAACGTGCTCTCAACTGGCCTGAATTTGTGTTTCCTAGGAAGGCAAAAGCATGACCCGCCCCACTCTCCTTCTGATTGGCTAGTACTCGTTGCCTTCTTTGGTTAGGTTTTGGCAAGAGAAGTAAGATTGGTTAGTGTTAGGGGTAAGAATGTGACGGTAAGCCAATCAGAGGCAGAGTAAGACAGAGTAGGGTGGATCGAGCCTTTTGCTATCTCAGTGAAGGCAAATGTGGTAACTGGCTCGGCTGGAGAAGGACTCTACTGAGCATGCTCTGTGGAAGAGGAAGACGTGTTGGCTGTTTAGAGGCTCATACGCCTTTGAACACAGTATTCAGTTCTCCTGACGACATCGATGGGTCAAGCGCTTAACCATGAAGCTGCCAGGCAACCATTGGACACTCCGAGTAAAGAAACAGTCCAGCACATAACCCTCTGTAAAACTACAACCACTCAGTCATGCTAAGAACACTGACTGATGTAGTTCTAAAATACATGTGAGCAGAGCCAGGCTAGCTGTTTCCCCTTGTTTTCTGTCACTATGCTAACTAAGCTAAATGTCTCTTGGCTAAAGCTTCATCGCACAGTACAGACGTGAGTGACCGGTATCGATCTTCTCGTCTAACTCTCAGCAAGAAGGCAAATGTCGAACTATTCCTTTCACCAGTGCTGAAACCCAAATGATAACTTTTGATTACTCCGTCTTTAGAAACTAAGAACTAGTGACCGCACTGTGATGCCAGTGAACAAACTGCTTCATACAATATGCTCCTTCAACATGAATCCTTCAATAGTGAACTAACTGAGAGCTCCTCAATGGGATGTTTAGTAAAGGCCAGTTTGGTAATTAGTGTTTCATGTGGCCCAGGCACCGTCGCATAATATCGTCGTGCTCCTCTGGACTAATGTCTGACACTGGGTGAGCTTTTGTTTAAGTGTTAGGAACTAAGGCACCCGTCTGGGAAAAGAAAAAGTGATTTAAAAATAATCCTCCTATAACCACGTGGTATTTTCTGGTCCTGGATTAACATCATATATAATATACAAATCCTTACAGTATATAAGGGTTATGTTACAGTATGTAATATTTTCATTCCAGCACAGAGACGTTAAACATGAATTCAATCACATTACATTCCCTTCCATGACAGTAGGCTACTATCTGACACAAACATGATCAGAGGACAATATCTCGGCTCTGTTTGGAATTGTACAATAAATATACAGTACACTGATGGGGTTTCTCTGTTGTGTCTGAGCGGTAAATTGGCAAAAAGTATTTACACAAAAAAGTGCACCGAAGCCGAAAGTCTGCCTGCCAATAGCACCATCACAGTCGTCCCAAAGACAGGAATCCGACACTTTCAGCTCCCGTCCCCTCTGCTTCTAGTGAGGAGTCCTCCCCCTCCGTCTGTCTGTCTGTCCGTCGACGGGGGTAACATCCTCTGCCAGCGATGTGTCCAGCACTTTGGATTCATTAAACAACAAAGGAAGACTAACAATGATATCAATAATTATTATTATAATAAAAATAACATCACCAACGAACAATCTTCCAAGTTCCACTTCACAGAAGTGAAATTTTAAAAACAGTTTGTGTCAGCGTTGCGGGCTGAGCAGTGGTTTGGAGGGCCGGAGGATCAGGTGTGATAAACAGGGAAATCCTTACTTCTCTCCTCCTCTTTCACCAGCGCCGATCTCTCCTCTTCTGTCTTCCACTGGTCCAGAGGGTTTTTCAGTCCGCCCTGTTTTCTTCTTTTCTCCCTTTCAGTGCCGCGTCAGCCTCCCTCCATCTTTCTTGCCGTTCTGTCTCTCACTCACTACGTCTCATCAGGGTCAGTGCCCCTGGCAGGTCTTGCAGCACATTTGTCTGAAGTACGCACGGCTGCAGAACTTGAACTTGAGTACCAGCGGGCAGTAGGCCACTTTGTTTACGTCTTTGCACTCTGGAGAGAGAAAGAAGAGAGCTGGGTCACAGGGTGAAGACATTTAATACATTTTAAATTAACTCACAGAGTAACTTTTACATGTCTTCTCATGACCAAGACTCTTTTTTAAGAGGTGACCTGCTTCCAGCCCCAGTTTGTGCCTCTCATGTATCATCATTACATTCGAGCTACAATGCTACGCTTCTGATCTTTTGGCAATATGTGAAGAAGATCCTTTAACAACACTTTAAACTAAGTCCACACTACACAATTTTAAAAGTTGTCAATTTTTTGTAGCGTTGGCTCGGTGCTGCAGTGGTTAGCATTGCCGCCTCACAGCAAAAAGGTTCCTGTTTCGAACCCTGGGTAATTGGTGACTCTATATTTTCCGTAGGTGTGAATGTGAGTGTGAATGGTTATCTGTCTCTATGTGAAAGCCCTGTGATAGTCTGGCCAGAAAAGTGTTTCATGCAGAACATTATGATGTCACAGTGCAGTTGACCTTTGACCTTTTGGATATAAAATGTCATCACTTCATTATTTCATCCCGTCAGACATTTGTGTGAAGTTTTGTCATAATTAGCATATGAATCCTTGAGTTATGGACAAAAACACGTTTTGTAAGGTCACACTGACCTTGACCTTCGACCACCAAATTCTAATCACTTTATTCTTCAGTCAAAGTGGACGTTTGTGCCACATTTGAAGAAGTTACCTCAAGGTGTTTTTGAGATCTCATGTTCACAAGAATGAGACAGACAGAGTCACAGTGACCTTGACCTTTCACTTACGACCACTAAAATCAGTAACACCTTACTTGAAGGTATCTACATAAGGGTGACATAACACTGTCATGAACCTGTCATAAACATTATGTACATGTCATAAACATTTATGACTGCTGTCATTAAGTGTCATTCGGTTTTTGTAATGACAAGTTGACATTGTTTGGGTTGTCTTGATTATGACATCTTGACATTAATTAAAGTGACATTACCAGAAGATGTCTTTGTATCAATCATTATGTCAACTTGTCATAAACACAAAAAGAGGTGCATTTCTTGTTAATGTCAAGTTGAAATGACAAAGACATCTTCTGGTAATGTCATCCTGGTTAATGTCAAGTTGTCATTATAAGGACATCCCAAACAAATTTAATGTCAGTTTGTCATGACAAAGACATCTTCTGGTAATGTCACTTTGACTAATGTCAACTTGTCATAATCAAGACAACCCAAACAATGTCAACTTGTCATTACAAAAACTGAATGACACTAAATGACAACAGTCGTTTATGGCATGTACATAATGTCTATGACAGGTTCATGACCGTGTCATGTCATAGTTATGACAGTGTCATGTCACTCTTATGTAGATACCTTAAAGTAAAGTGTTATGACAACTTGACATTAATTAAAGTGACATTACCTGAAGATGTCTTTGTATCAATCATTATGTCAACTTGTCATAAACACAAAAAGAGGTGCATTTCTTGTTAATGTCAAGTTGTAATGACAAAGACATCTTCTGGTAATGTCACTTTGATTGATGTTAAATTGTCATAATCAAGACAACCCAAACAATGTCGTTACAAAAACTGAATGACACATAATGTTTATGACAAGTTCATGACCGTGTCATGTCATAGTTATGACAGTATCATGTCACCCTTATGTAGATACCTTCAAGTAAAGTGTTACCCCAAAATCTAATCAGTTCATTGTTGAGTCTAAGTGGACGTTTGGGCCAAATTTGAAAAAGTTGGCATTCCCATGACATCGTGTTCACAAGAATGGGATGGAAGAATGAACGGACAGCCCAACAGCATAAGGCCCAAGACCCTTTTCTAATCTGAACAAAAATGGTAGCTGGAAATGTCTGCGCTCAATTTGTATGTGAACAAAAATGTCCAACTTTATTGTCAGTAATATTAGTACAGGGCTTCTGTTAGATTTAAAACATATGAAAACCTTTTAAATACCACATGGAACGCAATTTAATATCTGTTTAACACTATAACAGCTTAAGTATGAAAGTGAAAGGGAAATAATGTAAGTTTTAGCTCAAATCTACACTTGTCTACTGTAGCTGCAGCAGTGACAGTGTTTGCTGCAGCAGTGACAGTGCTGAATAAAAAAGGATTAAACAACCTCCTGTGCAAATAATCCTACTTTTAGTTTATGGATGTATATAATACCTCCTGACTGCCTGCAATTAGTTACATAAACATCCCATAACTAACATCACTGGCTGCCACAGGCAGGAGAAAATATTTAAGACTTGTGAAGTGATATTAAGATTATTTCAATACCCTTTAACTTTGGGCCTTTTTTAAAAAAACTGAATGATTTTCAAGACCTGCAGGATTTTGTTTCAATATTCTATCTTTAATAGAAAATACTGTCTTGGTGTGTTGCCTGTGTTTTATTAAAAAAGCAGGAACACATTTCCTTTCTGCGACCTTGATTAGGAAATACAGTCGAAACTTGGGAGTCTTTTTTTTTTTGTTGTGCAACAAATGGAATATTTTCTCATCCAGATGGTCGGAGGAGTCTTTTAAGGATTCTGGAAATACCTTCAGAAACAGTGGTTAAGTGCTTTTAAACAACCTTCTGGCTTTTTCGAATACCGCCGGGTATTTATTTTTCAGAAAATCGGATGCTCGGGGCTGTGACTCACAGGATACATGAGAGGCACAAAGCGGGGCTAACCTGCTACATGAGGACTGGTGCATCTCCCTCAGGCTTCAACTGAGTCAAACTCTGCAGCTATACTTGGACGCCGAGGCCGAAGCTGAGACAGATCCTGGCCTCGTTCACTAACTGGGCTTCCTGCCATCCCTACCATGCACACTCACACACATACACTCACACACAAACTGCCTGCTGGATGCCGGACAGGCAGTGCTCTAAATGCCTTATCACGATCAGAGTGTCTTCCCTTATTAGGCTTTGGCCCCTGCCTCTGCAGAGCCAAATGAAACGAGACGTTGCCTCACTGCTGTCCGTAAAGGAACAATTAGCCTACAGCTAATCCCATTAGCCAGCCTGTAAACGCTGCTCACGTTTTCCATTCAGGCTAATCGAAAGGCCCTTCTCTGTGCATCTGAATAGCCATCCATCATGTGTAAGTGTATATGGAGGGTTGAGCTGTTTCGCTTTGACCAGGAGCCAACCTCACTGGAAAGATTAATGTAGCTGGCAAAGTGTAGAGGAGTGTGTCATCCAAGTGTGTTTAGGTCATAGTAGAACAGTGAAGATGAAGATAGAGACAGTTTATAACCTTTTCAATTGAGGCTTTGTGTGAGGAGATGCACGTGCACTACAATAGGTATTCACATCTGCCTTTGCATTTGAAGGAGCTGCAGTTTAAAATAGAAGAAGTTTTCTTTCCTGATAAAAAAGCTGCAGGGAGACAACCGGTCGAGCCAGCGCTATTAAACTGTGATGGCAGAGTCAGATGTGTGCGGTACGTTTCCTCATCTTACCGTCGCCGTTGGAGATGGGCGTGGCGTCGCACTTGCTCTCACACTGCTGCATGGTGGTGGGTCGGAGGGACTCTGCGCACTCGTTAGACGGCTGCCCGGTGTACGACAGACACTGCACCGTCCTCATCTGCTGGCCCAGGCCGCACTGGGCCGAACACTGCAACAGAAAACAAACTTATTGTCTCTGCGGGAGAAAGTTTAGAGGTTACGTCAGCTGATATTTAATACGGTAAATGAGGACGATCTTTCCTCTGTGACCCTACGTGCTCTAAGTCTTCCCTCTCTCATGCTTGCACACACACTCAGCCGTTATGGGTAATCCCTGCAAACACACACACACATTACACGACTTGATCCAATCAGCCAATCATCGGGGCACGCAGGCAGAGAGCAAACAGAGTCACCTTCCCTTTTGTCTGATTCTACTGGCAGCCTGTCAGTGACTCTGAGTAACCAGGTCAACTGTTGCTCCCGAGGATTTTCTCTGCACGAAAAAAACACAACACATTTTTGTGTATTTGTACGGCGAGACGGAGAAACAGACAGACTGAAAATCGCCTCTTGTTTCTCCTGAGGAATTCCTCTCTAATTCTTTTCAGACTAAGAGCTGCAGACAGTGTGCACGGCTGAAGGAGACGAGGGGGAATCATTTGAAGATGAAATGATGAGGCCACGTCTGTTAAGTGCTGGCAGAGTGTGGCAAAACCAACAATACCTTTTTAATTTACACATCATCACCGCTCAATTTAATACGTTGAGCTTGTTAGCAAACAGCAAACAAATCCAGCAGAGACAGAATAACATGATGAGTCATTAGGAGTCTTTATGTTTGTGTCCACCTGATGAATGTCAGTCCAGTATTCACTCTCTTGTAGCTCTGTTTTTGGTCTCCACCAACTCCTGAGGGAAATATCTGTCTCTTACACTAAGTGTAAAAACTTAAGTGTTTCACTATGTTCACCAGCTGGTCTCTAACTGTGTCTGCTGTTTGGTACAACTGTCAGTGGAATACTCAGAAACATGAGGCGTGTAGCAACACAAAAACAGCAAGCAAAAAGCTTAAATCTCATTAAAAACAATTACAAAAAGCCGCCTCCAGCTGCTGAAACGCTTTCTGTGTGATCAGGGTCTAACTTTGTTTTTAGGTTATTTGCAAATTTCATAGATGTTTTGTTCGTTGTAGTTTCAACATGAGCGCTGTGAATGAATCGTTGATCATCTTCTGAGGTTTAATAAAAATGATGATTGAGAGATTAACATGATGATGGTTTGCAGAAACGTGTGAAGTAATAGTATCACCACAGTCGTGCGTAATGACCTCTTGTCTGAGCTGGCACTGTTGGAGAACCTCACTGATGTGACACAGTCGGAGATATTGCAACTTGTTTCCCCTATTTCTCATCGGCCGGCCTAATGAGTGGTAGAGCTGGCACAAGTATCGATATGCAAACAGATGTTTAAGGACGCTTCTACATCTAGACCCATATGTTTACCTGTGGGAGTGGAAATGAGGCCTGTGCAAGTGCGCCCAGCTCCACAGAGACTTATAAAAACAGAAAAAAATGCTAATTTTGGTCTTTGTGTGTGCGTACAGTTTTAGTCGTGAATCTACACAGAATTTTATGCATCTGGGCCATGATGTCTTTTTTTCTAAGACTGCTAAATGGATTTATGAACATTTGCTCACAATAAAATCAGAGATTATGATATCTTCAGAAAGTATAAGTCACACTGAAACTACAAATATGTGAATTATGTCTCTGGACTCAGATTTGACTGAGTTATGGTTACTTGGAGATGGAGTACAAATTGTGGTGCAAAGTGCCCCAAACGGGTGCAAACGTACCTGAATTAAGCAGTCTTCAAAAACTGACTTTCAGAACACCAAAATGTACCTTTTTCCAACTTTGACTTTTCTTTTGAAAAATGAAAAGTAATCTGACAAACAGAGCTGCAGAAATGAGACAAAAACAAGCAAAAACAAAAAAGAGCCAAAACACTAGAAGTAAAAAAATATGAGAATATCCATTAAAAAAAATAAAATTAAACAAAAATAAAAGTGAGTTGATGGATTAATGGATTGAAAATAGGACAACATTAACTTTACTGTTTCATTTTGTTTGTTTCATGGGCCTGAGACATTATTTCTAATAAGCAGCTGCCATTTTTTTTTCTCAAATGTTTTTTGTTTCCCAGTCCTGCAGAGTCGTATTCAGGATTTATTTACAAGGATATCTCCAAAACATTGGAGAAATAAATGTTAATGGGTCTTATTAAAAGCAATCTAAAAGACGCCTCCTTTAGCATATGTCATACTGGCTCCATTTTCGAGGAATAAATAAGCAAAACTTAATGAAAAATGACTCTATTGGATGGTCTGGCGTTGGCCACAGACCTAACGGAGAGAACATTTGTTGACACATGAAAAAGGTTCTTGTACTGAACCCAAATTGTGCACCTGACTCCTATAAATGTGCCAGTTGTAATAAAAAGTGAGACTGATTCTATGGGTGGCCATTAAACTGCTTTACAGACAAAAAAGACTACAAAAACAATTGTGTTAGATGCCAACACGCCTTCGGCAAAACACGAGCCTCAAATGAAGCTTCGTAATTACTTTGGAAGCGCTGAGGAGCGGCCCACCTGTCAGCCATCACTGTGTCCGTGTACGAGTGTGTGATATGAACCCAGCCGTCACTCCCGCGGCTGATGAGAGAACTACCAGGCTTTCTGTCACCTTCAATGATCCGCTCTGGCTGCCTCAGATCAGTGAGCCCACATGTCATCCCTTCCCAATTAGAGAGTCTTTATTAGGACTCGCTGCCGGCCATGACAGATGGCGTACGTCAATGGTGCGACTTAAGTGGGATTTGAACCAGTGACCTTTTGGCCTTGGGAGACCAGGAGCTCGGTAGCTGGCAACAATCTCCCCTTTCTGACGCTTCGAGGGACCGGAGCAGCGAGGGCGAAGCTTGCAATTACAGCCAACAAAAAAAAAAAAAAAAAGGAGGAGGTGGAGGGTTGTACACACACACACACACACACACACACACACACACACACACAGACACACACACACACACACATGTGCAGTGCATGAGAAAGTGCTGTGTAAGAGCAGACTCCAGCTGTTGCTCCACGAGGTATTAACCTCGCTGAGGTTATCAGTCCGACTGTTTTTGGCTCTGATCGAATTGTAGAGTGTTACTGATGTCTGTGAACACACATGTGGCCGTTATGAGAAGAAGCAAAGGGAGAGCTGTGACCTGGACCGCCTGACTCTTGACCTTTGACCTCTGACCCAAACAACAGAAACCATGACATCACCTCCACAAGTGACCGTCTTCTAAACACCAGAGCGCACTGTTTAAAAATTCCACTTTCACACTAAATTATTAACAAATCCCACAAAATAACAAGCCATACTTTTTTTGTACACACAACTTTCTGTGACGCACGTTTTGCTGGCGTCGCCTCACCAACATGAGTCAGCTGTGTTGTAAAGTGTTCAGCGGCTGTGCTGAGTGTACTAAGTCATGTCAGGGTGAGCCCAAGAATGCTACTCCTCTAAACCGTGTTCCTGGAAGTGATAGAGCGGCCTGCTCTCCGAGGCAGAGATAAACTTCAAACAGCCGGGAGGATGTTACTGCCACTGATCACACACACACTCCAGGCCTGCTGGAGCACTTGGACTCGCACACACAAACACAAAGGTCTACGCGTCACAGGCCTGCTTAGTGTGTCATCCAGGTGTAAATTATATTAACCATTCACCAACACATGGGATCTGTCTGCGCATCTTTTGTCTGTTAAACATCCAAGCTATCCTTTTAAAGGATTAAGCAGCGTACTGCTGTTTGGGACGCTCTCTGAAGTCATGTTTAAAAAGTGATGTGAGGGAGGTGCTGTCCTACCTGTCCCCATTCACCAGGGATCCAGCGAGGAGGAGGACAGCGTCCTAAGCTGCAGCGGATTCGGACCGGAGGTTTGTTGTGGCTCGGGCAGTGGGCGGGCGGGAAGGTCTTGGTCAGGTCGCTGCTCTTACACAAGGCGATGCGGTGCTTGAAGCCGGGGCCGCATTTAGGTGTGCACTGAAGAGGGAGGAGAAGGTGTTAGAGGAACATCTCAACGCCACAATGAGCCAAAGTTAGTTTTCAGAAAACTGTCTCTCTCTCTCTCAGATATCTGCAAGGAGGCATTCTGATTTCTGTTTCTCTTAGAAATAAGGGCTCCAAGAGTCGAGTTGAGATCAGCCAGCTCACATTGCTGCAACTTTTCTCTGCAAAGTTCTAAAACGGTTTCGTCTCGTCACGAATATCTGGTCTGATCTGGGCTCAATTTGAAAGATTTGTTGCCGAAATATTTGCATCTCAAGTTGCACATGTGACTGAAAGCAATGACCAGCACACAGAAAACAATCCCCCAAATTTTGACCGTTGCTCCAGAGGCTTAATCGTCATCAGAGCGATAGCCAATGGGCTCCGAGACTGGTTTCAGAATCATCTTACCTCTGACCAATCCAGAGTGACCCACTTTGGCGGGCAGGACTGGTTGTTGCATGACTCTCGTTCAATAGGTCGGTGAGTCAGACAGTGGGTGTCCTCCAGTGTCTCCTCCTCAGCAGGGCCGATCTTCCTGATACACAGGACGGTCCTCGTCCTCATCCCGCCGTCACACGTCTTCCCACACTCCGACCAGTCGCCAATAAACCACCTGGAAGAGACAGACATGGGTTAAATTACAACAACCAAAGCTAACAGTGTGCCCAGCTCTATGTGTACTCTGAGTGTTATACTCCCTGCGATTACTTTAAGGTTGGGTAGAGCCAAAGTAACACAGAAAATGCGTTATAAAGCATCCAGACAAATTTGAATGATTAAAAAAAGTCTCTAAGTTTATAAGATTACATTTCAGAATTAGGAAAAAATGGGCAGTTCTCTCTGCTCTGAGTCGCTGGCAGTGTGTCCACAAAATGAAGCCACGCCCATTTGCGAAAGCTGCAAATTCTTTTAATTGTAGCACTAGCTGGAACCAATCGCATCACCTTTTTGGAACCAGCCAAAAACCTTCTGCAGCACTGGGTATCAAAAACTGTCAAGAATCAAAAGTTGCCATTGAATGTCTCATCAAGTGAAGGATCTTGTTCTGATTTAATTTAAATGATTAATTAATAACATTAATTATTTTAGACTAATTTATTTGGGCAAAGTTCTAGCAGCTGCTTGTGTTGAGACAATATTTAACATGTGAGAACTTTGGCCTCTTTTTTAATGAGGTATTGGAAAAAAGTACTTTTCTTTCATTGGTACTGAAACTCAGGTATCGTATCAGCACAAGTATGGAAAAATTTAAAACTCTGCCCAGCCCCACCCAGGGCCACAGATCCTCAGGTGCCCGGTAAGGTTCACTTTGTGTTAACTAGTTTTTGATAATTTGATTAATTGCAAATTTGTTTGGGAACACGCGCCACCAACGTATGATATAAACTGAAAATGTCTGTCAAAATATAGCTTTTAAACATTTATTATTTGCCCTGCAGGTTTCCTGGCAGATTCATTTGACAATGAAAAGTAATATTTGAGCTCTTGGGCAAATATGCATGTTCACTTTCTTGCCAAGAGTTGGATGAAAAGATCAATACCACTTTCATATGGAGGAGGTTAGCTTAGCTTAGCATAGAGACTAGAAACAGCTAGCATGGCTTTCACCTATCAGCTCCTGTAAAGTTCGCTAACACATTATTTTTCGTTAGTTTTATCTGTTCAAAAATTGTAACGTAACAAATAAGTTGCGGCTTAAGCTAGCTAGAGCTACCTCCGTATTTAGTGCACAGACATGAGCGTGGTATTGGTCTTCACATTTAATTCTCAGAGAGAAAGAAAAGAGTAGGTGTGATTCCAATATTTAAAGCTGTAACTTTAATAGCATTGAAATTATGTGCACTGTGATAACAACCTCATCTCTGTGCTGCTCGACAAAGTATTTTACTAACATCTGAAATTGATATTGGAGACAACACCTGGACAAAATCTGTCTTGATTTGAACATTTTATTTCAACAATCATTAAATCCTAAACGATGCAGATAAACTCTAATGACCTGGCAGACAGGTAATCACAGTGCTGGGCCGCTGAGCTTTTCACCTCCACAAGATTAGACTAAGTCTTTTTCAGCTCTCTGTCGACACACTTCAGAATTAATATCATAAAACTGCCGAGACAACAGCCCTCCAAACACATCCAGCCTGTGAGATATTACATCATCTGCAGGAATGTATACAGAATTAACGACGTGTTCAAACATCTGTGTTAGCTTTCATTACTCGGGCTCATAAAACCCCGGCTATTTCTAAAACAATCGTGTTTACGTGGTCTCCTTTGGTCGGCCTGTCCTGAGGCTGCAGACGGGGTGTTTGCCTCCCTAACACACACACACACACACACACACAAATGTCATGTGTGCACTGTAACTCAATACACACACACATGCACTGCAACAGCCTTCAAGCACTAATCAAAATAAATGAGATAGCACAAGTCTGCGTCCACTGAATACAGATGTGAAAATAAATAACCCGAGACTGTATTTTCAATGTATGAAAACAAATTACCACTTACACAGTAGATTTACGACACTATCAGTTTTTCTGTCTCACACACAAATAATTGTCAGATGGTCTGAAACTAATTAACCCGATGCATTTAATCCCTCTTTTTCCAGACGTCATTGAAGTGAGTCTGGCTCACGCTTCCAGCCACAGCGTGGGGTTTACAGACACTTGGCCACCAAACACAAGTTCATATTCCACCTGTATACGTGTATGTTACCCCTCGAGGATCACTCAAGAAGCCAAAACAATCAAACACAGGTGGTCATTTTCAAGGGCTCTAATTTCTGGCACGAGGCAAACACTGAAAATAGTTAACATATGAAGTTATAAATCACAGCCATTTTATGATTTTCTTCCAAACACATTTCACAGAGTAAGGCTCATTGAAGGCGAATTAATATCGCGAGGCTCATTTTTATGGAGGGTTGAAAGCTGTAAATTAAAGGAACACTTCACGCCCCAGATGATCATTTGTGTATCAGTTACTCACCCCCTGTCACGCTGAATTCATGAGGAAAACTTTGTTTTTCTCGAATGCGTCCGAGGTGAACGACAAATCCACAGAAAATTCTTGATGAATTGAAGTCATAGGGGTCCACTTTTAATGGCATTTTAATAATCAAACCATGCATTTACAAGCTCTTACACAACTCATACATTATAATCAAAGTCTTATTTATCCAGTTGTATGCTCAGAACTTTACAAACAGACAGCCATTTCTGTCAGGGAACCAAACTAAAAGCGAAACTTATCTATGCTCTCTTCAAAGCCAGACTCCATTGACAGAAACAGTAATTTTACCTCACTGAACACAGGAGCCGCTGGTCTACTGCTACTTCGATCAGTTAGCTAGTTTGTGTTATTGTGTGACTTTGGTGAATCCGAACAAACCCGTTAAAAGACAGAAGTCACAAAAAACTTTATTTTGAAGTACATTGAATTTCCAGCACGGAGCTTTTATTTTGAAGTGCCGTTTCCTGCTGTAGAGTGAGTGACTAACAAACAGCTACTTATTCAAAAGAGCAAACGAGCTCAACAACATGGCCAAATGCAAGTATGATGCTAAAAATATTAGATCGTGTGGACCTTAAACTAACAACTACGGAGAAATCTGGAACCCAGGGCCACTGTTTTAAAAGGTACATTTTTTTTTTGATGCTTTGTATGTCAATGAGAGTTTGAAAAACTTTTGTTTTACTGATCTACGCAAAGTAAACTTGGCAGGAAATTCAAGAAAATATATTAATTAATCAATATAAATACAATTAACATCAAACATGCCAAACATTCTCTGCTTCCAACTTCCTAAATGTGAGGATTTGCTGCTTGTCACTGTTTAACATTGATGTAAAGTGAATGTATTTTGGGTTTTAGACTGTTGGTCAGACAAAACAAACTGAAGAAGTCACCTTGGGCTGCGGGAACTTGTGATTGTCACATTCTGCAGACTTGACAGCTGATCAGTTAACAAAAAAACAATCAGCCTGAGTGTTACGTACTCTGGAGGACACGGCTCAGTGTTGCAGTCTCTCTGGTTCTCTGGAGGTTTGCTGTCTGGGTCACAGTAGCTGTTCTGCACCACCGAGTTGTCGTCCAGCCTTTTACACACCAACTCCTGCTTCTGGGAACCTAACAGGGGTTAAACAAAAAGACCCACACTGATCAATAACCAGGCAGCACAGAGCTCAGCTGATCTCTCACATTCAAACCCCCTTCAGAAACATGGAAGGCCGGGCCCGTCGCGTCGAGCGCCGTGTTTGAGCGGAGATGGTATCGCTTTCAGTCTGTAGTAAATCCAGACATGTAAATTCCTGATTCTTTGCAGGATATCTTGGCAAATCACTTTTACAGAGCAGAGAGCTCTTTACTTTGGCTTCTAATGGAGAGAGTGAGGGCTACCGTATCGGTGTCACACCTCCCACTGTGTGTGTGTGTGTGTGTGTGTGTGTGTGTGTGTGTGTGTGTGTGAGTGAGAGAGAGAGAGTGAGAGAGAGTATGCATGTGTTTGCTGTGTGTGTGCGCGTGCATGTGTATATGCCATACCAACTCAGAAAGGGTCTGCTTGGACCCTCGTGGGACATATCCCACAGCAGACTTGTCTGGCAGATGTAATGAGATATGGATGTGTGTGTGTATATGTGTGTGTGTGTGTAGTATAGAAAATCTACCCATCTGCGCTTGAAGTGAAATACAGTTTGGAGGAACAGTACGAAGCATGGGGTAAAAGAGTTTTGGTTGTAAGGCTGTCAGAAGGTGTTTTTCATAGATTTTATTACTGTAGTGATATATTAAACGCCGCTCCATGATTAGCTGAGCTAGCTGTATCGAATGGGTGCGTGATTAAATAACATCTTAGTGATTTAAAGCTCAGTGCGGTCAGAGACGCAAATTAGATCATTTGGGTCAACAATGCAAAGGCATGTTTACAACAGTGGGAGGAACATGTGTGCTTCCCCGTCTTAGGAACAGCTTCAAACTTCTGCTCCGGACTTGGAAATCCTTCCTCGGAGAAACCCACATGCTTATTCAGTCATGCTTTTACAAAATATTACAAACCCGTCCAGGCCACACTTGACAACTGGGAAGAAACACTATTTATTGTTACATGAAACCCATTGCTTTTGGGCTAAAAGGTTTGGTTTAGTCATTCTTGAGGCCATGGTCAACATTTCACTGCGGTTTCAGATTTTTGAATGTTTGACTTTGTAGGACGAGCGCTCTGGAGGAGCGGCCGTATCTGTGTGCAGCACTGGTAAACCAGAAGCTATGCAGAGCAGCTCATTCACAGAAATTACACCATATTCATTACTCTGGCTAAAATATGGAAAATATACATATTGAATTTATTAGAGGGCTGAATCTCCAGCTATAAAGTAATGATTTTGGAAAGCCATCGCAAATTATGATACTGGGTTTCCACACACACTGCTCTTCAGCATTTGTGTAATTATTGGTTGGGGAAGATTTACAGAATGACACACACACACACACACACACACACACACACACACACCATATGAAGTATTAAATATTTGAGAAGGTTAGAAATATTCAAAAAGAATTTAAACACCCACAGCGTGTTATGCTATTCAACACCAAAATGCTTGGAGTGCTCTTTTTCTAAAGGCAGCGCAGCAGAAGGTCGACACAGACAGGAAGGTATTCTTCTCTCTCAGACAAATAAACTTTAATAATGAAAACTTGTGCAGCAGTTTTATAACACCAGTGTTTATTAAGCACTGCGCACACAATACAAGACACAGTGTTTGTTATGTGACTGACGGCTAAATGATAAATTGTTAGCAGTGATTACAGTGTAACCACGTAACACACAGCCAGCAGGAGAGCCATCACTACAGAGTGGCTGAAACCAGAAATGGCTACAGTTGATGATTGGATTGACATTACACACCAATCAGCCAAAACATTAAAACCACTGGTGGGTGAAGTGAATAACACTCATCATCCTGTTCCAGTGAAATGTTCTGCTGGGAAATGTCTGGTCGCAGTATTCATGTGGATGCCACTTGATGTGCTCCATCCACCTAAATGATGTTGCAGACCAAGTACGCTCCCTTATGGAGACAACACTCACCTATTGTACCATGTTCACTGCTCAGGAACGACCTGAGGATTGTGACCAAGATTGACCTGGCCTCCAAATTCCCTACATCCCAATCTGACTGAGCATTCAAGGGACGTACTGAGGTACCCCCGATCCACAGTGAGACCTCTTTGGATTGGACTCGTTTCTGACCTACTGAGGCATGAACTAGAGCTCTCACACTCAACCTGAGTCCTGAAAAGTCTGAAAAGTCTGACATGGTTGGGGCCGAAAATGTTCGCAGATTGGCTGGATTGGGAAGGATTTGGGCTGTGGGGATACAACAAAAAAGGAGGGAGCTTCTCTGGTGAGGAAATACGTGTGGAGAGTCGGTGATCCACCGAGCTGGTCCATTTTCTACTGGCGACATGCGTGGCTTGCGCCGCCACACAGCCAGTGAGTCCCGGGTGTTAGAAGCCGACTAGTACTTTTGGAGGGGTTGGATTTGGTCCGGCTCAGGCTCAGTATTTTATGTGGTGATCTCAAACGGGCAGAGTTCGGGCTTCAACTCACGCGAGTCAATTCAGTTCAGGTTAATTTTTTTCAGCCTGTTGAGAACTCTACCCAGGAGTTCTGGGGTATCGGCACATCCCACGGATGCTCAATCAAATTGGGATCTGAGGAATTTTGAGGCCAGGTTGAGGCCTTGAGTTCTATAGCCACGTTCCTCAGACCATCCCTGAAAAGTGTAAAGCTACTCTATACAGGAATTGTTGGTCTCCTGTCAGTTTGTAAACAGTATCGCCAGCGATAGTGGAAGTGAAAGCTGACCCAAGATTCATTCTCATTTTTGATTAAGCTTTGTCCACTTGCCGTTTTTTCACCTTGCTATATTTGTGGTTTTTTTCGGTGCTGTGTCCATGATTTTCATAGCTTCCTCTTGGATAAATGCTGCTTGCAGTCTGGCAACACATTGTTACATTGTTTTTAGAGAAATCCTGCACACTATACCTTTAACCTCTGTGTGGAAAGTTAAACTGAACACCCTGATGTTCCTGGAAAGGCTACAGCTGTGTTTCTGTGTCCATTCAAAGTCCAGAGGAGCAGAGAGGAAAGTTACTGGGCTTTCAGTGCTGACTCACCTCCAGCGCAGGTCGCTGAGCATTCAGACCAGGGCAGGTGGTGCCAGGAGAAGCCCACCTCGTTGTCACCACTTCCTGTGCGCTGGATGGGCACGTTGAACTTGTAGCGAATTCCCATGTTCTGTTCCTGAAGCAGGACCTGTAGAGGGAGACGCAAACACAACATGAGAACAGAAAAAGAAAAATAGAGGGAAGAAGGTTCATGTAGTCAAATTTTGTGTTACGTCTTCTTCTTTAAACTTGCGTAGATTGATTTTTTTTTTTTTCAGGGGGTCGGTCGGGAGCAGTGTGACAAGCCGTAAACACACATTAACATATTAACACCCCATAAAGTTGATACAGCAGACTTGTTAGCAGGCAGTTGCTCATTCACACATTGAACTGAGAAACATTAGAAATGATTTGGAGTCGTGTTTCTGGGCAACTGACAGATTTAAAGGAATACTTCACCCACAAAATGACCATTTGTATATCAGTTACCCATTCTGTGTTATCTTGAACTGGGTGTGCATGCCTCCACAGGGAACGAAGAATCCAAAAACAGCAAACACTGCTGATTAATTGAAGTGAAGGGGGCGGATTTAACAACTTCCCAAACACATGCTTTCATCAAGAATTTTCTCCAGTTTTGGATTCTTCGTTTACAGTGGAGACGTGCAAACAGTCCATGAATTCAACGTAACATGGGGTGAGTAACTGGTACACAAATGAGCATTTTGTAGATAAAGTATTACTATTAGTCTAATATTCAATCTCTTTTAGCTCTGTTTTGGGTCTCTACCAACTCTTGAGAAAAATATCTGTTCATCTGTTTAAAGCGCCGCTATGTTCACCAGCTCGTCTCTAACTTGCTCTTTGCCTTTGCCCCCTAACCCTCTCACATCACTCATTATGTGAAACACTATTAATGTAAAATGTTGGCTTATAGCAGCTTTAATGCAGTTTGGATCAGTGCGTCTCTGGTGGGTTTATATTAGTCTGCTGGATGCAGAGGCAGACTGAGGGAGTCTGGCTTCGTAAGCCACAGAGAAATGGCCAGTGGCCGAGTGGCCAGTTGCTCGTCTATTCCAGTGGTGCTGTGTGGTCTGGTATTTTCAGCATTCATGTCAAGGCAGAAACCACCGAGTATTACAACAAGAAAATGCTCCGTTGCCTCACATGAACACACAAACACACAAATATGCAGAGAACCTTGTCATTGCAAAAAAAAGAAAAAGGGCACTCGCACGAGCAAACTCCGACACAGATGCTCTCTAAATCATGTGACAGATTCTTTATATATATACAGTATATCTACATATACATAGCTTTTAACCTCAAACCGCTGGCTGATGGTCACCTAAGGTTAGCAGCCAGATGTGTGAGTGGACTCAGACCAGCAGCGTACATACAACATAAAATGCACAGGAATAACTACAGAGTAAGATGAGTTATTTCTGGTGTCCAAGTTTCAGGAAGTTAAACTCCCATTCATGTCAGCATGCCAAACTAGGAGGAAAAAATGTGACTTATAAGAAACAAGACTGAAATCATTCGATCTAACTGAGTTGCAGCTCATTGTATTCAACATGGTCTCATCCCTGCTTGTCATACATTGACACTTGGGCGTTAATATAATGATGCCAGAGGAAACCTTCTGCACTGTATTCTGTTGCAGAGGGTGTCGACTCTTGTGACTAAGAGTTGGCAGTTAGGTTTCGGCAACAAATCTTTCCAGATAAGCCCAGTTCAGATCAATAATTCTTGATGAGACAAAACTGTTTTAGAGCGTTGCAGTGAAAAGTTGTAGCAGTGTGAACTGAACTGAAGTCTGAAAAGCTGCAAATCACAACAGAAGTACAGAGAGTTGTTGACTAGAGATGATACACCGTCTCATCGTGGTCACTTCCTGTCAACCAGCAGGTTTTTAGAATGTTGCAGAGCGGCGCATTGCAAGCAGTTGCCTGTTTTAACTTGTCGCAAATTTTTGGCCTGAACTGGGTTCAATTGTTACAAAAAGACTGATTAATGACTGACATAACAAAACAACTCATATGGGACACAAACACCAATCTCATGGGTCCAAGTCCTGTGTTTGTTAGACCCTACCACCCGCCCACACAGCCAAAATCTTTGGGGCACGGATGTGACTAGTCACATAGGCAGAGCAGAGTGTCTTTGTAGCATGTGGTTGCAGCGGGCTTCATGCATGTATTAACTTTTTTGTTAAAAGGAAACTTTCAGATAGAAACATACCAGGGAAAATTACTTTCAGGACCAGCTGCTCGTCCTACTTGTGCAACTTTAGGGCAAAAAAAAAAGGTGTGATTTTGACACTAATGTATTACCATGACAATTAGGTTTTCAGTGGTAGCTCCCAGCGCCTCCAAAGACTCCGGTTCATCAGAGGGTCTCTTGTAGTGGAAGGCCGTCCCTGCGATGTCAAACTTCCTGGGCCAGTCGATGGTCCACGCTCCGTTGATGTAATAATCATCCACTTCAGACTTCAGAGCTGCGTCATCACAGAGAACAAGAAACACTTTCAGAGAGCTGAAATCAAAAGCAGACAGAACGGTAGCCGGGACAACAGGTGGAGACAATCATTTGGTGTGATGTCATTGCCGTCCTTCAACTTCATCATCATCATCATCATTTTCAGCCTCCCCTGATGTCACTGACAACTCTCTGAGAAGAAACACACACACGTGCCTGTGTACACACACTGTAAACGCAGACATTCACGTGCACCGACATGTACATACGTCTAATTTAGGACGAGAAAGAAAACACACTTCAGGTGAAAGCCTGGACGAACCTCATGAATACCACTCTGTCTGGTTGTCAAAACAAAAGTTGGTCTCCAAGCACAACAGATCTGAAAATATCCACTTTCTCTGCGTTGAAATGAGGCCAAATTCAGGAGAAACGATCCAACCGCTCTCTATTCTGTCTCTCTGGCTCGTGCTTGTGCAGATTCCCCTCTCTTCCCTCCCTCAAACAATAGCTTACTCCTCTTTAAAATATCACAATCCCCCTCTCAATAAATTCATTTTCAGCACATCTGGCACTGATTGTGAGCATTGTGATTTTGTTATTTTGAACAGAGCAGTTTACACAAGTCTCCGCAGGCAGCCCGCTCTCTATTTTTATATTGTCTCACTCAGTTTTTGCTTTAATCAAACATTAAAACGTTGCTGACCTAAATAGCAGGGACCCAGACAATGCTGCAAAAGAAAAATATTGTCTTTATCACTGGGGTCACAGATGAGATTCATAACAAAGTTACAGATTGCTTGGAGGGGAAAATCTAGTCCGACACAATAGCCAAAATTGCACTCTTTAAACTTTGATATATAGACATCATATCCCCCATAATCCTGGTGGAGCAGGCAGCTGTCACCACGGCCCTATAAATCTGATGCAGCTCTCTGGTTCAAAGTGTAACTTAAGCCCTCCATCAACACCATCCGCTATAAATTCAACACGCTGTCACATGTCTTTCTCTTGTTAATGAAAAGACACACAACGGGCTTAATTGAATCCGGTTGTTTGATTGTTTTGGGTCCGTCGCTGCCAGTGTTGCAAATAGTTTTTGTTTAGTCTGGAACGGAGCGGATGAGTCTGGTGCCAAGAGGGCCATCACATGTGTTAAGATTCAGGGAGGTTTTACAGACTCTCTCAGTTTTATGGCTTTACGTTAGGCAACGGGAGATTTAACGATGGCATCTTCTAATTTGCTCTTGACAAAGACGCAAAGGAAATCCCTGGAAATGTGGTTGACACAGAGCTGAACAGATAATATGAAACAGCTTGATGTCACAAATTGGCAATTCATCACATTGTGGTGAACTGCAAGGTTTACTGAGAGTGATGGATTGATAGTGAAACAAGACTAGAGAGTCTACAGTCACACCAATGCCTCTGTGAGGCTGCACTTAGGCAGAGTGGTGCTTTGAGCTAAATGCTATACTCGTTATGCTAACATGCCCACAATGACAATGCTAACACTCAAATGTTTAAGCATGTAATGTTTACCATGTTCACCAACTTGGTTAAGAACTAATTAGTATGAAATCGAAGTTGAAATCATTTCATTCTTCTTCCTTTGTAACCAAAACTATTTTAATTCAAATAATACATTTATTGTATGAAATATACTGGGGGGGGGTTTGTCTCTGCTAATAGCGTTGTTATTGAAGGAAAAAAGAAAAACATCAATAAAAATCTGATTCCAAACTTCTCAATGGCAGTGAATGTATGAACCCAATTTCATGGCAATCCATTCAATAGCTGTTGAAGTACTAAATGTCAACCTTGGGATGGCGCACAAGGGAAAGTCAAAGGATCGCCGAAGTCATTAAGATTCATCATCCTGGAACCATAAATGTCATGCATAAGAAATGTGTGCCAATGCGATGATATATTTCACTGGGTATATATCGTTACCCTGCTGATGGCACTAGAGGAAATACCAGTGGATCACAGGAGTCATTAGGGTTCATCCTCTGGGGAAACATGAATGTCTGAACCTAATTTAATGGCCATGCATCCAAAAGTTATTTGCCGAAAATGTCACTGCAATCCATCCAATAGCTGTTGAGATATTTCTCTGAAAACTATAAATGTCAACCTCAAAGTGGCACCAGAGGGAAGTCAGACAATGACCAAAGTGACTGGAATTCATCCTCTGGGGATCATCAATATATGCACCAAATTTCATTGGAAGTTATTTGACAAGTGTTGAGATATTTCACTAAGTAACAAAAATGTCAGCCTCATGATGGTGTTAGAGTAAGTCAGTGAATAACCAAAGTCAATGACCTTGATCCTCTGGGGAACATGAATCATTGTACCAAACGTCATAGCGATCCATCCTATAGTTGTCAAGACATAAAACACCAAATCTATTTAGCAGGAATTTAGATATTTCTCTGAACAGCTAAATATTTTTGGCCCTGCGGGTGGTACTAGAGGAAATGTCAAGGGATCAGCTTCATCTTCTGGGTAACATGAGTCATTGCACCAAATGTCACAGCTATCCATTCAAGAGTTCTCAGGACGTTTCACATAAAACATCAATTGTTGACTTCCTGCCAGTGATACAAGACGCCAAGGGATCACTAAAGTCAGTGAGCTTCATCCTCTGGGGAACATGAATGTCTGTAAAAAATTGTGTCCAAGTCTATCTAGGAGATGCTGAGTTATTTAAAAAAAACAAAAACGTAGACCTCATATTGGCGCTAGAGGAAAGGCCAAGGGATCACTAAAGTCATTTTGAGTCATCCTCTGGGGACCATGAATATATAAATTTGTGAGTGCAGGAGTTTATCGCGTAGAGTACTTTGATTTAAACTGAAATAATTCTGCACGTAACTTTTCCAGTTATTCATTACATACTTTTTTATTATGCTTAGAAAGTTGTTTCTTCATCTTGCAAAGAGCAAACAATGTTTGGCTGTATGAGTCATTAGAATTGATCCGCTGGGGACCATGAATATATGCACCAAATTCCATGTCAATCCATCTGATAGTTGTTGAGAGGTTTCACTAAAAAACAAGAGTCAACCTCATGGTGGCGCTACAAGAAAGGTCAAGGGATCGCCAGAGTCAGTGAGCTTCATCCTCTGGGGAACATGAATGTCTGTACAATATTTAATGGCAATCCATCCAATAGTTAATGAGATACTTCAGCCTGGACGCAGGTGTGTGGAAGACTGACACTGCCACCCGTGACGCTCATACAAGTGCATTTTATTCTGATTACAAAGGTAAAATATTAATTCTCAAGGCCGCCACTTACCGATGTAGTTCTTCGACATGGCAACTTCTTTGATCTCAATGTGAACCGACCCTTTTGGGATCTGAACCACCTCCATGTAGCCTGGAGGACAAGGACAGGCATCGTTAAGGTGGTATTTCTCCCTCTCAGACTCAAAGGGAGGACATATAGAATAAATTCCGAATCACCCAAAAAGGACAAAGCAGGAGGACAAAACAATCCCCTCCTTTTTTTTCACAGTCACACACACACACGTGGATACACTGTATTTTTAGATGGTTTACTAGCCATACCATAGAAGGAGAAATATGTTTTCTCTCTCACTCTCCTGCTCTCTATAGACAACCTCAGGCTGAAGCCAACACCAAGTCCCTATCTCTGCTCCGGATTTCTTCACTCAGTGATGTAATTAATGGGGAAAATATTATGTTTTCATCTGTATTCTGACAACACAGATCTAAATAGCAAAAAACATGTGTTCTGTTGGTCGGTGACAAAGGCAAGAGATTATCTGCCTGGCCTCAGGGATGTGTTGGATAAAAGCTGCTCTGCCAAAAGGGTGATGAGTTACTTTGTTTTCTTCACAGTGACTTTAAAAGGGATAGATTTCTTTAAATGGGGTTGTACGAGGTACTTACTCACAGTCGGTTTATTACCTACAGTAGATGGCGGTCAGCACGCCCCCAGTTTGGAGAAGCTGCAGGAGTATCGCCAAGAAAGCAAAGCAATGAAAGGGCACAGCAGTAAAACATGCTTAGCCTCCTAAAAAAAAATCAATATCAGTTTAAGTGTACGCTATTTTCAGTGCTTCACCTGCTTTTCACGGCCTTTTCCAATGAGGAACTGAAGCCATTATCTATGCTCGCTTTGAAGCCACCAGACTCCATTGATAAAAGCAGTAATTTTACCTCACTAAACACCAGAGCTGCTGGTCTACCACTGCTACGATTTGTAGTTTCTTTATGTTATTGTGAGACTTTAGAAGCCCCTCCTGGACGTTGCTCACAACAATTCCTCTCAATTCTGCACAACCTTGCAATTTTGTCCAATCACTGCAACTTCACCGCAATTTTGACTATTTAAAATGCGGAAATTCTCATTTCACTAGAGCTGCGTGCAGTGTGTTGATTCGCTCAGCCTGTTCATGCAATTAATAATAAGCTCTGAAACTGAAACAGCATTACAACTATTTTTGCAAATGTCAGCAAACACTGCAACATGCATTGCAATTTTTTAAGAAAAGCTGTGGTGAAATCAGGCAAAACAACTCCCCAAAAAGCAGCCCACAAAATCCTAGAGTGACTGTGCTTTGGTGAGTCCAAACTAAACCTTTAAAACACTCAAGTCAGACAATAACTCAAACAAACTGAACGACTGAGGCTGTGGTAGACCAGCAACTCCTGTGTTCAACAAGGTAAAATTACCGTTTTTGTCTATGGAGTCTGGTGGCTTTGAGCTCAGACAATGGCTTTAGGATTTGATCTGGTCCGCTTGTAAATGCTGCCGTGAGAACACGAACCAACTCTAGGCAATTATACAACTTTGGAACAACATGAGTCCCTGATTCAGACCAAAGGAGACACTCTAGGGCTGACAGCAGCCTTAGTTTCCTGTCAGGAAAAGGTGTCTAGCAGCGAGGTAAAGCTGTGAAAATATTCTAAATATAGCGTACACTTAAAATGATATTGACTTTTTTTAGGTGGCTAAAATTTGTTTTGTTGTTGCCCTGTCCAAAGCAGTACATTTCTTAGCTTCTCAGCTGTACTCCTGTCTGCTTCTCCAAACTGTGAGCATGCCATCTACTGAAGGTAATACTCTGACTATGGATAAGTACCTTAACAACCCCACATTAAAAAATCCAGACCATCTTTTAAAACTGTTGCATGTGCTCCCTCTCTGCTCGCCCTCTTCACACTGAGTGAATCAAAGAAGCCTAAAAGCTGCTGTTGAATACATGAATGGAGATCTAACAGAAACCTGAGATGACAGAGTATCTAAGTCTCTCATCGTAAAAACAACATGCCTGGAGTCGGGTATGTTTTACCTCCTCGGGGCAGAGACTCATTGAAGAGTCCCTCTGTTGCCTCACAAGTGCTGCCATCCCCTCCACACACACGGCAGCGATCTTCTTTTGCATCAGAGCTCAGGATGTTGTCGCAGCCCACATGCTTCAAAGACAACAAAGTCGGAGAAAGACAGAAAGCATTGTTTTAGTCGAAGACAGGAAAATGGGATTCAGGTTAAGTTCATAACAAATCTGCTAAGTCAGATTTTAGGCCACAGTCCTTATTGTCTTTCTGTCTTTTAAAGGAATCGTTCAACATATTGACAAAGGCATTTATTTCTTTTCTTGAAGAGAAGTTAGATGAAAAGATTCATACCAGTCTTATGTGTGTCTGTTACATACAAAGACAAAGTCGGTTAGCTTAGCATAAAGACTGGAAAATGGGAGACACTGCTAACCAGGCTTTGGTAACAAAATCCACCTACTAGCACCTCTAAAGCTCAGTAATTTACACATTACATCACACCAATCCGCTGCTAAAAGTAGTGTATATTTGTGACCTTTTTAAACTTTTACATTATTAGTAGAAGCCAGTGGGCTTGAGGCGGAGTGCCATAGACAGAGTAGGAAAGTCATTAACTATTGAGAATCAGACACTTTGTGGTTTTGTGTTTTTTTTTAATGGGATTTGTTGACAATTCAAAAGCATAGAATAACTCCAGACTGATCCTTTAACGCAGCTACATTGATACCAGCCGTTACATCCATATCTTGGCAGGTTTCAACATGTAAAACATACGAGGGCTCATAAAACACGATGGTGTTCAAATGAGCCAACGCAACAGATAAATATTTGCTGGCTTGGTATAAATTTTAATACGCAGTCCGTATGGAGCTCATTACACCGTTTATCTGTGCTCAATTTGCAGTGGTTGCTTCATCACAACTCGATTAGTAATGCCTTGGAGGTGAGACAGCGGCGTTCAGCTGATTCTGATTGAAGGCAAGTTTTGTTATTTCCATGATATTTCTCCATTAAGGGCTCCGACACCGGCTGTACATGGACTCATTAGAGCATTTACACTCTGAAAATATTTGTTAGATGTGAGGCCTACAGTCTGTGGTTGAATATCTAAATACATTATACATCAAAACGTCTAAAATTTACTGGTGTAAATTTATGAGTTGAACTTATAATGGAGTGCTCTGAATCCACTGTGCTCTCGGTGTGAACTGCTCCATCTGTGAAGTTCGTTTATAGTGCACACTTCTTACATTATTCTGCCTCTTTAAAGTTTTTGGCAATGCTCTCTACGTCTTTATGTACCATATGTTTACAGTGTAAACAACAATGCACACTTTAATTATCCTGCCTCAAAAGGATTTTGCACATAATTATATCACAGTTATTTATGATGTAATGTTTTTATTTTTCTTAGAAAGTTGCACTATCTTGGAATGAGTATGATTCATTGTTTGAAACAACAGTAAATTTCACATCTAAAGTGCATTTTGGGATTGTTAGCAGTTACTTTTTGTTGCTAGATTCTGAGATGCTTAAGGACTCTAAATCAAAGCTGCAAAGATTAGTTGGTTAGTTGATCTTCTATTTAATTTGTTTTAATTTATTTTTTACTTGAAAAGAAACAATGATCATTAATCAACATTGAAACAAATGTAAATGCAACTGAGTTAGCTCTGAGGCTGTTGTTTGGCTTCTTAAAATTAAAAAATTAAATATAAAAGATCATTTGGCGATGGGAGAGGTGACGAGGGGGGACGCCATCCCTGTTAGCAAAATGACCAAAATGCTCCCCCCATCTCCGTCCCCTGGATCTGGACCCTGACATATAACCTAAAAATTACTGAGAATTACAGTTTCTGTTTTAACCGGTGTAGCATTTCTAGTACTGCTTTAGCGACCAGAATACTCACAGACCAGCTGCTGAGCCAATCAAATCTGCAGTCCGATAAGCACTGTGACTGTAATGAGTGAGATACTTTGGATGTACAGGATGTCATGGACAGGATTTCGAGGCGCAGCTGGGGGGAGGAAGGAGTCCAGTTTGGGGACCTCAGAATTGCATCTCTGCTTTTTGCAGATGATGTGGTCCTGTTGGCTCCATCACACCGTGACCTCCAGCATGCACTGGGGCTGTTTGAGTGTGAAGTGGTCGGGATGAGAGTCAGCACCTCCAAGTCTGAGGCCATGGTTCTCTGTCGGAAACCAGTGGATTGCCCTCTCCGGGTCGGGGGAAGAGTTACTGCCTCAAGCGAGGGAGTTCAAGTATCTCGGAGTCTTGTTCACGAGTGAGGGTAGAATGAAGTGTGAGATGGATCGGCGGGTCGGTGCGCCTACTGCAGTGATGCGGGCACTGTGCCGGTCCGTCGTGGTGAGGAGGGAGCTGAGCCAGAAGGCAAAGCTTTCAATTTACTGGTCCATCTACGTCCCAACCCTCACCTATGGTCATCTGATCAGGATCCTCCTAAGCGCCTCCCGCTGGAGGTGTCCTAGGCACGTCCCACTGGTAGGAGGCCGCGGGGCAGACTCAGAACACACTGGTTGGATTACATATCTCGTCTGGCCTGGGAACACCTTGGGGTCCCTCAGGAGGAGCTGGAAAGCGTTGCCGGGGAGAGGGATGTCTGGGGTGCTTTGCTCAGCCTGCTGCCCCTGTGACCTGGCCCCGGATAAGCGGATAAAAATGGATGGATGGACTTTGGATGTATAAAGAGACCTGGATACAGAGTTGGAGGCAGGGCCGTGTTTATTCTTATGAAAGTTGCTCAGTGGCATGAAGCCAAAAAAGTTCAATTTTGAGGGTATTAAATTACCCAAATCTTTCACACTGTCGGGCCCATAGAGCAGGCACACCAGAGAGCTAACGAGAAGCTTACATCTGGTTTAGCATCACTAACTTGAATAGTGATAAAATGTTTTAATGTTGTGGCTCTTCTGGAAATGTCATTAGAACTAATGGATTAACTCCTGGTAGTGAAATAATCATTTAACAGGGGCTGTGTGCAGTTATTTTATTAACTTATTACTGTATATGACTGATTTATTTGATATTATCGAAATTTTATCAATTTTTGATGTATGGATACATTGCTGCCTGTCTTGTAAGTCATGCTTGAGAGCTCTGAAAGGCGCCTATAAATAAAATGCGTTATTATTGTTATTAAAAGGCATACATGGCAACTATTCTGATATCAACTGAATATTTTAAGCCATTTTTCTAAGCAAAAATGCCCTAAATTCTCTGCCTGCAGCTCCTCCAGTGCAGGAATTTGCTGGTTTTCTCTGTTTCATATCACTGAAACTGAATATTTTTGGAATTTGAAGGCCATTTTCACTCTTTTCTAACATTTTATGGACAAAAAAATGAATCGAGAAAATTATCTGACAGTTAATATACATTTTTTTTAGCAGACAGCTCTACATAGTAAATCACGAGTGATTTTGGAAACAGATCCAGTCTTTAAACAGTTTGATAACAGCTTCATCGAATGTGTGTAAGACTGTGTGACAATACAAGAGGGAGGATCACTGTTCCACTCCTCCTCCAGATCTCCCAGCTTCTTTCTCCTCTCTACCACCATCTCCCTCTCTGTTATTCATCATCTTTCTCTCTCTGTCTCCGTCTCTCCAGCACCTGTTAACAGCATCGCAGCTCTCAGTGTTTCTGAACGCTTTCCAAGCAGACAGTGTTCTAGAGATTTATCGCGGTGTGGCAGTGAACCCAGAGAGCCCGCCTCTGGAGTAAAACCGACACGCTGGATTCAGACTGGAAATAAACCTGCAAGGCTCCGTCGGTGGGGAATATTCCACCTCTCAGAAACTCTCCTCCCAATAAAACACGCACCATGTTGTGTTTTTATATTAAAATCGGAGTAATGTTGTTGGCACAGTCGCTGCACTCTCATGCCAGGCAGGAATCAAATCGTACGGTCAGGTGGAAGTCAAAGCAAATACTTAAAGCGAGGAACCAAGGCGTTATTTCAGCTGCATCTCAGAAAACACACACAAACCCTCATCTCCACACAAACCATACAAAATGATTCATGCTGGTGAAAACAAAGACAGCACCAACTGCCAACTCCTTTCAATAAGATGTTATTAAATCAGCCCTTTCAAAAATATATCAAATCATTATTCAATCACAACAATGATTTTTGTGTTTTATTTATCACCAAACAATCCCGGTGGAGGCTGCAGAGCCCTGATAAGAGTCGCAGAGAGCAACGCCAGTCATTCAGTCACAATGAGCCACAATCAGCAGCTCAAAGGCTCGATTGTTTTTCACTGCAGAATCGGTTTTGTGTGCGGTTTTGTTCTCTGGCAGTCGTGTTTACGCAATCAGCGAGCTACTAAACTGTGCTGTCAGAGATAAAAACTGGCGCTGAGGCTGAGGAAACTCTTAGGGGGTCATTTAATACACAGCTGACATGTCACTCTCATATATAACAGGTTAATTATATCAGGAGTTAACAGTCACAGTGACAAAAGCCCACTGAGGGTAATGTCATAGTGTGATGTGTCATTATAGTATTTCACAGCAGGAGATGCATGATGTTTTTACTGCAGCAGACATGATTAACAGTGCCAGTTACTCTATCAAAATGTCATTTCAGATTCTGCAAATTTTGCCCTAATTCAAAGTTTCCCAAAGTGCAGCCTGTGGGCCGATGGCAGCTCTCAGAAGCATTTTGTGCAGCCCACAAATGTGACATGAAATGCACATTATATTTGAATCCATTTCAATACTTTCACTTTTAATAGCTTACATTTAATATGCTTCTACTGTATCAAACTTCGCCCCCCTACCAAGTGTGTGTGTCAGGTTAGGGAGGGAAACTACTAGAAGGCAACTGGTTTCATGGAAACTGGTGGCAATTTGCGAGTGTTGCAGGAATTACATTCTGTCGTGCTAGTGCTGTTAGCTAACATTAGCAACTTCAATGGAAAGTTGGCAGTTTAATGTGGTACTGTGATGAAAATAAAAATAATTAGTTTTATGTATGCACCATTCCTGTGTCCATCCTCAATCATACACTGGCTACCTAAAGACCAATTTATTCAGCTTTGGTCTGTGTGACATCAATCTCGTCATCCACCCATGTTAGCGAGGGTCCATTCACTATGTGGACGTCTACAAGCAGCCCGTTTTGTTGACTGTGCAGACCGTGTGTATAGTAAGCGCGCCAACTGTGCACGCTCCAATTTCTTGTTTCATACTCCCATCAAGTCCGAAACAGTGTGGGCCGGATAAGACGGACAGCAAGTAGGCTACTCACACATCTTTTAAGCTGAATATTTGACAGACGTTCACTTTGGAACCAGCAGCTTCTAAGTTTCAGTTTCATCCAGTGTTGGCAGTAGGAGGACAGTTAGCTCACCTCTCAGCTCGGCAGTTTACTGATGGGGGCTGACACTGACCGTCAGCTGTACTATGAAAAGAACCACATGCACATCCAGTATTTGCAGCTGTACGCGGACCTTCAATGTGGACAGTATGTCCAAGCCTTCAGTCATTACAACTTTGACAGGGGGGCATGGAAATAATTAATTCCTACAGTAGAAAATGTTTTCAGTGGCTTTTGTTTATCTTCATTGTTATTTGTTTTATAAGATTCATCACTCTGAACTATTTTTAAGAAGTTTTTTCAAGTAAAAAAATGATCATCCCTTGTATGAAAAGATGTAAATATAGAATTACAACTAAACAAAATATAAGTTTTGACCAGTCTTAAACAATGAAGAAACATCTTAATTCAAGGTTCCTCTTTCTAGCTTTTTCCCGAGCTTTCAACTGGATCGTAAAGCCTTCTTCAGCAGATGAAGTTTGCTCAGTTGTCATTGTGTAATACCTATAAACAGACATCTGCATATGATGAGTTAGACTTGGCTTTTTCTCTAAAAGAGGAACAGAAGACGGCGCTCGAGTCTTTCCTTTGCAAGAAGGACGTTTTTGCTGTTTTGCCGACCGGATACAGCAAGAGTCTAATCTATCAGTTAGCTCCGCTGGTAGCTAAGCTCTAAGTATTGTTCTGACTGGTCATAGTGTTATCCAAATGCATGCTTGGTGCCGCCCCTCGAGTTGGGCCATTTGCATTACTCATAGCCAGACCCTAAATCTTTCTAGATTTGGGTCTGGATTTCCAGGCTACATGACTGACACATGGAGGAGGAACTCTTGGCTCAGACATCCACTGGCTACACCAGATCTCATGACATACTGGCTGCTAGAGGCTGATTGTCGTCAGAGCGATGGGTTCTGAGATTGGCCATCATGCGACCTGGGTGTGGAACTTTTGGTCACATGACAACAGGCGCTATATCCATCCATTTATAATACCTCCATCTGCTGTGACATGAGGTTTAAAGCCCGAAAAAAAGCCAGTAAGTGACCTTGAGTTAAGATTTTCCTGTCAAATACACTGGTGTTTAAACATGTTCAAAGTCATACTTTATAAACTAAAACATCATTAATGAGTTCCTTGCTTTTTGTGCTAATGTTGGTGGAGTGGTGGTTAAAAGAAAACTACAGTTTATTACAGGAGAGCTGCAACAACTAGTCCATCGTTAGAAAATTAAATGCCCTCTATTCAGATCATGGAATAATCGTTATAGTATTTCTTAAGCAAATAAAACCAAACATTTGACGGTTTCATGCTTCATAAATGTGAGAATTTGATGTTCTTCTTTGTCACAAATGATAACAAACAGACTTGCTTTGAATTTTTTGGACTGTTGGTTGGATAAAAACATCCATATGAAGGTGTCACATCAGGCTCCGGGAAACAGCACCACATCTTTCACCTTTTTCTGACATTTTATTGACAAATGATTAATTGGGGAAATTAATGGGCGGTTTAAGACTTTTATTTTCAGAACTCCAGCATCAGATGTATAGAAATAATATAAAAAAAAAACCTTTGTTGCAATAAACCATATTTTTCCTTTAAGACACTGAAACTTCAAATATTAATTTTAAATCATGTGGATTCAGGCCTCCAAACACGACGAATCGCGTCTCCCTTACCTTACACTCTCCATTGATGCAGATATCCAGAGAGTCAGCCTGACATCGGGTGCCATCTATGACTGCAGGTGAGCGCTCTGTGTAGAAGTTATAGCCCTCTGCCAGGCAGTTCAGTGCACAGGGTTTAACACCACCTGGGTTACACACAGCACACACAGACACAGCACACGGTTATCTAGAGTCCAGCCGACACACAGAAACACACAACATGACCTGAGCTCAAAGATAAACACATGACAAACAACACAGCTCTGGGATGTCCTGTCGACTTGTTGACAATAATAACCATGTGGAGGAAAGTCAGCGGCGCTCAGATCTAAAACCTGACGTCACCGTAACACTGACACCGACAGAGACAGCGTCGGCTGCCAACAACAATTACGCTGACATCAACACGCAGGTTATCTGCTGTTTATACATGATGGCTTGCAGCCCACAGAGCGCGGTAAATCAGGAGGTGATGGATTTGACAAAACAGACCCCTGTGATAAAAGAGATCTCACTTAAGCTCTTCCATCTGTGAGAGAAAATAAAAGTCATGTTTACATGCTTCACACTTTTATCACTTCTTCTTGTGTTCCTAGAGAAGTGGAGATTTTCCATGATGTGCAGACATCAAGCGGAGAACATTGGGGGAGAGTGACACAAAGAATGCACTCCTTAACTCCAGCCAATAGCTGTGGTAGTACAATAGCATTTGCACCTATTCTAGCTCAGTCCAGGGAACGAGTGCTTCGTCTGGGAGATTCTTGACATGAACTGTGTCAGGATGTCTGCCCAAAATGTAAAAGTCTCCCAGGTTGGATGAGCCGCAGATCCAGAAAACCAGCGAGGGTCTTGGAGCAGAGCACAGTGTACAGGAATCTGAAGAATCCTCCACTCATCAAAGAGACCTTCTCACTGTTGGTGTAAACTGGGTACACAAGACAGGCCGGCCTGCAGACTGTCACTTGTGACGCAAAGAGGATGACAGGAAGAGTTTTACAGCTCAGCATTTGGAAGACGCAGAGACTGGACGTATGAAGTGTTCTGCAGCTGGATGCTTCAGCTCATTGGCTGTTCAACCTCAGCCTAGTTATATGGAAGAAGTTGTGAGTAGGCACTAAATTAAGTTGGGTTGACTTCCGGTTTCGCCAGTTCGGTCCAGCGTACAAGCTTAAACTGGTTTGATTTCATCCAAACCAGCTGAACCAGCATTTGTCATTATGACTTTTGTGGCAAATTAAAAAGTAGCCTCCGTCATCAACCTGTGCCAACAGCATCACAGCACTAAACAAGAAGCCTCTAATTCACAACATGAAGGAGATCGAATAAAGATGGGAGAGAGCAGAGTACACTCATGTTGTGTTTGTTTACTTGTAGGTTAACGCGCTTTTATGGGCAACATTTTGGATTTGAAGATGACAAGAGGTGTCCTAACTGGCTGTGGGCGATGCAGTGCTGCCATTTAGAAATAATTCTTAACTGTAGTCGGATGCTGCAATGGACGAGGAATGGCTGATTTATGAAGTTAAAATGGGGAAATGTCTACATGATATCTCACTACAATGACCTAAATGAAGTGGCAGCTGGCTGGAGCTGAAGTTAGGCTACTTGCTGTTGGCTTTTGCCGTAAATGGTACAATATAAAACATGTTTTCTATTTAAATAGTAACGTTAAAAATGTAAGGAAGCGAGCAAGTAGGCTACTCACGCATCTTTTACATCGTAAAGTCTTCAGTATGATCGCCGAAGATATGAAGATATCATACCAGTTTTAAAATTTGTACACCGGCCCAACTCTACAGACGAGATATTACACGGGGATTAATTGTTACTAAATATCTAAACCGGCTAACTGCCAGGTGTGACTGAACTAGCTAAACATTAGCTTGCTTGCATTAAAACCAATTTAGATTGAAGAGTAAAAGACATCAAATGACATATGACTGACACATCAAAGTGTTTAAAAGTGATGTAAACTGGGACGATTAGAAACATTAACACATTAAACCTCAAATTAGAAAATGTCATGCTAATGACATAAAACTAAGTGATTAGCTCGACAGCGTCAGCATAACTGGATCTAAATTGCACAAAAAAAAATACTGCAACATTTTTAGATCAAAGTAGGCTACTATCTATGTTTACAATAAAATAACAGTTACATTTCATACGTTTGCCTCTTTACACCGACATAATAAAGGCCCTGAAAACATTTGATTTTCCGATCCACTCCCTAGGAGCTAGGGAGCTCGTTTCTGTTTCTGTCCTTCACTTCATCACACAAGCTGATGTCATGTGTTTCTGAGCATGAATTAGAGTTTAGCAACATCTGAATCAAACTGTGATGACAGTTGTGTTGTTGTTTTTTTGCCTGCTGTCAATCACATCTGATAAAACCACACCCACACAGTCCTCATGAAACACATTAAATGAGCTTTACAGGATTAAACTCTTAATAAATAATATTGAGGGATCATTTTCCACCCAAACGTCGTTGCTTAATTTGTAATAAATATCTGATGTTACAGGGAAATGATTATGATTTGGAACCCAGTTTTCAGAGGCTTTAATGGTGCGACCCAGCCCTGAACTCACCACCAGTGTAAGGCTTCCAGTTGTAGTACTTCCCGCGGAAAGGCATGCTGTCAAAGTCGGCGCACTGCTTCTCTCGGAAATCACGAGATCCTGCAGGGCAGGCCTGCGAAATAAAAAGAGTATATATTTAAGAAGTTGTGATGCTAAACAGACTGAACAAGTAGCGTCTTAGCCCATTTAAAACAAAGCAAATAAACTTTACTTGACTGCTGACCACTTCCAGACAATATGAAAATCTATTGAAAGACTCTTGGCGCTTGTTTGAGCTATCTCAGCAGATAAGATGGAAAAACTGACTTGGATAATGGGTAATATGTTAGCTGGTCTGCCTCTCTTTCTTTTACTCATTTACATTTAATTCATCTTTTTCTTTTTGTTGCATGCTTTAACAGTCACACACAAATTATGCAGCACTGCATAAAGACTTGGGGACCATAACGTTTAATGTTTGCAATGTGGATGTTACGGTGCCTGGAAACTGTTGTTGTTTTCTTTTGTTGTTATTGACCTAAAAAATATTTTTAATAGATTTAAGTATTAAAAGATGTGGCAGGGTAAAGCAGGACAGACTTTTCTAATCAATTTGCCATTAAACTGCCAACATTACCAAGCAATGACGATGTAATTGACAAAAATAGACTTGATGCTCACTGTGATGGATTACACCACTCAAACAAGTTTCAGGAGTCTGCCAATTGATTTTCATGTCACAGGGAAATGAATGGAAACTGAACGATAGGGAAAAAACATCCATAAATCTAGAAATCTGTTGCATGCATTCAAAACTGGTCAGAAAAGAGTCGTTAAGGAGCAAACACTTGCATGCACACTGGTCCTTTACAGGGTCAATTCAGTATTTTTCAACCTGGACACTATGTTCTCATGTTTTTGTGTCTAAGTGACTAATGGGAACAACAAGTTTTGAAACTGGTCCAGTATTAGGATGAGGTCACACATGAGTGAAATTAACACTGGCAAATATTCGTCTCCTGTTCAATTCAATGCCAGCAGAGGAGCAAATAAAACATTCGCTTCGCTGACTGGCAAATTGGCAGCCTCAACCAACACCAAAGGATTATTTGTGGAGGAGACATTCCCCCAATCCCAAATGGATCCCTTCCCAGACCTAGGACCAATTCCATTTCTTCCCCTTAGCCCTTGTCTCCATCAGGTTAAGAGCTAACCTCACAGAGAATTGGGACACCACTTCCCCTCATGTGAGCACTCAAACCCAATGGGAAGGGCCAAGATGAGGGCTAAGGGGTAGAAATGGAAATGGTCCTAGGTCTGTAAGGGCTTAGGTCTTGAGTCAAAGAGTCTGTAAGGGATCCATTTGGGATTGGGGGAATGATTGTTGCCATGTCTAACCAGCTGATACTGTGTGATACTGTCCATGAAAATTCAAACTGAGTGGGGGGACAGACAAGGAACATAAAAAAATGTAAAATGTCTCTGTCTCTAAAATGTCTCAAGTTAGTTTACATCAGCTAACAAGCTGGCTTTCTGTGTCCATCACATCAAGCACGAATATCACCTTGGCAGGCACTAGCTACTCGCCTGCATTCGCTCATGTGTGCCTATGCGAGTGGACTGTAGCCAGCAGCCACAAAACAGTGTAACCTTAAAGGGCAACTGTGCAACATCAATGTGCGTCCACTAACAAAGCACCTCTCCAGCTACCAGTCCATGCTCCATACTTGGTCCATACGGGGACTTGAAACGGCAACCGTCTGGTTCCCAACCCAAGTCCTTATGGACATTATAGAAAGGACTCCTTCAGAGATAAACTGTGTCTGTGACCTTTTTGTTTAACCCGAAACAGCCCTGAAATCACCATCACCAAACCCACCAGACTCCATTTATCATCATAAAACAAACTTCATTCAAAGCTGACAATAACGAATAAAACTCACAACAGCCATCTTGGTTCGTCTTTCCACTGTTCCAACAATCACCAGCTCTGGTTTGGTTGAAATTAACCCTTAATTCACCCAGTTAGATGTGACAACATGCTGCCTCTATACACACTAACATGACTGGTTATTTAAATGGAGTCTGGTGGGTTTGGTGACGGTGATTTCAGGGCTGTTTCTGGTTAAACAAAAAGGATCTGACTCTTAAACACAAAGCTCTATCTCTGTAGGGATCCTTTCATAATGCTGTCAGACACTTAGAATAATAATCTGAGCCTGTCAGTGGCAAAAACAAACACTTTTTGGTGATGCACAATTGCCTGATAATGTTACTTTGCAGCCTGTTTCACAGCTCAATACTGGACTAAATTAAAAGCTGTGGTTCCCATTGGTGACTTAGACACAACAACATGTGCAAACAGGGTCCAGGATGAAAAATACAGAACTTTCCCTTTAAGATGTTGAGCTGCCGCCTTGCATGTTGTTACCATTTGTGAATTATCTACAGCGACTATTTCTTTATTCCGGGAAGTTTTTATTTGCATAGACAGCATCATTATTAACAACTGGATAAAGTCTGCATAAGATGTCACATTATATTTTCGGACACTAAAACAGACTTGTTTCTTGGAACTCCTAATTGAGAGCAGTGTGTTTTGCATTTGGAGGGTTTTTGTTTTGTTTTCATGAGTGGATGTTGCTCCAGTAAGAGGAGGTTTTAAAAAGAAAAAAAAGTGGAAAGAAACACTTTATTGGTGTGAAAAGGTCCTTAGAAACCCCAAAACACTTTCCCCCGGGACAAATAAAAGCTCTCGGGTCAAGGCTGTATTTCACATGCTGAAAGTGTTCCACGTCAGGGAAGGCTGAGCCACTTTCATTACCGCTTGAGTGTTTTGCCAATATGGCAGCTTTAAACTCGCACATCAAACATGCAGATTGAGTCAGAAGAGACAGAATAATATTATTACAAGTGTGCGTTGAAATGACAACTCAAGGCCAAATGAGATTTACATGTGCCGACACGTGTTTGAAGGAGGAAAGACTTCAAAGGTCACATCAGACGGGCTGCACCGCAGGATTATTTGGATTATCGATTAACATGTTGGTTATGTTTTGATTATTCAATGAATCATTTTGGCTTTAAAATGCCAGAAAACTGTTAATAATCACAAATGTCACCCCAGATCTCTGTCCAACACCAGTCCAGACCACAAAGAGAGGAAATAAGTTTTCACATGTAAGCGACCAGAAAATGTTCTTTAATAAATGACCTAATGATTAATAGGTTATTAAACGTCTCTAGGGTTAAAGGGGAACTCAGAACCTTGATTTATTTATGTCAAAGTCAGTTTACCAGTGCAAACAACATGACTCTATGGATGTTGGATGCACTGGCATGAAATTTGGTGCAGACATTCATAGTCCTCAGATGATGAATCCCAGTGACTTTAATGATCCTCTGACTTTTCTTCGACCATCGCAGCGACATTAACGTATTTGTTTTGGGTGAAATGTCTCCACAAATGGGCGGAGTATCATGAAATTTGGCATACACCTTTATACACCCCCTCAGGATGATTTGTAACATCTTTAACGATCTCATGATTCTTCAATTAACGCGTCATCTGGGGCATATTTTATAGAATTCGTCTCATAATTTGTTTATGAGCAAATACCTGAGATTAATGGCGTTCCCATCAACCTCAGATGCACTTTGTGTCTGGTGCTGTTTAGCAAATGTTAGCATGCTGAAGCTGAAACATCAGCATGTTTGTCAGCGTGAGCACGTTAGCATGCTCACATTAGCCTCACAGAGATGCTAGCTCCCAACTGGTCCAGGCATGGGGTCCAGACCTGTCCTTGGTCATTAGCTCACGGCCAAGATAGTCTAATATATTCATCATCATACTTGCGTTTGGCCATGTAGTCAAGCTAGTTTGCTGTCTCTTAAGCAGCTGTCCATTAGTCACTCACTCTACAGCAAGAAAGGGCACTTCAAAATAAAAGCTTGGTGCTGGAAATTCACTGCACTTAAAAATCAAGTGTGTTTTTTACAGTCTTGACATGTTTGCGAGTCACTTGCGGTTCATTCAGGACAGACCCCTGACCCCGTTTTGGATTACGACCCATCAGTTGGGAACCGTTGACTTAAATGACCCACTTTTGCAGGAGTGGAGGTTGGAGAGAGAGCCAGTCTCCCCATCTCAGCGACTGAGTATTCAGTAATTTTTTAAACTTTCTTTGTCATATTTTTATTGTAACTTTTAGTACTTTGCCCTTTTTTTATTTTCTCTGAATATGTTTATTGTACGGTTTATCTTTGCACCAAAAACCAAAGCAAATTCCGTGGAAGTGAAAACCTACTTGGCAATAAAACTTACTCTGATTCAGATTTTTACAAGATCTGTAGAAGTCCTTTTAATTATCATTGCTGTGGTATCTTTCAGCCACAAAACACACAAGCGCGGGCACAAACAAAACCAGCGCTCTCTTTGGAGCTGTCAGTACACACGTTATTTATTTTACTCACTATAATATTTAACAAACAGAGAGAGACTGTATTATGGACTGCGGCGTCTTTTAGTCTAATCACCCGCTACATGGTTGTTCACTGTAGCATGATGTCTGGTTGCGTTTCTCCTAATCTCTATAAACAGAGTCTGCTTGGTGCAGAATCTGTAGGTGAGGGGACAAGACTCTGGTATTGTAAGTGCTCTGGTTTCTGTTTGTAGTCCGAGCAATATTGACCAATCACATTTGAGTGTAGGTGAATATTCCGTATGGAGAGGTCGAACGCACTGGCCAAAGTCACTCTGGCAATCAGTAATGATGCTCATTACCCATGGCGTTGGAGCCGAGCTGCACCAATCACATCGGTGTATCTGATATAGGCGGGCCAGAGGCGAGCTAAACAGATGACGACAGCGCTGCGACGACGAAGTCCAGAATCAGTCAGTAAACATTGCAAGATGGCTACGGATGAACACCAGTTGTTTGAAACGGCTTTGGCCGCTACAATGAACGAGTTAGACTTGGCTTTTTCTCTAAAAGAGGAACAGAAGACGGCGCTCAAATCTTTCCTTTGTAATAAGGACGTTTTTGCTGTTTTGCTGATCGGATACAGCAAGAGTCTAATCTACCAGTTAGCTCCGCTGGTAGCTAAGCTCTGGATACGTCACCCCGTGTATTGTTCTGATTGGTCTTAGTGTTATGCAATTGCGTGCAGTGATATTTTCTAATGCATGCTTGGTGCCGCCCCTCGAGTTGGGCCATTTGCATTAGTCATAGCCAGACCCTAAATCTTTCTAGATTTGGGTCTGGATTTCCAGGCTATTTATAATACTGGATCGTTGATCATTGAATTGATACATCGATGAAGATCAATAGATCTTTACACCCCTACGTGCAACCCACATCCAAATGAAGTGGCGTTTTCACCGCAAAGCTAGATTTGCTTTGAAAGCAGCCTTGATCTTTTTAAACGGTAACAGACTGCACTTGTGAAGCGCTTTTTTAGTCACTGACCACACAAAGTCCTTAAACACAACATGTCACATTCACCCATTCACACACCGGTGGTCGAGGCTACCATACAAGGTGCAACCTGCTACTCAGTAAACATTCACACACACCAATGGAACAGCCATCAGGAGCAATTTGGGGTTCAGTACCTTACCCAACCCCTTTTAATCTGTCTCTGTAGAAGTCTAATACTAAATTACCAGTGTCCCTTTAATACAAGTCTAATGGGCTTGCACTCATTCAAAGAGATTATTCCTATTTCAATAGCTCTTGCATGCAGCATTATGCTAATGGAAACAGCCTTCTAATATAAAGTAACCTCCCACAGGACGTGCAGTAGTAGCAACAGGAAGGGAGGGAGGCACCATTAACAAATAATATCTGATCAATGTAAAAATAGCCGGGATATAAACATCAATTTATGGATGTAAGTCTGTGAGTATTTGTCATTGTATCATCTGGTGCTCGCACACACACACACACACACACACACACACACACACACACACACACACACACACACACATTTCCCTGGACAAGGTGTGGTCAGTATGATGAAATAGCGGTTGGGGATGTTGTTTGTTTTCCAAGGAAAACACTCAGTGCTTGCTCTCAGCTGTTATTTTTAAGACTTGCGGTTAAATGTCCACCAGGGCCCTAACTATTTCAATTTTCACCTCTTGAAAAAAAAGCCCACCTAGAAATAGTTGAACAGAGATCTCGACTTGCAGCCATGTTAAATATTTGTTTAAAGCTTTGCTCCAGACCTCAAAAAAAAAAAAAAGCTCTGTGAATTGGTTTTCATGAAATCCACTCTGAAACTGTCATCATCGTCGACTCAAGTGAAATGTCACAAACAATATGTGAACTGTTAAGTGACAAAGAGACGAATGAACACAAACGTTACCGGGGGAATATTGAATCACCGCCTGTGTGTTTTTATCATCGGCTGTCCTGCGTTCCAGGAAGAAAACATGTCAGAAAGCTTAGAGGCGGTGTAGCGCCGCTCGCTAACATGCTCCTTATAAAGCCTGTCCTAAGATAACATGTTCTGCAGGAGGGAAACGTGGAGGCTCAGCAGTCATGCTGTGACAGGCCAAATCCATCCCAGGTCAGAATGCCTCAAGTATCTGAGTCCCCTTACAAACCAGAGCAGAGCATCCATCAAGACGACAGTTTAGTTTCCAAATCACTTGTATACTTTGCTCTAAATACCAAGCAGACAGAGTCAAACAGGGAGGCGAAGAAATGAAGAAACTCACGTCGGTGTTACAAGATCTGTAACGCTTCCTCTCCCCGAGACAGTACTTCCCTCCTCCAGACGGGCTGAGAGACACAGGAGAGTTGAATGAGTGTGGAACAGAAGAGTGAGAGGACATCTTCAACACATCAAGCACCATAAATCACAAATTCTTTCACGACATCATCTTCGGTGATGTAAGTGAGCACATTTTGGTGAATGCAGGTCATGAAACAGGCCTCGAAAAAGTCTCTGCCAGAAGACAAAGTGTGTTTGTGTGTCTGCATTTGCTGCTTTGCTGAGTGTGTGTGCCAATGATTCATTCATGAAATCCAAGCTGCTCTAGGAGCTCTTAAGTGTGACACGACATTTAGATTTGGGAGAGAGACTGAGGTCTGTAACCTCAGAGTGATTCACTACATCTACTACAACTGTGAGAGGGTTTGTTTTTCTTCTCTTATCATGTCTGTCCTTCTTCTCACCTTCATTAGCCTCCCTTTCCTTCACTTCATTTGCGAAAAAACTGCGAGACAGGCTGTGTAATGAATGTGTTAGAGGCTGTGTTTTCTCTGCCTCCCGCTTCTTTGCACTGATGCCTGAGCGGCAGCGATCACCTTACACAGGTGTTCCACATTATGCCGGTGCCTTCTCCTCTTCCCCCCTCTTTTTTCCCCTCCTTCCCTCTGCTTCACCCTGGCTCTCTCCTGTGTCTTCCCCTGACGTGTCTGACGTAATATCCAGCTTCCAAAACAAAGGAATGCAACGATGGAAGAAGGACAAACGTCTACTTGCCAAAGACAAAGATGCGCTGGACGGTGATTTGTCTCGTGAGGACACACGAGAGGCCTTAAAACAAAAACTGCACAGCACTGTAATCTACAGAAGAGAATGAGCTGTGTCTTAACTGATTGCACATGCTACATCAGTCCGTCTCAAACAGCATGAGGACATACTTCTGTGCTTAGTTACATTAGAAGATAGTGCTGTCCAGGACAACCTTGAATGAACCCTCTTCTGGCGTCTTGTTACAGCGAGACTAGAAGAAACAACACAATCTTCCTGCTCGCTGCTACAGCTGAACTCTGGCTCTGTCTGAAATCACATGCGAACATGATGTTCATATGAGGTACAGCGTAAAATTGAGTATGCAGTGAGTTCAAACTGCACAGTATATGGAATTTGTGTACGTGAGAAATAGCACGATCTGTTGGTGAGAATTTCTGAGTCTGCAACATACGGCGGAATTTAGACTTCTGCATTGAATCGATGGCGTCTACGCTGTAGCCTGACGTGCACCTCCCCATTAATGTAACTACACGTCACAGCGACGCAGACCTCCTGTCTGTCTCTGTAAGCTGAAACCATTTCCCTCAGTGGAAACAAAGCTTTGATTTACTTTAATTTCACAGATAAGAAACAATAAATTGTGAAGACAATAAAGCCTCCACTAAAATAGCATTTTAAGTCTTGTGTGATTTATCCTGGCTTCATATGAGCAGAGGAAAAGTCTGCTAGTTGCTAGGCTAATTTATACAGTGTAAAATGCCATAGGCTTGTGCTAATAATGTTAGCATGTTGTATTTGTTTGGAAAACCTGTTTAGTATAAGACAGTTGTTTTGTCAGTGAACCTTGTGAGTTGTAATGGAGCTGAATTTTGTAACGTTACCTTTGTTAAATGTTGCTGTTGTCCCTGGCTTCATATGAGTAGAGGAAAAGTCCACTAGCTGCTAGGCTAATTTATACAATGTAAAATGCCATAGGCTTGTGCTAATAACATTAGCATGTTGTATTTGTGGGGAAAATGTGTCCAGATAAAGACAAGTGTTTGTCTGTGAATGCTGTGAGTTATAGTGAAGCTGATTTGTGTTCTTGTGTGTAAAACAGATGCTATTAAGCCATGTTTAATGTGTGTCTGTCGCAGACTAGTGTTTTGGAGGTGTATCTGCAGAGTGACACAGACACACCACTGCACAAGTATAAATGCTCACAGTGGCGTTGGCCACGTGCGTAGGGTCTGCGCCCTTAAGCTTGCTCCACCCCAATAAACATGTGTCTCTTCAGACTGTCAATGGCGGACTGCAAGGCTGACGGCTCTGGCAACAGCCCGCAACAGAACACATATAAATTTGAAAAACAAGTGTGCTGACATGAACTGTACTGTAGAGAAAAAATACTTAACACGAAAGTATTTAATGATTTCAATTTGCCTTAAAATAATACTGGGAAATATTACATTAAATGTGTTTTCTTGTTTTCTACGTTCAGAACGTTCCTGGGCAAAGCGCACAGGTGAGGTCGGGACTTTCTAACAAGATAGCAACAAAAATCGCCGGCTGAAACTCCTAACTAATAAAGATGATGGTGAGCAGGAAATCCAGGCTTCAAATTGGCTCTTTAAAGGCTCGTTCTATCAAATGCCTCTTGTTGCTCCATAGTCCATGTGTTTATACTTATGGTTGGCCACTTGCTGAGCTGTTTCAACAGGAAAACATGACATTTAAGAAGTACTGATCCCATCTGATGGGATCTTTAAAGCTCTATGTGATCTGGAAACACGCTGAATGATAACAAGATGGCTTTTTAAAATAATTTAGGTTCAATATAAACAATAAAAGCATCACTTCCTGTTTGGTTTTACAGTTTTGCCGACCACAAAAAATAGCCAAAATTATAATCTATTATTTGTACGAAAAAGTCATCACTTAGAGCTTTAAACGAAGAGCCATGGAGACTTGAAGACGACTAATTTGCTACAGACTAATCATCTCTACTCCCACTCAAGTACAACATACATCCACACAGCATCCACATGTGCACACACACACAAACACACACCTGTAGGCAGGACCTGGATGTGTGTGTTCAGCTTGCTGTGGCTTACTTTGCCTACTTACGCTGGGCTGTCACAGTGCCTCATGGAGGAGGACACACCGCCCCCACAGGTCCTGCTGCACTCCCCCCACGTCGACCAGGGCCCCCAGCCTCCGTCCACGCTCTGAGGCCAGGTGCCGAACGCCACGCACTCCCCCTGGTAGCACCACTGGCCCGGGGAGGAGCAGAAACACAGACGGGAGAGAGAAACAGAGGAGGACTCTGATTATTTCTGTACAACAGAAACACTGCGACACATTAACGATTGTTTCGGAGTCGTCAGTTTAGACTCACAATAACATTAATACAACACAGAATATTTCAGTGTCAGCTTTACAGTTTTTAAACAGTTTTGAGCTCACAATAAATTCATGTGCATCTGTGTACAGTGAAATGTAGACTATACAGAAGCTGAGTGATGAAGTTTTCCTTCAATAACACGTTCACCCTTCCTCTGTCTTACTTTAAACACACACACACACACCTCACACACACACCACTTATGATCCCACTATTACTTACCCTATAATTTAATTTCCACATTAGTCCTGTTATTTCTCCTCTCCTCACCTGACATTTAACATTTTGTTATTGCTGTCCTGGTTTCCTCCTCGTGTTATCCTACTTTATTATTTTTCTTCCATAGGTTTTTGTTCAGGTGACCTAATTCAGTTTCCATTTGCTTTATCATTAAAGGAATAGACTGACATTTTGGGGGATATGTGTTTGCTTTTCCCAGAGTGAAACGAGAGGACTGATATTGATTTTATGTCTGTCATTAGAGCGAGAATAAGAACATAAAAGAATGAAATGTTGAATTTATAAGCAATTAAAGGCACATTTACTCAGTTCAGTACACTCACAGAAGTTTCTCCTGCAGCCTTTCTTAGTCTGGTGCGACCACTGGGTTATGGTGGCTAAAATTAGAAAACTTTAGGTAAATATTGCTGTTTTATGGACATTACTGAGTCACTTTACTGACTTAATGACTCTTCTCCTTTTGTGCTGCTGTTACAGGTGGTGCATTGTTCTTTATTTGACACTTGTGGCTGTTTTTAAGTAACTGGTGATGATTGTGTTTAGCTTAGCTCAGCTAAGGCTAAACAGATGAGGCAAAAGTGATCCTGGCTCTGTCCAACGTTCAAAAACACACACAACGCCCAAGCTGACTTCTTGACGTGTTGAATCTTATTTGTTTAATGCACACGTGCACAGAAATGTAAAAACACCAATGTGTGGTTTAAGGGGGGAGTTATGTGCCATAACTGTCTCCTTAGTTCTTGTCCACACAGTGAGGTTGCCAGGTTTGATACCATCGTCATCGAACAGGGGACAAAACCAAAACCCGAACTCACCAACAAAATTTGGCAACCTGCGCTAGCTGGAGATGCCACAGGTGTAGATTGGGGGGGGGGGGGGGGGGGACACGACTCGCAGCAGTGTTTTGAATTTAAGCGCAGTAACCGCTTTGGCCACATTCTTACTTACAGCGCCTTTAAGAGCACCTTCATTTGTCAATCCCAATAAAAACCTAGCAGAGGACTTTCATTTAAAAAAAACTGCTATTACGTGATCTATAGATGCTTCCAGTGTGGTGGCAACTTCAAACACAACAGCTGCTATTTGCGATGAAATGGAAAGAAGATCAAGCGCTTAGTTGGATCCGAACGTACCACGACATTTCCACCAAAATTCTCCAAAAAGCAGAAATTAAGTGTTAATTAAATGATGCTCAAAATTTCTTTCTGTTTCTTTCAAGAAACAAAATCTACGCCCTTAGGAGACAGTGTGCTTAAGTGCTGGGCGTATGGGTGAGTTGTTGTCTTTATATTTCTGCTCATGTGCAGGTTAAACAGATAAGATACATCATGTGAAGAAGATTTTCAGGCATGATTTTAAACTGTGGACAGTCATTATGCTAAGCTAGGCTAACCATGTCTTTATTCCTGTATATGTACACGTACAACAACTTGTTATCATTAAAGTGACACATGGTCATGCTGGTTAGATGCTTAGGGCTAGTATGTTTGGAATACTAAATTCAAAGAAGATGTGGAGAAAAACAATAGATATTGCCAGCGTGGCAGAGATAATTATGATGTTAGTTAATATTTAAGGCAGGGAGGGAAGTAGTTTTGTTCGAGGGGTCAGCTGAGCTTGGATGTTAATAAAGCGTCACAGACAGCAAATAAAAGAAATTCCAAAAATGTTGTACTGTTCCTTTAATGTGTGCATTTTCTTAGTCTGTCAGTTTCACCAAACGTGTTCTCTTTGGAACACAGTCTTAACTGAAACCATTATCTTATCAAAGCTTAATCAACACAACAGCTTCTCCTACACATTTGCATGTTTGTGTCTTCTTGTTTAATGTTCCCGGTGTGCAGTGAGGAGCTTTCAGAGGCAGGTGAGAGGCGGAAATCACCGTGCTGTGTTTCAGGAGTGTTTTAAGCCCCGTGCTAAGCTGCAGAGGGAAGAGGGGATCAGAGACAGCCCTTTGTCTCTCCAACTGTGTCAGTGGGTTAAGAACCCAGAGAGACTGGGACAGTCAAGGTGAGGGCTACGTTGGGCCACTGTCCTCCTTCTCTGACTTACTCATTCACGTCCTGAGACGCTGTCCAAACAAGATTAGCAGAGGGGGAGAGAGGAGAGAGAGGTGGGGAGAAGGGAGACTGAATGTCAGAGACTCAGAGGGGAGAGAGATGAAGTCTGCTTTCCACAGTAACCTTGGAGGCTATATCTGTGAGTCGACGCAGAAAAAAACTCCCCTCTGTTGGTCAGTTTCTGTCCCTCTCCCGCCTCCCTCTGCCCTCTCCCCCAGCCTCTCTCCCTGCTCCTGTTGGAAGGGCCTCCCTCCATTACACGCTGGGTGAGAAATGGCTGACATTCATATTCCTTTGAAGCTGTCCCCCGGCAGGGGCAGACAGGGTATGCCACTGGCTCTCCTAAAGCTGCTCCAAAAGCTGTTCCAAAGCCCCCCTGGCTCAACCTGGGGCCCCCTGTGTTGTCCAGGACCCTGTCCGTGGGCCCCGGTCCTCAAAGGCTCCACTGAGCTAATGGTAATCACGGGTGACAGCTCGTGACACTCTCCTATTCTTCCCTTTTAGACCTCGGACCATCCGGTGACAATGGCTGCCGTAATCCGTGTTAAAACTGTCTCCCCTAACCTGGCTGGCATCAACAGAGGGCTGATGACCTAAAGCCTGGCCTGCTTGCATGTGTGTGTGTGTGTGTGTGTGTGTGTGTGTGTGTGTGTGTGTGTGCGTGCGTGCGTGTGTGCATTGCATGAGTGCACACTCAGGGAATGCTACGCCTTCCCAGAGAGGAATAGATGCAGGTCGAGGCAGTGAGGTATCACTGGCTGCTGAGGCTAACTGCAGCACACAGAGGAGGTACTGAGGGGCTCATTTCACACAACCAGGTCCTGAACTTAATATGTCTGCAGTTATTAAAGGACCAGTTCACCCAAATTGCCAAAAAAACAATTTTCTCATGTACCTGTACTGTCATCGTGCAGATAGTTTTGGTGACATTTTCTGCCTCATTCGAAATATAATGCAGGTGAATGGAATTTCATTTGTGGTCCTCACTGCATTGATACATCAGCAACATGTCTTCCCAGAAAAAAAGTCTCAGGATATCTAATGGGGACGGTGACTAATGTTAATGTCAACATATTGATGCACCGCACATCATTTAAATAGCACTACTGGCACTTTTTTACAAAGCGCTAGGATGAAGTGCTCCCCAGCGCCCTGCCAGCGCTTTTCTGCTGGAAACAGAAAAAGAAAACGCGATAAGGACACAGGCCCTAACAACGACAACTGTGCTGACAGAGCTAAAAGATGCTAACAATGAGGAACTGGAAAGTGGGTGCTACTCTTCTGCGATGATGCCATTGCAGTTGTCAGTGGTAACCTCAGTATGGATGCAGTGCAGAGCATCAGCGATAAGCTAGCCAGTACGATACACGCACAGGAAAAAGCTTAAATTACAACACACACAGAGGTAGCATGACTTCCTTCTCTGCTGAGGACGCCAGTAGCGCATAAAAGATTTAAGAATTTTTATATCAGAATCCCCTCTTTAAACTTTTCTTGATGACTTATCTTGAGCTTGGGGGCGTGTACAGACATGTCTCCACACAAATCTGATTTACGGCACCTGGCTAACTGTTCATCGTTTAAAAGCAGACTGTTAGCTTGAGGGACGTAGTAGCTAGCAGAGATGTCATGAGTCAGAGGTGTGTGTCTGGATGTGGTCAAGGTCTAATTTATTTATTTCTGACAACGTAGGTGACCACTAAGATTAAGTGGTTATTTGGGTGAACCTTTAAATGTATGACTTACCCCTTTCTCGATGCTGCCCGTCTGGCACAGGGTCCCCTCTGCAGCAGGGATACTGTTGGTTACACAGCGGTTGCTTTTGCTAAGGCACCAGAGCTCTCTACACACTTCCTAGGAAAGAAGGCAAAAGCAAGTTGGTCAGAATAAATCAATTCAGCAGACTTGGAGGGGGGGGGGGGTCGCTGAATAGGGGTGAGGATGATTTATCAGTCGCCTTTGGTGGTTTTCCTCTTAGTGTTTTTCTTCTCCGCTCCAAATGGAAAAATCATCTATAAATCTGCATGATTCCAGATCAAATCAGAGGATGAGCAGAGTTGATGAGACCACATTGAGGCTGCTGAGAGGCATCTAACTTTAAGAGCCCATATGCTTTGGATCACAGAGCATCTTGAGCAACACGCCAAGGGTCACCGGGTGCTGTTAATGTTCTCTTATGAGAAATGAAGAGTCAGCTGGATCAACACCATGACTAACGTTTGCTCACGTTCACCTCAGGACCACACGGGACCGTGACATCAGTTCAAGAAATCCAATTTCTGCTTCTTAGGGGAAATCAAGAGTGAGCAATAGGCCTCCCAAGTCTTAGATAAAGACGACTTGTAGGCCTAACAAATATCTTTAGTATTACTGAGTGGTCTGAATAAACATCATCTTCTCCTCCTCGCTCCTCGAGTCTGGAGCATGAGGAGAATCCATTTAGATTACTGAAGGAAGGGAGTGTGTGTGAGGGGGAGATAGTGGGCAGACAGCACTAAGTTGCCCCCAAATAAATAAAACCATAAAGTGAACACATGTTACAAGGACAGCTCTGCACAACCTTGCATTAGATTTCCCGTTAAACCGAACTGGGTCACCCCCGAGTCTCCACTTCAAAGGCCTTTTACAGGACAATTGTGTACGGCAGAAGAGCAGGCCCATGAAAAAGAGTTATGATCCCGCGCGTAGATTCTGACCCCCGGGGTCAGTAAATATGCCACGGCCCCGCAGCTCCCTGAGCCTATCCAGATTAAATAAAGCGGCAAACTGCCACTCTCTGGTTGCAGCGGCTCCCCTCTGCCAGCTGGTTTCAATAAGCCGCCCCGCTGCTCCATTCACTATCTGGGCCCTGCTAAAAGGTCAGCGGCCCGGGCTTTAACGAACATGGATGTGGGCCTGATGGATTTACGCTACGAGGGAACAAGCTGGCGATAAAAAAAAGGGAAGGGGCGCTCAGTAAAGGCCCTTGCTAATATAGTCATCAAAGGTTGTTTGTTTTTCATACCTTCAGCCTCCAGTGTCGCCTGTATGTGTTGGTAGCTTTGAGCCCAAACTAACCGAGCAGAGGGAAGGAGTCACTGAAACCAAATTATTGCTATAAATCACCCTTAACTTCCTCTCCTGACGTCTGTGTCACTTTTCCCACCTCTGACACAGTCTCATGCTGTGATTTAAAGCCTGTGACACCCCTGCGGTTCTTTCAAAGTTTTGAGTTTGGTTGAACTCGCTGAAGGTGTCATTGGTCATATGCAGTGAAATATTGCTGTTGCATTGCTATAAAGCAGTGGTTCACGACCTCTGTTGGTGACGACCTCTGAATACAAAGCAATATATAGCTTGGTTTGTTCTCATTTAGTTTATTTTCCTGTCTTTGACTCAATTAGATTGACTTGATTTGACCCAAGTTTGCATCAAATAGCCCAATCACAGCCCCAAACCCACCCAAAAATCAAAAGTATCCAGATTCTAGCCCAAAATCATATAAAAAAGTTCCCCTCACATAAATAGATGTCATTGTTTTTCAATCTTAATCAGCCTTTACTGTAGAGATACAACAAAATTATAAATTGAAGAGGTAAAATTGTAAAAACTAAGAGTTTAAAGCCATGCCAGTGACATTTTCAGACCGTCTTTACCTTGAGGCACGAGGCTGCTTTGAGCTGCTGTGTTAATATCTGAGGTTGGGTGTTCAAAGATAATATTAAAATACTGAGCAGTGCTTGATCTGCTTTTGATCAGCCATCACAAGTGAGGAAAGAACACACATAAAAGGAAGTTATTATTATTATCTGTGATAGTCTGGCGCCCTGTTCAAGGTGAGCCCACCTCTGTCAGCTGGAATAGAGGAAGTGAAGCCTTTATTGTGAAATGTTCAGTTGGAGAAAATAAATGAGAACGCAGAGCAGCATGGTTGTTTTACCATTAGTCAGTTGGTGCTGCTGCCGAGCCGACTCAACGTGTAAAACAGCTTCAGTCATCATTAATTTGTGGTTATTTATATAAGTGAGTTGAGAAAAGACGAAAAGCCACTACAGCAGGTATGACATTTACCATATTCTCCATTCCAGTTTAGCGTGTTAGCATGCTAACATTAACTTATTAGCACTAAACATCAATAAGAAAGTAGCCTTAGAGGGGACCTCTTGTGCTTTTCCTCATTTTCTGTCATATACATGTGATACAACAATGTCGGATGTTCATGTTAAACATTGGCAAAGTTTAAAAAAATGAGGAACATTTTTTCTACTTCAGCTACAAGCTAACATTAGCTTGTTACAGATTTCTTTTTGTAACAGGGTCAGTTAATCAGCAGGAGTAAAAAGTCAGAGTAAAATGTACATTTGTAATATAAAGTATTATAATTACATAAAATTTGTTTCAGTTGTTATTATGTTTAGGCCTCCATAGTCAATATGTGGAACATTTGATACCCAGTTTTGCTGTCGTACTCCACTGTAGAGGGGCTTGAGTTTATATGGTCGTAATTGATGGAGGACTTTGTTTTTACCTCTTGCTGTCACGGAGATCGCCTCCAAAGATATCTTCATATCAACACAATGCAGACAATACTTGACTCCACTGGTTACATTTATACATTCATCTGCTCCAGGCACGCAACTGCAAGTGTTTACATTACGTAGCCTAGAAGGCTACATGCTAAAGCGTAAACGTAAACTTAGCTGCTAATGTTGTTAATTTCTCCCTGATTTTGGATCAGATTTCTTTGAAACATGTAAGTCTTAATTGTTGATTTTAACAGGAGAAACTACTGTTATACACAGTCATTCCCTAGCTGCAAATAAACCGCTACATGTAGCTACATGCTAACGTCAGAGAAACATGTAGTAATGGTTGCTGATTTTGTTAATTTCTCCCTGATTTTGGATCAGATTTCTTTGAAACATGTAAGTCTTAATTGTTGATTTTAACAGGAGAAACTACTGTTATACACAGTCATTCCCTGGCTGCAAATAAACCGCTACATGTAGCTACATGCTAACGCCAGAGAAACATGTAGTAATGGTTGCAAATGTTGTTAATTTCTCCCTGATTTCGAAGCGTATTCCTGCTAGAACATGTATGTCTATATTGTTGCTTTTTAACAGGAGAAAGGGCTGTTATATGCAGTCATTCCCTAGCTGCAAATACACTGCTACATGTAGCTACATGCTAACATCAGAGAAACATGTAGTAACAGTTGCTGATTTTGTTAATTTCTCCCTGATTTCCCCTCATATTCCTACAACAAAATGTAAGCCGTTGTTGTTTATTTTTTCACGTTAGAAGGTGCTGCTACACACAGTCATTCCGTAGCTGCAAGCACACTGCTGCATGTAGCTACATGCTAATGCCAGAGAAACATGTAGTAATGGTTGTCAATGTTGTTCATTTTTTCGCCCATTTTGGATCATATTCTTACTGGAACAGTGAAGATTTTGGTTGAGAAGGTTATTTAGGGGATTTCTCACAGAAGAAAGCGTTGTTAAACTCTTTTACAATCATTATCACGCTGCAATGACAATGCGGAGATGCCAAGATACAAAAGAAATGCTAACCCATCAGCGCAGACTGATCTTTTTTGGGAGGGGGTCTTGGAAAGAAAGGCGCTAAAATGGAGTGTTTCAGAGAGAGGCTGAATACAGGAGTTCCAGCACAGACAGTTTGAGGAAAATTAAGTGTTTTTGGTCATTAAAGCACAAAAACATGTTTTAGTAAAGCCCAAAATACAGATATGAACCTGAAAATGAGCATAATAGGTCCCCTTTAAGTATCACAAGCAGCCCAAAACTACTTTTAACTGTCTAGCATTTCACAAGAAAGACACACATAAAACAGAAGAGCATAAATAAACCTAATCATCTTGCAGCCCTTTGTAGGCTCCAGCTTCCCTGGTTAAGAACCACTGCTCCACTTTGCTGTTCCCAGTTTAACCCAGTTGAACAGGACACAGTAGGTCATGTGTGGTGGTAAATTTCCATCCTGTCCCGAAGATTAATGAATGTGGTGCAGATTTGTGGCCAGAATTTTAGAGTTTTCTGTGGTTGAAAACACAACAAATCATCGTGTTATCTTACAGTCTGAGCCAAACATGTTTTACTAGTGAAATATTAAAACTACAATATGACATAATTTATTGTAATGTTGGAGATAAACTTTGATATGCTTTGGCTAAATGTCTCCCCTGTTTCCCATGACTGTTCTGTTGCAGAACGAGATGATAAGAAAATAAAACAAAAGTCATCCAAATGTGGAAAAGTTCAACAGCTTGGGCTCCAGAAACCAGACTCTTCCACTCATTAGACCTTTTATTCATTTCTGTGGTCGTCACAGAGGGCATCTCTTTCACAGATGGCCATATGAAATAGATCTGATTGTCAGATGAGAGACTCCAATCTACAGTGCAGCTCTGTTGAATCCGTGCTGGAATCCAATCCGCTCATAAATGTGTGTCTTTCATGCTGATCTGAAACCACAATTATGAGCTTAGGAGCCAAAATAACAGGGCTTGATTTTGGAGCCTGTTATAATCTGCTGTCTTTCAATGAAATGAAATAACTCCGTGATCTCAGCTAATCTCCGTCCGTTTTTTCAGATATTTACGTAATGCAAAACAATATCACGTTATTGTTCATTAAATCTTTGAGGATTCTTTCAACCGCTCATTTTACTGCGCGGTTGTTCCGTGTCTTTCACTGCCTGTGTCACTTAATGTACTGAGGTTTTCTCATTACTAATGCAGGGGGGGGAATCATTATCATCACAGACGAGGGGAGTGTTGAATTAAATCCTTCATCTCTTTGTCCGGGACGTTTATAGATTAAAAGAAGAATAAGGCAACGTGTGGAAAGAAACCTCCAAACCAGCGCAGGTCGTCAGACAATCATAAAACAATTATCTTCCTCACATGTTTCCCCTCTCTTTAATCTCAACTAGGAAATATGAACTTGAAGAAAACTGTTATCATCCCATTAAGGACTGAACAGGCTGTAACTGTACATCAACACCTCTTATGAAACATGTGGAAAACAGAACTTTAACAGAGATTAAAAAGGCACTTCAGGGTTCTGTTTTTGTGCATTTGGACAACATATACAAGGTGCCTCACCCTATGAAATTATACTTCAAATTTATATTTTATTCTTGCATTTTATACCTGTCATTCTTTTTCAGCTTGTTTCTATTTTCTGTTCACTTGGATTTCCGATGGCAGTTTTTGAATTGCATTTAAATGTAATTTTCCTTCGCTGTTTGTCTTGATGTTTTTGACGTCTTATGGAGAGCAAATTGTCTTGTTGCTGAAATGTGTACCAAAAAAATGCAACTTTTTCAGCTTTTACCGTCCTAGCATTTCCAAGTATTGTTGGCGCCGCTGTGACAATGACAACTGAACCGCTTTCTGTTAGCCTAGCAACTACCAGCAATGCAGGACACACTGCATTTTCCACAGGTAGTTTGGTTGTTCCGCCATCTGCCATGTCCTTTACGGGGGATAACAACTGCAAAGAACTTACGCTGATGCAGTTTGGGAACTGGGAGTAGCTACCAACAGCTACCAGGTAAAACAAATGCACTACCCTCTTCCTGTTTTGGCTTTGCAATGGTTGACACACTTCCTTTGTGCCTTAAATCGAGCGCTCATTTTCACAGGAGATCATATTCAGCAGTAGAAAGACTTGCACAGTGAAAAGGAAGCTGAAAGATCGTTTAGACTCGTGCAAGACACCATGGCAGGGGCTACCATAGATGGTGCATGGGCTATGAGCATGCACAGAGGTGTTTATGCTCAGTGTGTCGGTCATTGTAATATGTTCCAAAACCCCAAGGCGGTGTACAACCAAAGTATTCTGTGGATGAGCGAGAAGTCAACAAGCGTTACCGGAAGAACGTCACCAGAAAAGAAGGCCAAACATTCCATTTGTCAAAGTTATTCTATACTGCTTTGTTAATGAAATTCCTAAAAGCTAAGGTGACATCTTAAACGTCCAACAGCCCAAAACCCAAATTTATTCAGTTTTACTATCACATATCACAAAGATGAAGAAATAAAATAAATCTACAGAAAGTGTTTGGCAAAATGATTGATCTAATGTCTAATGATTTGTGATTTTAACAGATTTATGGATGTCTATTCTCAATGGACATTAAAGATCCTGACACCACCATAAAGAGGGAGTTCAGCCAACTGCAGCAGTGTGTTCATGATGTCTGTGTGTTTTGGAATATTGCTGCAATAACTTGGAATCTATCCAGATCTGTTAGTATCCGATTTGTTTACATCCCCACTATCCACTCTCATTTTTAAGTAAAGTCCAGTCCTTTGTGGGTGATGCTGCTGTGAAAATGTACGACTGCAGTTAAAACACATAACAGGGATCTGTGTGGGACAGTGAGAAGAGGACAGGATGAGAGATGCTGGTTTCTTACCCCATACTTGCACTGGCGTGAGGAGGTTCCATACTGGAAGCGACACTGCTCGTCTGCATCGTACACCTGCCCCGGGGCCACTGTTGGGTACAGGAAGTCTCGTTTCAGAGGTTCATTGTCCAGACACGTCCCCCGACCTGAGCTGTCAAAAAAACAAACCTACAATAGGATTGTTTCTTACACAAAGAAACCTTTCTGCACTTGGCTGATGGCAGACTTTGAAACGCCAAGATCAGATGATTAAAGCCTCCCCCCTCCTCTCCTCTTTAAGACCTTGGCTGGTGCTGGTTGACTCATTTAATTTTACCACCAAACTACCGTTGTAGGAAGCTTGTCAGAGATCTCAAATGACATGTAGTTAATGTTGATATCACACATCAACACCTCCTCATCAAAGCCGGTGTTGAGGCTCACGCAGAGGCGTTTTACCAGAAGGCAGAGGGCCGAGCTGCCTGTCTTAAAAGAGTGGTCCTCTCTGATTATATGGCTCCGTGCTCCACTGCTCTCTGTGTCACTGCTTATACTGAGTCCAGAGAAAAGCTAATAAAATAACAGAGCAAGGAAAGGAAGAAGAGAATCTGGAGTGAGCACTAGGTCATATGTCCAGGCCCAGGATTATGTTTAGTCTGTTTTGTCAGATAGAAATATGTGCGCTAACAAAGAACTTGCAACAAAAAAACCCAAACACATGCAGCTGTTTTGTACTCTTAAAAATAACAATACAAGAGTGTCTTTTGTTGGTGTTTACTCTGGGTTGATATGCTGAGCTTGTGGATGCTTTCCTTGCCCCATCTATGAGGGCTGATGCTCATGGAATAAAATTTTCTATTATTCTTTTGACCTTGTGTAAGAAACTAAAATCATACGACAGACAAGCGCCAATAAACAAACAGAGATGCATTTCGTTTTGATGCTCGCTTCTCCCCGAGTCAGAGGATTCTCTCAAGGCAAAATACCAATACAACTATTTACTATTACACTGTGTTCTTTCCAGATGTGGCAGCTGCAACATGCAGAGGAATGCCTCCCATCCCTCGAAAGGAAAAGAGGGCCTGGTGACAGTAATGCAGAGCAGGGCTTTGTGATTTAGCAGACTGCAGCTCGGGCCTGGAGTACAGCAGAGAAAAAGACTGGAACTTAAATGAGCTGTACGCGACATTCAGAGAATTAATAAAGCAGCAAACAACTATTTGTGGGAAAGATAAAGAGGAGTAATGCCGTCCTGAGCAGATACTGAAGTCACACTCGCTCTGAGTGTTTTATTATCCAAGCTTCTCTGTTTGTTGTTTTGGTAGCTGATGCCGTAACAGGAGAGAGGCAGGAAGCCGTCACCTGGGAGGAGGAACGTTAGGGTGGTGGATGGGTCACACAACACGAGACTTCCCTCAGGAGGCTGGTGTTTGAGTCATTTAAGGTTCATCCTCACCATGTTTCTAAGGGTAATCACAAAGATGCCCAACCATGTATCTTTTTAGAAACATGAATTTGGGGCGACCGCTAGCTCACGTGGTAGAATTGTGTGCAGTAGCACAGGTTTGATTTCGCCATCCGACAAAGGCAGCCTATAGAAGCTGTACGGGGTGTTACGCGATATCCTGTTCTTGCAATTCTGATAAGCACAAACACAAACCATTGTTTTCAATCGATGTAGTAAAACTCTCAACTGTACTCCGATACGTACGTAACGTCATTTGCTGGGCGCAAATTCGTAGGACATCATACAAACTGTTGTGTGTGCATTTTTGTAGGATATTATACGGACTATTGCATGAGGATACGTTGAGTTCTGTCAGCACTGTTGCCATTGTTAGAACTGTTCATACTGTTAGCATTTTTACTTCCTAGCCGCCGGCTAAGCCACCTTCATGTTGAGAACGGTGTGGAGACAATCTTGGCTGAGACTATGAATCAAAAACCGGGAATGTTATGCCGTTTTTCCGCCATTCTGTATAAAAGGTACAAACACAGAATTAGGGGACAGAGTTGTCTCGCCTTTTAGCCAGCTGTGGAGGTAATAACAGCACCAAATCGACATTTGTCTGAAAACTGTGAGCAAGCAGGACGCGACAGGTATGATATTTCAACGACGTGTTATGTGAGTGACCCGCCACCGGAAGATTTAAAAAGCAGCAGGCAGCAGTTAGCAGCTAACTCAAAGAAGAAGAACCGAAACTGAAAACATTCGCAAGTTGGGAGACAAAAGTCAGGGAACTCCTTACCCTCCAAGCTGCTATATATTAGTAACGGTAAACGATTGTTATTGCTACGTTATACCATTGTTGCCTCCACAACACCGGCATGCTGTGTAACATTATATATTTAGGCGCCATTTTGTTGGCACTGTTTAGTATGTATAAAAAATCCAAGGCAGCCAATGAAAGGTCTTTGTCGCAGCAGTATTTCGGGATCTCTGTGTAAAAAGGGCTATGGATATGCTCTGAATGAAACATTAAATGATTCATTCACACAAACTACAAAAACACATATTTCTTTAATTGCCTCTGGTTATAGACAGCCAGACAGTTTCTAAAGTTTACATCTAAAAGTGTCTAGACACTCTTGTACTCTGACTAATTGGACTCCAGGGGGTACCTCTGCTGTTGCCAGAGTTCGTGGAAGGATTGTGGGGTTTTTTCTAATTTAAAGAAACTCAAATTGTTGTTTTTCATTATAATGAACAAATAGTCCCCACAGAAATTGCTGATAATGTGTTCTGTGGGTTATTTGGGGTAACTGAGATTGTTTCTGCTGTATGAGTTTTTAAATGCACTTTTTTATGACTGTGAGAACCACAAACAAACATCCAGTCACCTCCACTGTCCCGGGGAGAGGGTTACGGGTGGATATTTTAAAAACTGAGCAAATTGAACCAATGTGCTTGGCTGGACAAACCACGAAAGATATGAGCTCATTATTTGGTTAAACTTGGTCCTTTAATGAAACTACCCAGGCTATACTGAGAGGACAAATGTCTGCCTCTTATCCAACTTCACTCTGTGTTGCACCAACTATTCCGAAGTTCTTACTAACTGGTAGCTTGTTGCAAACTAGTAGTTTACCAAATAAGCTTGTTCTTCTGCAAGAATAGTGTCACTTTTTGACAAATACTCTTGCACTTTCTTGACAACAGTTAGATAAGAAGATCAGTATCATTATTATGTCTGTATGTTGAATATGATGCTACAACCAGCAGCCAGTTAGCTTAAGCCTAGTTCACTTTACACGATTTTCACCGTGATTGTGACGTCGTAGAGGATCTTGAGAGCCACCTTGGGTCAGAGGTGAGTCAGCAGATAGTCTGCCATGACGAGTCCTCATGTGTGAACAAGCCTATGAGCGAGTCGCCCCCTCGTCTGTGACTGGGACTGGATATCTGGCATGCTAGAAAACTGGAGTCTGACACAACCGACAAAGACCATCAGCCAATGAGAGGCGGGATACGTCCCATATCAGCACGCAGGAGGACGGAAGAAATGTGAGGAAGACAAGCCGCAGGGTTGCCAGGTTATTAGCTGCAACTTTGGGCTTGTTTTTTTGTAAAGTCGCTTACAAATATTGGTAGTCGCAGGTTGCTTATTTGGGCTTGCTCTCTAAACGTCGCCTTTCTCTATATCCGTCGCTTCTTTTGGGCTTGTTTCCATAGCCCTGGTTGCTTGTTTCTCTCCAGAGATCTGGCAACACTGACAAGCCGGCAAGCAACATCAACAATGGTGGCATCCACAGGATCAGGGGGAGCGCGTTGTGTTTGGACCCAGGCCCTGGAGGCAGATCTGATTTTAGCCACAGGAGATCACGTTTAACAGCAAAATCATATCAAAAGATCTATTTACAAACTCAAACAACTCCTTGTGTATAATCCAGGTCGCCTGTATCCAGTCATATGCTCAGTACATCCCAAACACTTGCTATTTAAAACTTAACTGGGAGTGAAACTGATGCTCTCTGTAAAGCCAGACTCCACTGACAAAAACAATAATTTAACCTCTCTTAATACAGGAGCTGCTGGTCTACCTCTGCCTTGATCAGTTAGTGTGTTTGTGTCATTGTTTGACTTTGCTGAATCTGAACTAACCCTTTAAAACACCAAAGTCACACAATGACAAACAAATTAACTGTTGGAGGCAGCTGTAGACCAGCAGCTCCTGTGTTTAGAGAGGTAAAATTACTGTTTTTGTCAATGGAGTCTGGCTTTGAAGAGAGCACAGACAAGTTTCACTTTTCGTTTAGTTTTAGTTTTAATGTTTCAGTGAAAATGCATGTTTGGGAAGTACGGTGCACACGGCTGGATAAATGAGATTTTAATTATACTGCATGAGGTGTGTGAGAGTTTATAAACAGATGTTTTGGTATAATTGTGCTGTTGTTAAACGTGGACCCCTATGACTTCAACACATCAAGAGTTTTCATCATGGAGGCATGTGAGATAAACAAACCTTTCTTCATAAATTCAACATAACACAGGATAAATAATTGATATACAAATGGTCATTTGGAGGAAGAAGTATTCCTTAAAAAAAAATTCTAATTTAGATACACATAAATTTAAAGATCTTGTTTTCAAGGCATCTAGAACACGTTGTTCATCCCAGGGTGGCAAATATGAAAATGTATTTTAAGTAGAACACAAATGTTCCAGATTCTTCCTTCCTCTCTTCGCCCCCTGTCCTCAGTTACTGAATGGAATAATCCCATTTCTTGGCTCTTGTTCCTCGGAGGACCCTCTCATCCTGACAGTCTCTGAGGACTCCCTGTGCACTGAGGGCAAGACTCACTATTTATTGGTTTGGAGGGAGACAAAATAGTCAAAGTTTAAACATAGAGGCTTATTATTTGACATCGTCGCAAAGGCTTCCTGTCCGCTGGATTCAGCCAAATTCATTATGCTGAGCGGAAATATCCTCTAATAAGCGAGAACATCAGCGATCCCTGAACTCTGACACCAGCCGATATTAACCGTGTTGATTGTATCCAACCGGCAGCATGATTAAATCAGACTAACCTAACAATTATCGTAAGTCACAGATTATATGTGGTCTCTGAGAGTTTAATAAACCCCAAACAGCCTGCCTTTTAACATTTATAACAAACTGGCACGCAGAGCTGGGAGAATAAACTATGACTGAACTGTGAGTGCATTCATAAACCATTCCTAAAAATCCCAAACAAAGCACCACATATTGCTCCAGCAAGACGGTGAATCTAGGCCAACACCACAGCCAAAGTTGTTTACTTGGCTCGGAGATGCATGTGCGATATCCAAAACTCTGATTGAGGGAGAGAAAGGGAGGATAATTGGAGTTTACAGACAGAAAACCTTTTGTAAGAAGCATAAAAGCTAAAGGCAATAAAACCAAATGAGAAGAAAAAACTCAAGAACAAACGGGGGTATAATATAGGCTGAGCTGAAGTTGATTCTGCTTGGAAAAGAAGCAAAACAACTTTGTCTCTTCTTTTGCCGGAGCACAGTTTTGGTCATCCTCAGCAACTCGAGCCAGAGCTGGACAGGAACCCGACGGAGCAGCAGAGAAGCGGCCCTTTGTGTCCTAGTTGGAAGCTGGCACATAATACTGTCATCTCTGTCACAAGTGCTGTTCACTAGCCCTCCTCTCACAGCTTTCAGCCGGAAACATCATCTGACAACCACGGCGGCTATTATCGGCTTTCTTGGAGGGCCTCGCTAGCTAAACATGAATACACAAACAGACACACACACACAGGCACACCGCAGACTTGCAGCGCATCCAACCGATACAACCACAAGGTTGTATATTAGGATTCGCAGTGCTCGGGTCTTAGTGATGAGCAATTAAAGCTGAACTGTACGCAGAAAATCGTTGTGAGAAGCACTTAAAAATTAAGATATTTGCAATCCTCTCCGGTGAGCTTAAATAAATTGGCTCTATTATCCACAGTGCAATAAAATATAACACTTTGAATGTGTTCTTTATGTTTCTGTTGCACAAACCTGACATTTTCCTCAAAACTCAAACCAGATCGATCCTAATGTGCAAATTATTACGCACAAGCCTGCAAGTCTACACTGAAAGACCCTGATTCAAGCTCCCTTAATTATCCTGTTAAACTGAAGTGTCCCTCAGAAAGACTCAGATAGGAATCAGCTAAAAGGTGAAGCTGACCTCTCACCTCCTGTGTGAGGCAGATAACAGTCCCTGTCTGAATCTGTTTCCACTTCTCTCCAAGTCCACTGCAATCAGGGAACTAGAGCCGCCCCCTGAAGATCTGAATCATCAGTCAGAGACCCCTAAGTCGTCTGAGATTCTTTTTGTCAGTGTGCAATGTACTTCTGGGGGCATTTCTGTCCCAGTATTTAGCTGCAGAGTGAGCACTCCTCACTTTCCCCGGTACAGGCAGCTGCAAACTCAGACCCAGGATGTTTCCACCCGTTTCCACCCACATTTGCGTTTGTGTGCGGGTCTTTTAAACGTAGGAAATCCCACTAAAAATAGGTAATTAACTCCTTTTCCATTGCCAGCAGACCAGAGTGGTGTACACGACTCTGCAGCAAACAAATATGCCAGATGTGTCACATTGGATGTCACAGGTGGCCGGAAAGCAGGTTAGTAAACAGTGGAAAGCTGCATGGAGGAGAATATCTGAGCACTGGTTGCACGGAGATGGACGGCATTTTGTGGTCGTGCATTTCGCAGGTTAAGCAGGTTCGCATTTCATCCATTGTTAACATGAAATTATTAATTAGAGCAGCCTCACAGCACCATGACTCACTCATTTATCGGCATGCCCTGCAGACTCATCTTTGCAGGATTAACAGTCATCCTATCTTGCAAGTTTTTGCCTGTTTGTAACAACAGATATAAACAATGAGAGGACCTTGATGTTCCTGGAAACGTTGCGAAGATGAGGAATCCTTGACCTCTTTCTGTGATGGTCTAAGAAGAATGGCAGCATGTTTCTCGTCTGCGAGAACAATCCTGACCACTTTCTGATTGTTATTCCTACACAATGAGGCAGTTTCCCAACAGTGGCACAGCCCACCCAGAGCTTAGTCTGTCTGTCTGTGGAGAAATGTCAGGCCTCAATCCACAGCTACCAAACAGTCCCAGAGTGTAACCTATCAGATATTCAGTTTGAGACAACACACACTCTGTTTTAAAGGGGAACTCCACCAGTTTTACACATCAAAGTCTGTTTATAGGTCTTTGGAAGTATCTGAAAAGTTGTATAAAACCCTGTGTGTCTCCAGAGGGAGCTGCACAAGGTCTGATACACTGCCTCAAGTGATGTCACTCAAGTCAGCGTCGGTTGAAGAGTACAAGTTTCAAAATTTAAAAAAAAAACTGGAGGTGTGGAGTTAGAAGGAAGTAAGTTAACAAAACCTCATCTCTGCTTGAGGCTACATTAGCTGCTACTAACATAAATCTGTGAGCAAATTGTCTGCAGCTGAGTTGCATTGTGGGTAATGTAGGCGCCAGGTTTTGTCGAGGAAGACATGGAATGAAAAGACAATGTTTTGAGCACTACTGTGTTCATTTTGACCCTTTTTTCAAATGGACTGCAGCCATGTAGCTCTGTCTTCATCTGTCTGAATGATCATGCGAAATGCATTTTCTGCCATGTTAGAGCCTGTTCACACCTGGTATTAATGTGCGCTGTGGTGATCCCATAGATTTATAATACCAAGATACTGGATGCCAAAATGGCGCCTATTCATTCCCATGAAAGTGCTCGCCTGACACATGCGCTAAAGAAGGTATAGCTTCCAGGTTTCCCTTCATGATATGCGGCCCACTGAATATGTACAGTAGGGATTCTCCCGCTGGCTCCATCTGCGAGTTCCTGCTAGTCTTGTAGACTTCACGTTGTGATGACCTCACAGATTTTAAACCAGAAAGAGTCATAAATGACCTTGTGTCGATCATGCATCTCCACCTGAGGACGGGTGTTTGGATTTCGTTACTGCCTATGTCGCTTACGCTAGAAGGTCTACGGACCATGTACACCCTAGCATGCTCTCTCCTTCGGCAGGGCAAACAAAGGATGGTCACGCAATACTTCGTTCAACTCGTCGTAAAATGAGCAAGTTACAGAGCGTTTCACCAAAACAACCACCACCTCCGGTACTGATAACACAGTTATTGTCAGGGACGTGTCAGGACGCATAAGCCTTTCCAACACAAAAGAAACGTGGTCAAATGTGTCCCCGATCACCTCAGGAAGTGGTTTGAATGATTGGATCACAGTGTGTCTTGGTGGTTGTTTTACACTTATATTAAGTGCTGTCCACTTGTGATCAGATCACCAGGACACATGTTAATACCAGCTATAAACAGGCTCGTAGTGTCAGATTGTTTCTGAAATGGTGCTGAAATACGTGTGTGTGTGTGTGTGTGTGTGTGTGTGTAAGGAGCTTGTTTTCCTTTCAAAACTCTGTCGTACACGTATTAGTGTAGATGTGGCCTGGGTCGGCTCTATGAACTCGTGTAATGTTTTTTACCATGCCAGGCTGGCATTACTCAGCCAGCATTGCCTCACTCTGCCAAATGTCACTGCTTTACTCCTCAGTTTATTTGTGCACTTTCTCTTCTTTGACCTATCCACAAAGCAGTGGAGCAGCGGTTGGAGGCAGCTGGCCTACACATCACCACCGAGGACCACAGGAGCTCTAACATCACCCGCCTTGTGGTGTGAGGATGCAAGGGTGGAAGGCACCCGGTTATCATACACAGCCACAAGGAGGTCTGGCAGGAGTCGTGGTGATGAAATGGATGTGAATAAGTGGGGAAGGACTCGTATACAAGTCAGCCTAGCGGGTCACCACAAGGGCCAGCGGGTTGTAAAGAGAGGCGGCTGCAAGCGAGCTGGAAAACAGACACGCACCTTTTTCTCTACTACACACACACACACACACACACATACACACACACTCCCACAGGGAACAACCATCATCCACTTACTCGAGAAAGCTGGTGATGTAGTCTTTGCTGCAGGCGGACCAGGAGAAAGGGTTGGTGTTGGCTGTTATATGAGCAGCCATCAGCTTGGCTGTCTCGTGGCCTTTGGTGCCGCAGGAATTCCCGATCCCATCGTGGTTCATCCCAAAACTGAAACACACAAAATAAAACTGGAATTAAGTTCAGCTGGGTACGATGATCATCAGTAACCGCTGGTCTAAAAGTGACCTCTCTCAGTCCAGATGGGATGAGAGTGGACGGTCCAGGTTTCTGGCTGGAGGATGTCTCCCTCAGCGGCCCTGGCTGTAAAGATCCAGCTCCACGGCTCTGAAACAGCTGTGAGGAGGGGAGCCAGAAGTCAAGGGTCAAACCCTGTCTGGAGCTCGACAGGAACGAAAAAAAGTTCTAATCACCACTCTGATGCTTGGCTGTCAATCACCGGCTGCAGGTCTGAGCAGGCCGGGAGGGAGAGTCACCACCGACTGCAGCTTTAGATCAATCGCTGCAGCGGAGAACACAGAGAGACCCAAAACCCAAACAGCTCCGAACTTGTGGTCTGTTATGAAAACTGCTCAAGAATTTATTTTGCACTGAGGGCTGAAAATAAATCATTTTAACAATTCATTAAAAAAAAAAACCTTATCTGTCTGGATATCATTTGAGGGGAAAATCTCACGTTACAGCAGGATGTCAAAGCTTACTTTTCCTTACAGTCCGGGAGCACAAATCAGGTCTAATGTATATAACAACCCCGACCACATCGCACAGCCTGAACCTGTTTTTCTAAGGCTGGCGTTTATGACATTTTACCCTACTCTGGAAATAAATCAGCCCGCTTGAAACCCCGCTGCAGCTTGTTTTTTTTATACATCCTCTAGCAGCAGAGACTATTTTTACAACTGCCCCACAACAGAAGCAGACACGAGACATAATAAAGGAAATCGCCATCTTGCTGAACTCTCTGGAGAGGGATACGTAGACTAATACATCATCATTATTTTGCTTTATATTCAGGAAGAAAGAGCCAGAGGTATGTGGACACTGACATTTGCATGAGGAAATATGTGGAGATACAGTTCAAGACGTCTGCAGGGGTAAAAAAAAAAAGGCTACATGCAGGTCTGGCAAACTCAAGTAGTAAGTGATGTTTGTTTAAGAGCAGTTATTAGAGCACAGAGTTGTGAGCGTGATTAAAGCTGTTAAAATGATCTGAAGCAAACGAAGGAATCTTATTTTCAAGTGTAAAAATGATATCCAGCTGATTGATTAAGGCATTATAATTCTCAAGTCTAAGAGGTGTTTTTCCCGTGTGCAGGGAGGCAGGCTGTCTGTGCATGACTTGTTTGATAGCTCCGAACCCTCGTAAATTTCAGTTGCACAAAAACAAGAAAATAGCTGAATGTGACCAACACACGTGCAACTTTAAGTTGCCCTGCGCTCAGAAATGTGTTTTGCTTGCTGTTACTTCACCTGAATGTTTGAACTTCACCGTGCGGAGTGATGTATGTGCAGGGTTTGACACTGGGAAGAAGAATTTATCTGCTGACGGAGGAAAGTTTCTCTGCGCTCACCTTAAATCTGAGTTTAACACGTGTACGTATGAGCGTGATTTGTGACATTGCAACGAGTTGGGATGTCAGCGTCGGTGCGAATGGAATTTTTTATGGAAGAAACACACGGGACACAGCTTATTGTTCAAAGCAGAGTCTTTTTACGTGTCTTAAAACATGTCTGTGGGGGACCTTCACTAACTTTGCCCCACTGCTGCCACTTGCATCAGAGTGTAATGTCAAATTTTAGAATTTACATTAGGATCTTGAAGGAGTACTTCACTTGCTCACCCTGTGTTATGTTGAATTTGCGAAGAAAACGTTTTTCTTGCATGCCTCCGTGGTGAATGAAGAAACCAAAAACAGAAAAGAATTCTTAATGTATTGAAGTCAGCAGCAAAACTATATCAAAATATCCATTTACTAACTCTCACACAACTCGTGCAGTATAATCCAAGTCTCATTTATCCAGTCGTGTGCTCAGAACTTCCCAAACAGACACTTTCTGACAAGGAGCTGAACAGGAAGTGGCGTTTAATCACGCTCTCTTCAAAGCCAGACTCCACTGACAAAAACAGTAATTTTAGATCGCTGAATACGTGAGCTGATGATCTACTGCTGCCTTGATCAGTTTGTTTGTGTTATTGTTTGACTTTGCTGAATCTGAACCTTTTAAAACACCAAAGTCACACAATGACACAAACACAGTAACTGATTGAGGCGGTGATAAACGAGCAGCTTCTTTTTTAGTGAGGTAAAATTACTGTTTTTGTCAATGGAGTCTGGCTTTGAAGAGAGCATAGATACATTTCGCTTTTAGTTTAGTTCTGCATTGGAAAGAGCTGTCTGTTTGGGAAGTACTGAGCACACGACTGGATTGTTTGTTAACAGATGTTTTGGTATAGTTTTACTGTTGTTTACTGAGTTTACTGAAAGTTTTCTCCTTTTTTGGATTCTTCGTTCACCATGGAGTGGCGCAAGAAAACCAAAGTTTACTTCACGTATTAAACATTACACAGGGGGAGTAACTGATATACAAATGATCACTTGGGGGGTGATGTATTTCTTTATAACTCTTTAAACTCACTTGTGGCCGATCTCGTGCGCGATGGTGAAAGCAGACCCGAGGCCGATGTCTTCATTGATGCTGCAGCTCCTCTCCGGCTCGCACATTCCAGCCACTGAGGCCAAGCCTAGACACACACACACGAGACAAACACACAAACACAGGGTCAAGACGAAGCATTCTTAGGAGTCATGGTCATAAAATCGGGATTCCACACATGTGATCTCCTGTTCACCAGGGGGAGTTGGGTTTAGCATCACCGGCTAGACGTCCTTTTTTAATATCTTGCAAACTACGGCGACTGCTGGAAAATGTCTAGACAATGGTTAGATTTATATGTTTCAATTCATGTAACAAGGGATCGCCTACAACACGAGCCAAGAAGGTGAATATGAGATCCCCTTCACCATCACCGTACCCCAACAGAAACCTGTCAGAGAATATAGATGTTTTCCTCATTTTAAAGGTAGGAGAACGAGGGAGAGAGAAAGGGAGAGGAGGAGATGGTGTTAAAAGTTGAAACCGCTCCACAATCCAGGTGTCGCCGGTCCTTTTTTCCTAAAGCCTGACAGGTCAGATAGGGAGACAGGAGGCAATTCTTCACAGATTACATCTACAGGTGACTGGAGAGTGGATCATATGACAGCGCAAAGCAGGTGTGTGTGCGTCTGTTGGGGGATGTGCATTACCATGTGTGAAGGAATGACGATTTTAATTGTGTTGTTTAAAATGTTTTCAGGTTGAGGTACAAGGACACACTATAAAAAGCTTCAAAAAACTTATGTATATAACCATGCAGGCGGTTTTGATTTCATATGATCAGGTTTTGAGATATTCAACAGCAACACTTCTTCCTGAACAGTGTCCCTAATATTCTGAATAATCTCCAGACTATACCGGTCAAGTTTCCATCCAAATTTTAACTGAATCTATGGAAAATCTGCACAATAAAATACAAAGGATTGCGTGTTTCCATCCACTACTGTTATGTGAGTATTAGGGGTGGACGCTTTGGTGCTAATCTTTCGATCTGTGCAGAAGAAGAGGACAGGAGATGACATCAAGAGAGCTCCAGTCAAAATTTCAACAACAAAAATGATGCAGAAAACCAGACTGAATGTGGCATTTTGAGAAAGATTATGGTCTCCTCATTGCTCTGCACAGATCTGATGTTTGCATCTCCTTACCTCATTACACTTTTGCATTTCCTTTATCGATACACCAACACTTTTTTCCACATTTCTAGCATGTCCACTCAGGTATATTTTACCCAATCTCCAGAATAAATGCTAGCATTGTAGGTTTGCAGACCACAGATATGAAACATTTGTTGAGGCACAAAAACCACTTGGTTATGGTTGGCACAATCACAACTGGAAATGTCACCAATGTCTCACTAATAAAAACTGTCTTGGTGGCACAGTCTGGTTCTGGAAATGTCAACGATGTCTCACTAGAAAAACAACCGCTTTTGGTGACACAATCTGGTCTGTAAATGTCACCAATGTCTCACAAAAACACAGTGGAACATCTGGGACTGGAAATGTCGCCAGCGTCTCACCAAAGAACAGCTGGTTTTGATGGCGCAATTGCCACCGGAAATACCACCTCTGTCTTGCTAAAAAACAACCAGTTTTGGGGCCACAGTCGGGGCTGGAAATGCCACAAACATCTCACTAAAAACAACTGGTTTTGGTGACACACTCACGGATGAAATGTCACGTATGTTGTTGTTTGTTGGTCTTGTACAGCGCTCTGCAAGGGTCTCGTTAGCTCGTGTACACATAATTGGAACTACGTCATTTTAGAAATGTTGATATGATACAAATTAAATGTGCAAATGTGTTGATCCATGGTTTGCAGAAACATACGATGCAAACACTTTCTTGTGGTGCCTGGGCTGATGTTTTTTTCAACACATATAAACAGGCGGATTAAGCTTTTGGAGCTTCTTTCTACTTTTTACCTCTAAAAGCAAAAATGTCTGAATTGCTCGATACAACAAAGTGTAATTGAGAAATGTGTCATTTCAGTGGACTGACCCTTTAAATATAGAGAAATCCACTCTCTCAATTTTGTCTTGCATGCACAGACACAGTTTTGCATCTCGCAGTCACAGAGTGATAATGACAGATGAGACACACCTGCATTTGCACTCGCGAGTAATCGGCGTAGCTCGTGTTTTGATGGTCAGCGCTGCTTCAGATTTTCCTGCATAGTTTGCACGAACTCTCGCCCTCCCTGCTAAAAGTGGCGTGGCTTTTGTATCCTCTTTACTAAGAGGCTAAACAAGAATAGACTCGCAAATCAGGAGGCCACTGAAACCATTACTGCGGGGAAAGAGGGAGCCTGAAGGTGAAGAAAGAAGGAGGAGAGGGAGGGAAAGGAAGGCTACTCTACGATTAGTTTAAGAATGTGTGTGTGAGAGAGAGTAAAGTGAGTGTGTGCGGGTCAGCTCAAACACACACACACACACACACACACACACACACACACTGCAAGTTGTTTTCTTAACACCGGGGTGGACTGTGTATTATCTCCAGCCCCGTGATTACACGGCGACCCTAAAGGCCAGCGATCTGACCCGGGAGCATGATCCCCGGGAGGAGAGGGAGGAGAGGAGGGGAGGTGGAGAGGAGAAGAGGAGGAGGGGGGGCTGGGGGTTGAGACAACGAGGAAGCCAAGCAGATGCCAGGGCAATTAAAGCGACCGGGGAATGTGACGAATGCGGTCAATCTGTCAAACCACCCCTGAAGTCACAATATTACCTCCAAGATATACTGTGGTGCCTGCGGGGCCTTTACAAAGATAAGATGGAGAGAGAGAGGGGCTGGGTGGGAAGGAGGCTCGAGGTGGGACGAGGGGTTGAAGAGGAGAGACAGAGAGAGGTGGAGGAGCTGCTTGCTGTCCCTTCTCCACCCCCAATACCATCACAACCAGCATATCACCCACTCTATCCCCCTCCTGCATACTAACACTCCCTATAATTGTCCTTTTCCCCTTCCATTTTCCTTTCAACTCCTCCTCTTCTTCTCCATCTCCTCCTTCTGTCACTACTCTCCTCTCTCCTCCCCCCAACTCCAGTTTGCGTCCTCGGCTTCCCAACACACATACCTTTTCCTTTCTCTCTCAACCCCCAGTGGAAGTGTAAACACCTTGGACAAACTGAGTCTAGAGGGACAGAGCAGCTTTATAAACCGGAGGCCGTGCGAGGAGGTGACCACGGCCGTCCAGGTTCAGGGCTCGTGGCCTGTGCCGACAGAGGGGGAGTCACTGAGGAGCTATAATAACACAAGTGAAAACATCCTTCTCATTATGTCTCACAGGAGCCGTCTGGCGTTCTTCTGAGAGAGACTGCTAAATAAGGTTTGTCTGAGGACACGATGAAGGCCCGATGCAAAAATGAAAACCTCTCCAGAGGGACAAAGAGAAGAATGAACTCTGAAATCAGAGCGTCTCATAGTCAACATCAGCAATTTGGCAGGAAAACACATGTTAACATAAATAAATCTGCTTTAGTCCACTCACCTAATGTACCGCAGGGTTTGTTCTTGTAGGTGCAGATGTCATACCTAAAGACGGGGCAGAAAAAACAGAAAGAACACAAACAATTAAATTAACTTTTTTGGTACATGTACTGTATTTTCTTCCACTGGCTCTTTGCCATCCCATTCTTTCCGTGTTTAATCACAGTCTGGCCAGATATAATCTCAACCTTTAGCATAACAATAGCATATAATGAAGCCGTGACAGGTTCGGTTCTAGAAAACACCTGGTTCACTCCTCCATCTATAGCACGAGCCTCGAGGAAAATGTCACTTAGCCAACACGCAGACGTGCACGAGAATAAAGCGAAAGGCTCACGCTGTGTCCCTACTGTTAACCCCTGTAACTCACACACAGGTAATCCAATAGAGCGGAGGCCAACACTCTGAGCCACATCATACATTTCAAATGAATGATCCAATCATTCCTAAAGCTTTTAATCTATTAAAACCAAGGGCACAGCAAATTTAATTTCATTCCCCCCATCGCCTCCCTCGCCCTCCCCATAAACTCCTTCTCCCCCTGTTCTCCCTCTCGCTCTCTCTTCCTGCGTCCCAGAGGAGCAGCTCCAAACCAATGAGGTACAATCGTGACCTCGTTTCAGGACGTCTATTTGTTTTGATATATTTCCCCAATTTCCCTCAGTGTCTTTTTTTTAACGTGACAGGCCACATTCCAAACACGGCGGCCTCGCGATGCTTTCCGACGCAGAGACTGACAAAGACGCGACAGTGCTGCGGAGGTCACTTAATGATTAATCATTTTAATGAAAAGGTCTGGAGGGTCCTGATGGTGCACCTCTGCAGGAGAGCTACACTGATCAATGATGACGGAGAGGTATTAGTAGCAGAGTGTGTGGGGACGATGTGTGCTCCCTGTGAGCCTGTTTATAACAACAGACCGTGAAGGCTGAAGTCTCTATGATAATATAATTAATTGAGTGTTGAGATGAGTTAGGACCTCGGACACATAATAAGAACACATAATAGTGGGCAGATTTCACAGATGTAACATTTCAATACACTAAACAGTCTCATTTTAGTGAACAAATCTGGCTGCTCCTCAATTAAAAGAGTTCATACAACTGCGATCAGACGATGGGAGGACGTCTAGGACGACAGGCAGAGGTGACTGCAGTACAGCACAGATCTACTGGGAGATCACTCTCTGTTAGAGCCGCAAACTATTGGAACTAAGTACCAAATAAGATAAGCAGAGATGTACCGATACCACTTTTTCCTTCCCGATAATAATTCCGATCCCTGAACCTTAGGTATCTGCCGATACTGAGTACCGATCCGATACCGGCGCGTAAAATAAAAATGGATGGGATATGAATTGTTGTATGTCTCAACTCCTAAAACTCTATGTAGAATATTAAGAAATAAATACAAAATAGTAGAATGAATGCCATAAAACTTTTTTTATTATTATTATTATCCAGTGTTGACACAGATCAGGACACAGGTTAAAGTGCAGCCACACAATTTGGTAAAAAAGACTTTTTAAAGGCTGCAGTAGAATGCTTTTTAAACTCCGCTCCATTTCCATTTCCTTTGCCTATAGCGTGCGTATGTGTAATGGCGTGAGGCATGACGTGGTATTGGATTGGTCATAGGCTGTACTCGCTGATACCCGATACCACATTTTAGGCAGTATCGGAGGCATTTCTGATACTGGTATCGGTACTGGTACAACTCTAGAGATAAGACAGAGCAATAGTTTTGTTGGTTTTAAATGTAAGATGAAATATGAACCCAATCATGTACCCATCACACACGAAGTCAAAAACTTGATCTAACATTATGAAATCTTGTAGTTTCATTGTTTTTGCTGATGTTATTGTGTCATGAATATGTTCTACTTTATGTTTTGTTTTATTTTATACTGTCTTTTCGCAGAGAAGGGACTGCAGATGAAAATTAGCTTATGGCTAACTCTGGTGCAGCTAAGTAGCCGTGCACTGTCTCTGTTAAAGGAAAAAAGTAGTTGCCAGTGTTGATAGACAGTATTAACAACTATAAAGCAAATAAAATAATCTTAACATTATATTTTAATGCCTTGGATCTAGGGTGGCAACTAATGAGTATTCTTATTATCGATAAATCAGACATTTATTTCCTTTAGAAGATAAACTACGCATCCTAAAATACACTGTGTAGACTCCCTCTCAATCATCCCTTACGACCCACTAGAAGTGTGTGGCTTTGTATTTTTTGCGTGTGTGTGTTCAGGTCGTTTTTGGGCGTGCATCCCCATATCGCTCAGGTGAGGTCGGGGCTTTATAAAAATGGTAGCGACCAGGTGCCAGACTGTGAGCAGAAGGCATCCAAGAGACACAGTGCCAAAAAACCTCAAATACAGCAAGTCAAGGGTGGAAAGGTGAATCTGGGGTTGACTTTTACTTTCACTTTACACTTTATAAATAGTAACTGACAATTCTGCAGAGTTTACTTTTAATTGTAAGATCTACAGTATAACATGTCAGAAAAGTAGTGAAAATGCACGTCGCATTGTTCTACAGCCCAAAGTGTCATCTTTAAATGAGTTTTGATTTTGTTTTTTAGTTTTCTTTCTCTGACCAACACTCCAAAACTCAAAGACATTCAGTTTACAAGGGTACGACACAAAGAAAAGCTGCAAACTTTTACATTACAGAAGCTGGAAGCAGAAAATGTTTTGTATTTTTGCTTTAAACATTCTCTATTAATGGACTTAAGCTCTACTTAGATCACTAATCCAAAGAGAAAATACTGCGGTAGTAGTAAAAATGAGATAAGTGTCCTCTGAGCTGCAAGTTGCATTGACCACCTTAAAAATCATCCTGAGCATTTTTAGGTGCATTCCACCATCGCAAGGAATGTCTGACTGCTCCTCCAGACATGGTGGTTAATGAGGGCTTCCTGGTGTCGACCATCAGCTATTTATACTATCTCCAATGTTAGCATCTCTGAGCTCAGCTGGTGCCTCCTCCCCACAGCTTATTATCTCATTATCTCTCCCCCAACTTCTGCCGTGTTTTGACTCAGTGCACTATATTTACTCCATATTCACCAGTGTTTCATCATGTGGAAGTAGGAGGGCTCGTAATTTATGAGCACAACCTCCTATCAGCAGTGTTGATGTGCATCATCTATGGGTAATAATAACCTCTACAACATTAATAACTGCCACCTGCGTGCACTGAGGGAAACAGGGTGGAGCAGGACTGAGTCCTTACACCCGGATATGAGTTAGTGTGTTTGCACTCCTGGTTCCCTCGTCTTGAAGTCATTGTTTTTTTAATGGGTTTTTGGTTAGATGCCTGAAATAAGGTCTGGGGTTAACACAAGTATATGAGACTTTTCATGTTTTGTTACTCACACCTGCATTTTGAATCTTTTACATGTCTTAAAAAAGGTGGTTGCTAACAGCTGGCTAAATGAGACTCCAACGTCAAAGTCCTGCAGCGTGGTGCCGTTCGTTCATCGTATAATGTGAGCTTTTTACTTTGGATGACTGTGGTGTTCATATGTGACGATCATGTTGCTGAACAAAATGTTCGTGCACCACAAACGTTTGTGTGCCACAGAGCTTATTTACTGCAATAATCCAAAGTAGAGTGGAAGATTTCCATTGGATTTAGACAAAGGAACCAGACTGACGCAAAAGGCCTTTGCACACTGAGTCATTCACAGTCACATTCACACCTACGGACAATTTAGAGTCACCAGTTAACCTGCATGTCTTTGGCCTGTGGGAGGAAGCTGGAGCACCTGGAGGAAACCCACGCTGACACAGGGAGAACATGCACACTCTGCACAGAGGAACTCCCCCACCCTGGGTTTAAACCAGGAAGCCTCTTGCTTTGAGGCGACCATGCTAACCACTGCACCACTGTGCCCCCGTTGTCATGGTGAGGCATCCCACGAGACAAAAAGACATTTCCTCCCTTGCTTCTCTCCACTGGAGTTATTATCTGTCATCACTCTTTTTTCCCTTATCTGGCCTTTAGCACCGCAGCTACACGAATGGGCTGAGCTGTCCGCCATATCGGTCTCATCACTATCTCCCTCTTCACGTCCTGCTCGTCATCATCATCCACCTGTATATTACTGACCTATCTGACCTGAGTCATGAGAGGATTACTGTGCGACCCGTTCCTCTGTCTTGTCACAAAGGTGTCCTGCTGCAACGCTTTCTTCTGACGGATGCGAAAAACAGGGAAAGAAGAAGGCAAACGTGGCCGACACAGTGAGAGGTAGGACGTACGACAATTTCAGACAAAAAAAAAAATGTGCAAAGACCTTAACTTCTGCGCCGACCTACAAACAAAGGTCATTACTGCAATTATTGGCTAAATCTGCTCCTTGTGTGTTTACACCTTTCCAACAACTGTGCCACTGGTTCACAGAATAAAACGAGTGACAACATACACTAAGAGTCCACAGCCATGCTAACAGTTCTGTGATGCTGCACTTAACCTTGTACTTGAGCTAACTGCTAACATCAGAATGCTAACACGCTCACAGTGACAATGCTAACACGCTAATGTTTAACAGGTATGTTCACCATCTTAGTTTAGCATCGTAGTATGCTAACATTTGCTAATTAGCACTAAACATAAAATTCAGCTGAAAATGTCGTCAGTTAAGCGAGTATTTATTCATTTTTACCATTTTTGCTCATTCCTCCTTAGCTTAACAGCACTGCAAGGTACTCTTAGCAAAGCCTTTCATCCAGACTAAGTAGCAACTAGCGTGTTAGCCATAACAGCTTATAAGACTGATTGAGCAGTGTTTCTGCCACCCAGCAGACAAAAATGGATTCATGCAGCATTAAAGTAAAAATGGTGAAATTGCAGTGAATGTACGAGTGTGTCTCAAATCGCATACTATCGCGTACACATCAATGTAGTACATTAACTAATGTGCACAGCTAGCATGGTGCCATTTTGCACTTACCGGAAGTGACAATAGATTTTTTTTTTTTTTAACTGTCTCTTCTTTAACTTCTTTTTAAACACAAAATTACAAACAGACGGTGGAGCATTATCACCAACATGTGTCCGCTAACGTTACCTCCGCCCACACATAAACTGCTGATTAAAATTAGCTACCCTAGCTAGTAGCGAGTTAGCTAGCTAGCAAGCTAACATTAGCACTCGGATTATTATTCACTGTACCAAGTGATTACAGCGCCAACAAACATTACTGACAGCTTCTGTTCAACAACAGTGTTGGTTTTTAGTGTAAAGAACATGGATAACTAACAGATGTTCCCAGCTGCCATGTCAAAGGTAGAGAAGTTAGTGTTAATAATGCGAAACATTATTTTTCAAAGGATTAATATTAAATTTATCAAATATTTTGATCTACCTTCATTTTTTTACCTTCTAAACTTGCCCTGTGCCAGAAAACAACTTTGCCCCAGACAAGAATTCACAGCTTCAGACAATTAAAATTGTATTTTAATCCTTCAAAATCTAAAACTAATAGAACGTACTGATAACATTGGTGTTAAAATGTACTGCAACACTCATCTTTGTTTTAAAAATATATAGTTTTTATGAAAATGTCGACCCGGATTTTTGTCAACTCCGTCAGATTTCTACAAAATCTGAATTTAATCAGACATAAAGGGGTTAGCTGTATCACAAGAACTCCTGTCTCACTTCCTGTTTTCCACAAAGGCTGGAAAGCTGCTCACGTTCTGGCAAGTTTTATATTTTCTGATAAATTCATTAAATTATATTGCTATTGGGCGTGTTTCAACGGTGACAGGTCAACTCCATAGCTCTTTAAAATCAAAACTAAATAAGAATTGTGGTTTTAAAATGAGTATTTTGATTAACCTTAAGAGAACTCTGAGCAACTATGAAAATACAGGCTACGACTGCTGTGAAATTAATAAATACGTAACTTTTTGACAAGTCTGTCAGATGTTACCTCTGACATCTATTCTGTATGCTATTAAAGAAGAGATTAAATCAGCAGGAGGTTGGCCCATTACAAGGATTAACAGTCAAGACTTTGATCTTTTAAAATAAATTTCCCCAGCCTAATTGAAGAGTAAAAATCAAAATCCATAAAGAAGAAAGGTTTTGTCCCATTTCTCAAGAATGAGTGAGGGATAAACCCCACGACCTTTTGTATCTCGACTCTACTTAGCAGCCTTTAGTTGCTGGTGCTTACTGAAGCTAAAACCACCAATAAAACCAGGAGCCAAAAGAGCTGGAGAACATCAACTGACAGACAACAAGCAAAGAGCACACTAATGATAGAAAGGCTGTTTCATACAGAGCCCAGAGCGTCAAAAAGTTTGGCTTTAGCCCATGTCAATCACAGGACGCCATCCTCTCTCAGACAAAACCAGTCGGGGGCGGGGGGATATATATACTTTAGTTGCTAGGTTATGTGGCCAAAACAGTTCTGGCAACAATGAAGCCTATTCCAGGTAATGACAGAGTTTTGCTGTTTTATGGTAACACCCTCGACATAAATTGCAGTGTGACAGGTACAGTACGTCTGAGACAGCACATTCTATTTCCAGTGCCGAGGTCTTTATTCCCATCAGCTTTAACACTTACAGGTAAAGTCTGTGCACAAGCATTTGACATTCGGAGGTTTCAGTTCTGAAGCTGTTGGCCACCTCTGTTCACACACACACACACACACACACACACACACACACACACACACACACACACACACACACAACTACAGTCTGGCTGCACAGAAAATAACCTGCAACCTATTTGCTCAAAATGAGAAAATAAGCGCTACTTAAACTGAAAATAACGACTGGAGCGCTTTGAAGTACGTGAATCCATGCTGGGTCATTATGGTGGCGTGTGAGCAAAGCTGTGGTCCACGCCTGTAGATGTGAGCCGACACTTACCGGGTGATTAGGACAGCGTTGTCATGGTGAGCCATCCCGTTTTCAGGAATGCTGTTGCCGTCGCTGTGATGGGACAGGATGGACTTCTGCCACTTGCAGAAACTGTCCAGAGACTTGTCGGCGTGGTGGTTGATCTCCAGGTTAGGCTGCAAGAGACAACAGAACACACATCCAGTGCAGTGCGGCATGAAACAGTGTTATAAAACAAAACACCTTGTGACAGTTACGGTTTTGATTGGTGTTGTCGTGTACTGGGTACATTTTGTTTTAATGGTTTTATTGGCATTAGCACTGTGCTAACCAAGCTTTAAGTTAGCATGAGGGTTAGCTTCACCCTCTCGCCCAAATACTGTCACTTCTGTGTTCTGACAGGCATCGCGGTAGCTACATCCATTATTTTATAGTCCTTGGTTGTGTTGTATTATATCATGTTGTATTCATTGACTGTATAAAAATAATGGACCTAGGTTTGTGGACACCTTGAGTTCGGCATTTTGGCGGTGGCCATGTTGGATTTTTGAAGCCAGAAGTGGCAATATTTGGACAAGAGGTTGGAGCTGTGGAGGAGAGGAGGGTGAATCTGATTGAGAAGCCAAAGAAAAGTCTGTCACTTAAGTGGCCATGCCCTTAATTATGCAAACTTTGACCCTTTGAAAAAATGTAAACAGGTGAGTCATATTAAGATGCACCCCCGCACAGTTGTCATGAATGTTGAAATTAGTGACAGACCAAAACATTTTTGGTACCAGGCTGTAAACATGTTTATCTCTGCTGTAAAGTTGGGCATTGGTCGCTGGGGACTGACTCACTCTTGGAGCAAGCCTCAAGTGGCCATGAGAGGAATTACCAAAGCAAGTGACACCAGTGGGTAGACACACATTATAACATCCCCACAACCTCCCTGGTTCGATTACAGCCTGTTGTCTCTATGATCTCTCATCTCCCTTTTGAGCTCAACTGTGTACTGTCCAATTCAGGCAAAGAAAATGTGACACTGAACTCATCAAAAGTGCTAACCCACGAGCCACCATAACGCCATGACGAACCATCATCTGGATGAATTATTTCTAGACGTACTGTACCGAGTTCAGACTGAGGTTAGAGGACCATGAGTTTGTATTTGATTTGACGAGATGCAGTTGCAGTCGAGGTAAAGCCATTTACAGCAGGTGGAGTCAGATGAGTCAAAGACGGAGCAGAACAAGGACTTGCATTATAAGAAAAAGCAGTCGACGTGGAAAGAAGACAAGCAGGAGCAGAAGAAGGAGCTGAGGAAGTTGTTGCAGAGTCTGCAGAATGCATCTGCTTCAATGAACATAATGGGTCCAACTATAGGAAACCATTGCATCGCCAGCCGATGATGCAGTGCCGACTTCAGCTGATTAATTACCGAACAACTCAACAGCCCATCAGTGACTCACTTTCACCATAAAACGTTGTTTGTTTTGTAACAGTATTTTCTGATAGCCTCGTACTTCCTTCCTATTGGCTCATAATGTGGCTCCACTTTACATGAAAACCTGGACCTGATGCTGCGTAAAGAGCCGCTATGACCTCTTTAGAAAAAAAAAAAAAAAAACAGATGCTAGGACGGCACTCTGTTTCTCCCATCACACATACATACACATGTACAGTGCGTGTAAAAATCCTCAATCGAGGCTCCCTGAGGGAAGATGCCTGAGAACATCTTTCATCTAAAGTGGTGGCCATATGGTGAATAGTCTCTCTTCTCTCTCTGCTTCAACCACATAAAATACTGCAGCTCCCTCACGCCAGGCGTATCAGTTATACACTCGCTGCAGGTGAAGGTACAGACACTATAAAAAAGGCTCACGGTAATAACAAATGTGATAATGCTGCACGGATGAGTCAAAGTTAGTGGAATTACTGAGAAAAGATATGTAGAACAGAGAGGACGTCGAAGTAGAGTTTTTCTTACCTGATCTTCAGTCAGAACAATCAGCCGGGTCACAATAATGTTCACAACATTTCCTAGACTGGCATCACGGTAAAGTTTGGCAACCTGACCTCCAGAAAAGAAGAAAAGACACAAAGTCAGACAAATTGTGTCCATATGGCACAATATGTAATCTTCAAACACTGAGCACATTATTACAGTAGTGGAAAAGGTATTCAAATCCTATATTTAAGTAGAGGTGTGTAAGTATAAGTATTATTGTTTTTGGATTAATATTCCTTCTGCATTAATGTGTAAATGTTGCATTTTAGTGCTGTAGGTTTTTAAGGTTGTGCTCATTTCATTAAGCCCTTTACATACTGTTGGGTAGGGCTGTTTGACAATAGAAAAAAATCATTATCAAAATTATTTTGGTCAATATTGAAATCACAATTATTTAACAAGATGTCAAGTCTTTTCAACAGTGGAAATGAATTCTAACATCATATATTTCTCGCTTTTTCCATGGTGGTCTGAATAAGTTGCTAAATTTGTCACTAGTTGCATTTTAGAGGGTCTGAAGAAGCATAAACTCTATCAAGAGAGTCACCACGCTGGCAAGACCAAATGTACCTATGTGCAGGAAAAGGGTGTGCTGGATTTATTACACAAGGCAGAATGAGAGCATCATTGCAAATAAAACTCAGCATAATAATCGTTTTAACTAATAACAATAAATTAATCTTGTTTTCATTATTGTTAGAAACCATATTCGCTTTTTGACGATGCAATTACCAGCTGATCCAATGGGGTTTTTAAAGTTTATTTAGCTTAAGAGGTTGGGAGAATTTTCTCAACTCGTAAAGGAACAAATCATCCTTCAGTTTATCATAAACATTGTACATCAACACATCTGGAGATACATGATTTTCACTGGACAGGAAGAGGATGAAAAACTGTAATCTGAAAAGTAACTAAATCTGTCAGAGAAATGTAGTGCCATAAAAAGTACAATATTTCCCTCCTAAAAAAGCACAGAATGGGAATACTCAAGTAGAGTCCAAATACCTTGAATTTGTACTTAAAGGAACACTTCAACACCTTAATGACCACTTTATAAATTATTCACCCCATGTTACATTGAATTTCTGAAGAAAACATTGTTTTTCTCGCTTGCTTCCAGCAAACGAAGAATCCAAAAACTGAGAAAATTCTTGATGAATTGGCGTCATGAGGGTCCAAGCTTAACAGCAAAGCTATATACTCTCAAACAAATCATGCAGTATAATCCAGGTCTCATTTATCCACTCATATGCTCAGTACTTCACAAACAGACAGCCCTTTTCGACAGGGAACTGAACTGAAAGTGAAACTTACCTATGTTCTCTTCACAGCCAGACTCCATTGACAAAAACAGTAATTTTACCTCACTGAACACAGGAGCTGCTGGTCTACTGCTGCCTCAATCAGTATGTTACTGTGTGACTTTGGTGAATCTGAACTAACCCTCTGAAACACCAAAGTCACACAATAACACAAACTAACTGACTGAGGCAGCAGTAGACCAGCAGCTCCTGTGTTCAGCGAGGTAAAATTACTTTTTTTGTCAATGGAGTCTGGCTTTGGAGTCTGTTTGTGAAGTACTAAGCACATGACCAGATAAATGAGACTTGGATTCAACTGCTCAAAATGTGTGAGAGTTTATAAACAGTTGTTCTGATGTAGTTTTGCTGTTGGACCCCTATGACTTCAATTCATCAGGAATTTTCCCTGTTTTTGGATTCTTCGTTCACCGTGGAGGCATGGGAGAAAAACAAAGTTTTCCTCACCACTTCAACGTAACGCTGGATGAGTCATAGATATACAAATAATCATGTGGAGGGTGAAGTGCTCCTTTAAGTACAGTACTTGAGTATATGTACTTAGTTACATTCCACCACTGGATACCTGTCTACAACGTGGCAGACACGACAACAACAACAACGTGACCAAAAAGTAGGATCAAACTTACAATATTCATCACGGACAAGATGTAGTGCTCAATGTCTTTGCGTCCGTGGTAACCGACCATCATTTTATCCGCCACCACCAGCGTCTCCACGAAGCGCTCGGTGCTGACGGAGCGCCTCTGTCTGTGGGTGCTGTTCGACTGCTCGCTGTCGTTCTGGGGCGCGGGGGACGAGTGGACAGGGGAAGGTGTGCTGAACTGGCAAGGTGCACTGCTTTTTATGAGGTCTGTGAACAAAGACAGGTTACAGGGAATTATGTCAGCTTCAAAATGATGATGCATTATCTGTTTGAGACAGAGCTGGTTTGTGTATGGTAGATGCACAGCGGGAATCTGCCCCTTTGAACCTTGCAGCTAAAGCCTTTGCTTTATGACCCAGATGCTCTGGGAAAAAGCTATAAGATGGTACATGTTAGGGCATGCTAGCTTCCTGGCGATGACAGCCTTTGCTGTTTCTTATAAGACCTTGGCCCAAATACCTAAATATCCACCTGGTTCTTTTTCCAATTCGTCATATCTCAGCAGACACAGTATTTGGTTGGAGTTGCCTGAATCTTAAAATCTGAACATGATTGTTGGTTCTATAAATAGGATTTGTGCGTCTATAAAAGTCAGAGCCAAGAACTCCTTATGCACTGAAGGGCCTTTTTATGAAAGCTGGAGCGAGACTTTTTCTTACAGGTTGAAAGGTGTCCAGGCCAGGAGCAACTATAGCACACAAGAGGCCCGGTCATGTCTACCAGAACCTGGGCCTACAACCAAACCAGCACTTCCTCTAACCTGCTATGTATAGTTATTCCTTTACGTCAGTTCCACCCACACAGAGTCCAACCCAGATGGAGGTTCACCAACCTGAAATGCCACAGCTGAACTCCTGGCTATGCTCTTGTGGTGAGGGAATGGCAGACATTTTATAAATAACATGTTGCTGTGCTTCTTCCAGGTTCCATTCACTGGAGGTGGTGGAGGATATGTTCTTTAATGGCTCTATCAAATACTGTTCTTCCTCTGTTGTTATAACACCATGCTTGTTGGGGGAGAAGATCAGTGAAAGACACAGGTTACAAACACAAGCAAACATCATTGCTGAATGCATACATATTGACATCAACTTAAATGTATTTGTGACCGAACTTAACTGTATACATTTATTGTATTAAAGGAGCTGTATATAACATTCAGAGCATATCTATGACTTCCAGTCTGACCTGGAATTATCTGCACATGGTCCTCAACAGTCAGTACGTCGACATGACATCAGAGAAAATCAATTTATTGTGTTTGTCCGACTAAAATCTGACTTCTAAAATAAATGTAATCATGTTAGTCCGACTGAAATCATAGTATCAAATCGAATTTCTCAAAGTCAGACATCCAGGTAATTCAATTGTTAGCTAAATTACTCCTACATGTCAGTTGGACCCAAACTAGCCCTGATGCACTGAGCACGTTCCACAGTTTCCGCCCACAGCTCTGACCCAGGGGTCGAACAGGATTAAATGCGTAATGGAGGAAGAGAAGAAAAAGAAAAAGTAAAGCACACAGCACGTACAAATGTACAGAGCTGTAAAGTTGTCCACCATGGTACCAGTTAGCAGCTAGCTAACCGTAGCTAACTTTCTTATCAATTGCTTGGTCTGTGACGTAATAGGTCAACAGGACTTTAAATCAAGAAAACATCAACGTCACCTGTCGTCGAAATTCTACGTGAGACTGACATTGGCATTAGACTTCGTCCTGACAATTTTTGTCACTTTACAACCTAAATTCAACCAAATATCAACAACTAATGACGTCAATGGGAACCAGAGGGTGGGCGTTACACTTTCGCAACAAAGCCGTCCCGATATAAGCCGTATCGGCACAGTGCAGAGGGACGGAATTTCTTATGTGGCCCCGAAAAAGAAATTTTCTTAAGCCAGGAACTTTAGCTGAGATAACCCTGATGACATCATCTGACATCAGACTTAACATTTTTAGAGAAAGTTGTGTGTTAAAAACGGGGGATGTGGAGTTTGAAACATACGGGAGAGGGAGTCTGACAAAAGATGCTACTGAGTTGCACTATGGGAAATGTAGGATCCAGCATGTTTTAATATTTGGCTCTTAAAGTCAGGTTACCTCAGTCTTTGCTGCTTCCATTCCAACCTGTTTTTTATGCATCTCTTGCAAGCTTTCCAACTTGTGGAAGTGCAATACTTGATAGCCCTAAAGGGACAGTTCACCCCAAAATCAAATGGCACTACTTATCAGTCTACATTAATGTTTAATCTCCCACTGCCACAAGCACCAGCCTCTCAACCATGAGTAGATGCACACTTCCTTCAGCGCGGTGATTCATATTGCAGGTGTAGTTCCGTATACAGAAAATAGTTCCTACATGAAACTGCTCACAACAAGGTCTGTGGATTATCTTGAGTAACCAGGTCATGATTTCTGGAAACAGACATTGATGTTGAGTTTTTTAAAATGCATTATTTTGGCGCTTTGAGCACCACAAGCTGAGTGCCGTCCAGTTTCATTACATTGGAGAGAAGGCAGACATCTTCAGAGCCAATGTCTCCAACACTTGGCAACTCACACCAAAACAATCTGGACTAATAAATAGCACTACAAGTAATAGCAAGAATTTGTGTTTTTGATTCTAAGGCAAACTGTCCCTTTGCAGTGCTCCTTTAAATAACTCACATATTCCCGAATGTAATCTCCTCTCACTGACGGGGTCATGTTTTAGTCTGCAGTCCCCCCTAACAATCAATTACATCAAGACCAACATTAAAAAGATTGCTCTCTGCCTTTCAACGCCCCCTGTGGAGCATAAACAGAGAGAAGTCCTTCAAAATGAGTCTGTAGAAAAGACTAACTTGGCTCTGCCAAACCTACAATGAAAGCAATTAACCACACATCACACCGGCACACAGAAACACATTCGATTCAGGGTTTAATAGTGTGTGATGTCAAGATCTCAAACTGTCCAGACAGCTGATTACATTAAAGTACAGACACAGTTTTGTCCATTTTTGGTGCTGTTAGAAAAAAGGGCAAACACTAATTCAATTTATGATACTCGGCGTCGGTCTTGCCAACACATTTGGCTACATGTTTTCTCCACATGATTACATTTGCCAATAAGAAGCGGGGCTTATTTTTCCTTCTTTAGAGTTATTCTGAACCAAGGAGGGATAACAGCTATTAAAACGTCTTCCAATTTCTTGATTAGTAAAGAGAAGCTGGACAGTCACACAGTCTGTGGATAGAGGCCCGAGGACTAAAAGCTTAGACAGGATAATTAGATGCCTTGTTAGTGCCGCTCAGTTTTTGGTCTTTTAGCACACGGAGTAATATCTGTGATTTGGACACATTATTTAACAGATCACAGAAAAGATCAGCTAAAGAAATGTGATCTCAACTACTGAGGATTTTAAAAATCTGAGGATAAAGCGTGATATTTAACGCACAAATGGGAAGACAAGCCCTGAGAGATCGCTGAAATGGTTTTACTCCATGAGCATCACCTCACTCCAAGCTGCCTGCGGACTCACTGTGCCAAGTGGAAGGAAGCCAAGATTCTGTTAAGCAAACTACAATTGGTCTAATCCTTTGGCGCTGCGACTGAAAGATTGGCTGACATGAGAGCAGCGCAGGCTAGGTATATATTAGAGATCTGGCATTAGTGCTGGGGTTTGTTTAAGGTGAGCGGTGGGAACTTTCTGTGGCTCAAAGGGCAAGTTAAACTGGTTACTGAGTGTGATAATAAAACACAGCTTGTACTCACCAGGCCCTTGCAGTTGCTGAGTGCCACTCTGGTCGTGCTGTGCTGATTTTGCAAGAATCCGACATAGTGACAGTTATCTACCATGTTATGACGCCACTCCAGCCCCTCTTTGCCCCAGTACTCCACTGTGAAATGTTTTGACACCAGGTGGGGGTTGAGTGTCAGGTTTAAGTGAAAGTGCTTTCCGTAGGCTGACAGTCTGTAGAACAGCCGGGACTCTGGGGGGTACGGGTCTAACGCAGGAGGCGGCTGTCCCATTATGGGGTCCACCGCCCCTCGTCTCCGTCTGCCCGGCCGGTGGTGCTTCACAGTGTAGCTCAGGAACTCCCCGCTCTCATCCACCCGCACCGGGACAGTCAGCTGGTAGTGCTGCAGGTAGGACAGGAACTCCTCTTTTACAGGAGAGAGAAGAGAAGAAGAGGATGTGATAATGATCATACAATGGGAGTGTTAAAGGGACAGTTCACCTCAAAATCAAAACATATTTTTCCGCTTATCTGTAGTACTATATATCAGTCTCGATTGCTTTGGTGTGAGTTATGAGCCGTTTCGAGCCGATAACGAGCTGTGGAGATGTCTGCCTTCTCTCCAGTATAATGGAACTGGATGGCACTCAGCTTGAGGTTCAAAGCACCAAAAAAATCCTTTTAAAAAAACTCTACATCATTGTCTCTTTCCAGAAATCATGACCTGGTTATTCAAGATAATCCGCAGACCTTGTGAGCAGTTTCATGTAGGAACTATTTTCTTTCTACTAGATTTCTGATTAAAAGTGTCACGTTAGCTGCAGCACTTTGGCAGTTTCCTTCGCAGTTCATTCTATCTATGATTTGTCCAGTACTGATTTAATTTGAGTCATGCCTTACAATAATAGCCCTTTTTTAACAGAGATCGCCCCAAATCGACGCTACCAAGTCCCCTCTGCACGCCGTCTTTGCGTTTTTACACAGGACCAAATACTGGCGGCATTATTTCGCCCCAGTGTGTGATATGTAACATATGAACAGTGTCAGCAACTAGTGTGACATAAAACATACACGTGAGCAGCACTTTGTAATCACTATGAACAGCATAGCGTGTCCATAACCATCATTTACTGTCTCTGATATATAACGGCTGATCTCGTCTTCTGCTCAGAAGGTAAGAAGCTCCCAGACCTCATCTTTTCCCAATTTGTGGACATTTTTGAAAGCTGTTCTTCTTTGAGTTAGCTGCTAACTGCTATCAGCTACTTGTTAAACCTTAATCCTGAGCTGCCAGCTGTCTCTTTTAGTCGTTGTTTACATGCTGTCCTTAACGCCAGACAACTTTGTCCCCCCTTTCCATGGTTGTACCTTTTATACAGCATGGCGAAGCGGCATAACGACATGAAATTCCTGCCTTAAGAGACAGTTTAAAAGGGGCCAATGCCTCTTTCCAGCAATCATGATGCCTTTTGCGCGATGATATGGTTAGTGGGTGTTGTTCAGGAGTGAGAAAATAGTTCCTACATGAAACTGCTCACAAGAAGTTCTGCGGATTATCTTGAGTAACCAGGTCATGATTTCTGGAAAGAGACATTGATGTTGAGTTTTTCGAATGTAAGCTGAGTGACATTATACTGGAGAGAAGGCAGACATGTCTACGGCTGATATCTCCAACACTCTGCATCTCACACCAAAACAACCTAGACTGATAAATAGCGCGACAGGTAAGAGGAGAAATGTATATCTTGGATTTTGTGGTGAACTGTCCCTTTAAGATCTTCCTGTCCACCTGTCTGAATCATACCTTGAGAGTTGTATGAAAGTCTGTTGATGCTTTGAAATTCAGAAGCAGCCATCACCACCAGGCTCAGTGTCCAAGTCAGCGTCTTCCACAAAATTTCCATAATTCAGGGCAAGGTGTGACATGGGGTGGAGGGTAGAGGGCGCTACAAACGGGTTAAAAGCACGCGGTCGGTCCGATGCCACACCATAACAAGTCCATGGTTTGTCTCCGTCTCTGAAATGTTCTCGTGGTCGTGCTCGAGGGCTCATCCAGGTCTTAGATTTCTCCTGAAGGCGAGCGCTTCCGCATCTCACTGGCCTCTGGATTCATGTCAGCAGCTGGTAGAAAACACCATAATCCATCAGACACAGTCACTCTCAGGTGTAACTCCAAACAGGAAGCTCTATATTGGAAACTTGTCCTGACCGATCCATCTGCATTCCTGTGGAGGAAATCAAGCAGAGGTCAAAAACCTGTTTGTTGAGCTGTTGTGAGCAGTCAATTAATCAATTAACTGACCGATTAGTCAAACTATTCTAAGAACTGATCCATAATCTTGGTCACTTTTTAGAGTAAAAATGCCAAATATGTGTTTTCCAGCGAAACAAATTTAAAGATATGCTGCTTGTTGTTGGTTTATTTCATCTTAATTGAGTATCTCTGGAGTTGAGGCTACTTGTTGGACCAAAAAAAGAGCAATTTGAAGTCGCCAAATTGCTCTCTTGTCGGCTTTTTCAACAATTTTCGGACATTTTATAAACCAAACGATCAACTGATTAATAAGTGGATGAAACAATGATGAAAATGATGAAGCCACAGATTTTTTTCTCTTTAACAACTGATCATTTTATGAACAGAATGTCACAAACTTTTGGAAAGAAGTCCAAAGTAAAGTCTTCAAATTGCTTATTTTATCTGTCCCACAGTCCAAAACCCAAAAATCGGTGTTGTTTCTAACATTTTCTTTTTCAAGTGTCCAGGTTAAGTGAGAGTTATAGCCATGAAACAAACCTTATTTACAATATATACAACTTTTTTTAACAGATTTTCATCCATTTACCAGCTTCAACTAGTGGCTATTTTCATTAACTCTGCAACGACTGGTCAGTTTGTCAATTTGGCTATCAACAGATAATTAATTGATCAATTGCTTCTGTCATTTTGCTGCAAAAAGCCAAATCTTTTACTGGTCCCAGCGTCACTTTGGACTCTGAGAAATCAAAACTGGCTTTTTTTTTTACATCACTATATCATCTAAAAATTCATTGTTCATAAAAAATGTCATCATTGTTTCATCTGCTAATTAATCAGTTCATCATTTGCTCCATAAAACATCAGAAAATAGTGGAAAGTGCCTACCAGAGCCAAGGTGGCAACTGAAAATCTCCACAACAAGGAGTCTTAAATCCAAAGATATTCAATCAAAATGATACAAACCAACAATAAGCAGAACATCCTCACATTTATGAAGCTGGGACCAGAAAAAGTTCTGGATTTTGGCATTGAACAATAAATCTGCAGATCATTTCCTCCTCAATGTTTCATCATTTTATCAACAAAATTACACAAAATATTGAGAAAAAAAGCCAATTATGATTTCCCAGAGTCCAAAGTGAAGTCTCCACATTGCTTCTTGTATCAGACCCACAGCCCAAAACTGTTCAAGTTATAGTGATACAAACCAACAAAATGCAGCTTGTTCTTAACGTTTATGAAGCTGGAACCAGAAAAAACTGTGATTTTTGCAGCAAAGTGACATCTATTCATCAACAGCTCAATAAACCGACCAGTCCTTGCAGCTTTAATGACAACATGCATTAGCTGAAGGTGGTGAATGAATGAACATCTACTACAGAGTTAAATATCTCAGCATTAAAGTTCAATTCATGGCTGTAACTCTGTGCACACTTGAGTTAGACGCTTATTAATTTACTCCTCCTCTGCCAGAGTGACAGTTTCATGACTGATGCTTCTCACACGAGTGTAACTGAAGCGTAATAACCGCATTAAAATGGATGCATAAATCTTAAAACAGAGCGCCAACGGTGCTGCAGAGTCGACATGATATCATTCGTGCAGATTGTGGTTTTACTCACTGACGCGCTTCACGGCAGCATGTGCAAACTCGACTACTATAAACAGACGTCAGCGGGTCCAGGTGAGAGAAGGCTGATGTCCAATCAAAGTGACCGGGCTCCAAACACGGATGACAAGTCTTTTTGGAGATGTGGATTTTCTTTTTGGGTCTATGTGTGTGTGTGTGTGTGTGTGTGTGTGTGTGTGTGTGTGTGTGTGTGTGTGTGTGTGTGTGTGTGTGTGTGTGTGTTTCTTCAGGCTCCAGCACTCCAGACAGACAGCGCTACTTACTTGGCCACTCTGACCCAGACAGTTGGCAGCCGGCCCGCGTGCATTACACCGGTACCTCAAATACGAGCCTCAAGGAGCGTCTGCAAATCAAAATAAACCACCTGACATCGCTTTGAATCGCTTTGCTGTTGTTGTCAAGAAGTTTGTTGCGCGCAGACCTGTAGCCGCTGCGATACTTACATGTAGATCCCGTGCGTAAATGTTTCCTAAAGTGCACATTTTCCGCGCAAATAACCCCCTCCAAAACAACCCGCTGAACTCTGGGAGCATAAAATGAGCAGTTCCTGACTAAATGTCTGCTTTGTAAACACAGTCCGCTTCCCTGAGAGGATTTAAATGCTCACACGAATCTGCTCCCGACAAAACTACCGGAAAGATACGGCGGTTGCTCTCCGCAGACGGGGAGTGTGAACAGATAGTTACCGTGCTCATCTTCATTGTCAGCTCCGGTCCAACTGTGCAGGCAGAGCTCAGGACAAAAGGCTTCTGCAGCTCAAACCTCTGCTGCTCTCCTCTTTTCATCTCCTTTTGGGCTCTGCCATCCTCTAAAAGTGCAGAGAGAGTCTCCCCTTCACACACTGTCACACACACACACTCACACACACTCACACAAAAAGAGCAGTTATTCAGCTTTTAAAAAGTCTTGGGTCTCCTCCAGCTGAAGGCTCTATTTTCAGCCTATCTGTCGTCTTTTATAATCTAGACTTTGTGTTCTTGGTGGTGGCTCAGGGTGGCTTAAAAAGTGAGTTGAGGTTGCAGAGGTCTGTCCCGCCACCTCAGAGAGAGACACCGCCACACTCACGCTGCGTGGAAGAAAAAAAAAACACAGTGCATGCAAACACCAGCAAAAGTTTGGCTGTGGAGCTGCTCCTCCTCACTACATTGCAGAGACCGGCAGTCCACAGCTTCAAATTGGCAGCTTTTTCAGGTGGGGGGGGGGGGGGGGGAGTGAGGGGTGAGGGGGGTGACGTCAGTGCAGATGTGCCTCTCTTCCATCAGCTGTGCGCATGTCTATCAGTGCTGCCCTGAAATAACACTAAAAGTTCAGCTCTGTGGAGAAAAGACCTCTGATACACACAGAGGAGGGGTCACACCAAAGATCAGACACTTGTGTTAAAGTAGCTTTATAAGAAATAAACTTCATGACAAATTAAATTAGTAAAAACAACAAATGTTGATTAAATGCCTGCATTCACAAGTTAACTTCAGTAAGGGACTGTTCGCTACTAGTGAGGGGGAGGGGTGGTGCATACAGGGGGAGGCATGTCAAATAATTCTGTAATTACAGGGGAGGGACTTGTGTTTTTATTTTTATTTATTTATTTATCTATCTATTAAGTTTGGGGAGGGGCATACAGTTTTTTTCCCAACTCTTATTGGGGTTTTCAATGTTTAAAATTTCATGGCAGTAGTAAAGAAGTGAAGATTAAAAAAAAAAAAAAAAAGTCAAAAATACCCTAAAAGGTGATTTGTCATCGTTTGCAAAATATAGTATTTATGAATAAAACATATCGTTCTATTTATACCAATGAAATTTTTTTTAAAATAGATTAATAGTTATTGATTTTTTTTATTACATTTTTTTAAAAAAAGGGTAAGGTATGTCAAATAATTTTGTAATGACAGGGGAGGGACCTGTGTTTTTTATTTTTATTTATCTATTTGGGGAGGGGCATAAAAATTTAAATGCTTGTAATTTTATTTATTTTTTCTCCATCTGTTTTTATCTGCGTTTTCAAAGTTTAACAAATCTTGGCAGTAGTAAAAAGAGAAGACAGAATTTCTGCTCCAAAAATATAAAAAGTCAAAAATCAAAAATACCCTTAGAGGTGATTTATTGTACCTGTATAGAAAAAGTTTGTAAAATATAGTATTTAGGAATAAAACCTATTGTTCTATTTATAACAATGAAAAAAAAGGAAAATAAATAGATAAATAATTATAGAATTTTTTTTAATAATTTTTTTTTAAATTTAGAAGAAGGGGGGCATGTCAAATAATTTTCTAATTACTGGGGAGGGAATTATGTTTATCTTTTTTTTATTATCTTTTTGTTTGGGGAGGGGCATACAAATTTAAATGGTTTGTTTTTATTTTACTGCAGATTTTTTTTTTTCAACTCTTTTCATCGGGGTTTGCAAAGTTTAACAAATCATGGCAGTAATAAAAAGTAAAGAAATAAAAAATATTCTACAAATCAAAAATCAAAAATACCCTTAGAGGTGATTTATCATACATGTATAGAAAATTTACAAATAAAACGCATCGTTCTATTTAAAACAATGAGAAAAGGAAAATAAATAGATAAATAGTTATAGGAAAATCCTGGGAGGATTGAGAAGGATGTCAGATCGACCATATACTGCAGATTTTTATAGGAAAACATGCCCTCCAAATCTGCATGTTTTCCTATAAAAATTGCCAAAATTACACCTTTAAAAAACAGCCAGAAAATAAATGTTAAATAAAATAATAATAATTCATCAAAATCACTTTATTCAAAGTCTCATTTAGAATTTTAAAATAAACCATTTGCACTAACGAACCAGCGTGCACGACAAAAGTGAAAAACTGAACTTTTTCAACTCCAGAATTTCATCTTTGACTTTTTTTTTTACTTTGAACCATCAAATGCTAAGTTTTAAAAATGTAATAACTAATTACTGGTCGAGGGAGGGGCACGCATTTTCTGCCAGTCACTCAGGAAGGCTTGAGAAAAAATATTTGTAAGTTTGAGGTTGGTTTAAAGAAACAAGAAAACAAAGTCACACCCCGGCCGCCCATCTCCTCTGACAAGTAAAGGACAGTCCCTAAAAGTACAGAAGTATTAAGAGCTAGACGCAGCACATTTGGTGTCCTAAATATTATTATTAGTAGGAGGAGGAGGGCTATTAATTAGAAACAAGAGCTAATGAGAAATCAATGCAAATAAACAACTTCGCTGACAAATAATCCCAATAAATAAACAATAAGAGAATATGGTGTGAGCAAATTTACTAATTCCATCTCTTTATCTTTGTATTGCATCCCGAATAGCTTTTGCCTTTTAATTTTCTCTTACTCTGATGCTCTCCACTAACACTCCATCATTTCTGTTTCAGTTCAATTTTTTTGAATGTCAATAATAAAGAAAATGAAATAAAATAAAAGTTTGGCGCCCCCTCTGCTGGAGCGCTGCCTTTGTTGCCTGGGGAAGAGCCACCACGAGAAATACTAGCAACAAACTGGACATAAAGTGGGAAGTAACTAAGTACATTTACTGAGGTAGTGTACTTAAGTACAAATTTGACATATTTGCATTTAATGCTATACTTGTACAATACCACTTTTTACTCCACTACATTTATCTGACAGCTGTAGTTACTTTGCAGATTTTACATAAAAGGAAATATGATGAGTTTATAACACACGACACATTGTTCAAGAGTGATAAACCAGTGGATCCCGGCCATTTTGACTTTTGCATTTACTTCAGTAAAAGTAAAAATGTAAAGATGTCTTCTTCACAAGCAAAAGTCTTGTATTGAAAATGCAACAGCACATAACTATTATGAGTGAAATGTACTCAAAATTAAAATACTTATTAATTTCTCACACTTTAATTTCATTTTCAGTTCTCCAGCTCCTGATTGGCCGAACAATGTGTTTCTTTAGCTTTTATATATTTTACGTAAGCCACTTAGAGTTGCCTTGTTTGTTGCCTTGTCTGAAATGTGCCATATAAATAAACCTGCCTGATCTTGCTTTAAAAATATCAGCAGTAAAATACTCAGAGCAGAAAACTGCCCCCTGAATGTTCCACAATTATGTGATTAGATTAATGTTACTGATGCATTCACAGGGGTGTAGCACCAAATTTAAAGGCCCCCACCCTTCCTCCCGTGACCCATGTCTCTCTCATGCATCTTTTGAAATGTTTTGTCGCAATGTGAGTTTGCTTTCTTTCTTTCTTTCTTAGATTTTCTTTCTTGGGGAAAGACAGCAGTGTGCGTTGGTGCTCCAGCAGCATAATCAGTCAATCACTCAACGTTAGCTGCATTTAGAGACAAATCTTAGTGCAGGTGTGGACTAAACCATCTTGTGCCTGTAAGGGGTGAGAGGAGCCTCAGAGAGCGTACCCTATTTTTTTTAATACAAAGTTCAGTCATTCAATAAAGTCAATTTAAATGTAGAGGCAAGACTTACTTCAAAAAATTAATTTCAGGCTTTTTGATGGTTTTATTTGGTCAAGTTGGAGCTAAGTGTAAATGTCATTTATTCTGTTTGATAGTTTATATGAAACACTGCATCATATTCTAAGAAACATCATGTGTTTTTGATTTGTGGTAACTATGACTGTCAGAAAAAATACAATATTCCCTGAGATGTGGTGAGGTAGAAGTATAAAGTCGCAAACAAGCCCAAAGTAAAGTATCTTTACATTTAAGTACAGTACTTGAGAACATGAACTTACTTTCTTTTGCCTTTTTTGTCTTTCAGTAATGTGACGGTTGTTTGGGATGGAGGCATGCAGCAAGGGGCTGTAGGTTGGAATCGAACCTGTGGATGCTGCGGCAAGGACAGGGCCTTTGCGCATGGCTTATGGGCGCTGCATAGTTGGGACCTCTTATCATATGTCAGATGTGTGTGTGTCTAGGAGAGCAGAGCTTGGAGAAAAGTACAAAAAAACGAACACAAATTTATGTATCAGAACATTTCTTCTTCTCTCCAACTAATCACGTGTCAGCCTGTCAGATTTATCCGGTGACCGTTTGGAGGGGTCCGACCACACAGGACTAAACTAGCTTACTGTACATAAAGTAGTTCTAACTGTCAGTCTTTTATACTTCTTATATTATAAGTTCATAATGCTCAGTACTTCTAAAAGATCTGAGTGCTTCCTCCACAAGCTGGCTCACACCCGTGTGAATGTTTTCACTACAACTACAGGTAGTGCTCTCACACTTGGTGGTGCCTGACTGTTCAAACTGACTCCACCTGGAGCAGCTACAACAGTAGTTTTGCTTTGCTGTGTTTATACTCGTTCCTAACTAAAGGACCTGAGCGCTTCTTCCAACCGTGAACAAATTATACTTATCAAAAGTAAAAGTACTCATCATGCAGAATGGCCCCCATCAGTGTCACATAATTATGATGTTGTAGGCCGCACTTTAAAGCTGTAGGTGGTCGACTTTGACTTCTTTCGGAAGTTTATCTATAATAACGCAGCGTATTTTGTGCAACTGGTCGATGGCATAGGTTTCATTTAACCTCTGCCAAGAAACGCTGAGGATCAAACTCTAATTTCCTGCATTCTGGTGAATTTTACGCACCAACTTGTGGCTTTTCTGTGTTAGTTTGTGGTGTCATTTTGACAAAAGTGCTACCTTGATGTTTTTACTGAAGGAGACAAATGTGCATGGTCTAAATAACGAGGTCCCCCCCAAAAAAAATCTGCACCTACGCCACTGAAAACATGTTTTGACAGTGTGATCTTAATTCAAGAAGAAGGCAAATCTTTCAGATAAATGTAGTGGGGTAAAAAGTACAATATTTGTGTTTTAGTCGTAGTGCAGTAGAAGTATGAAGTTCTTGAGTACTTTATGTGCGTGAGTAAACTGCAGTATACTCTGTGCTAGTTTTACTCTGCAGGTATGACTCCGCACAGACGATGGTGATATCATGCAGCAGATGATCACCCAGCAACCACAAACATCAACAAGGAACAATATCAGAAAAAAGAGAACATATTCTGACACTTGTTTGGCACCAACGTTGAATTTAACTAATGAAAACTGCTGTCAGGATAAAGTTTGTCTTTAATTTAACCCTGTCGTACCCTGACGTGAGGCAAATACTCCTCTTCAGAATACACGTATTTATTGGGGATGAGTTTTAAGGTTAAAGTGGTCGATGTCTACGTTGCTGGACGCTCTCTGTGCAGTGGAAGTATTTCAGGGGTCTGCCGAGGAGCGCAGGCTAATGGCAGCACCGTGTGCTTTGGTGTAATTTAGCCCACGTCTATCTTTAGTCTGTAGGAAATTGAAAATCATGCCTATTCCTGAGCTTCAGTTACAGCTGCTCATTATGTAGGAGCCTATGTCATTACAGTCAGGTTGTCATTACATGCTCTCCTACACAGCCCCCGTAGGTGTCAGCCACTCTGTGGGAAGCAGCGCCACTGTGTGTCTGAAAGGAGCATGGCAACAGATTTAAAAAGCACAAGGAGTGTTCAGTGTTTTTAAATGATTTACACAAGAAAAACATCCTGGTATAATCACATAATCACGTCTAAGTTGACATGTTGTTCTTTCAGAGGTGATTTCAGTTCAGATTGACTTGTAATACTCTGAATCAGGCCAAGGTGTGTCAGCCGTGTAACTTTGATGTTTATAACTTGAGATAAAACCTAGCACAGTCCATACACACAATAAAAAAACGTGACTTGACACCTTTGTTCAGTGCTGGAAGCAGCAGTGGAAAAAAGAGCTTTAGATTATCGGATACCCAGGGTTAACAAAACACAACCATGTTTTTTAAAATAATTTTGTCCCCTTCATGACATGAACGTCTTACGAAAAATATATTATACAGATAAAAAGTGATGAAATTGATCAATATATTGGCTCACCCCATGAGTGAAGAAGTGCAGAATAAAACCCTAATTGCCACAAACTGCCTGAATATCTGCTCTGATATCTGCCCTCCGCCTCAAAACAATATGAATATTGAAATATGTATTAATTACAAGGGCTAGAGGCTTTTAAATACAAAGTGGTCATAGGCAGAAATTTCACACAGACATCCTTTTAAAATTAATTTTCATTCGTTCGTTGTGGTTGTTTTGTGTTCCTTTGTGGTAAATTTGTGTGGGGTATTTCATCGTGTTGCATCTCTTTGTAGTCAATATACACATTTTTGTGGGTTTTTGTCTGGTTGTAGTCATTTTGAGTTTCCTTGTGGTTGTTTTCTTTCTCTTTGTGGTAAATTTGTGGGAGTAAATGTCATCATTTTGCATTCGTTTGTAGTCACTGTGCATCTTTTTGTGGGTTTTTGTCTCCTTGTGGTCATTTTGTTTCCTTTAGAGGTACATTTATGGGGGTGTTTCCATCGTGTCGTATCTGTTTGTAGTCGTTCTGCATCCTTTTGAGGGTCTTTTGTCTCTTTGTGGGTATTTTTTTCATCGCTTGCATCATCATTGTGGTTATTTTGTGTCTCTTTTCGGTACATTTGTGAGGGATATTTCATTGTGTTGCATCTCCTCGTTTCTCTTTCTGGTACATTTATGGGGGGGGGTCCATCATTTTGCATCTCTTTGTAGTTGTTATTCATCTTTCTGTGTTTTGTGTCTCCTTTCTGTGAATTTGTTGGGATTTTCATTATTGTTTAATGTCTCTTTGTAGTGGTTTTGAGTCTCTTCCTACTCATTACATGTTAATTTCACATTTGGCATTTTACAAGTGAAGGTCAGAGACACTTTGGGCCCCTGAGTCTATGCCCAGTAGGCCCAGTCAGTAATCCACTTTTTTTTTTTTGTTGTTTTTTTGGTCAATAGTTTTTTATAAATATTTAATTATTTAATTTTTGTTTGCAGAGTGGGTTTGCTCATTTAAATTTAAATTTCACTGTTTAATTGTTAAATTGTTTTTGTTCATTTGTTTGTTTCTTTAAGTATCACTTTAATTTATTCATTTATTGTCACTTTAATATGGGGGGTATTTGTCAGGGGGAAGATTTAACAAGTTCAGAATAAGTATTACAACACAAACACAACTCTTTGTCTTTGTCCCTGTCCCAGTCTTGCACATGCAGCAGTGCCTCCTCATGTTGTTGTGCTGAGAGTTAGTTAACTCCTTAAAGTGGAGGGGTCCAATTCTGCCTCCTGATAAAGTCCAGGTGACACTTCCCCTGTGTCCCCCCGCTGTAAATTACACCGCTGGGTGAAAGAAGTTAAAGTCCTGCATCCAAAACTCCTCTACAGTGTTATTAGCAAACGGTACTTACAGTATTGAAGTAGGCTAAGTATCTACTCTGCAAGCTCAGTTGCTCCTCCACTGTTATATATTATATTGATGGATAATACTGATGCGTTAATGTTTGACAGCATTTTAATGTTGTATTCAGCCAATGTGCAGGTTATCTCCAGCTATTAATATACAACTGATGCAACTCATACTTTGGTAAAGTAAATCAGTAACACAAACAGCTGTGTAGTGGAGTGAAAATATGACATATATATCTCGAGCATGAAGACGAGTAGAAGGAGAAAATACTGCAATGCCTATATTTGTGCTTAAAGTAAATGTACTTTTTGTCAATTTATTGAACATGTTGAAACAATACGAACACAAAATAAAATTTCTGAGCAATAAAAACAAAAGCAAACAGGATCCTCAGCAACAAATGAGCAACTCAAATAATATTGTTCATGTTGCAAAGGGGTGAGAAGAAGTTAATAACTTCCTGCCCATTCTAATATTTTATAAATTAAGTACAGAAAATAAAAGGCTTTACTAATGTACTCAGGGGTTTTTTAAATCACCAAAATATACAAGAGAATAGGTGTATTTTTAATTTATTTAATTCACAATCACTCTGCATATTTTTCCTAAATGAGTCTCAGGGTGAACAACAGCTGAACTATGACATAAATAAAAATGTTTCGATGCTCTCAACTTGTCAGTTTTTAATTTTATCTGACCTTTGAACCAGCTGCTGATAGTGTTTACACAGTAGGGCACTTGATACATAATAAAATACAAATATAAAACATTATAAAAATCTTTATCAGGTTATTGATATTATTTCAGGTGCAGTTTTTATGACTTTAATTTGATTTTGGAGTTCAAACCAAAAGTACTTTTATTTGTTATTTAAATCCACATTTTGCTTCTAAAGTTCATTCAAATCTAAAATTAAGCAATAATACGTGTTGTGCATGTGTTCCCTGAAACTACATGATGTGGGAAGAATGTAATGCGTTAAGGTTTATTGCAGTACTGTGGGCAGGTGTGTTCAGTGACCTGTTTGCCGGGAATATCTCTGCACAATAAAAGGGCGATAAAGTCCGAGCCCACGTTAGTCACCTGCTTTGATCGGTTATAAAGACTCACACTGCCTCCGCTGTCAGTCTGTCATCCAGGAGCCTCTTTGGTCTGTCTCTCTGTCCTCCAGCTCTGCATCCATCTGGTAAGATTTACCTCCTCACGGCTGCCTCACTGGGGAACAGATAACTTGTGTCTGCACTGTTTGATGTTCTAAAGAGCTGTAATGTAAAGTTATCTCTGCTGGGGGAGATATGGAAGTTAAGGTCCTCAGAGTCAGGCTCAAGAACAAACATCAGGCAAACTCTTTTTATCCAACAGATAATTGATCCTGATTATGGCTGTGACCAACCAACCAGGCGGCTACCCACCCTCTGACTTCCAGACCGGCCTGTGTGACTTCTGCGATGACTGTGGAACTTGTGAGCGCTCCTTCCTTACAAATCTGATCTGAGATATGCACACAGTTAAGGCCACACTTGCATGCAAGATACAGATGCAGTATTTGTCTTGACGCAGGCTGCTACGGGCTGTGGTGCTTCCCGTGCCTCGGCTGCACCATCGCCAGTGACATGGACGAGTGCTGCCTGTGTGGTCTGACCGTGCTGATGCGCAGCGTCTACAGGACCAAGTACAACATCAAAGTGAGTTTGCAGTGGATAAATGGAGCTGGCTGAGTGTCGGACTCGTTCAGACAGAGCAGGAACACAGAAACATGACTGTGAGGGAACACTGAGTGAGACAGTGCGACCTTTGGCTGTGGGTTAACACTTACACAGGGACAGGCAGTTTGTGGAGGAAGTACTCAGATGCTTTACTTATGTGAAAGTACCAACATGACAAAGTACAAACACATTATTCATTCAAAATGTTACCTAAGTATTTGGCATTATGTGCTCAAAGTGCTAGAGGTATAACAGGCTATCAGACACTTACATTTAATGTTTTTAGAGACATTTTCAGGATTTATTTTTTACCTAATTTAAGACAGAGGTAGATTTTTTTTTGTAGGAATATGGTTATTAAAATAAGTTAATCTACATTTGGCCCATTTAGTATAAATTAAAAGACAGTATGAGGTCGGGTGGTGGGTTTAAAGATTTGTAGCATCAGAGACGCAGAAGAGCTCGACTCATTTAGACAGAGAGAAATTAAAAGATGGATTAAAATAAAATTTTAGTGGAAATTAAGACCTCACAAATTCAAATTTAAGATTTTTAAATGACTTTTGATGCCTAATATTTATAATATTTAATTCTAATTCCAGCCTAATATTTAAATTATATATATTTATATAAATAAAATGTATTATTATATTTATAAAACTGAATGTGAGACGTTTTAGGGACCTGCAGACACGGCATGTGGCCTCTTTGAGAGCAGCATTTTATGGTTGTAGCTGTTCAGGGTGGAGTCTTTACGTACAGTTAGGCTGTGGTGTCCAGACTTTTCCAAATGGCAGCCAGATTGGATGATGTGAAAATAACTGGGGGTCAGCTGTGTCTCGGATTACATGGATTTTTTTTTTTAAAAAAAGCATAAAATAGTGGAGGCCCTTGCTTTTGACTTTTTTGCTGTGTCTGAGAGAGGGGTCGGCGACCGAGGCCCCAGAGCCACACACGGCGACCTGTAACTCTGGCAAAACATTATATAGAAATTAGTAACAGCTATTTTACAACATTTTAATTTTCTTTGTCACTGTCATAGGCCTTGAGGGATTCTTACATTCTCAGCTGTAAAAGAGTGCAGCCTTACAGTGAATAAAAAAATGTTTTTACAGTTAATCAACTAAACGTGCGTCACACAGCCTGTCGCCTTTTCCTTTAAATTTTGATGAACCTCAGTAGTGATGGCTTGTCTTGGATCTCCCTCACTAAGCTAGCATTGGATTCCTGATCTTAAAAAAGTCTTGGACAAGGATAGAGAATTAAACAGTGCGTGGACATACTTGTTTCCTTTATCGCCAACCCTTCAAAGTTAAAGCACCACATAATCATAACCAGCCCACTGCAGACAGACACCTGGTGGTAAAACATGTCAATAAATGCTCATTTAGACCTGTTAGTAATGTTAACATGTGAATTCAGACTCACTGTTACCTTCATTATAAGGCTGAGATTATTCGAGAGCTTACGTAGCCAAAAATGGCTCTTCTGATTGTTGACCCAGCAGGACATGTTTGCATTGGTTGCTATTTACTGTCTGTTTATGAAAACGCAGTATTTGCATCTGCGTAGTTCCGACTTGCTGCACGTCCACAAACTGTGTGATAGTCTTGTGCCATCTATTCGCTGTGAGGGTCCAGAGACAGAGGGGATGTCATATGCTGTAAAGCCTCTGAGGCAAATTGTGATGTGTGATACTGGGCTTTATAAATTGAAAAGACGCAGAGTGAACTTCCTTAATTTACCAATCTGAGTGGTGGACCACATGTAGTACATAAAGACAAATCACGGGCCATTAAACACTGTTCCATGTGCCACGATTGGCCCCTGTGCCAGAGTTTGGACATGCCTGGTGTAATGTGATAAGTAATAATACATCAGAGTACTTAAGTATTTTTTGAGAGTATCTGTACTTTGCTTGAGTTTTTTTTTTTTTTTTGTCAACTTTCACTTTTACCCCACTACATTTCCTAAGCATCTTCGTTACTTACTACAAAATAGGAAAGCAAGGGAATAAGAGACGGCCGGATGAATGAAGGAATAGGAGAGAATTAAAAACTGGATTTTGTTCTTTAAGTCCTTTAAGTTGTGAAAAAAGTGTAATGTACGCTCCATTTTAAGGTGGTTCTGGTCGCTCGCTGTTTTAATAACAGCACTTACTTTCAATACTTCATTACATTACATAAGACTTTTAATTGATTAATATTCTAATAGGGATCAAAGTCATTTTCTGGTAAGATATCTGTACTTTTACTCAAGTATGGCTCTCAGGCACAGATTAATGGGAGAGGAAAGAAGATGAACAGCAAACTTCTGATATTTGTTTTGGGGGTTTTACTCTAATCTTTGCTTTTATGTGAAACACTGCATAATTTTTAGTTGTTGTTGGTTGTTTGGTTAGTGATTCAGCCGTATTATTTAAATAAGGGTGAGTAACTCTTGAGGTGGAAATGTGACAGGGTACCCAGCTGTTTTTCGTAAGTCATAAATACTTAATTTCCACGGCGTGGTACAGCATGGCTCCCTCATCTGGACTCTTTCTTGGTTTTCTGTTGGCAAAAGTTTTCCTTTTTTGGTACCTCCTTAGTCGAGGTTCAAAGCGAGCTGAACAGATAAAAAAAGGTGGAGTTGAACATTTTTAAACAGTCATGCTACCGTCAGTAGTGACTACAACTGTCTTATTCACTTGACCTTGCAGCACACAACATTAACCATACACTGAGCCGTACAATTAATGAGTGGGTCAGTGTAAATTAGCATTTATTAATATGTTTCAAACCAATGTGGCCACTGAAGTGGCTTTTTATGATTATTTGGTTGGTAAACTTTGCAGTGTTGGTGGTGGTGAAAGGAAATGAACCTGCCTGATGGATATATGTTACATTTTTACAATTGGGGAATTTAAGAATCACTTTCAGGCTACAACAGTGATGAATGAAAACTAAAATCTTAAAAAACACCATTATTCTTTTCCATTTAATCTTGTGAAGTCACGGGGAGCCAGTGGAGAGAGGCCAAAGAGCCGCAGGTTGCCAACCCCTACTTTACCTCTTTGACACACTTCTCAGGTTGTCCCTGAAGAGTTTTTATGGCGTGGCACGGCGCATTGTCCTGCTGGAGGGAGCGCCATTTCCATGACAGCACTTACTTGGTCTGCTGCAGTGTTTGCGTGCGTGTTGATTGTAAAGTGGCATGCACATGACTGCTGGGACCAAAGGTTGCCCAGCAGAGCACTGCACTGTAACAATATCATCATTGTTATTCACTTCACCTGTCAGTGGTTTTAATGCGGCTGATCTGTGTATAGCGCGTGTATTTACAGCCCTGTGCATTAGTTCAACTTCCTCCTGAAAAAGAAAATTCAAATTTCCATGGTTAGAGTCGTCTATTTGCATCACAGCATTAAGTCATCCTTGTGTTCCCAGGGGTCACTGTGTAACGACTACATGGCGTACATGTGCTGTCCGTGCTGCGCCATCTGCCAACTGAAGAGAGACATCGACCGCAGGAAGGAGCAAGGCGTTTTCTGAGCGGGTACGCGTCTTCATTCACAAATACCTCACCTACACCACGTCATGATTTGTCATGTTATTTTTACAGAGTTGTTGAAATGATGGGAAATCACGTCTGTTTTATGTCTCCCAGATGGCGCCTCGTCACCGGGCAGTCTGCTGGATTTCTGTGCTGTATCTGTAGATACAGCCCATCCTCTCTGATAAAGATGTTTATGAAGTAGTTTTTACTATAATTTGGTCGTTGTAAATGCCGTTGTAAATCGACTTCCCTTGTGATTCTTTTGAGGGAAATGGCATTCATCTCTTCTAGTCAGTCAAACATTAGTCAGCTGGGACACGCCCCGAGAATGAAGAGCAGCGTCACGATTTACTGTAGCAGTAAAGTTTATCTGTGTCCTCAGCAGTTTACGGGAAGTAGAGATGATTGTTGCTTTTTCCATCAGTGGTTTAATCTTAATTACAGGTACATTTTACAGCTATAAAATGGGATCTTAATATCAAATGGATCCTGCTGAACTTCTGATCTGGATACTAAATGTTTGTCATGTTTTTAAGGTGTACTTTTAATAAAAATTAATGAGTGGAGATCGTCCCTTGTTTTTGTTTTTTTTCCAGAGTTGTCTCTTGCTGGTTGAGTAAAACTGCTGTTAATTTTATTTCCTGTTTGGTGCTGTGAGACCATTTCCTTTATCAGCCATGCTACTGTCATAGCAATGTCCGTTCACTACTTTCGTCCAGATTGTAATATTTGCACTGAGGTAATCATAACTGTCATGAAACCAGATTTTAAATCCTGTTTGCAATTATTCTGCGAGTCTGCGAGCAGCTCTGGAGGTTAAATTCTGGCTCTGTAATCCTCTCATATTCCAGATAATCTGGGTTGAACATCAGGATTTCTACACCAATTGTCCAGAGGGGTGACTCAGGGATAAATCAGAACACAACTCCTGTAGTCTGAACCCGGCTTATGAGAGGATCTCGCTGAAAAAGCTTCCAGAAAACAAATTTATGAAGTGCATTTCATGACTTTGTTGTACTGAAGTAGAAAACAAACTTGAATGAATCGAGCCATGATGCCGAACAATTCCTCTCCGCTTTAAATTTAATTCAAAATCAAGTGTGGACCGAGAGGGTTTTACATGACGCCATAAATCAAGAACCAGCTGACAGATGTTGCTGTGTCATAATGTGAATAACAGGAGAATGTGTTGGAGTGAAAAGCTTCAACACGCCAGTCTCTTTGAGCCTGTTACATGTCAACTATCTGAATAATCACATCCAAATTTTTAACATGCCGAGTAAATAATATGGAGTCACACCTAAACGTTACATCGTTGATCCTCCTGTGAAAACATCGACACAGATCTGAAATACTGAGAAACATTGAGCTGTTTTCTTTGTGGCCGAAAGTACTGAAACAGTGTTCTCTGAAAATTCAAACATGTGGTGGTGATACCGGGGGTTTCTCCACGAGCGCTTCCGTTACTGGTGCTGAAGTGGTGGCGTTGTTTTTGACCAAGAAGACAGCACTCTAGGACAGGCTGAAGAGGGGGCAGTTTGGAGGATGTTTACTGGGTCATCTGGGTTTCCATAGCCTGTGCGGCCCACTCCGGGGCAGCTGAACGGATTTTTTCTAAGAGGTTGTTGACTTGGAAACACAGAGACTGGATCTGTTTGTCCCAGGTGGGAAGGGCTTCACGGGCTGCCGGAGATAAAGGAGAAGAGAAAGGGCGTCAAACACATTTCCATTTCATGACGTAAACAACAAATGACTGCTCTATCAAAGCACTGCCTCTTTCCAAATGAAGGGAAGGTGCTTTATGAAGTTTCCTTCCTGTTTGAAGAGGCTGCCCCCTACTGGCCTCAGATAGATAGTTAGTTTATAGACTCAAATATCCCAGTATAAATAACATGTGATACAACTTTAAATGATCAAATGAAAACATTAGGTCCAAAAACATTCTTCACACAGTTCTGTGAATACATAAATAAAATTATCCATCAACATGGCCGTGTTCCAAAACTCAAGCAAATGTAGGAACATGTAGGACAAGACTCTCGATCAGAAAGGTCATTAGTCTGCAAGATTTCATTGGTCGCTCAGGCTCAGAAAAACAAAAACGTGAAACTGGAGCTGCACCTTGTCAAAATAAATCCAAACCTATATGACTGGACCATGTGTATCTTTAATTTGAAAGGACAGACACAGGAAGTGTCCTCGTCAGGTTAATCTCCAGGGCTGGTACCTGCGGTTATTCCACAGGCTAGTTAATAACATGTTGGGCAGGAAATCCAAAGTGTGGGATCATTTTGAGAAGGTGAAGGACGAACCCAAGGTGATATGTAAACTCATCTTCATTGGTCGACTACAAACATGACGTATCATCTGAAACATGGAAGTAGCTACATGCCCATTAGCCCACAGCGTCATTAACAGGCGGCTCGCTCAGTGTGTGACGTGCACTTGGAGATAAAATATAGGCCTATATTAATGAAGGTTCATTAGTACGGTTTTGTATTTCTCTGTAATGTAGCACAGTGTTAACAATGTTACTGATACTATTCTTTCTCACACCTTCAACTCAAACCACCAAAATATATCATTTAATCATTACATTCGTATCAGAAACATGCAGGAGACTAGTCCACTGATGGACCCTGATGACAACTGTTGGTCCACTAGGAAAATTCTGAGTCGGAGGCAAAAGACATGTGAGACTTCAACGTCTTGTGTCATTTTACACAGACGTAGATTCGGCTCTGTCACTACCTCCGCTGCTAGCTTAACAGCAGAACAACAATGCAGAGTTCACAAAAACTAACTGGCTGTCTACTCACTCTCAAAGTGTACAATGCCGTCTATCTGGTCAATGAAGCCATTCATGCGTCCCTCAGTGATCATCTGGGAAGCGATTTTCTCGGCCTAAAGACAAACAAAGAGACAAAAAAACTCAACAGACATAATGGAAAATAAACAGCTACGAAAATCAAGGTTTGTGTAAGTGGATAATTTCACTGTATGTTTTATTATTCCAAATCTTCTGCAATGAGTGTTTAAATGCATCATAAACAAATAAGCTTTGATTACATTAATGTGCTGAAACAAATGGGCCTTGAAGTAGGTTAACAATTCTGTGCTCCACACTAAAGTGGAGGAAAAGAAAAAGCCAGACTGAGTACAGACTTCAAAACAATTTAAAGGACAACATCTGCAAAGAGATAAACAGCTGGTCGACCTCCAGCAATGTTCCTGGAAACTGAACATTTTTAAACTGTGAATTGTGTGAGCTAACTGTCTAAATATTTAGAGCCAATATTAACATTTAATTTACGATACAGTGAAGTTGTTTTATTGAGACTGTTTGCAGGAAAGGTCGAATTGAAAACGTGGAAAATATTTATCCAATGGATGTGTCACCTTTGCTGGGGGGATTTCCAACAGAGCTCCTAGTTCTTCAAAAGTGATGTTGTTGTAGAGTTTGCTAGCAGACAGGAGGTTGTGTTCGATCACAGCTCTGTCAAGGATGCTGGAGCCTGTGAGAGGTAAACACACACACTTAAATTACATTCAAGCTTTTGTTGCAAACCTCACGGACTGAGGGTCAGATTGAAACATATATGTTGATACTAACTGATGTCCATCATGAAAGAATGTCCATAAAAATATGGTTCAGAACTTGCGTGAGTATCATCATGTTTTTAAGTTCTCAGTATCAAAGTAATCCCGTGATAGTTGTCCATACATCTGTGGGTATATTGCAAAAAGGAATTGCTAACAGCTAATTCGGCATACTTCTACTGGCTACTGACAAAATCAAAATCACAGAGCAGCACAGGTGATGTTAAAATCTGCAAGATTTCTTTATTAGATTTATTAGATTCATTTCAACCTTGTTGATTCCCATGACGTTCTAAGTGGGTTTAGCACAAGCATGCCCAGTGATGCTTCGTCCCAGACGGCACCTTAATGGTGGCTACATGCTAACACAGGAGAACGGTGGGATCCTGACGAAAAACAAGTGCTGTTCTTGGCTTCAATCACTGCACATTGAGTGGGCTGATTGGAGAAGATTGTCAAGCATTATCCCCTGCCCCCATATATATTTTTATCTGCCACTGATCAAGAATGTTGTGTAACTGTTTTACACAAGTCCTTTGGATCACATGTTAAGGTTTTGAAATGTGTGTCTGCTCCCAACAAACCTCAGCAGCTAAACAATCTGTCACTGGTCAGCGTAAACGATTTAAATCACCAAAATAACTGTCTTCATACTTCATACTACATCATCAGTACTCGAAGCAAAACTTGACACAAGCAGTCAACTTCTAAAAGATTAATCTGTGGATCATTATAGTTGCAATAAAACCAGGACACAGCATGACACGCAGGGCTCACGTGGCCGACCCAGCAAATACATCAGCTATCACTAGCTGAAGAAGTGACGCTGGGAACAGGAACATTTTGCCCCATCACCAACCAAACAACTTAACAGCCCACGAGGTGTCGGTGGCTTAGTGGATAGAGCAGGCGCCCCATGTACAAGGCTGTAGCGGCAGAGGCCCGGGTTCAACTCCAGCCTGTGGCCCTTTGCTGCATGTCTCTCCCTCTCTCTCCCCCTTTCACACTTCACCATCCCATCAATTAAAGGCAAAAATGCCCTAAAAAATATCTTTTAAAAAAACAAACAACTCAGCAGCTCAGTATCTCCACTCACCATCCGCTGTGGTGGCTTTCTGGTGAGGCATCAGCATGGCAGCAAACTCCTGCAGCTGGTTTCCTCTGATGATGCGGTCCAGGTACATCTTCTCCAGAATACCATAGGCCGCCAGCTGCTGACAGCGCTCGTCCTTAAAGAGGGTGGCCAACATACGGGAGCGCTGCTGGCCTAATTAAAGGGAGAAAAAAGACAGTATATACGGTATGAGACACAAAATTTATCAAGTAGATTTTCTTAAAAAATGTAAACCTGAACACATCAGTCTTGGCGGTACCTGCAGAGGCCAGTATGGTGCAGTTCAGGGCGTGTTTCAGTGCCTCCAGACGTTCACTCTCGTGGACAATTGACTTATAAGACAGCTCGTTGTATCTTTGTGCAGCTTCAATGAACTTCCTCCTGAAGTCTAGAACTCTGGCGTAGCACACCTGACAAGGATAACAGCATGAAGCACTGATTAACCAACTACAGACATCCTTAGCTGCAAAGTCCCCATATTGTTCCATTTCAACACTCTGTCTGCATTCATCTGGAGTGTGTACCTTATAGTGTATCTGCAGCTGTTCATTAGAGGACTCATTCTGAAGCAAAGAGGCTCTGTTGATGTAGGCCTCCGCCTGCACCGGATCATCATCCTCTAAGTACAGACGGGCAATTTTCAGGTACGTATCCAATTTATAGTCGACATTATATTGCCTAAAGGAGGGAGAAAAAGGTAGTTAAAGACCTGGAAACATCACAAACATTAAAAGTGAGGAGATTAATCTGCCAGTAGCTCACTTACTTCTGTCCTGTTTCCAAGGGAATACCAACTAAAACCTGGGCAGCATTTCTCCAGTCTCCCTCCTTTTCATAAATGGTTGCTAAGTGCTGTCTGATTGAGGCTACCTGGGGACGTATAAGATTGTAATTTAGTTATAGATATCAATAAAAATAATGAAGTGTACTTGACTGGATGATCAGGGCTATGAGAGAGTGTGAGGGCATTTACCTGTTCCTCAAAGGAGATGACCCTCGGCTGAATCTTTTCCAAGGTGAAGTGATACACTGCTTTAGCTGTGGCATCGGGCAGGTTGGGCAGATGTGTGCAGAAATCGGTGAGCAGCTGTCTCGAGATGACAAGACTGACGTTTTCATTGACCACTGTAAAAGACAGATATGGCATATGGCATATGGTATCAGATATCCAGCTTGAATCAAAATGTACTGAGCATGATGGAAAATGCTGAGGAGGTTAAAGAAACCAGGCATAGCATACTTGCTTCAACAAAGGCCTTCAAGGATTCCAGCTGCTCTGCATCTGTAAACCCAATGGCCTTCTCCAAAATTTGTCGATATCTGGAGAAGATTTTACAGGTCAGCAACAGTGGAAAGTAACTAGGTACATTTACTAAACCACTGTACTTGAGGATATATTCAAGGTACTAGTACTTGAGTTTTTTCATTCTATGCAACTTTATACTTCCACCTCACTATGTTTCAGAGGTACATTTGCCTCAGCCTGACAGCTCTTTCAGATTACAGTTTTTTTTATCCCCTGTACAGTCAAGACCATTTAATTCACATGTGATTTCTTTACTTTTCATACTTTCTGTTAGGGATGAGCAATGCTATCTGCAGGTCAACGGTATTGGCAGATAACAGCTTTGAAATGAAATGTCAACATCGGCCTGAAATGAACAGTTCTGCCAATATGTCAGGCCAATAAGATGACGCTTGGATTATATGACTTCAGTTAGTTGAAATAGGTCAAATTTGCCTGGGTTTTGGATGCTGTCAGGACTGTCTTAAGGAGACCATCATCCAAGCATGTTAAAGTAGGATGAATCTTCCAGCTTTCTTTGAAAATGTTACATAAAAATAAGTATAGCATGTTTTACCTGTAAGCTAAGTTAAAGTAGTTTTCTTGTTTTGCCCAGTGTACATTTTAAAAATCATTGTATTGTATGACTGCATCTGCCACCGGGCCGTCACCATTAGAGAAGGCATAATAATATGTCAGTTCCACAACAGGAGAGACTTGATGTGTTCTGCAATTGGGTGGAAAAACATATGTGCACATACTGGTAACTGCAATCGGCCAAAATAAAATGAGTTTGGAAATATCAGTGTATCGAATATCAGCAAAAATCCAGTATTGTGCATCCCTACTTCCAGTACATGTTGATGCTGATACTTATGTACTTTTCCCCAAGAAAGATTCTGAATGCAGGACGTTTACTTGTAAATGTGTATTTTTACACTCTGGAATTGGTGTCATAACTTAAGTAAAAAATTGAGTATATCTTTCACCATTGCAGTTTTGAAACTTAAGCCATTTTTAGTGGAGGACTGCAACTGATCAATGGACATTTGAATTATAATGTGTGTGTGTGTGTGTGTATATATATATATATATATATGTGTGTACACACACACACACACACTCTGTCAGGAAGACACACTTTTATCTTAACAATGTTCAAACTTCAAACTTCACTGAGCTGTTGGCGACAATTGGTAGCAAATTTGAGATTTATTGGGCAAAATATAGTGTAAAACAGCAGAAATGTTGAGTTAGATTTTTAAATTTCTTGTCTAACAACATTTTGAGCCTGTAACTATAATGAAGGTTATGGTTACTAGCCCAGTTTCAACTCATTTTAAAGCTATGTTGTGCCCAGCACCAGCTAGCTGTGTAGCTAGTAAACAGTAGCTATTAGATGCTAATATGCTAAAATATAACAGTAACGTCAGTGTTAGCATCGCCGCTTATATGCTGCATAAACGTGTTGTTGCCGGTTAAATGATAATAAGTACTATTAAGAGCTTTGGCATTCAGTTACAAGCAATTAACGTTTACCTATCTGAATGTATGGCTAATGTAGCTAGGCGGCTAACGTTAGCTTAGCCGGGTCTGTCACAGCTATCACTGCTAGCTAACAGTTGTCGTGGCGCTCACTTTCTAAATTTGGGAGAGCACTATGACGTCTATCTGCAGGTGTTATGGTTTTCAAAACCAGCGTTACTCACTTGGCTGCGAGATCTTTGTGAGATCCAGTTGAGTTCATCAGCTGTGCAAGCTCCTGTCTCACGTCGGTCGCCATTGTCGCCTGTCCAAGTGTCAACAACACCGGCTTCCTCTCGCTGCCAAGAGCGGAGCGAGCTTCCGGTCTGAGTACCGCAGCGCGCGGAGCTACATCGGTCCTCCAACCCAACAAGCAGCAGAGAAGAAGAAAAGCTAAAACCATTCAACATCTGTCTTAAGTCATAGACACAAGTCTTTGCATGATTACTTAAAGTGCCAAAATTAAAGTATTTGTTTATGGGGCCCATCTCTAAATAATGCAGGCCTTTAAATATTACTATTAGTATTTATTCTTTATTTGTTAGGGGCCCAATTTAACCCTTTGAAACCTGTAACAACCTAACTTTTCTTGTGTTGCTTTCAGACAACTCTTTTAACTCTTGTCCTAGTTGGGCTTTAACATGTAGACTTAAAATGTTATCAAAAGTATACAGTTTAAAACAGGGGTGTCAAACTAATTTGATTTCAGCGGGCCACATACATGCAGCCCAATTTGATCTCAAGTGGGCCGGACCAGTGAAACCACTACATAATTACCTATAAATAACAGAACAACCCCATCATATGTTCCCTTTTGTAAAGGACATACACTCTGAAAACATCAAACATCAGAAAACTGAGAAAAAAACTTTTACAACATCTTGGTGCCTAAGGTGACTTCACCAAATGTCTTGTTTTGTTCAACCAAGATTTTCAACCCCCAAAATATTAAATGTACTATGATTTAAGACCCAGAAAAGCAGCAAATCCGCACATTTGAGAACCTGGAAATATCACATTTTTGGCATTTTTGCGTGAAAAATACCTTAGATACAGGGCCGTAAATATAGACAGTGCAGGCAGGCCAGTTGCAGTGGGGCCCATTGCCACCTCAGACACATGCTTGTGTTAATAGAAAAACTCATATGCAGTTAAAACGGTGCCATGTGCTTTATATGCCTTTAAAAAGGCAAACTTATCTCCATCATGGTTTATCTGTCGTTTTTAGTAAAATAGTCTGTTGCAGTCGATAAGAAAACATTATAAAATATATATGCTTACTCTACATAAAATATAAGTAAGGTTGAAAAAAAATATTTCATGAAATTAATTAATTCCTTATCTTCTTTGAATTTTTTGTCCTTTATGTATATGCAATGATGATTTCTGGGTGATATCTATGTTGATATCTCTATTTGATCACGTGATGATAAGACTATACGGTAGCTAGTTTAGGTGCATAACAAGTAACTACTGTGCCTTAGGGCCCATCATAACTGTATTTAATTCATTCATATTATTTCATATTTCAAGAACATAAGAAAGGAGATTAGAGAGACTTTATTGTCCATATATATTTGTATATATATATATATATATATATATAGAGAGAGAGAGAGAGAGAGAAACATTTACATGCTGAGAGGTAAACATCATAAACATCAAATTTAAAAAGTAGCTCTCAACAAAATGTGTGCAGGAAACACCATTGAATGCGTAAGTGCACAAAACCATACTGCCACACACTAACCCTCCCTATATGTTTATTTAGGGCTGATTAATATTGGTAGTAATAATAGTGATAGTAGTGTATATGTTTAGTTTAGTTTAGTTTAGTTTAGTTTAGTTTAGTTTAGTTTATTTGTTTGTTCCTCACATGAAAGTGGACAACAAAATTTGCACATGCACTCTACATTTTCAAATCAACACGTATGTATGTATAAGTAATACTCTGCATTTTAACCAGTTTGTAAAATGATATCTCTGCAAACCTATTCTGCTAGAAGGGAAGAAAAACGAATCTACTGTATTTTAATTAAAATGAAATGATGAACACTAATTAATGTATTATCTTTGTTCTATTTAACAGCATTGGCCCTGTTATCTTTGTATGTTTCTGCATATAGTTGTCTTCAAACCAAATGTGACTTCACTTCACAAAACAACCCTGATTTAAAAAACAATAACAATATAAAAGAATATGCTTCTGTGTTGTGACACTGTAAAACACTGTTTATTCTTTTGTGTTCACTTTTATTCTGGTATAATTTGTTTCCCGTTTTTCTTGTTGCTATTTTTGTAGACATTTTCTGTATCTCTTAAGCCATTAAGCTTTTAATTTAATCATTTATTTTAGTACATTTTGACATCAGTTTTGTATATGGATTCTCTCAAACAAATACTCATTGTATTTCTTTGTATTGGTGGCCCTGTGTACTTGATTTTTTGCAGAGCTTTGTTTATTTCTTTTGTAGAGTTAGTTTGCTATTTTAAAAAATACATACACTTTTACCTGAGTTGCCATAATTGGCAAAATTGTGTTTTTAATGCTTTTATTCCAACAGATAAAACATCATTCTGCTGGTAAAGGTGTTCTGCGCCTTTAAGAACGACGTAACGGTGACGTATGGCGCGGAGGGCGTGGTCGACTTGTGAAATGTCAGGGAGAAATGGCGCTCGGCGCGGTATTTTGAACAATCGCCTTTTCCTTTCCTCGTTTTATCTGGAAACGTCGCCCAGCGTAAAAATCTCCGGTAAGCGTGTCTGTGTGTTGACCCACTCCACGTCCCGCTACACTTCACCCGGCAGGAAGCCGCTCACTCTGAACACTGTGTACTACTGTTGAGATATAATGTTGTGCTAGCTAGCTTAGGTTAGCAGGCTCAGCAAGTTTGCTAGTACAGTTGTCCTGCCCGCTGGGCTGGCTGTCTTGATGAGGCTGATGATGAAGATGATAGCGATGGTTGGGCACCAGTGTAGAGCACAGAAACCGAGATATAACCTTGAACTAATCTATTACAGTGTTGAGTTAGCTGAGGGAAAGTTTAGTGTGTACTATCAGACAGTTTAAAGCTAAACTGGTGCTAATATGACGCCAACTTAACGTAATGCGTCCGCAGATGAAAAGTAAAAGCTAAGTTAGCTGAAAACGCGTATTGAAAGTTGTTTTAATCTGGTGGCAAAGCGATTCATGCACTTTAATTGTTCTGTAAGCTGTCAAAAATCATAACAGCACATATTAGCTGTTGCCTATGCTGCTAGCTGGTTATGTAGCATTTAATTAGCTTTAAACCTCATATTGTGTCTGACGTTTGTTTGGTTTAGAGACGGATCTTGATAGTGTGTCTTCACTGGTTCAAAACAGGACTACAGTATGTCATTAATAACAGGTTAGGCCACGCTGACTTGACTCACAGCCCCAAAGCACAGGCTACACATGCCGGTATGTGGATCTATAGGTGCAGTTATATTAAGTGCATTGTTGGACCGAAAATGTCCTGATCCATATGGATGTCTCAAGTGACAGCAGGAATTATTGAAGGCTAGCATTGTTTACGTTGTCAGAGTTGCAGATAAAAGAGTTATTTACTTGCTAATAGCTCACAGTCACCAGCAAGTATGATCCTCAGCTCTGATGTGTGTTAGCCGATGTGTTTTGTTGTGTGTGGGTGTCTGCGCTGGGTGTAAATATATTAAATGCATCCTCTCATTCTCAGTAGCTCAGTGTTAGCCGGGGAGCTAACAGAGTTGATGACGAGGTAAAAATGGCGGATCTTTCGAAATCCAACCCCGGCCTGAAATAGTAACGCAGCCAGCAAGCAGCTTGTCGCTTTTTGCTCAGTCTTTGCCCCAGATGGGACCACTGCTCCGGGTCTGCACACACAGACGAGTCCAGCTCAGGAGGGTTTGTCTCGGTCGCTTACATGGAAAGAATCAGAGCAGTTAGCTGTGTGTGTGTGAGTGTGTGTGTGTGTGGTGGGTAGGGTTCATATGTGCGTTTCGGTGGATTAATGTTGGGAGTAGAGTGCTGCAGGACAAAGATACGCCTGAGATGATCGCTGCGGCCTAGCTAACCCAGCATCAGCTGTCAGGCCGTGTCAAACTGACTCGTGTGCACCCCTCCATTGATTAAACCTCACGTGATTACTGAAACTAATACACAGGTATCTGCATAAAGTTAGCAAACCGGTTGGTTTTTTTGCTGTGAATGTGGCTAACTCGCTAGCTTTACCTGCCCTGCATGTTTGTTTATTTTCTTGCAAAGCATTTTGTAAACAGACTGCACTGTTGTCCAGTGATGCATTTCTGTTAGTGATGTGGAACAATACTCTAGAAATTAATAGCATGTATTTTTGAATTGTACATCTTGCTTATTGCAATTGAATGCAACAACTTTGAGTAAATGATTGAAATGAAATTATAGCTGTTCATCCTGCAAGAGTGCAAATATAAAAGTATAAGATAGGGATGCTCAACTTGCTTTTGCAAAATGATAGGAGACCAGGGGTCAGTTAATAACAAAAAGTTTATAATGTTTATCAGGTAAAATGAATAAAGGAGGCAAATCCAGACCCAGCTGCCCTGCACAGGGGTGTTTGTAGGATTGGAGGACATTCAGGTCTCATCCCAGACCTCTCTCAGGGGGTCTGTGGGATCCTCCTGGCTTTTTTATTTATTCATTTTTGTGTTTTTTAAGCAAGCTCTGTTCTGATTTATGCTTTCTTGCACCTTTTACATTCAATGTACTAAAAATGGCTGTGTGGATTAACTCATTTTTATTGTGAATAGAAAAATGGTCAGCAGGCCACCCATCATCCACAGGCTGTCAATTGAGTACCACTGGTCTAAGATAAACAATAAGGTGCAAATTCAAAATGTATACAATGCCAGAATCAGATGGACAGTATGGATCATAAAAATATAAACAGGTCAACAGGTCTGGTTAGGATCAGTCTAGGTGGGGTTGCATAGATACATGTGTATATATACACATACATATAAATGTACAGTAGGTAGATTAATCAACATATTGTCTGCAGGGTTCCAACAGTAATGGAGAACCTGATAAAGTAATTGAATTTTGTTGTGTATAATGAAATTAATAAAGTAAGAAACTATAAATAATCTTCCATATATAGCCCTCCACGTAGTGTGATATAATGGCAAATTAATTTTCCTTAGCTGTCAACATAATGTAGCTTTAATATGCATCAATGAGTGACAATGTTTTGTTCACCATCGCCTTCATATTTTCGTTTGAACCCCGTGTCTGTGATATGTTGTGTGCATTTTAGTGTAGCTTTAATATGTGTCAGTGTGTGTGACGCTGACATTTTCTCCTGTATGCCAGCTAGCTGGAATTATGTTTAAATAGAGCTTGGATCTGATATGATTGAAAAATCAGGCAAGAAAAAAAATCTTTATTATGGGTCCTTGAAAAGGCATGGAACAGTTTGGAAATTTTGTCCATGAAAATGTGTGAGAACCCTGTGTCTGTGATGTGTGTTGTGTGCATCAGGCATCATTGTGCATTTAGTTCAGTTTGCGCATATTTTTCCGAAATCTGGTTAAAATATTTGCATCTAACTGATTAAAAATAATTCACATTTTTAAAAGCTACGAATTATATGTGCATGCCTTTGACTGACTGCATTGTTCTTTTGGGATTGACAGAGAGCTGAGACTTTGCAAGCATGGATGTGGTGTCACCAGAGCTCAACAGCCTCCTTCCTGATGAGATCATGGACACTGAGGCCATAGAGGACATCCCTCAGTCCCAACCCGACGGCACCACGGTCCAGTCAGAGCCCAGCGATGACGCACCGGTCCCGATGGAGACGGATACACCCGTGGCTGCAGAAAACCTGAGCCTCTGTGCAGATGCCACTTCAACAGAACACACTCAGGCTCTCACCACCTCCACCACCTCAGACTCCACGCTCAGCATCAGCTCCGGAAGTCAGCTTCCTATTTCAATTTCCAGCACGTCGGCATCCCTTCTCACCCTCAAACCAGCCCTGGCTACTTCCATAGCCACCACAAAAACGACAGACAGTTTGACTGGGACTAGTATCTCCACAAGTGGTTTACAGAAGCTCACAGCTCCATTTACCATCTCAGCTGCAAACCACCAGATCATTCTCAACAAGGTGGCCTCATCTCAAGCCACAGAGGCGGCGAAGGCTGCAGGTACTCAGCCCCAGGTCATTAAGCAGGAAGGACAAAAACTTTTGGTGACAGCAATAGGAAAGTCGGGGCAGCCCATAGTGCTGCAGTTGCCCCACACAGCCAGCAAGGCTGGCGTTTCGCAGACTTCAGGAGACGCCAAATCTCAAGCGCCGCAGTTTAAAGTGGTGACTATTGGAGGGAGGTCGGAGCTGAAGCCGGTGGCGGGGAGCGCTGGCAACCAGCTGACCACATTACAGGCCCAGCAGCTGAAGACCGTACAGGTAACACTGATTTGTTTGCCACATTTTATACTCATGTTAGTATACTTTACTGTGTGATTACCTCATGTAACAGAACATGCCTATTTATATCATATCAGTCTACAGTAAAGGGTTACTGTAGGTCACTGATGCACATCAATATCTATTGCGAACAGCCACGGACATTCACCTTAGTACACAGTAAAGGGTTACTATAGGTCCTTGATACACATTAAGATCTAACAGTCATGAGGACCTGCTTCACTTCTTTATTAAACCTTGCTTTAGGCCCTGATCACACAGAAAGTGTTTTAGCAGCTGGAGGTGGCTTTTTGTAATTGTTTTTAATGAGAATGAAGCTGTTTGCTGTTTTTGCATTGCGCCTCATGTTTCTGCGCTCTAGGAGCCTGGCATTTTTTCCCATGTCATCTGTGCTTTTTTCCCATTGTTCAAATTTTTTGTTATGCTAGACCCGTTGATAGACAGCAGGTTGTCAAACTGCCCCTGAGTCATCCTAAGATATGCCTGTAAGCACCCATGATGGAGGAGACGCTCCTGGACCAACTGGTGGTACTCCCCATGATCCAGCCTCTTTTTTAGGGTCTCATGTACCCACACAGATCTCTGTTTATCTGCTGACAGCCTCTCACCCTCAACCAGAGCTACAGACAGCACCCTCTGCCTCAACATGGCAGCAGCTACACACTGATTACTGTGAAATGCATAAAATGATAAACGGTAGATTGATTATTCAGGAAGCTTAGTGTAGTGACCCCTCATAGCATGTCTGGTGAGGTATGAGAGTGTGTCAGAGCTAACTTTGAGCTTACTATACGAGCAATTGTGAATTTTCAGTTTGGTAATGTTCCTAACAAAAGACAGAAGTGCCTCTAAAGTCTTTTATGGATGTCGTTTATATTGACTGTTGGTGTATACTGAAGGGCAAGCCAAGCTGCTCTGCTCTGAACCCGCTGTAGCTTCCCTAGATTTGTCTCTGTGGTACCTGACCAAACTAACCATGTGACTGTTGACTATCTTGTGTTTACCTGTCTCTTTTGTGTGTACTAGGAGAGCAATAAGTCAGATTGGTCAACAATTAACTACCTTTTTGTTTACATTTTTTAATCATGGAATTATGCCATGAACTGTAGAGTCACAGAGTTTTTCAGAGGATGGCGAGCTCGCTTGAATAAAACACAAATGATCTATAGTTTGATGCACACATGCACAGTGCTGTACACATGGTAAACAAAAGCTGGTCAGTTAAATTCAGAATAATTAAGATAAAGCAATGATATAGATTTTGTCAGAGCATAAACATGAGAAAATCAAACATGAAATAAAGCTAACACTAATCTTTTAATATTAAGTACTACATTGTGAACTGTGCTGAAGGCCTTTCTGTTACTGATGAGTTTTATCTGTTTGCATGTGTGACAGAAGTTTGCTTAAAATCTTCAAAACAGTAGATGTACCCGCCCTTTAAGTTGTGAATGTGTGAACACTAAAGCTTAATGGAATATCTCCACAGATTGCTAAGAAGACACCAGTGTCCTCAGCCGCACCGATCAAGTTCATCATCACAAAAACCGTGAACAGCAAAGGTCTCAGTCCTCAGACGTCAGTGTCTCCTGTTATTGCAGGTACGTTTATTTGCATCTCTGTCGTGTCATTATTGTTCACTGCTGATATTTTTGTTGGTTACGTTGAGACTACACTGTTTTTAAAATGTTTTAAACTCAGTTTCAGGTTCAATGAAGCCACATTTTCTTAACTCTTGTGCTGTGTGTTCATAGGGCGGGTCCTGACACAGAATTCCCCGGGGATGCCTCCGAGGACCATCAACCTCTCTGAGTCCCACAACACAACAATACAAAGTATTCCCGGCAAAAAGATCGCTATATCACCCCTCAAGACTCCCAGCAAGGTTAATCCTACACACTGCTCCTCATTTACCAAACGAGGGATTATAATTATGTCTGAAGTCTTTCCCTCTTTTTTTAAGTTTAATTAAATTAAAGCTGCAGGTGCATAGAAATACCATCACTGCCATTTTCAACTCAAAATATTTAGACTTGTAAAACTAGAATGTGGAAGCTCGTACACACCTTAAAAAACTTTTAGACAGCTGCGCAGGAAGAAACTGTCCATTATGGCTGCAACTAATGATTATTTTCATTGTCGACTAATCTGTTGATTATTTCTTCAATTAGTCGACTAATCATTTTGTTGAAAAATGTCGGTCTGTCTCTCCCAAACCCCAAAATTATGTCATCTAATGTCTTCTTTCGTACTCACGCCAAAGGGTTTTAGTTCATCATCATGGGAGAGTGTGTAAAGCTGCCAATATTTGAACATAAGAAGCCGCAATAAGAGTATTTTGGGGTACTTTTATAGTACTTTTCTAAGACTCAAACCGATTAGTCGACTACTAAAATAGTCACCGATTATTTAAATAGTCGATAAGTCATCGATTAGTCGACTAATCGTTACAGCCCTACTGTCCATAGGTGAAGAATCCCCCCACACTGTCCTTTTACTTGCAATAAACTTTGTTAAGCGAACAATATTTCAGTCAGCAGGTCTTCATCAGGTTAATTAAAAGAACAAAGAACATGACTGCCTCCCATTTGGAGCTGTGTGTGTGCGGTGAAGTGTTACTGTAATGGTTTTGCCCTGAGATTTATCAGTAGCCTGACATGATCGCTGACTTGTTAGATATGTTTGTGTATAGATTTTTTAAAATTATATTATTCAGAGTGTATATTGATGCAGTGATTGCCAAAAGTGATCATATTCGATGGTGGGAGGTGCCTTCTTACAGGATAAATACAGGGTCCGCTTCATTTCAGTGTGCTGTTGCACTGCTTAACATGTAACTGTGAGTGCTGGGAAAGTTTAAAAGGAGTGTAATTTGTCAGCCAGCGGCAGCAGCTATGTGATTGTCAGACAAAACAAACAACAATATCAGCCTACAGGCCAGAGGCCATGTTAGTGGCAATGGCGTTCACAATTTGATTCAGTGTACGCCTGAATGACATTCATCGGTTCACTGTCTTATCAATCTCCCTTGGTTTGTTTGTGGTTGTATGAGCCATGTGGTCGTGGTGATGTATACGCTGCTCCTGCCACTCAAACTTTGGCAGCAGATCTGGCTCATCTGCCGGCTGCGATACACATCAAATGGAGAGAGTGGACAGACAGAGTCCATCTACCACTTACCTAATCTGTATATGCTTCAATATGTTCTTTCTTCTTTTACTTAACCTGGTCTGATGACCGAAACGTTGTTTGCTTATTAAGGTTTATTGCAAGTAATAGGACAGTGTGGGGGAGCTCTCTTTTCTTCAACATTTTGATTTGTAGCAGGGGAAGCACAGGTGTCATGAGTAACCTTAACGACCCTCCTTAAAGTGTGTCAGCCAGTATGCACAACACCAGAGCCGTGCAGCAGACACACCTACATGCAATACAGCCATCATTAATGTTGTGATATCCACCTGTGTTTGCAAAGTCAGAATATACTCTGATACAAAGGTCTGTTGTTCTTAAGGCAACATTTCAGTAGTCTTTTCATTTGGTTCTGCAGCACATGCACCATTCATACTTTATTGTTTGAGAACTATATTGGCCTCCAGCTTCATGTGTTATATGTTTGGGCCGAACATTAATATTATGTGAGAATATTAAAATATCTATCAGGTCATTAGTTGGGACTGATCATGCTTCGCTCTCCTTGTCTATCCCTGCCAGGTGACTGTGGTGTCTGTGGCTTCCCCGACCTCCAGCGCCTCCCAGAAGTCAGTGACGCTCCCTGTCAATGTAGCACTTGGCCAGCAGATCCTCACAGTCCAACAGTCCACGTCTGCATCTCCAGTCAAGGTGGCCACCAGCCAGACCACGACACAGGTAGGATCAGAGCACAGAGCTGGTTTACTGTCAGCTGGAGTAAGATGTGTCTGCTCTGGACTAGAAACAGATGACAGTGGAGTGTGTGGGGATACTTAGAGGAGTGTTTCACTGCCGGAAAGACGGCCTTTTAATAAAACTAGGATGTTTGTGTAGTAGAAAGGTGCAGATACTTTTTAAATTGGTACTTTCTGCAGTGCTGACACAGCACTGTAGAGATAGGTCAGGCTAAGTGAGACTAGGTTGGACTCTGTAAATCTGTCACAACATACTTGAAGTTTAAGATTTAACTTGACTCCTGCTGTCGTTGATTTTCCTGCAAAGTTTCATCATTTATACCTAAAGCTTTGTCCGCTGTTGTATCTGAATCTTTCAGAGTATCAAACCGGTGCAGTCTGTGGCCGTGGGAGGCGTCAGTGGCTCCCAGTTCAAGACCATCATCCCGCTGGCCACCCAGCCGAATGTGCAGCAGATTCAGGTTCCAGGTAGCAGGTTCCACTACGTCCGCCTCGTCACAGCAACCACAGCGAGCAGCTCGACGCAGCCCAGCGGTCCCAGCACCAGCTCCATACAGACAGGTGACCTTTTTATAGCTGTGTAACAAACCCAGGTGACACCTGTGGGAGCTTTTCTGTGGGAGCTTACTCTTCTTAATGTCTCACAGCTAAACCCATGGTGGTGAGCACAGGAGCCGTCAGGATGTCTGTCCCCATCGTCCCAGCACAGACCATCAAGCAGGTAACTTTCTGTGAATCTTTATTCAAACAGAGCTTTCAGTGTGAAGCGTCTCCTGAGCTGCATTCATGGATTGTATTCCCTGCAGATGGCACCAAAGCCCTTGACATCAGCAGCCGTAGTAACCACCACACAGACCCAGCAACGCCTGATCATGCCTGCCACTCCACTACCCCAGATCCAGCCCAACTTCACCAGCCTCCCTCCAGGCACCGTTCTGGCTCCAGCTCCAGGAGGCGGGAACGTGGGCTACGCCGTCGTGCCAGCACAATATGTCACACAGGTGAGTGGTGTTTTTGATGTGGTGCGTTTTAAAGGTCTTTGGTATCCATAATGAGCGTCCTCTGATGTGTTACCTGCTTCTCCTGTAGCTCCAGCAGACGCCGTTTGTGACCCTCGCCAGCAGCTCTGGTTTCCCAGCGTCCACTGGGGTCCAGACTCAGGCCAAACTGCCTCTCAATGGGTAAGGAGGGACGTAAATGCAGTTCTGATGGGATCATGTGGGACAGACCAACCAAATCAGTTATCTTAAAAACTGTTTGATTGTTTTGTTTTTTCAAAATAAAATAGAAAGTGTAGTGAAAGCTAAAAAAATGAAAATTGGGCTTAATGGAAAAGTTTTCTTATCTACTTAAAAAAAAACTTTGTAAACGACATTCTGTGACTTAAGTTTATTTTAAAAATGAAGATCACAGAACTAACTAAATTATACTAATTGACTGATTTTATTTTATTCAAGTAGTAATATTATTCAATGGCGTTCATTCGCAGCTTATCAACAGCAGAGACGACCTCAAGGCCGAGGAAACCGTGTAACTGCACCAAGTCACAGTGTCTCAAACTGTAAGTACGACTTCTGAGTGTTGTATTTGTTTGCCAAGACTGTTTAGATACAGCACGAACTGTATGTGTCACTGTGTTAAATATGGAGGATGAAAAATGTTAAATACATGTAAATTATAGATACAGGAGTAACTAGGACAATAAATAAACACAAGAATAAATAAATGTAGAAATGAATAAATAAATAAAGTTTAAACAGGAAATGAATAAATAAATATCTGCCGGCACAGCAAGGAATTGCCACCATGTTGACCTTCTTCATCCATGTGTGTTTGGATCATCAGACTTGAAACAACTCCTGCTGTAGACAGAGGATAGGACCCTCCTACCTCATCAACAAAAATAGATAAATAAATGAATAAATATAGTTGTACAAAAATGTAGAAAGGAATTTAAGATATTTATGTCCTGTTTAATTATCTAGTTTTATTTATTTATTTATCTATTTATTTCTATATTTCAACATTCAGTTTTTCATTTTATTTCCATATTTATTTGTTACAGTATTTTTTTATACATTTATTTATTTCTGTATTTTTTTATTTCTTTTTCTGTTTTTCGTACATTTGTTTTCATATTTTATCTTTTTATTTCTCCATTTTATAGATTTTTTTTTTTAGTTTTTGTATTTATTTAACCAATTTTTATTTATATTTTTTCATTTATTTATGTCCATATTTATTTATTTCTGTATTTCTTTATTTCATTTTTTTTTTGTGTAAATTTATTTTCATATTTTATTTATTTTTGTATTTTATACATTATTAATTGATTCCTGTATTTATTTGTACGTTTATTTTTTCCTATGTTTATTATTATTTTTTTTTATACATTTATTTATTTATTGATAACGTCATTTTTCAACCTCCATAATTAATTGCTGATGAAAAAATGTTAACAAGAAATGTTGGTCTACTTCAGTTTGTGTTTTGGTAGCACTGTATGTTCTTATTCCGACTGTTTAACTAAGCAGAGCTCTGTCTTTCTTCCCCAGATACTGTGACTGCTTTGCAAACGGAGAGTTCTGTAATAATTGTAACTGCAATAACTGTTTCAATAACCTGGAGCATGAAACGGAACGTCTCAAAGCTATAAAGGTAAAGTTGGAGGATTGTTAGATGTGTTAGTGGGCCGAGTGTTCATCCTGTCAAACAGATGAATGAAGGTGAAAATGTGTTTTCACAGACGTGTCTGGACCGGAACCCAGAGGCCTTCAAACCTAAAATCGGCAAAGGCAAAGAGGGCGAGTCGGACCGTCGACACAGCAAAGGCTGCAACTGCAAACGCTCAGGCTGCCTGAAGAACTACTGCGAGTGTTACGAGGTGGGTCTGCCCTCACCGCAGTGTTTGCAGGAGCTGTTTTAGTGTAACTGTGAGACCCTTGTTTTGTTTGTCACTCTCTAACTGTTGTTTATGTTTCCTTTGTTTCACCTCGAAGGCGAAGATCATGTGCTCGTCCATCTGTAAGTGCATCGGCTGCAAGAACTTTGAGGAGAGTCCAGAGAGGAAGACGCTGATGCACTTGGCAGACGCAGCAGAAGTGAGAGTACAGCAGCAGACTGCAGCGAAGACCAAGCTGTCGTCACAGATCTCAGACCTGCTCATGAGGACGACGCCGGTTATTTCAAGTGGAGGCGGGAGGTACTGTGACACTTATCTCAATTACAACAAGTTACAGGAGCAGCTGAGGAATAATTACATGATTATTATTGGGATTATAACTCAGAGTCCTTTGATGAATTCTGAGTTTAGTCTGTGTGCAACAGTGTTAATGCTGTTAACAAAAACTATGTTTAAATATGTTCGGCAGCGACCTTTTTTTCTGTGATTATGACGACACAACACCGTCATTAAATGCAATCTGTGACCTGTAACTAACTGTTAACGAAAAACGACGAGACTTAAATGTAACTTACATTAATATCTTTGACAAAGAAGAAGAGACAAATTATTATCTTTTTTTTCCTCTCCCAATGCTGCAGTTCTGTGTCTTGTGCTGCAAATCATGACTACAGTGGCAACGCGCCATGAGCTCAGTCGAAAGAACTTGGAGGAACGTACATAAGTTAAAGTTAATAGTGACAAAAACAGGGCTTAGTAGAAATTAACAGGGTGATACTTGGGTCCATTTTGTTAAAATGAGGCTCCGAAAATAAATCAAACTAATGCACTGCTTTTTTAGATGCTGCATTTTTACGGCCCAGACACATGTCGCGTTATTGTGCTCTCAAATCCATTGAGGCCATGCTATAAAGCCAGAGGTATGTGCACATTTTTAAAGGGGGTGGCATAGGGTTGGGTCTGTATGAGAAAAAAAAACCCTGCATCAAGTCGGTAATACTGGATTTTTGCCACTTGGGGACGCAATTGACTCATTTAAAATAAAAAAACGACAACAGAGTGACGGTAACAAGTTGTTTCTTTTATTCCTTACAAATAAATTTTGCAGCTTACTCAATCAGTGCAAACAAGGGTTGCCTCCTTCATCTGGCTCAAAGCCAAAGTGTTGCCATAGTGGCGCATTCTTTGATTTCATTGAGACTAAATTGTCCGCCATTATCGACTCCTCGTCACTATTAAACAAACTCCAGGCTACAGTAGAGGCCTCGGCGCATGCGCACTCGCGCTTCTACCGGGTGGAACGTATGTGGAGTGGAAGCCGCAGAGGTATGCGGTCCGGTCAGTCTCAGAAGAAAACCCGGTCCAAGATGGAGTGCAGAATCGAATTGGTGTTACCAAGAACCGACCCAACCCTAGTGCGGCAGCTGTACCCTTAGGTACGCAGCAATGTGTAAAGCATGTCATGCGACATGGAAAAACCAGCGGTTAGCATTGTTGCTTCACAGAAAGTGGGTTCCTGGTTTGTACCTGGGGTGAGGGAGCTCTTAGGCGTGGGTCACAGTGGGTTTTCTCCAGGTACTCCAGTTTCCTCCCACAGTCCAAAGACATGCAGGTTAATTGTTGACTCTGAATTGACCACAGCAATCACACTCAGGTGTGCACCAAAACAACCGGACTGAGACCTTCTTGAAGAGGTGGTCTCAGTCCGGTTCCAAAGGAACTCTGGTGCGGTTGGTTTGTGGTGAGAAGGTGTTCGACCTGGATGTGAAGCAACTGCAGTCACATGACACATTGTTTGGGTTAAACATGAGCATGTTACAGTCCTGGAGGATTATTAATGTGCACCTCCTCCTGTACTGCCTTAATATGCACATTCAGCACATCCAATGCATCAAAACATTGTTTTCCAGTTGGAGCCGCGCCTCGTTTTCAAACTGTATGGTTTGACTAAAATGAACAATGACAGCAATAAAGTCCACGATGAGCAGCGCTAAAATCAACCTGCGTAGTTGTCCCTCCATTGTGACATTACAAAGTGTCACATTTATCTTGCAAGTGTACTCTTCTTCAACGTTTGCTTTACTTCCTGGATTTTTCCCACATGGAAATTCTGACCAATCAAGAGCAGCTTTCTCACACAAGGCATTTGATCTGGTCCTCTTGTAAATGCTGCCGTGAGAACACGAACCAACTCTAGGCAATTATACAACTTTGGAACAACATGAATCCCTGATTCAGACCAGAGGAGACACTCTAGGGCTGACAGCAGCCTTAGATAAGACTAAAATGTCCGGACTTTTAGTCGACCAAACGTTGACTTGGAGAAACAGGACGAGGTTGACTTAACATGATTAAAAACTGAGGACATTTGACACAGGCCTAAGACTAAAAAATATTGGAGACAAAATGAACACTAAATGACTGTAACATCTGATTGATGATCCGCTGATGACATGAAGGATGATGTATTTTCTCACTAGTTTCTGCCTTCCTGTCCCCTTCAGGCTGCCGTACACGTTTGTCACAAAGGAGGTGCTGGAAGCGACGTGCGAGTGTCTGCTGGAACAGGCCAAAAAGGCCGAACAGACTCACCAGCCTCAGGTGGAAGCGGAGAGGATGATCCTGGAGGAGTTCGGACACTGCCTCATGAGGATAATCAGCTCGGCGGGGAAAGCCAAAGCAGACTGTGCCTCCATCAACTGCTAGGCCGAGCTCTCTGGCTCCCTCCACCCTCTAACCTGAACCCAGCTGCGGGGGCCGAGAGGTACGGATTACTCTGCACTCTGTCTCGGACCCCCGGGGTTTCTCTCCTGCAGGGAAACAGGTTGTCTCCCTCGACAAAAGGCAGAACAATGGCCTGAAAGTAGACTCCCCTGCCTGGGGAAAGCTAAGACCAGCTGGGATAATAAACACGGAACAGATGCTTGCAAACTGAAGGACAAATGGACAGAGCACGGCGCCTCTGACAGACTTTAGAGCCGTTCTCACATTTGTTCACCTGGCTGCGATGGACAGAAATGACTCTGAGCTGAGCGCTGAACATGGATTTTAATATTTCTTCACTTTACTTTCCCTCCAAGGGCCCCATGAAATCTGTTCTCCAACTTTTTTTCTTCCATTTTATTCTGTTTCCTTTTATTCTTTCTCCCTTTTTGAAAAAGCAATGGCTGTAATTTTTATGTAATCATCTGTGCTTACGGTAGACAAACAGAACGTGTATCTTTTGATATTTATTTTGACAAGTATTTGTAATCATTGTGAGCGCTAATAACTGTGTGGCTTATAGTGCTGCAAACTGTTAATTATTATTAACCAACGCTAGGCTAAATTGTTTCGATGAAAAATGAGTAGAGGCAAATTTAGGTTCACACCTAAAAGCAAATTAATTGTAAGATGAATGCAAACACATGATGCATTATGCACACACACACACACACACACAGCACTGCTCAGAGTAGGTGGGACACGGCTGGATGGGCGGAGGTCAACGTTTCCTCTGGTGCTGTTTTGTTATCAGTCACATGCTTACTGTACATTAAAACACCATGAATGGGAAAACAACTGAGACCAACACGACTTGTTAAGTGATGTTCCTGAGTAGATGAGAGCAGGTTAACGTAACACAGAGCGTCCGATGCTGGTGTGATGTCAGAGGGACAAATGAAGCGCTAATAAGGGAGCTAACGCACATTTTCACATTTTCTAGCATGAAAGCGCAGCAGTAAATAATAATGTTTCTTTGGCATGTTCAAATGTTTTTGTATTGTTTGCCGGCATCACTTAAAGGGACAGTTTTGACATTTTTAAGTGGGTTTGTATTAGGCACTTATACATAATTAGTGTGTTACCCACAAGTACCAACAAGGAAGCTAAACAGTGTCCTGCTGTGGACGGGGGGCAGCAGCAAAATGTGTTTCAGCCACCTAAAAAAAAAAAAACTATCAGTTTAAATGTACCCTATTTTTAGAATATTTTCCCAGCGTTACCTTGCTGCTCAGACAGCCCTCTCTGACATGGAGCTGAGGCCGTCTGTCAGGGTTCCTGTTGGTCCTTAAAGTTTTAAATTAAATTCATTCATCTAAAAATAAGACATTAATTGGTTTTGAAGAGCCGACAGAAAATGTGACGTGATGTTTTGTTTTGCTCCTTCACTGCACCCCTTTAAACCTGAACAAATTGACTTGGTTTCTTTCAAAAACACGGGAAGAAGACGACAATGAGCAACAAGAGGAAATGACCCCAAAAAATTAGCAAGAAATTAGTAAAGAGAGAAAATTAAAAACAGGAAAATTAGTTTTTAAAAAAAGTTAAAACAAACAAGGAAATGACCCAGAAAAAGAGCTTCAAAAATTCTAATTTAAATATGTAATCATAATTATATATATATATATATATATATATATATATATATATAGTTTTTCCCTAGCTTTTAAAAAAGAATTTTCTAAATCTAAAAACTCTGAAAACAACTATTTTTTTTTTTTTTAAGAAAACGTTGAAAACAAACAAGGAAATGACCCGGGAAAAGAGCTTAAAAATTATAATTATTTTGTAACATGATTTTCAATTCAGGGTTCCTACGAAAGTATGGAAATAAATCTGATCAATTTCCAGGTATTAAAAAGTGTGGAAAATGAAAAATAAAGTATAGAAAAATATTTATGTTTCCAGACTATTACCACTGTTTTCTAAAATAGAAAATTAGGATTAGGATTCCCAATTCACACACAGAGCTAGATGCAAGCTTTGTGTGAAATCGTTTGACATCGCCAACATGGAGGAGAAGGCGACTCTGAGCCACATGAAAGGAAAAAACAGACGTCTCGTCACTGCATCACTTGCATCCAGAGTCCCAACCTTTTTGCCTCAGCCCAGACATTGAACTTACCTGAGTTTTTATTTGCATGCCATTATGGTACTTGGCTACAATCGCCTATTAAGAATAATTAAATATGATGTGAAATATAATACACTGATATATATTTACTCAGATGTTCTGAAAAAGAAAAAGGCAGAGAAGTCTGGAAGTTAGGGTATGGAAAAGTATGGAATTTTGAAATTCCAAATGTGTAGGAACCCTGTAAATACATGTTAATAAGTTTTTTTCCCCCTTAGCTTTTAAAAAATAATTTTCTAAGTCTACTTTTTTTTTGCAATTTGTAAAACATTTCTTACCAAGTTGCCTTTTAGTGCAGAGAAAATTAAAAACAAGAAAATTAGTAAAAAAAAAAAAAAAAGAAAAGACTGTTGAAAACAAACGAGCTGATGACCCAGGAAAAGAGCTAACAAAATTATAATTCTGTAACACAATTTTAAATATGTAATAATGATAATTATAATATTGCTTTTCCCTAACTTTTTTTTAAAACAAGGTTTTTTTAATTGATAATTCAATAAGATGCACAGAGTATCAACAAACACAGAACTAACAAGGATAGAAAACCAGCCCACCAACCTCAGAACAGAGAGAGCCTGACCAGCAAAAGGAACTAAGAGACAAAAATGAAAAATTGATTAATTGAAAAGATTTTAATAAAATAAATATACATAAATATATAAAAACGTGATTTTAAATATATATATATACATATAAGAAAAAAAGCTTTTTAAAAGTGCTTTTCTAAATCTGTTAATTGTTTGCAACTTGTAAAACATTTCTCACCAAGTTGCCTTCAGCATGTTCCTGGAAGAAATTACACCAGTTTGCATTTTGCTTTGCTTCTTTTTTTTTGTAATTAAAAAAAAATATTATCCAGTAATTGAAAATATACATGTTACAAAATAATGTCAGTAATGAAGAGTCTTGGAGGCTTCATTAAATGTATATAATGACAGGAGAGTCTTCCTCACAGCTAAGTAGAAGCAGCTCCTCCCACCAGTAGGTGGCGGCAGCACACACACAGTCAAGCTTTCGATCACAAGAGGAGGAAGATAAAGGAAGAGGTTTAGCGGAGGTTAATGCAGATGTGACTGTAACACGCTGGACGTCCTTAGGAAAATGTTTGAGACAGGAACATTTATATTTGACTAACAAGTGTAAAAGTGCACATTTGTGGGTCGCACATAGGTCGTTTTTCTCTTTTTAGCATGGTTTTGAAACGAGGTTTCGCTCTGTAACGTTAGCTGGAGTTGTATCTCTGCACGTGGAGGTCCCTGTTTGGTCATTAGGTGAGTAAATTATTAATTAAATATGTTATAACACTGTCGTTGGTTATATAGTGTCGGAGACAAAACAATTAGATTGCTTAACGTGGTAATCTGACTACCGCCAGAACACGTGGTCCAGAGTGTGACGCGCCACGCCAAACTCCTGTTTAAGATTAGGGTGTTTAGTGTGAACTCACATCTAGACAAAGTTTCATTGGTTAAAAGAACAAAACATGATATTTTTCTAAGTATAAGCAGCAGCTCTTTAATTCGGCATACAGTCCTAATTCTTGTTTTTAGGCAGTAACTCGGTGTACACATTTCACCACCTCCAGGTTTGATGGTAAATGTCCAATGTGTCGTCTTTTACAGATCATCTGAAGAAAAGGGACTCCTCAGATGGACCTCAGAAGCATGTATGTATTGCAGTGTGTTATATAATGAAGTGAATAGCCATCCCAATGATTATACCAATCACTACCCATCTGACCCATTCACATGTCTGGGGAAGATTATTCATGAGCTTCTAAATGAGGGTTTCTGGCATTCACCTCCCAACTAAGAAGCTGCAGTTGTGTGATTTTGTTTTTGTTTTTTGTCTCATTTTAATATCTGCATTATTCTTTCAGGGTCGACCTGCTGAGGTGAAAGCAAGTTCAGGTGATTCTTGACACAACTACATCTACAAAGTGCACCTGAGTGGGTTGCTTTTGTTTCTATTATAAGTTATCATCATCAAATAAATACAAATTGTGAAGCAAAGTTGATGTGTGTGTTGTGTTTTGTTCAGGATAGGGCTGGATATTTGTGGGGAACTGAAGTTAACAGCCCTTTCTTACATTTTGTACATTTAGCACCAGACTGTCCCTGTTTATTTCATGTTTATTGACCAACATATTGAAAGGTATCTCATATCTAAAGGCAGAACTCAGAATTATGTACTTTGTTGTAGGTACAACATTGAGGTACTTTTACAGACCATCTCTATTTTTTCTAAGCTTCATTTAATTTCAGAGGGAAATAATGTACTTTTTTACTTACTTCTCTTACGTAACATTTGGAGTCACTGGTTACTTCTCAGGTTAGAGTCCAAAATATGTAAAATCTGAGCAGCAGAAATTATTCTTTCTTAACCATTAATCATGTAATGGCCCCTCACATTTACCTGGTCTTTGGAGGGGTCTGACTCTTAGGGTGGGAACCAGTGGCCTAAACTGCCAAACTGATTATAAAGTAGTTAAAACTAGGTCTGTGTCAACCAGCTCCAACAGTAAACTGTGGCTTTCACGTTGTTGCATCAGCCTAAAGCTAGTGTAATGTTTTTCTGCAGATGGGTGGCTGACCATTTAAAATGTACAGTACATTTTGCTTGTTGTTCTGTACTTTCACTGGAGCACAATATTGATTTGAAGCTCTGACTTGTAAGAGAGCACTTTTTTCTCTTGTATTGGTGCTTTTACTCAGGTTGAGTATTTGACTTTTTCTTTTAAATGAAGCCTAAATATTAAGTATAAATGCAAGGTTTGTGTATAAATTATAAAAAAAAATACTGGGTAAAGTCTGTCAGTTTTTTTAAAAAGTCATTTCAATCACTGAATCAAAACATGAAACATGAGGGGAAAAAAATCAAAAATAAAGTGTAAGGCAAAATAAAACTTAATGGGAGTACAAATTACAAAAACCTAAATAAAAATTAAGACGAATACATGGGTTTATTTCAGACTATTTAGTTAACACAGCATCTTTTTGTTTATGTAATATTTTATTATAGTTTTTTAACACAAAAATAACACAGTGGCCACAAGAACTGAACATCTGACTTGGCTCCCTTTGACAAAATGTACAAAGCATACAGTGTACTGTCAGAGGTGATTACAGACAGTCACTGATACACTGTTCAGCCTCTGTGTATGTTTATGTAGTGTATATGGAAACAGTCTCATTACAGTAGACACTGATGCAACAACTAAACATCTGAGTAAAAGAAAGGAGAATAAATACCAATTAAAAGAAATAGCATGAAAGAATATAACATTAAATAATTTATGATTAATAATAAAGGAGTTTATTAATCCCTTTAAATTTAATATAGTATTTATGAGTCTTTTCCCTGTATATTTAAAAAAGGATGACCGAATCTTTATTTATAAAGTCTCGTTTTATTTTTTATATAATTTTTATAATTTAGATTTTATTATTATTTATTTCATATTTTATTTTATTAGTGTCCAAGTGTGACTTAAAAAATAATAATGTGAAATTATATATATTTTTTTAGGAGTAGATTTATGATGAAAATGTAACGCTAGCATTGTTAGCATGCTAGCAAGCGTAGCCCCGGACTATGTAAAACTAACGCAGCGTAGTTAGCATGCTAGCCCGGTTAGCGGTGTAGCCGTCCCCCGGAAGCTGTTGTTCTTCTTCGTGGCAGGAGGAGGCTGTTGCTTAGTGCCACGTTGATGGAGACCAGTGGGGACGTGGAAATCTGTCTTGAGTCCGCAGCCGGGACCCGGTAGCCTCCTTCTTGTGTTTTTACAGCCGTTAATCCCGAAGCAGAACCGAAAGGAGGAACTCGTTCGTGCGGAGCAGTGTGTTAGTGTGTGTCACCTATTTTATGTGTGTGTTCATGTGACAAGGAGCGAAGAAAGGGAAGGTAAGCCGCTTTAGTTGGAGTAATAAGATGTGTGTATGTGTGTGTGTGTAACTGTCCTCACTCTGTTATATTGTGCAGCCAGCTAGCAGGCTACATAACGTAATATCCCGCTGTGGCTCGAGGACATGCCGTACCTTGTTACAGCACAGCAGGTACAACGTGTGACAACACACTGAGCCTGTTTTCTGATGTTTGACTTTAATGTCTCTCATTACTGAGGCTGCTTACAGACTGTGTGTGTGTGTGTGTGTGTCCATCAGCTGTTAGCTTCATGCTAGCTTCTACTTTATGTCTCCCTGACTTCACCTATGAATGAAGAGCACCGGCTGGTTCCCTGCTGTCTTAAACACTACATGCTATTTGTATTTTCACTGCAGCAACACAGCTTTAACATGCAACACACACACATGATGAATGGTGTCAGTGGCTGTAGGCCTCTGTGTGTAAACTGTGATTACAGTCACTGGGCTGAGAGGTGGAAACACACCACACTAAAGTGGGAATAAAACCTGAATTACTTGTTTCATAAAGCTGTCACATGCAGGCTGCACCACTGTGTGTGTGTCTCCAGTGACCAGTTTATTAGGTACACCTGGCTCACACTCATGCAGTTGAGTTTTAAACTGTTCCAGAGAGGTGTTGATTCAACTGTGCAGCCATTTTGGAGGCTGTGTTGCTAGTATTTTGTCCACCCTGCTTATATCAATGAGAGCATGCTAAAAAATAGAAACACCGCTCAATTAATGCAGAGCAACAGCCTCCAAAATGAGCATCTAAACACCTCTTTAAAGCACTTTAAACACAAACTGATTGAGTTCTGCAGGCCTGCTGTATTAACTTTAGCTATTTCTTGATCTGTGTTGACAAATCCAGTGTCTGCTTTTCAAAATCCGTCTTTACGTTGCTGTCCTGCCAACGTGGCCCAGCAAGTAAACACTGTCTGGGACACACACATGTCACACTCAACACATACGCTGCAGTCACATTAGCAAGGCATCTTTGCACAGCAGGAGCGATTACATAACACTGCGATACATACGTCACAGCAACCAATAACCGAATGTACTGAATGTACATTTGAACATGAGAGTGTGAAAAGGTGTGAACCTGTCCTTTAACACATCATCTGAATGTAAATAATATGCTCAGTTATCTGAGGTGATTCCTGCAGAGGGCACGTGGAGGGAAACATGTTAGAGTTACTGCATGTTCCCTTAAAATGTGAACTTGTTGTTCCAGGATGAAACTCAAAGAGATCAACCGCACAGCCATCCAGAGCTGGAGCCCTGCGCAGCACCACCCCATCTACCTAGCAACAGGTATGAGCATGCAGCGAACACCGGCACACGCCTGCTGGTGTTGTGACAGGACATTATATCATTTTTGACTTCATACATTCATACAGCTGTTTAAACTAGTCTGAGTCACAGAGCATGCACCTCACGTGTTTGCCTGTTTGATCCTTTGGCAAATCTCTAATAGAAAATGCATTTGTTTAGTTTATTTGGAATCATGAGAGGATGGACAATGACACTGCAGTGGAAAACACAAAGTCCGAGACTTGTGCTTTCAGATGTAAAGATAGCAAAGATGCAGGAGCCCAGAGCCAAGATAAATTTTACATTTAAATTAAAATTAAGCTTTAAAATTATTGTTATTCAGATTTACCTATACTCACTTACTTAAGAATGAAAGTGATTTATGTAATTAAGTACGACTTCAAGGTCCAGTGTGTCGGATTTAGGAGGACATATTGGCAGAAATGGAAGTATGTTCTTTGAGTGTGTAATCACCTGAAAATAAGAATCATTGTGTTTCCGTTATCTTAGAATGAGACGTTTATATCTACATAGGGAGCAGGTCCTCGTCTACAGAGATCACCATGTTGCACTGCCATGTTTCTACAGTAGCTCTGAAAGGACAAACCAGACACTGACTCTAGATAGGGACATTTGTGTTGTTGCGTTAGTCACCGGAGTTAGCAGCCGATCCGTGATGAGAGCATCAGAAAATCACTGATTTGTTTGAAGGTGAAGCAGCCTAATTCAGTGTTTTTACGGGTTTAAATCACCTGTTCTGTTTGTGTGGAGAGGAGCAGACCTCTGTGGATCATTTCTCTCCTAGTAATATCTCCTGAGCGTCTGAATCAGACATAAGGTGATGTTACATCCCTGTGAGAGGTCTAAGGGAAGCGGGGAGTAACTCTGTGAAGTGGTGGGAACTTTCAAAAAAAAGAAAAAGGCAAGCAAAACAAATCGGCAGTTTAAAAGACATTTATTTACAACGAAAAACGAGCTTCGAAAGGGAACCGGATCGCCTGTAGCAGGGACACACAAAATAAAGAAAAGATTAAACACAGCCAACCAAATATCACAGCACTGAGACAAACTCTCACTTATTTACCTATGTTTTATAAACACGCAATTGTCACAGTCTTCTGGCCCGCTGGCACCAGCACTACTACTCCATTTATTTATACTCTCGCTGACGAGGAATGATGAGGATCAGCTGCACACTGGGGGAAAATAAGCAAGGGGAAAAACAAAGGGCGGGCCCAAAACACACAGGCACGAAACAGGTGAAGAGACATTAAGTTATCAGAGAGAAAAGGTGAGCAAGGTGCCGAGCAGGGCAGGAGAACGATAATTTGTAACATGAAACTTCTTTATTCAGTGTTTTTTATTGGTTGAAATCACCTTGTCCGTTGGTTTTGGAGAGGAAAAGACCTCTGTGGATAATTCAGCTTGTAGTAAAAACCTCCTGAACAATGAGCACTGGAGGAATTCTTGCTGGGACCAGTTCCAGCTGATTGCAATCTGCAGTCATCACTGCTAGAGGCCACTATATCCCCTAAATCTTACACACTGGACCTTTAAAATAAACTGCAGTACATAACTAGAGGTGAGCACAAACCTCCCGAGGCATGTCTTTGTACAAAATGTTATAGTCATGATGAATATTTTGCTATCTATCTGTTGCTATAGCAACATGTATATTTGAGAATCGGCTGGTTTTAGTCTAATACTTGCATTTGATTTGAACATCAAATAAGGTGTTACCACTTGTTTCTTTATCAGGGGTGCAAACAACATGTGTAAAGGTGCCACTGATTTTGTTTGCACTCACTTTCCATCCGTCTCCATTGTCTCCAAAATGTTATTAAATTCTCCTTATTATATGTTTTCTCTGAACTATACCAGCAGCAGAATTTATTTTGCTTCACTTTTTTTTCTGTTTTAATTTCAGCAAATTTCCTATCATTTTAGCCCTATTTATACAATATATGTACATGTATTAGATTTTTGTTAACTTTATGTTAATTACTACAGTAGCTATTAAAATATAGACTTTTTTTAAGACATTATTTTCATTATTTTAAGAACGAAAGTAGACAAAAACCAATAACAACAGATGGATAACGGGCCCTTTATGTCCCTTTATGTCCGTGATAGTCCTTCAAGATCATTAACGTCCTTATGATCCTTGACCTTGATTCCTGGAAATCCAGGGTGTCTCTAAGGAGGGAGAAATCCTCCACTCATTCATGAGCCACAGTCCATCCTGTATGTCTCGATGCTGATGGGGACGAAGCAAAATTCCCCAAACAGAATTACTTTGAAGTAGGGCTGCCACCAACGATTATTTTCACTGTCGACTAATCTGTTGATTATTTCTTCTATTAGTCGACTAATCATTTTATCAAAAATGTGTTAAAATGTTGAATAATGTCGGTCTGTCTCGCCCAAACCCCAAAATTACGTCATCTAATGTCTTCTTTCGTACTCACGCCAAAGGGTTTTAGTTCACCATCACGGGAGAGTGTGTGAAGCTGCCAATATTTGAATGTAAGAAGCTGCAATAAGAGTATTTTGGGTACTTTTATAGTACTTTTCTATGAAAAATGACTCAAACCAATTAGTCGACTACTAAAATAGTCACCGATTATTTTAATAGTCGAGTAGTCATTGATTAGTCGACTAATCGTGGCAGCCCTACTTTAAAGTCAAATAAGATTTCCATTTTTTCCATATATTTTTTAGTGGCATGACTCAGAGAAAAAGTCGGTTGTTCCTTAACATAAATTACCATAACTATTTCTATCCACTGAGAGACTGTTGGAGACTCTTTACTTTCCTGGTTCTTGCTTTTTACAACCTGCGTGTAGTACTTGTAATAAATATCTGTCCTGCTCCGTTTGTCTAGTTGGTTCATTTCCCCAAACACATTACACTAAAGTTAAAATCCAGCTCTAAACTTTGTAAATAAAATTTACTTTTTAAATATTATTACTCATGTTTTTGCCAGATATTATATCACCGAAAAAGTGAATGGGTTTCTTTAAAAGAAGGAACAATACGGCCGACACAGGGTCTCTGATCGGCTGTTTCTGCTCTGAGCGTACATGTTATCAATCATGTAAAGACTTGCTGCAGTGAGGAGTGTGTGCCCTGATAAGTGTGTGTTACTCTTCACACTCTCCCGAGAAAGTCTTAACCCCTTAGTTGGCTTTTTAGATCATTGTTACGTGCAATATTTAGAAGCCTGATGAGGTATAGTCTTGGTGATATGGCAGCATCATGTATTGCACCAAAGCTTCCCGTGCTCTCTGTGTGCAGGAACATCAGCCCAGCAGCTGGATGCCTCCTTCAGCACCAATGCCTCCCTGGAATTTTTCGAGCTGGACTTGACGGAGCCGTCTCTGGACATGAAGTCATGCGGCAGCCTCTCCTCCTCTCACAGGTACAGAAAGCTGCCAACAACACCACATGTTGTTGACTCTTTCCCCCTCTTTAAGTGCAGCTGTTCATTACACACATTTTGTTCCCCTTCCTTCCAACAGATACCACAAACTGGTGTGGGGTCCCTTTGGGATGGACTCCCAGGGTCACCCGTCTGGGGTCCTGGTCGCAGGAGGGGAGAACGGCAACGTCATCCTGTACGACCCTGCGAAGATCATGGCGGGAGAGACCAACGTGATCATTGCTGAGAGCGATAAACACACAGGGCCTGTGAGAGCACTCGACGTCAACCCGTTCCAGGTGAGATGCGTTTGACTCCAGTGTCGGTGGATTTAATATCATGTTGAGTGGTATTTTTAAACGTAAATTTAAGATCTATCTTTGTAATCTGGCCTTTAATGTGGAGTGACATTACAGTCTGGATTTTTGAGTTTTAACCACTGGTTTTAACCTTTTATCTCTGCTGTTCATTTTTATTTATTTATTTGCTTTCTTTTTATTCTACAGAGTTTTAATCATCCTGTTGTTAGTTTGTTCTGTTTTGGTTGGTTTGCTTTTTTAATATTTTATTGTCTTGTGTCATATAAATAAAGCTGAGTTGTGTGTGCAAATACAGTTACTGATTTTATTTTTTCTCTCTCTGCTGCAGACGAACCTGGTTGCGTCAGGTGGGAATGAGTCTGAAATCTATATCTGGGACATGAATAACTTTGGCTCTCCAATGACACCAGGCCCTAAAACTCAGGTATTTATTTTTAATCTATGAACTGAAATTAACATTTATTTAACAAGTTTCCGTATAATTTCGTCAGATGTCACCACAATCTGTATCTTCTCATGCATGTCAATAACGTTTGTATCTTGTAATGAACATATAATGACAAAAAGAGTTTGTGTTTTTGTCCTGAAGCCTCTGGAGGACATCAGCTGTGTGTCGTGGAACAGACAGGTCCAACACATCCTGGCCTCCGCCAGCCCGAGCGGCAGAGCCTCAGTGTGGGACCTCCGCAAGAATGACCTCATTATTAAAGTCAGCGACCACAGCAACAGAGTACGTTCCTGCTGCTGCTGCTCTCAGACGAAGTCTCGGACAAAAGGAAATTGCCACAATCCTTTTGTTGCCGTTGACTCACCCTCTGTGTGCGTGTCTTTGTTTTTAGATGCACTGCTCCGGGCTGGCTTGGAACCCAGAGGTGGCCACTCAGCTGGTCATTTCCTCAGAGGACGACCGGATGCCAGTCATCCAGATGTGGGATTTACGTTTTGCTACCTCTCCTCTCAAGATTTTAGAGAACCACACACGGTAAACAGACATTTTCAGTTTGAAGCCAAAGTAGCTCAAGGCCCCAATCAGACAGAGAGTGTTTTAGCCAGCAGGGGCGGCTTTTTGTCAGAGTTTTGAATGAGAGTGAAGCGTTTTGCTCGCTGCTTTTGCGATGCTGAGTGCCGCATGTTTTTACAGGAGCTCCCTGAACACCTTGAGATGCAACAGCTTCAATTCAGAGCAGAAAAGCACCTCACTTCATTGGCTTTTCCCATAGTCCAGTCAGATTTGTGGTGAAGGTTTGTGTGAAGCTAACGTTAGCTCACTTTCAGTGTTGTCCAAGGCAAACTGCAAGACTAGTTTTCACTTCAGCTACTTTCCAACATTTTACCAACCATAACTAGGCCTGATGATTCACAGCAGCACAACTCATCCTAAAATAAGCCTTAAACCTACCATCATCAGGGCGGAGCTCCTGGACCAGATGGTGTAACTCCGTGTGATTCCTCCTCTCTCTGAGGCTCTCATGTGTCCACACAAATCTCTGTTTCCCTGTGTGCTGTGTGCGATTTGGGAACAGCCTCTCCCCCTTTGTCAGAGCCAGAGCAAGTGCCCTCCACCTGTCCATCTTTGTGCAGATTTCAAGTTACAGTTTACTTCACAGCAAAATAACAGTTAAGCTGAGGAAAGTTGATTTGATAGTTGTGTAGCAAAGCTTCAAAAAGCACTCTCTCCTTTTCTTTGGTTAAATTTGATCATTTTCTACCTCATGAAAAGACCAAAGCCAGCAGTGAATTGATCCTTCCAACGATCTTCTTCCTCTGTGCCAGCTGAGGAGCTCAGTTGTCGTCCAAAAACTATTACAAACACATCAATGAGTCACACGGTTGCACATGAACACACACACACTGGAGTTTATTTTGACTCAGTCCCACATACTCCGTCCTGCTGCCACAAATACTGGAGCACAAAATGTGGATGAATCTGCTGCTGAAAATAGTCCCCAATAGACTGCAGGGACATTTTTGTACAAAGGCAGTGTCCAGATGTTAAAAGGAAATTATTCAGCCTTGTTTTTATAATGAAACTCTTTATTTGTGACCTGTTTTAAAAGAATTACATCTTCAGTAGGAACAGTGGTCATAAGGCTGAGAGCCACAGAAAGATGAGGGAGGTCAGAAAGTATTAAGAGACAGACTAACAGATTGTTGTTTTTGGTCTTTTCATCAGATTTGTTAGCAATAAGAAAAGTATATAATATTACCAGTGTTATCTCCTAAGTCATATCTGTACTGTTGTCTGTATGCAGGGGTATCCTGGCCATCGCCTGGAGCTTGGCTGACCCCGAGCTGCTCCTGAGCTGCGGGAAGGACAACAGGATCCTGTGCTGGAATCCCAACACAGCGGAGGTAAATGTTTACCATAAAAAGTTTTATTAACGGAACCAAAGGATAAAAAATGTCCAGTTTTGTCCCTCTGATTTTTAAACCAGTGATCTGTGTGAATGTTCAGGTGCTGTACGAGTTGCCCACCAGCAGTCAGTGGTGCTTTGACATCCAGTGGTGCCCCAGGAACCCTGCGGTGCTGTCGGCCGCCAGCTTCGACGGACACATCGACATCTATTCCATCATGGGAGGCACGAACCAGGCGCAGAGCCAGAGACACGCTGACCAGGTGAGATTGAATCACCTGAGACAGAAACATGAGTGTCTGCTGTGAAAGCTGCTGCGCTGGGTGATTATTTTCTAGATACACTACAAAACATAGAATATGCAAATCAACAGATTGCAGGCTGCAGTATTGACCGTGTGTGTTTGAGCAACGAGGAGGTGCTCCGACTGTTGTTTTGTCTTTAACGTTCTGTCAGCACAGCGCTGTGTAGGTGGAAATCTGCTGCTTGTGATCATCTTTTGATCGCCTGCATGTTATTAAATATCTGAGCAGTTTTATAACGTAGCACAAAGTGAAGGGCTGCAGAGCTGGAAGGAAATTAGAGACTTTGTTCTGCAGCAGTCTGACGAACATCAGCCATTATTTATAAAGCAGCTGGCCATCTTTGATTATATCAGTTCTTCTGCACAGCTCTGGAGTCAGCATGTCACGTATCTGTCGTAACTGTCATTCAGTGACTGGTCAGGATGTGTTGTTAATTAGGTTTTATATACGTTAATAATTATAGAATATCCAAACAGAATTAAATTTTTGTTGATCCCAAACATGCAGAGTAGAAACGTTAAACTCAATTAGTTTGTTTCATCGTTAAAAACAATCCAGATTTCTGTGACATGATCTAATAATTGTGTACCAAGCTATTTCTAATTTTATAATTAATTAAATATTTATTAGTGCTCATGTGCCGAACATGCATGCAGCCTGCCGCGGTTGCTCCTGATAGTTTCTTATTCTTTTTTATTATTTACCAACTTAAGCTTTTTTGCACACTGACAGCCTAAGCACAGTGAAGATATATATTTTATTTTTAATATTTTTAATATCTTAAGTACTAAATACTAAATACTGTAGTATAGTGCACATTTTATTATTTTTATTTTTAATGCACATTTTTATTTCTATTTTAGTTTATTGCCTTATATTTGTACACTTCTTTTTCATACTCTTATTCTTACTTCTAATAATTCTCTGTCCTTTACATTAGAGCGACTGCAACAAATCACAATTTCCCCTCAGGGTAAAACAATAAAGTATTTCTGGTTTTGTTATGTTATGTTACACACAGTAACCTAGTTAACGTTAAGCGTAACTTAGCAACAGAGATCGTCCGTCTAATCTGATATCTGTGATGGATGTGTTGTCAGGTCGTATCGAAAATGTGGTTGTGCGGGGCATCGGTTGCATAGTGGATAGAGGTGATGCCTTGCTGCAGCGGTCGTGGATTTGACTCCGGTTTGCAACCCTTTGCTGCATGTCATCCCCCACTCTCGCTCTCTCTCTCTCTTTCTCTCTCTTTCCCCATGTCACACTGCCCTGTCCATTTAATGCAAAAAGCCCCAAAAATAATCTTAGGAGAGTCATCTGTGCTCTGGTCAAAGCCAGACTCCATTGAGAAAAGAGTAATTTTACCTCCCCGAACACAGGAGCTGCTAGTTTACTGCTGCCTCGATTTGTTAGTTGATCATCATGATTTCTGGGATCTTAAGCATCGTGCCTTTGTGTCTAACTGGACTCTGGGTGTCTGTTACAGATTAGCAACTCGTTTGGGAACATGGATCCTTTTGGAACGGGACAAACTTTACCCCCACTGCAGCTGCCCCAGACTGCCGCCCCTCCAGCTACAGTCAACCCCCTGAAGAAGCCCCCCAAGTGGATCCGCAGGCCTGTCGGAGCCTCGTTTGCTGTGAGTCCTGCTTCTTTGCTTTCCATGATATCCAGGATGGAGCTTGGTTGTTTTCACTAACACTCACATTCTTCTGGCTCCTGTTCACTCCTAGTTTGGTGGGAAGCTGTTATCTTTGGAGAACACAAAGCTGAACCCGCAGCAGCCTCAGCAGCCCACTGCACCCGTTGTACATATCAGCCAGGTTGTCACAGAAACGGCCTTTCTGAAGCGCTCCGATCAGCTGCAGGCCACGCTGAGCGCAGGCAGCTTCGTGGATTTCTGCCAGGAAAAGATCGATGGAGCTGAGAATGAATTTGAAAAGACTCTTTGGTCTTTCCTTAAGGTATTAAATCCAGAATTATCTTTGTTTTTCTCTGGGAAAATAATGCTGTCATCATTTAAATTGTTTGTGTGTTTTGTGTTTTCAGGCTAATTTTGAGTCCGACATCCGCAGCAAGTACCTGGAACTGCTGGGGTACAACAAAGAGGAGCTGGCCTTGAAGGTGAGATGGATTTTCGAGGCTACTGTATCAAACTATAAATATATTTTCTGTTCAATACTTTTGTCAAGTGTCTTTCAGTACATCTTGTGATAAATGTGTCATTTTTGTTGTCAGATCTCAGCAGCACTAGAGGAGAAGCCTGCTGAACCTCCGCAGGTACGTTTGTTTAGAGACACTACTCATATTTAAAGGAACAATTCAACATTTTGGGAAATACACTCATTTGCAATCTTGCAGAGTTAGATGAGAACATTGATACCACTCTCATATCTGTCTGTTAAATATGAATCTAGAGTCAAGAGACTGTTAGCTTAGCTTAGCATAAAGACTGGAAACAGGGGGAACTGCTAGCCTGGCTCCTTCCAAAGATTACAAGAACTAGAAATACAGCAGCTGGCTGCAGCAGCATTGCAACAACAAGATTTTTGGCGAATGTTGGGCCGTTTTGCCGGCCAGCTGCGAGCGTTTAGACACACAGAGCCGGATTGGCGAGTTGATCCGAGGTGCCCAATTTTCCGCCTTGTAGGGTAGACATATTGGTGGAACCCTTTTAGTTTAAACAGACCGAGGCGGCCTTCTGCAACGGGAGGGGCTGTTGATGACTTGTGGGTAGAGCTGTTGATGACGCCGCACGTGTGACCCACTGGCGGTGGATAAACAGGAAACAGCTGATAGCAGGAATTAGCGAGCAGCTAGTAGCAAGAGGGAAACACAAACCTGACAGACACTGTAAAGATGAGCAACTGGGGAGACAAGGAATTGCGCGCCCTCCTTGTCCTCGCAAACGAAGAGGCCATTAACTGCAGATGACGGGGACGGGGAAGGACGAGCTGATTTATGAGAGAATCACCGAAGGACTGACCAGCCGCCGCTTCCCTCCCACGTCACTGTTTACGTCACACGCTGAGCTACACGTTTTGTTACTTGCTCACGCCCCCCATTGCCCCGAAAAAGGCACATTCTGTATAAACAAAAGTAGGCAGGCAGCATTTTGCTGCACTCCCTGATTTTGTTTTTATACTGCCAATGCTGAAAAAAGACTGATTGGGCTTTCCTGCAAATTTGCACAATTCCTATCTAAAAAGGGCTTATGTGTGTGAACGCCACACGTGTGAGCTGCAACAGTTGAGCGAGGTTGCTGTCCCACAGGTAGAGGTGGACTGTTTGGCTTGAGCATCAGAGTGGTGTTGATCGTCTCATCAGACTGTCAACAAGAAAATAAATAAGCACATTTCACAGAACACTGACTCTTTTAACTTTTAGCAATGTATTTCCAAGTATTTAAACTCATAAGATCGCCTCCTAATTGACCAAAAAATGACATCATGTAGGTTTCTAAATTGCTGCTCATTTACTCAACATACAGTCCTTGTCTTGTGGTGGTGTTTGTTTTTTTCCAATGAAAATTAAACTTTAAAAACAAGGAAAGACGTATAAGAATGCCACTGATAATTTGTAAAGGGCACAACAGGAAAATTTCAATATAAAGATCTGACCATTTTGAATCTACAGCAGGCGAGTAAGAGTGTTTCTGCTGAGTTAATTGCTGCATTACAACACTACACTACATTCAGTTTGGTCCTGCTCGCTGTGCCGTTCACATTCTTTCACCGACACTACAACAGAGCTGACCGAACACTGTTGGCAGTAATTAGTGCCACAGTACTTGGCTCCAGTCTCTGGTGTACATTTGGCAATGAGAAAGTGTTGCGAATATTACTAAAGACGGAGCTTAGTCTCTGTGCTAAAAATACCACTTCCCTTTTTTGAAACCACTCAGAGGAAGATTTGCACAGACTTTTGATTTCAGTTGAGAACAGTTTATTCTGTTTCAGGTTTCTGTTTTATTTCCTAAATCTGCTGCACATTTGTGTAGACGTGGATGGGGTCTGTGCACGTCTCCCTCTCTGGGGTGTAAATGTATTGTCCACAAAGCTGACACGACCAGAAAATAGGAGTACACTTGCCAATTTGCGGTCCAAAATTTCTCCAGTGCTTGTTTGAGGTGTCAGGAATTAATTTGTTGTTTGAACTCCCTCCAACTAATAAAGCTAGTCACCACATGCACCTCCTCACACACAGTTTCAGCTTCTTGTTCTCCTTGAATTTGCAGTTGAAAATTAAATTACAGTCCCTGAATTTGACTCCATATCTTCCCTCATTGTTCAGGTGGAGGTGCCCGCTCCAGTCACCCTGCAGCCTTTACCAGACCTCAGCTTCGTGCCGCCTGTCGCCGACACTCCAGAAGCAGCATTCGACATGATCGCCGCCGCTGCAGCTGCGCAACCCGCTGACACTCCAGAGGCAGCGTTCGATATGATTTCTGCAGCAGCCACCTTACCACCTGTTGACAATCCCGAGGCAGCCTTCGATATGATTTCCGCAGCAGCCACCTTACCACCTGCTGACAATCCTGAAGCAGCTTTCGACATGATTTCTGCAGCAGCCACCTTACCACCTGTTGATAATCCCGAGGCAGCGTTTGACATGATTTCTGCAGCAGCGCCTGTGCTACCTGCTGACACTCCCGAGGCTGCGTTCGACATGATTGCCTCAGCAAACCTTCAGCCAGCAGCCACACTTGAACTCGACTCTGCTCCTGACCCTGAGACTGAAGAAGCAGCAGCAGAAGATGCAGATGCAGAGGACGCTCCAACCAGTGAACCAGAAGAAAATGAGGACGAGGTTCTCCCAGAGGAGGAAGCAGAGGAAGAGGAGATCCCCTTGAATGATGAGGTAGGCCTTTATAGGGATTAACTAATACGTTTTTTTTTCTTTAGGGCTGATTCTGATACAGATTATTTATAATCAAAGAGGCGCACAACAGATATTTTGAACCATACATGAAAGTCCATAATTCCAACACAAATTTAGCTTAAATGCCTTTAATGAAATGTTGCAAAAGAGAATATTTCAACATTATCTTTAAAAAAGAGACATTGCTCTTTTACCATCTTATTGGCATGTACAGTATTTCATCCTGCCTACTCTCTGTGATTGTACCTCCAAAACATTAGTTGGCAGTGTGGTGTCTGTGTGGAGTTTCTGTGAAGTCAAGTCAAGTTGATCGATTCAACTAACACATATAAAACATGGCTTAATATCGGAGACAACATTGTACAAAGGTGCACAATCGTCTCTATTAGAACTCACAAGATTCACAGACAAAACAATTGTCTTTTGCTTAACAACTTTTACCCACAAACGTTATTAGCACAAGTCTATGACATTTCACATTGCATAAATTAGCCCAGAGGCTAGCAGAGCAGTGAAACATGACGATCAGCCCGGCCAATAATTGGTCGTTCCTTACACCTCCATCGCTGCTCAGTTTCAGTCCAGCTGACTGTTAAACTCTGGCCCTGCACACCACAGTAAACACACATGGGTGATGTTACTTATTTAAGGTTGATTGGACCTTTTCTCAGGACTGTGTGGGCGTGTACAGGCTGAGTCCACAAGCAGCTACTTGCTTGACTTATTGTGCTAACAGCTCCCTTTAAGACTGAGGTTTATCAGAGCTCACTGAAGCATGTGTGATTAACGTGGATGTCTGTCAGTCAGGCAAATACTGTGCTTCATTTGAGCTCAAATGCCTCGTTGGTTTCATTTAAGCTCCTCATATGTAGCAAACAAGTAGGACCAACCATGCAGCATTAGAGTTGTAATTAGATGACGGTAATTTAAAGTTAACCGCCAGAGGGGGGAGTCTGCAGGTTTACACAAGTCAGTATCCTGCGACATGAGAGGAGGAGAGGAGTGACGTTAAGACGTGACAGGATGTTTCTCTGGTGTTTCAGGAGACGGTGGCTCCAATGGAGGAGGAGCCCAGTCCTCCTGAGATCTTGGCTCCAGTGGAGGAACCCATCGAGGTTCCCGTTCCAGTTCTCGTTGAGGAGCTCATTGAGGATCTGGTTCCAGCACCAGCTCCTGCTCCGACTCCAGCCAGCGCGGACGGAGTCAACCTCAGCATCAGTCAAGGTATGTTTTCAGCCTCTCATGACATGAACCCACAGATGTCACTGAATTAACTGTTTAAAAGGACGTGTGGTTGTAGTTACTGACTATTTGTCGTCCTGCCAGATGTGGACGGTCTGATCACACAGGCCCTGCTGACTGGAGACTTCGAGGGAGCTGTGGAGCTCTGTCTCCATGACAACCGGATGGCAGACAGCATCATCCTGGCCATCGCCGGAGGGCCCGAGCTCTTAGAGAAAACCCAGAAGAAGTATTTTATGAAAACACACAGCAAGATAACCAAGGTAAGAATCTTTAGTCAGAGTTATATGAAATGAAGGTTTATTATCGATGATGTAACTTTTGTTGTTTTTTTTTCTGCAGCTGATCAGCGCCGTGGTGATGAAAGACTGGCACGACATCCTGAGGACGTGCGACCTGCAGAACTGGAGGGAGGCTCTGGCTGCTGTAGTGACCTACGCTCAGCCTGAGGAGTTCTCCTCCCTCTGTGGTGAGTTCAGGGACACATGCTGCCTGAACTCAGAGTGTCTATCTTATCAAATTATCTTATCTCTCTCAGCTGTGACTTGGTGCTCTTCTCATTGAACATGTCTTGTTTGTTAGACCTTCTCGGGGGCAGACTGGAGGCAGCAGATGATGCTCAACTGCAGGCCCAGGCCTGTCTGTCTTACATCTGTGCTGGAAACGTGGAGAAACTTGTGTCGTGCTGGACCAGAGCTCAAGACGGACACTGTCCACTCTCCCTTCAGGTGTGTCTTTTTCTTCAAGATGCAAAAACTGATTTAGCTGGACTCCAGGGGGCAGCACCTCTGTCCATCTGATGAATTTAAATCCAGTATTTAGTCTCTTTTTTCCTGAGTGAAGTATCTGTCTCTTTAGCTCATCTCTAAAGGTGTCTTTCTGCTGTTTGGTGCTGATTAGCTTGTGTACTGTGGGTTTTAGGGGCTTTTTCTCTGCAAACAGTCGCCTGCTACGACGAAAAACAATCCTACACTTTGGTAAATTTGTGAGCCAGACAGCTGAGAGGACAAAAAGCTCTGTCGGAGTTGGTAGAGACCAAAACAGAATAAAAAGCTGAGCCAATATTGAGCTTAAATTTGTCACGTGGTTAGAAACACGTCTCCAAATGATGTAAAATGGTGGAAACGCAGGAACAGAGGGACAAAGGAGTTGTCAGATTGTGTGTTATCATCTTGCTCTGTTGCTCCCAAAGTAATGCAGCTTGGATCTTTAGTTGTGCTAATGATGTGTGTTTCCATCCCTCAGGACCTGGTGGAGAAGGTGGTGGTGCTGCGGCGTGCAGTGGAGCAGACCCAGCGCTCTGGTCCCGCTGCTATCGGCGTCCTGCTGGCTGAGAAGATGAGCCAGTATGCCAACCTGCTGGCCTCTCAGGGCAGCCTCTCCACCGCCATCACTTACCTGCCTGACAACACCAACCAGGTGTGTGACACAGCAGGACGGGGCTGCACTGTTTGGGTGTTGAGTTTCTAAATTCTTAGACAGGGAAGCATCTTTCAGTCAAAAGTGCAGTCAACTATGTAAACAGGAAGTCACTGTAGTATCACAAGTTCTGCATTTTACAACCTGGACCCTACTTTCACATGTCTCTGTGTCAAAGTGACAAATGGGAACAACAGTTTTTTTAAAATTGGTTCAGTATTGAGAGAGAGCTGCAGATTGATGATTTCAGGACTGTTTCTGGTTAAAAAAAAAAAGGATCTTAAACTTCGTTCTTCAACTAAAAGGTTTATCTCTGTAGGGATCCTTTCCATGATGTTGTCTGACATTTTGAATAACAGAAGTTACAGAGACCTGGTGCACCTGACTAATCATAAAACACAGAGAATAACCCAAGTTCATCTTTCTGATTTCGACTATATACAGCTTGCAGTACAGCAGCTTCGTGACCGTCTCAGTCGGGCTCTGGGGCAGCAGGCGACCCCAGCTCCTGCAGCTCCGGTTCAAACCCAGAGAGTTCAGCCTGCTCCAACTCCGGTTCAGCCTGCCGCCACTCTGCCCCGGCATCCATTCACCCCGATGCAGCCCGCCATGGTGCCTCAGCAGCCCACAGCTGCAGCAGCTCCTGTACCCATGCCTACACCTGCTGCCTCCGCCCCAGCACAGCCGCAGTATTACCAGCCAGTACGTACCTCTGAAGTTTCTACTGTCCTTCACTTTGAGATGTCGCTCATAAATCTGTGTGAAACCTGATGTCTTGTGTTAAAATGGTTAGACATCAGGATTCACACAGACCTGAGGGCAGACTGGTTTCCTGTTCTTCCTCTGAACACTAACATCTGCAGGTTACATATACTCAGGATGGGTTCAGCTCCCTGTCACGTACTAACTAACCTCCTGGTGAAGTGCTCATTGCTGTTGTGCTGTAGCCATTTCACTGATTTGATTTCCATTCTAGCCAGGGTTTAAATCACACGCTGTTTCCTGAATGTACGCATGAATTATTAACGAATAATGTGCTTATTGTAGAGGCGGCTGTGTGCCAGCAAAATACTCTAACTTGTTTTTGTAATTTGAACCCTGGCTCTGATCCAATGCCTGTGCATTGTGGTGTTGTTTGGTGTGTCCCCCCCCCCCCCCCCCCATGCTGCGGCCATCATCGGTGTGTGCGGTGTGTTTCTGTGTGCTTCAGGTGAGGGCGACCTCCACTGTCACCTCCTGGAGTAACCAAACTCCCACAGCCCTCCCCAATGTCCCTCCTCCTCCTCTTCAAGTAGGCAACGCCTCAGAGCAGCAGGTACACTGACCGCCCACCCAACCTGCACACACACACACACACACCCACACACACACTTTGCTGATGTTTACAGATGCTGTTGATCTCCCACACTGGGCCGCTCTCATGTCTGTGGTGCCTTTCACCCTCGCCATCTCACTTCCTGTTGACACTCTTGTTTTCTTGGTTTCCTGTGATGCATGTCTCCGCTCACTCCTTCATTTGTTTCTCTTTGTGTGCTCCAAGTGTTGTGATTTTACTGTACAAATATCACTTCTCACACTCTGATGAACGTTAGCAGAATTTGACACAGGACTATTCTGCCCTCTGTTTGTAACACTCAGCTTCATTCTTACAGTCAGAGAACAAAAGCCGGCCTTTTAGAGATGTTCCAAATGTAAACATTATTTGTGTTCACTCGTGCAGGTGTCTGACTTTTTTATTAGCAAAAATGAATGTACAAAATAGCAGCAGCAGCTTCTCGTTTTCAGCCAGAGCTGACTGACAAATATAACCGTAGCCAGCTCATCTCAGCTCTCCCTAATTAATGTTAATAGCTTGATGACAGGCTAAAATTAAACTTGTCTTGTGTGTCTGTATTCAGCCAAAGATCATTTATGAAGGAGGAACTGTCACTCTGTACAACCGAGAGTGGACTGAGTGTTTTTGTAGTTTGAACAGAGTGCGATGTCTTCTCTGGTAAAACAGAATCAGAGGAAAAGATGAACCTCCTGCAGGCCTGACATGCATTTGAATTCAGTTAAGAAGCCTTTATGTCAAAACATGGCTACTTACATTAAAACTCTGACCGGTTCGAATGTCAGGTCTTTGTCAGGGTGCAAAAGGGCGGACATTTTTATAAGCTCGGTACGGAGTGTCACCCAATTTTGATTAGTAGGTGAGCACAGCAGGGTGACAGCAATGGATTATAATGAGAGGCCATTTTGAAAGTGACACGCCTCCACAAGTGTTTTTTCTTTAACAAAAAAAAAAGAAAGAAATCCCTGTATTAAAATCAAGATTACGAGTAATCAAATGTCAAAAATATGCATATAAAAAAATGAAAATTACCATAACAAATATTAAAGAAACATACTAAAAAATGTAAAAATGGTAGCACATCTCAAATTGACAAGTTAAGGAGGCGGACAAGTAGTACTCTGTCCGCCTGAGATGTGCTACGATTTTTACATTTTTTATTACTATATTTTAATATTTTATATTTTATATTATTATATTGGATCATCACTGTTGATGCACAACCTCTTTTTTCATCTGAATGAAAAAACATACATCAAAAAAAAAAAAAGGTAGGAAAGATTACTTAACTCGTATTCCTAAACTACAACTAAGGTGTAGTGTTTCTGTCCTATGATATTCAGTGAATAAAAAAAGACGGTCCTCGAGCACACTACGATCTCGTTCTTCAAAACAGAATCAGAAATTCTTAAATGATCTTGGGGGGATATTGTGATACGTTTACATTGATGTATTGCAGAGAGAATTTTAAGAAAGTAGAAATACGAAGTGTGTAAAAATAAGAAAGTATGCGTGTCTGCATTGCTACATTAAATCTAAGTGGTAAGGATTTAAGTGAAGTAATTAAGACACAGATGTCTGATATTTTAACAAAGAAACACGTTCTTGTACCTGAATGTTGTTTGTCAGTGACCCCTAAAAACATATATATGATATAAATATAAATATAAATCTTGTGTGTAGCACTTTTCAAAACATAAAACTGTTACATGTATAACATGTATGAGTTTTAGAGAGTAACATTTAGTGTGAAACAGTCACAGTTTAGCAGGAAAAATCATGGCTTGGGTTAAAATAAGCACATTTGTTACACAACTTAAGTACAAAAGTTAAATTAGGTTACGTATGTGATGAAAATAAAGTATGTTATGTGAGACAACTTTCACTATGTCAGTTAGAATAACTCAATGTTGACTTTTGGTTTCACACAGGACACTAACAGCAGTCTCGTGGGTGAAAGGCCTGTCTTCGTTTGACCTCCTTGCTTTGCGGACTTTTATATTACGTCTCCTCACTTCCTCCTTTTGCTCGTGTCATAATTACTGTGGCCACTGGAGCACCTATCAGTAAACATAAACTGTTGTGGAGCATAGAGGCTGTTATCAGTGGAACATTCTCTGTCTCTTGTCCTGAGTTTTCTTTGTGTTTCTGCAGGTGGAGCCTTCAAACCCCATGTACGGGATGCCACCACCCTGCTCAGCTGCTCCAGCCTCCTCAGCTCCATACATCTCCCATCAGTACCAGCGTAAGTATTCTAGCCAGAGCGTTACCTTTATATTAGCAGGGTTCATAAATCTCTGATATGGAGAGAAAAGTTTCTAAAATTTAAAATAAATGTTGCCAAGCATGCAGTAACCGTGGAAGACATTCACTGCTGAAGTGTTTCAGTAGTATATAAATATTATCTGTAGGAAACAAAGTTGGCAACATGAACGACAAACATTCTTCTCTCTTGTGTTAAACACTGACAAACATTTACGTCTGGAAATGTTTGTAATATTTGAACTATTAGTCACTAACAGAACATGAGAATGAGCAACTTGTTAATATGTTTATCTCTTTGCCTGTTGAGTCTTTTGTAACCTACGAGCTAAACATGAAGGGTCTCGTTCATGAAACGTGAGCAGAATGAATTTGTGTGCAAACTGTTCGCTCAAGGAAGCGTACGTGTTTCAGTATTCATCATTATGTTAGTAGCTTTCCATAGATACTAACAAAATCTCTACCTGCTTCTGACTACTCGTAGTTCTTGTGTAAATAAGATATTGCACATAAATATTGCTCACATCATTAGAAATTACGATTTTATTTCGTATGCAGTACACAAATGACTGTGAAACGTGTAACTTAAACATGACAAGAGATTAAAAATAAAACACATTTAGAAGATTTAAGCTTCAGATTAGGTTTCTTAAAAACGTGAACGAGTTATTTAAATCATGTAATACAAAATTGGGAAAGGCTGTCCTCCAAATAAATAAAACAACTCCTCCTCTGCGCTCTGTACACAGCGCAGCACCAAACTGCATGTCATTTTTGTTTAATTAAATGATCAGAGACGCGACGTAGGAGACGTAAACATTATTTCAGATTGAGTTTTGGTTTAAAAAGACTTGTGGATGTGGGAAAGCAATTTGCCGTCTGTCTCCGCTCACACCGGGCAGCTGATTGGCGTTCATGAACATATGCACGTGCCTATGAGCAAATCTGAGTTTTTCGCGGCGTTCATGAATCCGGATTAAGTTTATTTACTTACATTTCATGAATGAGACCTGTTAGCACGTTAGCATGCACTATACCGTAACTGTTTATTGCCACTGAGTCTGTCCTGTTGCATGATGATAGTATAACATGCAACAGTGCTTCTTGTTTTTTCTCTAACATGCATGTGTTGTGTCCTGTGTGAACCCCAGCCTACCCCCAGGTCAACCAGTACCCACCTGGAGCTGGGGGGGCTCCTCCTATCTATCATCCTCTTCAGTACTCCTCCTCTGCTGCTGCTCCTCCTCCCGCAGAGCCGCCTGGCTTTCTCTCTCAGTACACACAGCCAACATCTCCGGTCTATCCCGGACAGCCTCCCATCAGCCAGTGCCTGTCCTCCTCCCCTCCGTCTCATCCTCCTTTCTTTCCAAACGCCTCCTTCTCCTCCTCCTCCTCCTCCTATAACGCTCCTCTGTCCTCCGGAGCACCTTTCCAGCATGGCGGTCCAGGATCTCCTGTGTCGTACATGCCTCTTCCTCCTCCACCGAGCGGAGTCTCAGGTACACAGCTGATCCCGGCCTCTCAGAGTACAGGTCTGCATGACTCTAATCATCCTCAAACTCACTCAGTCTCAAGTGTGGTTTTAACGACATGACAAGTTCCTGAAACAACTGTTTTTAGTATCAGTCAGTCAATTTAGAGCATCTGTAACATCCTGACCAACTGCTTATTAACTTCTTATATACTAAAATCTTATTCAGCAATCTATCTGTAGAAGAAAGTTATCAACTGTCTGCACGCAGACTACCTCAAAACCAGACTTGTTACTTATTACTTGTTGTATAATTGCCTAGAGTTGGTTCGTGTTCTCACAGCAGCATTTACAAGAGGACCAGATCAAATGCCTTGTGTGAGAAAGCTGCTCTTGATTGGTCAGAATTTCCATATGGGAAAAATCCAGGAAGTAAAGCAAACGTTGAAGAAGAGTACACTTGCAAGATAAATGTAACACTTTCTAATGTCACAATGGAGGGACAACTACGCAGGTTGATTTTAGCGCTGCTCATCGTGGACTATATTGCTGTCATTGTTCATTTTAGTCAAACCATACAGTTTGAAAACGAGGCGCGGCTCCAACTAGAAAACAATGTTTTGATGCATTGGATGTGCTGAATGTGCATATTAAGGCAGTACAGGAGGAGGTGCACATTAATAATCCTCCAGGACTGTAACATGCTCATGTTTAACCCAAACAATGTGTCATGTGACTGCAGTTGCTTCACATCCAGGTCGGTACACCTTCTCACCACAAACCAACCGCACCAGAGTTCCTTTGGAACCAGACTGAGACCACCTCTTCAAGAAGGTCTCAGTCCGGTTGTTTTGGTGCACACCTGAGTGTGATTGCTGTGTTGACACCTGCCCAAACAAACCGCACTGAGGGGGCAAATGAACTTGAGTTTGATTGAACTGAACCAAACAGGGCAGGTGTGAAAGCACCCTGAGTTTAAAGTGTACACAACTTCAATAAACTGTTATGTGGATTAAACCAGTCGTCTTTGGAATAGAGAAAAATGCTAAATGGCAGATGCAGGTAATTTTATTTTGTAGATGGTTATACAGAGAATTATCACGTAGATCAAAGTAACAGAAAGAGATCACCTTTAATTCCAACTAAAGCTCGCAAAAATCTGAAAGTCCAGCTACTCTAATACAAATCTGCACGTGTTTTCCCCAGTTGTCACCATGCATGGGTTGATTGAACCAAATCACTGAACTACAAAAAAGATTGCTTTGATTTTTTTTAAATGATTTTGATCACATTTTAATGAAAATAAAAGTCTTATATTAGGATATGTGCAGCAGGATCAATGCAACATGTAGATTAGAAGTTGGGCTTTAAAGGTAAAGTTCGACATTTTGGGAAGCACACTTGCTTTATTCAAGTGGACCTGTTATATTCATTTCAGGTTCATACTTGTACGTTGTGTTTTTACTAGAACATAAAAACACACTTGAAACGCTCCATTGCAGCGCCTGTCGTCTCATGAAAGTGAAGAAGTGTATTGAAAATGACGAGCTTTTCCTTGAAATGTTGAAAGTTTGTGATCAAAGTGAACGTTTCAAATCAGAAACCAGACTGTTTCTCTGTTCATGTGAGAATGAGTGGATGATTAGGGTTTTGTTTTTCCTCTGCAGGGCCTCAGAACGGCTGGAACGACCCTCCAGCTCTGAACAGAATGTCAAAGAAGAAGGTAAGTCTGCTGATTTTAAGTCTTTATATAGTCAGATATGTCCTGAATTGAATTTAGTGATTGTCAGGATTTTTTTCAGCAACTTAAAAATCAAAGAATAAAGAAATTTCTCTCACAATTTAATGAGATTTCTTAATTTATAAGGGACACTGGTGACATGTTTTATACTTGCTTTGAACACAAAACAACACAAAATATTTTGTATATATTCTGTGTTTACACTTTATTTTGAAAGGCAGACGTAGCGTCATGTGTATCCTGGGCCATTTAAATGCATGTACCGTAAAGGGCAGAATACGGGTGCACTCCAATTTTAGTAGCAGCTGATTTGAGCACAGAGATGCAGCGTCTGATGTTTCTGCATCACCTCAGCTGTCAGGTTGATGGTGTTCGTCTCTTTGCCGTCTTTGAAGAGATACACAACATTATATTATTTACATTATATTATTTTAACCTTAAGTGTATTGATTATAATGTCAGGGGAAACACTGGTGTAACAATATATGTGTGAATAAAATGTGTTTGTCATCACACAGCCGGTTCCAATGAACTACACCCCTCCTGCCCCCATCACTGCTCCCATCATGGCTCCACTTGGCGGTGACCCTCAGGCCCAGCCGATGCCTGCTGGGGCCCCTCAAGCCATGGTCCAGGGCCCACATGGTGCCCAGGTCCCCTACTCAGGCATGCACCAGCAGCAGCAGCAGCAGCAGCAGCTCTCCTCTCCACCTCCACCCATGAACCCTGCAATGCCCAAGACCAGTATGGAGGGCGCACCAGGAGCACCTACGGGAGATGTTATACAGGTACGCAGTTCACACCTGTCGCTGAATATAAAGATGTGTTTGACAAAGCAGCCTTGTTCTAATCTTCTGACCCCGTTTGACCCTTTCAGCCTCTGCAGTCCATCCCTGCTGAGAAGATCATGAAGAAGCCCATCCCCGATGAGCACCTGGTCCTGAAGACCACATTCGAGGGGCTCATCCAGAAGTGTCTGGCTGTAGCTACCGACCCCGTGAGTTTGACTGACTGGGAGAACAGTTACATTGATCTCTACTTCACAAACTCAGTCATTAAATGTGTAATTGTTCTTTATTTTATCTTTTCACAGCAAACTAAGAGGAAGCTTGATGACGCCAACAAACGTCTGGAAGCGCTTTATGATAAACTCAGAGAGCAGACGGTGAGTATCCGCTTGGCTTTGTTTCTGGCACCATGACAGAGGACATGATAAAAAGCTTGGCTAAATAAGTTGGTGTTGAATTTAAAAACAGAAATGGACTGTCTTTATGGGCCTCATGCAAGGAGCACTCGTATGATGGTGTCACCTGCAACACAGTTGGTCAGATACCAGTGTCTCTAAAGCCAATCAGCTTGTAGTGAAGTCTGCTGGTAGAGTCAAAATGTCCGTCGGTGGCCAAAATACTCAAACAGCTTCTGTGGTAATTGCTGCTACAGTTGGTGTCACTAGCACCACATGTTGCCATGATGACACACACACTCATGAGAAGAAAACAATACCAGCTGTTGTGTCGTTGTCCCGGCTGGTAATCAATCTGCCAGTTGTTTTCTCGATTAGTCGATTAGATCTCTAAACCCATGAGAAATTTTTGAAAAATTCAGGTCACATTTTCCCTTCGCACACAAAAAAAAGAAACCTATAAAGCTGCAGATGGCTGGAAGATGGAGGCAATATGGTGTCTGTAAAGTTTTAGACCCTGGCACAGTTTAATTCAAGACCACAGTTTTAGTCTCAACATGTAAAACACTACTCCAGTAATATTTAGATTCGCACATTATGGTTTATAATTGATCCTTTGACAGCTGCCATGAAGGAAATCAGACCTTACAACTACTCAAACCGCAAGACAGCTGATGCCAGAAAATCTTTTGATCATTCAGGCAATAAATGAGACGCTTTGACCCCCTCAAACTGCACAACAAACGACTAATGATCCAGCTAAAATTCTGATTCTTAAATTAGTGTGGAGTGACTTGTTTGGGGCTAAAATTGTATATGACACATAACATTTAATCCAATGTCCATTTCCACAGGATGAGCCTACTGTCCAGAAGTGAGCAGAACTTGCACGAGTAAATTTAACATAAAGAATAAGAGAGGTTCAGGATACAAAAATATTGATGCTTGAGGCCCAAACTCTTGAGACAGATCAGGACACAGTGATTGTTCATCCTGCTAAATATCTGCACTGGAGTTAACACAGGATGTTTCTGACTAACACCTTCTTCTCTTCCTCTCTGCAGCTCTCTCCCGCCATCGTCGGAGGACTTCACAACATAGCCAGGAGTATAGAGTCCCGCTCCTACACGGAGGGCCTCAACATCCACACACACATAGTCAGCAACAGCAACTTCAGCGAGACGTCAGCGTTCATGCCCGTGCTCAAGGTGGTGCTGACACAAGCCAACAAACTCGGCGTCTGAAACTCCTCCCAGAGTTTGTGACCGGCAGACGGCGGAGAGCGAGCGCTCAGCGGTCGAGATCTTTTCACAGGGAGCTCCATTTTAGACTCGCAGTGCAGACGAGGAAGAATTCTGAGATGTACGAAAAATCCTGCTGAATTCTTCTTTGTGCCATTCTCGTTTTCTGACACGACTCAAACACAAGCCATGCTATCAGTCGCACTCAGTGGTGAAAGTAAAATCTGGACCCTGTGCAAACAAAGGGCTGAGACGAGTTAAATTCAAGTGCAATCTTTAATCTAAGAACACGCGACACCAAACGTTTGTTTCTCATCCAAACTGTAGTCGAACGGATCAACATAGGAGAATTTAATAAGTATGCAATAATTGTATTTAAGCATAATAAAAGTAAAATCTCAGAATTAGCTAAACGTAAGGAAGGCACAGTTTCAGCATGTTGACTATGGAAATAAACCTAAATTACTATGGCATTTATAGACCAACAAAAGTAGGAAAGGCAACAGGAACTTCAGGAATCTTAAGGGCATTTCTGTCAACGTGTGTTGAGATGATCATAAATAAATTTTGTACATTTAAATCTCGTTGAATTCGGCATTAATGGCAGACTGCTGACACAGCAGAGCAGCATGCTTTCAGCTCACAATCATTAGCTTGTTCATCTTTATAGTCTTTCGATATTTGTGCACTACAATAATGCTCAGATACCTTTTTAGAATCCATAAACACATAGGATTCTCTCTCCAAAGTTCATCATGCTTTATGATTTACACATAATGCATCATTACCTGCATGCGTTTTGCTTCAGATGACGCAGGTTAGAGAGGATAGATGAGTTAAACAGCAGGGCATTAGACTGACTTAAAACCAGTAATCACTCACAAAGCATTTCAAGCAAAACTGATGCTATTTTAAAATTAAGCTAATATGACTTTTGTTCGTATTTAAAGGTCCAGTGTGTCGGATTTAGGGGGATATATTGGCAGCAATGGAATATAAAATAATAAGTATGTTTTCCTTAGTGTGTAATCACCTCGAAATAAGAGTCGTCGTGTTTTTGTTACCTTAGAATGAGACGTTCATGTGTACATAGCTAGCAGGTCCTTGTCTACGGAGATCGCCATGTTTTTACAGTGTCCCAGGAAGGACAAAGCAAACTCTGGCTCTAGATAGGGACATTTGCATTTTTTTCATCGGCCACTGTAGTTAGCAGCCCCTTAGCGATGAGAGCGTCAGAAAAACATAGATTTCTCAACATGAAACGTCTTTATTCAGTGTTTCTACCACTTTAAATCACAGCGTGCGTTTGTTTCAGACCTCTGAAGATGATTCGGCTCCTGGTTAAAACCTCCAGAATGTCTGGATCTTGAGTGGTCAGAGAAAAAAGTGAGCACTCATTAGCACGTGCTACGCTAGCAGCGTGTCTCTGACAAGCCAAACATTGGAGTAGAACAATTAAGTCCTCTGCAGATAATTCAGCCCCCAGTAAAAAACTCTTGAACGTCAGGATCTTAAGTTGTTGGAGAAATAGGTGAGCACTCCTTAGCGGGTGCTGGGCTTTGCAGCGAGTCTCTGACAAGCCAAACGTTGGAGTAGAAACACTGATTTGTAACGTTTAAACTGCTTTATTCATTTTTTTGACTAGTTAGAATCACTTCATCAATTTGTTTTGGAGAGGTAGAGACCTCTGCGGATGATTCGGCTCCTGGTAAAAACCTCCTGAACAAAGAGTGCTGCAGGAAGGAACTCAAACTAGAAGAAATTTCCTCTGGTTGCGATCTACAACCCTCACCACTAGATGTCACTAAATCCCCCTAAATCGTCCACACTGCTCCTTTACAGCAACATTAGACCTTTTTAAAAACGTACCTAATAAGACTTTTGTTCGCACCCTCATCCCCTCTTTGTGCTTTCACTGGCTTACTTTCACCACTGGTGTCACTACATACAAACACATTGGACCAAGATATTGTCAGTGTGTGGGATACGTCAATGCAAAGCAATGCAATCCCATTTTGTTGAGGACGTTTTAATGTTTTATTTCAGTTTTTTATTCTTTTTGTTTCAGTGTAATCATGAGGCTCAGCAGAGTGCAATGGACCTTTTTTTTTTTTTTTTTTTTTTAAAAAGCAACTGCTTTCAATGGAATTTTAAAGTATGCATGCTTCAACGCTAAGTCGTCTTTAATGGCATCGGAGGTAATTATCGGCTGATTAATCAGACCTCAGAAGGAAACTGGAAGGAGACTTGTACTTGATTTTCATTCCATCTACAATGAGGGCTGTAGTCTGAGCGGTCAACCTCAGTTTATGTTGTTAATAAAGGAAAACAAGTCTTTGTTTAAGATTGACTACATGCAATATTTTCAATAAATAGTATTTATTTACAATTTGATGTCACATCATTTTGATTTTAGGTGCTGTCTGCAAAGCCTACACCTGAGGCTGTGGTCACTAAGCTTACTAGTATAATGAGTTGCTTCGAGTGACAAAATTCCAAGAACAATTCTTGAACTTATGACACTTTCACCTAGTAGAGTGCTACAAAGGCCATGTCCTTATGCACTGGCTGTTGGGTAGATTCCAACTCCAGCCCTTTGCTGCATGTCATCCCCTTTCTCTGCCCATCTCACGCTGAAGTTTTCCCATCTAATAAAGACAATAATCCCACAAATAATCAGAATTTCTCCTTAACATTAAGACTAGATCCTGGTAAAGATGCGAGTTTTTCGCAGATCATCTGAGCCCGTAAGAGAGCTCCGAAGGTGAAAAACTTTTAAGAGGCTTGAGATTTCGATGAAGACTCTCAGTCACCCAGGTCATGGTTATCATAACTGCTAAATCGTAGGCAACTGGACTTGCTTGAGTTTCTTGAAGACGTTCCACCTCTCATCCAAGAAGCTTCTTCAGTTCTAACTGACTGGTGCAGAGTCGCAGGCTTTAAACTCTGTGTGGGTGGGAACCCTTACAGAGCCATTAAGGTCACACGTGAGTCGTTGACCCACCCGGCCATCATGGCAAACATTGATGATTGCAAATTCATTACATTTGAATATCTTCTTTTCAGTAGTTTTAGTTCATATATATGTTTTATTGCCCAGTTTAAAACATTTATTAGAAAAGTAATAGAAATAATAAATAATTTAATAAGTTTGATTACTTCAATAAAGTAATTAAAATAGTTGCATTGCTCATTATATTTTTAACAGGGTAACTAGCAATCTGTAACCTATTACATTTTAAAAGTAACTTCACAACACTGACTCAAAGTAAGACTTTGAAAGTAGTACTTTTACTGTGAGTATTTTCATAGTGTATTACTGCCACTTTCACTTAGATAAAAGATCTGAGTACTTCTACTGCCCCTGCATGTTTTACATAAGGATTTATATTTAATTTAATTTAATTTAAATCAGATTTTTAATTTAATTCAATTAAGTTAATTCAATTAAGTTTTTTTTTTTTAACAATTTTAATTTTATTTCTAATATAATTAGAATTTTTTTTTAAGTTTATTTTATTATTTTTTATTTTATTATATTGTTTTTTGTTTTTTTTTTAAATTACTTTTAAACAGTCTATGATTAGGGCACTGTATCCTATTTCTTTATCTATTGATTTAGGGTTTATTTTGAAACGACTGGCGCTAAAACCGGAAACGCTGTCCTGTCAAAATGAATTTGACACATACCTGCTGTGTGACAACACGACGACACGATCACACCCTCGTCACAGTGTGTCAGGGCTGTAACCGACAGTAATTACCCGCCATAAGCACAGATAATGTGGAAGTTCATGTAGACTGCAGTGTTACTGTTTACCTCCACGCTCACCTGCAGCCCTGCGGCCCGGTGACGGATCATCCCCCCGGTGACGGATCATCCCCCCGGTGACGGACAGGTATGTTCGGCAGTTTGATCAGCAGTTTACAGCAGTTACCTTTTGTTTACAAACCAACAAGAAGAACCTGTTTATTATCCTTTTATCTTTACACGTATAAGTGTTCTGCTGCCCACTTCCTGTCCTGACACTGAGTTTTATATTCATGCATTAATTATTTAATACAGAAACTACTGCATGAAGCAGGGGAGCTGCAGCCTGTGTGTAATGTAAATGTCTACACGACGCTCCTGTCTCCCACACCACATTATTAAAATTAATAATATTATAAATGAATGTCTTCCAGACAGACTGAGTCAAGATGTGGAGCTGCAGCCTGTGGGCTCTGCTGCCTCCACTTTACTCCGCCTTCACTGCTGCTGGACTCTGGGTGGTGTAAGTTCTGTTAATTATAGCACCACATTTAAACATCAGTCTGACAGCAGAATTTATAATAATTATAATTCAAGGAAGAAGAAGCCACGCCTCAAGGTTTCTTTGTGATATTTTCTACAGTGTGCTGAAGGATTAAGTTTAATCTCTGTGCAGAGGAGTGTCAGTGAGGACCTGCTGTGGCAGGAAGGTTTCAACTTGAGTCAAGCAGTGTCAACTATATACTGAAGTTAAAAGAATACTTCACCCACAAAATGGCTCTTTGTAAATCAGTGAGTCATGCTGTGTTACCTGAAGAACGCTCTGTTATTCTTTTATGTCTCCATGTAAATGACTGACTAACTAATCTGGGTCCCACATTAACAACAGCAAAATTTTATCAAAAATTCCATTTACAAACTCGCACAAACTTGCACAACCCAAGTCTCATTAATCCAGTCATATGCTCAGTACTTTCCAGAAACATGCATGACTGTATGCGCGGTTTGTTTTTGTTTATGCAAAAATGCATGGATTGGGGAAGTACTGAGCAACACACAATGACTAAGTGTTTATGTAAGGTGCATTTTTAAACTTAGAGTTAGTTACTGGGAATAGTACAACAACTATGAAGAGCAGGTGATAAATGCAAAATGATTTTTAAAAGTTGCAAAACAACTACAAAGAGACACAAATGACTATATATAAAATCAAAACATAAACGATTTCAAAAAGACATAAAATTACGATAAATACACTCAAAAGAGAACAAAAGGAGGTAAATCAACTACTAGGAGACACAAAATGACTAAAAAGACACAAAAATGTCTGTTAAAAGAAGCAAAAGATACACAAAACAACTTCAAATGACTAAGAGACACACAAATGTATCTTACAAACACACAGATGACCATAGATGAAAATGATTATTAAAAGATCCAAAATAAATATAAAGAGACTCGAAGGACTACGGAAAGAGAAAAAAATAACAACAAAGTCACACTAAATGACAAAAAGGCAGGAAAACTACTGTAAAGACACAAAATTACTACAGAAACACCAGCAAGGTGCAGACAACAAAAGGGGGCAAAACATCTACTCAGAGACATAAAACGACTACAAAGACACAAAACTACGACAAAATTAAGACACAAAAAAACTACTTTAAAAAGATACAAAATGACTATAAAAACGCACAAAATCACTACAAAGGTACAAAAAAATGTACATAAAGAGACAAAACTACAAAGAGACACAACAATTACAAAAAGGCTACGACACCCTGAAGACTACGAAAAGAGGCTACACAACTACTCAGAGACACAAAACAACTACAAGGAGACACAATTACAAAAAGTCTGCCATGAGAGTCAAAAGACTACGAGGACAAAGAGGTTAAAAAGATGTAAAATGACACAAAGAGACAAAACAACGACAACAAAGACACCTCACAGATTACAAAAATGCTTCCACGAGGCTCAAAAGACTTCAGGATACAACCTCAAAGATACAAAAATGTCTATAAAGAGACACAAAACAACCACCGGACGTCTAAAAGATCACAAGGAGACGCCCAGAACACTACAAAGAGGCAAAACGACTACTTAAAATAACAAAGATACAAAAACATCTTTAAAGATGTGTGTCTGTCTGTCTCACGCACACACCTGTACCAGGTGACACTAGAGTGAATTATAACTCTGTTCATCTCTAATATTATGTTATTTTCTCCTGTGTTTGATGCATTCATCAGATACTTTGTGGCTCTCAGTGAAGGGTTCATTGTTCCCCTGGGTGCTAAATACAAGTAAGAATTAAACAATATTAAATACATCAAACAATGACTCTTTATATCTCCTTTATCTTTGGATTAAAATTACTTTTATTTGATTTTAGGAGACAAAATGGATCCCACTATCCCCCCTTCATCAGGTACGCACCCATCACTTCCTTGTCACAATAAAAGCACAGATATAACATGATTCATTCCAGAGCTGCAAACACAAATGTTTTCTCTTTCAGCATCGCGGGAAACTTCCCACCAACCAGCTGCGTCTTCAGCGAGGTCATGAACTTGTCTGCGTTCGTAGGTGCGAGCCGTGTTGATCACGTTGACGCAGGTTTGTGCCACATGTCAAATGACAGTTTATTAATCTTCCTCTGTGTTGCAGGGTTCATCCTGGCCGTCCTCAGATACCTCCAGGTGAAAGACAAGATGGACAAACAGTGGCTGAACGTCGGCTGTCTGGTGGCGTTCTGCGTCGCCTGCTTTGGGATGACGCTCGTAGGAAACTTCCAGGTAACGTGCGCCTCTGACAGACGCACGTGTTCAGCAGCTGATCAGAGTTAACTGACTGATGTTGGTTTCAGGTGTTCACCGAGGAGATGATCCATAACTTTGGCACGTTCGTGACCTTTGGACTGGGAGCTGCGTTCTGCTGGCTGCAGTCTTACATCACTCTGAGAGTTAATCTACACAATGAGGGGAGGATGGCCGCCATCGTCCGCTTCCTGTTGTCTGGGTCCATCACCGTCTGCATGGTACTGTGTATCCTTTTACTTCACAGAGGAAGGAACATTGTGGATTTAAAGGGCCCTGTGGAGTTTCCTGGTACATTTTACTGATGATCATTTTAGTTGTTTGGTCGACACATGGACTTTCCACGTCCACATATGTTGCGGACGTTCTGGGACGCTGTGTCAACGTCAGCCTGTCACATGCATTGTCTTCTTTCAAAATACACTTCTGTTTTCACAGGAAATTTAACATTTACATGAAGTATTTTTCAAAATAAAAGCACTACATCTGTACAACACTGCAAATTTACATTTTCTTCCTCAAACAACTAGCGCACGTGGTTGGGTTTAGCAAAAAAGAACAGGATTTGACATCCACCACCCTTCCCACTGTGACTTTCACCGCCTTAACTTTCGTTCTTGTCCTGCCATGTTTCACCTTGACACCGCCGAGCCGGCAACCGGCTGCGTGTCACGCTGACGTTTAAGCACTGCTTTTTCCATCAGTGTCTGACGCGTCGTCACTGCCCAAGCGTTCGATTTTGACAACTTCATTTATATCAGAAAATAATTTTTTTTTAAAAATACAATTTCACAAAGTCCAAGATCTTTAATTAATTATTTGGTCTGACCAACAATCAAAAACCCCACTCTCACGTCTATACCGTAAAATATGACGCTACACTGGTTAGCTAAACAATTAGCTTAATGGTTAGCTTCTGTTTAAAGACTACGAACAGAGAAGCAGCCAGACTGGCTCTGTACAAAATAATTTGTTTTACTGATTCTGTACAGATTAAACAAATGAGATGAAATGTGTTAATGAGTGATCTTTACAGGTGGATTTTATTACTTGTTACTACTTTAAAAGAGCCAGGCGAGCTGTTTTCACCTGTTTCCGTCTTCATGCTAAGTTAAGCTAACAGGCTGCTGCCCTGCAATTGTTTTTTGCAAATATTATTGTACACTTTAACCAAGTTGATTTAGTTAGTTCATTTCTGACTCTATAAATCCTGAAATAAATAAACAAGACAATAAAGTTAAATATAAATGTAAACAATTATATAAATTAGTCAAATAGTTCAATAAATTAATAGATTTAATTTAATTTCATTAATTTTTATTTAACCTTTATTTTATCAGGAATATTCCCCTCTAGATTTAAAATCTCTTTTACAAAGCAGTCCTGGCCAAGTTTTACATAAAACACAGCAAAACATTAGAACACACAACATCAACATTTCACATTCAAGAAACAAGCAACAGACTTTCAACAGTTAATTTACAGCAAACAATGACTCAGCAGCGTTCAGTAACCAGATATGTGCGTTCAGTTTGTCAAGTCCTTAATCCTGTTTTTATAGTCTCCCATTCCTATAACATAATCTCTTTGAAGGTGATCCTGTAGCTGACACCAAGGTCAGGGAACAAAAACTTCAAAAGCAATTCAACCCACATGTATTTGACAGCTCTTTTTATTTATTTATTTATTTATTTATTTATTTATCTCTTACATTCAAATGAATGGGGTGTGGTTATATCACATATATCACATATTCAGATCAAAGCAGCAGCACAAGAGCAAAACTGAATCACAAACTTTTGTTCCACAGTCCAGTCTGGCCTCGATGGCTGTGTGAATATAACAATTAATATTGAATTAAATGGGACACCGTATTTATTAAGTATTGTGCAATGAAACTACTAAATCACTCATCTTTAGCAGATTAAATCCCACGATTTATCAGTATTTATTTTCATTAAACCACATGCAGATTGTGATAGCAGAATATGAGTTCCCAGGTTGCCATGTTCTGCATCCAAACACTCTTATCCCTCACTTGCATCCTTAACTCCTCTGCTGCAGACTTCTCCCTGTTGGGTCTGCGCCTCTACATGCCGGCCGCTCAGAGCCAGTGGGCGCTGGTCATGCTCTTCCTCGCCTTCCTCGGCACCTTCGCCATCGAGTTTCGTCACAGCCACTTTGAAATCACGTGCACAGACAGCTCCAGGCGTCCGGTGAGCCAGTTAGACACTCTCTGAAGCGTCCCGGTACCAGCCGGACCAGCTGTAGGGACCTTACACTGTCTGATGTTTAAACACCCTCAAGTTGAACTGCAGCAACTTTAAGATGCATTTACTCCATCACCACTCGTTTACTCTGCTGTCATCATCAGTCACAGGTTTTATTGTTACAAGCATTCAGAAGGACATATCATCATCGATCATTTATCTTTGTATGCAAAGATGTTTTATTAGAGAATTCATTTAAACACTTTCAACACTGCTTTTTTAGCACTACAAACTTTTAGATTATTTTTGTAACTTTTAGAATGTTTTACATTTTTGGAGGATCATGTGAGATCTGTATCAGTAAAAATATATTTTAAAAATTGCCTTTATAGTCCTCTGATTTTTGCATCTTTTAGTATTGAGGGTGAAACTATCTAGAGTGATTTTGTGGTGGATTGTTCAGAGTAACTTGAACACTGATTTTGGATTGATGGAGCTGAATCCAGCTGTTGCTGAGCGTAAAGACTTGAAAACTGTGCAGTTAATACTGTATTGTTTAAGGAACAGTGTGTCAGATTTAGCGGGTTAAGTGGCGTCTAGCAGTGAGTAATGCAGATTGCAACAGGCTGAAACTTCTCCATTGTTAGGGAGGTTTTTACCAGGAGCCGAATTATCTGTAGAGGTCTCCTCCTCTCCAAACAAATAGATTTAAACTGGTAAAAACTCTCAATAAAACAGTTCCATGTCAAAAAAAAAGTTTTTTTTTTCTACACTGCTTGTCGCAGATCGGCTGCTAACTATGCTGGTGAAAACACAAATGGTCCTATCTAGAGCCAGGCAGTGCTTCTCAAAGTCAAGGATGCTTCCTTTGTAGGACGGGTCCTTCCAAGTCGGGTCCTACAGAGGCTGGGCATTACTCATTGGAACAGGGTAGCAAAGGCCCAGGTGTGCGTCACTGAAGAGTTCCCGCCTTCAATTCTGGCAAATGACGGGCAAAGAATTGTGGGTACTACATGTCTGCTGAGGATACGCAAGGAAGGAAGGACTCTGCCCTCGATAGAATTCAAAGGATCCTTGACACTGACGGGATTCAGTGACGTAGCCTCCTCGAACTTCGGTCGAACCTTCCTTTTCTTTGAGAAGCATCAAGTGTTTGGTTTGTCCATTCTGGGCTACTGTAGAAACATGGCGATCTCTGTAGACGAGGACCTGCTCCCTATGTAGATATAAACGGCTCATTCTAAGGTAACAAACACACAATGATTCTTATTATCAGGTGATTATAAACTAAAGAAAACGTACTTTTTGTTTCCAATGTCTGCATATATATCCCTCTAAATCCTGCACACTGGACCTTTAAGGCTGAGTGCAGTGCTTTTAGATGCCCGTCATGTTTAGGCTTTAACAGATTCAGTGTTTCTCTGACAACATTAAAAAGTCATTGTACTTTTATCTCGACTTTTGTGTTACGAAATAAAACAGAAAGCCTTTATTTCCAGTGGAAATTCTTTCACCCTTCTTTCACTCTTGGACATCAGTTTGCTCCTGCTGTGGTCACACATCTTCCACAAGCTGATTTTAACATGGAGAAAAGAGGCAGTAGCAACTTGGCAAAAAGATGTCCCACAAACTGCAAAAAATGAATTAAAGGCGACAAGAAAATGACCAGAAATTAATTGAAAATGTTTTTTTTTAATAAAAAATATGCACAGAAAATGTATGCATAATTTTTTCTGCTTTCCAGCATTTTTTTTTTACAGCATTGTCTTGTTTATTCATTTATTATTTATTTATTTATTTTTGCTTGTTTTCATGTAATTTACTTGTAACTTTTTACTAATTTTTTGGCAGTTTCTTATGAAGGGCTCATTGATTCCTTTCAAAAACATGGGGGGAAATAAGGACCTTGGCAAGAAATGTTTAACAAACTGCAAGAAATTAGTGAAAGTTGACGAGCAAATGACCTATAAATTAGTTTAAAGAGAGGCGGAGGATTCTTAGAAAATAAAAAAATAAAAAAAGGGAAAAATGTCAAGAAAATTATATTTGTAATTATTATAATTCTATATTTAAAATTATTCACAGAAAAATGTAAACATTTATATTTTATTATTTTTGGCTCATTTTCTTGTTTGTAGTTGTTTATTATTTCAATTTTTTTTATTTTCAAGTTATTTTCTTGTAACTTTCTATACTTTGCCAATTTGTGGGGCATTTCTTGTTAAGCTGCTCATGACCGTAAGCTGCCCATATTTTTGAGAGAATCCAAGCCAGTCTGTTCAGGTTTTAAAGGGTTAAAGAAACTCCTAAATTTTAAGGTCTCTACACACCAGGGTAGTGACGAATAAATGACAGAAAAAATCTATTTATAACAGCAGCAATGCTGATGACAGTTGCAATGTGTGACTGCTGCAGCAGGGGCACCATTGTTGTTAAATTGTGACGTGGTTTCCTTTTTGCACAGCGTGATTAGTTGATGCCTTTATTTGCAGTGCGAAAGCTCAGAGAAACCGACCTTGTTTGGAAGAAAAATGACAGCTCTTTTTGCTGCATGATATTTGCTCATCTGTGTGAAAACACTCATCCAAAAATAGTTTGACAAAAATATACTGACATGCAGATTTATTGCACACAAAAAAGCACCCCTGGCGTGTGAAGGCCTTTAAAAGGAAGAGTTAGACAAGTTGGGAAATACAGAATTTAATAAAGAGCGGACGGATATGTTTGCTTTTACCGCCAGCGCTGCAAAGCTGAAGTACCAAATAGTCATAAAAAGCACACTGCAAAGGAGCCATCTTGTGGTAAAACACACTTTTGAATGCTCATTTAGATCTATTTTTAATGCTGATAGGCTAATTTAGACTCAATACGCAGCAATTGCCCAAAATGTCAAAGTTTTCCTTTAAAGGTTTGACACATAAACCCTACACTAGTATCTGTGAGGCTCAACACCACGAGGGACAATTGGGAAACTTATTTTAGGATTTGGACCCTCTCACTGTTTTAGATTTACAGTCTGAAGCTTTAATACAGGAACACCAAGTATTTTTAGACACAGTCAAACATGAACATTGTACTGAGGGAGAAGACAGACGTCAGTGTGAGACAAGGCATTTATTGGAAGCAGTTTTTAGATGGTCATTTCCTGAATAATTCCAATTATGTTTCACACACATAAATAATCAATTTGGCAATTCCTAGGGTAACTTTCCAACACCAACGCTACAAGGATGGCACATTTAAATAGACACCATTCACCTGCTGAGGGGGACTACTTAAGACAAAGTTTGAAATGAGAACTTCCTGTCAGCAGCACCACTATACTGTAGTTCTACTTTCTAAAACATTACAACGTTAAACGGTTCAACCACTGGATAAAACTTCTGCGTCACGCGTGTACGTGTAGAGGGAGGAAACGGCACATGGATGGAACATGTTCACGAGTACGACACATACAGTTGGAAAGTTTTAGCACTGGAGATTCGGTTCATCTAAAAGGTAAAAAGTAACTTCACAGGTCACGTGTGGAGTTTCCTTCAGGCTTGTTGCTTCTGTTTTATCTACAGCTTTTCTGTTCCCGGTCGATCAAATGGTCCAGTGAGAGAAATGATCGTGTAGCGCTCCATAAATCTGATTCCGTACACGTGAAGGCATCCTGACAGACCTGACAGACCGACTGCTTACAGGCTGGGACCTCAGTGGCCCTCTGGTGGCCGACTGTCGCCCCAGCAGCATCTCCTACACCTCTTGAACTGTCAACGTGGAACAAACAAAAACATTAAGAGTTGTAAAAAGGAGGGAGGTGAGGGGGGGCTGGGAGGGCAAAGAAGAGAAGGAACAGGTCAGTATGAAATCAGAAGTTCTCCCCGCCGTCCTCCACGCACTGCGTTAAGCACGTCCCGTCAGTTCAAGTTGGCTAAAGGATGTGACGAGGCTGTAGTGGGCCCTCTCGTCATCCGTCAGCTCCATGTTCCCGGGCCTGACCACCACCACCACGTTCACCCCGGCTTCTTCAGCTGCTTTAGCCTCTGCAACGACAAATGTATGAGTGAATATATGGAGCCACATTAACACAGCCTCAAAGCAAAGTGAAATGTATTCAGATTTAGTTTGGCATGCTGTTCCCATCAAACTTTCACTTTATTTGTTGTTGTTTAAATGCACATGGTTTCACACTGTTCCACTGATCAACAGGTGGCACTAAGGGAACATACACGTGCTGCATCTTTAACAGCCTGGGAAACGAGAGGTCAGGAGCTGGGTGCTACTCTTGTGCCTTTTCTGTGCCAGCTTTAAGAGGTTGTATGGTGTTGAACAAGCTCACTCCAGCATTTCGGCATGTGTATGTTCCCTGTTGTGCCAACAAGGGCTGGAACAAAGAAGACTGGAAGACTACGTCCACGCCGATACATTTTCATTTTAAAACATTGTTTTCAAGTCTCCATCTACACAAGCGTTTGAGCATTGTTTCAGAAAGTATCTTCGTCCATACTAAGGCCTGTAAATACATATCACATGACCATCCATGTACACCGGTGTAAACAGGAAGTAGATTGTTTTTGCAGAAAATACTACAGAGGGAGAACAACAATGGCAACAACAAGGTCAGCAACGCCTGTAATTTGTTATCTGCGTTGAATTAAGCTCTGATAGAGCGTGACGAATCAGGGACGTGTTGTGACTGATAAGACCCAATCAGTAAGTGTTTGTGCGCATCTGCATCATCATTTAAAAAAATAAAATAAAACAAAAACCTAAGATGCAGCCCGAGAGTTTTTGAACTTGAACAGGATCAGCAGCAGTTTCAAAAGCCTCAGTTTTAGGTGTGGAGTAGTGTGGACGCTGGGTGTAAACGCAGGAAAACGTATACATTTTAAAACAAATTTTTATTTGTGTGGATGTAGCCTCAGTCTGTAAACAGTCTGTAAACAACACAGTTTTAAACTGTTAGAAAAAGCAGCTTTACAAATGTTTAACAGGGGAGGAAATGCATTCATCATGTTTGCCTGACCTCAGGGAGACACACAAGTTTTGCTGACTGAACGCTGAATGTAAACGTGTAAACAGAAATTTTGTTTGTTTACATTTGTTTACATAAAAACTCCACAGGGCACCTTTAAGAAGACGAGCAGCTTTGCGAGGATTGCTTTGAGCTAAATGCTACATGATACTGCTAACACCGAACACACGGAACAGCTGAGGCTCGTGGAAATATAATATCACATAATACAAGTCAGAAATCATAACAACCTGATTTCAGATCAGCCCATTATATTATATTATAGAAGGAGCACATCCTTTGTTTTATTTCTGTGTGTCTAATACAATGCAGAAACACATTACTGCTAACATATTTACCTCGAGTGACGTCGGTCAGGAATGTGATTTCCTCCGGTTGGCAGCCGATCCTCTCAGCAATCCTCTCGTAGCTTTTGCTGTCCACTTTAGCTCCTATACTGGTGTCAAAGTGACCGTCTAATAACTGGAATCAATATTAGAGAAAACCTCATTAGGTTAGAGTTGCCTTAAATGAATTTTTAAAAAAAACAGGATGTATGATGAGAGCGGCGGCTGGACTCACATCTAAAACATCTCCTTCCACAGAGTATCCAAACAGCAGTTTCTGTGCCTCCACACTTCCAGAGGAGTAAATGAACACTTTGAGTCCCTGTTCTCTCCATCTCTTGATGGATGGGATTACATCCTGGTAGACTCTGTTAACAAGCAAACCAAGATCAGAAGATAAATATTATTTCTTTACATTCATAAAGCTCGTTGATGCAGTTTTTAGGTCCCACAATCACCTCAGAAAGCAAAACTTTAAGAATTTTGGCATGGTTTACAGACGTTTTCTATTTTCAGGATCTCAGACTGGATTGCAAAGAAATTATGATATATTATATATTTCAACCCGATTTATATATAATTATAATACTTTAAATATTGACACATCAGTCTAGTTTTGTCTTGTGACAAACAAGAACATTAAACATAAAATAGCTATAAATGATCAAATAAAAACATTAAATACAAACATTATTATTATTACACAGTTGCTTATTTTTTATTTCTGTGACTTTCCAGGTTCTTTGTATTCATTTCTTTCTCTGTGCTGCTGCGACAACTAAATTTCCCCGCTCAGGAATAACGATGACGATATTTTTGGGGGCATTTTGCTTTTAATGGACAGGAAAGCCAAGTGTGAAAGGGGGAGAGAGAGGGGATGACATACAGCAAAGGCCGACGCCCCGTGACCCCAAATTTATTAGAATTACATTATTAAAGTATTTTATTTTTACTTATTGCCTAAAAGGCTGCAAACTAAAATTGTTTTCAGTATCGATAAATGTAACTGTCTTTATTTCATTCATGAATTCATCGTGTGGTCCAAAAATTGTAATTATAGAACAAGGTAACGTCTTAAAACTACATGTTCTGTCGGGCTTAGAGTCCAAAACTAAATGTTTACTGTCACAGAAGAAAATAAAAGTAGTACATTTTGACAAAGTGGAACACATAAAAACAGAATAAATGCTGATTAATTTTCTGTCTGGTCGATAAGTGTTTAGGTACAAACAGTATTCAAGTTCCATTTCTGGAAACCGTGCCACGTCATCACTAAAGTCTGAGTCAGCATTTGCACACAGGTCTGAATTTTGAAGTGAGGAAAATGGTCAGTGTACTTACTCGCCTTTGATTCTCCCAGAAGCATACGCTGACCTCCACATGTGACCCTGGAGCTGTTTGAGTGCTGTCGACTTCCTGTCTGCGGCCATCTGCCACAGCACATTATCCACTACTTCCCTAATGGCCTTCTCCTCGTCCGTGTGAACCGTCTGGTCCACGGCGTGGACGGGGCCCGACCGGTTCTGTCTCATGTCCTCTTCAATCTGCAGCGACAGTCAGGGTTTTTTTTTTTTTATTAAGGGAGCATCAAATCAAATCTTTGGGTATCTGGAACACAACATGCTTTTTTGCTTTGTTTTTGTATCAAGTTTATTCAATCTAGAAAATAAGTCCGGCTCTTTTGTAGTGCTGAGATGCATCATTCAAATCCATCATCTGTGCAAATTAGGAGCAATTAAACAACGTGACAGTACTGAAACAAGTCGTTGGTCGACAGAAAATTAATCTGCAACTACTTCAATAATCAATTTATTCTTTTTTTATTTCAAGTGAAAATAATCAATATTTGCCTCTCTCAAATGGAAATATTTGCTGGTTTTCTTCAACTTATATGATACTAAAACAAACATATTTGTGTTTTGGACTGCTGGTCAGACAAAATAACCAATACCAATATGTCAACTTGAATCTTAGGAAACTATGATGGGCATATTTCTGACATTTCATGGACTAAATGATTAAATGATCCTTCAATAAATTGATGGACAGGACTATAGGGACTACAGGACTATGGACTATAATAAAACTAATAAGGGTGAAGGACTAAAATCAACCCGGCATAATTTTGCGTGGCAATACTGCATCGATACGATGATGCCAAGTATCAGTGTTTTATCACATAAATTAATACAATTGCAAATACAATTAAACTTTTGGTAGCCTGCCAGAAAAATAGATTCTACAGCTTTCTCAAATACATTTTACTACAATAAAAATGATTTAAGTGAACTTTATCTTATTAGATAAAACAAATGTTGATGAAATTTTCCTCTGGGGTCATAATCATCAGTTAAAAATAGGTAAATAAATCACAATATATGTTACTGCAATCCCCAGCATATCCCAAAATGTTTAAAATCACAATAACATTGTATCATGGGGCCTCTGGTGATTCCCTCCACTAAAAACTGATCAATAGTTGCGGCTCTTAAACATGACAGGAACATCAAGGGCCAAAGTTTCCCCTCCTGATAGCTAGTAAGATATTGTTGGATTGTTGGAAGGAAGAGATTTGTTCTTAAATGTGATTAAATCTAACAAAGCTTGTGACTCCGTTACCTGTTTCTTTAGGAGATGAACATCTTGTTTGCACTCGTCTTCCTCCCAGTGATTGGACAGGTACTCCTCAAGATGCTCCCTGATGTATGGAAATAAGATATCCTGGAAAACACAAGGTGGAGTCATTAGGCGTGTTAGCAGAGAGGAAAAAACATATCAGACACAAATATACTGGATCATATTTATTTAAAAATATCAAGGTTGAACACTCACTACTTTCTTATGTCTTCATACTTATGTTACACTGCTTTCACGCCATATGGGATGAATGAACATCTGGTTAGAGTGACGTCATCTGATGACTTCTAACAACTGTAGCATTATGATTACAAAGTTGGTCGTTTGAGAGATAAATTTTTTTTTTTTTTTAAAGAATTATCTCCATTAAACTTTGGTTTAATTACTTAACAATGAACATCAGATTTTGGCTGATGTGTGTTGTCCATGTTTGTATTTGAGGTGCTTCAATATTATTAAAATAAAGAGTTGGAGCTCTCATAAAAGTCATAAACTCACAGCTATAATTGTAGTATTATAATTCAGTCTGTCTTTTTATATGTCTCTGTAATATTTTAGTTTGTCTTTTGTTATTTCTTCTTTTGCCTGCTTCAGGGACTGCAGATGGAAACTAGCTAAAAAGCTATAATCTGGTGCAGTGCACCTTTACTCTGCTGAGTCCAATGTTCTCTGTTTAAAAGTTGGAAACTTTTAAATAACAACAACTACAGGGAGACAGATTTGATCTCAATATTATTTGTGAGAATAGCTCAACAATCCATGTGTTAATCTGTAAATTGGTAAATGTAAAAAACCTTTCCACAAATACAGAAATGAAATTGTAAACTCAAAAAGCTTTTTTTTTTTGCAAACTTAAAACAGATGTGCAAATACAGATTCCACAAATAAAAAATATCTGATAATATATTTTAACTAATTACAAAGAATGGAAATCATTTGTGAATATCTTCCTGACATTTACAATGGATTTTTTCTGAATTAATTTTTTATTTGTCATTTGCATTTCACACACAGAATATTTTGGTTTATTTTGTTTTTAATCTATTTGTATATTTGGAGATTAGTTTTATATTTGCAAAATAGTTTTGTGAGTTCACATTTTTTTTGTATTTGTGGAAGTTTTTTTACATTTAGAGATTACACATTAACACACAGGTTGACGAACTGTTCACACAAATACTGAGACAAATTAATCTCCATACAACTCTGATATAAAATGAACATATGGTCTGTTTTTATCAGATGTGCAATTTGTTTCGTTTTTGTAAAATGGTTTTATACGTTTACACATTTTCTGTAGTTGTGGAAGTTGTTTTAAATGTACAGATCACACATTAACACACATTTTCGAACTGTTAATACAAATAATATTGACACAATTAAATCTCCATACACTCCGATGTGAAATGAAAGTAGCATATGGTGTGTTATTATCAGGTAGTGACTCAATATTATGACAGTTAGCTAGCTTAGCTCATTAAATATTAAACGAAGCACTTGTGTGAAGCAAATAAAAAGAGAAAAATGAATAAAATATACAATCAGAGAAGGAAAAGTTGAGTTAAATAGAGGTTTGACAGCTGTGAGTCCACAATGGTCCAACACCGTTAAGCTAAGCTGGTTTAGCTGGGCTGCTACTGCTGCCTGTCATCTGTTAGCATGAGCCGCTGCTGGGCGCTACGTGATTAAATGAAATGTTATTAAATAATTATGCATTAAAAGCACATCTGTGTAATATAACTCACCTTTACAAATGTGATGGGTGTTGTTGTTCCTTCGATATCCAGCAAGAGTGCACTGGTCCCAGCAGGGATTGAAGCAGTGGCCATTTTTGAGTTAGCTGACGTTAGCTTATAATTAGCAGCACCGCCACAGTGTTGACGCTCGCGCTCCTCGCTGGTTCTGCGACTAAGTGACCCCGGGACAGGTGAAGCAGGTCAAAGGTTACCCGACGCGTTGAGGGATGCAGCACCTGGTTAGCTGTTGGTCAGTGAATGTGCTCTGCCATCAGCTCGCAGCTAACACTGACTGAGGGAGCAGTGAGCACACATGTTGTCACACAGCTGTCAGTTCAGGCCGCTGCGCAGAGGGGCGCTGCTGAGCGGGAGTCTGCCGGAAAGACTAGACGCGAAGAAGAATCAGACCGGAAGCTGTTCATTACTAACTGCTTCAGCATTTATTTTAATAAAGTATGTTTTATAGAGCAAAATAAAATAATAATAATAATAATAATAACAGGAGATTATAAAACCAAATCGAGGAGTAAAATAAACAGACAAACACACAAAAAATATGTCACACTTCACAGACAAAAATAAATTAAATGTGTGGATATCCTATTACACAGGCTCATTTACCTACAACTCTTACAACTACACTGGCATATTAAGAGCTCCATAGTTTTAATTCTTTCAAATAAAGTATCAATGGGTCCAAGGTCGCATGGAATTTTTGGGTTGACCCTCTAATTGAGAATTGTGTAGTTCATGTTCACAGATATTAACTGAACTCTCCTGGCCATGGAAATAATATACTAACATACATAACATACAAAAAAATGATGCAAAGCAACATTATGAATGTTTTGGGGGTTTTCCCATAAAAGTTTTTTACAGAAAAATAATATATTTGAAAATATTTGGCTGTAACCCCATGATACTATATTGTAAATGAGGTACTTGGATTTGGCAGTGCTGCAGTGTTTTCATATTCATACGGACAGAGTTAATATTTACATGTTTAAAAACAGTGTGTATAATCTATAAAAACAGCCTCTATAATTTATAGGGACAGGGAAGCACATAAGATGTTTGGTGTTACAGCGTTACTGACAGAATATGGCTGATCTTAACTGTTGATCACAGTGATAGCCTGTGGTTAAAAATGGACCAAGACTAATAAACAGAAATGTATTATTATTATTATTATTACTCAGATAAATACTACCACTACTACTACTACTAATAATAATAATGATGTTTCCTTTTTGTTTAATTAAATTATTTCAATTTTATTTTCTTATTTCATTTTTTTGTACTGTCATGGCTGTAGTGTCAATAATCTTTCCACACTCCGCCGCTGGGTGGCGGTACTGCATCTGAAAGCTGTTTGCGACCCGCCAATTAAGCCACACGAAGAAGACGCAGTCGCAGAAGGAGAGAGGCTGCGATGAAAACAAAACGTCGCACACAAATCACCTGTCAAACTGTAGCACCTGAAAGAAATTTGTGCCTCTCTGAAACTCAGTTTGCCGAAATTCAAACGCACTTTATAATTTAATTTACTTTAACTAATTAGATAGCTCGCTCTAATTACCGCGGAGAGTTACAGGTAAAGGTGCCAAATACAGTAGCTAGCTAGCGTTAGCTGACAGCTTAGCTTCTGCAGGAAATTCTGACGTAGCTTGAGTTTAGCAACAACTTCCAAAAGCCAAAACAATGGCGGACGATTATGAATTCAGCGATGACGCGACCATGATGAGGATGGAAGAAGATGGAGAGGCAAACAGTGATGACCCGATGTCTGCGGCCGGGGACTCTGGCCCGATGGGGGGCGAGGCCGAGGGATCGAGGATCGACGCCAGTAAAAACGAGGAGGATGAGGGGTACGGGTACACTACTCTGACCTTACAGGTTATATTTGAGGGGTACGGGTACACTACACTGACCTTACAGGTTATATTTGAGGGGTACGGGTACACTACTCTGACCTTACAGGTTATATTTGAGGGGTACGGGTACACTACTCTGACCTTACAGGTTATATTTGAGGGGTACGGGTACACTACACTGACCTTACAGGTTATATTTGAGGGGTACGGGTACACTACTCTGACCTTACAGGTTATATTTGAGGGGTACGGGTACACTACTCTGACCTTACAGGTTATATTTGAGGGGTACGGGTACACTACTCTGACCTTACAGGTTATATTTGAGGGGTACGGGTACACTACACTGACCTTACAGGTTATATTTGAGGGGTACGGGTACACTACTCTGACCTTACAGGTTATATTTGAGGGGTACGGGTACACTACTCTGACCTTACAGGTTATATTTGAGGGGTACGGGTACACTACACTGACCTTACAGGTTATATTTGAGGGGTACGGGTACACTACTCTGACCTTACAGGTTATATTTGAGGGGTACGGGTACACTACACTGACCTTACAGGTTATATTTGAGGGGTACGGGTACACTACTCTGACCTTACAGGTTATATTTGAGGGGTACGGGTACACTACTCTGACCTTACAGGTTATATTTGAGGGGTACGGGTACACTACACTGACCTTACAGGTTATATTTGAGGGGTACGGGTACACTACTCTGACCTTACAGGTTATATTTGAGGGGTACGGGTACACTACACTGACCTTACAGGTTATATTTGAGGGGTACGGGTACACTACACTGACCTTACAGGTTATATTTGAGGGGTACGGGTACACTACTCTGACCTTACAGGTTATATTTGAGGGGTACGGGTACACTACACTGACCTTACAGGTTATATTTGAGGGGTACGGGTACACTACTCTGACCTTACAGGTTATATTTGAGGGGTACGGGTACACTACACTGACCTTACAGGTTATATTTGAGGGGTACGGGTACACTACTCTGACCTTACAGGTTATATTTGAGGGGTACGGGTACACTACTCTGACCTTACAGGTTATATTTGAGGGGTACGGGTACACTACTCTGACCTTACAGGTTATATTTGAGGGGTACGGGTACACTACACTGACCTTACAGGTTATATTTGAGGGGTACGGGTACACTACTCTGACCTTACAGGTTATATTTGAGGGGTACGGGTACACTACTCTGACCTTACAGGTTATATTTGAGGGGTACGGGTACACTACACTGACCTTACAGGTTATATTTGAGGGGTACGGGTACACTACTCTGACCTTACAGGTTATACACTGACCTTACAGGTTATATTTGAGGGGTACGGGTACACTACTCTGACCTTACAGGTTATATTTGAGGGGTACGGGTACACTACTCTGACCTTACAGGTTATATTTGAGGGGTACGGGTACACTACACTGACCTTACAGGTTATATTTGAGGGGTACGGGTACACTACTCTGACCTTACAGGTTATATTTGAGGGGTACGGGTACACTACACTGACCTTACAGGTTATATTTGAGGGGTACGGGTACACTACACTGACCTTACAGGTTATATTTGAGGGGTACGGGTACACTACTCTGACCTTACAGGTTATATTTGAGGGGTACGGGTACACTACACTGACCTTACAGGTTATATTTGAGGGGTACGGGTACACTACTCTGACCTTACAGGTTATATTTGAGGGGTACGGGTACACTACACTGACCTTACAGGTTATATTTGAGGGGTACGGGTACACTACACTGACCTTACAGGTTATATTTGAGGGGTACGGGTACACTACACTGACCTTACAGGTTATATTTGAGGGGTACGGGTACACTACACTGACCTTACAGGTTATATTTGAGGGGTACGGGTACACTACACTGACCTTACAGGTTATATTTGAGGGGTACGGGTACACTACTCTGACCTTACAGGTTATATTTGAGGGGTACGGGTACACTACTCTGACCTTACAGGTTATATTTGAGGGGTACGGGTACACTACACTGACCTTACAGGTTATATTTGAGGGGTACGGGTACACTACTCTGACCTTACAGGTTATATTTGAGGGGTACGGGTACACTACACTGACCTTACAGGTTATATTTGAGGGGTACGGGTACACTACACTGACCTTACAGGTTATATTTGAGGGGTACGGGTACACTACTCTGACCTTACAGGTTATATTTGAGGGGTACGGGTACACTACACTGACCTTACAGGTTATATTTGAGGGGTACGGGTACACTACTCTGACCTTACAGGTTATATTTGAGGGGTACGGGTACACTACTCTGACCTTAAAGGTTATGATTTCTTTAAATGTCAACAGGAAGATGTTTGTAGGAGGGCTCAGCTGGGACACCACTAAGAAGGACCTGAAGGATTATTTCTCCAAGTATGGTGAGGTTGTAGACTGCACATTAAAACTGGACCCCATGACTGGCCGTTCAAGGGGCTTTGGCTTTGTGCTCTTCAAAGAACCGGAAAGTGTTGACAAGGTATTGTCCTGCTCCCATGAGCAGTGTTTACATTTTATATAATAGGTACAGCAGAATACATATAAAGCCACATGCACAGTACTGACTTATCATGTAAAATGAAGATGTTTAATAGGGATTTAAAGGTCCAGTGTGTAGGATTTATGTGTATTTATCGGCAGTGATAGTATATAATATTCATAACTATGGTTTAATTAGTTTACAGCTATCTGAAGATAAGAATAATTGTGTTATCGTTACCTTAGAATGAGTCATGTACATCTACATAGAGAGCAGGTCCTTGTGTCAGAGATCATCATGTTGCACCACTCTCTACAGCAGCCAAGAGCGGACAATTCAATCACTGGCTTTAGACAGGGACATTTGCGTTCTTGCATTTTTCAGGTCGGCCACCTTGGCACATGGGAGAAGTCTCAGTTCTGCAACCTCACCACCTAATGTCCCTTAATCCTACACACTGAACCTTTGAAGGAGCAGTGTGTAAGATTTAGGGGGGTATAGTGACATCTAGTGGTGAGGATTGCAAATTGCAGCCAGCTGAAACTTCTCCCAGTTAAAAACAGAAGCTTTTTTATCATGAGCCAAATGATTCACAGAGGTCTCTTCCTCTCCAAAACAAACAGACCAGCTGACAAAAACACTGAATAAAGCAGTTTCACATTACAAGATTTAGCATTTTTCTAATGCTCTCATCACAGAGGGGCTGCTAACCATGGTGGCTGACGAAAAACGTGCATGTCCCTGTTTAGAGCCAGTGTTTGGTTTGTGTGTTCTGGGAAACTGTGTGTTACTGTAGAAACATGGTGGTGCAACATGACGTTCTTCGTAAAGGAGGACCTGCTCCCTATGTAGATGTAAATGGCTCATTCTAGGGTAATAAAAACACAATCTTTTTTTGTAGGTGATTATACACTAAAGAAAACATTCTTATTATAGCCCATTTCTGCCAATATACCCCCCTAAATCCTACACATTGGGCCTTTACTATTGTATTATTGCTGTAATTTAATAATTGGTGCTAGTTGTGCTTATTCCAAGGCAAATAGTCACCTATGAGAAGTTGTGAATTAACACTTAAAGATTATTTTTCTGCACGACCTCTTTTGTCGATTGATTATTTTGCTTTGAAGGTCGCCACACAGAAGGAGCATAAACTCAACGGAAAGGTCATTGACCCCAAAAAAGCCAAAGCCATGAAGAGCAAGGAGCCCGTAAAGAAGATCTTTGTCGGCGGTCTCTCTCCAGACACTCCTGAGGAGAAAGTCAGAGAGTACTTTGGTGCCTTCGGAGAGGTGAGGTTAGCTTTTAGTTGGTGCTGTGGCTTTTTAGGATCACATTTATCCATTTAATAAATTTCTCTCCAGTGTATATGTATGATAAATAATCAGTGTTTTCTACATTTGTTGATGATGTGAACAGGTGGAGTCCATTGAACTTCCCATGGAGAACAAAACAAACAAAAGGAGAGGCTTCTGCTTCATCACGTTCAAAGAGGAGGAGCCGGTGAAGGACATCATGGAGAAGAAGTACCACAATATCGGACTAAGCAAGGTACACGCTGTGTTTTTTTCTTAGTCAAAGAAAACTTTTTTACCTCGTTATTGGTTTGGCGCATATTATGGTGACTTATATACCTAATACAAGATGTGTCTGTGGAAATTAATCAACTTAATTGGTGTGTCTTTAGTGTGAAATAAAAGTGGCAATGTCCAAGGAGCAGTACCAGCAGCAGCAGTACTGGGGAGGCAGAGGTGGATACTCCACCAGGTCTCGAGGAAGAGGCGGTGGTGAGTGCTGAGAATGTTTGTGTTACAAGTAAAGTGGAAAAAAATGCACCATTTAAATCCTTACTAAACAGTAAGTTATTTGGAATAAGAAAATATAGTGACGACCAACTTGACTAAATAGCAGTCATTTCTTTAAAGGAGTAGTTCAACATTTTGTGACATAAGCTTATTCACTTTCTTGCTGACCGATAAGTGGGGATATAAGGAGTCTTAAAACAGTCTGCTCAAGATATTTTTTATTTCTATTCTTTTTGATTTTCAGTCTGCTTATTTTTTTCCTTTGAATTTGTGAAAAATTGTGGATGTTAGAGCAAAACTGTAGGTCACATAATGGATTTCCGCAGAGCATGTCAGCATAATGCATATAGCCTGTAACGATAGTGCTCATTTGTTACTTTAAAATACATAAGATTGCACAGTCTGTTTTTTCTGTTTACTTGCACCTATTGCAATTTGAATGTGACCACCTCAGAAGCTTTTGAACATGCTCCCTACCTCAAGAAGAAGGTAGAGCCTCAAAACTACAGGTAGTTTCTATCAGGTTTTCATCCATCCGTAAAGAAATGCACCCTCTTGTGTTGGACACTAGAGGCATCTAGGGATGCTCCTGGCGACTAATTTCCCTGTTGACTAAAGGAAAACTTTAATAAAGACTAGTCGACTAGTCTAAAAAAGGAAAACACTCAGAAAACAGTCAACATTTAGCACAACTCATTGTTAAGTATTTGAAACATTGCCCCCCAAAAATATAGTGTGCATTAAGAGCCCTTTGAAGTCTTTAATCACAATCTTCAACGGCCATGTTGGATTTTAAATGCTGCTGAAGTATGAGACACTTTGTGCTGTATGAACGTGATCATGATGGCAACTCAGTCTAAAGTTAACCACTAAGATAACATCTAAAATAAATAAACTGCCTCTGAAATGTGGGGCACATTGAACCTTGCAGATTATCTGACAGAAATGATAGTAACTCACTTTAGAGTTAATAAAACAACTAAATAATAATTAAAATCCAGTTGAAATGAGAGGCATTTGGCTCCGTGCAGTATGAATGTAAACCTGCACATTATCTCACAACAACTCACTTAAAGTTAACAAATAATATAACATCACAAAAAAGATAAAATGCTGCTGAATTCATTTTCTAGAGCAAAGTGCTGCCAAAACGTGCTGGTTTATGAGAGGACATCTCTCCAGTTCCCCACCACGCTGTTTTAAAACTTGTTTAGATGTCTAATCACACGCATCCCTAGAGGCGTCATCTGTATATTTACAGATCTACGGACACCAGTCACATACACAACTGGAAACGAGGCGTAATAATGAAAGAGACCTGATCTGAGTATTTTGAAAACCACTTTTTATCCCAGAGTCATTACTGCACTCAATATGAACACTTAAAAATACACTGTGATCTCCTGTGCAATATGATCGTATTACCTGTGGGCGTAATGTGCAATGTTTTGCGTTATATGTTTTTTTTACTTCCTGTTTATAGTCATAATGTATTCATTTTTTGTTCTCATGCTTTTATTTGGCTCTTTGCATCAGAAAGGGTCGCCACCCAATTTCGTTGTACTCGTGCAGTGACAAAGATCTATCTCTTTATCTACCTACCGACCGACCGACCAGCAATAAGAACATGGCTTTGAGGCTGAAAAAAAAAGTTTTAATTGCTGTGAGGTCGTGCGACAAGAACTGCAATGATTTGATTAAAACCCTGTTTAATTGCAGGTCCCAATCAAAATTGGAACCAGGGTTATGGCAACTACTGGAATCAAGGCTATGGGAATTATGGCAATTATGGTTACAGTAATCAAGGCTATGGGGGATATGGTGGCTATGACTACCCTGGGTACAACAACTATTACGGATACGGTGACTACAACAGTGAGTTGACCCAAATCTTATTATTCCATTTATTCTCTAAACCCTTTTGAGATGATAAAAATGACTGTAATCAGATTTTGTACCACACTCGTAGATCAATCTGGTGGATATGGCAAGTCGCCACGGCGTGGTGGTCACACCAACAGTTACAAGCCGTATTAACGGAGGAAACTCATCTTCAAGTAGGTATGTAAAGACAGAAATACACCTCTTACTTTAAACTTTAAAGTAGTTATATTTAATTTGCTGTTTGGTAACATTATGTATAATTTCCTCTTGTAAATTTCTTTTTCTCAGCACCCTGAAGTGCTTTACAGTAGTGGTAACATAGAGGCTACACTCTGTGGCGATTATTTTAACAGCCGGCCTTCTGCTGCCTCTTTTGCACCTTCTTTTTTCTTTTTTTTTTAACTGTAAAGTTAACAGGTAAAGTACTGCTACTACAGTAAATGGATGCCAAAGTTAAGGATGTGCAAGGAAACAGAAAAGGAAGTATGTTGTCTCCTAACTCTGACATACCTTGTTTGTACCTGCCAGCGGAGCTTCCTTGCAGGCCATGAGCTGACTCCCAGATACTCTCAGGGCCCGCTCAATGCGGACCGGGTACGAGAAGCATACGCTCTCGAATGCTGCCATTTGGTATGGTCTTACAACATCCTGTATCAGCATTTCTAAACTAAACAATATGGGACACGTCCAGCTTTGTCATCTTTCTTTCCATTTTAATTTCTTTGCAACTGTTTGTAATGTAAAACTTAAAATATACACATGTAATTGTCATTTTTTCCAGGCCCTTACTCCCCCACAAGTAATGATTATAAATATGAAAAAATAACTATTTGCTTTTCAAAGGATACGTACAGCTTTCTCTGGACTTTCCAGTTCCTATTGTTAATTTATATGCATTGCTAATCTTATCTAAAATGCTTGTTTCTTTATTTAGCTCTTGTAGGCAGTAGTCCATGAGCTAAAACCTGGTTCGTATTTGGACGAGACTGTGCTGGGGGCATAAAGTGCTTTTACTTTGTGTAAATGTATTGCTCTGTTTTGTGTTACTCACAGCGATGGAAAAGACTCCTCTTTTGTTAATTTTCCTGTAACAAATTTTCCCTTTTAATAACCTTTTGTAAAACAAGACGTTTCCAGCATGTAATGCTTTCTTTAATGTGTATTTTTTGACCAATCGAAGGTTTCTTTCATTTAGTATTTTGACGTCTTCGATTTATTGCACCTCAGGATTTCTAGCTTATGGACTAACTGTTTGTTTTTTAACTGTAAAAGTGTTAAAATAATTGTTCTCAGTTTGTTTTTTCTTATGTTTTTAAAACATTGGACATTATAAACACGGGGGATTCCTGTTAATTTTGTGATATGACAGTTTTTTATTCATCTATAGCTGATTTGTTTTTGTTTGTTTCCCATAGGTGTCAGAGTGATGACAGGCGGCAGCGAGCTGGTGGAGCGTTGGCCAGACAGATGATGGTTCCCAGCAAAGATCACTAAGCTGATTGTTAAAACAAAACGAAGAGCACTTTGACCTACAGAACAGTTCCTCCCATATTTACCCAAGTATTTGTTGTATCTTAAAAACGTTTTGGTGTTTTGCATTTATTTAGATTGCTGCAGAGTTTGAGCAGCTTGCGTTCCTCATCCCTCCTTGTTTTTGTATTTAATGTTCTCAAATGCTATTTGTGGATTTGCTTCATTTATTTCATAACTGAAATATTAGCTTGGTTGCAACAGATCACACATATATCCAGTTTTGTGGTAGTGAAGAATGCCTGAAATGCGTTGTTGCAGTTTATCCTCTTTATCATAGTCATCAGTCATATATTACATATGTTATTACAGAGTTTGACAGTCATAAACACACAGTATATACAGTTAATTGGACATTAAATGCGACAAAATAAAAATAATAAATGCTCATTTGGATTTGTGATCCTTTGTGAAATATTACAAGTACGTGTTCATGACTGTTGGAGTGTTCAGAGAAGTATTTCAGCCAAGTTTATGACAATTTGCACGTCTGAATTTGAAGCTTTACGGTAGAGAAACCGAATCAGTAAATCACGTATCCTTTGAATTTCCATAAATATATCTTGTCTGTTTGAGCTGAAATGATCAGAGACTCTCATGAGAGCAATTAAAAAGCCCAATAAAAGAGGGGTGAGCTTTATCTGCTGTCGTCATTGTTTTCAGTCCTGAGCTGGTGAAGGAGAACAGATCAGATTTTAGATAACACCCGTGGCGAAGAGGATGATGAGGACGACGATGATCACCACGATCACACCGATTATAATCATCATTTTAATGTTCTTCCACCAGTACTTCCTGGCAACCCGCGTGGATGTTCTCTGGAACGAGTCAGCCTGAAAAGAAACATAAAGGAAACCTGATAAAACGCCAGTGATGGAAAAAGTACCCAGATCCTTTTACTGAAAGGGGAACTCCACTAATTCTACATAATAGTTTTAATAGGTCGTGTAAATGAAAAAAAGATGAAAACTCTGCCTTGTGGTGTGAAAGGAAAAAAAGCCTTTAACTTATTATAGTGACATACTTTACTGAAATAATGACCTGGTATGGCAGAGTTAAAAGAAACCTTCTCAAAATAATGACGCAATATCTCAAAATAATAATTTACTCTTGTAAAATTAAAAGAAACTTTTCAAAATAATGACTTGGTATTGCTAAATGATGACATTATCTTAAAAAAATAATTTAGTATTGCTAAATTAAAAGAAACTATCTCAAAATAATGACTTGGTATCCCAAAATAATAACGTACTATCGAAATAATCATGTGATATCGTAAAAATAAAAGACACGTCCTCAAAATAATGACAAAATTTCTCAAAATAATGACGTCGTATCCCAAAACAATAACACAATATGTCAAAATAATGATGAAGTAACAAAATGACAAGAAACTTTCTCTAAATAATGACGTTTTCAGAAAAAAATTAAAAGAAACTTTGTCAAAAAGTTGACTCGGTTTCGTAAAATTGAAGAAACGTAATCAAAATAAGAACACAATATCTCGATATCTTAATTAACACAATTCAAAGAAACTTCATCAACGTAATGACAAAGTAAGTGTCTGGAAATAATGACTTGGTATCACAAATTAAAAAGAAACTTTCTCAAAATAGTGACATAATGTCCCAAAATAATGATGTAATATTTCAAAAAATGACTTGGTACGACAACCTTAAAAGGAACTTGATCAAAAAAGTAAAAGTATCTTGAAATAATGAAGTGATATGACAAAATTAAAAGAAACTTTAAAAGAATATTTGTCTAAATAATGACTCAATTTTGCAAAATTAAAGGAACTTTCTCAAAATTAGGACGCAATATCTCAAAATATTCACTCGGTATCACAAAATTAAAAGAAACTATCAAAGTAATGACATAGTGTCTTGAAATAATGACTTGATATCGCAAAATTTAAAGAAACCATCTCAATATAATGACTGTATCACAAAATAGTGATTTAATATCTCAAAATAATAACTGAGTTTCACAAAATAGAAAGAAACTTTCTCAGAATAGTGTCTTAATATCCCAAAATAATGATGCAATATCTCAGAGTAATGACTTGGTACTGCAAAATAATGACTTATCTCAAAATGACTCAGTTTTGCAACATAGTGAGAAACTTTAAGAAAAAAATGACGTTAGCTTAAAGCAATGACATAATATTTTGACATACTAAGTAATTTCAAGATTATTAAAATACGATTTTGAGACGTTTTCCTAATGTCTGGCAATATGAAGTCAATATTTTGTGATAAGTGAGTCATTATTTTGAGAACATTTCCCATTATAATGACCAACAGGCTTTTTTTTCCCCATCACACTGGCAGCAATGGGCTTCCATACTAAGGAGTATCACTGCACATGGGATAAAAGTTTTATAGAGTGTTAAAGGAACACCTCACTTATAAAATGATCTGTAGTAAATTAGGTAGTCCTGCTGTGTTACCTTTAACTTCTAAAGATAATGTTTATTTTGCGTGCCTCCACTGAAAACAGCAAAGATATTGATTAATTAATTGACTGGGGATCATGTTTAACAACAGCAAAACTATATTAAAATCTTACACTTACATACACAACTCTCGCAGTATAATCCAGTTGTGTGCTCAGTACTTTTTTTACACATGCATTTTCACTAAATAACCTAAATATTGGAGTCTGGCTTTGAAGAGAGTATGGATAAGTTTCACTTCATGCATGTGTCACCAGATGAATCCGAGGGGTCGTGAGATTAATAATTGGTCAGCAAGACAAAAACACAAAGTTCTGATACACAAATTCATTTCTGTTTGTTGGATGTTTCTGTATTATTTGAAATATTGTTGAATATTTTGTTTAATTTGACCTCTTTGGGCCTCAAACAGTTATTTAAACGAACTTCTCTGGGAAGTTTAAAGGGGAAATGTAAATGCATGGATTTTTTTTGTCACAAGGCAAAAAGGTTCGAAACGACTGTATTTTATCAGCTTGTGGTGTGTTTTTTACTGTGAAATTTTAATCTATAAAGTATGGCAAGTAAAAAAAAGTCCAATATTTCCCTCTGAAATGTCGAAGAGTAGATGTATAAAGTAGCAGAAAATGGAAATAGTTAAGTCAAGTATCTGAAAAATTGTACTCAAGTACAGTAAAGTTACTTTCTACTGATGTAAAACACATTTTTCAAGCAGACTTGTTACTTTAATGAAAACCTTATCTATAATCACGGGGTCAAGAGTTCACACTGTGGGCCGCCATCATTATCAGATACTTACAGACGCCTGCAGGTCGTCAGTCTTGCCGATGAGATCATCTAGTCTGTCTCCCCGCTCCAGCACTTTGCTGATGTTGTCTTTCAGGATAACTTTCACCTCGTTGACCTGACCTTGTACCTGGTCGAGTTTGGCCGACGAGCCAGAGGCCGGCGGCTGAGAGGTCGTGTCAGCCTGAGAAAAATATGCAGGGAGGGAAATTGCTCTATTTTTAGTCAGAAACTAAACCATCGCACCACCAGTGAACCACGCTGAAAGTGAAACGAAGGCGCAGAAACCTCAAGTCACAATTTTAAATGACCAAATTTCACTTTTCACAAATTTGTTAACCTCTAAAACCCATCAGGCGTGTCAATGTCAGTTCACACTTTGCTGATAAACTTTGTTCAAACTCCTCACAGATCTTTGTTTTAAACTCTAGTAGAGAGTCCAAAGTTACTAAAAATGTCAGAAATAATTTTGGGGACATAAATTAAAAAACGTTATGTACAAGACATCAAGAATATTTTCATTTAATGGGGTCTTTGGGTTGAATATTTGAGCTGTAAACCTCACATACTGTAGCTTCAGCTGGAACAAGCTAACATAAAATAGATGTGACACTCAGTGCGTTTCCATGACATTAGAGAAAATAGATTTTTTTGTGTTAGCTTGACTAAAACTGGACTTTTAAAATACATGTAGGCTAAACATGTTAGCGCGACTGAAATCATATTAAATCTGGCCGAGGCGCTCTGAGCATGCTCCACAGTTTCCGCCCCGGGCTTTGACCCAGAAGTCCAATAGCATTAAATGTGTAAGAGAAGAAGAAGCCGGTAACAACATGGAGAAATCTACATCCAGAGCCGTGACTTTTTGGACGGACCAAATGTACAGAGCTGTAAAGTTGTCCACCATGGTAGCAGTTAGCTGCTAGCTAACCGTAGCTAACTCGTTTGTCCATTGTTTGGTCTGTGACGTAATAGGTCAACAGGAAAAAGGTCCAATACTAACAAGCTGAAAGGGGGCATATCTCCACCTATCGTAGAGGAGTCGCACATACTTGGCTCAATAAATGGATTCCCCTCCCGTGCTTTATACTGGGACAAGGACAGTAGGCCAGTTAAATGTCCTTGTCAAGCTGGAACTGTAGCTCCACTTAACTGTGCATGTAAACGTACTGATTTTTATTTAGTAAAGAATAACATTTGTCCAATCTTAAAGAGTAACTTCTGTATTTTCTCGTGTTTTTGTGTCTAAGTAATTGGTTTAATATCGTGCAAGACTGATGCAGACAACAGAGGCAAAACAGGTTGCAATGTAATCACTTACCGTCAAGTTACGTCCATTAAAATGTTTGTTTTTGTCACTGACAGGCTCAGATCGTTATTCTAAGTGTCTGACAACATTATGAAAGGATCCCTATAGAGATAGAGCTTTGTGTTTAAGAGTAAGATCCTTTTTGTTTAACCCGAAACAGCCCTGAAATCACCGTCAGCAAACCCACCAGACTCCATTTAAAAAACAGTGATTTTATCATCATATAACACAATTCATTCAAAGTTGATAGAAACAAAATAAAACACACAGAAACCATTTTGGTTCGTCTATTCTCTGTTCCAACAATCACCAGCTCTGGTTTGGTTGAAATTAACCCTTAATTCACCCAGTTAGATGTGACAACATGCTGCCTCTATATACGCTAAAATTAGTCTTAATTTAAATGGAGTCTGGTGGGTTTGGTGATGGTGATTTCAGAGCTGTTTCTGCTTAAACTAAAATGTCTATCTCTGTAGGGATCCTCTCCATAATGTTGTCAGACACTTACAATAACAGTCTGAGCCTTTAGTGTGCAAATGCCCCAAGTGGTTACATTGCAGCCTGTTTTGTGGCTGCCGGCTGCAGCAGTGTCTCAATACTGGACCAGTCCAGGTTGAAACATACACAAGTTACCCTTTAAAGCTACATAATGGGAAAGGGGGCTGTTAATGGGATCGTTTGTTTTTTTGGAAGTGGTGTTGTATGGGTTACTTATCCATAGTCAGTGCATTACATACAGTAAATATCAGTCAGCACGCCTCCAGTTTGGAGAAGCAGGCTGGAGTCTGACAGAGAAGCAAAGCTATTTACTGCTGTGGAGGGGTCAGCAACAAAATGTACTTCAGCCACCTAAGAGAGTCAAAATCAGTTTAAGTGTATGCTATATTTAGACTGTTTGCATCACTTTACCTTACTGTCAGACAGCCGGTTTCAACTGGGAAGCTGTTCAGTTCCCCATCTATGCTCTCATCAAAGCCACCAGACTCCATTGAGAAAAACAGTAATTTTATCTCACTGAACAAGAGAGGTGCTCGTCCCACCGCTGCTTCAATCACTTAGATCATTTGTGTCATTGTGTGACTTCGGTGAATCTAAACTAACCGTTTTAAACACCAAAGTCACAAAATAACACAAACAAACCAGCTGATTGAAGCGGCAGTAGACCAGCAGCTCCTGTGTTCAGCAATGTTAAATCACTGTTTTTCTCAATGCAGTCTGGCTTTGAAGAGAGTGATGTTACGGCTCCATTTTCTCACTGGAAATCACTGTCTGACATTAAAGTAGAGCAGTGAAAACACTCTAAATATAGCGCACACTGAAACTGATATTGACTTTTTAGGTGGCTGAAATATGTTTTTGTTGCAGAGCTCGTCCACAGCAGCAGATTGCTTACTTCCATGTCAAACTCCAGCCTACTGTAGGTAATACACTGACTGTGTATAAGTACCTCAAACAACGACACTTAGAAAACATCTGAACTATCCCTTTAAAAGGTTAAACTCCAGCAGCAGTTGTACTTTAAAGCACAACTTTATTGTAAGACTAAAGGCGTGTGGCCGTCATCAGGGATGTTAAAAGGTTAACAGGAAAAGAGCGCTATCAGGTGTGAGTCAGTTTACAGAGGCCTGTGTGTGTGTGTGTGTGTGTGTGTGTGTGTGTGTGTGTGTGTGTGTGTCACATGAAAACCTCAAGCACAAAGTAAACCTGGTAAACACAAAGTGCGACATGGATCAACCTACGGAAATGATTTTAGATGATTTCAACATGCAACACAATCGATTATATTTAAAATATGTCAATAATTTTTAACTTGATTTAAACTGGGGTGTATAAAAAGTCACCACTCACCATAGCAGCTCTGTTTCTCAGTCACAACCAAAATATAAAAACAAAAAGCCTCCACAAAGTCGTCCTATCCAGTCCTGCTGCTTACAACAAACAAACACAGATCTGAGCTTCTTGTGACTGTATGAAGTCACTCACTGAGAGCTGAAGGTTGCACCTTCTCCTTAGTTACTCATTAACCGCCTGTTGCCTCAATCAAAGTCTCACTGGCTCAACAGGAGCCGGTCTCCGTCGCCACAAAGACCTCTAGTCGGATCATGAACATGCAGTACTTTCATTTCCTGCTTTTCATGAACTCTGCTTCCACACATTCATTGACTATTTTCAGACCTGTGGTTTAGTTATTAAAGACAATAAACAACATATTTCAGTTTAAAACATGTATCTTAAGTTCTGTGTGTGTGTTAACATACCATCAGCTGCTTTACAACGAATCCGGACCGGTGTTGAGCAGATGTGTCAGGGCAAAGGGCTCTGCTTTCGACAGAGAGATAATTTGCAAGGCAATAAAGCAGAGGTGAAGTCACTGTGTTGCTTCACTTCCTCATCCTGTGTTGTGCAGCTTGTTTCAGCAGCCGCTGACAGTTTGCAAATAGGCTTCATCCAGGCTGTTTGGAAGCTCGAGGGTAGCTCTTGTTCGCACCCAGATTCAAGAGTGAACACTGTTTCACTTTTTAAACATTTAACGTGATATGTACAAGAAGCATATCTCATTAGTATAAAGTAAATATGACACCATCTACCAGCAGTCTGTTCCTGTGCTGCCATGATTAGTGCCTCTGTGCTGTCTCTAGTCCAGCGTTTTCCAGACACTGGTAGGATGTCTTGGTGTCGGCCACTTCTTCAGTCTGTCTGTGCTACATGCCGTGCAGGGGCTTGTCCCTCCATGATGGTTCCTCCTCCTCCTCTGCTGCCTGAGGTATTCACTCAGCAGCTCATCTTTGGGGGCCATCTTCCTGATCTATTCCTGGATTTTGGCTGTTTGGTCCTGGACAGAGGCTCTGACACTCAACAGTCCTCGGCCCCCCTTGTTCTGCTTAGTGTACGGTCTCAGGGTGCTGGACTAAGTGTATAGTCTCAGCGTAAATAAAGGCCTGTTTCTATTAGACAGCGATTATGAGACAATAGGCCCCACCACCTCTTCTACATAGGAGCTTTGACTTTTCAGACTGTGTGGTGGATTTGTGTCTCTTTGTAGTCATTTTGTTCCTCCTTGTAATAGTTTTGTGTCTTTTTGTATTAATTTTATCATTGTGTTTTATGTAAAATCCTACTTTAGTAGAAGAAGAAAGTAGCATAAAGTTAACACGGAAGTAAAGTCCAAGTAACTCAGAGTTGTACCTGAGTACAGTACACTATTTGAGTAAATGTACTTCATAGTCAAGAGGTTATCTTGTTCATTAATCAGTCACATAAACCCTAAATCCATTGATTATATAGATCTTTTAGAGAAGAAAATAAAGGAATGCCTCTGTAGTACTCTGTCAGTACTGCGGATTTACTTCCCTGATAAAGAGGATCTGGCCATGAGTCACTAACTGAACTCTGGGAGTGTGCTGCACTTTGGTGAGTGCTTGCCAAATACTAACGATGTTGACATATGATTACGTAAAGTCAAATTAAGAATATATAAATGACCGTACTATTACCTGAGATAATTGAGACCAATGGTAAAGACAAACAGTGCAGTATGTAACCTTACACGCTAGCTGTGCCTTATAGAAGTAATCATAGTAATGATGGACTTTGTACAGTTGGAACATTTAGCGTTGATACGACTCTGTGAAGTAACACAGAGGTATTTAGATATTATTAACCAACAGCAGTTAACACAATGCATGAGCACAGTGTTATAACACTGCAGGGTTAAACACAAGGACACAACAATCACATGTACTAAAATATACTGCGTCAAATGTTCATACAGTTGAATCCATGTTATAAATTAAATATAAATTAGTAAAGTTAATAAAGTAATTTCATATTTATTACTCTTAAATGGGCCATTCTGTAGGAGTTCCTTTGCTTTTGGTACTTGGTTATATTTTGAAACTTTAAAACTTTTACTTTATGGAATGTCACAAAAGGATTTTTTTCAAAGGGCGACTTTGTCTATTTCAGTGGACTTTTATTTCAAAACTCCACATTCATTTTTTTCAGGGGACTTAGAATTAGCATTAGAAGAATTAGCTAATTTTTGTCTCATTTGTGGGCTGATAAACAGTAAATTAATCAAATCAATTAAAAAATAAAAAAAAATAAATTAAAATTAGACAGGCAGTACCAGGATCAGAAAACTTTCTGAAATAAATTTGGCATTATAAAATAAATGCCCTGAAATAATTAAATGTGGCATTATGAAATAGAATCCAGTGAAATAAATAAATGAGACATCATAAAATAAATTTCCTAAAATAAATAAATGTGGCATTATAAAATAAATCTCCTAAAATAAATAAATGTGACATTAGAAAATAAGTCACAGAAAATAAATAAATGAGGTATAATATTTGCTAAACTAAATAAATGTGGCATTATTAAAATAAATCCCCTAAACTAAATAGATATGGCATTATTAAAATAAATCCCCTAAAATAAATAAATGTGGCATTATAAAATAAGTCACCGAAAATAAATAAATGAGGTATAACATTCCCTAAACTAAATAAATGTGGAATTATAAAATAAATCCCCTAAAATAAATAAATGTGACATTATAAAATAAATCCCCTAAAATAAATAATTGTGGCATTATTAAAATAAATAAATGTGAAATTATAAAATAAATCCCCTAAAATAAATAAATGTGGAATTATAAAATAAATCCCCTAAAATAATTAAATGTAGCATTATAAAATAAATCCCGCAATATAAATAAATATAGCATCATAAAATAAGTCCGCTAAAATAAATAAATGTGGCATTATGAAATAAATTCCCCCTGAAATAAATTAAAATAGACATGGAAAAATGTTTTAAATTTAAAATAAAACCTATTTATTCATTTATATTTATTTACATGTATTTATTTATTCATTGACTCGTTTACTTATTTCAGGTTTATTTATCTTTTTTTCCACAGTCTTTCATATGTATATCCATTTTTAAATAATATTTTTTTGTATTTATTTATTTATTTAATATTGACCCAAATGGGACACCATACCTTGGGGCTGTCCGTGCTGCTGCCGGAAGGACCCGCACTTGTAAACATTCCTCTGTCAGCTCACACAGCCGTCATTTAAGAGCCCAACGACAAAGACGAGTAACAAACTGTGTGTATTTATTAGTCTTACATTACTGACTGTTAACGACCACTAATGAAACGTTACATCAGTTACTGCTATAGGTAACGTTACCGCTTACACTGTTACTTTCCGTAGTTTGCCGTTTAAGCCGCCTGTTGTAAATCAGGTTTACTCCGGTTCAAATACCTCTCAGCTCAGCCTCCAGAGTTGATTATTGATTTTTATAATCAGTGTGGGCGGACATCAAACGGTACTTCCACTTAAAGTGTACCGTCGCAGTTAATTCAGTTAAATTCAACTTGTGCACCGACGGACCGACGAGCTGAAGATGAACCCGAGCGGAGCCCACAGGGGGAAGACTTTCCTCTTCACATCCGAGTCTGTTGGAGAAGGACACTCCGGTACTGTACCCATCTATCACTGTGTGCACGTGTGTGTGTGTGTGTGTGTGTGTGTGTGTGTGTGTGTGTGTGTGTGGTGTGTGTGGTGTGTGTGTGTGTGTGTGGTTGTTGTGCACAGAGGAGTGCTCTGTCTGGACATGTTCCCTGTGTGTGTGTGTGTGTGTGTGTGTGTGTGTGTGTGTGTGTGTGTGGTGGAAGAAGTACTCAGAAATACTTGAAATAAAAGTAAAAATCCTGAGTTCATCAGGGCAGAAGTATTAAAACGTATTTTCTATAATTTTTATCACTAAAGAATACATAACTTAGAGTATTTTAATGTTGTAGTTCATCACTGTGGAGCTAATTTTAAATCATTTCTATACTACTGGCAGTGGTGGAAGAAGCACTCAGACGGTGTTGACTTACTTTGTTACAAGTAAAGATTCTGCCTTTAAAATCTTACCCTAACGGAACAGTGTGTAGAAAATATTTTGTGGCATCTAGCGCAGAAACATCTCCCTTATGCAAAGTGTGAGCTCCTGGTTAGAATTATCCCCAGAGGTCTCTTCCTCTCCAAAATTAACAGACAAGGTGGTCAAAAACAATAAATACACTAAATAAAGCAGGTTCATGTTAAAAATTGGTGTTTTTCCGATGCTGTCCAGCACCTCACAAATGTACCACTAGCGCAGAGCCTGCTAATGTGTGCTCACATTTATTTTCTGATAACTTAAGATCCAGACGTTCAGGAGGTTTTTACCAGGAGCCGAATTATCCACAGAGGTCTCTTCCTCTCCAAAACAAACAGACCCAATTATTTTAACTGGTAAAAATACTGAATAGAGCAGTTTCATGTTAAAATCAGTGTTTTTCTGATGCTGATTGGCTCCTTGCAGACTTGCCACAAGCCCAGCAACTGCTAATATGCGCTCACCTTTTTTTTCTCTGATAACTTAAGATCCAGACGTTCAGGAGGTTTTTGCCAAGAGCTGAATTATCCACAGACGTCTCCTCCTCTCTAAAACAAACAGATCCAGTTATTTAAACCAGTAAAAACACTGAATAAAGCAGTTTCACGTTAAAAATCAGTGTTTTTCCAGTGCTGTTTGGCTCCTTGCACATGGGCCACTTGCCCAACACCTGCTAACGTGTGCTCACCTTTTTTCTCTGATTTCTTTCTGATTCGTTCTTCGTCTCTCTTTGACCCTAAATAACCCTGAAAACCTAAAACATGACCTCAGTGTCCTTGATGGAAGCTACGTCCCTGACAACACTGATAATATCTGTATCGTTCTTTCCTTTTACGTCTCTGACTTTGTGTTCACAGACAAAATGTGTGATCAGATCAGTGATGCTGTGCTCGATGCATATCTGAGTCAAGACCCTGACTCTAAAGTGGCCTGTGGTGAGTAACATGTCTTATATGATGTTTATTTATCATTTTACTTTGATGAGGATTAACTGTTCATCTGGATGCACCAAACTCCTAATATTTACCTACCTACCTGCCTGCCACAGGTCACAGCCTGATGATTAGAGGAGAAAGGGCAGAGCCTAAAGGTCCAGGTGGAAAAATAAAATCAATCATTCAATTCAATCAATACTTGTTGGAATCTAATCTGTCCAAGGTATTTTGATAACTAATAATTAAACAGCTAGTTGTCTTAGACTGGATCAGTGTTTGCCCTTTAGACCAAGGTTCAGCTCAGCGTTATCTTGATGCTCATTTGATGCCTTCAGCTCCATCTGAAACATTTTGATTAATAGTAAATCCAGTCTTCTTCCACAGACATTCCCCTCATGCCCTCTTCTCATGACTCAATTATTTCTTTTAGGGAATCTGCCTCAAAAAGTGCACAAGAATTGAGCGATTTAGAAATGTACAAAATGCACTCAGTAAAATGTTTGTCATGTCATGTTTTTGTCTGTTTAAACCATCTTGTTACAGAGTGTGTGGCGAAGACGGGCATGATTCTGCTGGTTGGAGAAGTGACGTCAAAGGCCATCGTTGATCTCCAGTCAGTGGTCCGAAATACAGTCAAGAAGATTGGTTATGATGACTCGTCAAAAGGTGGGATTCTTATTCAGTGACTGACTTTGTGTGTCATTTTCTGGGGGACATTTAATTAACGAGTCCCGACTTGTGCTCTGCAGGTTTTGACTACAAGACCTGTAACGTGCTGGTGGCGCTGGAGCCGCAGTGTGTGGAGATCACCGACTGTGTGTTTGAAGGCAGAGATCAGGAGGACATCGGTGCAGGAGACCAGGTTCAGTAGAACATTTCACCACCTGGATTTAGAACTGATTCATGTTGTGAAAATGGTTGTGAAAAATCATTTTAGTAAATGAACCTACAGTTTTCGGCAGAGTCATTTATAGTGACTGTTGTCATTCCTTGCACTTTGTTTTAATTGGCTACTTCATTTTTATTGAACCCTTTGAAACCTGAGCTAATTGGCTTGTTTGTGTTTTTTAATTGAATTTAAAATATGGGAAGAAGGCGATGAGCATCAGAAGAAGAAATGACCCAAAAAATTAATATTAAAAAATAAATTAAAAAAAGATAAAGAAAGACAGTTACAAACAAACAAACATATAATTTATTTTTAAAATATAATAAAATAAAACATATAATAACAAATTATAAATATAGTTTTCCCCCAGCTTTTCCTATTTTTTAAATAATTTTCTAAACCTGTCCTTTTTTTTTTGCAATTTGAAATGTGCCCGGTAACAGCCATGTTTGTATTGATAACGGTTAGCAAGACGAGAGATGTAGTTCACTAAGCGGTTTCACACAACAAACCTGTGAAAAACTGTGACTCTCTTGACTTGCAAAATACTTTTTTAAATTGACAAATATGTGTGTAAATCATGGCACAATTCAAACAGGATCAAAAAATGATTTACTTATTTTTCCAAATCAGGTCCCATGGTGCACCAGAACAGGAGGGACTTTGCCCCTCTATTTCTAAAAACTATTTCTACAGCCTGAACCGTAATTAACATTGTGTGTTTTTCTAGGCCTAATTAATTCATGTAAAACTAGTAAAATAAAAGTATTCAGGACGTGGTGTCGGCAGATACTCAATATTAATTTGATTGGGATCGGGGTCAAACATAATTGATTGAGGTGTCCCTATTGTGCAATGTTGGGAGTCGTGAAACACAAATATCATTAGTTTTTGTCATAAACCACCTTGAAATTTTTAATCTACTGGTGGCGCTAGATGAAAAGTTCGAGGACCAACAAAGTGGTGGCGAGATTTTGTTATTCTCCAGCTTAAGAAACATTCATTTACAAAATAACATTCAAAAGCTCATTTTTGAAATTGTATTTACTTAAGTTTAATTAATTGCAACTAAACCTTTGCTAACGTTACTGCTCAGACTGTTTTCATCATTGTCAAGCTGCTTGTCTTGTCTCAGGGTTTAATGTTTGGCTACGCCTCCGATGAGACAGAGGAGTGTATGCCCTTAACCATCCTCCTGGCTCACAAGCTCAACTACAGGCTGAAGGAGCTGTCACTCAGCGGAGAGTGTCCGTGGATACTGCCAGACTCCAAATCACAAGTGAGACACTTCAGAAGACAAAAGAAAAGGGGGGATCACGTCATTCCCGGTTTGACTCCACCTCTCTCTGCTCATTTCCTGTTTTATAAATAAATACACCCCAAAAAATTCTGCTGTATCCTTTCTGTGCTGTTGGTTTCTATATGTGCCCTTTTGTCTGCAGGTCACGGTGGAGTATAAAGACAACATGGGCGCCATGGAGCCTCTGCGTGTCCACACTGTGGTCATCTCAGTACAGCACAGCCCAGACATCTCCCTGCAGGAGATCAGATGCTATCTGATGGAGAAGGTGGTGAATGTCGTCATTCCTGCTCGGTACCTGGACGACAAGACCATCTACCATCTGCTGCCAAGTGGGAAATTCCTCGTTGGAGGTCCACAGGTGAGAGCGGACTGAACCACAGAGGGAAGTGTGATAAAAATATGATTTAATGTGTGGGCAAGCAGGAGCTGATGTTTTTGTATCACCAGAGTGATGCAGGACTGACGGGGCGTAAAATCATAGTGGACACGTATGGAGGATGGGGTGGGCACGGAGGAGGGGCGTTCTCTGGAAAAGACTACTCCAAAGTGGATCGGTCCGGAGCTTATGCGGCACGCTGGGTGGCTAAGTCTTTGGTCAAAGCAGGACTGTGCAGGAGAGCCCTCGTTCAGGTGAGGACGTTTATGAAGCTGAACTGTGAACTGTGAAGCTGATGTAATAGTAGAAACAAAATCTAAGTTGGAGCTGTGAACACTGCAGTCTGATTGGTCAGTTAGGGTTAGGTCAGGATCAGGATTTTCTGAAGACATATCAATAATGACTCGAAGTGTTGATATGTCTGTGTTTAGATCTCGTATGCGATTGGAGTGAGCCACCCACTCTCCATCTCAGTGTTTCACTACGGCACATCGAACAGGGACGAAGACGAGCTGCTGCAGATCGTCCAAAAGAACTTTGACCTGCGACCTGGGGTCATCGTCAAGTATGTGGTGTTCTTCACCAGCTGAAACGTCATTGCTTGTTTTTATGTAAATATGTGACACTGTGATATCAACTTCTTTTAACAGAGAGCTGGGTTTGAAGCGGCCGATCTACCAGGCCACCGCCTGCTACGGTCACTTTGGCAGAGAGGAGTTCCCCTGGGAAAAACCAAAGTCTCTGGTGTTCTGAGTTTAACGTGGTCGATCACATTCCAGTCATGTCTGAATCATCAAGAGCCTCAGAATCCATGTATGTGAACATAAATGTCTTTGTCTGACCCTAAACTGTAAAGGCAGCGGTCAGTGTCTTTGTTCAAAAATTATGATTTTTATCTCATGATTGAGATAATTTCCTGTTTGGAAACTGTAGTTTTGTTTAAAACAAAAATGATTATGCAATAAATGTGTTTTTTATTTTAGAGTATTGTGTGAGAACTGTCAGGTGCTGTCAGATTTATAACAATTATGTATTTTGGTCATTTTTAATAAATAATATTTGGTGAACAAAACATGCGTAAGACTTCCTTGAGTACTTCATTTCGTTTTAAATATTAGGTACTTTGATTTTACTTGATAAGTTACTACAAGTGGCAACACAAGAAAATGTACTTAGTTACTTTTCAGCTCTGCTACTTTATACTTTTACTCCATGACGTGTACTTGACACCTTTAGTTACTGAGCAGAATCAGATTATTAATCTGAAATGTAAATTACCCAGCAGTATATAAAGTAATAAAAATGAGCCCTAGTTTTACCAACTGTATCATTAAGTGATAAATTTGTTCATGCATCAATAACTATAATCAAAGAATATATTATTCTGAAATAGGCCACTCTGCATAATTACATATGAACTTTTATTTTAGTAAGATTTTGAGTGCAGGACTTTTACTTGTAACAGTATTTCTTCACTGTGGTGCTGCAACTTTTACGTTAGTAAAAGATTTGAGTTCTTATTCCACCACTGATAATATATATGTGACAAATATTTACTTTAAGGTGAGTTATTTTTTTTATTTTGTTTTGCCTTATTTTATTTACTTTTTTATATTTTACTTTGTTTTGTTTTATGTCTAGTTAGCCTTTTAATGGTATATAATTTTATTTTGCTTTATTTGATTTGACTTTTATAATGGTATTTAATTTTATTTTTGCTTTGTTTTATTTTACTTTTTTAATGGTATTTAATCTAATTTTATTTTTGCTTTATTTTTATTTTACTTTTTTAAAGGGTATTTATTTTTATTTTTGCTTTATTATTTTACTTTTTAATGGTATTTAATTTTATCTTATTTTTGCTTTGTTTTATTTTACTTTTTTAATGATATTTAATCTAATTTTATTTTCGCTTTATTTTACTTTTTTAATGTATTTCATTTTGTTTAATTTTACTTTTTACATGGTATTTAATTTGATTCTATTTTGCTTTATTTTATTTTACTTTTTTAATAGTATTGCATTTTATTTTGCTTTATTTTACTTTTTAATGGTATTTAAAGCAACCCTTAAGAACTTTCAGTTTTGGTTGATTTTGGCGGCGCCAGTGGTCCAAAGCGGTAGTGTTTTGCCTGAAGGAAGACCACATTTCCCATGAGGACCAGCGCATAGTGTCGTAAAATCCTGATCTCCCGGTCGCCTGTAGTTGGATTGAGCTACATTGCTGTTTCCAGTGGCTGTGTGAAGGATGAATAGCGATGAGGTAATGAATGTAATTGTGGCTAAACAATATCATATGACGACGCTGAAAATAAGAAACGTTTAACTTTGGTTTAGTGCCGTATTCCCCCACCGCCCCCCTCACCCGACTTGTCAGCGGCGAGCGGCTGACGAGTTGAGCCTTGAAACAGATAAATAAAACGTTATGTTGGATAATTTCACAGTAAACACACGTACAGATACCGGCAGGAAGGTGCCGCATTGCCTGAATATCAACCCTGCACAATGCGCACGAATATACAGTTCAGTCTCTCAGGGAAATCATTCTAAACAGTTTCTTCACATTGTATTGTTTCCTATACTGTTATAATTCTATTATTAGGATTCTATATGGAGAATTATACATACATTTATTACTAAAATTACTCTATGCAAGTCTGTTATTGTCACTGTCATTTTTGAATTACTAAAAGCCAAGACGAATTCCTGTATGTCCTTGGCAATAAAGTTCAATATGATTCTGATGCTTATTGAACATCAAAATTTTTTATATTTGTTACATAACATTTCTGTCTGTTGTTTTATCAGAAATTTGCTGTCCTGGACACTACCTCCACCAGTTTGAGCCCCCACACACTAGTGCTGGCAGAGGCAGGGGCAGAGGGGCGAGGGGAGTAGGTGCAGGCAGAGGGAGAGGGAGAGGGAGAGGGAGGGGAAGAAGTAGGACACCAGAGGACTTGAACCCCGAGACCCAGACAGACCCAGACAAACTTTTATTTCTACACCCTCTTTCACAGTTGTCAAAATTCAAGTACTTTGTCACATTCAACACATTCAAATTGTTATTTTGCCACTTGTCCCTTCACAGTAAAGGAAGTAACAAGTAAAACATACAACCTAGAGAAAAAAGAAAAACATTTCCAGGCACATGCCCAGTGTTACGCAAGAAATATCATGAAAAAAAAAAAGAGTGGCATAAATGCAATGTGCATTTTTGCAATGACGGGGTATGTGTATGATTTGAATAAATAAATGGCACAACAACACTGTATTACAGTGGTAGTAAATGAACGACAGTGACAGCTGAAAAAAATTACTGTGAATAAAAAACAAAAAACAAAAGGGGAGTGTGATGCATGTACATGGATAAATAGAGCAGGATAAAAAATAAACTATGACAGTTAAAATAAGAAACACTGAATAATCTGTGTGACAGTGTTAGAAGTTATCTGGAGTCATCTGGAGAGTCATGCCGCTCTTCTTCCTCCACAACACTCAGAGAATGCATGCTGCAGATAGAGTAGATTGTAAGATTCTGCCGCAGCGCCTTCTTCCAGCATTTGGACACCCTCTATCGGTTCTCCCCTGAGTCAAAACAGAAAATAGGACATGTTGAAAAATACTAAACGTTGCCCAAAACAAACAAATGCAGGCCCTGGGAAACACAAAGTACCTAACATGATCCGACTCTTCTGTAAAGCTGGAAACTATAGGCTGTAGCGGTTGGAGGTGTTGCTTGTGGGGAGTAGACGTTACTTGCTTCTTTTGATAGCTGTAGAGAAATAACATGTAAGAAATTTATATGGATAAAGAGTAATGCAAGACAAACAAAAGTATACACACTGGAAATAAAGACACTATATAAACATCACACTGTAATAAAATGCATCATCTATGTTATACTAGAGAATTATAAGATAAGAATAACAATAATTAGCAATACAACATAAAATATAAAAAGATAATAACATGAAAAAAATAAATATGGAACAACACCGTACACCTTACACAGCATAATGTCCAATAGACACATAACAATAACAGAAATATCTTGTTATCAGACTGACTTGAAGATGTCAAGTTTACTGGCTAACTGAGATTGTAACCTTCAAAGTTAGGTGCTTGGTGCTACTGAAGTGAGCTACACACAGACCCTTCAGGACTGACTAAATAAACATTACATGTAGAATTTTAAACATGCAACAGTCCCTTTAGTTTTAGCTACACTCAGCACAAGGTGCTATTGATAAGCAGGACTATGAAAAGTCATAACTCAATGCACATTGCACACGGGTTTTGTTCTACTGATTATTTAGAGCAAGCAACATGGTTTGACTTCTTTTGCAATCACTGTAGTCAACTCAACAAAAACACGACAAGAATCCTGTTATTCTCTGAAACTATTACATAACAATCATCAGAAACTACTGTCACGTACACACAAACTGACACGATAACACCACAATGATTCAGTATGACTGATCTTTCCACAATAGGAACCTACATATTTTACTCAAACTTTATATTTGCGGTTTGCAGCCATCGCATTGTTTTATCTTTATACAGTACTTTTGAGCTTGTTGCGTGGCTGGTCGCGTCAGTGTGGAACTGCAAACTATCAAGCTGGTGGCTATTTATTGCTACCACGCATATTTCCGATAGCTCACATCAACATTATCATTTTGATTTGAGCATCGAAAGCTACTTACTAGTCCAGCAGGAACAGAGCCAAGGCAGCATCGGTCGGAAATCCCTCCTCGTCTTTGAGCTCAGCGAGTGAAAGCCGGGCCAATGTTGATCCTTGGCTGTCCTTTCATCCGGGTAGCCTCCCTCTTTCTTTTTTTGTCTCCTCAGACAAAACTTTTCATTTCCTTGGTTGTTTTGCAGCTTCTGCCATGACAGCAGTAATTGCGCGCAGGCTTTCGCATCGACTTCCGCCTTTGTAACGAATGGGGAAAGGGGGAAGTGACGTATGCCGTAAAGCAGTCAACACATTTGTAGTTTTTTGTGTGGCAGGGTTCCTGCCACCCTCCTCGAAGTTGCTTAGTGCCAGTTAAAACAATACAGACCCCCTCAGGCCATGACAGAGGTGTCATTCAACTAGTTGTAAGTCGATGTATCATCACAAAAGTTATGAAAATATTTTATGAAGGTTGAAAAGTTACTTAGTGCTGGTTTAATTACATTTTATTTTGCTTTATTTTATCTGTTTTATATTATTTTATTTTATTCTGTTTTATTTTTCGTTACTTTGTTTTGTCGTATGTCTTTTTGATTTAAATTTACTTTATTTTGCTTTATTTTATTTTACTTCACTTTGATTTATTTTAATTTGTTTAATTTTATGCTGTTTCGCTTTATGTTTTTATGTTGTATTTTATTTGATTTTGCTTTATTTTATTTCATTTCATTTCATTCACCAGTAGTTTTTCCTCCTGCAGTCACCCCTGACAGAGCCCTGTGCTAACGTCACCTGCCACTGGATGGAGTCACAGTCACAGGTTACACAACATTTTTACAGACGGTGAAAAACATGGCGGAGTCGATGGAAAGTTGAGCTGCTGTCACTTTATGTCAAACTTTACATCCTAACAGGAAGGAAACAGCCTTTTAATCTCACAGTAACTGTGAGTGTAAAGAGTCACAGGACTGTAACACGCTGTACAGTGTGTGTTGTGTGTGTGTGTGTGTGTGTGTGTTTTACAGCTGAGGATAAACAAAGGAGGAGCTGTGCACCAATCACAGAGGCTGAGACAGACGTGCAGTGATGTTACAGTGGATGTGATTGGCTGAAGCAGCTGCAGAGTGCACACACACACACACGGGGACAGTGTGGTGTGTGTGTGTGTGTGTGTGTTGCTGTACTTCCCTTTGCAAACTTCACGACTCTTTAAATGAGCCTCTGACCGACAGGGTCGCTGCTAAAATGCTGCCACACTTCATGTGTCTGGATTATTGCGCTGCTGTGTCACACTGAGCTGGGTCCGTCTCAAACAACCTGCTTTGTAAAGGACCCAGGCAGCAGAGGAACACACGGGGTGTGTCTGGAGATTTTCAAAAGAATTAAACTTTTTATGCTGCTTTTATTTTGCTCTTTGAAGTGACAGGAAAGTTTCAGCTGAGGAGGAACCAGAGCGGCACCATGCCGGGGAATGGAGGAGTGTACGCGGTGAAGAGGAGGAAGAAGCCTGTCCAGAAGAGGTCAGATGTTCTGTTTAAAACATGTTTCAGTGTCACCTCAGGCTATGAAACAGGCCTGAGCTCTGTGCACCGCTGGAGGGGTTAACATGGGTCATTGCCAGCGGATCAGTCATTCATCAGCACCGTCATGATTAATGAGTAATTGTTATTAGTGGAGATCCTGCCAAGCTGCTTACACTCGCCTCTGTCTCCACCTGGAGTCACACAGGTTGTTGTTTTAGCTTTACTGTAGTGATTTATGATTTCCGGGACAGAGTAAGGGGGGTGGACAGGTAGGCAGGTAGCTAGTCCACCTGCGGCAAGTGTCACGCGAAGGTGATGACGTCAAGGCCAGATAAGGTGAGACAGGCAGGTGATGGTGGGAGAAATATTTGTACTTACTGAAACTTGGTGCATGTAGACATACAAGTAAATGCAAGTTAAAGCACTGCATCCGAAATTTCATCAATCAATCAATCAATCAATCAATCAAAAACTGATGTACGTTATCATAAGTAGGGAAACACCAGAGGCAGGATAAAAACTCAGAATAGATTTTTTTAAAGTAAATAAATAAGTAATGAAATAGAAGAATATGCAAGCTAAAAAAAAAAAAAAAAAGTAAAAATAAATGAATAAATACACAAAAAACATAAAACAAAAAAATCAAAATCAACATTTCAGTGTGGGCCCCGTGTTGAAAATGGGCCCAATCTGGGATCGTCCATGAGTTCCATAATGGCCCCCATACCAGTTGCTCACACAGGTGGGTTTACCCAGGTTGGCCCCACATGTTATGTTATGCTACAGCTACCAGGGTGGCAAGTGGGATTGGCCCCAGAGTGGGCATCTTATCTTGGGTAAAACCACCCATGTGAGCAACTGGCATGGGGCCATTATGGAGACCTTGTACAATCCCATATAGGGCACTTTATCAGCTCATTTACTACTCGCATATAAATGTTGTTTAAAGTAATAAAAGTAAAAGTCCTTCTGATGCAGAATGGCTGATATCGGATTGATATATGTTTCTGGATTATAAATATTGATGCATTAATGTTTATTATTCTTGCTCGTAAAGCTGGAGCTGATTTCAGTTACTTTATATTCTGATGGGTAGGTTACTCTACAACAGGGATACTAAACTTGCTTTGCCCAGGGGCCACTTTTACAAGACGACAGGTGGCCAGGGGCCAGTTGTAGAAGCATGGCACAATTGGCACATGAAGGTTTACACAGAGGTGTTTCTAGGATTTGAGGACTTTAAGGGGCTTAGCCTGGACGTCTGTCAGGGGTCAGGGGGGTCATCCCCCGGCACTCTGAGTAAACAAGCTCTATGTTGATGCTTCTTATGCACCCAGGCTCCTTATTTATATTAATAAAAAATCCCATCTTGAATCAACTCATTGTCATGGTGAGTTAGAAAATGGTTGGGGGGCCACATGGCGCTGTGTCTGGCCCACGGGCAGCTAGTTGGGTATCACTGCTCTACAATAATAAAGCATAGCTTATCAGTTTATTCATATTTTGTACTAATGATATGATTCTGCAGAGCTGTGATATTGTATTATGACAAGTAGGGCTGCCACTAACGATTATTTTCATTGTCAACTAATCTGTCGATTATTTGTTTGATTAGTCGACTAATCATTTTATCGAAAAATGTGTTAAAATGCTGAAAAATGTCGGTCTGTCTCTCCCAAACCTCAAAATGATGTCATCTAATGTCTTGTTTCATAGGAGAGTGGGAGAGTGTGTAAAGCTGCCAATATCTGAACGTAAGAAGCTGCAATAAGAGTATTTTGGGTACTTTTATAGTACGTCTCTATGAAAAATGACTCAAACCGATTAGTCGACCACTAAAATAGTCACTGATTATTTTGATAGTCGATTAGTCATCGATTAGTCGACTAATCGTGGCAGCCCTAGTGACAAGGGATGCACAATATTATCCGCACATCATTGGTATCGGCCGATATCAGCTTTAAAATGAACTATTGGGATCAGTCAACATGCTGATAATATCGGCACATCAATGATATTGGCCGGTATCGGCTTAAAATTAACTATCACAATGATATTGGCTCAAAATGAAATATTAGAATCAGTCAACATGCTGATAATATTGGTACATCATCTGTATTGGCCCCTGGTGATTCCCACCTGTACCAGACAGGGTGTGCTGCACCTTTAAATTAAATTAAAAGTAAAACCTGTGTTTGTGCAGTTTTCCAGACATGCAGGTATGCGGGTTTCATACTGAAAGTTTTCCATAACTGAACAAATGCCAATGTAAGGCCATGTTTTGGAAAGTATTATGCAAACACATCGTCAGGGTTGGAGGCAGAACTGTTTGTAATTCCTGGGATTATTACTGAATGAAGTAGCGTCGGGACTCCTGGTGTAATTAGAACAATTGAACTTTAAGGGTAGTTCAGACGTTTCATCCACGGCTCTGAAAACAAAGATGACAAATCAGACTCGGCAGATTCATCTGTGCCCAAATCTTCACGTCTTTACACCGACGTCCTTTTGTGCCAAATTACCGTCTAAGATACATGAGCTGCCTGTCGCCTGTGTCCATCTTTTGTTTACCACAATGAGGACGGTGATCACAGGCCGAACCGCTGACTCGACAGCTGCGACAGAGTCTGTTTTATCTAAAATCATTGCATTTCTTCAGTTGTTCCTTTAGTTCTTTCTCCACTCTGAGTCCTGATGTTTTCCCTCTGACGTCTTACTCTCTCTGTGCTCCTCGTGATTTATCTCCTCATTCCTGCCTGCTTTGTTGTCTCTCCTCTTCCCTCCATCTCTGTCCTCAGATCTGTGTTTAGTCAGGGAGGAATGGCTCACAGGGCTGCTGCATGCCCCGACATGTTGGAGAGGAATTACATTGTGGTAATTTGTAGTAATAAAGGCGCAGGCCAAGTGAAAGATTAACAGACGCATGCCGTCTCTAACTCATGATGTAACTCTGCATTCAGCTTTTCCACTCCTAATGTCTGTTTTGTTTTAAGCCACGCTAGCTTCAGCAGCAGCGGCCCGTCATTATCTAAACAACTGTTCGATGGACTGCTGTGAAATTTTGCACAGTCATTCATGTTCCCCGGAGGATGCATCCTGCTAAATTTGGTGTTCCTCTGACTTTTACTTTAGCGTCACCATCAGGGCAAAACTTTGATTTGTCAGTTACTTTGGTTAAAGACGGTCACTGGGGAAAGATAACGGCACATTATATCTCACAGGAGTTTTTGCAAATCTTTACTGTCTAGAGATGACCGTTTAGGACCAAGCTAAGCCATCAGTGGTGGACTCGTGTTGAGTAAATAACTTTTCATCCAATTTGCAGGTGAAGTTTTGAATCCATATGCAAATAGTTTCAGGAGTAGATCACTGATGTCACGTTTGACAACAAAGTTTATTGTTGAACTGTAAAATATCCTGCCTCCATGACATTTCTTTGTCACAAGTATTTGAGGGATAATTGCTTCTATATAACTGAATATATAATCGACCAATATTTCAATATCAGAATTATTATACTCCTCAATGTTGGTATCGGCATCGGCCCCAGTAATGCAGTAATCAGTCGGGCTCTGTCCACTACAAGTAAGAGTCATGCTTGCAAAATACTACTTAAGTAAAAGGGTAAAAATAATGTTTTTACTTAGTCTAAAAAGTAAAGCTGTCAGTCAAATGTAGTGCAGTAAAAAGTGCATTATTATATTATTTGTTTTGTATGTACCGCAGTAGAAGTATTAAAAGGCATAGAATTGAAATAATGTTCAAGTATTTCAGTATTTTTCCAAAGTGTACTTCAGAAAATGTACCTATACTTTCCTACACATGTTAGCATGCTAAACGTTAGCAAACATTAGCATGCTAAATGTTAGCAAACATTAGCATGCTAAACGTTAGCAAACATTAGCATGCTAAACTAGAGTGACGAACAGTAGACTTGCTTAGCATCTTATGTTAGCATTTAGCTCGGCCTCACAGAGCTGCTAGCATGGCCCTCAGCCCTACTTGTAGTTTTATAGTAAAAGTTGGCTCTAGCTTGACTTATTAATTATACGCCAGGTTCTTTTTAAAGATAAAGAAGAGAAAATGTAACTGATGGAGCTCCATTTTCTATTGTATGCTCTATTTTGTAGCCACAGCGCTGTGTAGCTTAGCGCCACAGCTAACCTGCTAGCTATTGCGTATTGAGAGCTCATCTCCCACAGGTCTCAATAAATCACACTAGGGCTGTTACTAATGATTGTTTTGGTTGTTGAGGTACTCGCAGATTATTTTTAATTAACTGATTAAACTATAAACATTTAAAAAACTGTGAAAAATGCTCCAGATGCCTTGATTTGTCCAACAAACACATTCAAACCCCCCAAAATTTAAATTATTTTAATCTTAGACTGAAGAAAGCAGCAAGTTATTAGAATTGAGAACCTGGAACCATTAAATATTTCGTATTTGTGCTCCAAAAACAACAAGAACAGTTTGACTAATTGATTCATTGACTAACCATTTCAGCTGTACTTGTTTTTTAATAAAACATCACATTTAATAAACTCTTCCTGTGTTTTGTATATGAAAATCTTGATCTATAAAGTAACTTAACCTGTAAGATAGTAAATGGTGCTATATTTTCCTCTGAAGTGTAGTGGATTAAAAGATGGTAGGAAAAGTAACGACACAGGTGAAGTACAAGTACCTAAATATGTAAATAAACCACCACAGCTTCCTGCTGATTTCCATCTAACTTCGTGGACGTTATTTCAATAATGAAGTCTCAGTAAATCTAATATTTGCAGGTGTTTCTCCCAAACGCAGAATGAGTGAGCGTGCTAATTACTGAAACTCTGAGGGTTTTCCAGTCTTGTAATAACACAAGTATGAGACACACTTACAGCCTCTTGAAGCATCGTTTGATGTGGTCTGCAGTTTATTTGGGCAGCAGCCCACATCGTCTCTTAGAAATTCAAGCACTGGAATTTTTTACCAGAGGTATTGTTTTTCATGACAGGAACAGTCAGTGTGTCAGTATCTCCTACATCCACGCACACTCAGATGTGAAGCTTCTAACAGGATATGAAAAATCTACCTCGTTAGCGAAAACTCCCACACTTTGATTCGAGATGGAAATTCCAGCTGTGTGTTGTCGATCGTCAAGCAGAGCAAACATGTTTTAGCAAGCAGGCATCACTCAACAGCTCTTTGTCCCTGTGTGTTGTTTCAGTGTCAAGCCTCCGCCTGTGAAGACCAATCCGTCCAAACGCCACCGTGACCGTCTGAATGGAGAGCTGGACCGGCTCACTGAGCTGCTGCCGTTCTCTGAGGAGGTCAGAGGTCGCCTGGACAAGCTGTCCGTGCTCCGGCTCAGTGTGGGATACCTCAAGGTTAAGAGCTACTTCCACGGTCAGTGACCTCATGGTGTCATGGTAGTTGTGGTGTTCATGTACTCAAGCATTGTATTGTAGTCGTGCTTCTTTCTCCTCCTGCTCCACGACATTTATCCGACAGCTTTAATTACATTACAAATTAATATTTGTGCATTTTTCATGCAGAAACGTTTCCTAGGTCCAGCTTCACATGTGTAAAAATTTGCTGCTTTTGCTTTTAACAATTTTAATTTATTGATATCTGATTTTTTTTTTTTTTTTGAGGTTTAATTTGATTTATTTATTTTATCTTTATTTAACCAGGAAGTCCCATTGAGATACCTGGACGAGGTAGCAGAAAATCAGAACACATTAAAATGCAACAAATACAACATATAATAAAAAACCCAATACAACAACAGCAACAGCTATTCAAAGACAGTGGAATGCACCAGTGAATGCACCATTGGCGGTTGGTGGTTGACCCACCGTAGCAATATTTTCACTCAGCACTACAACCAACTACAACAGTAAAATGCTGCCGTTACATTAATGCATTAGTCATATTAACCTAATATAATATAAAATAATATACCAGTCACAGGGGACATTTTTCTGCATCGAGTACTTAAACTTTCAATTATTTAAAATACATTTTGCTCATTGAGTGATACAGTGGTGCAGTGGTTAGCATTGTTGCCTCACAGCAAGGGGGTTCCTGGTTTGAACCCGGGGTGGGACAATGCTAACCACTGCAACACCGTGCCGCCCAGTCTCTGCAAGCACTCTACAAGTTGAATCAGTAATGTTAGCTAGCAAGACTTGCAGTGTGCATGCCGACCACTGACTGAAAACAATAATGGACCTAGCCACTGTGATGTCACTCATTGGTTTGTGGACTCCTGTTCTGAAGCCTCGGGTTTATTATAGCAGCATTTTCAATGCAGGACTCTTACTTGTATTTTTACAGTGTGGCGTAGCACTTTTATTTGTAAAGCACATTTTATACACGGGGAAAGGTTCAAGGTGCTGTACAGAGAAGTTAAGACAACACAATTAAAATAAAGAAGAAGTATAAACAGTAAAAGAAGGCGCAATAATAATTTTAAAGGTTTGAAACTCTAATAATGATATAATGATAATGAGACCTCTGGTTTTAAAAACATTTAGTTCAAAGAGAATAAAAAGGTTTTCACTTTGGCTCGTGTGGTATTTGCACTTTTACCCACGTAAAGGATCTGAGTAGGCCCTTCACCACTGGAAGTGACTAAGTGTAATAAGGTCATATGAAACTGGTGTGTGAAATATTGAAAGCGAGAGACAGTCTGTGTGGGATCGATGTGTCGGGTGTGCAAATATGCAGCTGCGGACATTTTTGTGGCTGAGCTGTGAGCGTTTGCGGTGTCAGAGAGGGAACCTGACACTGTGAATAATGAATAGTGGCCCTGCTGGGAGGGAAACAGGAGAGTGTGCTGCAGGGCAGATGGGAGTCTATGCAAAGGAACATGAGACAGGCAGGCAGGGAACAGTAGGTCCTTATTCTGACGCTGATCAAACACACACACACACACAGGCAAAGGTGGCGGTGAGCGGCCTGAAACCGTCCTGGTACATTGTGCTGGTGTCACAATGTGGCACTGAGGTAACGTGGCTAATTAAAGAAGCTTCATCACGTGTGTGTCCTAAAGCGCAGTTCCTCTCTCTTTGTTGTGGCTCTAGATGAAGATATTTTTGTTGGAAGGAGTCTGGTGATATTCTGTGTTTTTGTTATTGTCAAATCCCGTGGAAATCCCAAAAACCAGCAAGTATTGTGTTTTTATCAGAGCCTGATACATCTTCTTCCTCTGTGCCGCAGAGCTCCATTGTTGTTCAAAGACTCACACATCAGTGAGCCACGCTGTTGCACTGGGTGACATGTTCCTTCATTACCATGAACGCACACACTGTAGATTATTCTGACTCAGTCCCACATACACCGTCCTGCTGCCACAGATACTCACTAAAGCACCAAATGTGGATTAATCCACTGCAGAAAATAGTCCCCGACAAATGCATGATGTCCTCCTGTTGGAGAAAAACCACAGTGAGCAGCTGATTCTACAGACTACAGAGACTTTTTTAAAAAAAAAAAAAAAAAAAAGAAACTATATTAGGATTATTATATATCAGAAACTGGAAAAAACAAACAAACAAAAAGCTGAACAGTGTTTACCAAAGCCTAAAATGACATCCTGTTTGATCAGAGAATTTTAACTTTTGTTTCTTCATAAAAAAGTATTTAAACCGGTTTATTGATTATCAGATTAGTTGGTGATTAAATGAATAGTTGATAACAACTTGATTGATTGATCGTTGCAGCTTCAAACTGTATTTTTTAAGGCTGAAAGCCACAGAAAGGAAGTCATAACGTATGAAGAGACGGACTAACACATTATTGGTTTCAGTCTTTTTATAGGATTTGTTGACAGTAAGAAAAATATGAAATAACACCAGACTTTTCCTTGTAAGTTTTGCCATAGTGCATGAGCTCAGCTGGTTATTTTTTATTTACATTTTTAAAAGTTTTCTGTGAGTTTTGAAGGAGCGCTCCAACAATTTAGTACTGCACTTTTATAAAGTTAGAAGTCTCAAAAGAGACGGATCAAAAGAGCAGTCAAAAATGAATCAGCAATTGCAGATATATCCCAAATATTCAGAACGTATTAGATTGCAGCGGAGTGAGATTTTCAAGGCCTCAGAAAATATCTTGGTTTCACAGTATCACAGTGTTACAGAATTTATATTATTATCAGTCAGAGTGACCCTAAAGCAATGAAACGGACGGGTTAATTTTGGTTGAACAAATGTTTTATTACTATAATTGAAACTATGTGTGAAAATTGGTATATCGCTGCAACTGTAGTCTCAAGTATGGCTGAAACTCCAAAACCCTCCTCACACCAAGTTTGTAACTTTCTGTTATAAATGTATAGTGCCCTGTTTAAACAACCCATAATGCATGGTGCAAGTGCATTTAGGGCATGTCCATCTCCACTTTTGCGGTTAAACGGTGCATAATCTGGGCGCTCTGCAGCCCTGCTCTGATCTCTGCTATGTTCTCATTTTACAATATATCAGGAAACTCGCGCCATTCTTACTGTAGACTGGGTTTTTGTTGGTCAATGGTGCAGTTGCTTTCTGTTGCCTCAAAATGGCAGTACACCAACAATGCACATGACCACACCTCATTTCAAGACCTACATGCCCATGGGTGCAGCTGTGCTGGTCTGACAGCGCTGTGAGCTGCTTTGCGTCGGGTGTAAGATAGGGCCATAGTCTGCAAGCCCAAACGTACTCATTTTCTCAGGCCTCATAAATCGCCTCCAGAGCCACAGCAGTAGCACTGAGTAGTTCTCTGTAAACTGACCTTTATGTGTAAAAAAAGGGAGTTATTCTTAAAATATTCCTGTGCTTTCAGTCAAAGCAAGCCACGATGCTTCCACCAGCTGTCGTCTAAAATGGACCCAAACGTGGGCTCAGTTTGAACCAAATTGCACAGTAACCAGTGCCATCATGGCCACAGATTCTATACCAGAGGAACAGCAGAGTCCAGCAGGCCTCCCCTCTCTGTTTGTGCCTCGTTTCGCTCTGCTATCAGCCAGCTGATCACTGACGTTGATGGAGCAGAGGGGGGACGCAGAGGGAGGAAGAGGAGGGCCAGAAGCTCTGAAGCACGGTGGCACGACATGAGGGCTTCTTGACAAGGCAGTGCAGATGGAGAGTGCTTGTGAATGGAGACGTTTGAGCGGCGAACACACTGCAGCATCACACTGTGCTCAGCCATTATATAACCACCCATAGCAGACACACGCTGCTCTAGATATAAAGATTGTTTTAGTTACACACATTCAGCTTACGCCAAGGTTACCAAAAAAGTGAGGGGAATCAAAACAGAAAAAGCTGAGAGGTGAGGTACGAGGAGAGGAGGCCGATCAGATGGAGGTCATATCTTCATCAGCACGTTCTGCCCCGTGCCTTTATCTCCTCCTCCACTTTGATGTTCTCCAGCCCGACAGCGCACACCAGCTGTCATCAAGCACCGCTGTGCCTTGTTTTTAATGTCACCCAGCAACACATTATCACTCTGACCTCGTCACATACTGACGTTTGGTCATGTCCAGATACGACACGCAAGGTTCCCTGGGTGTGTTGGCTGTTGACGTTCTGGGACACCGTGTCAAGTTCTGCCGTTACATGCATCGTCTATTTTCAAAATACTTACAGTTTACATACAGTCTCTTTCAAAATAAATGCACTATGTCAGTACAACAGTGGGAATTGAAACTTTGTTTTCCTTCAACAGCTAACACATGCATAGGTTTAGGCAACTAACGCACGTGGTTGGGTGTTGGAAAAAAGAACAGGGTTTGGCTTTATCATTTTACAGGACATGAACACTGCTCTCCCTGGTGAAAGTTGGTGTTTGTTGGACCCACCCACCATCCTTCCTGCCCGCCCTACTCGGACTTTCACTGCCTAAACTTAACCTTCTGCGTTTCCCCCCGATGCCGCCGAACGCTGTTGAACTATAATGGCAACCAGCTGCGTATCATGCCGACGTTAAAGGAAGGCTTCGTTCGTTGGTGTCTGACGCTGCCCAAGACACGTGAATGCAACTTCAAGTCTTTACATATAAATATCAAGTCAAGTCAAATATCAAGTGGTGGAACATTGAGTTACAACTTCTGGGTCTGTCACGTGATGCAATCCAGCCCACAAAGACTTTTTCTCATAGACACACATCGTGAAAGAGACATCTCTAAATCAGTGGATACATTTTTTCAGCATTACAACCCCTGTAAATTTACTACTGTCACTGTCGGCATTTGATCCATTCGATCTCATAGTATTTGGAAAGTTTAGAGCCGCATGATCAACTCATTTTATCACCATTCAAGTTAGCGCAGCGCTAACGAGGAAGTTAGCCACTCGGCTGGCAGAAGTCTCTTTCGTGCTTGCTCTCTGAGGTTCATGATGCAGGTGATCTGGGTAATTTCACACCATGGAATTGAGCTTTCTTGGCTTTATGAGCCACTGAGTAACTTTCACAGGATGAACAGGAACCCACCTCCAACACTCATACATCCATGATATTTATATTCAGTGTAAACTGTAGTTTATTTATCTTCACACCTCCTCCTAACACAGCGAGCGAGGGAACTCTGGCAGATGGTGTCAAAGTTGTCTGGATATACACAGGGTTCCCACGGTCGTGGACAACCTGGAAAAGTCCTGGAATTAGTCAAAATCATCACGGCCAATACATTTTCTTTAGCTGTTGACTTGATGTAGCTTTAATGTGTTGATGTGTGACTGCGTTTTGTTTACCATCTCGTACATATTGTCAGCTAGCTGAAATGAACCTATGAACAGGGTTTGAATCTGATATGTTTGAAAACGTCAAGGCAAGTGGGGCAGGAAAAATAAGTTCTTTATTATGGGGATCTGAGGAAGTTATGGAAAATTTGGAAATGTTGTCCATGAAAAATGTGTGGGGACCATGCGTATCGTACTTGAGCAATGGCTTGCTGGTGCTCTGAAACTATGTTGGAGGTGCATGAAGCTTCGCCAGAATAGAGCCACTGCGAGCAATTTTTCAACTTAGTGATATTTTACTTAGCCTGATGTTTGCACGAATGAAAGAGTAAAAAATCAGGGCTCGATAGCTCTGTGAATGTTGTTGTCGCTCGTTGTGAATTTGGGGACTTTTTCACACGCCATCTGCATGAATTCACTTGCTTGTGCGCCTCTGTGTTAATGTCAGGGTAATCTCCAGTAAGTGCAGCTGATGCTAGATAGCTTGCAAATGATTTCTTTCGCCTGGGGGTCTTCTGTTGACTGTGACCGGTATTTTCCCAAAGATGTAGAGTCAGGCAACATTTCATTCAGCACATATCCATCCACAAACTTCATTAGTTTTGGTTTAGTTAGCTTTGGTTGTTTTGCCAGTGTCAGGCTGCAGACATCCTCTGAGGCTGAGGACGGCTCACCTTTGGTGGGGTGTATTTCCTGGAGCTCCACGTTGTTGTTCAGGTGTTTCAGGAGGTTTGAGGTTGTGGTTTTCACAGTGGAAAGTCTTAGTGCCACTACCTGCAACAACCGTGTTCTTGTCATCTTTCCTCCCGACAAAAACAGAGTAATGGAAATATGTTCAGCTGCTGAGTGTCAGCGTTTCCATCTTGCAAGCTAGCTTGCTCCTTTGTGACATACACACAAGACAACAATGTGACTTAATGTGGCGATGTGTTTGATCGTTGGATTTCAAATCAGCAGTGGGGTGAAAACTAAAGCAAGGTTGAGACAAGCTGAAAACACAGTCGAACCCAAATTCTCCAGGATGAAAGTGTTTCAGTTTTCATTGTTTCTAGAGAAAAGACCTCTCTGTGGCCTCCTGGATTTCTTCTCCGTGGAATTCTCCATCTAATCTTTCACAGCAGTTTCCTCTGATTGTGGAGGATGTTTGTTCAGGGTCTGATGTTTTAGCCCCATGATGGTTGATGCTGAACAAAGCCTTAAAAATAACACAAAACTTTCATACGGTCCTCACGCAATCTCTGTTGTCTTTTCTTAATTGATAGGTGAAGTGTGTTTGGTTGTTTTGAACACGTAGTAACATCAAGAAGAAGGAACAAAAACAGGGAAGTGCTGTTATAGTTCAAAGTTTATATGAATTCATGCTCCTCAGGTTAGAAAAGTCAGATTTTCTTCTTGATTCTGAGTTTTTAAGGCAACAAAATCAGAACATTTTGAAAATCTGGTAGGTGTTTATATGTTGTGTGCATCCTCAAGTGTTTCAGATTGTTTTTGTCTGGTGGTGTGTGTGTGTGTGTGACTGTGTGAGTAATGCTTTATTGTTGTTCTGGAGGCTGACGTCAGCCCCGCAGACGCTTCTGCACAGCGCTGGACACAGAGCACAGTCAGGGCCTCTGTTGTCTGTCCTAAGCACACATGGAAACACAGTCCACTTACTGTATGTGAAGCACTGTCAACAAACTCCTCTGAACCCGAGTGAATCAAACCCTCTGTGAGGAAGCGAGCTGGCAGGCATGAGGGGATTTTCAGAAAAGAGGGTTTTATTTAACCATGAAAACGAAGGAACAGTTTACAGAATGTGCAACAAAAGTTCTGCAACCATAAAAGAGGTCAACTAAACTCAGGCGGAGATAACTTAAAATAAACTGAGCAGACTAAACAGGCTCACACAGATGACAGCGACCGCACAAAGGGGAACATACAGCAAGTGTATATTGGTTCAACAGACAGGGGCAACAAATACAAACACTGCCAGCTAAACTATTGTAGTCGATTAGTTTAAATATTTTAAGGAAACAAAAAACGAACGGTAGCGTAAAGTACAGTACATGTCCTCTCATGCAGTGCACTTTGAAGGGATACTTTGCCCATTTTCAACCAGCTTTGTTTCATAACAGTGTTTGTCGTATGTGTAAATGAACTGTGGTAAACTTATCACCATCTGATGAGCACCGTGATCTCCCTGCTCATCTCTCAGCTCAAATCTGCATATTTTTGGGCTGTTTCTCGAGCTTTACAAGCCTCACATAGTACTTTTGAATGCCCTCCACCACATGCACAGTCACCATGGACACAAAGAGTGTAGAAGCTGATTGAGAGAGACAGCCGCCACTCTCTTCTCTCTCTCAAACTCAGAACAAATGATAAAACTAAGCATCGCTGATCAAATATAAACCAACATTCTGTTCTCATATCCACCTATTTCTCGCGTAAAATGCCTCCAGAAACATATTTTAGTGCCCTGTTTAGCTGTAATATGAGAGTTTGTGAACAGGAAGTGGGTGCCATACTGTTTCCTGAAGGCTGTGCACTGTGTTGCCTCTTTGTCGACAAAATTATTTTCTGAAACATATTTTAGCTTTAAACTATAGTTCCCACATTGGAAATTTGTCTGTGATAGTGAAAAAGCTTGAAAAGTTGTTTGGTGTAAGGACGGCATAACTTTGCAGAATCAGATTAATTAAAAAAACTAACAAACAAAAATAAAAAAAAGTAAATTTGGATGTATTACTATAGGTTAAAGCTGCTCTCACCTTTCTTGCATTTCACACAGCACTTAAAAAAATTTTAATTTCAAATTACGCGAGCGGTTACGTCAGTCGGTGGGCTCCACATGGGGAAGACAGACAGGATGCTCGGCCAATCACTGCATTCGGTCCAGATGCAATGATTAGTTGTTTTCTTAGTTTTCTTAGAACCATATGAGAATGTTATAATTATGAGTTTTAATTCTGGTGGAATTCAGTGTGCCATCAGCTTGTTAATAGCATTTCAACCTAAACAAAGAAGCGTAAAATTAAAGTGATCAAAATATGAATGCATCAGTGATTATAATTCAACAATATAATTTGTAATACTGAAACTGGCCATCTTATGAAGGGCTCATTGAATGAGTAAAGTAAACGCCCAATCAAAAAAAATTCCCCTTTAAAAACACGTAACACAGGTGTGTAACCTACAGCCGACAACGACCCTGATGAAGAGCTGTGTGTGACAACACGTTGGTCTTTTTAACCTACATTGCCATGTAAAATAAAGGCATTTTGATTTTTGCACAAACCCCACAATGTGCCTCTGATTGTTTTTGAAAGAGTCTTGCATTGGGAGTATACTGTAGTCATGCAATGAGCCCTTCACAAGACGGAATAAACAGAGTACGCCTGAAGTATCCGAAGAGCACCTGTATGTGACGACTACTACGACCCAGCAGTGCTTCTTTTCTGCTCCTTTGTCTTCACTGAAACAGGCCATTTTGAGTAACTGGTGCTTTTTCTTTTAGTGCTTTGAGTATATTTTGATTCTAATAGTTTTGTACTTCTACTTAAGTAAGATTTTGAGTGCAGGTAGTATGCTAGAGTGCTGTTACAAAGACCTGAGCACAGAATTCTTCTTCGCCTGATCTGATGAAACAAATTAAATTCTGTTCAAATGTGAACTTCAAAAACTTATATATTGGCAAAAATACTAAATAAACTGAATATGGTGCATAAAAGTAAAAATAAGCCTCATCATTTATCTGTTTGCAGGTGTATGCACATGAGGTCAAAAGGTCAGCAAGCTAAATAAGTAGAAGTAAAGCATGTATTGTAAACTATAAAGGAAACTAATGTGTGTGTGCAGGAGGGTTGAGCGCAGACTAGCCTGTTGTTTCCTCCAGTGAATGAGTCCCAGGTGATGCTGCTGCCGCCGCCGCTGCCATCACCAGGAGTTTCCATGGCGAACCCTTGTCACCGTAGCAACGGAGTCCAGAGTCTGAATGACTCAGGAAGTCTAACACCACAGGGAGGGCTGGGAGAGCTGGTTGTTCATGTCTGCTTCCTGTGTTTGTGGATAACGAGGTTACGGCGAGGTCAGCGCCGTCATTAACTCGGCCTCCAGCTGCACTTTCCTGTGAGATAAATCTGCTCTGCTGAGTCATGAGCAGGCCAGAGATGCTGCTGATGCTTTAATACAGGCACCGTCTGCTCAATGTGGACAAATATTACTGTATTAATAGAGATTCAAGAGGCTGGAAATAAAAGTTAATGAATTAAGGAAGCAGAGGTGCAGCAGTGTTTTAAATGCTAATGTTTCAGGGGAACTGCATGTGTTTGAGAAGTTCTGAGCATTCAACTGGATAAATGAGACTTGGATTATACTGCACGACTCATATGAGTGTGTTCTGATATAGTTTTGCTGTTGTTAAATGCAGACACTGTGAACTTCAAAATCAGGAAAAATGTTCGACTTTTTTGATTCTCTGTCCTCAACACGTGCTGAGTAAATCTCTACATTTTCTCTCCCTGGTTTCTCAAATGAGATCACAGGTGCCATATTGTAATCGTATCTTTAATAGCACGACCACAAAAACAGGTGTACCACACGCAGCCTCTAACCTACAAAAACCTCTATCACCAGAACAGACTGTCTGCTGCTAACCAACAGCTTAACCTTAACCGAACCCCAAACCAGAGCAGAGTTCATCTCCTCCGCAGACAGTCGGTTAGTGCCGTCTGACACCTCTGAACACAGGAAGGATGTGACAGTTGTGAGGAGTATATGACTGCAAGATAAGCAGAAATGATACTCTGACACGCGGCTTGCCTCCATAAACTCACAGCACGCAGCCTCTGAGTTTTATCAGATAAAAGTTGCAAAGTATCTGCAGTTAAGCCATGGTTAGTGATCTGTTTAGTGAGACATGAATCAGTAAAAATCAAAATGTGAAAAGTCAAGTTTGGTCAAGTTTATTTTGTACATGTTACTCTGACTTTTAGAACCTCTCAGTGTCTAAATAAGTCTTGAAATATTATTATTATAATATTTAACAACTGTTGGATGGATTGATCTGAAATTTTCGACATTCAATTCAGTTCAAGTCAATAATCTTTACTGTTGTGACATTTCATGTGTTGTTAAAGCACAAGTTGAGCGAAGTGTTAGTTCAGACAGGACACGATGTCAAGCTCAGCTGACATCTCAGCCAAATCAGCTGATCTCAAGCAGCCTGATCAACTGATGGGAGGGAGTCAGCTGATAAATCACATGATTCCTTTCTATGCAACCAATTGGCGAATCTGTTTTGCAGCCCGTCTCATGTTGCGTCTGAATTATCAGTGTCATTTCTGTTTGTCATTGATGCTGCTCTGTTCTGTACCTGGGGGGGCTTTGCTGCTGCTCTCTCTGCCTTAAGCTTTCCTCGTTTGAGCATGGAAGGGCAGTAGGGGTGAGTTGGTGTACAAAAATCTCTAAACGTTTAGAGTGGGTCATTTTTTTCGTGTACACATGTACACAGGTTTCACTGCTGGGTGGTGCTATTGCATTACACCAGTAAAGCCCCAGTTATCCGAATACCAACCAAACGGGCCATTTAACCAACGGTTACAGGCTCCACTCCGAAATATCGCCATTCCAACGGTCCGCCATCCTGAATTCTGGTCCCTGAGTCCTGACAGTAAGCTATGGCGAGCCTGTAGAAGCCGTATTCCCCATGCATGTCAGCAATTTTCACCGGGGACGCACGCAAGTAATTCAGGCTGACAGGGCCATCAAATCACAGTATCCGCGGTGAGAGGACACAGAATCGTGTGCACTTTTACGCACGCGGGTCTAGGCGATCACAGATTTGATGTGGGAAAGATGTAGCCAGATGTATTACCTGTTTTAGATACGTGGCTCATCTGTCCGTCCGTCCGTAGCACGAGTCATGTGCGCCACTTCACCACTGACCTGTGCGTAAAAGTGGAAGGGCAGAGAGGTGTGCTTTCTCTGCCTTAAGGTTTTTCTCATTTTGGTGTGGAAGGGCAGAGAGGTGTGCTTTCTCTGCCTTAAGGTTTTTCTCATTTTGGTGTGGAAGGGCAGAGAGGTGTGCTCTCCGCCTTAGGCTTTCTATATAGACCTAGGAAAGGCAGAGAGGCCCCCGAACAGAGCCACACCGCCAAATATAATACTGCAAATGGAAATAAAGTTTTGTTTGACTAAAGTGCTCCTGACTGAACCACAGTTTGAGACAGTGAATTTGATTACTGCAAAGGAATATAACACTAAATCATGGACATAATTAAGAAGCTCTTCAGCCTCTTAAAAGTCTTCCTCTACAGTTTTTCTCCATAGGGGCTCTTTAAGGGAGAAGATGTAACAAGGACAAGGACCTACTCTTAACTTTAAGGGGAAATTAAACATCACAAGTCTAAGAATTTCTTAGAGTTTCTTCACTAGGAGCAACTCGTAGAAGGAAGCTCTGTGAACATGGCCTCAGCTCTTTGTAGAGCGATGAGGAGACTGTAACCTTCCTCACATCGATACGTGAAACACAGAAAGTGCATTTTTCCATCATGCTTTCTTCCACATGGTTTTCCATCGACGAGATTTGACTGCAGCTCTTCTGATTACATCATCTTGTTCTCTGCTTTGGTTTAACAGCACTGACTGGAGAATTAGCTCCACCAGCTGTCGATGTCGATGCACTCAACTTGAATATTTATACAACAGAAGTGGATGGAAATAGCATTAATTTGCATTTTCTTTTGCCGATTTAAATGTTATTTAAAGTTAGTTAACATTTGTGCTGCAGTTGGATAGAACCTGGCTGATGTTAGCATTTAGCTCAAAGCACCACAGTACAGTCGCTCACAGAGCTGATGCATGGCTATGGACTATCATTTAAAAACAGTGCACATTTTCGGAAAGTGGCTTCTTAAATACATTTATAGTTTGGGATAGGAGGGTAGAACTTCAGCAGCTCGTCTTCACCACATGTACACGACTAAATGCATTGAGCTGCTGCCACGTGATTGGCTGATTAGATATTTGCATTGAACAGGTTTACCTAATAAAGTGGCTGGTGAGTGTGTTTAGTTGTGTGTATGTGGGGGAGCTATTCAACCATCTGAAACACAGTTGTGGTGAAGCATATTTGCAGCTTTAGTTTCCACAGAGTCTGAAGGGTTACAGCTCTCCACTCTTCACCCTCCTCCTCCTCCTCCTCCTCCTCTTCTCTCCAGGCCCCCCTGACTTTGGCGAGGTGCGCTGACTCTGCGTGTGAACCCTCTTCCTTTAAAGCTGCAGTGCTGAGCAGTGGAGGAAGACGGGGGGCAAGAGGAGAGGTGGAGGAAGAGGAAGGGAGGCAGGAAAGGATGGAAGTGAAGGGAGGAGGGGAGGTCAGGTTACAGATTCAGGTTAAACCAGACTTTTTGGTTAAAACTGTCGAATTTGTTTAGTGTTTAACATCTCTTTTCTGTGTCGCACATTGTGTCCAATTTTCCAGAATCACACTGAGTGTAACACTTGCCGACATGTTGATGTATCGCACCGGTCGGAGCCGACCCCCTGAGTTGGTCTCAGTTCACGCTGTAATAACAAACTGGAGATTCTTTCTGAGTTCTGCAGAAAGCAGCTCTTGACCGAGATGACAGGACAAATTCCTGCAGATCCAGTGGGTTTGTTTTAAAAAGGGGGAGGGCGAGCGGTGGGAGGGTGAGGGAAGTTTGTTAGCGTGCCATAGAATCATTACTGTAAGGAAAGGAAAGGAGGTATCGCGGAGCTGACTGGAAGCCAGTGATCACAGATTAGATTACACAACATTTTGCTTAAAAAAACACTTATTTTTAACACAACAGAAAAAATGCTGCGCCGTCCTGTTTGACCAAAATAAATCTGACTTGGGTTGAGAAAGATTTTCTGGACAGTGTTACATGCTCATAGCAGAGAGCTTCACTTCTGGGTGAAATCTGCCTTTTTCTACACAAACACATGCATTTACACACATTAAAGCACACACTGTCACTTTCTGTGTGTGCGGTCTCTGCTGTCCTTCACATGGAGGTAAGAGCTGCCTGCTGATACTTTGTCTGTTGCACAAATAAACCAGTGAAACATAAGTAGGGATGCAGCGAGTGTTGCATAAACACACTGGATACCCAGCAGCGTTGTTTCTCGTCTCTTGGAGCTGTAGCGTGTAGAGACGAGTCTTTGATTACAGAGTAAAGTTTGGCCAGCTGAGAAGACAAACCAAAGAGAAGGTGACTGTTATTAGGTTTGGTGATTAGTTTAGAAACTCTTTTGTCCACCTGATGAGTAATGAGTCCAGTATTCACCCTTTATTAGCTCTGTGTTGTGAGAATTTACCTGTCGCAGTAAGCATGGAGCCCATGATACGTTGAGTATTGTGATACAATATATTGCGATTTATTCCTTGTTTTTCCAATTGCAAATTATTTCCCCAAAGGAAAACTTTGTCATCATCAATTTGACCTCATACGATAAAGCTTTCAGTCCGTTCATCGACTTTAATCGTTTTTATTGCAGCAAAATGTGACACAGAGCAGACAGGCCGACCAACACTGTCAGAAAACCTGTGAGAAATGCTGCATACACAGGGCGTCGGTTGCTTAGTGGTAGAGCAGGCGCCCCATGTACAAGGCTCTTGCTGCAGCGGGTTCGAGTCCAGCCTGTGGCCCTTTGCTGCATGTCACTCCCCCTCTCTCTCCCCCTTCACACTTGTCTGTCCTGTCCATTAAAGGCTGAAAATGCCCCAAAAAATATCTTAAAAAAAGCGAAATGCTGCATACACCTGACAGACTGACCTTGAAGTCCAGGCGTCACAGGTTAACGCCACCCTTCCTGCTGTGTCGGTGGAAAAGCATGGGGGCGGAATCACATACCTGGGTTCACGTGTTTTTAGCATGTAACAAAAGCCTTGATTTCCAACAGCGCTGTATGGACGCAGATCTTTGCACATGAAGTAGGTGATGGACTGTGTTATTTTCTTCGCTCTCTCAGAGTTGGATGGTAGTTTTGTCGAGCTAAGTGTGTCCAGGGCTGGTTGATTTTTAGCATTAGCTTGGCCGTCAGCGGCTAATACTAGTATTTTATTCTCATATGACTCTGCTTGAAAATCACTTGGCATTTCCAAGTCCTCCTTTCCTTAAAAAAAACTAAAATAAGTCCAGACGTTTGATGTAAACGCCAACGTCGTATTTCTGATTTCTTTGTCCAACCTGACTGAGACTTCTGCGGACTTCACCAGGAACAAAAACATCAGCACCATCTAGTGGGCAGAAAAAGCAACTGATGTTATTACTGTAGTATCAAGAGTTGTGATAAAATGTGCATTTGAAAAAAAATAATAATATATATATGGCGTCTGTGTATCATAATATCATAATGCAAAATATTGCGATAATGTGCTGTACTGTTTTTTCCCCACTCCGAGAAAACAGTTAAGTTGCTATGAAATCACATAAAACACTTCTCATTACTCAGCGTCATATCTCTCTCTCTATCTATCTAATCTTGAAACTGTGCTGATTGTATAGATCCTCTGTGAGTGAATGTCATGTTTTCACTGACATGGATGGAGACTGTCAGAGACACTGGACTGGTGGGCGGAGTCACACAACCACAAGGCAGTTATTCTGGTTTTGACTAATTGGTTCTCTTGTGTTTATTGCAGTGGCGCTCCAGAAGCACACGAGGTCAGCTCCTCTTGTTTCGGCAAACGGCAGAAATGGACAGTCGGCGTCGCTGGATGGCGTCAGTTTCTCAGAGGGGGAGCTCCTTCTGCAGGTACAGCAACTAAACACTGGATACATGTGTGCATATGTGTGTAGTGGTTAGTGTGGATGTCATATTGTGCTCCCTTGATTTCTGCAGGCTTTAAATGGCTTTGTGTTGCTGGTGACGACTGATGGCACGATCTTCTACACATCCCCGACCATCCAGGACTTCCTCGGCTTCCACCAGGTAAACACAGTGTGAATATCTTTCTTTGTACCAGAGGTGGAGGAAGATTTCAGGTGCTTTGTTGAAGTAAAAATAGCAGTATAAGTACCTCATGACTGTACAGGACTTGTAGTAAATGTAACCTGTCTTCCTTCCTGTGTGTCATCAGTCTGATGTGATGCAGCAGAATGTGCTTGATCTCGTCCACATGGACGACAGAGAGATGTTCAAGTGTCAGCTCCACTTTGCCCTCAACCCCAGCGACACACACTCAGATGTGAGAGCAGAAGGTGTGTCAAGTGTCTCTGTCACAAATATGATACGTTTTATTCAGGTGTTACCTCCAGATTGTTGCTCGCAACCTTTTAGTAGTGTGCCTGTCACTCTGGGGGGTTGCCTCCATCCCTTGTTGAACCTCCTCTACTGTTGCCCTAGCTCGAGAAAGTTAGAATGCTAAGCTAGAAGGTAAGATGTGGTGCAATACAGTAAAGGAACGTCACCAGTTTGAGATGACTGTTGTTTCTCTGCAGATGGGCAGTCTAGCAGTAAAGCTTCCAGCAGCTCAGTGGGCTTGTTGCCTCAGTACATCCCCCCCGAGAACTCCTCGTTCCTGGAGAGAAGATTCTGCTGTCGCCTCCGCTGCCTCCTGGACAACACCTCTGGATTCCTGGTAATGTAGTCTCTTTTTCAAAGATTATTTTTGGTGGGCTATTTGCCTTTAATTGATAGGACAGTATTGGGTGTGAAGGGGGATGACTGGATGAACACAGTCGTTAGGATTCATCCTCTGGGGAACATAAATGCTGTCCAGAATTTCATGACAGTCCATCCAATATCTGCTGAGATATTTCCGTCTCGACCAAAGTGACAGACAGATGTGTGTCATCCACAGAGCCGTGCTGCCAGCATCACCTGATATGGTTGTTGATATTTTGTCTCCTCCGCTTCCAGGCTCTGAACTTCATTGGACGTCTGAAGTACCTGCATTTGCATGGAAACACAGGGGCTGATGGGGCCGCAGCCCCTCCTCAGCTGGCTCTGTTTGCCATCGCCACTCCTGTGCAGCCTCCTTCAGTCATGGAGATCCGGACGAAGACCCTCATCTTCCAGACGAAACACAGGATGGACTTTGCTCCTGTGGGCATAGACACCAGGTAGATATCTCTGGACAGTCTCTTCATATAATATTAAATGCTTCCCAGGATCAGCTTCTTTAACAGTCCTTGTGTTTGTGTGTTTCAGAGGGAAGCTGGTTTTAGGATATTCAGAGATCGAGTTGGTCACAACAGGCTCCGGCTATCAGTTCATCCACGCTGCTGACATGATGTACTGCGCTGACAACCACCTCCGCAGTGAGCTATCCTACAAGACACGCCAGCATTATTCATGTGCTACTCTTCAGCGCTGTTATTAACCTGAGTCACATATCCATCTTCAGTGATCAAGACTGGCGACAGTGGCTTCACGTTCTTCAGGCTGCTGACCAAAAACGGACACTGGTTGTGGGTTCAGGCCAACGCCAGGGTCGTCTTCAAGGGAGGGAGACCGGACTTCATCATCGCTCGACAGAAAGCCCTCACGTAAGCATCAGCTTCTTATCTTACGCTCTTACTGGTCAAGGGTTTTGTTTCCCGCTTAAAACAGTTCCTTAGAAACGTCTGTCATATTTAGTGGCACTCATTTTATCCTGTTAGACATTTGTGTCAAGTTTTATCATAGTTAGTGTATGAATTCTTGAGTATTTTGAAAGGTTGCACTGACCACCAAAAACTAATTAGATCATCATTTAGTTCAAATGGACATTTGTGCCAAATCAAAGAAATTTCCTTAAGCTGTTCTCGAAATATTGTGTTCACGATAATGAAATGGATGCTAGGTCACAGCGACTTTGACCTTTGACCCTTGACCACCAAAATCTTATCAGTTCATCCTCAAGTCCAAGTGAATATTTCTGAACGTTCTCCCAAGGTGTTCTTGAGGTATCACATTCACAAGATTGAGACAGGTGAGGTCACATAGACTTTGACCTTTGAGCTACAACCACTAAAACTAATTACATCATCGTTTAGTCCAAGTGGAAGTTTGTGCCAAATTTAAAGAAAACCCTCAAGGTATTCTTGAGATATCACGTTTATATGAATGAGGCAGATGAGGTCACTTAGACCTTGACCTTTGACCCTTGGCTACCAAAATCTTATCAGTTCACCCTCAAGTCCAAGTAACGTTTATCAACGTTCACTCAGGGTGTTCGTGAGAGATCACTTTCACGAGAATGAGACAGACAAGGCCACAGTGACCTTGACCTTTGATCTTTGACCACCAAAATCGTATCAGTTCATTCACAAGTCAGAGTGAATGTTTGTGCGAAATTTGAAGACAACCCATAAGGTATTCTTGAGATATCGCGTTCACAAGAATGAGACAGATGAGGTCACATAGACCTTTATATTTGACCCATGAGTCCAAGTGGACATTTGTGCCAAATAACACCACTGTCAGGACTGAAGACAGAGTCGAGCGCCATGACGATCTCCAGTGTGTTTGTGTTTGAGAGAGAGACAGAAAGAAGGGGAGACAAGGTGAAGATGGACTCATGCAACGTTTCTGTCTGCTGCTGAATGCTGCTTTCTCACTTTTGACCTGCCCACCAGAACTGCCTCAGATATTTTCTGGCGTGATCAATCCTAAATTTTCATTGCCATGGTTCTCATGAACATAACTGGTGTGAACTCAAGTGCATGATGCAGAAAATGGTTTTGGTTAAAGAACAGCTGAGGGCATTGTGCCAAACCTCCACCCTTAGTTTAAGTGTTTAAAGGTACAGTATTCAAGTTTTTGGAGTTAATATTAACCCGTTTGTTGCTCCATATTTTTCTGTAGAAATGAAGAAGGAGAGGAACACTTGCACCAGAGGAGACAGCAGCTTCCCTTCAACCTCGCCACAGGTGAAGGAGTCCTCTACGATGTTTCTCTGGAGTCTATCCCCGGTCCTCCTGGCTCCGGTGCACCGTGCTCCACAGTGCCCACAACAGAGAAACCTTTGGACCCCGCCTCCCTGCTGGGATCCCTTCGCCGGCAGGACCACTCTGTTTACACCCAGCCTCAGACACCCAGTCCGCAACTCCAAATCCTAAACCAATTAGAGGACTCTGATTGTGAAGAACAACTCCAGCCGTCTTTGGAGCAAGCCTTCATGGACAGCCACGCTCTGCTCAGCGTGCCGGGCCAGATCCCGGCCTCGCAGAAGAGGACGCTCACCGCGGACCTCACATCTGAAGCCATGATTGACTCTTTGGAGCAGATTTTGGGGGATATTGGGGCCGGAGGGATCGAGGGGCTTGAAGTGGAGGAGACGGAGCTGAGGGACTGGGAGAACATGCTCGCCAGGATGAGCGACCAGAGGGAAGACGTATCAGAGGAACTAAATCACATCCTGGCCAACGATGTGTTCACGTACGTTGAGGAGGCTCTGCGGAGGGAGACTGGTGTGTGTGTGCAGGACTCAGATCATGTTTCTGGGTCGATTAACAGTTTATCCGTCCAAGGAAACCATCCTGGATCTGTGTTTTCAAACAGCCAGTGGCAGCCAGTGACGGACATGAAATCTGGCTTTGCAGAGCAGACTCTATTAGGAGGTGTTTTTGGTGGTGTTGGGTGTTCACCCGGACTAAACGGCGCTTCTCAAGTTGCGTCTCACACACCAACACCCACACAGTGTCTTAACACTCACCAGGGACACGCCTCTTCGCTGTGGCCTCCGAGCAGCAACAATCACCACTGTGGCAAACAAATGATTCCTACACACGCTGAAGTGACACAACATTTTCCATCTGTTAAAAGCACCAACAGTATCCACTGCAGCAGCCGCCAGTCAGGCTCGGATGTGCCGCACCAAACTGTACAATACACGCTGACTGGTTCACAGAGCTCATCAGCGTGGCGGCAACAGCAGCTGCCGCAAAGTTTTAACCATCACACACCGACACATTCCTCACACACACCAGGCAGCGTGAGCTCGACAGCTCAGCCGTTGTACCAGCAAACGCAGCACTTATCCGGCAGCTGCATGTATGAAAAAATAGAAGGCCACATACCGAGCACTGCTACTGTTCCTGCCCGACAGAACGGGCCCCTCTTGGGACCTTCCTGCGCCAGAGGAACCACACACGCCGCAGGGTCGACCACAAATTCGCCCTTTGCCCTGCCACGTCCAGGCATGGCGGCTGGAGTCATCAACCAGGGGATGGTGCACCCGGCGGCGGCAGCTGGCTGTACGGATTTTGGCAATATCAGTTTGGTTCATCTGAGCGGAAACAACGCTGGTCTGGGAGCAACTTGCTCAGAATATCCTCCTGAAAATGGATCATTACAGTCGTCGTTCTTCTGTTGGAGCGGTGACGCTCAGGTAAAATAAAGCCACTGTTAGAAACTAATTTGGGAAAGAATGGCTCAGATTACCCATACGAGAGCTCTCCAACTCTTTGTCCAAGTGGTTATAATTTAAAAAGACACACACGTGTGTATAAGTCTCAGGCAGTTCTTGCCCTGTTTTAATGAGCCTCTCCTCCAACTCAGCTGACCAGCAAACATACAATTGTGAAGTGAGAGAAGTCATTGCCGCGGTGCCCTCAAAAACCCAACAGTGTGGTGTGCCTATGCGTTTGTCAATTTTTCTTATCACAGAAATAATGCTAATTTGACATAAAGTAAAAGAAATAAAAGTAGCTTGGCTTGCTGCACTTCTCTGATGTAGAGTAACTGGCAGCTCAGCTCACTACATTTTCTTGCCCGATGCTGGTTTAGTTACTGCATCTTGCACGATTGTGACGCCATCGAGGTGATCTCCCAACAGAAGTGACACATAAACATCTGGTAAAATAATATAACGGCTTCTGTGGTAGTTTCCTCCACAATAGGTGCCACTGGGACCATATTTAGCCAGGATGACACAGACACAGGTAACCGCTGCTGGTAGTAGGATGATAAGACATGTTAGTAAGAATGGTCTATGAAGAAAAATGCAAATGTGTCTTGTGGCATCCTCACCTGTCCTTAAGGTACCTCATGGTGTCACAGCATCCACTTTGTGAACTGCTGATTTTTATATTTCAAACAGGCCTGAAAATATTATGACAGCTTTGTTGAGTCTGCCAGCAGTCCACAGTTTTGTCTGTACACTCTTCACACCTCCAAATGTTCCGTACTGATCTGATATCTAGACCTGATTTCCCTCCTTTTATTGTCAGGAGAGACGATAGAGTGGACGTGACCTCCTACAATCTGATCCATCTGAGTGTTTTAATTTGCACGATAATCACAGTATCTCTGCGCTCTTCTTCCACAGATCCCCAAAGTCTCCCTCAACGGTGTCGTTGACCCGTTTGCCTTCCCTGCCCTTCCTGCTGGGAGCATCAACCTGTCCCAAAACACCGGCCCGTAGCTGAATGCTCTGCACTCACAGGCTCTGATCGGACTCAGAGATACGCCTGAGTATGATGAGGAGTTTCTGCTTCTGGGGTGCTCGTGATATTTTATAGATGTTGTGTCTATGAACCCTCTCATTTCAAACAAACGTTGCTACGTCAGTCTTTGCTGATGATGTAGCTGTGAGTGTCTCCAGTCTCTGGGCATTTGAGCACAGACTCTTTAAGTATTTAATCAGTCAGTCATAACCAATAATTTTACACATATTCGTTCTGCAAGTAAGCAACAATGTTGTGAAGCTGGACCCGACAGGATTCATTGGAAGTGGACTTTCTGTATGGAATAAAGGACAGTTACAGCAGGTTAACTCCTCCTGCTCTACATCACAATGTGAATCTGTGAACATAGTTTATATGCAGTTTATATCAGTCGTTCTTTGAGTGGCGTTTAGAAGACAAATCCATAGACGCGCTGTGATGACACCTTGTTTAGGTGACACGCCATCCACCATCCCCTCCACCTCATGATGGCAAAGTCAGCTTGTGCTAATTTATACGTTCACGTTTGAAACATTGACATCATACGTATAACACGTGCAAACATCACATATTTGTGGTTTGCAGAAACCGTGACCATGACATTTTCCTCTGGCCACTGGTATGAACATCGTGTCTCCAAAGACATTTTGTTTTTCTTCAGAAACTAAAGAGTGAAATGTAGAAACAAGTTTTTTCCCGACACTCACGCAGCTTTTGTTTGAAAAGAACTGTGACTCAGACTGATGCTCCACATTTAAGAGTCACAGTTAACACTTAGATTTGCCAATTATCTGGCAGTTTTAAAGGAATTGTGTATTGAATAATCATGTGAGACATGAAATGAAAACAATGCAGTATTAAAATACTGTAAAATCTATTTAAACTGAACTCAACTGTTGATGTGACCAAGATGCTTAAATCCCAATGAAACATATTTTCAGCCCTGACATTTAGCATGTAGTAGCCATATATACACATTAGAACAGATGTTAAAACAATGTATATTTAAGTGTTTATTAATGTACAGTATTTGGCAGCAATTACATCTTCAAGGTTCACTTTTGACCTCAGATAAGTTTGACAACAAAAACTACTTACTGGATTTCTTTCTGGAGCTTTCAGCCACATGTCATGGCTTTGATCAGCAGGTGAAGTTTGCTCAGTTGTCATGGAAAGGTTTTTATAAAAAAATATAACAAAATAATTCATATTCATAGAAAATATGCAGACATGTTTTGTGTCAGTTAGGTTACATTTTAAAATTGACTGTTTATACACCAGTCATAGTTTTGGTTGTTGACTCACTCGAAGAAATGATCTGGTCTGTTGTCAGGTTTATGTATTTAAATTAAATATAAAATTATAAAGTATTTCTAACTAAACATGAATAAATAAATGAATACATAAAAAAATAAAGAAAATTTATATCAATCCTCTGAGAATTTATGTAACTGTATCTCATAGCATTTACATTATTTTTAATACATTTTGTGTATTTAAAATATGTTGAATTTCCTTTAATGAAGTTATGTATTACTGCAAATTATTTTTTTTGTATTTTAATGAGGCAAATTCAATGAGCTACATAAATTCTCATAGCCTATTCATCTCATTTCTCTTTTTGGTTTATGTTAGATTTGATTAAATGGAAATCTTTATATTTTTAAATTCTGTGAGCTACATACATTTTCATAGCCCATTCATCTCTTTTTTTTTTATATTATTATAAGTTTAATAAGTATTACTTTTATTTTGGTTTATGTTACAATCCCTTAACTTGATTCAATGGAAAATATTATATCTAATTAAAATACTTAAACCTGACAAAATAGACCAACTAATTTGTTTAAATTCAAAGAAAATTCATAGAAAATATTTGGACATATTTTATTTGATTTTACAGTCAGAGTTTTGGTTGTTGTCTCGCTCAAAGAAATTCTTTGGTAATTGGTAAATCTAAATATTTCCATTGAATTAAGTCGTTCTAACATAAACCAAAGGAAAAAAGTAATTTAAACAAATAAAATTAGAGATTAAGACGTCATGAGAATTTATTTAACTATAACTATTTATGTAATTAATGTCAATAAATTCTGTGTATTTCAAATTTGTTGAATTTCCTTTAATCAAGTTATGTATCTAATTACTGTAAATTATTTCTTTGTGTTTCAGTAAGCTAAATTATATGTTACATAAATTCCCATAGCCTATTCATCTGTTTTATTTGAATTAATTTCTTCTTTTTTCGGGCTTACTTTAACCTGACAAAATAGACCAACTAATTTCCTTAAATGCAAAGAAACTAACAAATATTTTACATTCCCAGAAAGTATGCATATTTGATTTGATTTCAGTTACAATTTTTGTTGTTGACTCACTCAAAGAAATGGTCTGTTCTCAAGTTCACGTTTAATAACATCTAAAATTTCTACCCATTTAAGTCAAGTAATTCAAACATGAACCAAAAAAGTGCCATTTATGTAATTAAATCAAACTGACAGAAGAATTAATCTAATTTACTTTATTAAGTTCATGTAATTACTGTAAATATATTCTGTGTATTTACTTTTATAAGTTTATGTACCCAATAACTATTAATAAATTCTGTGTATTTCAATAACGTAAATTCTGTGAGCATAAATTCTCATACTCTGGTCAGCTCAGTTTTATCTAATTAAATTACATAAATGGTATCTTTTGATTTATGTTAGAATCATTGACTCAATTCAGTGGAAGCTTTATATGTAATTTGAATATGTAAACCTGACAAAATAGGACACATAATTTCTTTAAGCGCAAATACATTAATGAACACTTAACACATGTCCTTATATCAGATTACAACCACATTATAGTGGTTTATAGTTTTTTTTATACAACATTTACTGCTTATAAATGTTAAATTCTGTTTAAACTGAACACTGATTGGTGGAGAATTCTTCAGTAATCAAACTGGAGACTGATGCAGTGCATAATGAGGGTTAATAGATTATTGGCAGTTAAAGATAATGTTGCAACCAGGAATACATGAACTCATTCTTAATTTGTTTTCACTCACACACCTGATCTGGGAGAGATGGCAGCTCTAATAATGTGAACACACGTCAAAGAGTGTGACTCTGAACTGTACAAACATGCTGTATTATCTCAGTTTAAATCCATCTCAGATGTATCAAAGAAGAACTTTGTCATGTTCATAATAAAGTACACGTTAATGCATCTTTGCCTGCAGGACGTCGCCATGTTATTGTGCTTCTGTAATTATAGGTCATGTTACTCTCTGTAGCTGCTTTGTATTCCTCTTGTGTAAAACACAACCATGGGGGACAAGTCTTATTTATTTTGCCATTAAAGAACTGTAACCCCTCTGATACCTTCATGCATTATTTCTCTGTGTTGTCTCAGGAGGAGTTCATGTGGGGACACAAACTGGGTCGCCCTCTGACAGTCACACATATGAGGAGGTATCAGGTTCAGCTCATTGTGTTCCTGTGCTCCGTCTGCAGCTCCAGTACCAACTTGTATTGTTATCTGTGGAGAATCTGCGATGGCACATTTAATGTTTTTGTTCCAGTCGCTCATCACTCCTCTGAGATATGTCTTCCCACAAACCATTATGTAACCGCCAGCAGCCTCTTACACAGCAGATTCCCCTCGGCCTCTTCAGCGTCTCCTGTGTTTCTGACTGAATCATTAAGAAAAAACACTCACACTGCTGACGGAGGACAAACAAGAGTCTACAACCATGGCAGCAGCTCTGACAGGCTGGACTCAGTCACAATGGTGCTTTGAGCTAAATGCTAATGTTAGCCCCTCCTGCTGGCTCCAGACAAAAATGTGGTTCTAGTGGTCCAGGAACAATACATAAAGACTTTTGCTTATGAGACGAGCAATACCACAGTGCAGAAGTACTCAGCTACACCTAAAAGCCCTGTAGTCAAAATTAGATCTGTGTAAAAGTACAAATGTATAAACATCAGAACATACTCAGCTATACTACCTAAAGTTCAAACTCATAAAGGTGCAGCTCATTTAAATTACTGTATATTCAGCTTGTGAATTTCCCCATGGGGATTACCTTTTTGTACTATCAGTTTGAATCTGTGAAGTTACCAACATTTTGAAATAAATAAAGGTAAAAAGCTCAATATTTGCCTTTGAAATGCAAACACTCAAAATTGTACTTATGAAGAATTCTTGAGTGCATATACGCCGTTACTTTCTGCCACTTAAAATTAATATAATCCTGGTTTAATGCATGACACAAAAAACTTATTCATTATCATGTAGTTGAATGTCTGTGTCTGGATATAATAGTTTTAAACTGTTCTTTAACTGGCTATGCATGGAAGCATAATGTATTCATTTGAGAAAAAATAACTTATCTTATTTTTTATTTTTATTTTTAATTAACAAGATTATTATCACAGGGCGTCAGTGGCTTAGTGGTAGAGCAGGCGCCCCATGTACAAGGCTGTAGCGGCAGCGGCCCAGGTTCAACTCCAGCCTGTGGCCCTTTGCTGCATGTCTCTCCCTCTCTCTCTCCCCCCCTTTCACACTTCACTATCCTATCAAAGGCAAAAATGCCCCAAAAAATATCTTTAAATAACAACAACAAGATTATTATCACAACTTTTAGAAGGTTTTCATGGAAAAGAATTAAGATTATGTGCATATGTCAGAATTCTGACAAAGAAAATGTAATGAAAAAAAAAATCCTTAATTTTCCCAAATTATTACATTATATCAGAATTATAAGTTTTCATGGAAAAACCTGCTTTTGTTTTCCTAAATTAAAGAGATAATAACCTCAATTATAGCTGCTGCGCAGCAATGGGTCAGGTCCGGGCATTTTTAGGCAATTCTGAGCAACAAGCAGAAAAATTGGAAGACGTTTAGGAATTTAGCAACACAATCTGCCTTCTTCATCGGCTGAGGTTTGAACTCACAACCTCTGAGACTAAGAATCAATTTCTATCTCACTGAGCTAATTAGTCAGTGACAATTTGTGGGGAGCTTCACAAGTTGACTAAGCCAGATGTGCAGGTTTAGCAGCCGTCCATGCATGGAAAAGCAGATTTCAAACCACTGTAAAAATTCAGTTACTGAAACAAAAATCTGAAAATACATAAATTGCATCTAGACAGCATGGAGATGTTGGTAATTTATTTTAACAATGATTGATTTGCTCCATAAGTGAAAAACTGATGTTTAAAATTGCCATTTTCACATTGACTCCAATTGTCAATTGCCACCCATCATCTACCATGACTCTAGAATCTTGTCTTTTTTTTCATGAACATTGAAGATTTATTTAGCGAGAATTTGCATGTATATGTTTACAGTACCGTTTACAGTCAAACATTTTGATGCACTGTAGGCTCAATTTTTGATAAATCAAAAATCTGTGTGGATCGTTTGTGTAGGACAGTCTGAAGATGCTCTGTAGTAAGCTTGGTGTCAATTGAGCAAAAACTGTGGGAGGAGATAGGTTTAAGAAGTTTTACAGTTTTTTAAAAAAACAGAGTGATGAACTTCATAATTTGCAATAGGTTTAAATGTACAAAAGTTTCTTCAGTATTGGGGCTACAGTTTGGTGAAAGTTGTGAAGTTGTAGCATGTATGGTTGATTTGTTATGAAAGTTTTGAACTTTAGATGCTTGCTGTAGCGCCACCATCAGGACTATTGGCTTGAGTTTACAGCTGAGAATATCTGGCATGAGACTGGACCTTTGTGCAAAATTTGGTGAGTTTTCACCCATGTGAAGTATGATTTCCTCGGAAGAAGAAAGAAGAAGAAAGAAGAATACCTAGGATTACAATAGTGTCCTGGCAGCTTAGTTGATAACTAACTAAGAAAAGAAAAGTAAGAGAATATACAAGAGTATTACCTCGGTTTTCTGAATTAAGATTATTAACCTTTGTCAGAATTCTGAGAAAAGTTTTCAGTTGTCCAATTTTCTGAATTAACAATATCATTATATTAGAACAGCAAAAGTTTTCATGAAAAAATGCTCTTGTTTTTCTGAAGTAAGGACATAACCTTGATAATGAAAATAAAAAATAATAAATAAATGGGATTAAAAAAAATAGAATATACAAAACTTTCTGAATTAAGATTATGAGCCTATGTTAGAATTCTGAGACGTTTTCATGCAAAAAGTATTTGCCCTGATTTTTCTGAATTGACAACATTATTACATCAGAATTATAACAAGAGATTTTAATTAAAAAAGAGCGAATATATGAGTATTACCTTGTTAACTCAAAAAAGCAAGAGCAGAATTTTATTTTTTTTAAAAATCCAGAAAAACAGGTCATTTTTATTCCTCAAGTGAACGAACTATGTATGTTTATCTTGAACATCATGTTGTCATCACAGACTGTATAATTATATTAATTAATAATATTATCTATGCTCTGGGTCTATGGTGATGTCGTCACAGCCTAAAGGTCAAGTGGCCTCAGTGTGGGAAAACAGCAGGAAGTATGCACGAAGCTGATTGGCTGAACCCTGCTAGCTCTGATTGGCTGTTTGCCGAGTACTGTTCGGTCATTGGCTCCTGGTTGTCCGCCGGAAATATTAGTTTGAAGACGTCCCGTTCGCCGTTGACGTCGCGGGTGGTAAATAATAACAATATAATAAATTAATGGTGTTTTAAAGACAATAAAGTTGAGATTAAACATGTCGGTGCCCACCGGCCGCCGGAACTTGTTAGAAACCAAACGTGTGGTAAAAATATTCAGGTTTAATATGAGTGGTTTTACACCGGTACTGCATGCTAGCCGCTGTAACGCGAGCTAACTGCTAACGGCTAACGTTAGCTAGCCGGAGGGGACGGTTGGTCCGACTCTCTGAGAGGATTAAGTTAAGTTACCAAACATGAAAGCAGCAGCACAACACCGCGACATTTGGCAAACCTGGCTAACCAAGCGGAGGACAGGTAAGTTATGCTAATCAATTATCACCTGTGTTAAACTGGGTGGGAGGGGCGCGCAGGGATCATCAATGTAGTGCTGTTAAATATAAATTAAACATAAATATTTTAGCTTCCATGTGATGTGACCCAGTGCCTAAGATTTAACATCAAAATGTTTTGCTAGACATTACCCCCAGGATACACTACTCCAGATGGAGTTTTCGTGCCCTTTCTATTAATATTTTTATGAAAACTTATTGTTTTTCCCCAGAGCGCATTATGACAAGCCCTATATTGTGTAATATTCTGGTTCTGCATCTGTTGCTTTATTTTTCCCATCTGAAAACATCACTGAACATGCTCAGTGTTTAGCAGGTATAGGCCAAATGTTCAGTATCTTACTGTAAGGTGTTGGCATGCTAGCATTAGCTAAGTACCAGAAACACACTCTTAAAACTCTTAAAACGCAAGGTATAAAAAAAAAAACAATATCTCTGGTTCTGCTGAATTTATTTCAGACTTCATAGGAATCACATGAACAACATAATGCAGATAGATATTTATATAACTTGTATTAAAGTTGGAAACGTGACATTGATGGTTAACTTTTTCGTGGATGTCCCTGCAGCATTGTTTACTATGGAAAAACAGTGCACATACTGTACTTGATGAATATAGATCACTTTCCTAATTGAAGGTAATTGACAATAGATGTAATTTCCGTCCTCTTGTGAGCCGTAGTCATTCAATATAACCTTCCATTTGGAAATGAACAGGTTAATGCATCCTGTTTCATCTCCTCACATTACCATTTGTGCTGTACTTAGAGGGCTCTCCTCCTGTCTAAGTGAGCAGTCGCCTTATGCAATGCTAAACCATTATTTTACTTTAGGAATAAGCACAGAAGACCTGTATTTTAGCTGTTTTTCTAAAAGCTCGTCCAAGTCCAGCTCTGAAATCCAAGCTGTCTCCGAAGAAAAGGCTGACTGGTCCGTCTGAATGAGGGATTAAAGACTAAGGAAAAATAAAGTAACCCAATATCACAATCAGCCTGACCTGATACGACGTTCTCACGCGAGGAATCTGATGCTCTATTAAGAGGCGAAAAGAAAGAGAGGAAGACAGGCTTGTGAGAAAAGGAGGGGTGATGGATGGAGGGAGGAAGTGGCTCTAAAAACAAATGACTGCTCTGGGAGTTGGTTCATAAAAAGGCACAGTAGTTCAGCTCCAGTTCATGAAAGGTAAACTAGTGGGGAAGAAATGCCTCAGAGAGAGGATAACCATTAACTTTCTATGAACTTCCTCTTCAGTTTGAGTCAGCTATCATGTGAATATTGTCTCGAAGCTGTTTGTATGTGACATTAATAGATTAAAATCTGATTTAAAATAGTTTTACAGGCTTGCCTCAGGCATTTTAACAATCATTGAATAATCTGTTCATTTACTGGTGTTTTTCCGACTTCAGGAAGTGGCTTATCAGGTTGTTGTGATTGCCTAAATATCACTGAATCTTGAGTACATTTACGTAAGTACTGTATGTGTGCAATTTTGAGGTACTCAAGTCTTGCTTTACACTTATGTGACACCACATTTTAGAGGGAAATATTGTGCTTTAATCACTTACAGCCCGTTTGACAGCTAGTTACTTTTCAACTAGGGTTGTGTCTGAAATCAAAGACAAATATCTGTATACTACTATTAGTAGTGAAGTTGGGAGTAATTTTGGTTTTTAACTGTTCCTCCAAGTTTCCACCATAGACTTCTCAGATGGTTTTATTTAAATAAATGTTCGAGCCCCGAAGAGGTCAAATATGATATTTAACTAACAAGCAAAGATAAAAGAAAAGTATAGAATTTTTTTTACCCTTTTTATTCTGCAGACAAGAAACCAACTCAGTAGTTTGAAAAAATGTTGGCATCGTACATCTCTGCAAAACACGGATATATTGCATTTGTGCATTATTTTGAAGCAGATACACTTAAACTGTATGTTTCTCAGCAATGCTGTGGTTAACGTGTGGCTAAGTTTAGGCACAAAAACCACAGGCTGAAAACATCCACTTATAGTAGCACAAAAGCTGCTGGGAAAAACAAACAAACTCCTACATTTGGTGGCTCAAACGTCGGGATGTGTTGGTGAAAAACACCCAGGTTCAGTGGCTTAAATGCCGCTAAGAAAGGCGACGATGTGCCGCTAAATACACCCAGGTTTGGTGCCACAAACACTGGTGGAAATGCTGCAAAGGGTTGCCATGAAACAACTGGTGGTGGTCTGCACCAGTGTCACGCCATCCATTATCACCTCCACCTCCCAATGATATATCAGCTCATATGCATGTAGTCAGAACTGTGTCACTATAGACCTGTTGATAAACTATGTATGGGTTCACAGAAACACACAATGCCAACATTTTCTTCTTCTTCTTCTTCTTTTTCTTCTTCTTCTTCTTCTTCTTCTTCTCTGTCTTATTAATCAACTCATAAGGCCCGTTTCCACCGCAGGAACTTCGGGGTAATTTTATGGGGCTGGGGCCGTTGGTGCTTGTCTCCACCACAGGAACCACCCCCGAAGGACAGAGTTACGGAACTTTTATAGGGGCTAAACAAGTCCCTGCCTCGGAGTAGGTACTCAGAACGGCCCTGAAAAACTCCTGGGTGGGGCTTGGGGTAGGGCTGGAGGATTAATCGAATTTTAATCATGATTTCAATTTTGGCTTCTCACGATCATAAAAACATTATAATCGAAGAAAAACGATTAATGCACCACATGGCGTGGCGTGTATGTAAGTTCCTGTGCTGGAAAAGCACCGTGAATGCACCTGTGTTACGTTCAGCAGCAGCAAGCGTGTGACGTGTGTGGATCAATAATATGTGGAGCGAGCGATTGAGAACATGGCAGACAGGCAGCCTTTGGTTGAGAAGAAAGGTAGGACTACTTCAGTCATCTGGAAACATTTTGGCTTCAAGTTGACAGATGTCGAAAAGGAAATTGTTTGCAAAGTTTGTCACGCTGTGGTGTCTGCCCCCCAAGGCAACACGACCAACTTATAATCGTGTTTATTAATCATGATTTCAATATCAGTCAAAATAATCGTGATTGCTATGATCGTCCAGCCCTAGCTTGGGGTTTACTTGGTGCTGATTGGATATACTCAAGGCGGGATGTGACGTTAACAGAAAGTGACAAAATACCCGGCATTTTTGAAACTCAGCAGATGAGGAGTCGCATTTTTTAAAAGGAGTCGTAAGATTCTGCTTCTTCTTCTTTGTTGTTGTTCTTCTTTGTTTGTTTCTTTGCCGCGTCGCCCCGGTCAAAATGGTCGCGCAACGATTACGTCACATCCAGAGCCCGGTAACTTTACAGGAACCTTCCTCTTACTCCGCCCTCTCAGTGGAGACACGGCGGTTGAGAGGGCCGAGCGAGAGGACGTTCCTGTAAAGTTCCTGCCCCCCAAATAGTACCAGGAACTTCTTCAGTGGAAACGGGCCTAAAAGTCTTCTGTTTTATCTGGTGACCCTTTGGAGAGGCCTGACCCCTAGGTTGGGAATCTCTGGATTCAACTAACTGTATTTAAGTGCTTCAATCTAGCTCAACATTGAGCAGCTACAACACTTGAGCTGCTCTGACACTTATGCATCAGTATTACCTATGTAGTAATTTAATAATTAATGATACAGTCACAGGGAGGGGTCATTTTTTCTGCAAGTACTTTTACTTTTTTGGCGCATTTTGCTGATAATACCTTAGTAGGATTTTGAATGCATGACTTTTACTTGTAATGTAGTATTTTTACATTGCTGCACTGGTACTCCACCTAAACAGGACAGAAAACGGTGTAAACGCTCTTCAACTTGACACCAGATCCTACTTTGGCTCCATCATGTGGCGATAAATAGTCCTACAGATAATACGAAAGATGCCTGAAACAGTCAAGGTAGAATCTGTTGTCATTTGTACACAGTACTCAGAGGAGCAAAGTGTGTATGTCCATCAGTGCTTTGGTGAACAAAATAAAGGAAGAGGTAGAAACCAACAAGACAAGCAGCATGTTAACTGTTGTAGCTGCTCGAGGTGGAGCTAGTTGTAACTACTTTATGTACAGTTAGGTAGTTTAGTCCAGTGGTTCCCAACTCAGCCCTCCAAAGGCTCACCAGGGTTCATGATATGATTAATGCGAGACTAAAGGAGAAGAGAAAAATTTTGTTAAACAACTTATACAAATTTTGATTGACTAGTCTTTGTTTTTTTTTTCAAATACAGAACATTACATCTGAAATGAAAATGACAAGAAGCCCCAAATAGACACTTCTTTTTAAGGTCAGAAGCCAGAAATGTCAAAGAACTGTCTTAATTTTGAGCAATATATCCCAGCAAACACTGAGACCTTAAATTACCACTGTTGGAACCTCCAGTCAGGGATGCAGGATAATATCTGCACATCATTGATATCAGCTGATACTGGCTTTAAAGAGAAGTTTGAGAAGTCCACAGTGATGACCATTTTTAGTTAGTCACATCCTGATCCGAGGAGAAACACAGAGACGTTGTGCTGAATGTTCATTATATTGATACTTGTTCTGCAGATGCCTGAAGATGGAGCTGTTGTATCATGAGAGGGATGGAGCACAGCTTTGCCCTGGCAGTTTCTGTACTTGGTGAGTAATGTCCCCCAGAGGAAATTCTTTTCATACTCAGGGCAGAAACATGACACACACCTACTGACTGAGCAGTTACATCAGCTGTTTCCTAGAAACTGATGAATAATATCACCGTGTTGTCAAAGATCAATCCAGAGGAGGAGTCTGGTGAAAATGTGGGGAAAAGAGATGCACTACTGTTGGAATGAACATTTAATACAGACATTTTGCCATGCAAAAAACCCTCAAATCATTTCACTTGATGTGTTATTGGTTAATTTGATAAGAAATTCAAAGCACAGTTAAATAGGCATTAAAGTTTATTCTCTGAAAGTCATGATTTTATTTATCCATCCAGCTGCAGTCAGTAAAAAGACATATTTCTTTCCTTTCTTAGAATCAAAATCAAACTATGTGCATATATAGACTTGATTAAAATACTGTGCATGCATGCATATGTTTGCCTCTGTGTGTATATAAAGCTGTCAGCTACAGTAATCAGTAAAAATAATTAAGCGAACTACAGTGTGTAATGTAAACTGAGGCTCGATTGGAGTCCATCAACCTTTCCCAGCTTAACAGTTTTTTGATTTTGACAGTTATTTTACTCATTACCTCCATAAACTGTTAATTAGTGGAAAAGCATGAAACATTGGCTGCTGCTGTTGTTCCACTCATTAAACACCCTGTAAAGCATTCACAGTGTTATTAAAAATATGTCAGTAGAACCTTAAAGTCCCTTCAGAGGAATGAATATCTTAGTGTTTCAGTTTGTTTTACAGTTCAGTTCTCTGAGAATCTCTTTCACATACCACCAAAAATTGGTGTTGTAACTGCAATATTGAATCGGATTGAATTGATTCAGGAAATCAATGGCGATAACCAGCCTTAATATTCAGATCAATAATATAAGATCTGATCAACGAAATGATTGATGTATATAGTATTATAGGTTAAGATATGACCATAAGTGTGTTTCCATTAACCCTAGAAATGCGCAAAACCTAAATATCGCAACAAAAAACTGGTAATGGAAACACCTACATTTTGAAAACTCTCAAATATCGAGAAAAAGTTTTTACGCTGTCATGAGGTGGTTTTTCAGAGGTGTCGATATAGAAGTATATCGCAGAAATGTAATGGAAACACTTTTTTCGCAAATATACATCACCGGACATTCAAGTCCTCTGTGAATTCCTTGTTCATGATCCTCTCCCAGAAATCCTTTATCCGTGGTCGCTGCCACACGTAAGGACTTTGGAATACAACTCGCTCTCTTCGTCTTCAGTTGTAGACTACTGCAACAGCAGCAGTGGCAACCGAGATGATTGAGTGGGTTTACATGGACAGTTTAATTCCCTTTTCATTAGGAATGAAAGTTCATTCTGATGTAAGGGGCTGAAATCTTCCGCTTCTAATACCGAATGAAAAAATTTCTCGCACTTGTAAACACTCATTCCTCTTTAAGTTCATTCCAGTCTTTCTGTGCATGCTCGTTTCCTTGCCCTTCTGGCGCAATGACGTATATAGCGCGCATAGCAACGGGCTGAGATAGAGCAGTCGAACTCGTTGCACTCACCGGTTTCCATTCACCACAGCATGGTCTTCTGTCTCCCTTCTTCGACCTTCTACCTCTCTTCTCATCCTCAACAGACAAAGCATTAGCAGAACAAGGTTGTTGTCGTACTGCTGCTTCAAGAATATAAAACAAGCCAGAAAAAGGCACTAAGAGCGGTGTCGCCAAGCAGGGACGGACTGGACATAACTGCAGAAACTGAATTGAGCGATTGTGTACATTTTTCATGTTAAAATGGAAGCAACACATATAGGCTATTTTATTTAGCCACCTCTCCTCTAGGGTATATACTGCACTGTACACTGTCTAGTTAAGTAGCGTTTATGCGAGACAGTACCACAACAAACCACCACATCACTGCCACAGAAGCAAAATAAATCTACAATGTGGAATAAAGCTTTTTTTCCCTTTCTTTCGTGAAAACCAGTCATGAAGGATGTTATTGTTGCACTTGCAGAAAACAAAGGCCATCCATATCAACTGGTGTGATACACATGAGGACACACATGACAAAAGGGAACAAAGTGCATGGTCTTAAAGCCAATAATTTTATTATATGTTGGCCTTCTCAACTGGCTTCTGGGGGCGTCTGACATGCATTGGTGGCGTTTATAAACTTACTTGTCGCTGCTGCATCGCCATCCACTTTGCTAGCGACAGTGGCGAGGGGTGGGGGACCCGGTCTAAACAGGTCTGTAAGCTTATAACATTTTGCCCCCTCTCTTTCTAGGGCCTTCCTTTTGCTCTCCATCTCTCTTTCATGTCCACCTTTCCTTTTTCCTCCTCTCTTCGGATGATCCATCAGTCTTTCTCTCTCGCTCTCTCACATACGATCCAGTGCGCCGCGCGTGTAACCATGTACATTCTCCTTCCTGTGTTTTCGTTGTGTAGAGGCGGGCCATAAATCAACTAACCAATCACGACATGATTCTTCTAAAAAAACTGTCATTTTCAACCAATCCTAATAACCCTCTGTTTCACAGCGCGTAAGTCTCTGTGCAGTAGCGAGTGAGGGGGCGTGTACTAGAAGAAGTGTTGTCTGCCTGGCAACAGCGGGCTATTGGCTGCGTTGTATTTATTGCCAGCACATGGCCTGCCAGCCCTGGCTTCTTATTGGCCGGGATGGCAGCCATACAGGCCAATAAGGAGCCAGGCCATCTGGAAATCGACAGACTAAACAGATGGGCCAGTCCGTGAGTGTCGCCAATCATATTGTTATCCGGAGCGAGGACTACAGTGTTTTCTTCTGGTAAGCGTAAACACGTAACATCCGCCCCGCCCCCTATCCAATCAGAAACCTTCCCTGCCCCAAACCTTGCGCAGACCCGAATCAAGGCGATTAAACTGATCTCCCCGTGATCTCCCCTCATTCGGAATGAATATTTCTCATGTAAACTATCTGGAAAAACTTAAGTCCGAATGATTTCATTCAGATTTATTTCATTCTGAAGGAGAAGCCATCATGTAACCACACCCATTGTTCCAGCTTGCAAGAGATTTGGAATGTCCATCTTACTTCTGCAAACAAAGTGGAGTCTTGCAGGACGAGATTTTACGAGAATTACGGCTCATACGCAAAACACCTTTTAATGGAAACACCTGCAAGTCGCAATTGTACTTTGTCGAAACTTTAAAAATATCACATTTATTTTGTGCAAAACTGTGATGGAAACGTGACTCATGATTGCTGTTAGTTGAGCTAGAAATGGTCCATTTATGTAGAATAAAAGTTGATTTTCCCCCTCTTGACCTCTCTTCACTGACTCTACGTGGTCTTTTTTTTTTAATCATTTTTGCATATATTATATGAAAACATTTCTTTTTGTTTAAAAAAGGTTGAGTTGATGCAGCTGAAGAGATTAAATTTGAATTGTCTATAAACTATTTCAAGATCTTTTAAGATCAAGATCCTATAAAATGCATATTTCATATCACAGGGTGACTGGTTGGTACATATGGAAGACAGCGTTCAGGTATGTAATGATATATCTACACTAACAATGTGCTTTGTGACACTCGTCTTTTGTTCTCACATCTCGCCACTCGGTCCCTCCGACTCTGTCAAAGAAATTATTCATAATTTTCAATCAGCAATTCGTCAGTGTTTAACAGTAATTGAATTTTGATACGAGGCAATTATTCATCATTTAAGGTTATTTGCATTAATTTGAAATATTAATGGGTTCTTTTGGGTTGAGAGAAGAGATGAGTATTTGGTCACAGAGGAGCTCCACCACTCCAGGCATATATCGGCTGACATTACCCAGCATCCCCTGCACCGCCTGCGTGGCACAGGTCGCAGAAGGGACAGAAGATAGAGAAAGAACAGGGGATTCTTTGAACACGCAGAGAAGAGTTTAAGCAAAATCCTTCAGCGTCTCCTGAAACTGGTTCCTCAAAATTATAATTGCAAACCGTGATCTCCATGAATGTCCTCATTTAATCTTGTATATATTCCATCCAACGGCCCCGTCAAGAACATACACGTTGTCATGGTAACGATGACACTTTCCTATCAAACTTGGTTTCTGCCTCTTTTTGCAGCTTTGGATAACATGATTGTTCAGAAGCTACGTGAAGCTTGAGTTCAAGTGTGTTTTTTTAGCATCGCCTGTGAGGATTGAAATGTGGGTTTGAGGGTTGGTCCATCAGGTTTGGTCCAGACTGAAATACCTCAACAACTATTGGATGGATTGAAATTAAATTTGATACAGACATTCGTTGTTCTCCGAGGTCTACGTTAATTTTCTTTTGATCGCATGTATTTGAGCTAAATGTCATTTGGAGGTGGAGGGAATGGTGGGTGGCGTGACATCAAAGTGATACCAACATCCAACAAAACTGGTTTGTCATTTCTGTTTTTCCGGCAGCTTTTTAGGCGTCAAATGTGAATGTTTTGTGGCGACCCATTGCTGTTTCCAACGCCTGTTAGGCCATGAAAAGCAGTTGTTTTATTACTGAGACATCAGTGCGTTTCTGTCAGTATTGTGCCCCCCAAAATCGGGTATTTTCCTCAACCACTGCTGCATAATAACATGCAAATGTAATATATCTGTTTTATCATTTATTCTAGTGACTGGGTTGCCTCTGTGCCTATAAGTACAGGTTCACAGAGCTCCTAGCACTCTTTTCTGGGGGGTTTCTTTTCAATTTGCCTCCAAGTACCAGATGATAATAGACAATACTGTGGTGTTAGATTTTCCCCTCAAATTTCAAGTATAATGAGATTTCTTTGGGGCTGGACACAGAGAAAGGTTACAGTATGTGAAGGTGTGAGATAAGAACATATTCGTCCGTTAATAAAAAGTCGGTTGAGTCTGGAATAACTGGTTTTCTGATTCAGCGCTCAGAGAGCCAGATGTTATCGCCCAGATTGTTTTGACACCCCGTTAAGAAATTCAGGAGGAGGACGGCCAGCTCATGAAATTTGCAGATCCTGATTGAATTTAGGATATTTTCATAAAGGCCATGCACTCTGTGTGTGTGTGTGTGTAGGCTGTTGTTGGTTGAGAAGATGGGGGTGGGTCTGGATGTCTTTCTCAGCTGTTCTCCTCTCTTGTGGGATTTGAGAGAGGAGTGGGGGGGGGGGGGGGGGTGCGACTCCTCCACCCATCAATGTAGGTGCTCTCTTACATCAAGTAGACAGATATTGGATCTTTTTTTCTCTTGGTCTTACACACCTCTCTGTCTGGTCACGCTTGACTTTGCTCAGTCTTTGTACATTCTGACAGACCTCAAAGGCTTCAAAGAGTCCAAGTTCCCCTCAAACACCACCAACCACCAACACTGCAGGAAACTCTGACCAGACTCCATAAGCAAAGTGTCAAAGAATGTTTTATTGCTTGGAGTTTTCATATTTGTTCGATTTATAATTTCTGTAAGATTTATGTCCCAACATGGAGGTTTGGATTCAGTTTCAAAGTATTTTCTTTTGCTAAGCCAGGAAGAAAAATTCTTATTGTGAAATTGCGAGTCCCCTTTAATTATTTATTTTTGCAGCTTAATACTGTTTACATTTAAATATATTGAATCTGTACCATGTGATGTTTTAAATCCACAGTGATCTATTTTGTTTGGCCACTTGAGGGTAGGGCAACAAGCTGTAACTTACCTTTTAAAGTTGATATTAGAGACGATACAAAGTTGGGGGATACTTCTCAAATACTTATTGACACATTTTCTTCAAAGCCACAGTTGTCAACCTCATGGTGGCATTAGAAGAAAAGTCGGGGGATCACTAAAGTCATTAGGATTCATCCTATGGAGACATTGAATGTCTAAACCAGACTTCATGGCAATCCCTCCAATCGTTCAGCATGACACAAAGACGAGTTGTTCGCCATGCTACAGACCACTGTTCAAGACCAACAAACAATAAAATTGGTTGTTTTTAGCAAGGCAGCATTTCAACTGTGCCACGAAGAGTGGGTGTTTTTAGCAAGACATTGATGGCATATCCAGCAGTGATTATGTAACCAAACCACGTCTTTTTAAGTGAGATATGGTTTGGAAGCCAGATATTGATGGTATTTCCTGTGGCAATTGTGCCACCCAAAGTGAGTCTTTATTGGCAAGATATCACCATCATTTCCAGCAGTAGTTTTGCCATGAAAAGCAGGTGTATTTAGTGAGACATCGACAGCATTCTCCCGTGGCAATTGTGCCATCAAAAGTGGGTCTGTTTTTGGCAAGACAGCAAAGTTATTTCCAGCGGCAATTTGCCATGAAAAGTGGGTGTTTTTGAGTCAGATATCAGTTGCTTTTCCAGGAGCGATTGTGCCACCAAAAGCGGGTGCTCTAGTGAGACATTGACAGCAACGCCAGTGGTGATTGTGCCACCGAAATTGAGTGGGTTTTCTTGGCGAGACATCAATGTCATTTCCACCGGCAATTTTGCCATGAAAAGTAGGTGCTTTTTAGTGGGATAGTGGCATTTTCAGCAACAATTGTGCCACCAAAAGCGGGTGTTTTAGTGAGACATTGACAGCATTTCAGTGGTAATTGTGTCACCAAATAGGGGTGTTTTTGGTGAGATATCGACAGCATTTACAGTAGTGATTGTGCTACTGAAAGCGGCTGTTTTTAGCGAGACATTGACAGCATTTCAGCAGCAATTGTGCCACCAAAAATGTGTTTTTTAGGCAGACATCAATGGCAATTTCAGTGGCGATTGTGCCACCAAAAGCGATTGTTTTTGGCAAGACATCAACATCATTTTCAGCGGTAATTTTGACATGAAAAGTGGGTGTTTTTTAGGGAGATATCAACAGCACATCCAGCAGCAATTTCATAACCAAACTGGGTGTTTTTTAGTGAGACATTGGCAGCATTTCCAGCAGCGATTGTAAAACCAAATTGAATGTTTTTAAGCAAGACATCAATGGCATTTCCAGCTGTGACGAGGCCACTAAAAGCGGGCGTTTCTAGCAAGACTTCAGCAATATTTCTAGTTGTCAACGGCCACCAAATTGGGTACTTTCAGCCCAAACTTTATCTTTTCCTAACCATAACCAAGCTGTTTTTGTGACTAGACGTAACCGCACATTAACTGTGTTCTTGAACCTAAAGAAACGTAAAGTTTAAGCATAATAACATACAAATGTTACACGTGTGGTTTGCAGGAACGCACAATGCCAACATTTACTCTGTGGATTAAGTTGGCTTTTATTATCCTGCATATATATTAGAATCTACATGGAAACCTCTCCCAGGTTGCTAAAGTTACCATATTCCCAGAAACATTCTGACCTTCTTGTGAGACTCTAACATCAAGTATTTAGTACTCGGCTTTATGAAGTCAGAGCGATTCATTTTCACCTCCTCAATCTGCCACCCACTCATGAAATCCACCCCAAGAAAATGAAGAAGTCCCGCTGACTTGCCTGACTGAAAGATGTTGGCTAATATGTAGATCACGGGCCGGAGCGGATACTTTCCCCTCCTTTAACTTCTCACTTTTAATGTATCACCTTGAAATCCACAGGGCATCCTCCCAGGAGTCCCTTTGTCTATGAATGCTAATGGGATCTCTCTATGTTAATAATAAATAGCTGCTGATAAAATAATAAATTTCTAATGCCCCCCTCTCAGACCTTTTCCTCTCTCCGCCGTCTCAGATTAGTTTATCAGGGCTTTGCCGCCCCAAACACTTTGGGCTTAATTATTTAAAATGCATGAAAAATTCATATCCTTCTTTTTTTGGGTGCAAAAGCCATCGTTCAGCCTGTGAAAAATTTGGAAAAAGAGGCGGAGGGGGATGAAATATTCAGCAGCGCGCAGGCCCTTCAATTATTTTTCAGATGCATGAATGTTAAAAAACACATGCACACGGAAATGAGCGTTTTAAGGCAGAATAATTCCTACAGCGTTATAATACAGTATTGTCAATTATTCAGGGCTAAATCTCCTGGCCGACACTTTACACATTTATGTTTAATCACATTCAGGGAATTTGGACACAATCACATGGCTGTCATTTGTTTTTTTCACCCTGAAGCGATGCAATTAAGTGCAAAAAAAAAAAAAAAGTTAGAGGGTATTTTATGCTGGCAAATATTTAAAAAGAAGTGAGTTGTGTCCATGTGGGACAAGTTGGCTGAGCCCATGCTCCAGTTTACTGCTCGCAGGCTTCCAGTTCCTTTACTGGCTTTTGTGGACGGTCGAACACTGTGTCCGTCCCCACTGGTTTGGCTCCCATCAATGTTTAACACACAACAAAACATAAAAAAAGAAAAGCTGTTTCCATTCTCATCTGTAATTTAAGCATTCCTCTGTGTTCTATCCTATCCCTGGTATCGCTCTACGCTACACAAATGCTTTTGTTTGCTGGCTGTCATTGTGCTGTATTATTTAGAGGCAGAACAAACAGAAAGCCCTCGCTGTCTTCTTCTCCTCTTCCAAATTCATTTGAACACTGGCTCCTCAGGCCTGTCAGTGCATCTACCACAGGGATCAATTTCACCGCTGCAAACCCACTGGATCAGATCAGATGGGACGCCCACGCTATCTTTATCTTTGGCGAGCACAGGCTCTCTGAGGAGCGGGGTGACGACATCTTTGTGGGGGGGGGGGGCTTTCTTTCTCCACACTGAGATGATTCCGTGAAACTTGTGAGGGAAACTCTTTTTGAAACTTTCTGATTAACTTTTAGGAGAAGAGGCTGCAGTTTAATATCAAAACTCCTTCATGTAATTGAAAAGAAGCATAACTGCTGATGAGGGTTAAATGATGGGCTCAGAGACGTATTTGAGTCTCAAATTAATTTAAATTGCTGCATGACATGCCCAGAGGTTCTGGGTCAGTGTGTTTTTTTTCTCTCTCCCTCCATCTTGTCCTCTGTCCCTGTTTAACCCACTATTTAAATAAAGAATTAGGAAATAATCTAAAGATAAATCTTTGAGATGAATCTTTAAGAAACATGTCACACGATTGCTCAGGGGAAATTTCTGTAAATTGAATTTAAGTGGAGTTATCAGTTCAGTTAGCCTATCGAGAGAGAGAGTTCATCTGCAGCTAATTTTTGTCTACCAAAAATGCCAAAGTTTAATTTGTCCCAGCTTTTTACATGCGAGGATTGTTTACAATTACATATCTTTGAGTTAGGGGCTGTTGGTCGGATGTTGTTGGACAAATCAGATTATGCATACAGTAATGCAGTAATACCACTTGGAAACACTAGGAAGGGGAAGAGCTGAAAAGTTTCTACCCTTTTCGACAGTCATGGGCTGGATTAGCTTGGCTTGGCTTGGGCCATCAACCTAGCACAGCAGGGATTTGCATTTCCATTACAACAGGGCTACCCCCTTGAAGGTGTATCTGAAGCCCCATTTTGGTTTCGGTTGGGTACCTTTAAAACCAGCAGTGAGCCTTCAGACATGGTACCTAGACCCTCGGTGTGTTCAGACAGTCCTCTTAAATGTGGGCGGGGTTGTTGTCACTCACTGCTCCGTCCAGCACTCGCTGTATTTCCTCATCAGCGGTGACACAGATGGAAGTCTGCACCTGGTTTATCGTCCACAGAACGAGGCTGCATGCCCACATTTTCACAACAAAATAGAACAGGCTGCAGTGAGAGTCTCTCTCCATGGGATATTTAAAAATAGCAGCTTTGTGCATTTAGTCCTTCTCAGGCAAGCTCAGGGGTTTAGTGTTGCTGTAGCCCACAGGAAGTGAGGATTAGAATATATAACTTTCACATAACCCAAAATTATGTAGGGTTGCATGGCGAAAAAGGGTAATAGATGCTCTGATCAATCTGCTGGTAACCAGAATTGTCCAATTTTCAGCTTGTTTGAGTGGTGACTGGCCGATCAGTTTCAGATTTAGCCTATCCTGCGCTGATCAACTTTACATGCATGCCGTATGATGGTTCACGTCAGGGAACGTCACACTAATCTGGGTGGTCTAGTTTGAAAGCAAGTTAGTCTAGTTAGCTATTTAACCAAGTAGGGTCCATTTGATAGATCTGGTAGTTTGTTCCATGGCACCAAAACGTTTTAATCCAGGTCAGTACATTTATATGAAAACTGATTTATTGTGTTTGTCCAACTAAAACCGGAGTTTTAAAAATAAATTGTAAACATGTAAACAAACAGATTGACTGAAATCGTACCAAAATCAGAATCGGCAGGTCAGACTTCAAATCAGCCAGGTGCATCTTTAGTATCTTTGTGGTAATTTGGATTCAAACAAATAGACTGCGATAAAGTCACTGGTCGGGCTCTGGAAGCATTTCACTGGATGATGTGCAGACTGTACAACATACACTACAATAAAAACCTCCCCCCCACAATATTCAGTCCTGTATCAGATGATCAGAATTGAAATTAAAGGCTGAAATTAGTTTGAAAGATTGTGAACTGTGAGATAAACTGACAGAAACATCTATATCAAATGTACTTCATTTCCCGGAGAACCAGCATGACGGATTGAAATGTTAAAAACTAGAAGATGGACGACATGACTTTTTAAAGATTACTGAGCACAAATGTGAGTAAAACTAAATCCACGTAGTGAGAAAGTGGTGAGCCTGTCTGATGTAAATGAACGCTGTGCTTATTCGTATCACACTAACAGGTTTTGAGAGTGTTCACATGATTAATACATTTATTAACCCACTTCATGCAATAAATTATTCATTTGGACAGCTCATTCTAAAAATCATGTCTGGTACATAGCTTACATTATTATTATATTAATCGTGTTATATTAGCATTATGGCATAAATTATTAAGGATTATGGTTATATTGGATGTCTCAGACTGTGTGCTGCAGTCATGAGCCAATCACATGTCACATTAAATATTAGAAGAAGAGCTCCTGTTGATTGACAGTGAGCAAAATCGCACAAACTCAACACTTGGAATGAAAGCAATCGATTGAGTGTTGATGTTTATTAATGTTAATGACGTGATTCCCTTGATGAATCTTAGAAGTAGAAACCCAGACTGCATTTATGTTGGTGTTAGTTGTGCAGTGTGTGCATGTGCATGTGGGTGATGTTTTTTAAATAGAATTTAAATGTGAATCATTTTGCATATTTGCATCTGAGTGCACTTTTCATCTAGCGCCATCATCAGGGCATAATTCTGATTTGTCCAATACTCTGTTTCATGACCAAACACCTGCAAAATGAAAGACTTTCCCATCAGCCTCAGCTGTACTTTGTACGCGTTCTGAATGACATTGTCTTTCTTTTTACTTGTAATACGTACTGCAGCTGCACTTACAAAGAATGTACTGTAGCATGGAGTATGTGCACAATTAGGACATACTACTCTGTCATAATATTGCGCCTTGAACTTTAACCATCTTGCTTACATATCCGTCGCAGTCTGTAGTGCAAAATTTAAAGTAAAAATAAAAAGTATGTGATATACAACACAACACTTCTTAATGTACCTTGGAGATACAACGAAACAGCATTCCCCAAGCTCGCCAGAGACAGAAGTCATCCCAGAGAGCTCCGCTGTCTGTCCGCTGTATAATATATATATGTAAGTATGTTATTTTTTATTCTATAATCACATTGAAAATAAGAATCGTTGTGTTTTTGTTAACTTAGAATGAGCTATTCAGATCTACGTCAGGGGCAGGTCCTTGTTTATGGAGATGTTCACCACCAGGTTTCTACAGAAGCCCTGAATGGACAAACCAAACACTGGCTCTAGGTAGGGACATTTATGTTTAGCCCACCATAGTTTGCAGCCCCTGAGCGACGAGCAGCACTGATCTGTAAAGTGAAACAGCCGTATTCAGTGTTTTTACTGGTTTAAATCTTCAAGCAGGATACGTCTATGGATCATTTGTTTCCTGGTACTAAACCTCCTGAATGTCTGGATCTTAAGTTTTTAAGAAAAAAGGTGAGCATACATTAGCAGATGCTGGGCTAGTGATCCGTCTCTGACATGCCAAACAGCGTTGAAGAAACACTGATTTTTAATGTGAAACTGTTTTATTCAGTGTTTTTAACTGTTTAAATCACCTGGTCTGTTTGTTTTGGAGAGGAAGAGACCTCTGTGGATAATTCGGCTCCTGATAAAAACCTCCCTGATAGTGAACACCTTTTTCCCAACTTCTCCAGGTAGGGAGCGTCACTATAAAGGCTCTGACACACCAAGCCAACAGTCTGCCGTCAGTCAAAGTTGGGCTGCTGGTGAGCATCTGCCGCCCTCGTCAGTGTGTGTGTTAAGCTCAGTGCATGAGAAGAGAAACAGAAGTGAGGAAAGTAAACAAAGAGCTTAAGTTAAGAGGGAGTGAGACCAAAGCATACTTGTTACAGTCAGATTATTTTACTTAAGTCACAAGCTCTTTAGCAGAAATGTTTCGTGATGGTTTGTGTTATTGCTCCCTGACGCTCTGTTCTTTAAATATCGGATTGTGTTGTTAATGTGCTAACTGGCTAACTAGCATCAAGGCAGTCTTCTTTGTCAGGAGGCAGTCTTCAGGATTACAGACAACCTCCATCTGCTGGTGTTGAGTTATTTCCTCTCACGCAGGTACAGAACACACATGTGCTGGTTGGTCATTGGTTGTGTGTGTCCATGTCCAACTTTATGAGGCTGAGACAGGGTGATGTCAGGTGATGTCGCCGCTAGTTCTCTGAAGTCGGTCTGTTGTCTCTGGCCTTTACATGTGCTCCAGGCACAACATTTAACCAAGACTAGCTGGAAATCCACAGAACCAGCCTTAAAATGAAGAAGATCTGGAATGACTGCATGAGCGTCTGTGAAGCACAGCTGTTTACTTTTCGGACCTGTGTCGGGGCTTGCTGATGCCATGCTATGATTGGCCAGTCTGTGTTCGAGGGGTGGGACTTAGTGAAGGGTCAGTTGTCACATGTACACGCTGTATACAGTAGATACAGCGCTGCATGGACGTGTATACATGCATATACTGTACATTACATCTCATTATGTACATCATGTAATCGATTACATTACCCAGTTAATATGTATTCCTTTGCAGCGTTTGTATTCGTTTACAATTTACAGAAAGGCAGGACCTATGTACAGAAGCTGCATGTTGTTGCTTCTTATATATAGCTACACTTACACCTATTTTTTCACCTACTTACACGTACATAATGTCTGTTTTTACATCTCTGTTGCCTTGTTTTTAGCTGCATGACTTTGTCTGTCTTCCTGTAAATTGTGGAACATTGAGAGCAACTTAAAACCAGAGTCAGATTCCATATCATTTAATAGTAGCATACTTTGAAATTATGCGTATATATTTAAATCTTTGGTGTTTATGTTGGGGAGATATTGGGACTGGAGGCACATAAAGAAGTGGGAAGCAGAGATCTGTGTGACAGCAGGTGGAGAGCAGGAACAGCAGAGGAGACACAGGCAGAGGGAAAAATATGAGAAGATACAATATGTTTTAAACATTAAGTGAATGCTGCGCTGACGATGAGTTGTGGGCACCGTTACACACATGCACACACACACACATACAGAGACAGTCTTATAATCCCTACAGGCCCCGGGGCCTCGCTCTCAGGCCCCTCAACTGGGTGACAACAAACCTGCCTCTCTGATTTATGGAAATGCAGATGGAGTTTTTATTATGCTTCCTGCTGACACACACACACACACACACATACACACACACACTTCTCAGCTGGGCTAAAAGGAGGACAAAGGAGGTCAAACACTGTAAGAAATGTGTCAACTCTGCAATGAAAATGGTGATTAGATTTTGGTGTGTGTGTGTGTGTGTGTGTGTGTGTGTGGTGTCTGTGCATAAAGACATCTTGATATTTAATTGCTGTAATTAACATGTTAAGGACACAATAAATTATACAGTATTTTAAGCAGCAAATAATTCATGCTCTGGTCAGTGTGTTGGCTGCATGCGAATATTTGTAGTTGTGGGTTTTCTACAGTGGCTGAAGTAGTTAATTTAAATCTTTAAAAGTTCAGAAATATTATCAGCAAAAATAGTGTTGTTTTCAAAAAATATATATATATTTATTTAGGGCAAAATCAATATAGTAAATTAAATAGTGAATTCTCCAGAAAAGCTGCCATTAAGAACCTTTATTTTTATTTCATTTTTATCGTCTTTATCTTGATCTTAATTCTTAAGGATTATTATCTTCAAGAGAAGCTTTTTGTGAAGGTTAAAGAAAAAACTTTAAACAAAAAAAGGAAGATTCTGAGAATATCAAAACCTAAATAATATCATCTCATTTCTTCTCTTATTGTCTTACTGAAGAGGTTTTGGACCTGTGATGAGGTACAAGTATTTTGTTTTTGTGTTTTAGTGATATGTACTTAACATGCATGTAGATATGTGTGTTACATGTGTCTTTGTGTATATGTATTAATGTTTAATAAGGGTGTAACATGCAGGCAGGAACAGCGTACATGAGACCCCATAACCAAGTGGCTGACACAGTGTACAGGAACATCTGCACTGCACACAGGCTGAAAGTCCAACGTCAGAGTTCTGTTTATCTAATAAGTAAAGTTTTCAGTCTGTTCTTCTCACTTTAGTTAATTTCAATCAACTTCAAAGTAGGGCTGGGTGATGTGGACAAAAATTCATATCTCTGTATTTAAAGGCTGACTGGTGATACACGATATATATCTTCTATTTCTACGAAATGAGCTACATGTTTTCAGTTGCAAGTCAAAGACACATTTGAAACATCTCAAGCACTTTTCCACTGTGCGGAAAGTGTGACAGGAAAGATGCACACTGGTATGTGTCATGTGACGCATGTGTGTGTGTTGTCTAAATCTATCTTACTTGAAAATATATCAATGTATGGTACATTGTGGTTATATCGCCCAGCCCTACTTCAAAGAAGCTGATTTTATTATTCTAGGAGGGGACCAAAAGTTTAATTTGTATTTACATTATTAATCATTTCTGTAATTAGAAATAAGATACTTTGTGTCAGTGTATTGATAAAATATTACCATTCATAATATCGCAATACTCTGCTTTATCGAATTTTCCCCACCCCTTCGTTCCACCACTTTGTTTCTCTGTGTGGTCACGTTTTTATCACCATTTGTTCATAATCTTTCTGTGACATCTGCATCAACTCTGTGACAGGGAGATTTCAGACTATAACACCCCCCGTATCGGAGTCAAAAATCTGGACTCACAAGCAACACGTTTTAGAAGTGAACCAAATTTACAGCTGAGCTCAGTGGTGTTGCTTCCTAGGGACGCATCTGAGGTGTGAGATGTCAAAATGTGATCATATGTGCATGTTTCTGAATATTCATAGCTCCCAAATCATGTGTGTCAAAGAACGAGAGGGAGCACGACAGGGGGGGAAGGTAAAGGTGCAAGAAAAAACCCTGCTTGGTTTCATTATCGGGGAATGTAATCCTCTTTGTGCAAGAGACTCCCTGTCAGTCTGTGAAGAGGAAGAGGAACAAAGGGAGAAAGTGAGGAAACAGGAAAGGGAAAAAATAGAAGAAGACACACCAACAGGAAGAGCAGGGCTGTGCTTGTCCACACATTTGTGAGATAAAAACACATCATTCATCCTCTGTTCCCGTGGTGACGCCTCTTCCAGCTCCTCAACACTTAAATACAAGAGCTCTCACCTCAATCCTCTTTCTCTCATTCTCCCCTCCTCCTCTTTTAATGCTCTTTCCCAACCATTCTTTCTTCATTTTTCACTTCAATTTCTTTTCTCTTTCCCCCCATCCTCTCTGGAGTGCTCTTTATCCCCCCAGCCCACAGTATCCTCCCACACCCTCCCTCCCTTCCCTCTCATCTCATCCCCACGTCCCCGCCCCTCAGCGCTCAGTGATTAATGCGAGTTTTAATTGTCATGCTCACTTTTATGCTCATTAAAGTGTATTATGCAGCAGTTAGGGTATTAAAGTTCAGCGAGAAATTTCATGCATACTGATGAGAATGCAAATGAGCCCAGCGTGAAAGGATAGTATGGTTTGTGTTGTGTGTGTGTGTGTGTGTGTGTGCGTGTGATTATCCCCAGGAGTGAGGCAGAGTGTCATTATCACCCGTACTAGCCATCTTAGCTGAGCAGAGAGAGTCCATCCATAGAAACCATGTTAATGGGAGTCTTGAAGCATTCCTTTCTTTATGCCTGAATACCTGAATAGTATTTAACATATGATGCTGTGTGTTGTCAATTCACTGAGGTACAGTAAATTCATGTACGTACAAAATAAAATAGCACAGGTTCAAACTAAAGGTTAAGAATTTTTTTGGACTGCAACGGTTTTAAATTTTTTGTACGATAAGTGTCTCAGAAATATCACAGTTTGGCAGTGTTACAAATGAAAACTGAGGGGTTATTGTTGGTTGAACAAATGTTTTATTACTATAATTGAAACTTGAAGCCATTTTGTTATTGGTGTAAAAAGTCCCCCCTTGGAAAATGACTAAACTAAAAGGGAGATTCAGTGTCCATTAGCATTTTTTTCCCGATATTGTAGATAAGTAGGGATGCATGATAATATCGGCACGTCATCAGTATTTGCCGATATTGGATTTAAAATGAACTATCAGAATTGGCCAACATAGTTTTTTATTTTATTACATACATTCAAAAGCATTTCCCCCTCTGGGTTGGGACTGAGTTACTTCCCCACTCGAGGGAGTTCAAGTATCTTGTGGTCTTGTTCACAACTGAGGGTAGGATAGAGCATGAGATGGATTGGCGGTTTGGTGCAGCGTCTGCAGTGATGCGGGTGCGGTGATAGACAGTCGTGGTGAAGAGGGAGGTGAAGCTTTCGATTTACTGGTCCATCTACGTCCCAACCCTCACCTATGGTCATGAGCTCTTTCTAGTGACTGAAAGAATGAGGTCAAGGACACAAACGGCCAAAATGAGTTTCCTCTGTGGGGTGTCTGGGCTCAGCCTTAGAGATAGGGAGAGGAGCTCGGAGTAGAGCCGCTGCTCCTTCGCGTCGAAAGGGGTTGGTTGAGGTGGTTTGAGCATCTGATCAGGATCCTCCTGGGCACGTCCAACTGGAAGGAGGCCCCGGGGCAGACCCAGAAAATGCTGAAGGGATTACATATCTCATCTGGCCTGGGAACACCTCAGGGTTCCCAAGGAGGAGCTGGAAAGCGTTGCTTGGGAGAGGAATGTCTGGAATACTTTGCTACCCCTGCGACCTGGCTTGGAATAAGCAGTTGAAAATGGATGGATGGATTTTTATATTTAAAAAAGTGGGAGTTGATTAATAATACTACACTCTTTGTATGTGTTGTATGTGGAGTGGACGTCACGGTGTGGTCGTCTAATCACAACCAGTGTAGAGCGTCAGACTGAATTTACCAACACACCATGTCAGGTCACTCACTCTCCGGGACCGCCAGTGTTACTTGAATAATTAAAACACTGACCAACGGGAGCAGACTGGCCGACCCGTATGCTCTCACTCAGTGGACAGATGATGTCACATGAAGCCAGTCTTACAAAGGAGGACGACGCTTGTTTGTTTTGCTATGGAAGCTAACGTTAGCTAATGTGCTAAAAAGTTAGCGTTCCAGAGAAATCCAATATTCCTCTTAATCCCTCCCCAGTTTCTGATGAGGTGGACATGATAACCCTTAATACACATAACGTTATTCATCCCTACAACAGGAAATACTTTTTCCCTAACCTGATATGAAGTGTGCGCTGCACATGTGAGCATTTTTGATGATGGCCTCCGTCCAGTCCTTTGGTCTGATCACATTTAACCATAGTTGTCTTTGTTTTTGTTGACGGGCAGTGGCGGCTGGTTTTGAGCCGTTACTCCTTCTATTCTGGCTCCCAATAACACAACAAGACCAAAGTGAAGTCATCGTGATGTCAGCCCTAAAAGGGTCTACAGGTAGTATTTTTGCAGGTATTTGGTCATAAACCAAAGTATTGGAAATTTTGAACTGATGATGGTGCCAGATGAAAAGAGGATCACCAAAGTTATACCAATTCATTCTCATGGGGACATGAATGTGTGCACCAAGTTTCATGACAATCCATCCAATAGTTGTTAGATATTTTACTCAAACCCCCAAATTTTAAGCTTAAAGCAGCGCTGGATGAAAACTCAGGATCACCGAAGTTAGTAGGATTCATCCTCATAGGATTAATATCTGAACAAAATTTGATGGCAATCCATCAAACAGCTGTTGAGATATTTCAGTGTGGACCAAAATGGTGGACCAGCTGACGAACACGCAGCTAGCATGTCTAACACAATGAGAAGACAGCAGCAGCAGCACGGTGTAATAAATGAGGTGTCCTGATGAAATGTGTGCAGGCTCAGCAAAGGAAAGATAAGAACCTCATTAACATAATGAGCGTCTGAAATTTAAATGTAATACAATGAAAGAGAAATGTCTAAAAGATGAATACAAACCCAGCCGTTAGAAGGTGACTATCTTATTCTTGGCGGTGTGTCATGTGTGTCTGTGTTGCTGTCTTCCTCTCTCCGCCCACCTACTGTTACCACCATGCTGAGTGAATAGGCTCAGTCATTACTGCGCTTCTACTGCGCTGTCTGCGGGGTAAAATGAGACAATAGTAAAGATTTTCAACCAGGGGGCCTAAATCATTTACACAGCATGGAGCTAGTGTGCTGAAATGAGGCTGCTGATGGCTCTGTCCTGCCGCAGCAGCAGGTGGTACTGTAACTGGAAAAAAACATGGGAGGAAACATGACAGATAAACTCATTACGGTGACAAACCGAGTGTTTACGCATGAATAAAACTGTTTAAAATCAGGGCTGAAATGTTCCCCTGGTGCTGATCAAAAGGAGATATCCGCTGTAACGTCTCTAGCCGAGGCTTCTGGGATGCCACATAGTTAAAGTGTTACTGTTGGAGATAAACAAAGTGTTATTGTGTGGATTGTGGCGGTGGAGGGAGCATTCAGATAGTTTAAAAGGGCAGTACCACACTGTAAAAATACTCCACTACAAAAAGAGTCCTGCTTTCAAAACTTAAAGTAAGAGTTTGTCTGTATTATCAGCAGAATTAATTTAAAGTACAAAAAGTAAAAGTATTCATAGTGCATTCAAGTGTTTTCCTATTCTAGCCACTGTTTTTGGATAAATATTCCTGCTGCATTAATGCATATATGTCATTTTGCAACTTTTTATTCATTGGATTAAAATGTGCTATATCGTGATATGTATCGTTATTGAGATATGGAATGACCTATATCCATCTATATCCATCTATGATATGAGATTTTGGTCGTATCACCCAGCCCTATGTCGATATAGGGTCAAGTTGCGTCACATAACACATACCAGTGCTCTCTCACGTAAGCTGAAACCATTTCCCTCAGTGGAAACAAAGCTTTGATTTACTTTAATTTCACAGATATGAAACAATAAATTGTGAAGACAATAAAGCCTCCACAAAAATTTTAAGTCTTGTGTGATTTATCCTGGCTTCATATGAGCAGAAGAAATCTCTGCTAGCTGCTAGGCTACATTATAATTTATATAAAGCACCATAGGCTTGTGCTAATAACATTAGCCTGTTGTATTTGTTTGGAAAACATGTTTAGTATAAGACAGTTGTTTTGTCAGTGAACCTTGTGAGCTGTAATGGAGCTGAATTTTGTAACGTTACTTTTGTTACTTGTTTGCTGTTGTCCCTGGCTTCATGTGAGAAGAGGAAAACTCCGCTAGCTGCTAGGCTAATTTATACAATGTAAAATACCATAGGCTTGTGCTAATAACGTTAGCATGTTGTATTTGAGGGGAAAATGTGTCCAGATAAAGACAAGTGTTTGTCTGTGAATGCTGCGAGTTATAGTGAAGCTGATTTGTGTACTTCAACTAAACTTTACAGCACTTCGCAGAAACCCCACTGCCGACTACTGTTTTGGAGGTGTAACTCTTGTGCAGCTGCATACTTTCAAACGGGAATAAAATCCCTGTCTTTGCATTTTATTTTTATGACAGTCTGTTTTTATGAAACTGCTTGTGACATCTCAAATGTGGCTTTCATTTGCAACTGAAAACATGTTGCTCATTTTGTAGAAAATACAGAGATAGCAGTTGATCTGATCAGAGCTGATAAGATGAGATTGATGGATGATAGGACAGGAGCAGCTGTTAGTGAATGAAAGCAAACTTTTAGTGCCAGCACAATGAACCGTGAAGTTTCACTGTCACTTTGCCACTGCTGCCTGTACTTGGAGTTCACCTAACATTACAATAAATAACCAAACAGAAGGCTATATAATCCAACAGATAAAATAAATACATTGGGGCAGATACTGTTACTGTGACGGGCTGTTGGAAACCCTGCACTTCAACATTTCAAAAAACTGGCTTACTGCATAGTCATTGCTAATGTGCCATTAGTTAAGCTACGGTATGTCAAAGGGGGCACACTGGCCCAAAGTTGGAGACTCCTGATCTACAGCAATGCATCATATTTTATAAAACCATCACATGTTTGTAGTGTGGCTGTCCTGTGAGAGCCACATATCTCTACAGTCACAAAAACTGTCTGTTTTCAGCTTTGTAATGAAGCATTTTCCGTCTGATCCCAGAGGGTTATTAAAGAGTTTATTTAGCTTGAGAAACAGAAGAATTTTCTCAACACATAAAGGAACACTTCATCCTTCAGTTTATCACAAACATTCAAAATTACACCAGCTTCACTGTCCAAAGTGCATTTCAGTTTCAACAGTCTACGTCACAGTTTTCAATTTAGCTTCCCCTCAGGCAGTGAAACACCAGTGAGACCAGATTAGCTCCTCTTTTCTTAAAGCTCCTCTAATCAATATTTCTCATATTAACACTAAATCAAAGGAAGAACCCGCAGAGAGTCGTCACCCAGCTTTTCAGCCACTTTAGCCTCATTTACTGTATGATTCAGTCTCACTACGCTCATCAACCTGGTTTCCAGCAGCAGGCCAGCTGTACACTACCTGCTCTGCACTAAAAAAGCAGGCAGAGCTTGTGATAAGAGTCAAACGTCTAGCTACTTAAAAGCCAGATATATTTCTACAGGGTGGTGGAGCTCAGACCAGAGCTAAAAATACGGTAAATATTGGACATGAATTTGTCAGTTGGCAATAAACACGACCCTAAATGATAGCTAATGAAGATGTGCAAGCAGTATTCAGATCCTTAAAGCTCCAGTACCAGGCTGTGAAAACTCTTAACCTTAAGTTAAAGTACTGCATTTAAAATATTTCTTAAAGGTCCAATGTGTAGGACATAGGTGTGTTTTTAGTAGTGTATTATCACCTAAAAATAAGAATAATTGTTTTTGTGACCTAGAATGAGCCGTTTATATCTACACAGGGAGCGGGTCCTTGTTTATGGAGATCACCATGTTGCACCAACATGTTTCTACAGTAGCCCACAGCAGACAAAACAGACACTGGCTCTAGATAGGGTCATTTGCATCTTCTCTGCGGCTGTGTAGATCTTCTACACGCTTGGCACACAGAAGAAGTTTCAGATCTGCAACTAATCTCTACATAGCAAAATGTACTTAAAGTATCTGAAGTAAAAGTACTCCTAATGTTGACACATGAAGTAATTAGATACTAAAGCTGTGATGTAAATGTAGTTCTGTAAAAACTGGACTGTTTCCTTTTGAGTAGCAGTATAAGTGTGAAGTTGCATAAAATAGAAATACTCAAGTAAAGTACAAGTACCTCAAATTTGCACTCAGGTACAGTGCTTGAGTAAATGTACTTAGTTACATTCCACTACTGTGCTAATTGTGCTGGCTGTATGTTTAAGTCGACATTTTTTTTTTTTTTTAACAAATAACAGTTTTCTCAGCGATTGAAATGTCCTTTTTTTTAATCAAATGTTTTATCTTTATTTGATCACTTTATCAGTGTATTTTCAAAGAAGAAAGGAACATAAATCCAACATATGAGTAGCAATGATAAATCAGCCTGTTAATAAGAAAATAAATTAATAGCCCACAACATTAATGATAGGTAATAGTTAATTAATGTTAGCAATGAATCCTTGTGCAATCATGTGAGCTAGTGAACGCTATATCTCCGTGTGGCAGCTATCCATAACGGTGAGGTGAGCTAGTTAACTAACATTTACGTACTACTGAAACATAACGGCCTTTTAGTTGTATTAATACTCCAAGTCCCCTCCCTCCTTTCCCTTCCTGAGGCGTCTAACAGTCTGCCAGAACTTCTTTGAGGCCACTGAAAGTCCTTCTACATAGCCTCCCCGAACTCCTCCCACACCCGGATTTTTGCTTTAGCGACCTCCATCAGCTGCAGCCTTTCTGGCCACTGCTTCAGGAGACCCCTGAGCCAGACCTGAAATGCCTCCTCCTTCAGCCTGAGGGCGTCCTTCACAGCTGGTGTCCACCAGAGGGTTCTTAGGTTGCCACCACGATAGGCACCGACAACCTTCCGACCACAGCTCTTGGCAGCCGCCTCCACAATGGGGGCTTTGAACATGGACCACTCAGATTCCATGTCCCCAACCTCCCCTGGGATGCGAATTTTTTTGGAGGTGGGAGTTGAACCAGACGTTCCCAGTTCACACTCAGTGCACGATTTAGCAGCTACAGACGAGCGCAAACGAGAAAAAAACTGAAAATATTCAGGGAGCTATCTCAAAGTTTAACTCTGTTTTCTACCTGAAAACTGTTGAAGACCTCTGCTTTGAAATCATGACTCAGACACCAGTTTCAGAGTTGTATTGTCATAATGCTCAACACAGTAAACGATGTTAACTTCCTGTCAGAGAGCAAAGAATTGCTGCTTTGTGTCGCACACAACAGTTCAACTACAAAAACAGTGCAAAGTGTTTTCACAGTGATCCCATTGTTTCAATCGTAGCCGACTGTCCAGGGACCGGTTTACACCTGGGACTCCAGGTGAATGCAATTAACCAGCTGATAAAACACAAATCAGCAGTTGGGCCCCCAAGGGCAACTGGGCAACAACAACATGACCATTATCCCCAGTGAACTCTGTCCAGTTGGCCCGGGGTGAGAACGCTCATGTAGAAGTAATCAGGATCACAGAAACAATTGCAGCCTTTTCTACACACTGGGCCTCATGCAGGAGACAATATACTAAATGTTTTCTCTTATGTTTGTTTGTAACCACAATTGGTTTTATTTGTTGTTCTTTTTTTTTTTGCTGTTTTCTTAGGTTAAGAGAAAATTTTACCACTGGTCAAGAGCACTTTTACAACAACAGGAGTAAAGCATCTTATATTCAGAGTCCACAAGTTGTTGCCCACTGCGAGGAAACATGAGTTTTAAATTTTAGGAACATTTCAAAAAAGCATATATTTTGAATAATCAAACTTTGATTGTGTTTTACAGTAATTACAATAATTGGGTTAGTAAAATTTTAGGGCTAAAGAATTTGTACTATTGATCGTCCATTGATCCAAATTACTGTCATTTCAGTTAACATACGTACAAATTTGAGGTACTGTTACTTAACTTGAGTATTTTCATCTCATGCCACTTTCCACTTCTGTTCCACACTTTGGAGAGGAATATTGTACTCTTTACTCCACTACAATTATCCCATCACTTTAGTTACAAAGAACAATACAAGTTGGTTCCATAGTGTAGCGGTTATCACGTCTGCTTTACACGCAGAAGGTCCTGGGTTCGAGCCCCAGTGGAACCAGTTCACCTTTTCTGTTTCACACAATACATTGATCATCTACTCTTAAAACCATCTACTCTTAAAATCAATCAATCAACTAGTTACGTTACAAATTAAGATTTTTGTGCACTGACCATATGAAAATAAACAAGTGCAGCTTAAATGATTAAAGTGATTAGAAAAGTAATTGGTAACTATTTTGATAATATCAAAAGGCATTTTTCATGCAAAAACAATCACGGTTCTAACGTCTCAAATATGAGGATTTGCTGCTTTTCATTATTTTAATATTTTTTATTTATTAAATGTTTTTACATTTTCCTGCATTGAAGACTTTTAGTACATAAATACATTTTCCTGATTGTACTGACATACTTTTGCTTAAATAACATTTTAATGCAGAACCTTTACCAGCTACAGAGTGCTTTAACAGTGTGGTGTTAGTACTCTTATTAAAGTTAATGATCTGGGGCCAGTTGCATAAAGCACCTTAAGTTAAGATTTTCTTTAAAGTTTGAGTTAAGGTTTCCTCAAGATAAAATAGTTCACACAAAACATCCTTTAGTCTTCTCCTGCTCTGTTTTTATTTTTGGTTTTATTCTTTTACCTGTTTTTTTTTATCCATGTGTCTCTTTGTCTCTGTGTGCCTTGTGTTGTGTAGAAAGCTACTGGGTGCTTTTCCCTGGGGATAAATAAAGTATCTGTCTATCTATCTATCTGTTTATCTGTCTGTCTGTGCGTACGTATTTTCATCCATCTATCCATCCGTACATATATATCTTTCATCCATCCATCCATCCATATCTTTCATCCATCCATCCATATCTTTCATTCATCCATCCATCCATCCATCCATATATTTCATCCATCCATCAGTACATATGTCTTTCATCCATACATACATAAATATATCTATCATCCATCCATCCATACATACATACATATCTTTCATCCATCCATCGTTCATATATATCATCCATCCATCCATCCATACATACATACATACATACATACATACATACATATCTTTTATGCATCCATCCGTACATCTATCTTTCATCCATCCATCTGTATATATCATCCATCCATCCATCCATATTTCCATCCATCCATCCATCCATATTTCCATCCATCCATCCATCTTATAAATACTTTATACTTTTACTTATATAGTAATGTAGTTTACTTTAGTAAATGTACTTGAATGCGTCTTTTATTTAATAATAGACATATGTACTTTCTCAGTCCACTACTACTGTATCTCTTATAATGAGCTGTGTTGTCTTTAAACGTCTCCACATTCCAGTGGACCTTTAAACGTCACACGGGGGGCGGTGTTGCGTTCACTTTCCCCTCCCCCAAAACCACGAGGCTCCAGTGTTGACAGGCCCGATCACCGCCCCATCGGCACCGTTCAGTCCGGCTTTTCTAGCTCACCTCCCCCAGACAAAGCGGCTCGCCTCGCCTCTCTGTCGGTGACATCCGCTGACACCCACCGGTCAAACCCCGCCGCCTGGAAGACGCAGAGACGGTGGTTTTTACCCCGGTTTTAAAGCGTCCCCGGTCCCAAACCTCACAAAGGATTAACGGCCGTGCGGGAATTCCTCCATCCGGTCCGTTTTTAGCACGGAGCTAACCGGACAGACCCCGCCTCCTCTTAATTTGTCAACAAAGGGGTTTGACAAGCCGAGAGAAGCCCTGCCCCCATGTTTCCATAAAAGGATGATTTGGCCATACACGGCCAACAATCAAGCCGTGGGTAACCTCTTCCCTTCCCCATCCCGTTCATATGGTGCGTTGACTTCCTCCGTCGCCGTTAAAGCGGAGCTATCATGGCGGAGCGCGTACAGCAGCCCCCGGCCAAGCGGCTCTGCTGTAGACCGGGATACAATGCAACATGTAGGCAAGGCCAGCGGGCCGCGGGGGCTCCGTGCGGCGGCTCCGGAGCCACCCAGGGCGAGTCGAGCAAGACCCAGAACCCGGAGACGCTGCTGGACATCGCGGCGAGGAAAGTCGCGGAGAAGTGGCCGTTTCAGCGGGTGGAGGAGCGTTTCGAGCGGATCCCGGAGCCCGTTCAGAGACGGATCGTTTACTGGTCTTTCCCGAGGAGCGAGCGGGAGATCTGCATGTACTCGTCGTTCAACACCGGCGGGGAGGAGATCGGAAGTAGCGCGGAGAGCAGCGACGAGACGCGGCTGCCTTTCCGACGGGGCATCGCTCTGCTGGAGAGCGGCTGCGTGGACAACGTACTGCAAGTCGGTGAGTGATGTGATGGGACCGAGTGCATATATAACCATACCTGACTATTAACCACCAAGAAAACAAGAACACGACCTGTATCAATGATCATATGTGTGAATGTTTAGTGAAATATGTCGATAAAGTGAGCGGGTTTGACAACAAAGGGTGAAGCGGTCAGGCGGCAGAGGAGAGCCTACAATGGGGCTTTAAATCTGCTGTGTGCATGAATGGGAATGTGTGACTGGGGCATTTAAATCCTGTTTTGCTCGGGGGCAGTTTGAATGTGAAATGCAGGGCACAAAGCCTCCAAATCCTCTAATTGCGTTCAAAATAAAGCTGTGGCTCCAACAAAAGAGGAAACCCCACATTTTCACCACCAGACTTCATTGAGAAACTTCACAGAATTAGAAGAAATAACCATATCTTCTGTCTGCTGCTGGGTTTTGGAGGCGTTAATAAATTAGGCTAATGTGGGATTCAACAATGTTAATTTGTGACACAAAAGTGAGATTTTCACCAGACTTTTATAGCATCAGAAAGTCTGTAAACTGAGGCATTAAAGCTCATTTTTCCCAATTTAAAATCTCATATTTGCTGAATGCCTCACACAAGACAAGAGTTTGACACAGCACAACCTTTTAAAAATCATTCTTTTAATGATTACATAAAGTATTGAGTAATAAGGGAAGTGCTCAGTGTTGGGTTGGGTGTCAACTGACACACATTACATTTGAATGAGTTGTTCTGTGTGTGGCACAGTTCAGATGCCGCTGAATAACACTCGCACATTGTGTCTCTTTGTCGGCTCACGCATTGTGCACAGAGTGGCTCATAAACGTGAAGTGCTGAGTTGGAAAGCAGTCAAACATGCAGCCTCACATTATCGTTGTTACATATTTAGGTTGTGTGCATCTATGGTGTGTTATTACTGGAATGTTTTAGCAGAATTGCCATTACAGAAGTGAATGTGCTCTCTTTCCAAACGGCTAAAATGAGCAGACCAGTTACCGTACGTCGGCTCGTGTAAAACCCACTGAAAGGAGATTTTCTTTCCAAGTGAAACTGGAACAGACACCTGTGAGCTGAAGTGACAGCTGCTTGTGCGTGACTTCACTCCACCAACAACACAAATCAGTGACTCGGTAACATTTGATTTCGTGTCACTCGGTTGTATTTTTTGTACTTTTATGTGCTTACGCCGTCTTTGAGATTTTAATTACCCAGCAGCACACATATCAAATACCTAGCATTCCTATTGTGAGTTTGGCACTTTGTTCCTATTTTCATGTTCATTTGTGTCTTTCAAGCTTCCTGTCGCCTCCAAAAGGCCGGCAAACAAAAGCATCTTTTCACTCCCTTGTTAAGTAGAGGAGATTTGGAAAGGAGGAAGCGTATTGAGCACAGCGATTCTTTTAAATGGGCCATGATTCACACCAATTCGCAGCCAATTGGTTCGGGTTTGTGTCTTTGTGTGTCGATGACAGAGAGAGCGTTTGGCCACAGCAGCCGTGGTGTTGAAGTTGAAGGGATAGTTTTCAGTTTGCAGCCTTTATCATTACATGGTCAGCGCTCGAGTCTTTGATTGTGTCTGTCACCTGTGAGTTCCCCAGATTCAGGACACCTTCTCAGGGAGCGCTGAGGACTGTAATCCCATTACTCTGCATGGTTAATTTGAATTGTAATGCAATCTGAACACTAGAGTTACTGCATGACACGTCCCACTCCCCCCCACTTTTAAATGCATGTGGGCTTTGTGAAGGGCCACAGGGAATACACACTCACACAACACACACACCAGCCTCTGTCCTGCCAAAATAAGAGGCCTATATATTCCCACATATTGGGAAATGTTTCTGTAGGGAAGAAACTGAATCTGGGTTGTTATTCCAGAGCGTGAGGGGGGCTTGTTCGGTATGCTTACAAAAAGGAATAACAGCCGTGCACACACACATACACACAGGGAGGGTTTCTCTCCTGGCTGATTGCACCCCAGCCTGGAATTTGCTGGAAAAATAAAGCCAAGAAGTGATAAATAAAAGATGTAATCTCCCCACGTGTGGGCCGTACCAGAGGAGGGAGGTTTTCTCACAGCAAACCTTGAGGAAATGAATTGGCACACATTTGCTGTGGACCCCTCACCCTCCACAACAAACCCTCCCTGCTAATCAGCGCAAAGATAAAGGAAGACATTTTTTCTTTCTTACAAGAGCAAATACTGCAGCTTCTCAAGTTTAGACTTGAGGGCTACTTTATTCCCCCGGTTGTTGCCAGTGTCATAGTTGGTGTGATGTTATTGTGCTGCGAGGTGGACTACCAGCACCGAAGAAATAACTGAAGTGTGCTGCTGCTCCTAATGCGCCCTAGGCTGAAGGCAATTTAATACCAAACAATAATAAAAGTGTCTAGAGCTGAAATAAGTCGACTGTTTTGACAAGCAGTCGCAAAAATGCCAATAATTTGATGCTTCCAGCTTCTCATATGACAGAATTTCCTGCTTTTCGTTGTCTTTCATTACAGGGAACCGAATATTTTTGGGTTTTTGACTGTAGGTTGGATAAAAAAGGCAATTTTAAGACATCACTGTGCGCAAACCACACAAGTAATGATGAAGATAACTCTCAGATAATGGAACAATAATTCTGTGCTTCTTTCAGCTTTACATCAGAGCAACTATGATTAATCATTTAATTGTCAATTATTAGAAATAATCGCCAACTAATTTGTTAATCAATCTGCAGTTTTGAGTATTTTTTTTAGAAAAATAAGTCAAAATTCTCTGATTCCAGCCTCTTAAATGTGAATGTTTTCTGAATATTTTTGTTTTTTTTGACTGTAGATTGGACAAACAAACAATTAATGGCGAATATGATCCTCAGATTAATTGACAAGGAAATAATTCTGTGCTTGTTTCAGCTTGTTAACATTAGAGCTGCAATGATTAATTGATCAGTTGTCAACTTTTGAATTAATCCACAACAAATTTGATAATAAATTAAGCATTTTTGAGTATTTTTTTTTAAGAAAAAGAAGTCAAAATTCTCTGATTCCAGCTTCTTAAATATGAATATTTTCTGGTTTTATACTCCTGTGTTAGTAAGCTGAGTATTTTTGTGTTGTGGACAAAACAAGACTTTTAAGGACGTCATCTTGGGTTTTGGGAAACACTGATAAATCCTTTCCTTATTTTCTGATATTTTATAGACCAAACAACTAATTGATGAACCGAGACAATCGTTGACAGTGAAAATACTCGTTAGTTTTAGCTCTAGTTAAAGTACATCAACCCAAAAATGAAACCTTAAAACCAAGGAAAAGATACAGACACAGGCTTTGCAGTTTGAACTATAGCTGCACTTGTCAGTGCAATTATTTCTTCATAACTGGTCATTAACTGACTTTTACTGATAATGTATGAGATTAAAATTTGCTGTTCATAAAATGTGTATGCCACCAATTTTAAAATAGCATGCACTAAACAGCAAGAGTTCATTCTACATTAAAAGAAAGTATTTCACAGGGTCGAAGCCAGACTAGAGCTTCACTAAACAAAGCACAGACAGCCAGCCTCTTACTGAGACCAATTCAACATCCTCCATTATCTCTTTTTAAACTCACAGAGGAAGACGAGCTCCTCTGGTGTGAAGTCATTTTGCAGTTGAGTTTCATGCAGAGAAGCAGCTGAGAACATGAAAGCCTTTTGTCTAATTCAGTTTGCACCCAGGGTCAGAAAGCAGAATGCATCCTGTGTGCAGAAACAGCAGCTTTCTACAAAGATTTCTGGATATATTACAGCAAACAAATCCAAAACCAATGAGGTAAAAAGGGAAAAGACTTTGTCTGAAGTACAAGGAAACATCCAGCTGTAACATAGCTTTGGTCACCACAAATATAACATGACTTTCCCCTGAATAAACCAACTATTTTTAAGTAAAGTTTCTTTTGAAACCGCTGAATATAGTGCCACAAGTTTTGGACAGGATGTCATTTATCACTTATAAGGACATGTGTTTGTAATTCAGAACAGGTTTCAGTTGTGACAAGGAAGGAGCAGTTTTTGTACAGATACAAACATCATCTGTAATTGTGCTAAGATAGGTCAGCAAGACAAAGAGGCAGCCATTGTAAGCTGCCATTTTGGCTTGAGCATGCAACTAAATGAAACATTAAGGGATGGAACATCTACATGCAAAATAAAATAGAGAAAGTTGACAGACAGAACATGTAAAAGGGGTAAAAAAAGAGAAGCTACGTAGCAACAGCATGACCAGTATATGCACTTACTATGTATGTATGTCTGTTTGAGATCAGGGTATGCATACTGATTTGACCAGGAGCCAACCATAATAAAGGAAGTGAGCAAATGTTTCAAAGCGGCTACGTCCACACTAATGCATTTTCATTTTAAAAGGAATAACCAGTGCTATTCTTACACCTAGTGTCCACACCACTACAGCGTTTTAAAACCCCTAAAACTGACACCTCTGAAATGCTGCTGACTTTTCGTTTGGGTGGGCGGAAATGGAGACGTTTTAAAACGATGATGTTGCTTCCTGAGTTGGTCTTATTGGTCACGACGCGCAGAGCTAAAACATTACAGCTACATCTACATACCGTTTGTGATTTCATCCTTCTTGTGTGGGTAACGTTACCCCTTTGCTATTGCCATGGCTTCCTCCAGCGATGCTTAATGCTCATGTAACCACTCGGATATGTTGCTGTATTTGTTTTGCAATGACTTCCTATCTGTTTACCACCACCCTGACTGCCTTATACTCATGTTTTACTTTCAGTAGCAGTTCCACCTCAGTGTTGGCCCAAGCAAAGAAATCTCTGATCTCTCTCTGTAGAATTTTCTGTAACCAAGCATGCCTGCACAAATCTGTTTATGCAGGTATGTGCATGCCCAGTGTACGTAAATGGCCATGCGATAAGCGTTTCCAGGTGTCTTAGTATGGACGGAGATTACTTCTAAAATTCTGCTAAAATGCAAGATTATTTTAGTTTTTAAAAAAATGTTTAAAATAAAACCGTATCAGAGGCTTTATAAGAACATGTTGTCAATGAAAATGCTAACACGCTAATGTTGAGCACATGTAATGTTTACCATGTGAACCAATCTTAGTTTAGCTTTATAGCATGTCAACTGTTGCTAATTACTAATGTGATAGACAATAATTATTAATGATAACGAATGCTTTTTAACAAAAAGGACCTGTGAATACGTCAATAAAAAAATGTAAATATTTGTTGGAAAAGTCAATTAACAAAATTTGCGACACATGGCTATAAAAATGGAGAGTACAGAGAGGTAGGGAGCAGAGAAAAGAAAAATGAATTTGCTAATCTATTAACAGTCTATTAAAAGTCAGTCTTTTTTTGACATTTCTTCTCACTACACCACTAATTTTGTTTTTAGTGCTAATTACATGCTACAACATTTGATTGTCATACCCATAAGGAGGTGGAGAAGACAGTGATAACATTCAGAGTCTTACAAGCAGCATCTATATTTCTAAAATCTGCGGAGTTCTGCGGGTGCAGATTTCGTATGGGTCCACTAATTTGCACTAAACACAAAGTACAGCTGCGGATAATGGGTATGCCTTTATTTGTGCAGGTCTTTGGTCCCAAACCAAAGTGTCAGGCCTCATGGTGGTACAGAGGAAATATCAAAGTATCGCCAAAGACATTAGGATTCATCCACTGGGGAACATGAATGTCTGCACAAAACTGAAAGGCAATGCATGAAACAGTTGTGGAGATATTTTCATCTGGACCAAACTAGGGGCAGAAAAAACAGCATTTCATAACAAGACTTCCTGAATGTTCTCAATAACACAAAATTCCAGTATTGCAGCAGTATACGAGGCAGAACTTCTTATTCATGAACTCTGGAAATCCAATAATTTACCCGGATTGTGAAACTAAAAAGGTCAAACACAATTTGAGAAGTAGTTTAATTTGAGGCCTTGATAAATCTTAACCTCTTGGACACAGAAAGCGTCACCATAAACATGACGCTGTGCTCATACACACCAGTGCTAGTGTATGTTTGAGCTGAAGTATAGGCTTCAGTCACATGGTAAAGTATAGGCTGCAGTATTTACGTGTGCACTGAGCACAATTATATGCACCCACTTTGTCAACAACTTCAAAATAGAAGAAAAAAAATCAAAGATGTAAATTAATGTACACACAACACATACCTGAGTAAGGATGGTTTCTATATATGGTGTGAAAACATGTGCTGTAATGTGTTTGTCACCTGTGTTACCTGGTTATTAGGTCACGCTTAAGCTGCTTGAACTTTACAGGAGGTCAAGTTCATAGCTTCACATACTTCAGAGGCCCTCCTCTCCTCGTCTGATCTCATGTTAATGTGCTTCCATCTGCAGTACCAGGTCAAAGGTCATTAAAACATCAATGTTGTGGTTGTTATTGATGGGAAAACGGGAATCGCTCCCTCCTTTTTTCCTCCTCTTTCACACCCACTCAGCCAGGAATTAAAATAACTGGGCTGAAACTCATTTGAAGATTATTCTCTTGATTAATTTATTAACTTTTTAGGTCAGGAAGTAGTGAAAAATGTACTTTAGTGTTGCAAAAGCCCAAGTTGACATATTCACTTTGCTTGTTTTTTGCCAACCAACAGTCCAAATCCAAATTTCCTACAGTGAAAGATGAAGAAACCTATCAAATATTCACAGTCGAGAAGCCACAATTTGTAAATTATTTGGTGTGTAAGCTTTAAAGACAGACTTACAGCTTAATACGCCAACATATAAGTGCTGATTGCTTGCTTTTCAGTGTTCAGGTTTGGTTGATATAGCGTTATTTATTTATCTAAAAAAGAGGATTTCAAACTCTAAGGAAGAGGCGCAAGGCAAAAGAGACTGTGTAAGGTGCCACAGCTTTTGTCAAAAACAAATCACTGTCTTAACTGTGACATATCTCTGATGTCCACTGCAGATAAACATCCATAAATCTGCCTCGAAATCTTAAAAAAGATCCAGACCTTGCCTGAGAATCAGCATGATTTTAAGTTTTCTTCAGTTTCAAAATAATTAATTCGGCGTACCTTTAAAGGCACCAATTTGCTAAAATGTGACAAATATAACTTTTAAAGTGAGTCTTTTTACTCCCTTGTTAAGTTGAAGACTTTTGGAAGGAGTCTTGGCCCACAGCAAACTCACTGACTATGCGGCAACATTATAGTTCCTGTTTACAGCCCCAAAATGACCCAAATTATGGGAATTGTAGTTCCGAAACTAAGAGCATCTATTTTCTGTCTGAGACAGATTTGTGTGTGTGATTGTTTAGCCCAACCCTAACAATTAAAACTCAGCCGCTCCTGAAATGGTCATAACTGAGTGAACATCAGCATTACTGTCATTCTGTACACTCAAGTGCTGAATTTGAGACTCAGTCCTCAAGTCTGTCACCGGCCTGTTGCTTCATAGACAGAGGGCTGATAGGGAGTGATAGGCTGTTGTCACTGTGGATTCTTGGTGTTGTGTATCTGTAGTGTTCAGACAGAGGCACTCTGGTGTGTTCCTGTGCTCACACGTTGGGTTTGGTTCTGCTGGCAGCGCGGCAAACTGTCACCACACAGCGAAATCTCACTGGGTCTCTCTGGTGCACTTGTGTCATCACTGGAATGAGACAGAGTCCGGCCAAAACGTCACCGGCTCTGCCCTGAAAAGGGTGATCTGACTCAGAGATCATCTGGGGAGGTGCAGTGTCCCAAGACAAGTGTAGAAGTACTCGGATCCTAATAGAAATACCACAAACTAAAAGTGCTCCATTACAAGTAAAAGTCCTCCGCTCAAAATCATACTATTATTTGCTGTTGTAGCTGCTCCAGGTGGAGCTAGTTTGAACCACAGTTAGCTAGTTTAGTCCAGAGATTCAAGGGGCCCTCCAAAGGTCACCAGATAAATCAGAGGAGTCGTCAGATGATTAATGGAAGAGGACAGAAGAAAACACGAGGGCTGCCCCTTGAAAGTCGGAAATTGAAATTGTCAATCGGAGACTCCTCAGTTGACTGAGATTGCTCTAAGTCGAGTAGTTGTTTTTTGCTTTGCTAGTCAGTGTGCTGTGTGCACAGTGTGTACTTCTGGGGATGTTTTGGTCCCTGTGGAGTAAGTGCTCCCAACTTTCATGCCCCTGTTTGGGACAGACAGCTGAGGACACAATGCAGCGGCTCAGTGGAGCAAAATCTTTTCACTGTAAGTCTCAGAGATAACGCTATCTTCTCTCCTCTGCTTAGAAGTGGTGAATTTACAGCTCTGGGTTACTTAATACAACAGTCTCTGGCTTTTGTTTGATATCTAGTGGCGACAAAAAATGTTGTTGCCCATTTCCGATCTACCGTTAACGCCGTTAGCTTGTTTACTATCTTACACGAATGCTGCTATCATACTGAAAGTCCTGCCGAGCCCTGTTCAAACTTAAAACTTTATATGAAAAAACAACCTAGAATCGTGCAACATTCATATTCAGCGGCCGAATCTAACAGTCTGACATAATCCTAAGTTGGGTACAGCCCTAAAAAAAAACAACTTTTTCTGTTAAATATTACATCACTTAACCTCTTCTTGGCTCAATCTGTATTGAAATGAAACAATGTGAGAAGTTTAAAGGGGAAATATCTCTTTAGTACAACTGCTAACATCTCACTGACATCTGGAAAGCTCTTTAGCTGCAAAACTCTCCACTGTGTTCACCAACTAGTTGATAACTTGATTGACGCCGATCAGAGCTGGAGCTGATAAATACCCGTGAATACTGCAGTCATTTATCCTGGGAGGGAATACGGATTGTAACCTTCACAATTAATGCAAAGGCTAGATGTTAGTGGGTGTTGGTGGGTTTTTTGTCCAGTGGGAGAGTGGGTAAAGTCTAACTACGGTGTGTCTAATCATGTCTGAGAGGAGACCTTGTTTATATTAGAGAAATATTGATTATCGCCTCCTCAAGTAAACCTCTGATGGTGTGATACAGTACATATTTATATGCTTGACTGCTTAACTCAGCATACTCTGTTGAATTAAAGTTTAGCATATCAAAGCACAATTTGTGTTATCTCAAACACACACACACGCTGCTGCATACATGAAGCCTCAGGCCTTTTGTGTACACACTGATTACCGCCGGCTCGCTCTCTCATCTGCAATTTTATGAAGAATCAATGGATCGGCGCACACCTATTGAATGATGCAAAGCTTAGTAAGTATGCTGAGGGAGAGAGCGCACACACACACACACACACCACGCTCAGCCTTGCAGGTTGTTGATCAGCATTAATGGTGTATGCATAGCACCTCAATATGCGTCTGCTCTGCAAGATCAATTTTTATTGGAGCTACATTGGGCGCATGCTTTGAAACCAACGCTCGGCTGCATTTCACAGAGACCAGTCATCGGCCAAACCTGCCATTTTTGAAAAATGGTTTTACACTACAGTGACCATGGTTGTATAAAACTGAGGACAGAGGCGGTGGGTGTTAATGTCCCACATCTGAGTCAGTCTAAGTTTTTCTGTTGTTGCTGGTTGAAGTCTTGGAGTTCTGCCCAGGTATTTTCCAGGTCAGTGTCAAACACCACGAGGAATGCTTTTCTGCTTCCACACGGAGAGAAGCTTAATAACTGGTGTGTACTGTTTGAAACATTTTAGTTTTCAGTGGAGAGTTAGACTTTTTAAATGATGAGGCTGACCTTAGTCTGTATATTTCTTTTTGTTAACAGGTGCTACAGTAAGACTAAAACCACCAATTCTTTCATCCATGTCTCAAACGTTTCTGACCTCTGAAGACACAAATCCTTAAAGCGGCTCACAAATATAAAGTTTCATTTAAAAAGAAAGCCCTCCAAGCTAATGCATGCTAACTATGCTAACAGCAGATCAGAAATATACAGTTACAGTTTTTGTCGACACTCGACATTAAACAAAAGCCAAAGACTGTCGTACTAATTTGCTGGGAGCTGCAAATTTACCACTTCTAGAAGATAAGGATATTTCGGAGCCTGATCGGACCAAGCTTCTCCTCCAGCAGCTGCCTGTACCAGAGAGGAGCGCTTGCTCTGCAGCTAAATCTGGGGGCCAAAATTTCCCTAGAAGTAAACTGCGCACTGACTGATAACAAAGGGACTACTCAACATGAAGAATTGACTGATAATTTGAATTTTCAACTCTCGGGTGCAGCCCTAATAATTTACAATTTATTTCCCTAAACGGCTGGACACCGAAAGTTTTAGCAAATGTTACTTAAAGGAAGGAAACAGTGCATTTGTTGGGGACTATTTTCAGTGGCGGATGAATCCACATTTGGTGCTCTAGTGAGTATTTGTGGCAGCAGGACGGTGTATGTGGGATTGAGTCAAACTACAGTGTGTGTGTTCATGGTGATCAACAGTGCGGCCCGTTGTGTGTTGTGATAAAACGGCCAGTGTGTTCAGTTTCTTGTCAGTTTCGGTCTTTTCATGTGATTTATTAACAACAGAGAAAATATTGAATATCGCCAACCTTATCCTTTTAAGGCCCAGGTTGGCAAATAGTTAAACTCATAATCTCTCGCCACAGCTGCTTCAGACTGGTTTAGCACCCTTTCCACATCCATCTACGTCTCCCTGATCTGTATTCCTCTGCCGCGTCCCTTCATCATTAACCTTCAACTCGAGGGAGAGGAGAGGCGGCGGAGCAGGGAGGCGGGTGGAGGAGGGGAAGAGCTAGTTTACCTCCGTCTGCGCTCAGTCAGCTCGATGGATCTCGTCTTGGTCTTGTCTTACTTCTTAGATGCAACTGATAATTTCATGTTTGATTGATCTGCCAGTTTGTTCCATAAAGTGTCAGAAAATTGTGGAAAAATGAAAAATCCAAACCCCTAACATACTCTGGTTTAGTTCAGCAGAAAATTAATTGGCAACTATTTTGATAATCCAGCAGTGGTTTATGTCACTTTTCAAACAAAAATGTCAATAATTTACCGGCTCAGGTGCCTCAAATGTGAAGATTTATACGTTTTCTTTGACCTATTTGACAATAAACTGAAAATTTATTTAGATTTTGGAGTGCTGGTCCAATAAAACAATTTAAATACATCTTGAGCTGAAGGAAGTCAATTTTTCACTGCTTTTATTGACAAAACCATTAATCAGTAATGAAAATGATCATTGGTTGCAGCCCTGCCCTGGTTTACTTTCACATAAGATAAAGAAAAGCCCACAGTTAAGATTCTGGAGCTGGGGAATGTTTGGCATTTTTGCCTTAAAACATACTTAATAATGCTGGTTATTTGTCTGTGGATGGACTAATGGATTAATTACCCCATCATTTCAGCTGTAGAGAAAGAGAAAGCAGTGGTTTCTTGTCTTTAGTGGCGTCTGGGGAGTTTCATTCCACCCTAGAGTGTCTCAGCAAGTCAAAGCCTGCTGCTGTCCTCGCCTCATGGGACCACTGGGCCTCATGGGGTGGTCTCTGCAGATAAGCGCCCTTCGGACCTCCGCAGCTCTGCAAACAGAGCGCTGTAGTTAATAACAGGTGAAGTGCTTTGAGCATTTCAAACATATTCACAGTACTCACGAGCCAAACTGCCTGTTGTTGATCTGTTTGAGTCTCATGAAGAAGACTCCGTGGTCACGGAGAGAGGAAATGAAAATAGTGGTGTGTGATGAGGGCCTCTGTGTTGAATGAGAAGACTTTGTCTCTGCGGAGCAAGCGATCCGAGTGTGAATCAGAAGCTGCTTATGAGCAATGCTTACTTTTTAATGGGAACTTAAAGGTGTCATCCATCAGAGGCTGTTACCTCGTAGCTCACAGCCAGAGCATGCTTAATGAAGACTGATGGTCCTCCTCCTCTCTCCTCTCCTCAGACAACAGAAACATCCCACTGAAATTTTTTCCTCCAGGAAATCTACATAGATATACTGTTTTTTTACACTTAAATTATCAGGGGTTTTTAGACATCCAGCAGTTACAGATGCGACTTGATTATTTATCAGGAGTCTATGTGTTCGTGTCAACTTGAGTCCAATATCCGCTCTCTTTTAGCTCTGTTTTTGGTCTCCACCACCTCCTGAAGCAGAGATCCGTCTCTTGTAAAATATAATGGAGCCAAATTTTGTACTTTGTGTGTGTAACGTTGTTGCTGTTAAGTCACGTTTTCTGTCTTTTAAATGTGTGTGTTGGATCACTAACTTCAGACAAACTCTACACAGTGACACCAAAACCCCGAAGCCAACAGCATTTTGGCGGTGTACATGCAGAGCGATGCAGACATGCCACCACACAAGTGTGCTCAAAATAGTGCTGACCACTTGTGTAGAGCCAACGTACACTGTAAAACCCAATGTGCTCACTCAACTTAAACATTTTTTGCCAACAGCTTGCATGAAAAACCTTTAGTTTAGTACAGTAAAAAAAAAATAAAAGGTCTGAGTACACTAGACAGAAAATAAATGACCCTTTCTGACAGGAATTTAATGTCAGTTTAACGTAACTTTTTTGTTGTTTGAGCATTTCATTGTCAAATTAACAAAAAACACTGGATACACGTTTCACATTTGAATTTTTTGAACTATAAAAATATATTGTGGCACGTTGAGGGGAAAATCGATGAATTCTGAACCAGGAAGTGATCTTTATTTCACCTCAGCACCACTTTATTTACACAGGTTGGAGGTTACTAACTGTGTATACGACTTAACTTGCGGTGCAAAATGTCTTTTACCACAACATTTACTGTAACGTATTAGAACCATAGTGAAACACATACACATTATTCACTGTGTAAAGGGTAACGTAAGGGCTTTACAAGACATTTAAACACAGTTTTCTTCGGCTTATAGCCTTAAACAATTGTCTCACGGCATGCTGGGAAACTCCACCCTCTAATTAGGTGAACTCAGCTTTATCAATTTTAGTCAAATTAACCCAAAACTCAAAAATTGTTGACTTAACATAAAAAAATTACATCAAGCTCACAAGGGATGAGTTTTTATGTTATTTTGACAATCTGGGGCATTTGTGTAGACATTTTTGTGTCATGGGTGGATTGGAATTTACGGTGTGTGTACATCGGTGTGAACTGTGTCTGCTGGGGCTTTTTAGTGCTTCTTCTCTCTCTGAAAATGACGCTATGAGAGCGGTGAGAGTGAACCAGAACAGTAAAGTTGTGGGTTGGACAGTTAAGCAATGAGCTAAAATTCTCTATAAAGCTCTGTAAAGCCGAGAGGAGCTGCAGATTTAAGCTAACTAGCTTCCATTTTTCGAATTAAATCCAAATGCAGTAGCACGATGGGTTCTCCCAGAGGTTTACGGTTGTTAAGGGACAGATGTCTGAATTCACTAAGGGTACATAAGCAGCAATATGTGTGTGTTCCACAAATCTACAGTTTCAACCTCCTTTGAAACTTGAATGATTGCACACAATGGATGCAGTTTTATTCTAGTTTATGTGTTTGAAATACTTGAAAGGCCTCCCTCCTGCATGTGAACCTGCTCTGCCAGATAACGCTCCTGCCATCTGCTCCCAGTATCTATACGCCTGTCTTTGTTGGGCCCAGAGAGGGAAATCATCACAGTGTTTGCTCAGCCAAATTTACCAAGTGCCCAGACTGTGTGTCACATAATGTAAACCCATTGACTGTGAACCGACACTGTTGTCACGGGACCTATAACCATCCACTTCCTGCCTTCTGCCTCTGCTCTTCACCCGGGGATCTCCTGCCTGGTTTCAGTTTATTATTTTGTCTCTTTGCATGCTCCACCTTTCACACCAACGTCTGTATCTGTAATAACAAGCAGATGATCTCGTTCTCCTGGTACAACTGTAGCTGCAGGCCTTTCCCTGGCCTTCAACATGGCTCCTTGACTCATAGCACGTTGCTGCCTCGAAGCTTTAAAAGGTACAACGTGTTGAAATTTAGACAAGTAAAACCAGGTTTAAAGGTGCATCCTGAAACTATCTGATTGTATATCCATTGTCTAAACACTTCCAGGCAAACTGTTGCACAACTTTGTGACCTCAAATGGAAAAAATCATCAATGTCCTCACGACTGTATGATTTCATCAGTGATCTTCGTTATGACTGAAACAATCGGTTGAATGTTTGACATTTCCATCACTTTCCTTCATCTCATCTGATGATAAACTGAGTATCTTTGGGTTTTTGATGGTTGGTGGACAAAACAAGCACTTTTATAGACCGTCTAACTTGTAAAATCCAAAAGTAATTCATTTAAATGGCAGATTGCAAAACAAAAAAATACACTTCAGCTTCTGCCTGCTGTTGGCACAGCAAATAAGAGAATTTGAAGCTTGGTAATGTGGTGTTTCTGACAGAAATGCATCTTGGGACTCGTAGTTAACTTCTCCTCTGATGTTTACTGTGTTAAATATTTATGTAGCTGTAAAAGAGCTTCAGCTGTGTGTCACACTGTCTTTGGGAAAAATTAATGGAACTTAAACTTTTAATAATAATTTCGCCCACTTTGCAACTCTATCTCCTTGCTCATCTTTCAGACGTTATCCCTCCAGTCAATAACACAAATATTTAAAACCTGACTACAAATATTTGAAGCCTGACTTCAGGTGACATCTTCAGGGTGATTTTCTCAGACGTCCATTCCTCCAGGGGAGTGTCCCTGTCATGGAGAAAACAATTAGCATATGATTTGATAATTAACATAATAATTAGTTGCGGCCGCAATAATCACATATGATTAGACTATTAAAAAAAACAAAAACCTGTTGCTCTACAAAACTCACATGCATGCTCACACACCTCAGAGATGACACAAGCTCCCACAAGCCCTGCGGACGCCTCTGGTATGTTTCCGGGGTATGCCTGGCATGCGCCTACAAGTTGAGTCATTGTTTTCATCTGTTAAAGATGAGTAATGTCGGTACGTGTGATGGAAACAAGATGCACTTGAAAAGCGTATCGACTTTGGGCTTTAATGCAGTTCACAGCAGGGAGGGGCGGCGGTGGTTAAAGGAGGGTGATCAGATGAACGAGTGCATGCTCGGTTAAAAGGAGGGTGTAGGAAACGCAGAGGATGGAGACCTGCATCCAGACTCCTTCTTTTACTTGTATTTAAGTATACAAGCAAAATGTGGTAGAAGTGCTAATTCTGCAGAATGAAGGACTTTGACTACTGTTTTATTCCTTATGATATTATTAGATTATTTATACTGATACTTGAATGTTAGAGCAGCACGTTACTGTTGTCGCTGCTCCAGATGGAGCTGGTTTAAAGTACTTTAAATGCAGTTAGCTGGCTTAGTCCGATGGTTCCCAACCTCAGGGTCAGACCCATCCAAAGTGTCACCAGATAAATCTGAGGGTCGTAAGATGATTACTTGGAAAGTGAAGAAGAAGAGACTACGTTTTGATACGGAAGTTTGTTTAAATTTCTTGTGGAGTAATTTTACCTCTTTAGGCCACAAAACGTTATTTAAATCAAACTTTAAATGAAGTTTAGAGGGGAAACCGCTGTGACAGGATGCCCCAACTGGAGATTGCTGTTTTTAAAATCAGGGCTCACAAGCTAAAGCACAGTTTGAAACCACTAGTTAAATGTTAACAATGTGTTCAATGTAAAATCTTAATCTGCTGAACAGGGTTGCAGTTATCGATTACTTTCAGCATTGATTCATCTGCTGAATATTGACTTAATTAACTATTTGCTCATGAAACAGTGATTAAAAAAATGAAAAAACTCCATCACAGTACCGTAGTGCACGAGGTGCATTAAATATCTTGTTTCGGCTGACCAACAGTCCACAACCTTAAAAAAATCAGTTTACGCAGGGTTTTCCTGTCTCAAAATGAGGCGGAGGTGTTAACATCCTGATCACACTTTTTTTTAGTGGTGTATTTTAGGCGTTCTGATATTAATGTGTGTGTGAAGTGATCTTGTGGACTTCTACGCTGGATAAGAGTGAAGCCACTGAATATTTTTGTCGTATCTCTTTTTGGTGTTGCACTTGGCAGATGGTCCTGATCACTCATCATACAGCAGGAGGACGACTTGTTCTGAAGAAAATTAAGTTGAACCCTGTTGTCTGCTAGCCTGGTGAAACCATCCTGATCTCGCGAGCTCATATTCGATTAAATAGCACAGTGCAAAACATTACAATAAAGTGATTTAACGTAACTTATACACACCTGCAGTCCCAAAAACGGTGCAGGCTGAAGCTACAGCTTATAACACCGACTCTTTTAACAGCACATCATATGTAGCAATCTACAGCAGAACAAAACGAATCATGAGTTTTGACCAAGGAAATTCGAATCTGTGAATGTCTTTCCAACTTTACTGAAATGCAGACAGCTGCGTTCACAAACAGCGACTGCTGATTGCAGTGGTGTTTGTACGTGCAAGCTGGTGATATAAAATATAATGTTGAACGGCAGGGAAAAGAAGACTTAATAATGACTTACACGACTGTTACCTGCTTTGCTGTGCCTAGCGTATACAGACATGTCCTTGCTTTCTCTTTGGCAGTTTTGGCATCGCTGCAATTGCAGTTACAAATGATAGAAATCCAGTAAGTGCAGCACTTTATAAATTAGGTTGGCTGAGGAGTGCTACTTCACGTATTTAGGTATCCCAAACAGGTGCTCTTTGGATCCAAGGGCATTTGTCACCAAAGGAGGGAGAGGTTGGATTTGTAATCTGCTTTATCATAACCAAGTCATAACCAACAACTCAGTCTTTATCAGGACATATCATGATGTCAGTTGCCAGGCAATCAGAGTATCATATCACTAGATAACTATCACAGGTGCAATCAATGAAGTGTGTGCACACAGTCTTTGGTATTATTATATTACTCTTTTGGTCATGACTTACTGACAAAAGAAATAATAAGTCTAACCTCTCCTTCTCTTCTTAAGTGTAAAGCTTGTTAGAAAAATGTTTCCCATGAAGACACCCATCAGAGTTTTGTCCAGAGCTGGAGGCAGGATGAAATTTGCGTCTGCATAGTAATTCTCTGTGCAGGAAAAACCCTGTTGGTTTAATGTAAGAGATAGAAAAGCAGCAAATTCTGTCACTGGAGAACCTGGAACTGTCACAGTTTCTTTGGCTTCTTCTTCTTTATGAAAGTGTTCATATGACTAATCATTGCAGCTGTACTGTGAAAGAGATATAGTTGTTGAATAAATGCAGTGGACAGAAGAGTGTTTGCCTCTGAAATGTAGTGAAATAAAAGTATAACGTAGCATAAATGAAGATATACTCAGGAAAAGTTTTACCCGATCTAATTAGTTCCTCTCCTCACTGACTGGTATCATTTTTATTCATCAGCAGAGAGAGAGAGGAAGATTAATATCTGCGAGTCTGAGCAGCCAGTTGGTCTAATCATCATCATAACTCTGTGTTGTGTGTGTGTGAGGCGCTCAGTCGCGGTGACGGAGGATGGATAGAAACTGCGAGGTGACAAATCACATGGCAGCTGAACAGGAAGGCAGCTCCAGCTGGTGAATGAGATGCAGCGAGGAAAAAGAGCTGGTTGGTTGGTGGGTTGTAGGTGCTCAGACAGGAAGAGACGAGATAATGTGAGCTAGCAGAAACCAAAATAACAGCATGCAGATAAAGAAGGAGCCGATTGATTAGCAGTGATGATTGTAGTGTTGTTTATCTTGCACACCAGTCACTCCTGCTTGTCTAAGCTGAGCCACTCTCTTCCCCAGAAACGTTGAGCAAGGCTGTGTCTGTCTGTTAAGCCCAAACAGAGAGGAGGCCGAGGGTGTGTAGTTCTGGTTTTGATGCACTGCCATGATATGGTGTGACCTGCATCCTGTTTTGACAGTGAGGGGCCCCTCCTCCTCTGTGACGCCGTAGGAAAGTATTCTTCCCTCGCACAGACGTTATGACGTTACGCTGACAGTTAAACGGTCTCTCTCGGTCGACTACAGACAAAGACAAGCCCAGGTAATGTTGCTGAGCTAGTTGTTCAACACACACATGCAGTTGATACACACACACACTCCATGTGATTGTGATTTGATAAAACCTGGATTTGTCAGTTCTTGGAGGCTGATACTAATCTGGAGCTGCAAATCTTTATTAAAGGGCACCTGTTTTACTTTTTCTTATTGTCTGTCACATATATAAAAGCTTTCAGTGTTGGATGTTCGTGTTAAATGTGGCCAAAGTTTCAAACAGTGAGGTGAACGTGTGGAAAGCTGATCCCTTTGAGCAAAACCCTCAGGCCTCAGACGTTTCTGAATACTCTGTTTACAACGGTTTTTATGTCTCCACGCCAGCAGTGTTTTCAGGGTTGTCCGTCCATACGTCCCATCCTTGTGAACACGATTTCAGAAGTACGCCTCAAGGCAGTCTCTTAAAATTTGGCACAAATTTCCACTTGGACTCGACGATGAACTGATAAGATTTTGGTGGTCATAGCTCAAAGGTCACGTCTGTGTGACCTCATCTGTCTCATTCTTGGGAACGTGATGTCCCAAGAGTGTCTTCTGGGAATTTCTTTAAATTTTGCATAAATGTTAACTTGGACTCAACGAGGAAGTGGTTAGATGTTTGTGGTCAAAGGTCAAGGTCACTGTGACCTTGCATTTGTCTTATTCTTGTGAACACGATATATCAAGAACACCTTAAGGGAATTTCTCTAAATTGGACACAAACATCCACTTGGACTGAAGAAACACCTGATCAGAATTTTGTGGTCAAAGGTCAAGGTCAGTGTGTCCTCCCAAAGTATGTTTTTGGCCATAACTCAAAAATTCAAAGGCTAATTATGACAGAACTTCACACAAATGTTTAACAGGATAAAATATTGGTGCTGACACTGCTAATGGCTAACAGTAGTTAACAATGCTGAAGAGGGTTTGCGGCCTGCTGCTTACTCACAATTAGACTAAAGGGTGGGCACAATGTTTCCACAGCAGCGCTGTTAGGTCAGGATTGCGTTACAAGTGATAATCACTGAATGAGTGGTGCCGCTAGCTAATGTTAGCTCCCACCAGACCTAGGTAGTGCACAGTGCTGCAAACTTAAAGCAGTAAAATAAACCCATAAGGCCGTGACACACCAATGTGTGGGCAATGTTGGGCCATCAGTGAACATCTGTCACCCTAGTCTTTGTGGTGTGTACCCACCATTGGCCCTGGTTAGCCTTTGTCCGCTTTTTTTCAGATGATTCAGCATGTTAAATGTTTCCTGACAGTTGGTGTTACTGCTCACAGGCACACAGTAAATATGTTGGTGTTGGTGATGTGCTAACAAGCATCAAGACAGTCTTCTGATTTCCCCTATTGAAAGAGGATTACAGGTGACCGTTGTCTTCTGGTGTGGAGAGTTATTTTCCTCTCATACAGGTGCAGAATGTACGTGCTGGTTTGCTGTCGACTGCAGTCTTTGCAGTGTGTAAATGTGCAGCTTTTTGTTGGAGATACAGCCAACGTGAGGCGTCAATTTCTCCCTGATTTTCATATTTCTGCTGGATGATTTTAGGAATTTAGGAGCTTATGTTTGGGATGTTTTTGCTGTAGAAAGTGTCACTGTTCTCCGTCAAAGTCATTCCCTGACTGTCATGACAGTGCAGAGACGCAGGAGAAGCTAACCAATTCAAATTACCGATTTACTGTTTAAGTCAAATATTTTATGCTTCTGGCTTCTCAAACGTGAGAATTTGCTACTGCTACGTGGTTGATAGCTGTTCTTCTTCATCTTCACATTGAGGTTTGTGGATCTAAAAAAAGAAAAGAAAAAAATCTGGATGACAGCCGATTGTGTGAGCTCTGTGATTTTGGTGAGGTGGAAAATGAGTCCCATTTTTATTTTGTACGGTACAAATTATGACAATTTAAGAGAGGTAATGTTCCATGAAATGACTGAACTAAACCCTTAAATATTCTGCTGCACAGATGAGATGAAATTGGACTGGCTGTTTTGACGTGTTAAAGTTTGTTTCTTGAAAAGAAAGATGGAGCATTTAATTAGTACATCTTCTGAATTATCTTGTACCACATGGTAAATATTTCTGTCAGCGATTAAGGAGACTGGGGCATAGTAATATGAAGGATGATGTGACATTTGTCTTCTGTTGTTCTATAGACTTATGATTGACCATTTAATTGAGAAAATAATCTCAAATTGCAGCCCTAGTGAAGTGTTCGTCAAAGTAACTTCATCTGAGATTAACAGTTCACAGGATTGTTTCAGCCTGATAACAACATGTGGTTTATTTAAACCATGATTGACGAACAGAAGAACCCGGATTCTGATTCATCGTTTACTTCAATGCACTAACTTGAAGGAAGTGTTCCCTTGTGCTTCTCACTTTATGACCTCTCAGGTCTCACTTTTATAAATGTATGCATGCAAACGTACTGTGTGAATGTAGAGATATGAAAAAGCACTTACTTACTGGAAAGGGTTGGTCCAGCCACATCTGTTTGTTTTTTAATACCACAACTGCTGCTAAGTCATTTTTACCATGCAGGCGTAGTGAGTGGCTCAGCCTCAGTGACGGTCTTTGGGTTTCAGATGTTTCTAAAATGTAAAAAGAAAAGTGAAAACATATGGACACTCTCTGACGACGCTCAGATATGATTTGAATATGTTCTACTATCTGCCATCCTCCCTGCAGACAGCCTCAACACACACACTGTCATACAACACACTACACGCTGGTGTCATCAGACCTATAGCAACCTCAAGGAGGAAACTGCTGTCAGTTCAGAGGTCAAAGGTCACACTGGTGCTCATGAAGAGAAGTAGTTGTCTTGCACTGCAGTCTGCGGCCGGTGTGTTTGAGTTTGTTTGGACAGATGCAGGTTTTCCTCTTGGCTGTTATTTTCTGTGACGTGTCACAACACTGAAGGTACAGCTAATATTTTATGTCACAAAAACTCCTCTGGATAATTAATACAAAATATGAATCAACAAATATATGAGGATGCATTGTTAATAATTAACGCACCTAGTAGTGTATAATATAATTCAAATTAGCCTTCTGACAGGCTGAAAAGATGCTTTAATTATGCGACTTTAATTACTCCAAATAGGTCACATCTGCCCCGGTTATGACTATTGTCAGGATTGTCTCAGGGAGAGCATCATCCAAGCCGGTTAAAGTAGGATTATTTTACACTTTTGTTTCAAAATGTCACAGAGAAATAAATACGGCATGTTTTATGTAAAATTTATGTTGAAGTACTTTTCTTATTTTGCCTAGTAAATGTATTAATTTTTAAAAAGCTTTATATTTTATGTCTGCAATTGTACCATATATATAATTATAATACAATAATATAACATATATATATTCTGCATGGTGAGTACTTTTACTTTTAGTGCTTTATTTTGATGCTTATACTTATGTACTTATAAGAACACTTACAAATGCTATACTTATACATGAGTAAAAGATCTGACTACTTCTTCCACCTCTGCTAATGAATGAAAATGAGTCGACACAGACCCTAAAATGGGTGTAATCTATATGACTACTCATTATCTCAGGAGATAGTGAGTGCTGATCCAGAGGAGGGAAGTGGTGGCATTAATGAGGAAACAAAATGCAGAAACAGCTGGAGTTGCACCACCGATGTTCGATAACTTTACTCGTTTCCCAACACATTTGTTCCCACAGAGTTCACAGAGTGTTCCTCTCCCATCGGCCTTTTGTTGGCCTGCCTCGCTGACGTGCTGCCTATTCCCACATGAAGTTTTTCCTTTTCTTCCCTTTGCTTTCTGGTTATTTTTGTCAGTATCTGTGCTGATGTGATCAAAGACCTGGTGTAAATAATTTAGAGGATTGAGGATACTTTCATCTTCTTCTTTTTTTTATTCAGCTCCCGTGAATGCAACCAGAGATATCAAAGGCTCTTTAGAACAATGTATAATCTTCAATTAATCTCTGTTAGTAGCTTTGTAAAGGAACGGTTCAACATTATGGGAAATATTTAACTGATACCACTCCCATGTGTGTACATTAAATATGGGGCAGAGCCAGGAGATAGTTGGCTTAGCTTAGCATAAAGACTGGAAGTAGGGGGAAACAGCTAGCATGATGTACCGGCCGAGACATAGATACAGGTGATATTTAAGGGAACGCCCACAAAACGTGACGTCCTTTTATGACAAGGGGGAAAACAAACATTGATTACCATGCTTAAAAGCTGCTTGCTTGCTTTATGCTAAGCTAAGCTAACTGTCCTGCAAGTTTCAGCTTCATATTTAACGTACACACATGAGAGTGGTATCGATCTTCTCATCAAATTCTCAGCAAGAAATGTCAAACTCTTCCTTTCATATACACGATTCAGAGGATATGACATCACTTGTAGCAAACGTACACTCACGATTTAATGAATGACAATCAGATCAACATGTAAGCAAATACTGAAAGCTTTTTATTTGATTTTATTTGCGTCTTCATGGGATTCCTGTGCTCATTAGCAGCAGCAGCAGCAGCTCTGTGAGGATCTCTGTGGAGACCGAGCTGTATCTCTGGAGTGGGAACAAATGCATTTGGAGAGGAGAGGCTCTGGCTGGCCTGCTGATGGTCCTCAGAGGCTAAACAAATGACTTTCACTGAGCACATCGGGAACAGACAGCACTCAAACAAATGCTATTAAAAGACAGGAAAGACAGGGAGGGGATAAATCCTCCTCCGTCCCTTTAGAATCTTGTTGTGAAACCTCTCACGGCCGTTATTTATCTTAGCAAAGACACACTGACGTGAATATGCTGGTGAGATTGCGTGTTTGTGCGTCCATGATCCTCCACGGAGGAGCCGGCTCCATCAGGGGGCTGAATGTGGACTGCTGGTTGTTTTCTGAGTTATTCTAAAAGTAGAGCTCAAAGTGAACTCAAACTCACCCCATCATTAACATGCATGCGTGTACATGTACTCAGGCGCTGTACTTCAGTACATATTAGATGTACTTGGATGTCTTGTGTTACTTTATACTTTTACTCCACTTCATTTATCTGAGTTTAAGTTGCTTTGTGCTCTTTTTTTGCGTTTTGGGGCACTGTAGAAACATGGCGGAGCAACACATTTTGCTGATAATACTTGTACTTAATATTTTCAGTGCAGTAGTTACTTGTTATGGAGTATTTTCACAGTGTAGTGTTACTGCTTTAACCAAAGTAAAGGATCTGAGTACTTTTTCCACCACTGGTCAACATGACAGTGCCTGTGGTGAAGCTGCTGGGTGTTAGTACTGCCTGTTAATCCATGTGTCTACACAGCGTGCTCACATATGTTCTGTTTCGTAAGAGTAACTTCCCCAGGGCCCCTGTCCTCCAGGGGCCCCAAAAGCTACGAGCTTACTGTGTGTCAACACGTTTTTGGGTGTATACACCACTAAAACAGAATCAGCTGACATCAGCAGGTATTTTACTAACCTGGTGAGGGTCTGTCATGAAGAGGCTCTCTGTGTCAATCTTTTGTTTTAAGTCCTTCATCATTCCTTTACCGTACAACAAACCTGGGGCCATGAAGAAATCCACAGCCCCTCCAGGATTTAACAGGCTTTTTTAGGAGAAATGTTGCAGCCTAAAATATGTACATTGTCTCTGGCATTTTTAAGGTGTTGTCAGTGCTTCTCACAGTCTCCTAGCAACATAAAACAGCCCATACTAAATCAGGTACAGAATAAACTGTACTTTATGAAGCCTTAAGGTATTTTAATCTATGCTTAATATACTTTTGATGCCGCCAACAACACAGGTAGGCTCACATACTTTAACTGTGGGATCAAGCTATTAGTCCATAAAATGTTAAGGCCATCAATAAATCAATGGACAGCTTTTTTGGTAATTAAATAATTGTTTTATCGTTTTTTCCAAGCAAAAACCTAAATATGTGACGGCTCCAGGTTGAAAATTGTGCAGTTGTGCAAAATATTTGAGTTTCGGACTGTTGGTCGGACAATGCAAGACATCAACAAGACCTCACCTTGAGTCAGAGTCCTGTCCAGTTTTGAAAACCCACAACCCGTAACCCGTTGTTGCATCTAGGTCAGAGCCGCACCTACCTGCACCCCCACCTAGGCTCCAGTCCCTCACATTAAGCTGGTTCTCCATTCTTGAATTCCAAATCCAGCGGGGGAGACGTCTCTTTGACTGGATGGTGAAAACATTCAATCACTGCCAGGTTAGGAAACATTTTAGCATCTCTTTCCACCACCATCAAACCTCCAAAGGATCCTCCTTGGGTGTCTTGAACTCCATGTAGGCTGCCACCTCATCCTCGGGCTGCAGAGTTTCATGGCTGGAGTCCTCCACGTCTGTGACCAATGTGACCATGGGGTCAAAGGTTACACTGGTGTCATTGACTTTTCAAACATAAAAGGAACTGCAGCTTACACATACACTGCACATCTTTTTGCTTTGTTTTATTCTGAAAAATAAAAATACTTTTATTCTCACCGGCTGCCTGCTCTCATGTAGTCCATTTCTACCTGTGCCCACACCCGTGAATTTATATACTCGGACTCTGCCTTGAGTTGAGGAAGGTATAACACATTTTTCACTGTTTTTGGACATTTCTTAGACCAAATAATTAATGGAATTATTAGGAAAACGATCAGCAGATTAATCAATAATTAAGAATTATAATTCTGGATGAGTATAGCATCCCTGAGTGCTTTGATAGTTGTTTTAGTGATGGATTCATGTGTTGCCACCACTGTCTCCTCAGATAAAACCACTGAGAGGTGGTTGCACTGTTAAAAGGCCCATTGCTCTCCTCTCACTCGCAGATTGAGTCATTCTTTGTGGCTCTTTTCAAAGAGTTTCCAGTTTCCTCCCAGTGCTTGCTGTGGGCCAGACAGGCTGGTGAAATGGCGCTATAAAACAGCAGCTTCTTGTCTGAGTGACCAGACCATTTAGCAATGTCTCATGTGTTGTAAAGACGGCCTCTTTGTTTTTCTGACACAGCTGAGGAATTTCAGTGGAGGACTCCTTCCTCTATGTTGCATTTCAATGCACTTTGTTATTTCTACAGGTCTGTTTCAAAAGCACAAGGCTGGAATGGAGGAAGAAACAGAAACCTGGCTATTTTTATTTCAACAAAACATAAGCCCTGAGTGTATTTATGGTCACACACACCAGGAGAGCATTGATTAGTATGTTAGTACTGTAAGGAGCTGTTGGCGATCACTTAAGAGGGACACAGATTGACCCAGTTAACTCAAATCCTCATTGACCTCATTTTGAGCTTGCATGGAGGTGCATCCTCCAGCTCCTTATAACACACACACTTTAACCCCCCTTTTCTTAACACATTACCCTGTTAGCTGCTGGCTCTCAAACCCAGTTGCCGCTCACTAAGACCTCAGTTTACAACAGTAACCGTAGCAGATTCACCCCTCAAACTTTAGACAGAAGTGGACAAAAATGGATTTCTCATTTCTATCGATTTTTGTCTGCTGAAACGAGAAGTGTCACAGCTGTAGCTAGCCAGGTAAATAAGCTAACATTAACGCCAGGTTGCGGGAGCAGCATGCCGAGCAAACCACCCCAGATGTCCCTCTCTCCAGCAACGCTTTCCAGTTCCTCCTGGAGGACCCCAAGGTGACTCCAGGCCAGATAAGATATGTAATCCCTCCAGCGTGTTCTCAGTCTGCCCCAGGGCCTCCTACCAGTGGGACGTGCCCCCACGACCCACTGGTAGGAGGCCCTGGGGCAGTTTGCATCTTATTTACAGTGCATCAAATACCGCCACTTTTTCACACCCCCTGATGTTTGATATGAACGTATAAGGCAGCCTTTAGCATCTTCATGAGACGCACCAGCCGTTCAGCTAACTCCAAAGCAAACTCATCCGTGGCAATACTTGACTCTAAGAGCAACTAGTGTAGTATAAAAAGTAGAGTTGCAGCGGTGTACTGGTTTTAAGGTAAACCATGATGTTAAGATTGAAGGTTATCATACTGTGTACATTTGCTTATCTACGATATTGAAAAAATGCAACTGGACAGAAAATCAACTTGATTTTGGACTGGAAAAAATGATTTTAAGTAGGGTTGCAGTCATAAAAAGTTTGTTCAACCAAAAATAACCCCTCTGTTTTCATTCCTTTAAGGGCCATTTTGACTTAGAGAGATAATTCTGTAGTACCGTGATACCGTTAAACCGCAATGTTTTCTGAGATGGTTATCGTACCATGAAAATCTCATATCGTTACAGCCCTAATCAATTTAATCAATTTATTTTGTCTTTTGTTTTTGGATAGACTTAACGGAGAAACTACCACCTAAACATTGCATTTTCTAAAGCTCCACGTACATCGCTTCAACACGTGGAGATCACGCTTCACAGGCCTTACCTTTATGCATTATGGTACCAGTTCCCATGGCGATGCATGATCCAATCAATTGGCAGAAATATGTTTCATCCTGAGTCTTGTCTTTGGGTGATGCTTTAACTAGTGTCACAGGAACCAGTTAGCGCTAGCATTGCACCCACACCATAAACTTACAGAAGTGTTGATGATCCGAAACCAGTGTTTAAGCACAGATGGTAATCAGCGCACCGTGACCATTGATTGGTTGTTTACTTCTCCTTCCTACAGCCCCGGAGGTGCTTCTACATCTCCACGGGTGACAGATTAGGTTCCCCATTGTCACAACAAGTACACACACACACACACACACACACACACAAAGCACACCTTGGCTGAGGAGCTCTCACTTACGCCTGACTGGCCAGCTTTGGAGGCTGAGCTGACTGAATGGCTGACTGATGTGTGAAGGAGGGAGGAGAGGGGAGGTTGGTGTGTGTGAGGCTTTAGTGTGCTCAGAGTTAAATGAAGGCTTAGGCCACATAACACCTCATTCCCAATGCACGACTCGGAACTAACTCGACTCACTTTGGGTATCAGGTCCTTTTCTGTATTTTGTTTTCCAGACAACACCCTGTCTGTAAAGGCAGGATTCTCAGCAACCAAACAGAGGAATGTCGGCACTTTAACTGTATGCCATCATTTTGTGGGCTGCCATTTTATAAAAGCATTTTATAAAATTGTAATCACTATTGTCTTACGCTTGTCTATTTAAGAATGGCAGCTTTGTGCAGGATGTGACATGCAGCTGACTGTTCTCTCTGACCAGTCAGTGGTCTGAAGTGTTTTAAATCCACCTTCTGGTATCGCTCATCTTGCTGGTAACCTCGACTGAGTTGCTACCAATAGCAATACCAGGTACTATCTCACAACTTTTGCTGATTGAAAACCAAAAACAAATGTGTCGTTTGAGCCGTGTCGTACCAAGCAGTGGAAATGCAGCTTTAGTGTTCAGCGTTGCACACAGCCTGAAGGTCTCCTCAGGCTGAACTCTGCAGGGAGCTGAGATTCTGCTCTTTCACAGGCATGAACGTCCCGGCCTTGTTTTCAACCCCCCTCCCTGTTTTTCCCCTCCTCACTGAGACATCATCCTTACTTAATCCTATAGAGACAGCTTAAGTCAACTACCTCAGGCTTAATTGGGAGTGAAGTGTTAAACCTCGGTTTCTAGGCGAGTGTATTCAGAGTATCAGTGGGTCGTAAAAAGTCTGATTAAAGCACTGAATGTAGTTTCTTCAAAAACAGGGCCTTTTAAAATGTATTCTTAAGTTAATTTACTAATATCTTTTCTTGTGCCTGTCATACACAGTTATGTTGTTCATACATCCTCTCTGATTGCAGCCTGACGGGAGATTTGGACATTTGGTTTTGTTGCAGGAGGCTGTTCAGTCCTTTTGTGTGGAGCTTTACTGAGCACCATCAGACCTGGAGCAAATACTGTCACTACTGCGATATACAGCTGCTAGATGTAGAATTTTAATCCATCCATTATTTGACTGGATCCATCCACCCAACCATTGGTTTTTCTTTTCACTGTGTTGAATGCAGAGATTGATGTCACTCTCATATCTGTATGGTAACATTTTGTAGCTGGCGCCAGCAACTGTTGAGCTTAGCTTAGCATAGGCATGTCCAAAGTCTGGCCAAAGACTCACAGCTTCTCTCGGCCACTAATATTTGTAAATCAAGCAAGTTTGCGTCACGTTTTTTTCCGTTCACTTCACGATGGCAGGTCTACCATACAGTTTGTAGACATGCACCAAGTAGGAACTAAGCAGGTGGAACTATAAACAGACGGTAAACAAGCAAACAGACAGTTGTCCAGCAGTAGATGTTTCCAGCTAGGTAGCAGACATGGCCACAGCAAAGAAGCGTAAACTTGACAGCGAGTGCCGCTGCTATCAGGAGCGGAGAAAAGTTCATATGATGCGAGAAGCAGCTGCCCCCAGTGTCCAAAATTAACTTTTTGACTCACAGTCCAAAGGGGCTGGTAGAATTTAAAAATCCATCAGCCAGGTACATTTTTACTGGCCAGAATAATAAATTGCCTTTTTGGGTCACATATATGTTTGTTTTAGTAAATTTCATTAAGGTAATAAGGTATAAGGTTGAATACACACTTAAAGAAGAGGCCTGAGCAAAATTTGCCTCAGGCTTTTATTCTGAAAGGTGAGAACGTAGGCTTAACTCATAACCCTCAGCTGCACATTAGCATTGCGACAGCGAGCAGCAGACTGGTGGCAAGTGATATTTCCATATGGTAAACAGTGCCGCAAAACTAGGAGCACTCGAGGTGATCAGCTCACGGCATCATGATACACATGTAATACACATGCGCCCTTAAACCAAAACATGCTAGAGACACAGCATAGGTTTTTATTATATGTCTATTTTGTACAAACATTCACGGTCGTCCTCTGTGATTCACTCGCCAAATGGATAATCTACCCACTTTTGGCGCTTGGCAGGCATTAAATTCGACCCTGCTTACCCCCTCCAAAAAAGTTTGGACACCCCAGGCTTAGCATAAAGACTGGAAACATGGAAACAGTTAGCCTAGCTGTCTGTCAGCACCTCTAAAGATCATATTGTTTGTTAAATCTGTAGGAAAACAAAATGTAAAATCAAAAAGTTATGGTTGCCAAACCATTTCTTGGCCGGGTTGGCTGTTCCCGCCTGCTTCTAGTCTTTATGCTAAGCTAAGCTAAGCTAACTATCTTCCTCCAGCTTCATATTTAATGCATAAACATGAGAGTGGTATCAATCTCCTCGTATCACTCCTGGCTAGAAAGTTAATATTTCCCGAAATGTTGAAGTAATTATATCATGAGGATCTGTTGTTGTATGCTGCTGGATTTATCGTAAATCATTCAAGGTCATATCGTCCCTGTTGGTTTTTCAGCATACTTTGGATTCTGTGTGGAAATATAAAGCTCTTAAAAGTCTAAAATGTAACTTGCAGATTTGCTGGTATTCTGCTGGGAGTGAAGGAGTTAAGTTTGGTTGCTATGCAGTGCACAGAGCTGTATTATGCAAGCTGTGAAGCGCAGACACACAGAGAGGAAGTGCATTACAGAATGCTGAGCTCAGGGCTTTGGCTCGCCGCCAAGCGTACACTCCTGCATGTGCACACACACACTCAGCTGAGGGCATACCGATTTTTCCAGCAGCACAGCGATCCTCCTCCTCCTCCTCCTCCTCCTCGAGTCACTCTCTCTGTTTCTGTTACGTCAGTAGTTCAGCTGTGGGCCAGGCATGACTGGGGCAGGGCTGCGTAACGGAGAGCACCATGCTTTTCTGTGTGTGTGTGTGTGTGTGTGTGTGTGTGTGTGTGTGTTTAAAAGACAGGATGTGGATTTTGTGTGAACTGTCATCCAGAGTGTGTGTTTGTGTGCATCTGCTCAGCAGGAAAATCACCCTGTTGTTTTTTTTTTTTTTTTTGTCTGTAGTTTGACTCTCAGATATTGTTTTGTACGGCTCTTTGTGTTTTCGCCCAGCTCCCTATCACACACGCGCTCCACCACATACACAAACACCTACTCTGTTTACAGCGGTCTTCCACCCAGCAGGGGTGATATGTGTCAGCTCTGTGGTGTGTGTCACAAGTATGAGAACATTTTTGCAAAGTGGAAATCGGATCTCACAGCTAATGTTCCAGAGTGAATAACAGCTAGTATTTTGTGCACCTGTTTATTTTTGCTCGTATATCATCCTCACTGTTAACTCTTTACTTCCTGGCATGTGCATATTCTGAATTTGCACCTACTGTTACCTTTTATTTTTACAATTTTTTGTGGTTTTTGGTTCTGGTTTATATTTTGTTCATTTTCTCTCAGTCCTACTTTGTACTGCAACTGCTGCACACCAGTTTCCCTCTGGATAGAAACAGCTTTATCTTATCGTATGTTTTGAACCGTTTGTCAGGCTTGCGTAACACAACAAAATGTAAACTCTGTTGTTGCACCATTTCAGCTGCATTATCGCCACAGCAAACGTTATATTATGATCTTGTGCAATGTTCTGACAGCTGTTATACATAGGGAAACAAACAGCTCTGGAAATATGTGGCTCTGCAGATAGTGTTTTCAAATCTCTGTTCGTCACAGGTTTTCATTCAAATGGAAAATGACACTCGCCTGGTCATGTGTGGAAGATCCTCCTCTTCAAACCAGAAAGCATCAGCGTTTATTTTCCTGTCAGAGACTCTGATACTTGAGCTTCGAGAAAGCTGAGTTCAAGAAGTTTAAGGTCAAATCCACACGGAGCCCTGCTTCTCCTTTTATGTTTACATTCCCTCAAACACACATAGAGACCTATAGGAGAGGCTAGCGTACAATAGCAGGTCTCTCTGTCTGTGGTGAAATGATCCTGAGAGAGAGTGGAGGTGTGCAGGGGAAGGAAAGCACTGATGTGTTGTGGAAGGGAAATGAAAAGGAAATGAGAATATTTGGGAGAGCTTTAAGCTCGCCTCCCTCGCCTTTCACTCATCTGTCTCTCTTTAACTTCTTTTCACCAGATGAAAGTTTGGTTGAACCACGGTTTTTAGGGAATATCTGGTTTGATTTTTCTTTCAGGGAGAAATTTCTCACAGAATTGGCAAAATGTAGAAAAGTAGTTCATGTGCAAGTTTTAATTTTTTGGCATTTAAAGTTTGAAATGCAGCTTCATACATAATGTTGATATTTGACTTCTAAATTTGAATTTTGGGCTTTTTTTGCACGTCTAATCATTCTGTTTAAACCCTGTATTTGTGCAATGTTGCAGACAAAGATTAGGCTCCACCAATACTATCAGTATTTTACTATTTGTAGAATAATATTCCAGTGGTGGCTACATACGATTGTTTCCAACTTGTGTGATACAAACATTTCCAGCGTTATGAAGTCCGGAAGTTACATTTTTTTTGTAAAAAGAAAGATGTCATTATTTTTGAAAATTCACAACATGTTTTTATCTAAAGAAATATTCAGCTTCAATCCGCATCTGTTGACGTTTAGCTTTTGAAAATTATTTCACTGCATCAAAAAACTGTTCCCTGCACACTAATGGAGTCATGTCTGTATTAACTGGGTGGTCTGATAGCACTATAAATTACATTTATTCATTAAAGAAAGTTTATGTAGGTGGTGGAGACCAAAAATACAGCTAAAAGAGGGAGATTATTGGTCAGGAGGAAAAAAACAAAATTGAGCCAATATCGATTCAAAAAGTAAAAACGTGTGTGTGTGTGTGTGTGTGTGTGTGTGTGTGTGTGTGTGTGTGTGTGTGTGCGTGTTCACAACTTGTTTCTGCTGCCCCCCTAGAGGCTAAAATCTCTTGTTCAAGGGTTACATATGTTCTTACTCCTTTTTTTAAACAGACTACACGCTTATTAACTTCAGATGATTAATTGTAAATATGTTCTGTGTTTCTCTGCAGGGTTTCACCTCAGCGGCACAGTAAGGGAACCTGCCACGTCCTCAGAGCCTGAGCTGGTCTGCAACGTGAGCGTCAGCTTCGACCGCTGCAAAATCACTGCGGTAACATGCAGCTGTGGCAACAAGGACATATTCTACTGCGCCCACGTCGTGGCGCTCTCGCTGTATCGGGTACGGAAGCCCGAGCAGGTCAAACTGCGCCTGCCCATCTCAGAGACACTATTCCAAATGAACAGAGATCAGCTGCAGAAGTTTGTTCAGTACCTGATCACGGTGCATCACACCGAGGTGCTGCCGACGGCACAGAAACTGGCCGATGAAATACTGTCGCAGAACTCTGAGATCAACCAGGTTCACGGTGAGTGAAGGGGCGGGACTTATGCTGGTTATATGTGATGTTAAAGAAGAGCAGGATGAACTTCGTCCTTTAACATGATGCAGCACACACACACACACACACACACACACACACACACACACACACAACATAAAGCAAATGTGGGTTCTTGTGTTAGATTTCCTCCATCTCGCACCAGTGGTGGTCCAGCTGGAGGCTGACGTCCTCAGAGACGACTCAGGAAAAACAAGCTGTTTAGGGAGAACAGGAGGAAAACACTTTGATCACAAACACACACACACACACACACACACACACACTTAAATCAGGTCAGGTTTGACTTGAACACTTTGCAGGAAAGTTTGTGAGTAGTCTTATTATGTTATGTGCATCACAGAAACATTCATGGTGTCCACAGGGGTGTTTTTGGACGTGAGGGGTCGTACCACCTCTCAGCATGAGATGGGTGTGCCTCTACACATGGGCTGCTCCTGTATGTCAAACTGGGCCAACATGGCAGCTCGTGTGGAAATTTTCTCTTACATTACAAAATAGTTCACAGAAATGTTTGTTTGAGATGAGAAATGAGCCATGCAGTTGCCAAATCTGTCTCCATTTTGATCGACAACTTTTTGTCTTTTGGAAGTTTCCAGAGGCGGCGAGTTGCACCAGACATCCCTGATTTGCATAAAGTAGCCTAGATTAAACTTAATGCAAATGAGAAGTGGATGCCTCGTCTCTGGAAACCCAACACAGCACAACCAGTTTATTTCTTGGCTGCCTACTTAGACAGTGAATGAGAAGCGGGGAAATGACGGACCCTGTGGACAGCGTAGAATATAAAGGGCGACAGATTCTTCTGTTTGGCTGACTAATCAGCGCCGATAGGACTTTATTTAAACTATTGTTAATGGCGGAACAGGGCTTCGATAGTGGGCAATAGCTGTAACCTCCCCTTGTCACATGGGTACAGCTGTAAGTTTTGTAGTATTTGTTATTACATGTCAGTTCATTTCATGGTGTGTATCTTAAGTAGCAGTCGCTGCGTATGTGTCCACACATTTTTGTCTAATAACTTAAGATCCAGACGTTCAGGAGGTTCTTACCATGAGCTGAAATATCCACAGAGGTCTCTTCCAGTGAAAACACTGCATATAGCAGTTTCACTTAAAAACGAGTGTGTTTTCGCCACTGTTGTTGCAGAGGGGCTGCTAACTACGGTAGCCGACTTGAATATTACTATCTAGAGCCTGTGTTTGGTTTGTCTGTTCTGGGCTTCCATAGAAACATAACAAATAGACAGGCTGAATGGCAGAATTTACACTTGTGCATGTATCGTGTGTAGATATTTCACAGTTGGTTTATTCAGATATTACACATGAGTGATGACTGATGGTCCATAGTTTTCTGGGAGCAGGTTGGTTGTACAGTCTGACAGCAGCAGGAAGGAAGGAGCTGCGGTATCTGTCCTTCAAACACTGCGGGTGGAGCAGCCTGTCACTGACAGAGCTGCCCAGTGCTGTCAGAGTGTCCTGCAGGGGGTGGGACATGTTGTCCATAAGGGATGATAGCTTGGCTATCATTCTCCTTTCTCCACCGCCTCCACTAGGTCGAGGGAACATCCCAGGACAGAGCTGGCCTTAGAAGGGGCTGTGCACATGCAGGCGTCATAACCGCCTGGAAAACACGAGGTTGAAGTCGGGCACTGGGCGCTACTCTTGTGACTTTTCTGTGCCAGCTTTCAAGAGCACAGAGGCAGGTTGCGTCTGGGGTTGCTAAGCAACATTAAGAAGCAACCAATCATAGCCTGTTTACCTGAAATCCAGAGTGCTGAGCTGATCTTCTTCCAGGCGCTGTTGTGTGTCGGCCAATCGTCCGTGGGACGGATGTAAAGCTCTCGTAGCTCTGCACTAAAATGATCAACTTCCTCTCCATATTCATCAGACTGAAATTTACTGATGAAGGGAAAGATATACGTCAGCTGTGATTGGTTGTTCCTTGTCATGTGACAGTTGAACTTAGTTTATCTCAAGGTGCAAACATCATGCCCTGAAAAATAGGTGCTTGGGAACTTTGTGTTACAGTACATGAAATTCACCATTCCAGTTTGTTGACATGTCCACAGTTTTGTTACAAAACCATAACTGACCCCAGTGACATGTGTTCAGTAGTTTAATGACTGTAAACATGTAAATATCACATCTGTCTGAGGGAGATTTGATCTGCAGGTACCTGGTGTGTGTACACTTTAGACTGCAGTTCAGTGCTTTAATGTACATGTTGCAGATAGTTGAACCTACTTAGCTGTTGAGTCTCATGGATTTAAGCGTCCCCAGTGACACATGTTACGTGTTGTCGGCTGGTTAATGTTGCAGATTTTGCAGTTTATAGTATTGATCAGTGTTTAAGCTTAACCAGCACTGCATTAATGCAGAAGGTGTGTGCTGATGTAGGCACATCCATGTCTGCCCCTCCCTGAAAGACACTGATTTTTATTAAATGTAGCCAGTGGTGGAAAGTTACTGTGCATTTAGTCAAGTACTGTACTGATATACAAATTTGAGGTACTTGTACTTGAGTATAAAGTGTAATTACTTTGTGACCTGTTTTAAAACTTAAAGTCTGTCGATAAAAGCATGGAGCGCAGTAGAATTTTGAAGTGGAGTAAATTGAAGATTTTAATATTTTTTTCAATTCAGTATTAAAATAATTAAAAAAGCTTTACATTTTAGAATATTATAATATAGGGGCTTTTATTTTGAAAAACAATGATTTGTCTGGGCCACCTGGTAAACTTGTTACCATCTGGGGGCTTTTATTTTGAAAATTTAACATTCTCCAGCCTTAGCAGTAAACTTCTGTTATCATTTAAGGGGTTGTTATTTTGAAGAATCCAGCCCCGTTACCATTACTTATTTTACCATTTGGGGGCTTTTATTTTGAAAATATAGTCTTGTCAAGCCCTCACAGCAAGCTTCTGTTACCATATGGGGGCTTTTATTTTGAAAGGTAAGCCTTGCCCAGCCCTGCAGTTAACTTCTGTTACTATTTGGGGTCAATTATTTTGAAAAATAAGCCTTGTCCAGCCCATACACTAATCTTTGTCACCACTGGGGGCTTTCATTTTCAAAATATAGCCATGGCCAGCTCTCACAGTAAACATTTAAAATTATTTCTAGACTGTGGTATTGTTACTTCAGTATGAATAAAATATCATCTTCCACCACTGAATAAAGTAAACTGATGAATAAAAGTCAGTATCAGTCTGATGATATTAAGCTCTCGTAGTGAGTCCCTGACTGATTTCCTCTGTTGGGTTCAGGAGCTCCAGATCCGACGGCGGGCGCCAGTGTGGACGATGAGAACTGCTGGCATCTGGACGAGGAGCAGGTTCAGGAACAGGTCAAGCTCTTCCTCTCCCAGGGCGGGTACCATGGCTCGGGGAAACAGCTCAACTTACTGTTCAGCAAGGTAACACAATCATTTCCAACACACACACCATCATACCGCGATGCACCGTGGCAGCTGAGCGGCAGCATTTACCCACAATGCACCTTGACGTGTCTGCAGGTGAGAGAGATGCTGAAGATGAGGGACTCCAACGGAGCTCGCATGTTAACGCTGATCACAGAGCAGTTCATGGGCGACCCCAGACTGGCGCTGTGGAGGCAACAGGGGACCACCATGACTGACAAGTACAGGCAGCTGTGGGACGAACTAGGTAACACACACACACACACGCACATACACACACACACACACACACATACACACAGGTTCAGCAGCATATTTGGTGACTGCAAACCACACATTTACTCAAGTACTGCACTGAAGTACTATTTTAAGGTACTTGTACTTGACTATTTCCATCTAATGCTACTTTATACTTTTACTCTACACGTCACAGCGACGCAGCCCTCCTGTCTGTCTCTAAGCTGAAACCATTTCCCTCAGTGGAAACAAAGCTTTGATTTACTTTAATTTCACAGATAAGAAACAATAAATTGTGAAGACAATAAAGCCTCCACAAAAATTTATTTTTAAGCATTTTAAGTCTTGTGTGATTTATCCTGGCTTCATATGAGAAGAGGAAAAGTCCACTAGCTGCTAGGCTAATTTATACAATGTAAAATGCCATAGGCTTGTGCTAATAATGTTAGCATGTTGTATTTGTGGGGAAAATGTGTCCAGATAAAGACAAGTGTTTGTCTGTGAATGCTGCGAGTTATAGTGAAGCTGATTTGTGTACTTATGTTTGAAATTGTTTCTATTAAGCCATGTTTAATGTGTGTTAAGTGTGTGTTTAGAATCAACTGAACTTTACAGCACTTCACAGAAGCTCCGCCGCCAGCTAGTGTTTGGAGGTGTAACTGCAGAGTGACACAGACACACCACCGCACAAGTATCAGTGCTCACAACGGCGTAAATGCATCGAGTTGCTGCCACATGATTGGCTCATTAGCTATTATAATTATATTTATAATTATATAACAGGCAGTTGAAGTAGTGTACCTAATAAAATGGCAGTTGAGTGTTTATATATTTCCTGGTGTTTCACAGATGTGTTCGTACCTGTGCAGCAGCAGCACCTCGGCTCACTGTCACAGGATCAAACCGTCAGTCTGCAGCTGAAGAAACGACTTGTTTGTTTGTTTGTTTGTGATTTAAAGTTAAAAAAAAAAAAAAAAAAGTCAGGCTTCACTTTAAACCCAAACTGTGATGCAACCTGTAAGGTTACACTGCTCCCCCCCCCTCTGTTGTTGTTTTCCTTCACCCCTCCACCTCCACCTCCTTCTCCCTCTGCTGTTGTAGAATCTTGCTCTGCATTTCATCACTCACGTCTGACTTCATTTTCTCGCCTGTGTTTTCCCTCCTCGTTGTTGTCCTTGAAGCAGCCCTAACAAAGAGACGGAGGATAAAGCCTCTCTCCTCCTGTCCCCTCCCCCCATCCCCTGCCTCCCTCCTGCTTTCACCTCCCCCTTCCCGTCCCTTCCCCTCACCTCTCCTCCTCTGTCCTCCCTTTTTTTCTCACTTCACTTCCTTTCTTTTCTCCTCCTGCTTCATTTTGTCATCTGTCATCCTTTATTTCATCCCTTAACATGTTCATTGTTCCCTCCCTCAGTGTCTTCATGTGTTTTCCAATCTGTGTCCAGCGCCTTCATGTTTTTACAACAATACCATTCTCTCTGCTCATGTCTGCACGCTGCTTTACAGATTGATTCAACATTTAGGTCATTTATTAAGCAAAAATAACAAATAATCTCTGGTCACAGCTTCTTAAATGAGACATTTAACTGCTTTCCTTTGTTTTATATCGCAGCACGTGCACCAAGCGCCACTGTAAATAAGATTTTGTTCTTTAAGACTCACCTGGGTAAGGTGAAATAAATAAATTCATAAATACTGTAAAAATAGGAGATTTTATGACATAATATTGGACATAATGTTGATTTTTCACTATATTGTCCACTTACTGATAATGAAAACGATGGTTAGCTGCAGCAGTACGTCTTTATTTGTGTACACAACTGATTTGCAGACCAGTATAATGTCCTGTAACCTGTCATACCTTATTAAAACTAGCTTTTTACTTGGCTTTACACATGTATATATTATATATGACATGTTTTGCATCACTGAGACTGTTGCTGGGATCGTGCCTTTGCGGTCGCTGCTCCAAAACTCTCAAAAAGCCGTCCACTCTCGATCAAATCCTCCCCCTCCATCAACACTTTAAAGACAAATCTTAAAACGTACATGTTTTCAGTGGCCTTCGGGTGATTGTGGGGTTTTTATATTTTAGTATTTTATCATCTTTACATGTATGTAATTGTTCTTATTGGTGTTATTCTGTTGCTATGTATTTGTGTATCATTCCTTTATCTCGTATAGCACTCCTTAGTAGTTTAAATAATAAGACTAATAACCACATTTCCACCTCAGAAGTAATATTTAATTCACATTCAGCACCTGCGGTAAATCATTAAAGTACTCTTGGTTTTCTTTTTGATGAGCAGGAGGTTGGTTTCTGTCTTTGTTTCTGTCCTGTGAATAATCAGAAAAACTGCAGAGCGTTTAATCTAGTCGAGTTTTCTGTGTCACCTGAAAGCGAGGTGATAAATTAGCAGATTCATTAATTAATTGACTAAAATGCCAAACAGTTTACGGTGCCAGCCTCTCAAATGTGAAAACTTGGAGCCGTTCCTTCTGTCACGTTCTACTGAACTGAATATATTTGTGTCCTGGGCCAAACAAGGAAACAGTGGCGGAATATTTTTAGTTTTTGTCTGGTAGTTTTTAGACCAAGTGATTAATCAAGAATGGAAGATAATTGTTAGGTGCTCAGATTAGCTATGGATAATTAAACTTTGCAGCTTCAGCTTTATTATAAGGAGGTGATAATGAAGCCAAGGGACAAGTCTGGTTGTTTGTGTGCTTGCTGCAAAATTTGGATTAATTAAAAAAAAAAAAAAAAAGAAAATAATATCTCCAACCCTGGCAATAAAATAAAATAAATAAATAATAAAAGTACATAAATAAATAAAGGAAATAATAACGTGAAATTACAGCAAAATATTTATCACTCCTTTATCCTGCAGTACGAACGGTAATCATTAAAGTGTGTGTTGTGTTTCTGCCTGTGTGTGTGTGCGTGTGCAGGAGCCCTGTGGATGTGCATTGTGCTGAACCCCCACTACAAACCCGAGCAGAAGGGCTTCTGGCTTCGACAGCTTCGCAGGTGGAACAGCGTGGACGTCTGCCCCTTGGAGGACGGTAACCATGGCAGCGAGCTGACCAATCTGACCAACGCTCTGCCCCAGGGCCCTCCTGGTAACCCAGGTGAGATGACACCCGTAGACGAGACAACAACGTCACGTCCCCTTTTCTTTTTTAGATTTCCAAATCCTCTCCTTCATCACGTGTGAAGGTTTCTTTCTTTCCTCTCCTGCAGCATCTCCTCCTCCTCCTCCTCCTCTGTATTAACACTGTTAAGTCTCCTCTCTCCCCCCTCCCCCCTCTCTTTTAATCAAGTCTCCTTCCTTCAATCTCTGTGCCTGCGAGCCTTATTACCTTTTTAGTGTGGCTAATAGAATGAGCCTAATAACACAGTTGAGGTCCTGCAGCCTTTTTCCACCAATTCAGGGAAAATACAGACACACGAACGTTTCTATCAGGTGGTAATAAAAATGTTTCGAATGAGAAGACAGGCACCGTTATTACTGCTGCTGTTTTGTCTGTAATGGTCCTGCATTTGTTGCGTTATCGACTTTTTTTAATCCTGCTATAACAGGATTTTCTGACACTGGGGCCCTCGTCAGACTGACTGGAGACAACAAATCAAGTTAATATTAAAGAATTTTGTCACTCCTGTTATTATTACTTTTTGCCTTACGTTGATTTCTAATTTTCAGAACCACAGGCTGTGTAATTAGGGGATGTAGGAAGGGTTGCACTGTGAGCCTAATTTTTTAGCCTATATTTGTTTGCATTTTGCAAATTGGCACCATTAAGAGTGTGCCGAATTGGCTATTAGCAGCTCCTGTTTGCAGTGTACCCATGGACAGCCCTCACTGGGTCATTGTGATACTGATGAAAACTTTAAAAAGGTGATGATTCTCAGGCAGCAATAAGAAGCGTCTGTATCTATGACTTTTGATTTGGTTTATAGACTCTTATTCACGAGGGACATTACAGATAATTATATAGTTGGGAAGTGTAATAAATGCTGAATCTAAACGTATACGTATCATGTCTGTGTGTTTATGTTTGACTACATTTTTATTTGAGAAGGAGCGTGACTGCAGCAGTCGTCTATGGCTGCTGTCAGCCCTAGACTCGTCTCCTTTGGTCTGAATCAGGGACTCATGTTGTCACAAAGTTGTATAATTGCCTAAAGTTGGTTCGTGTTCTCACGGCAGCATTTACAAGAGGACCAGATCAAATGCCTTGTGTGAGAAAGCTGCTCTTGATTGGTCAGAATTTCCATGTGGGAAAAATCCAGGAAGTAAAGCAAACGTTGAAGAAGAGTACACTTGCAAGATAAATGTGACACTTTCTAATGTCACAATGGAGGGACAACTACGCAGGTTGATTTTAGCGCTGCTCATCGTGGACTATATTGCACTGAGAGGGCAAATGAACTTGAGTTTGATTGAACCGAACCAAACGGGGCAGGTGTGAAAGCACCCTGAGTACTTAAATAGCCTTCATGTGTCTCACAGTCACTGCTGCTGACCATGATATCAAGCAAATCAGTGGGTCAGACTACAATAACTAACTTCCCAGCATGCACCTGTCCCTGCCTCACAGTTTGATAACCTGACGTCCTGTATTCGCCTCTCTCAGATTCCCTCACTAGGCCTCACCGGACGGTGTTCACGCGAGCAATCGAGGCCTGCGACCTGCACTGGCAGGACCCCCACCTGCAGCACATCATCACCGAGGACCACTACACCAACTACTGTTACCATGACAACCTCGACAGCTCCCTCTTCGACACCCGAGGGTGGCCCCTGTGGCACGGTGAGAGAGCGGGGACATGTGGTTTGGAGGGAATTTAATGATAAGAAACAACTTAAGGTAGACTTCAAAATATCTTCTCTCGTTCCTCTTCTCCTGCAGAGCACGTCCCGACTGCGTGTGCTCGAGTAGACGCACTGAGATCACACGGTTACCCCAAGGAAGCACTCAGGCTCGCAATCGCAATAGTGAACACGCTGCGGAGGCAACAGCAGAAACAGCTGGAGTTCTTCCGCACTCACAAGAAAGGTGGGTTTGTTTTGATGCTTTGTACTTTGCCAGTTTCTGTCGTTAATATCTGTTTCATAAAACATTGAAAGGTTTATGTTAAGAATGAGTCTTTTTGTATTCAAAGCTTTTGTGCTTGTTGTACTGGAACAGTTTTTAATATTCACTATCAACATGTATTGATAAGTCGATATTTTTGATAACACTACTCTGTTCTGATTTTCCACAATTCTTTATCCCATGTGAACATAAAAAAAGTATTAAATCACATTCTGTATCTTAAACTGAATTTGGTTTCCAATGTAGAAACACTGATTGTTACTCTGACCAGTATAAATGACCAGTGTGTGTGTTTGTTTCTGCAGAGCTGCTTCATAAAGGAATAACATCAGTGACCAACCTGGAGGGTTGGGTGGGTCACCCTCTGGACCCCATCGGCACTCTGTTCACCACCCTGATGGAGACGGGGCGGGGCAGCGAGGACGGAGCCGCCGCCCTGCTCGACTTCTCAGGTACATACACAGATACACAGCGGTGGACAAAGTACTCTGGTACCTTTTCTTAAAGTGGAAGTACCCGGACATTAATGTAAAAATACTATTTAATGTGCGGCAACAAGTAGAATTATATGTTCTGGCTTCTGAGCAGAGTTTGCATGTTCTCCCTGTGTCAGCGTGGGTTTCCTCCAGGTGCTCCGGCTTCCTCCCACAGTCCAAAGACATGCAGGTTAATTGGTGACTCTAAATTGTCCGTAGGTGTGAATGTGAGTGTGAATGGTTGTCTGTCTCTATGTGTCAGCCCTGTGACAGTACAGTAAATATCATTTGGTCTTTGAATAAAAGGTTGTGTTGTTACTGTGCTAACTGGCTAGCTAGCGTCTTGAATCCATCCTGTCGGTCTTTCAGTTTCCCTTTTTTGAATGATTACAGATGACTGCCGCCTGCTGCTATGGAGAGTTATTTCCTCTCACACAGGCACAGAACAGGCACACTGGTCGGCTGTAGTCTTTACAGTGTGTTCAAGTACAATTTTCAGTTGTGTACACAGGCGACATTAGGCGACACAACAGTCGACAATCATCGCCACAAGTTCTTTGATGTCGGTTTGGTGTGTCTAAACTTTTTTGAGTCACCAGACTCCAGCCAGATTCATTGTCAACCATGTCTTTGTATTTTATGAGCTCTTTGTGTGTTTTATATGAAAAAAGTGAAGTATAATGTTGAATATTGTGACGTATAAAGTACCAGAAAATGGCAACACTTAGGTAAAATACCTCAGAGTGGCACTTCAGTACTGTAGTTGAGTAAATGTACTTCAGTACAGAACACACACATTTTCCTCTGTGTGTGTGTCAAACATTTACACTGCAGTGATTGCATCTTCCTGTCAGAGCTGCAGCCCTCAGGTTGCAATCAGCAGTGATGACACAGACGTGCTGATTGGCCCGCAGTCATCCTCCAATAACAGCTCATGAATAAGAAATGCAGCAGGAAAAACACTCCAATTAAAATGCATTAATTATGCAGCGAGCTCAGCGAGACCAATTTCCAACACACTGCAGCCAGAGAGGACGGTGACGTTACACTTTGTTTCTCCTCCGAATGTGATGAAGTGATGAAGACGCTACACGGAAGAAGTTGTAAAAGTTTTCAATTAAGACCTCCAGCTATTTATACATCCATATGTGTGTGTGTGTGTGTGTGTGTGTGTGTGTGTGTGTGTGTGTATTCATTAGGGACTGCTAACCCTCCTGGGATGAACAGTGAGGTCTGCCAGGACATCATTAAGCCATTAAAACACATGATTACCATCCCCAGGAGGATACACTCTCTGAAAAGAACACCAGAATGAACAAATAGATCAATAGATTTATCAATACTCAGCTTGGTCCGCGGCTCAAAGGGAACATCTTTCCCCATGAAGTCATCTCTCACCCCTCCTCCCTCTTCCTCCCCCTCAGGCTCACCAGGTTCAGGCAGGAGGACGGAGCACCCTGTGTGCCCGGCGCAGCGTTTCCTGGAGGAGGGAGAGTCGTTTGTGTCGCTGGCCGTGGAGACGGCTCTGATTGGTTTAGGGCAGCAGAGGGTGATGCCGGACGGCCTGTACGCTCAGGAGAAGGTGTGCCGCAACGAAGAGCAGCTACTGGCCAAGCTTCAAGAAGTCGATTTAGACGACACGCTGGTGAAGATCTTCCGGAAACAAGCCGCTATCCTGTTAGAGGGTGAGTACCACTCAAACGTTAACGTGTTTATGTACAACGTGCGTTTGTTAACGATTCTCAAATGTGAGGAAAAAGAGAGAACAGACTACTGCTCCCCTCCCCCCAGCATTTCAAAATGGTATTATTGTTGATGCCGCTGATGAGCCTTGAAACTGCCAGCAAAACAGGACAGACTGCACTTTGTTTCTGCACAGTTACTTTTTTCCACAGTCCACTGAGGACAATAACTGTAAGAATCTCCACTGATACTCTCCACTAACTGGAGATAGCTGCTGATAGCTACCGAGGAAAACAAAAGCTCCATACTTCCTGTTTTGGTTGTGCAATGGTTGACGCACTTCCTTTGTGCTGTAAATCAACCCTCATTTTCCCAGGAGATTGTACACGATGACAGACAGAGTATCATAGTGAAAACAGGGCTCATAGGGAACAAATGTGAATGCTGATGGTGTCATTCTTCTGTAGCCATGACAGTGTGCAGTCAACATTTACTGGACTTTGGTGATTTCTGTTTGAAGATTTAAGTTTTAACAGCCAACATTTTCTAAGGTTTTATGCCTTTTTTAAACTTACAAAAAAAGATTAAATATTCCCCCTTCATTGATTAACTGAAGTACTGCCTTAAAGTAAAGGTCCAGCATGTAAGATTTAAGGGGAATTTAGTGGCATTCCTTCAGTGTTCATTGTTCAGGAGGATTTTACCAGGAGCTGAATTATCCTCAGAGGTCTCTTCTTCACCAAAACAAAAAGACCAGGTGATTTAAACTGGTAAAAACACTGAATAAATCAATTTAACGTTACGAATCAGTGTTTCTCTGACGTTGTTTGGCATGTTGAAGACACCTTTTTTCTCTGATAACTGAAGGTCCAGGGGTTGGTTCCACAAATACTTTTTTTTCCCTCTGTGACACTTGTGTGACGCTTAATTTTTCCTTAGCTGAGGGACTTACTTAAAGATATTGCAGGGAATCCCTTACTACATCTCCTTAGTTAAGGAAACATCTGTGTGGACCGTTTGTTTGAACTTGTGCTTGTGATACCTAAGGTCTTTCGTGTGATATTTCTAAGGGAGGAACATTTTAAGGAAATGCTAATGAGAAGACAACAGGGTGTTGTGTTTTTTATTTTAAGGAAGCCCTGACTTGGACATCCTAAGGTGTTTTGTGCAACCAGCCCTGGATGTTAAGCATGTTTTTTACTGCAAAGAAACCTTCTTCTTCAAAATTTACCAGTGATTTAAATCAGTAAAAACACAGAAAAAAGCTGTTTCACGTTTTAAAAGTCTGTGTTTTCCCAACATTCTTTTCGTGGAGCGGCTGCTGACTATGGTGGCCAACATGAAACATGAATGTCTCTATCTAGAGCCAGTGTTTGGTTTGTCTGTTCTGGGCTACTGTAGAAATATGGTGGTGCAACATGGTGATCTCTGTAGACGAGGACTTGCTCCCTATGTAGATATAAACGTCTCATTCTGAAGTTACGAAAACACAACAGCTCTTATTTTCAGGTGATTTTACACTAAAGAAAACACACATATTACATCATATTCCATTTCTGTCAGCATATCGCCCTAAATCCTACTCACTGGACGTTATAAAGAAAAACGATGACACTAATGTTTTTGCTGCACTGGCTAAAAATGCTTCCACCATCATCTTTTCCTGGAATCTGTCAACCCGAAAACTTCTTGTGAAATCTTGTAATGTCTCTTGATGCTGCATGCGTGTTGTTCTCACAAGAAGTTTCAGGAAGTCCCTGCTCTGATGCGGAGACAGAAGTCTCTGTAGGCTTGTGACTAACAAAGTGATCATCATTCTGAACCACAGCTGAGTCATTCTGCTCTGATCAGTCTGAGTTTAAATCAGCCGAGTATCAAACATGTTGACATGTCAGGCTGGGAAATAATCTGATACACGAGGACGCTGTTTGTCCCGTCATATGTGCGCCATCAGCTCTGTGTTTGATCTCTGTCTTCACACTGACTCTGTACACACTGAACTGTATCTGTGTTTGTCTCTTCCAGCTGGTCCTTACAGTGGTCTGGGGGAGTTACTCTACAGAGAGAGCGTCCCCATGCACACTTTTGCCAAGTATCTCTTCACCTCCCTGCTACCTCATGACGCCGAACTGGCGTACAAAATTGCACTGAGGGCCATGCGGTGAGTAGAAACACTTCCTCTTTTTAAGCTGTTGACCTTGTGACATTAATCTACTGACAATGAATGCTGACTGTATTTATACTGCACCTTTCAAAACAACGTTACAGAATGGAAAACAAATAATAGAATTAGATAAAAAATAAAAACCAAATAAAATAATTAATAATTTCAGTAATTACAACAAACACTCTCAGATAAGACGTTTGGCTGCCTGAGATCCTCTGAACTCTAGGCCTATATTTTATCTCCAAGTGCAAGTCACACACTGAGCGAGCCACCTGTTAATGACGCTGTGGGCTAATGGGCATGTAGCTACTTCCATGTTTCAGGTGATAGGTCATGTTTGTAGTCGACCAATGAAGATGAGTTTACACATCACCTTGGGTTCGTCCTTCACCTTCTCAAAATGATCCCACACTTTGGATTTCCTGCCCGACAGGAAGAGCTCAGCATTTTTGAATGAGAAAAATGAAACAGTGAAATAAAGACGTGTTCACAAATGTCCCCAGCTTAGTGTGGACTAAAGCCCCGTTTACACTGCCTCATTAAGGCGAGAGTTAAATTTCATTATCCGCTTTGCCGCTCGGTGTAAAAGGTACAATCAGTGATTTGGGTGACAGAGTTGTCTCACCTTTTAGCCGGCATCAGAAGTAGCAACAGCGGCGAAACAATGCCTGTATAAACAGGACAGGATCATTTTGCGACGTGTTATGCTTGTGACACACTGCGGGAGATTTAAAAAGCAGCTGATAGCAGTTAGAAGCTAACTCAAAGAAGAAAAACAGCAGCTGAAAATGTCGGCAAATTGGGAAAACAATGAGGTCTGGAAGCTCCTTACCCTCCGAGCAGAGGGCGAGATCAGCCGTTATATAACGGACCTTAAATGGTATTATTGACATGTTGAGCCGTTGTTCAAATTTATTTTTTTATTGTTTATGAAGTGCTGCAAATGGGTATGTTATATGTCTCACTAGGGGCCGACTGGAGGTTCATATGCTTCCACGATGCTGGTATGCCGTCTAAAATCACACACTGGAGCAGGATGATGCCACTGTTGTTCGGTTCTGTGTAAAGATGCAAAGGAGGGATAAATAAGGGACTGTGTAGCTCTATAGTGCCACCTCTGTGTAAAAGGGGCTTTATTCTGAATGTTGAGAGGAGGAACAGTAATAAAGAGGGAGTCAAGCGAGGAGTTTCTGCCCTGAATTGGACCAAACCTTTAAATGTAACTCTGCTCCTCTGCCTCCGTTAAGTCTCCTCTGGTCTGTGTGTGAGCGAGTGTGATGGATACAGAGACGGCGCGGAGCGGCAGATTTAGGAGCTATCTGGGGCGCCGTTTAATGACAAAACCTCCTTTTGCTGGAATATTCACTAAATAATTCAACGCTGCTGAAAACGAGTTTTATAAAAATGTGTGAATAATAAATACATGCTGTTGGTTTCCTCCCTGACCGCCAGGGGTGTTACGAAACTTTATATCCTCTCGCCCAAATTAAACCCCTTTGATTTTTATGATATGTAAATCTTTATGTTTTTTTAATTCCAGGCTTGAATTACAAAGGAGGAATATTAGAGAACAGAAACATGGTCTCACAGCAGCTGTTAGAGGATCTAACTGGAGTGTGTTTGTGGGGAAATTAAGCTGTTATTTTTAAACATATTCTCAGTGATCACGTCCCGAGGTGAAGATCCACCTCAGTTTATGTTTGAAGGGAAACTATTGAAGATTCTATGAGAGGAACATGTGATAAATTCTTCATGAAATGTTCCTCACATCAGTTCCTGAGTGCTGACGTCTAATAAAGTTTTATTTTCACCTCTCTGTGCTCTCAGGTTACCGGTCCTGGAGTCCACGGCCCCCTCCAGTGATTTGTCTCGGCCTCACCATATAGTGTCAGTGGTGCCCAACCGCCTCCCCCGCTGGTTCACTCTCAGCCACATAGAGACCCAACAGTGTGAACTGGCCTCCACCATGCTCACTGCTGCTAAAGGTACACACACACACACACACACACAACTGTTCTCAAGCCCAGGAAGGATGTTTCTGACAGTACATTTTTGGTACAAGTGACTTTTTTAAATGGCTTCTGATTTTTTCTGACTGTCCATTTTGAGTTGATGAGTTTTCTACCTAAAGTAGGATTATTGTTTGCTGCATGTGTGACAGTTATGACTCAAACTCCACAAAAAGGATCAAACAGCCTCGTGCATGCACTCCCATCTAATTAACTGGTGTAAAACGTCTCATGACAGCCAACAGATGCTTACAAAAAAGGTTATAGCCAATGTTGCTGCCTATAGCAGGCAAGAGCTTTTTAAATGAAATGAAAGACTCTTTAATACCTTATTTTAATGAAACTGATGAGATAAAATGGGTTGTTGACCTGATGATGTGTTGCAGGTCATAAAATAGCTGTTTAACATAAAACACCTGCAGCTCTTTTCAGCTCACCGTAACTTGTGTTGACCCATTTTCATTGAGGAATATCTCCTCTCAAAGTGTCTGTACCAGAAGTGACAAAAGCTTTTCATTTCCAGAGGCTGCTTCACAATAAAAGCCTTTGCATCAGCAGGAACTTATCACAGCTCTGATAGGTCTGATATTTGGAAGTACAAACACGAGCGTAGGAATTAAACTAAACTACACTAAGTACTGTTCAAGTTCTTTGTGTCATATGTATATAAAAGAAAAGAGTCATGTAAATAAAATGAGAATCTAAGACAAAGATATGAGTTCAGCAGTTAAATAATAAAATATAATACTGTGGTAGACAGACGCACAGTAATGGTAAAAGGTATAAACTATATTGTAAACAGGTTGTGCAGTAATGTAGGAAATGTACATAATAAGAACAGGTTGTAGACTGTACACTGTCACCCCAGTTCTTATATTACTAGATGTCTTTATGTAATGATTGCAAACATCACATTGTTGTGTGTGGACAACAGTCCTGTCGTGTCAAAATAAACCAGCTATATTTGAGTAAAAGAAGAATTTCAAGCCAACACTGGAAGGTGTGAGTGACTTCTCTGTCCCTGTTTGTTTGTTTGTTGTGTTACCAGGCGATGCTCGTAAGCTTGAAACAGTGTTAGAGTCCATCCAGAAGAACATCCACTCCTCATCCCACATCTTCAAACTGGCCCAGGATGCCTTCAAAATCGCCACTCTCATGGACAGCCTGCCAGACATCACACTGCTCAAAGTCTCCCTGGAGCTGGGTCTTCAGGTAAACAACACACACAGTAACACACATTAACACAATTAATATCACGCAGATGCAGAACTAATGTCGTGTTTCTTACAGGTGATGAGAATGACACTGTCTACCTTGAACTGGCGGAGGAGAGAGATGGTGCGATGGCTGGTGACTTGTGCTACTGAAGCTGGTGAGTTTGTTTTTCTAATGAAAAGTAATTCACCCTCATATGAACCTTAACATGGTGACAGTGGCAGATGCACAGCTAGAAGTTATTTTTGAACAACTGTCATAATATTACGTTATTAAAAAGCCATATAAAACTCAAATAGTAGTTTGTAAAAAAATCTCATGAGAAGTCACTTTAGTATGTGATAATTTTACAAAATGTTATAAAAATGTCATAGTACAATATTCTTCCTAAAAAAAGTCATAGCATAGTATGTTTCATAAAAATGTTATATAAAATGTTGTGAAAAAGTCATAGTGAAGTATGTTGTAAAAAACAAAAGTCGTCAAAAAAGTCATGTGCTACGTAAAAATGTCATAAAAAAAATCATAGTATGTCGTACAGAATCAGAAAAAAGTCATAGTATAGCATGTCGTCTAAAATCATGAATAAAAAGTCATAGGATAGTATGTCGTCCGAAATCATGAAAAAAAGTCATAGTATAGCATGTCGTCCAAAATCATGAAAAAAAGTCACAGTATAGCATGTCGTCCAAAATCATGAAAAAAAGTCATAGTATAGCATGTCGTCCAAAATCATGAAAAAAGTCATAGTATAGCATGTCGTCCAAAATCATAAAAAAAAGTCATAGTATAGCATGTCGTCCAAAATAATGAAAAAAAGTCATAGTATAGCATGTCGTCCAAAATAATGAAAAAAAGTCATAGTATAGCATGTCGTCCAAAATCATGAAAAAAGTCATAGGATAGCATGTCGTCCAAAATCATGAAAAAAGTCATAGGATAGCATGTCGTGCGAAATCATGAAAAAAAGTCACAGTATAGCATGTCGTCCAAAATCATGAAAAAAAGTCATAGTATAGCATGTCGTCCAAAATCATGAAAAAAGTCATAGTATAGCATGTCGTCCAAAATCATGAAAAAAGTCATAGGATAGCATGTCGTCCAAAATCATGAAAAAAGTCATAGGATAGCATGTCGTGCGAAATCATGAAAAAAAGTCACAGTATAACATGTCGTCCAAAATCATGAAAAAAAGTCATAGTATAGCATGTCGTCCAAAATCATGGAAAAAAAAGTCATAGTATAGCATGTCGTCCAAAATCATGGAAAAAAAAGTCATAGTATAGCATGTCGTCTGAAATCATGAAAAAAAGTCATAGTATAGCATGTCGTCCGAAATCATGAAAAAAGTCATAGTATAGCATGTCGTCCGAAATCATGAAAAAAGTCATAGTATAGCATGTCGTCCGAAATCATGAAAAAAGTCATAGTATAGCATGTCGTCCAAAATAATGAAAAAAAAGTCATCGTATAGCATGTCGTCCAAAATCATGAAAAAAAGTCATAGTATAGCATGTCGTCCAAAATAATGAAAAAAAAGTCATAGTATAGTATGTCGTCCAAAATCATGAAAAAAAGTCATCGTATAGCATGTCGTCCAAAATCATGAAAAAAAGTCATAGTATAGCATGTCGTCCAAAATAATGAAAAAAAAGTCATAGTATAGTATGTCGTCCAAAATCATGAAAAAAAAGTCATAGTATAGCATGTCGTCCAAAATAATGAAAAAAAAGTCATAGTATAGCATGTCGTCCAAAATAATGAAAAAAAAGTCATAGTATAGTATGTCGTCCAAAATCATGAAAAAAAAAGTCATCGTATAGCATGTCGTCCAAAATCATGAAAAAAAGTCATAGTATAGCATGTCGTCCAAAATAATGAAAAAAAAGTAATAGTATAGTATGTCGTCCAAAATCATGAAAAAAAAGTCATAGTATAGCATGTCGTCCAAAATCATGAAAAAAAAAGTCATCGTATAGCATGTCGTCCAAAATCATGAAAAAAAGTCATAGTATAGCATGTCGTCCAAAATAATGAAAAAAAAGTCATAGTATAGTATGTCGTCCAAAATCATGAAAAAAAAGTCATAGTATAGCATGTCGTCCAAAATCATGAAAAAAAGTCATAGTATAGCATGTCATCCAAAAAAAAATCATAGTCACACAAACTTTAGCATATAACATCCAACATTATTTGACAAATAGTCTATATTTACATATGAATTTATTGAAAATGAGCTTCAGAATTTAACACTTTCAAAAATGTCTTTAACTTTAAACTTTAAAGGGCCTTAATTTTCACTAAATAGATTAAATAACTTAAAATGCTTTTTAACATCCTGTGGAAATCAATATGTTTATATTTGGGGTAGCTGAATCTATGACAATGCACAATTTAAAAAAAGAAAAGAAAAAAAAAGAAAAAGTTAATCTGCAGTACACTGCTAACTGTGGCTGTGAAATAATTTAAATAAGTAAAATGTTTGTCTCTGAAAGGTTGTGAGGGAAAAAGAAGCATACATTGAAAACACAAGTACCTGAAAAATGTCCCTAAGTAAAGTACTTGAGTAAATGTAGTGGTAAAACTGTCTCGGTAAAAGAAAACCAGGACAAACTTCACCAGGCCTTAAAGTAGATTTTGGAGGGCTCTCAGCTGGAGGAAAGGAATGACTGGCAGGGTAGTAATTATGGAAGGTTGTGGACTTTTGGCTGATTAAGTGGACCTCATGTTTGGACTCGAATACTTGAAACCCAGTGGCTGAGTTTGTGGACAGGAAGTTGTGTCTATAGGGACGGAGCTCTGTAGGGGAATAACCCTCCTCCCAGATGATTTCTTGTGAATGTGAGAGGAGTGACAAGGAGTCCCTGTTTCTGTGAGCACAGTTTGAATGGACTCATTGAGAAAATGCCAGTCGGTGATGTAGAGTGGGGCCTGACCATAAAAGGTCAGAGAATTAGAAATAGAATATCCAATTAGAAGGTAAAAGGTCACAGAGACTGGTGAGATACTTATTTTGGGGGGATTTCTGAGACATTTAATGACTGAAGGTATAAAATAGGGGTGGCAATACTTCTGTGGACATTTTCTTGAATAATAATGTGCCGTTTTGAAATTTGCAGCAGTTAATCAAGAGATAACATTGAAAACAAAGTAAACCAACTGAAAATACATCGTTGGTTTTCGTATTTCCATGGGATATCTATCTGTCTATCTATATATAATTTATAATTATTAATATGTAACATGGAAAAAGAAGAGGATCTATAATTGAGCCTTGAGGAACACCAACAGTTAAATACTATGAACTAAAATTTCTTTTCCTCTCTGTTGTCAATTAAGATTTTTTTTTTTTTTTTAAATGTCACCGAATTTATCTTGTGAGGATTCAACAATGGGGCTTTACCATGGTCCTGTCATACGTAGAGTGAAAGAGGACATCATATTTTTGCTTCTGCATCTAAAAACCCACTAACCGGAAGTGACGTAGCGTAAGAGAGTCTGGCTGAGTTTGATTGAGTGTAACATTAACAAACATGGATCCCAGTACTAGTTTTGAGACTGAAGAGGTTGAAAATGTACGTTCATATGCTTACGACGGCCCACAGGCTTATAATTATCAGCCTGCTAGGCGTCCAAGAGACCAGGAACAGATCAGGGTTAGGAGAAATAACGGCCACAGGAGAGAAATAGAGCTGTGGTGTGAGGACCGAAAAAATACAAACTCATAAGTTTACTACCGCTCAGACTCACTACCACCTACTACTTACGGTGCATTGGACAGAGGCAGGGTCAAGGACGCAGAGTCCCTCTCGTGACGTAGTATCAGGCGATGTTGGGGGGAAAAAAGCGTTTTTAGAAGAGGAGCTTAAAAGAGCCACTTTTTCCTCTGAATTTGTGCCCTTATGTCGTGTAAACCATAATGAATTCTGAATCAACCTCTCATTTTTAAAAAAAAAATAATCTGCAAGTTGCACTTTAAGATTTAAATTGCGAACTTACATTTCTTTTCCTCTCTATCTAGGTGTATTTGCGCTGGACAGCATCATGCAGAGCTGGTTCACCCTCTTCACCCCCACTGAAGCCACCAGCGTCGTGGCGAGCACCGTCATGTCCAACAGCACCATCGTCCGCCTGCACTTGGACTGCCATCAGCAGGAGAACCTGGCCAACTCTGCCCGCACCCTGGCCCTGCAGTGTGCCATGAAGGACCCCCAAAACTGTGCCCTCTCAGCTCTGACTCTCTGTGAGAAGGACCACATTGCCTTCGAGACAGCCTATCAGATTGTACTGGACGCAGCTGCCACGGGAATGAACTACACACAGCTGTTTACAATAGCACGCTACATGGAGCACCGCGGCTATCCTATGAGGGCGTACAAACTAGCAACGTTAGCCATGACTCACCTGAACCTCAGCTACAACCAAGACACACACCCGGCCATCAATGACGTGCTCTGGGCGTGTGCGCTCAGCCACTCGCTGGGGAAAAACGAACTGGCATCCGTCATCCCCCTGGTGGTGAAGAGCGTGAAGTGCGCCACCGTCTTGTCAGACATTTTGCGGCGGTGCACTCTGACGACGCCGGGCATGGTGGCGCTGCACAGTCGCAGGAACTCTGGGAAGCTGATGCCTCTGGACAAGGCTCCGCTCAGGCAGCTGCTGGACGCCACGATCGGGGCCTACATCAACACGACGCACTCTCGGCTGACGCACATCAGCCCACGCCACTACAGCGAGTTCATCGAGTTCCTCAGCAAAGCCAGAGAGACGTTCCTCATGGCGCACGACGGACACATCCAGTTCACACAGTTCATAGACAACCTGAAACAGATTTACAAGGGCAAGAAGAAACTCATGATGCTTGTTCGAGAGAGATTTGGTTGAAATGACCAAATCACCTTTTTTTTTTTTTTTTTTTTTTTTTTACTTGTCTTTTTTTTAGTCCTTTCTAACTTGAAGTGAAAATCCTCTGAAACAACATTCATGCAAATCTTATTCCTGTGATTTGGCGCTGCGGAGTCAAACGTGAGAATGAAGACAGTGTCCTGAAGGGAAATAATTAAACTGTGATGTGGGAAAAGTCACGTTCATTCATTGTGAGTCGTACCAAGCAGGAACTCAGACTAACTGGATATCCGAGGACAATGGGAATAAGATATGAATTATGTTTTCGGTAAATTTTCTCCTGAAAATGACAAGTTTGAAATAGAAGAAAGAAAAAAAACACTGTAAACCATAAAAAGCAACAGCTGGTATTGATGTGTATAAAACTATTGCATTTGCAGAAGGAGTCAATTAGTGGACGTTTGTGTGTTTCCCTTTATATATGTATGAGAGTGAGAGAGTAAGAGTTTTACACTGAGTATATTATACTGTATTGTCCAGTGGCAAAATGTCCACCTTGCACTCCTCCTACTTCCCTCAGCTAACGTTCAACAGCCTCAAAGAAGATGACGACAAACGGCTTTAAACCAAATGGAGAAACTCCATCTGAAGTGACAAGTACCTCTTTTTAAAGGATCCAGCTTTACTCTTCCCCCCCTCCGAGTCCTTCGCCCGTCTGATCTGTGAAGCGAAAGGAGAAAAATTCACAATCAGAATTGATTTTACTGGGTTCAATATTTGTTTTGGCTTTGCAGTGTTGTCTCAAACATTCAGTATGCTTATTTTACAGTCACAGAAACACAAAAAACAAACTGTCTTGTGGAAACTGTCAACATATATTCTCAGGGATTTCTCTTTAAAAAAAAAAAGTAAAAACAAAAAAAAGCAGATAAACAAACAAAAAGAGAACAAAAGCATTTTATTGTCCTGTATATATGAAAGTATATGTCTGAATATTGAAAAAAATGTATATGTTAACTAATTTATGACAGAATATTCTATGTAAGGCACAATACTTGAAGCTGCAGTACTTTTTGGTTTTATGAAACAAACAAAAAAAAACATATCAGAAGGACTTCAAAATCGTTCGCCTTGCATCGCATCAGGGGCCAGTTCGAAACTGAAGTACACTGCTGGCTGGTTTTTGGCTCTGCGGACATGTAATGAACTGCAGAAACCAAGACAGGAAGTGGACATGCAAAGTGTGTATTCTCCCTAACACAGACATGTATTGAGGATTGTAGGAGTCGGGAGAAACAGACAACTGTGGAGGCAAAGCAGCGACAACATACAGCTGCGATGTTCAAGTAAAATCTGCCTTCATGTCTCCTTCTGCTGTGATTCAGCCACAAAAAGCTCTGTTTTATATCCACGCCTCCTCCTCTGACATCTCGACTTTGTGCAGGACAGAAAGTTGCTCTATACTGTCGCTCTTGACTGTTTTTTAAATTTTTATTTTTCCTCCTCTTCAGTTTGTTTTAATTTCTTTCTAGAATTCCTCACACAAGAACAGCCTTCTTTCTTGCCTTGTCTTAATGCTTTAAAATAACCAAATGGGAGTTCTAACTACCAAACTTTTCTCTTACACCAATACGACGTTGGTTAAAACCTTTTTGTAGTGTCTTTAATTTTGTTAGCTGGACTGTATTCTGTGCTTTAAAAGCCCCATTTCATCTGTTCTTTCAGTGTCGTCTCTTGTAAGTAGCTCCTTTTGTTTAGAAATATGCTCCCTTTTTATTTATTACGTTAGGTAAATGATTGTACAACCATGTCATGCTCATGAAGTTGAACTAAGATTTGATACACTGATCGATTTATTTATGTAACTAAATCACTGTTTTATAAACTTGTTAATGAATCAACATTTTGTTTTGATTAAATTCGTTTTTTGAGAGGATGAAGTCTTTGTGTTTTTAATTTTATGAACTGAGAATAAAACAAGTTCAGGGTTAAGGGTCAAGTGTGTGTTGTTTCTAGTCCACAAAAAAAGTTTAAGTATAGTATAACATAAAAGTCATGAAAAAGTACGTTTAAAGTCATTTATACGCAAAAACATTATAGTATGTCAAAGAACATCATGAAAAGCCATAGAAAAGGATGTGAAAAAGGTCATGAAAAAGTCAGTGTAGTATGTTATAAAAACTGTAACATCATAGAAAAAAAGTCATAGTTTGGCATGTCGTCCAAAATAATGAAAAAAAAGTCATAGTATAGCATGTCGTCTGAAATCATGGAAAAAAAGTCATAGTATAGCATGTCGTCCAAAATCATGAAACAAAGTCATAGTATAGCATGTCGTCCAAAATCATGAAAAAAAGTCATAGTATAGCATGTCGTCCAAAATCATGAAACAAAGTCATAGTATAGCATGTCGTCCAAAATCATGAAAAAAAGTCATAGTATAGCATGTCGTCCAAAATCATGAAACAAAGTCATAGTATAGCATGTTGTCCGAAACCATGTCGTCTGAAATAATGAAAAAAAAGTCATAGTATAGCATGTCGTCCAAAATCATGAAACAAAGTCATAGTATAGCATGTCGTCTGAAATCATACAAAAAGTCATAGTATAGCATGTCGTCCAAAATCATGAAACAAAGTCATAGTATAGCATGTCGTCCAAAATCATGAAACAAAGTCATAGTATAGCATGTCGTCTGAAATCAAGAAAAAAGTCATAGTATAGCATGTCGTCTGAAATCAAGAAAAAAAGTCATATTATAGCATGTCGTCTGAAACGATGAAAGAAAGTCATAGTATAGCATGTCGTCTGAAATCATGAAACAAAGTCATAGTATAGCATGTCGTCTGAAACCATGAAACAAAGTCATAGTATAGCATGTCGTCCAAAATCATGAAACAAAGTCATAGTATAGCATGTCGTCCGAAATCATGAAAAAAAGTCATAGTATAGCATGTCGTCTGAAACCATGAAAAAAAGTCATAGTTTAGCATGTCGTCTGAAACCATGAAAAAAAGTCATAGTGTAGCATGTCGTCTGAAACCATGAAAAAAAGTCATAGTATAGCATGTCGTCCGAAACCATGAAAAAAAGTCATAGTGTAGCATGTCGTCTGAAACCATGAAAAAAAGTCATAGTGTAGCATGTCGTCTGAAACCATGAAAAAAAGTCATAGTATAGCATGTCGTCCGAAACCATGAAAAAAAGTCATAGTGTAGCATGTCGTCTGAAACCATGAAAAAAAGTCATAGTGTAGCATGTCGTCTGAAACCATGAAAAAAAGTCATAGTGTAGCATGTCGTCTGAAACCATGAAAAAAAGTCATAGTATAGCATGTCGTCCGAAATCATGAAAAAAAGTCATAGTGTAGCATGTCGTCTGAAACCATGAAAAAAAGTCATAGTATAGCATGTCGTCCGAAACCATGAAAAAAAGTCATAGTGTAGCATGTCGTCTGAAACCATGAAAAAAAGTCATAGTATAGCATGTCGTCCGAAACCATGAAAAAAAGTCATAGTATAGCATGTCGTCCGAAACCATGAAAAAAAGTCATAGTATAGCATGTCGTCCGAAACCATGAAAAAAAGTCATAGTATAGCATGTCGTCTGAAACCATGAAAAAAAGTCATAGTATAGCATGTCGTCCAAAACCATGAAAAAAAGTCATAGGATAGCATGTCGTCTGAAACCATGAAAAAAAGTCATAGTATAGCATGTCGTCCGAAACCATGAAAAAAAGTCATAGGATAGCATGTCGTCTGAAACCATGAAAAAAAGTCATAGTGTAGCATGTCGTCTGAAACCATGAAAAAAAGTCATAGTGTAGCATGTCGTCCGAAATCATGAAAAAAAGTCATAGTGTAGCATGTCGTCCGAAATCATGAAAAAAAGTCATAGTATAGCATGTCGTCCAAAACCATGAAAAAAAGTCATAGGATAGCATGTTGTCCGAAACCATGTCGTCTGAAATAATGAAAAAAAAGTCATAGTATAGCATGTCGTCCAAAATCATGAAACAAAGTCATAGTATAGCATGTCGTCCAAAATCATGAAAAAAAGTCATAGTATAGCATGTCGTCCAAAATCATGAAACAAAGTCATAGTATAGCATGTTGTCCGAAACCATGTCGTCTGAAATAATGAAAAAAAAGTCATAGTATAGCATGTCGTCCAAAATCATGAAACAAAGTCATAGTATAGCATGTCGTCTGAAATCATGAAACAAAGTCATAGTATAGCATGTCGTCTGAAATCATACAAAAAGTCATAGTATAGCATGTCGTCCAAAATCATGAAACAAAGTCATAGTATAGCATGTCGTCCAAAATCATGAAACAAAGTCATAGTATAGCATGTCGTCTGAAATCAAGAAAAAAGTCATAGTATAGCATGTCGTCTGAAATCAAGAAAAAAAGTCATATTATAGCATGTCGTCTGAAACGATGAAAGAAAGTCATAGTATAGCATGTCGTCTGAAATCATGAAACAAAGTCATAGTATAGCATGTCGTCTGAAACCATGAAACAAAGTCATAGTATAGCATGTCGTCCAAAATCATGAAACAAAGTCATAGTATAGCATGTCGTCCGAAATCATGAAAAAAAGTCATAGTATAGCATGTCGTCTGAAATCAAGAAAAAAAGTCATAGTATAGCATGTCGTCTGAAACCATGAAAAAAAGTCATAGTTTAGCATGTCGTCTGAAACCATGAAAAAAAGTCATAGTGTAGCATGTCGTCCGAAATCATGAAAAAAAGTCATAGTGTAGCATGTCGTCTGAAACCATGAAAAAAAGTCATAGTATAGCATGTCGTCCAAAACCATGAAAAAAAGTCATAGTATAGCATGTCGTCTGAAACCATGAAAAAAAGTCATAGTATAGCATGTCGTCCGAAACCATGAAAAAAAGTCATAGTATAGCATGTCGTCCGAAACCATGAAAAAAAGTCATAGGATAGCATGTCGTCCGAAATCATGAAAAAAAGTCATAGGATAGCATGTCGTCCGAAACCATGAAAAAAAGTCATAGCATAGCATGTCGTCCGAAATCATGAAAAAAAGTCATAGCATAGCATGTCGTCCAAAATCATGAAACAAAGTCATAGTATAGCATGTCATCTGAAATCAAGAAAAAAGTCATAGTATAGCATGTCGTCTGAAATCAAGAAAAAAAGTCATAGTATAGCATGTCGTCTGAAATCATGAAACAAAGTCATAGTATAACATGTTGTCTGAAATCATGAAAAAAAGTCATAGCATAGCATGTTGTCCAAAATCATGAAACAAAGTCATAGTATAACATGTTGTCTGAAATCATGAAAAAAAGTCATAGTATAGCATGTCGTCCAAAATCATGAAACAAAGTCATAGTATAACATGTTGTCTGAAATCATGAAAAAAAGTCATAGTATAGCATGTCGTCCAAAATCATGAAACAAAGTCATAGTATAGCATGTCGTCCAAAATCATGAAACAAAGTCATAGTATAGCATGTCGTCCAAAATCATGAAACAAAGTCATAGTATAGCATGTCATCTGAAATCAAGAAAAAAGTCATAGTATAGCATGTCGTCTGAAATCAAGAAAAAAAGTCATATTATAGCATGTCGTCTGAAACGATGAAAGAAAGTCATAGTATAGCATGTCGTCTGAAATCATGAAACAAAGTCATAGTATAGCATGTCGTCTGAAACCATGAAACAAAGTCATAGTATAGCATGTCGTCCAAAATCATGAAACAAAGTCATAGTATAGCATGTCGTCCGAAATCATGAAAAAAAGTCATAGTATAGCATGTCGTCTGAAATCAAGAAAAAAAGTCATAGTATAGCATGTCGTCTGAAACCATGAAAAAAAGTCATAGTGTAGCATGTCGTCCGAAATCATGAAAAAAAGTCATAGTGTAGCATGTCGTCCGAAATCATGAAAAAAAGTCATAGTATAGCATGTCGTCCAAAACCATGAAAAAAAGTCATAGGATAGCATGTTGTCCGAAACCATGTCGTCTGAAATAATGAAAAAAAAGTCATAGTATAGCATGTCGTCCAAAATCATGAAACAAAGTCATAGTATAGCATGTCGTCCAAAATCATGAAAAAAAGTCATAGTATAGCATGTCGTCCAAAATCATGAAACAAAGTCATAGTATAGCATGTTGTCCGAAACCATGTCGTCTGAAATAATGAAAAAAAAGTCATAGTATAGCATGTCGTCCAAAATCATGAAACAAAGTCATAGTATAGCATGTCGTCTGAAATCATACAAAAAGTCATAGTATAGCATGTCGTCCAAAATCATGAAACAAAGTCATAGTATAGCATGTCGTCCAAAATCATGAAACAAAGTCATAGTATAGCATGTCGTCTGAAATCAAGAAAAAAGTCATAGTATAGCATGTCGTCTGAAATCAAGAAAAAAAGTCATATTATAGCATGTCGTCTGAAATCATGAAACAAAGTCATAGTATAGCATGTCGTCTGAAATCATGAAACAAAGTCATAGTATAGCATGTCGTCTGAAACCATGAAACAAAGTCATAGTATAGCATGTCGTCCAAAATCATGAAACAAAGTCATAGTATAGCATGTCGTCCGAAATCATGAAAAAAAGTCATAGTATAGCATGTCGTCTGAAATCAAGAAAAAAAGTCATAGTATAGCATGTCGTCTGAAACCATGAAAAAAAGTCATAGTATAGCATGTCGTCCGAAATCATGAAAAAAAGTCATAGTATAGCATGTCGTCTGAAACCATGAAAAAAAGTCATAGTTTAGCATGTCGTCTGAAACCATGAAAAAAAGTCATAGTGTAGCATGTCGTCCGAAATCATGAAAAAAAGTCATAGTGTAGCATGTCGTCTGAAACCATGAAAAAAAGTCATAGTATAGCATGTCGTCCGAAACCATGAAAAAAAGTCATAGTATAGCATGTCGTCTGAAACCATGAAAAAAAGTCATAGTATAGCATGTCGTCCAAAACCATGAAAAAAAGTCATAGTGTAGCATGTCGTCCGAAATCATGAAAAAAAGTCATAGTATAGCATGTCGTCCAAAACCATGAAAAAAAGTCATAGGATAGCATGTCGTCTGAAACCATGAAAAAAAGTCATAGTATAGCATGTCGTCCGAAATCATGAAAAAAAGTCATAGGATAGCATGTCGTCCGAAACCATGAAAAAAAGTCATAGTATAGCATGTCGTCCGAAACCATGAAAAAAAGTCATAGGATAGCATGTCGTCCGAAATCATGAAAAAAAGTCATAGTATAGCATGTCGTCTGAAATCATGAAACAAAGTCATAGTATAACATGTTGTCTGAAATCATGAAAAAAAGTCATAGCATAGCATGTTGTCCAAAATCATGAAACAAAGTCATAGTATAGCATGTTGTCTGAAATCATGAAAAAAAGTCATAGTATAGCATGTTGTCTGAAATCATGAAAAAAGTCATAGTATAGCATGTCGTCCAAAGTCATGAAAAAAAGTCATAGTATAGCATGTCGTCCGAAATCATGAAAAAAACTCATAGTATAGCATGTCGTCCGAAATCATGAAAAAAACTCATAGTATAGCATGTCGTCCGAAATCATGAAAAAAAGTCATAGTATAGCATGTCGTCCGAAATCATGAAAAAAAGTCATAGTATAGCATGTCGTCCGAAACCATGAAAAAAAAGTCATAGTATAGCATGTCGTCCGAAACCATGAAAAAAAGTCATAGTATAGCATGTCGTCCGAAACCATGAAAAAAAAGTCATAGTATAGCATGTCGTCCGAAACCATGAAAAAAAAGTCATAGTATAGCATGTCGTCCAAAGTCATGAAAAAAAGTCATAGTATAGCATGTCGTCCGAAACCATGAAAAAAAGTCATAGTATAGCATGTCGTCCAAAGTCATGAAAAAAAGTCATAGTATAGCATGTCGTCTGAAATCATGAAAAAAAGTCATAGTATAGCATGTCGTCCAAAATCATGAAAAAAACTCATAGTATAGCATGTCGTCCGAAATCATGAAAAAAAGTCATAGTATAGCATGTCGTCCGAAACCATGAAAAAAACTCATAGTATAGCATGTCGTCCGAAATCATGAAAAAAAGTCATAGTATAGCATGTCGTCCGAAACCATGAAAAAAACTCATAGTATAGCATGTCGTCCGAAATCATGAAAAAAAGTCATAGTATAGCATGTCGTCCGAAACCATGAAAAAAACTCATAGTATAGCATGTCGTCCGAAATCATGAAAAAAAGTCATAGTATAGCATGTCGTCCGAAATCATGAAAAAAAGTCATAGTATAGCATGTCGTCCGAAATCATGAAAAAAAGTCATAGTATAGCATGTCGTCCGAAATCATGAAAAAAAGTCATAGTATAGCATGTCGTCTGAAACCATGAAAAAAAGTCATAGTATAGCATGTCGTCCGAAACCATGAAAAAAACTCATAGTATAGCATGTCGTCCGAAATCATGAAAAAAAGTCATAGTATAGCATGTCGTCCGAAATCATGAAAAAAAGTCATAGTATAGCATGTCGTCCGAAATCATGAAAAAAAGTCATAGTATAGCATGTCGTCCGAAATCATGAAAAAAAGTCATAGTATAGCATGTCGTCTGAAACCATGAAAAAAAGTGATAGTATAGCATGTCGTCCGAAACCATGAAAAAAAAGTCATAGTATAGCATGTCGTCTGAAACCATGAAAAAAAGTCATAGTATAGCATGTCGTCCGAAACCATGAAAAAAAAGTCATAGTATAGCATGTCGTCCGAAATCATGAAAAAAAGTCATAGTATAGCATGTCGTCCGAAATCATGAAAAAAAGTCATAGTATAGCATGTCGTCCGAAATCATGAAAAAAAAGTCATAGTATAGCATGTCGTCCGAAATCATGAAAAAAAGTCATAGTATAGCATGTCGTCCAAAATCATGAAAAAAACTCATAGTATAGCATGTCGTCCGAAATCATGAAAAAAAGTCATAGTATAGCATGTCGTCCGAAACCATGAAAAAAACTCATAGTATAGCATGTCGTCCGAAATCATGAAAAAAAGTCATAGTATAGCATGTCGTCCGAAACCATGAAAAAAACTCATAGTATAGCATGTCGTCCGAAATCATGAAAAAAAGTCATAGTATAGCATGTCGTCCGAAATCATGAAAAAAAGTCATAGTATAGTATGTCGTCCGAAATCATGAAAAAAACTCATAGTATAGCATGTCGTCCGAAATCATGAAAAAAAAGTCATAGTATAGCATGTCGTCCGAAATCATGAAAAAAAGTCATAGTATAGCATGTCGTCCAAAATCATGAAAAAAAGTCATAGTATAGCATGTCGTCCGAAACCATGAAAAAAAAGTCATAGTATAGCATGTCGTCCGAAACCATGAAAAAAAAGTCATAGTATAGCATGTCGTCCGAAATCATGAAAAAAAGTCATAGTATAGCATGTCGTCCGAAACCATGAAAAAAACTCATAGTATAGCATGTCGTCCGAAATCATGAAAAAAAGTCATAGTATAGCATGTCGTCCGAAATCATGAAAAAAAGTCATAGTATAGCATGTCGTCCGAAATCATGAAAAAAAGTCATAGTATAGCATGTCGTCCGAAATCATGAAAAAAAGTCATAGTATAGCATGTCGTCTGAAACCATGAAAAAAAGTCATAGTATAGCATGTCGTCCGAAACCATGAAAAAAACTCATAGTATAGCATGTCGTCCGAAATCATGAAAAAAAGTCATAGTATAGCATGTCGTCCGAAACCATGAAAAAAACTCATAGTATAGCATGTCGTCCGAAATCATGAAAAAAAGTCATAGTATAGCATGTCGTCCGAAATCATGAAAAAAAGTCATAGTATAGCATGTCGTCTGAAACCATGAAAAAAAGTCATAGTATAGCATGTCGTCCGAAACCATGAAAAAAAAGTCATAGTATAGCATGTCGTCTGAAACCATGAAAAAAAGTCATAGTATAGCATGTCGTCCGAAACCATGAAAAAAAAGTCATAGTATAGCATGTCGTCCGAAATCATGAAAAAAAGTCATAGTATAGCATGTCGTCCGAAATCATGAAAAAAAGTCATAGTATAGCATGTCGTCCGAAATCATGAAAAAAAAGTCATAGTATAGCATGTCGTCCGAAATCATGAAAAAAAGTCATAGTATAGCATGTCGTCCAAAATCATGAAAAAAACTCATAGTATAGCATGTCGTCCGAAATCATGAAAAAAAGTCATAGTATAGCATGTCGTCCGAAACCATGAAAAAAACTCATAGTATAGCATGTCGTCCGAAATCATGAAAAAAAGTCATAGTATAGCATGTCGTCCGAAACCATGAAAAAAACTCATAGTATAGCATGTCGTCCGAAATCATGAAAAAAAGTCATAGTATAGCATGTCGTCCGAAATCATGAAAAAAAGTCATAGTATAGCATGTCGTCCGAAATCATGAAAAAAACTCATAGTATAGCATGTCGTCCGAAATCATGAAAAAAAAGTCATAGTATAGCATGTCGTCCGAAATCATGAAAAAAAGTCATAGTATAGCATGTCGTCCAAAATCATGAAAAAAAGTCATAGTATAGCATGTCGTCCGAAATCATGAAAAAAAGTCATAGTATAGCATGTCGTCCGAAACCATGAAAAAAAAGTCATAGTATAGCATGTCGTCCGAAACCATGAAAAAAAAGTCATAGTGTAGCATGTCGTCCGAAACCATGAAAAAAAGTCATAGTGTAGCATGTCGTCCGAAACCATGAAAAAAAAGTCATAGTGTAGCATGTCGTCTGACATCATGAAAAAAAAGTCATAGTATAGCATGTCGTCCGAAACCATGAAAAAAAGTCATAGTGTAGCATGTCGTCCGAAACCATGAAAAAAAAGTCATAGTGTAGCATGTCGTCTGACATCATGAAAAAAAAGTCATAGTATAGCATGTCGTCCGAAACCATGAAAAAAAGTCATAGTGTAGCATGTCGTCCGAAACCATGAAAAAAAGTCATAGTATAGCATGTCGTCTGACATCATGAAAAAAAAGTCATAGTATAGCATGTCGTCCGAAACCATGAAAAAAAGTCATAGTGTAGCATGTCGTCCGAAACCATGAAAAAAAAGTCATAGTGTAGCATGTCGTCTGACATCATGAAAAAAAAGTCATAGTATAGCATGTCGTCCGAAACCATGAAAAAAAGTCATAGTATAGCATGTCGTCCGAAACCATGAAAAAAAAGTCATAGTGTAGCATGTCGTCTGACATCATGAAAAAAAAGTCATAGTATAGCATGTCGTCCGAAACCATGAAAAAAAGTCATAGTGTAGCATGTCGTCCGAAACCATGAAAAAAAAGTCATAGTGTAGCATGTCGTCTGACATCATGAAAAAAAGTCATAGTATAGCATGTCGTCCGAAACCATGAAAAAAAGTCATAGTATAGCATGTCGTCCGACATCATGAAAAAAAGTCATAGTATAGCATGTCGTCCGAAACCATGAAAAAAAAGTCATAGTGTAGCATGTCGTCTGACATCATGAAAAAAAGTCATAGTATAGCATGTCGTCCGAAACCATGAAAAAAAGTCATAGTATAGCATGTCGTCCGAAACCATGAAAAAAAAGTCATAGTGTAGCATGTCGTCCGAAACCATGAAAAAAAAGTCATAGTGTAGCATGTCGTCTGACATCATGAAAAAAAGTCATAGTGTAGCATGTCGTCTGACATCATGAAAAAAAGTCATAGTGTAGCATGTCGTCTGACATCATGAAAAAAAAGTCATAGTATAGCATGTCGTCCGAAACCATGAAAAAAAGTCATAGTGTAGCATGTCGTCCGAAACCATGAAAAAAAAGTCATAGTGTAGCATGTCCTCCGAAACCATGAAAAAAAAGTCATAGTGTAGCATGTCGTCTGACATCATGAAAAAAAAGTCATAGTATAGCATGTCGTCCGAAACCATGAAAAAAAGTCATAGTGTAGCATGTCGTCCGAAACCATGAAAAAAAAGTCATAGTGTAGCATGTCCTCCGAAACCATGAAAAAAAAGTCATAGTATAGCATGTCGTCCGAAACCATGAAAAAAAGTCATAGTATAGCATGTCGTCCGAAACCATGAAAAAAAGTCATAGTATAGCATGTCGTCCGAAACCATGAAAAAAAAGTCATAGTGTAGCATGTCGTCTGACATCATGAAAAAAAAGTCATAGTATAGCATGTCGTCCGAAACCATGAAAAAAAGTCATAGTATAGCATGTCGTCCGAAACCATGAAAGAAAGTCACGGCATGTGATGTCATAAAAACATCCCTAATGTTATAGTTGTATGTCGAAAAAAAATCATTAAAAATCATAGTATAACAAATGTACTAAAAAAGTCACAGAATAATTTTTCATAAAAGTCGTCGTACTTTCACAGCAGTATATTAACAGGTAAAATGAGCACAACCTTAAACATCTACAGCAGTAAAATGCAACACACACATTAATGCAGCAGTGACGTTAATCATCAGAGAGAATAGTAAAACACTGGAAGGGAACATTTTACTGCACACAGTACTGTCATTTTTAATACTTCAAGTAAATGTTGCTGATAATACTTAGATACTTTAACTTCATTTAAATTCAGCACTTTAACGTAAAGTTAAAGTCTCACTTTGTTCTTATTGTTGTTCTCTTCTCTCAGTCAGGAAAGTAACTAAGTACATTAACTCAAGTGCTGTTAAAGCAAATTTCAGGTAGCTGCAGAAGTTCATTCAACTAATTATAACTATCCCATTACATGTCTTTATCAAAACTAGATGTATTTTTGAACATGAGTGCAGCAGCAGCAGGAAGTTGACACAGATGTTTATCTTAATGTTTTTAAAGTTGAGTTTGGTCTGTGGGTGAACGACTGTCAGATTAATGCCCCTGAGAAGGAAGTCATAATTTCTCTTAGTGCTCATTTTACTTCCTGCAAAGATAATTTGGGAGTTTTAAGCTTTCCTCATCCCATTTCCTGTCTGCTGTCAGCGGCCTGGCACAGGCAGGAAGCTCTTACCAAAAGGAAGTTTTGTTGAGGAAACAAAGGACCATTAGATGATGGAAATATGGTCCTCCAGACGACAGACTATAGTTGACTAAGCTGGTGTTTGCTGTTTCATACTGCAACTGTATTTCTACACATCTGTCGCTCTTTAAGCTGCTGTTGAATGTTTAAACTGGTAAAGTACAGTAGACTGCAGCCATGATTCATTATGAAGACAAGGTGCATTTAACACAAGATTCATTAAGCATGTGTATATCTGCAACTGCAGTCACGGCCGTTTTTGTAGACGCTTCTGTTTAGACGCTGAAAAGTTAAAATATTTTCAACTTTCTGAGCGTCAGACGCCAGTAGCTAGCGCGCATTGAATAAGCGCTTCCAGCATTTCAAGCATCTTTGAAGCGTCTGCGTCTCTAGCGTCTCATTTCTGTCTGACAGCAGCCCTAAATAGTTAGTTCAGATTCATCAGAGTCACGCAATAACACAAACTAACTTCCAAATTGAGGCAGCAGTAGAACAGCAGCTCCTGTGTTCTGCGAGGTAAAATATGTGTTTTTTGTCAATGGAGTCTGACTTTAAAGAGGGAATAGTTTAGTTTAGTTTAGTTTAGTTTGGCTTTTAGTTCAGTTCCCCATCAAAAACGGCTGTCTGTTTGGGAAGTACTGAGCATACGCCTGGATAAATGAGACTTGGATTATAATGCACGAGTTGTGTTTGTAAAGTTTGAGCTCGTAAACAGATTTCTGGATATAGGCTGTTGTTAACTTTTCTCCATACATCTTATTTACTTTTCATATTTCTGTCCCTGTGCAGCTGCAGCACCTGAATATCTGCTATTACAGATATATCTCGAGATGCCGGACGTGATTTTCATTTGATCAAGACTCAAACATTTCATCGATGACACAGTCAGAATCATCCCACACCAGGAGGCTCATATGAGTATTTTCTAGTATACTTGAACACTTCATGGAAATGTTTCTGAGCTCTCTGTTATTTCTAACTATCAGAAGGCCTGTAGCTCCAGCAGCAGCTGATCTTGTGATTCTCACCAGCATCAGTCAGTCAGTCACACATATATCATGTTGTATCTCTGTGCACTTAACCCTACATGCCATCGCCACTTGGGGCTATTTTTTGGACCACACACACACACACACACACACACACACACACACACACACACACACACACACACACACACACACACACACACACACACACACACACACAACAAAACGGTTCCTACGTGGATCACAGTGTATCCCGTAACCAGCCAGCAGCTTATTTCTGTAACCCCATCTGTGTAACTGGCACCACAGATAAATGTTATCACCTTTAATCACACATATCCTGTGTGGACCGGCCTGTTATTCCACTCCTGCTGCCATATTGGTGAAGCCACCAGCTCCGTATTATCTGTCTGTGATGGGAACTGCAGAGATGGTTTGTCTCATGAGATCAGATGTCAGAATTTATTATGAAGCATCTGTGAGATCAAATATTTTACACGTCATGTTAGTGTTATATTTCAGAATTATTGAGGAAGATATTTTCTGATTTAATAGTTAATGATCACTGGTATATTTATCTGATTGACTTAGAAAAAGTTTGAGTCGAGTTTCCATCCATGAGGATTATTCTTTCCTTTACATGTCACGTTTCTCTCTGTCACACCATCTGTTTTTCCTTTTTTCTTTTCTTGTTGATGTCACACACAAATATTGAATATTTTGTGAACATATAGTGTAAATCTGCATAATTCTGTTTTGCAATTAGGTATTTTAAAAGCTAACATACTGAACAATTTGTGCATCTTCCCTGTGGACAGGGGTGGAATGTGACTAAGTACATTTACTCATCAACTGCACTCATGAACAGTTTTGCGGTACATCAGTATTTCTGTTTTATGCTGCCTAAACTTTTACTCCACCACATGTTGGAAACCGATATTGTACATTTTACTTCAAAACATTTCTTTGATTAGTTACTAGTTACATTAGTTACTATTCACTTTGCAAATTCAGATTATTTTTTACAGCATTTAAATAAACAAATTATGATGTAGTATTTTTAATTAAGCTACCAGCTGCAACATTAAAGTGATGAACACATTCATTTATCAAAAAATGTAATGTGTATCTCGCTGAAATGGGACAATCTGCATAAAGAATCCTTTTACTTTTGTACTTTGACTTGTCAGTAAACATTGCAAGATGGCTACGGATGAACACCAGTTGTTTGAAACGGCTTTGGCTGCTACAATGAACGAGTTAGACTTGGCTTTTTCTCTAAAAGAGGAACAGAAGACGGCGCTCAAATCTCTCCTTTGCAAGAAGGACGTTTTTGCTGTTTTGCTGATCGGATACGGCAAGAGTCTAATCTACCAGTTAGCTCCGCTGGTAGCTAAGCTCTGGATACGTCACCCCGTGTATTGTTCTGATTGTCTGTAGTGTTATGCAATTGCGTGGAATGATATTTTCAAATGCATGCTTGGTGCCGCCCCTCGAGTTGGCCCATTTGCATTAGTCAAAGCCAGACCCTAAATCTTTCTAGATTTGGGACCATGGCAACAGTAACCATGGTTTGTGTGACCATGGCAACAGTAACTATGGTGCGTGTGACCATGGCAACAGTAACTATGGTGCGTGTGACCATGGCAACAGTATTTATGGTGTGTGACCACGTGTGTGTGTGTGTGTGTGTGTGTGTGTGTGTGTGTGTGTGTGTGTGTGTGTGTGTGTGTGTGTGTGTGTGTGTGTGTGTGTGTGTGTGTGACCATGGCAACCATGGCTGGCTATCTTTAAGGCTGTGTTTGGTTAAAAGTTCATTGTGTGAAATTGGGAAGCAAGCAGTCAGGTGTATGAATGTATGAATAAAAGCCGAGGCTCATTCTAAGTAGTTAAAAGCAAAACGATTTTAATAGTTAAATGATTATATTCTTATTTTAACACATTCATAAATATTAGGTTCAGTGTTTCTCTAGGTTTGTTGTGCTATGTGCCACAAACTTTAAGTTATTTTATTTTATTTCACAAAGTGAGAACAGTCACAACACTGTTTTCTGTATTTTCATTTGCATGTAGGGTTACATAGCTGAAATGCACAACCTGCTGACCTAAGGCAGTGATTTTTTGGGTCCCGACCCTGAGTGGATCACAGCAGAGGTCCAGGCGCCACACTGAACACTTTTTATGGAGAAAAAGATGCATGCATCCATACTTGATACTTGATACTACTTTAAGGCTATGTTTAGCTAAAGCTATGTTTATTTTATTTTAAATAAAAGTCACAGCACTTTATTTTCTATATTATAATGTGCATGTAGGTTACAGCTGTAACTTTGAAACACAAACTGAAACAGAATTGTGATTGTTTTATTGTTTAAATTAAAATCTCACTAAAACTTGTGTGAGTTTGACCTTCCTTTGTCTTTCACTTGATCATTGCAGTATCTTTGAGGAGTGAAAAAGAGAATACTATATTGATGACTACTGACCAGTACATAGAAACATTTTAATTATTTCACCGTTGTTTTTACATGGTAGTGAGAACATTGCTACATTGCTTATTTTACTGCACAAAATATTTGGTAGGTCTTCCTGGGTCAAAAATACCTCCACAGGTGGGCTGCAGCGCAGGCTGAACAGTTTGGGACCCCTCTTAAGGATAGGCTCTTATCTGTCTGAGTTCAAAAGTTTTCAATATCTATCTAATGTTACTGAAATAAGATCAGATAAGTTGATGTGGCTGCTGACTTATGTTTTCAATTGTTTTACTGTTGCATTGAATATGGGTGTTGCCATATTGATTATGATCAGCTGACATCAGCTGATGGAGGACTATGTAGGGTTGCTGTTACAGTTGTGTTTAATAGAGTTGTTGTGCGACTGTCAGTGTGGAATAATGAGCTGTGGTGATTACTTAGCCCATATGTGTGTCCGTGTGCACGTGGATGTATGACTCCTGGCCTGAATTTTTGTCCCAGTCCGCCTGCTCAGATTGTTATTCTAAGTGTCTGACAACATTATGAAAGGATCTCTACAGACATAGAGCTTTGTGTTTAAGAGTCAGATCCTTTTTGTTTAACCAGAAACAGCCCTGAAATCACCGTCACCAAACCCACCAGACTAAAATAAATTAAATAAATTAAATTAAATAACCAGTCATGTTAGTGTGTATAGAAGCAGCATGTTGTCACGTCTAACTGGTGAATTAAGGGTTAATTTCGACCAAACCAGAGCTGGTGGTTGTTGGAACAGTGCTAAGACAAACCAAGATGGCTTTTATGAGGTTTTTTTGTTTGTGTTGACTTTGACCGTGTTTTATGATGATAAAATCATGGTTTATTTAAATGGAGTCTGGTGGGATTGGCGATAGTGATTTCAGGGCTGTGTCTGGTTAAACAAAAAGGATCTCACAGCTGGACTGATTTCAATAACTGTAGTTCCCATTAGTCACTTAGACACAAACATGGGTAATATGGTCCAGGTTAAAGAGTACCAAGTAAAACATGTGACTAATTCTTCCATCACTGCATCTGGAATAACTTTGGTATTTGTGCTTAGAAACTAATGACTTCTGTTTCCACACACAGAGCCAGCATCCATTGTTCCCACTGAGTATGAACATGACGAACATCTACAGGAATCTACACTGTAAGATAACTTAATTAAAAACAATGCCTGGTGCCTCGGATATAACCCAAGCCGTGAGTGTGACCCTGGAGCAGCAGAGCGGTACATCACCGCCGCCCCAGGTTTGTTTCCAGGCAGAAATACGAGGTTGGACAAAGCACCTTGGTGAAGATTACTCGACTGCACCAATCATCCATCACGCTCAGGCTTGTCCTTGGAATACATAATGTAATGATAATCTGATCCTGTATGCAAATGACAGCTCAGTGGGGTGACTGCAGGGAGAACAGTCCACCTGCCCCACAACACAAGTGGCCCCAAACTACAGATCCTCGGTCAGATTACAGCCCTCAGTGGCTTTGTGGCTGAGAGCAATGCAAACTGAGTTTGAAGGAATTTACTGACACTGTTTGTTTATTCAAATTAGATGACCAGCAACATTATTTGCATGTGTTTTATCTTCTGAATGAGATCAGCAGCAGTTTAAGCAGCGCAGGTTAACATCAGAGATGTTGTGGTTTCAGCAGCTCTGTTTCTAAACCATGTCAGAGCTGCTGTGTCCTTAATCCCATTGATTTAATGCACCATGACTGTCACACCAATTTAGGTAATTAGACTGGGCGTCTGCTGAAACCACAACACACACATGCAGACATGCTGATGTTGTGGTGGGAAATCCTCATGTGGGTGATGATGGAAGCCATTTTGTGTGACTCCTTTCACACCCATTGACACCAGACATAAACCTGCATATAACACATTTAGATTGAAGGGATAGTGCACCCAAAAACATCCAAAAAACACATAATTGAAACCACAAAATATCTCCATACTGCTACGGGCTACAACGGAGTTCAAATGATGTTTTTCCAAAAAACTTTTTATGTCGGGGCTTCAGGACACTTGGATCACTACGGACGAGCAGTATGGAGATATTTTGTGGTTTCAATTATGTGTTTTTGGACGTTTGAATCTGGGGCGCCGTCAGCCTCCATTAGGTGGAGTTCTGTTGCTACCTCCTCTCCCCTTGGATCTCTGCAAGTGATGTGAGGACTCTAAAACTTCACCTGAGCCTCCCTCGGCATATGGGTGAGTAGATAATGGCTGGATTTACATTTTTGGGTGCACTATCTTTAAGTTAAGTGTGACTTTAATCAAATTTTGCTTTGTCGTGTCTGTTTTCAGAGAGAGAAAACTTCAGAAGTTTCAAAAAAGGAAAAAATGTACACATTTATGCCCTTTTCACAAATGACCCTTAAGGACAAAAATAATCCCGTGTTGCTAATTTATTTATTTTGGACCAAATCTATTAAAGTTATAAAAACCTTGTTTGTAAACTTTCTAATAATAAGATAACATAACAACCTATTATGTTCATTTTTGAGGAAGATATCTGTGTCTCGATGCAGGGTGGTCATCAGATGTGGGTCAACTTTGTCTCCTGGATGGTTGGCAATTGACCTCTGCTAAGCCCCGCCCCTTTGTGATGGTCCTACAAGCTGTCGCAGTAAGCATGGAGCCCACACTGTCACTAACGGCACTCCCTGAACAATCATATTTTTGGACAAATGAAAGAGTGACTCCAGAGAGAAGCAGACAGAGGGGTCTACAGTGTGTGTTTGAAGGATATATCCAGGATGTCAAACTGACTCAGCAGCAACAACAGGTTAAAAAGACAAAGATAGTTAGATGAAGGGAGACACACCATTTAAAGAATCAACAAATGCTTTTATTTAACAGAATAACTGAAAATCTGCACAGATAAAATATGATAAAGTATGGGCTGTATGTTGTGTAAATGGAGTGTGTGTGTGTGAATGTGCTGGATGCATGAAATGATCAGAGGGTCAACAAAAAGACTGAAGGCTGCCACATCACCCAGGGTGCCTGCAGAGAGAGGAAGAGAGAGAGAGAATGATTAACAGGCCTAGTTTTATAAACTGGTGGACACCGGGCCCAGGTGTCACCAGGAAGCACTCATTAATGTTGCAGGTGTGGCAAGCTTTGGCAATGCCACACGCCAACAACAACAGGGTTTTTTTTTATTTTATATACTTTATTAATCCCCGAGGAGAAATTCAATTTTTTTACTCTGTTGTCAATCACACACAGGTCCGAGCACACACATGCACAAACAGGACCTATACATGCACTAAGTGGAGAGATGTCAGAGTGGGGCTGCCCATGACAGGCGCTCTGAGCGGTTGGTGCCTTGCTCAAGGGCAGGAGGTGAACTGGCACCTCTCCAGCTACCAGTCCACGCTCCATATTTTGGTCTGGACGGGGACTTGAACAGGCGACCCTCCGGTTCCCAACCCAAGTCCCTATGGACTGAGCTACTGCCGGAAACCTGCAATAACCACCCTGAACAAATTGAAATAAGACACTTAACAGTACATAAATTCTGGCTGCTGTTTCTTATAACATTTCCCTAGTTGTTGGTATGATCTGAGTCTGTAACCTAAGTATGTGTGATATGTGTGTATTTTTATTGTTGGAGCCTTGTCAAAGGAGAATTTCTACCACCTTTTGGGGCAGGCAATAAAGCTTTTCTATTCTAATGCAGTGTATGGACCGAAAACAGAAATCCATCCCCTCCAGCTGGCTCGGTCACCACAAAAACACCAAGCACCAAAACTCAATGTGCTCTACGTCACTTCCTCTCTTTGATTCGCTGGATAGTCTATTTGCATTTCCCACTATAAGCGAACCACACCAGTTTTCCAGCAGACCAGGGTTCACTGAGCTCTCAGAGTGTGTTCAAATCACTCCAAACGAACCGAACTATCCATGGAAGCGGACCAAATAGCGCCAGTGTGAATGCATCCTAAAGAGAAATCTTGACGCTGTGGCTGGACCAGTTGGGAACCTCCACTTTAGACCATGAGCTATACATCATTTAAAGGTCTAGTGTGTCGGATTTAGTGCCATCTAGTGGCGAGGTTGCAGACTGCAACCAACTGAAACTTCTCCAATTTACCAAACGTGTAGAACTATGGTGGCAGATGCGAAAACGCAATAAGGCAAATGGCCCTATCTAGAGCCAGTGTTTGATTTGTCCGATCTGGGCTACTGTAGAAACAAAATAGAAGACTACTTAGACGACGACCACATTCGTATGCAGATAGAAACGGCTCATTCTATGGTAACAAAAACACGACAATTCTTATTTTTAGGTGATTACACACTAAAGAAAACATAAATCTGTGGATATTCTCAGTCATCCAGGTCATGATTAATCTCAAACCAGCATAAAATATGGCAACTGGACTACGAAGTATCACACCTCTGCTTTTTGAGTTACCTGCAGAGTTCAACAACCTGTAAAAAGACCTTTGTCTCCATCAAGACGGATCATATTTATGACCTTTTCTGACAGGATGAAATCACTGTCGCTCTCTTTTCTCTCATCGCTCTTTCATCTGCGCCAACCAGACTCTGTTGTTGTTGTTTTTCATTTTAAAGTCCCGTGGCCCATAAAGTAGAAAACCTTCATATTCACAGCTTTAAAAGGGAACACAAAATGTCACAAGCTGGAGTGATTGCTGTCCATAAAGTTTTCATAAATGTCACAGCGACACGAAACAGCCAATAGCAATTAGGTGTTTCCTGAAAGGCCACCTCTTCACAATAAAACGCTCCTTACTGAAGCACAGGAAGAGAGAATCTGCTGAAAACAGCACCTTCATTTATTTGATTATCAGATGGATTTCTATTTCAATAAGTAATAAAATTATATCAAGATCTTTTCTCTTGCTGAACAGCTGTTTTATCAGCTGCTTGCTGTTTTACGGAGCACAGACGAGCCGTCAACACTCTGCCTCCACTTGTGATCACCATGCAAAAGTGCAATAGCTGTTTTCAATTCACACAAATTCGCTTGATTCAAAAATGGTTATGACTCTCGAGACAAAACATGAGTAATTGCAGTCATGGTCAGTAATGACAGACCAATCAGAGTCTCGCTGGGACCGATTGAAAATATCCTTTCCTGTCTCCTAGCAACAGAGCGGGCCTCTCCGCCTGTTGATTGGCATTAACAAGTGCTGCTGATCGTCAGGCTCTTCAGTATTAAGCATCATCTCCGCACTGGGAGGCTTTTTCAGATTTAAAAAATATATTCATAAAAGTACTAATATCACACTGTGGAAATATTCTACAAGCAAAAGTCCTGCGATTAAAACCCTTCTGAAGTATTTAAGTATTATCAGCAAAATGTACTTAAAGCATGAAGAGTAAAAGTATCTTTGTGAGGTGAAACTTTCCTCATCAGTACTATTATATATGATGTCTATGATGTCATCAGAAACTGCTTCACGTGATGTTCAGAGGAAAAGACGTCTCATTTCTGTAAAGACGTATTTCCTTGTTTCTTCTCTCCTCGTGTCTCATCCTCTCATCTCTCCTCGTGTCTACGAGGGTGGAGCTAGGACGAGGAAGAGAGAGAGGAAGAGACGCAAGTGAGGGAAACGTGGATGCGAGGTTCGGTATTGGGATGAACCCTCAGACTTTTAGATTTCTAAGTGTGTGACACATCAAAAACCCAAATTGGCAAAAGCCATGAGTATCAGCATCACGAAAGCTACCTGTCTTTTTCCTATTTCCATTGTCTTATGTCGTGATGAGGGTGATAACACATTTTACAGAAGCTACTGTGCACAGATACAAATACAGGCGTAGGGAAGTTTAATCTTCAGCTATGCATCATATTCTTTAAGATCATCTTATACAACAACGTGTCCTAAAAACTTTTCACGGTGTCAGAAAAACAGTTGTGTGTTAGCTTTGTGACGATGCATTTTCCAGCTGATTCAAGACGGTTTTCAAAGAGTTTATTTAGCAGAAGTCACTTATTCCTTGTGCGTTTCTAATTGGAAGCAACATCTAGACACTGTAGTTCAACATTTAAGCCTTAATAAACTGTAAATAGGTGAGTTATAAAAAAAATTCAACTCCTGCACAGTTGAAATGAACAGGGGAAATTCCACCTACGGATGTGACTGGTGTCCATAGATCCACTAATACACAAATGACGCCTCTATTGTCCTGAGAGGAACTACCTGTAGCCATGGGGGAGGGGCTTATTTTGTTCGTTTTTCGTCATCTAGTAGTTTGGAATATTTGCTTGGAACATTACTGGAACAAAAACAGGACCTGCCAGGTATGTGGCATGTTTTGTGAAATATTTAATTAAAAAGACGTGTGAACGTCTGAACGAGTCACGATGTAGATATACGACTGTTTCTCTGACGAAATATCATGACGAAAACTCTGTGTGTGTGTGTGTGTTCCACGTTTTTCTCCTCATTGACTTGATCAATCCATGTGAAATGTGGCACAGTGGTAGAGGGTCATGGGAGGATGCCAATGAAGCAATATTACATCAATTGGCCAAAGGGGGGCGCTATAGCAACCCATTGAAATGTCAAACTTTGAATGGGCATATCTCATGCCCCGTATGTGGTAGAGACATGAAACTTTGCACAGAGATGCCTCTCCTCATGAGGAACACATTTGCCTCAAGAACCCATAACTTCCACTTATATAGATTTTCCACCATTTTGAATGTTTTGAAAAACACTTCAAATGGATCTCTTCCTAGGAAGTTTGAGCGATCTGCATGAAACTGGGTGAACATAATCTAGGGACCAATATCTAAAGTTCCCTCTTGGCAAAAGTTGGAAAACTTACTAAAACTGAGCTTCTATAAGGCAATGAATATTGCGGAGGGCGTGGCTCATCACATAAAGGTGTATAACATCTCAAGGGTTTCACCCATCACCACGCAACTTTGTAGGCATATGACCACACATAATCTGAGGGGACCCCTCCATTATTGACCCCATCAAACAAAATGGGGGCGCTAGAGAGCTCATTTCTTATCTAGGCCTAACCGCCATATGGATTTGGTTGGTTAAAACTTCTTCTAGTTTATGACAGTTATTTAGATTAGGCACAACATGAAATATCTGAGAATAGAGAAAGAGAGGGGGATATGTATCAGACCGTCTGAAAGAATGTGTATCCCCCTATGACTTCTGCTAGGATGGAAAATAACGTCTCCATACTAACCGAGGTTATTAGTCATGATCTGAAGCACAAAATAAAACACTTGATGTTAGGGCAGAGACTGTGCATTAAAGAGAAGGGGAACATGTGAAAGCTTTTATTGATATTTATGACCAGGGCTTATAATTAAATACTAATTAATACCTTTGGGCCCTACGGCTGAGCGATGTCTTCCACATCATCTCTGTCAGGTAATTAATAGTCGCCATTTATTCACTTACCTAACAAGCCTGCAAACCCAGCTTTCATTTGAATTAAGCGATCATTTCACTTCAAGCCATTAGCACCTGAAAAGAAGCAGCCTGAATTTAATATCAAAATTGCTCCTCTTGATAACATTCGACCTGCAATAATTCCTCGCCACCCCATGTAACCATGTAATGTAATCCCCCCTGTGAGATTTACGATAAGGAAAAAATTAATACATTAAAGTTAATTCACATGCCTTTGTTGGATTTCACCTGAGGGTATCTATTACCGTTATACTGTATTAAAGCACGAAGAGCAGTTAATTAATGTTGGACTGGACTGTATCACAAACTTAGTGTTTAAAGATTGGTGTTCATGTTTGACTGTGTAATCATCTGCTAAGGTGATTTTCCTCTTCAGTGCACAGCAGCGTGGAGTGTAACCAGTCTGTCTAGTTTGTCTGCATGGACAAATTCACCTTTTTATTATTATTCCAGTCCATTTACAGCCAGTGGTTCAGTCTGACCTTTGCTGCTGCTCTTTCAACAAATCACTAACTAGTCCCATTGTGTGGCCGTGGAACAAACCAGGCGAGAGGCTAAACTGGAAACTACGGTGAGATACTGAAGCTCACGTAGAGCTATTACAACACATCCAAGATACATCCACCAGCCACTTTATTAGGTACACCTTGCTAGTACCAGGCTGGACCCCTTTTTAATTCTTGGTGTCACAGACTCAACAAGGAGCTGGAAACATTCCATCCTCTGTAAACCCTCGAGATGGTTGTGCTGAAAATCCCAGTAAATACTCAGACCAGCCCATCTGGCACCAACAACCATTCAGTCACATAAATTGTTATTTTAATTTGCTGATTATTTTCTAAAATACAAGTACCTCAAATTTGTATTTAAGCACAGTGCCTGCATACATCTAAGAATCCTGAGGCTTAGAGTATTTCTCTTGCTCTCATGACGACCCAGCCGGATCTTTCTATCTCTGCCTCAGGACGAGATATCATGTATGAACCGTCTCTCTCTGTTCATCAGCAGCAACGTGTCACTCATTGCATGTGTCTCTACCTGACTGAAGTGTCATCTGCAGCTCGAGGAGCCGGGATGAAACAAGGCTTTGGTGTCAGCCTGTCAGAGCCGTGGAGGACTGAGGCAGAGACAAAGGTGACAGGAGGAAGACAGAAAGATGAGACTCTCCCTCATGAGTGATTCAAACCCTCTCAGAGACTCTCAACATCGGACGCTCGACGTGAACCTGAGGGCTGGAGCAGTGACATGAAAGAGACGTGGTGGATGTTTATAGCTCCATTTTCTGCTACTCTATACTGTACTTTTTACTGCAGTACATTTGTCTGACAGCTTTAGTTACTTTATAGATTACAGTTTTATATCCTCCTCCTTGCCAGTAAAAAAACACGTATCTCCAGATGTGTTGATGTTGAATGTTTGTGATAAACTAAAGAATGATTCTTTATGTGTTGCTCTCACCCATGGCCATGCTACAAACATATGACGATCTTATAGACCATGATGCATTGCTGTAGATGAAACTACCCAGTTACCCATTTAACTGCACTAAAGTACGATTAGAAATGCAGAACTTTTACTTGTAGCGACATATTTTTACACTGTGGTATTAGTACTTTTACTGAAGTAAAGTATCTGATTACTTCTTCCACCACAGCATGTGATAAGCTTTATAAAACCCTCTGAAGTCCAGCTTCATTTTGGCTACTTTTTGCAGACTCTCTACACACAAGTGTTTGTTTAGCACCTTTTATACTGTCCTAAATTATCAAGAATATATATATACTTATCTGTCAGTTTCTTATTGCTCTGTATAATTTAAAGGGAGCTGACAAAAGCAATGAAAGTTAAAAGGGTATCTACACCTTTTCAGTCCTGCTAAAAAACTATTAACTCGATGTTTATGTATTGTCTATCTACAGGTATATTTGTGTTTTATAAGTTGGAAAATGACCTAAATTAACTTAACTACAGTGTAAAGCTGCTAGAAGCCCAAAATACGAGAATAGTTTGGCAGGTGCCTGTGAAAATGTACAAATATCTGGTGATAATGTGTTGTCACGAAACTGGAATTTCTATCTTGAGACAATACCGTGAAAATATCAGTATTCAATATGATTTTCAATACTACGGGAAAAACTGACATAAAATGTCTTTTTTTAGTAAAAGAGAAATATAACAAGGCTATAACATGATGATGATTACCTCTCTTTTCTTGGTTAGTAGCAGAGAGCAGCACAGTGACTGTGACAAAAATCTACAATAAGACATATTACATATTCAGAATCCATATAAATCAATGAAACAATGTTTATTTCATATTTCTTCTGATTTATTGACACAAACACGGCAAAAAAAATAAAGAAATAAAAGTATAATTAGGGTTGCACGATGTTTGATTTTTGCCAATATACGATATGCCAATATATAACACTTCCTTTGGCCCATGACCGATACATTCACAATAGACTTGTACCAATTTACTGGCAGTGCTCAGAATCGGGACAGTTTTCACGTGATCGGCCATGACCTGCGACCGGCTGGTCAGTCTAAAATATGCCGATTTAAAGCGCAGGTCAAATTCCTACCACACTGCATGATTGACATCGCGTAACATCATCAGCGCACACACACCCACAAACTTACAAATATGCATATACAATCTGTAAACATGGGCGGCTTCTCACCTTAATCGTTCACGCACACACATCAAGAGAGAGAAGGAGAAAGTTGTTAATTGTCCGTGTTAAACTTTACGGAGCGGAGCTCTCGCTGCCGCACGGTGCCGCTTGAAACTGACGAGGTGCGTGTCCACGTGCCAAAGATGCACATGTCCGCGCCCGCGCGCTCACTGATGGGTGCGTTCTCGCGGGAGCAGCAGCCTGTTGTTAGAATAAGAATGTCCATAACACTGCATTTTGTAGAATGTGTGAATTTTATGGGGGTTTTTTCCTGTTAAAATGTTCTAATAAAGGAAACATAGAATATGCTGCAATATCTTGTGTGCTGTAAAGTGGTTTTAAAAAAATAAAATCGTAATCGGCCCAGAAAATTGAAATCGGTGCAAGTCTAATTCACAACCTCAAATGGGGCTTGATTTCATGAAAATATTAAGGATTATAACTTCAATGTGCATTGTCCCTTAAAAAAAAAGTAATAAATGAATATATGCGTCTTTTGTGATTTAATTTTTTTTAGCAGTTTATTTGTTTCTGCATCGTCTATAACAACATAAAAAATAGACGATGATGATTTGTGTCCTAACTGTGGCTTTATAGTCTTGATATACAGTATATGTACATCAATATATATGCACAAATATACACTGTCTTTGACCACTCACTCACTCACTCACTCACTCACTCACTCACCGACCCTCAAAGGTGGCCTGTGTGCTATTACTCTAAATTAGCCCTGACCCTCACACCTTATCTCTGCTGCACAGACAAACCTCCAAAGAGCAGTGCTGAGACTCACGAGGGTCCGACCCACCTGAATGTCTCAGAGAAAAAAAACAAACAGAGCAATGAGGCACCATGGGAAAAAAAAGATGAAGGACGGAGCAGATGAAAGGTTGAGGGGAGGCTGTGACAGACAGGTGAGGAAGAGGTGCTGCTGAAGTCTGCTGTAGATACAGGCAGGAGGCTGTGGTGTGGTCTGCTGTGGTATAATGGTGCCCCTCAGGAGAGTTAGGACCCTCAGCAACTCCTGAAATATGCACCTAATGCAGCGGAGTGAAAGGAGCATTCATTTGTTTTTTCTTTTGTGATTTTCTTTCATGGATTCTCTGTAAATTTGGTTAAACTTTTAAATACAGAAGCTCTAAGAACACACACCAGATACAGAGAGCACACACAGTAGAATTTAATTGTCCTTTTCTTTCCACTCATTGGTATGCAGTGTTCATGTTAGTGTTGGTTTATTTATTATTCATGTGAACTATATATATCACCATATGTGTGCGTATGTATGTGTGTGTACATGCAGTCTATATGCAGCCCAGCTAAATGACTGTAATTACTTCTCAAGCTGCGAGCAACTCAGGCATGTTTTATTCTGCATGTGGATCCAGACTGCACACAGCACTGAGGATTTTCTCTTGTCTACTACCCTTTGTTTGTGTCTCTTCTTCTATCCTTCTAACCCTGAGGATTTTAAACCGTGAGGCACCCCTCTCCTGGGGGGGGGGGGGGCTTGGAGGGGGTTGCAGAGGGAGCAAGGTGAGGTAATGATACTGTGTGATGGGAAACACACAGGTGCATGCAGGTGCTTTAATAAAAACAGGAAGTTAGATATTGTAGTTTCTGATTTGGTCGCTTACCTACATATTTAGCAGCAGCAGCAGCAGCGGCTGTGACAAAACATGCTAATGTTTTTAGCACAAGCCTATGGCATTTTACATTGTATAAATTAGCCTAGCAGCTAGAAAACGTTTCCTCTTCTCATATGAAGCCAGGGACAACAGCAACATTTAACAAAGGTAACGTTACAAAATTCAGCTCCATTACAGCTGTCAAGGTTCACTGACAAAAAAATTGTCTTACACTAAACACGTTTTCCGAAGAAATACAACATGCTAAAATTATTAGCACAAGCCTATGGCATTTTACATTGTATAAATTAGCCTAGCAGCTAGCAGAGATTTCCTCTGCTCATATTTCAGCCAGGATAAATCACACACAAGACTTAAAATGCTAATTTTGTGGAGGCTTTATTGTCTTCACAATGTATTGTTTCTTATCTGTGAAATTAAAGTAAATCAAAGCTTTGTTTCCACTGAGGGAAATGGTTTCAGCTTACAGAGACCGACAGGAAATTGTGTAAGTATGGCATTGATTCGATGCAGAAGTAAATCTGCTTCAGGCACTTTAAAACCGTTGGCGCCTGATTGTCGCATTTTGCGTTAACATACACACTAATTCTCTGAGTCATGACTCAGTCAAGACACTCCACAAGTTGCCTGAGAGTCATCATGGTTTTAAGTTTTCCTCAGCATCAAAGTAATCCAGTGATAGTTACCTGTACATTTGTGGTTACACCACAGACAGGAAGTGCTAACAGCTAATTCAGCATACTTTCAATGCATTTTGGGAACTGTAGTACATGATTATCCCTGAACCAAAAAATAATAGTAGCAGTGACAAAATGCAGCATGATTACTTTTCTTCTTGATAATGAGATGATAAGATCTCAATATTGACCCACAGTGTGAGACTGATCCCTGATCCAGCCTCGCTGACTCCTTCACACATGCAGAACTACACACTTCTCTAACACAGCTGGGTTTTGGGGAACTATGTCCTCATTCTTCGCTTCACAGTGCACACACCACCACTGCCTCCAGTTCCTCTCAACCCCCACACCCCAGTCTTATGTTGCAGCAGCACCAGATTTGGGGTTGTGGTCCTCTGAGTGTTTTAGAGGAGCTAGTGATCTGTAAACTGACAAATGAACCCTGAAGCCTCCCGACTCAGAGGGGGCAGATGTCTTTGTGAAGGCCAGCACTGCAGCCGTCCAATAGCTGATGAGAAATTTAACTCAGAACCAAAAATGTCAACCTCAAGGTGGCGCTGAAGGAAAAGACAAAGGATCACCAAAAAAGGGACTCCTCATGGCTGTGTGTTTGGCTGCAAACACACAGTGGCTAACTGTTAGCATCACACGACAGGATTTCAAGGGATGTTTTTGTGATTGTTGCGGCCTGAAATGTCTGATTTCACGGTATCGTTTCGAAAAATTGTGATCTAGTTTTGAGATCTTTGTTTCATGCAATGAGACTGCTGAAATTTGCAAAATAGTTGCGATGCTATTATTATGTGCATTTTGTGTTCCACAGAGTGAGAACTGTACTGTACTTACTGTATTCTGCTTTATGATCCTTTTTAACTAAATAAGTGCCTTTGAGTCCCATGAAAGCACTCTATGAATAAAATGTATAATCATCAATAGCTGATTGCCAAGGATCAGCTGTTGCTGTTGTTCAACGTTGCGTTGAAGGACCATCTCCAGGAACCGCTCTCATCCTACTCTCTCTCTCTCTCGTCAGCATAACTGCAGCCGCTAGCATTCGACACCAAGCCGTTAAACAGTCCTAACAATCTCATACTGACACTGAAATGGCTTGATTCTTTTGTTAAACCCATCAATAAACGTTGAGTAATAAACGTGTTATGCTAACATTTGTTCCTGTCACTGTGTGTGTGAGACTGTGATAGGTCCAGTAGTAGTCACATGATAAACAGATAGTGGGGTAAAGGGAGGCTGAATGAATCAACACACTACATGCAGCTCAACAGTGAAATGAGATTTACCCATTTAAAATCATCACATTAGCAGTAAAGTTGCTGTAAGTGGGCAAATTGCAAGGCAGCGCAGAATTTGCATTAATGGTTGCGATGGACTTCCGGCAGATGGCGATACAGCCTCTGGGGACAGACCCCCCATTTTTTGGCATTCCGGTTTGATTTGGGCGGAGAAGGCGAATTTCCGTTTCCGACTTGCGTTTAAGTAAATATGCTGAACCATTGCGATGGATTCAGAGTTTGCAGTGACGCCAATTATGTTCTGCCTCGTTAGTTCACCTGGCAACAACTGCAGCCGACTCAAACGTGATTGGTCAATATCATGTGGACTACAAACAGCCTACAACTGGAAACCAGGGCTCTTCCGCTCTTCTTCTGGAGGCAAGATCTCCAGGGTTTGCCTACAGACTCTGTAGAGACGAAGGTTGTGCTAACCGGGTAGACTTGTGGGCGGGAGAACGGCTTCAGAGATGGCAGCAACAGAAAGTTTGCTGATCAGGATGGCCTGGAATCAGACTGCTGGTGCAAAAAGGATTGAATGCAGGTATTGTTTGACTGGAGTCGTTTCAATACTACTTGGTACTGGAGTACTGATACTTGGCCCTATTCCCATCCCAGGAGCCACGCCTCTAGTGTGGCTATAAAGGTTTAAAACATGGTTATATTCTCTAAGCTAAGGTATGACAAACGTTTCAAACTGTATCCAGTCACAGTGACCACAGAGAGAAGAATCCTGCACCCTCCTCCAGGTCTACAGCACTTCACTCTTTGTGTGAAGACACCAAGCAGCCACATCATTAAATTTGTCATTTGTGTGCATCTGTGCATGTATATGATAATGGACTTTATATGTTTGGGGGTGTTTGTGCACACTCTGCATAATGTGTGTGCACCCGGTGTGTGAGTCTAAATGAACAATGGCGCCCATGTGGTGCTGCAGTGGTGGTAATTGATGAATGGGATGTTTAAAGAGCAGAATATGAATGAAGAAGAGAGAAGCCCCGAGGGAATACTCCGCACCATTGTAATCAAAGCCTTGATAGTGTCCCCGCCTTTGACTAATGGTCCCAAAAAGAAGCCTCTTATAGCCTGCCTCTTCAATTCCCTTTTCCTCAGTGTGACGCAGACCTCCAGAGAGAGGCCAGCGGGGTGGGAGGGCGACTCATGTCGGATCTTTTACACCAGCACACCCTTTGCTGTCACTCACATACAGGTGAGATACCTGAAGGCAGGGGTGGAGGAAATATTCAGATCCTTTACTTAAAGGTCCAGTGTGTACACTTAGGGGGATATACTGGCAGAAATGGAATATAATAAGTATGTTTTCTTTAGTGCATAATCACCTGAAAATAAGAATCATTGTGTTTTTCTTACCTTAGAATGAGCTGTTTATATCTACATATGGAGCAAGTGCCCGTTTATAGAGATCGCCATGTTTCTACATGAGTATTTTCACCGTGTGGTATTTGCACTTTAAGTAAAGGATCTGAATACTTCTGCCCACACTGCTTTTTGTAAGGGGTCACAAACCAAATCACTGCTTTAAATGAATTTCATGAGTTCATTAAATGTATTTTAATTTTAAATCTTTAACTGAGGAAATGTCCCTACAGCCGTCAAATAAATGTGGTGCAGTAAAAGTACAATATTGCCCTCTGAAACGAGTTTGTAAATTTCAGTCGCTGTTGGTGGCCCGAGTGTGAACCTGTTTTTTCAGTGTCTTTACACACCACTTTACCTTTAGTTGATGTATATCTCATTTGGAGGTGTGTACCTGTTCAGTGGCCGTTGATTTATGTACTTCACACGAAGCCATTCTTCATGGGCAGGTGAAGGAGGAGGAGGAGGAGGTAAAGGAGACAAAGGTCCTGATGAGGGATGGGGGGCAGGAAAGTGCTAATACAAAGAAAGCAGAAACACAAGACTCATTCATACATTATTAGAGTGAGTATAACAACCTCATCCACACTGACCTCAACAGAAGTCGTTGTGTAACAAAGTATGGCCCGTGTGTGTGTGTGTGTGTGTGTGTGTGTGTGTGTGTGTGTGTGTGTGTGTGTGTGTGTGTGTGTGTGTCATAGCTGCTTATTCAGCATGAGCTCAACAAATCAATAAATCAAGTCGACTCAAGCTGAGGCACGTTGACAGAAAGATACTGAAAATTTGAGGCTAATAAAGAGTTTAGGTGAGCTAGTAGTAGATGCACGCTTCCTCCTGCGAAGAAAATAGGAAGAAAATAGTTCCTGCAAAATATTGCCCACGCAGCCTGCTCTCACCCCCAACTCCTCAAATACCTCTGCTTTGTCTGTGGATCTAGGCGTCAGACATTGAAGCACGGACACACCCTTCGTGGCGGTAAGATATGCACCGGCCAACAACTAGCGTAGTGTAAAGAGTGAAAAAGTCTGCATTATCTTGTTGTGAGCCAACACGTTCTCATCCCAAATAGCAAATACCTGCACTTTGTCAGTGAACCTACACAACAAAATACCATGTGCTAGGTACCCTCCTGTGTCAGTTACGGATGTTCAAAGACGACGTGCCAATTTACGCTCATTACCCGCATCGTGTCTTTTCAAAATAAACATCTGTTTTCACAGGAAATGTACAGTTTCTGTTTGTTAGATGCATACAGTCCTTTTCTAACTTACACTGCAGGTAAAACACTTAGGTTTTGGGTTTAGGCAACAAAAGTCCCTGGTTAGGTTTAGGAAACAAAACATGGTTTGGCCTAAGTACAGTTGTTACTAATGTAATATCACATCACTAGCGTAACACGCTACACATACTATGTTATTATCAAAACAAATCCACTGACTTTTGGTTTCACGCAGGAAACAAACACCAGGCTACCTGGTGAAAGTCCAGAGTTTGTTTGACCCATCCACCTCCACTCCTGCTGGCCCTGTGCAGACCTTTTTGCTCTTTATAATATGGTAGTTTCTGGCAGCACCTGAAACTACGACTGCCTGATGCGTATCTTACTGCCATGAATGGTTCATCTCTTTGAAATGAATTTTCAGTGACATCTAGTTCCAATATACTGGAGTGAAGGCAGACATCTCTACAACCCACATCTCCAACACTCAACAATCTAGACTGATAAACAGCACTACAGGTAAGAGGAGAAATATGCCTTTTTTATTTTGGGGTGAACTATCCCTTTAAAAAAAATCTTATAATTTATTGGCCATAAAGATAAATCAAGACTTTATTTTTTTATAATCGCATATTTAAGTGCACCAAACTGAGCAGTTTCTGCTGTTGTTTCAAACCACACCATAAACACAAGTCTGAACACACTGCGGCTCGGTCACCTGTTTCTCTTAAATGTCACAGCGGTGCAGCCCAGAATATACAATCCAACACACACACACATTATTACAAATGTATGGCATTACTCCTGCACACAGTGTTTTGGTGTGGCCTTTTGCAGGCGTCCTCAGAGACGTGGCATTGACAAACCTACAAACAGTAATTGGGCCATTATGACTCCTGCGATGGTATTGATTCCACTGTTTTAGGTGCAGGCGGGTAATGGGTGTCTAGACAGAAGGGTTCATATTGCAGGCAGTTGGGCCGGTGCAGTATTAGATACAGTAATCTTGGTGTTGTTGGTGACTCAGGTGTGTTGTTTTGTGAAATTCAGCCTATTGGAAATGATGTAATTTAGTAGAACATTTGTGCTCTGATTGCACAGTATTTCTATGTGCTGCGAGCTGGTGGTTCAGCATGGAGAGATGCTTTGGGACAAGCTTACACACCAAGAAGGACTCCATATGGAAAAAGGGGAAGGAGAAAACATGGAGATGGAGTCCTCTTTTCCCCAGTCCAATTATCACCAGAGTTAAAACTAATCCCACAAGAGCTGAGTGACTACAATCTGTTCCCTGACTGAAAATCCAGTCACCTGGAGAGCAGCAAGCAGGTGAGAGGGATCTCATCAGAGTCTCACTGCTGATCACAATCAAATATTACTGAGGCTGGGTTTCCATGGCAATAATGTGCCGCCCCCTCTGTGACATTTGGGGGTTCAGCTGTGAAGGAGCCACCCCCCTTCCCTCCGTGTCTGTCTGCCTCCTTGGTCCAAACGTGAGCAGAATAGATGAGTAAGCAGCATCTTGGCCACCTTTTCACCTTGTGTGAATCTACAGAGTTGTGTGCACAGCTCTCCCAGGGGCTGCACAGCAACAGGATCCTGCCATGTGTGGCAAACACACACCGTGTTCTGCAGAATACCGTCGGTCCACAGAGAAATGCTGAGGCCATCGATTGCTTTCTCCACGGGGGCACAATGTGCAACCCGTGAGCCCACAAAATGTCAATGGATATGAATTGTGTAAAGAACTCTTGATCCTCTAATTCAATATTGTAAAGCTTCACAAAAGGTCATACTTTAAGGTGAAATAACAACAATGCCTCGCACAGTCATTACTTTTATATATCTCTTCAGCAATGGTGATGATAGATTTATCACAATTATTACTGGTTTTATATCATGTGATTGTGTTGCAATATCACATGAACCCGCACCACAAAAAACACAAGTAACTACAAAAACATGGAACAACAAACAGAGAAAATATAGGAAACACATTTAAATGAAGAAAACCAACAAGTCCCACAACTCGTACAACATGCTATGTAAGTTTGTCACTTGACATTTTGGATATTAAATGTCATCACTGATCAGTTTATTCTTTAGTCCAAGTGGACGTTTTAAAGAAATTCCTTTCAGGTGTTCTTGTGATATTGTGTTCACGAGGATGAGACAGATGCAAGGTCACACTGACTTTGACCTTTAGCAACCGAAATCCATTCAGTCATTGTTGAGACCAAGTGAATGTTTGAGCCAAATTTGAAGAAAATCCCTCAACGTATTCTTGAGCTATCACGTTCACAAGAATGGGGATGGTGAGGTCACATAGGTTTGACCTTTGACCAACAAAATGTGACCAGCTGATCACTGAGCCGAAGTGGACATTTCTCCTAGATTTCAAGAATTCCCCTCAAGATGTTCTTGAGATATCACGTTCACAAGAATAAGATAGATGAGGTCACATGGTCTTGACCTTAGACCCCATGACCACCAAAATCTAATTGATTCATTGTTGAGTCCAAGTGAATGTTTGTGCCAAATTTGAAGAAATTCTCTCAAGGCATTCCTGAGATTCCACGTTCACAAGAAAGAGATGGATGCAAGGTCACAGCAACTTTGACCTTTCACCAAGAAATCTGAACAGTTCATCCTTGAGTCAAAGTGAATGTTGTGCCAAATAAGAAGAGATTCCCTGAAGGCAGAGATGGAGATATCACGTTCATGAGAATGAGAGAAACAAGGTCACAGTGACCTTGACCTTTCTTGACCACCAAAAACTTATCAGTTCATTGTTGAGTCTGGGTTCAAAATGTGAAGAAATCCCTTGAGGCATTCTTGAGATATCATGTTCACAAGGATGGGATGGATGGACGGATGGCGGACCCAAAAACTTAATGCCTCCGGTTTCAGCTATCGCTGGTGCGGAGGAATAAAAAGATCATAATTTGTCTTAAAATAAGTGGACTTGCTACTACAGTGACGTACCATATCTCACATTACATACGTCACATAACTCATGTGAAATCACGCGACGTACGTAATGTGACGTACACGTTTCCTTGTTAAAATAACTCAATATTGCCAGTGGTTTCATACAAGACACAAACATCGGTCCCCTGGATTTAAGTCTGGTTCTTGTTTGACCCAATCACCTTCCCTTCCTCCAAACCTAAACAAACTTTGTTGCTCTTTATGCTACGTCACCTGACTACTTCCTTTGTGCTGTAGTGATTCCTGAATTCACCAGGGGGTGCCACCTAACAATAAATGTAAATATTGGGTGGTTTGTTAAAGACAATTTATGTCTCCAGAAAAAACAACCAAATACAACAATGCAAATCAAATATAAAGAACAGCTAATGCCTACTTTACACCACATGACTTTAGCCCTGATTTTATACTCGCAGACAGTTTTTGGACCTCCTCGACTAAAATCCCAGATCAGAAGCGAACCAGAGTTGGCTTGGTGCTCGTAAATCGGCACTCGTGAGCTACGATATCTAGCAGGCTAAATATCTGGACCTTTTCGACAGGCTAGGCCAGGGGAAACCTGTAGGAGGGGTCACCTGTAGGAACTTTTCTATCTATGCTACATTTGCTACACGGGACAAAGCTGTTGCTACACCTGAAAAAAACAGGCTATAAACAGTAAAGACGAGTCGAAACCAGGTCCCCAGGAAGTGTGCCGGGTTTAAGACGATTTTTGCAGTGGTCAAACAGTGGAATTACAACTACGGAGTCCATCACGTGATGTCCTGCGGCCCAAAAAGACTTTTTCCAAATGGCAAAAGAGACGTCTGCAAACCAGTGGATACATTTTCTTGAGGCGTCACAGCCCGTGTGAAACGACTCCTTTCACAATCAGGATTTAATCCATTTGGTTTCATGACAATTGGAAAGTCCAGAAGAACCACAAGGTTAAATCTCTTTATACCCATTCAAGTTAGCGTACCGCTAAACTAGAAGTAGCTGGCTTGGCTGGCTGAGGTCTCTAGTACGCCTGCTCCGTGGACCAAACAGTGCAGAAGAAGTGCTGATGATCCAGGTAAGAACATTTTGGCTCCACGGGCATTTTTCTAGAAATGAAAAGGGCCGCGCTGCAAATGCCGTATCCAGTTCTCTTTATACATCCATGGTGGAAACGGGCAGTTAGTAAATGATGACAAAACATTCTGTCCCATGCGTGGTATTACCTAATGTCCTTGTCACTTTTTGTGTCGTTTTCGTGACAAAAGACCAAACATACTCAGCAGGGATTCCTCCTGGTGAAAGAGCTTGAAGTGCGTGACCCCTTGACGCTGCTCTGTCAAGTAGTATGAAAACCACGACAACTTCAAGTCAGCAAGATGTGCAGTGTGAACAGTACAGCGATCTGCCGACTCAGAAGGTCGTGTAGTAAGAACTCAATGAATTAGCTAGCGTTAGCTCTCATGCTAAGTCTCTGAGTAGTGAACGTCATTAAGCTGTACATGTGTTTTATCTGTTTGCAGGTGGTTTTTAGCTGCAGTGCATTGAGCTCTCTGGGCCACCATACAGAGCAGCATTTTAACCCACACTTTCCCTCCCAATGCCAGATCCTGCTGCCTTCCCACCTTCTGCCTGAAATATTCATCTGGGAGAGTGCTGTCATGATGAAACACACATTTTAATGCTTACAAGAACACTGCCCCGGGCTCTTTTCACAGCATCAGTCACCTACCATCAAATCAAAGCTGCTTCTGAGGGGTGAATGTACAAACAGGCCCCATATACCACACCGAGGAAGACAAAACAACAGGACTGGAGTACAGCGAATATTTAGCTGCTCGGCTGTGAGCAAACATGCGGGTATTGGCTCAGTGTGCTGATGATCCAGTTCAGCTCTCTGGTCCTTTGTTTAGTTTGTCGCAGATGTTCCTGCCTCCGTGTGTGTGAGGGAGGGAGGTGTGTGTGCGGGATGATTTTCACCGTGGTCTACTGATCTCCTCGCTACATTAGGTCGGGTCATTCCTGTGATTGCTGCCAGAGCTGCCAGTAGACCAAATGAATGTCTCAGGAGGAAGGCTGTGAGCCACCACATGCATATATTTACAGGCCAGAAGCAAAACAACACAAAGCTGGAACCTGCTTCAAAAGCTTTTTGCTGCTGCATTTTCCACAATATTTTCAAACCTTTACCGAGTGCTACCTAAACATCCCATAAAAAGTTTAATAATGCTGTAGTCCCCATGAGCGGATATTGCTCTGCCAGATCAGATATTTTGGCTGAAACAAATTAAATATGTTGTCAAGGAACATTTTACTGATAAGATCAAAATATTAAGAAGAAAATAAAAAATGCAAACATAAATTATCTTAACTTGAACTAACACTTGAATGCTAGGAGCATACTCTACTGTTGTGTTCACACCAAACATGATGCCAATTTTCACGTCTTGTTACTCACGCAAGTTTGAATGCTAGAATGCTAGTTTAGTGTTTGCTGGTACGTCCCTGGCATCATAGGTCTCCAAGGGATCTCAATGCTGATTGGCTTTTAGGGCAGGAATTGGTCAAAGTTCAGATTTTTCAACTCTCACAAATAAGCGTGTGATGCAAATTTTCATGTCCCATTACTCGGGCGAGTTTGAGCACTTAAATATTTTGTGCTCCTTATCGCTATTTTCCAAACTGTGTAAGTGTGGTTTCCATGGGTACACAGCCATCAAGGCTTTTGTCTTTGGAAGTAGGTGTGGTTTAATCTAAGTGATTGCTTCGCCGCCGATAGTGCTGCTTGCATCTTTCCTGAGAACCGCTCATCAACAACATCTCACTCGACACTGCACTTCCTCTGGTCCTCAGTAATACACTCTCTAAGTGTGAAGTAGATTGGCTGGACGGCTGTCAAAAAAATCGATTGGCAGAGACAGACAGACCCTTTTGAAATTCTCTCCTGTTCGGGTTGTCTCCGTCTGATCACTAGAGTGATACTACACTAAAGTAATAGAAGCCAAAACAATTGCTGCAGATTGGTGCTGCCATGGTAGTTTTAGCTCGCTGGGAAGCCAATGGAGCGGCCGCAGAGCTTCATGGACGGCTACAGGGTGTTTCTGTCTCCTGTCTAAGTTGGACCCAGTAGCTATGTGGAGCCCTGTTGCCAGCCTTGGAGCTCCAAGCTTCGGGGCACTTCATCGCATACCCCCCTCTTGTGTAAATGTGTCGTTCTGATCCAGTTGCACTTTCAGGTACAACATTTGGCACCAATGGATTTACTGTAAATTGGTACTCGGTAGTGCTGAAGTAATTTGGTTGCTACCCTTTAAAGTTCGGTACCCAACCCTAGTGAACATGAAGACCTTTCAAGCATGAAAGAATAAAGAAATAAAGACGTACATATACAGACAGTGGAAGACAATGATTCACATTTATGTGTTAATGATGTAAATAATCAATTTCATCCAATCGCAAACACTACATTTTTCTTTTTTCATCCACCTCTTAGGAAGGGATTTCTTACAAGCCACTGAAGTATTCTAAAAAATATATTTATCCCCTTTTCTCCGTTTAATTTTACAGTGCCTTAATCAGGCACATCAGCTAAAAAAATATAAAAATCTACACACCCTTTCTAAGCTGCCATTCTCCTCTATTTTATTCAATACACATTTATGTTATTTTTTATGTTTTGAAAGATTATTGTGATAAAGATGAGGTCACAAGCAATAAATGGCTTTAATTTTAGTAAGAAAACTGTACTGTAAGGCAGTTAAATAGATGAAGGGAATGAAAAGGATTGTGGGTTGGAGGACAGTGTGTGTGTGTGTGTGTGTGTGTGTGTGTGTGTGTGTGTGTGTGTGCATGGTGGGGAGGGGGCAGTATAAATGAATACACAGAGGGCCTCATTCTGTCTGGTCCATTGTCTTAATTGTCATACTATTCTGTTTTGCAGACGCTGTCCTGTGATCACTGAAGGAGAAGCTGTATAAACACACACACACTCACACACTCATGCATGTGCAGTGGCTGGCAGCACCCCTCACAGGTTTACAACTGCAAATACATCCACTGAACATCAGCGGGAGCGTGTCTCAGATCTTTACCTGCTTTATCACATATGTGTGGTGCAAGTTAGACCAAAGTTCTGCACAATAAACAGCCAAAAAAAGAGGGAAAGCATTTATCATTTATCAGGAGTAGCTCAGGGTCTTAAAGGCGTGGTTGTCCATCAGTGTCCAAAAGTCTCCCCAGAAACAAATGTGACTGGCTGCTTAAAATTCCCAGAGGTTTATGGTTATTAATTATAGCAATTCAGGCATCTCTAATCCAGGTGTAGGTGATTAATAGTAGTCTGAGAGGTGGAGGACGAGGCCTTCAGCAGCTCTAACGCTATAAATCTACACTTCAAGGAAAGACGCAGCATTCAGATGCATCTCCGTCTGAAGTTGGATCTATCAATCATGCTATAAAATATGTGTTTTTACTGTATGAAGCTCTTTTGCAAACTTTTTATCCCTCAGCTATGTGCTGTAATTATTGATTTATTAGTGTATTTTCAGGATCAGTGCTGCAGACTTTTGATTTATCGTTGCTTGTGGCTCAGCTTTGTGTATCCTCGTGCTGAGCTGGAAGATGTGGGAGAGGAATCCTCCACTCGATCACTTCATTCAATGTCGGGTACGTTTTTTGGAAACCGAACGCATCTCAATGAAGATGAATTATTCCTCACCGCTTTGATTTCTCCCAAATCGAACTGAAGTTTGGCTGCGCCGAAGTTTCTCAGGCACAACAACACATGCATTTTTCATAAAAGACAGATCATGGAAAGCAGTTCGGAGTAAGATAGTGGTGACATATTTTGTGCTGAATACACCATGCATATTTCATAACGAAAAGTGTTTTCTCCCCACCAGCTTTTGTCTACGTGCGGACTCAGAGGGCCTGGAAATATGAGACAGTGGAGGTATTCATCTATTGTTAACCACTTGTTTTGTACATAAATCATAAACTTGAATCATAGTCAGCTTAAATCACACCGCCTGAGAGATAATCCCATTATCGCTAATGGTATTTTATTTTTATTATACCCACATTTCCATAAACTATAATCAGCAGAAAACCACTCTGCCCCACAAAGAAAGAGAGTGTTCCTGCAGAGGCAGTGAACTTGAGAAAAAAGGGTTTCAGTTTTCAACAAACTGCACAACAGATGAAGCGGTTGCTATGCATTGATTTCATGTTGTTTTAGGCCCTGATCACACACACAGCATTTTGTAGATTGTAAAATGAGGCACGCAGCACTGCCTTTATCTTAAATTGAATGCCACTAGTGAAAAAAAAAGCTTGCTGCGCCTTTTTATTGTTGCGATCACCTCCTTATTCTAACTTTCCTGTGTAATCAATCTACCTTTAATTTATTTATTTTAGTTATTTCACAGTAATCAGTATCAGTTCTAGCTCTGATTGAGGGTGAGAGGCTGTCAGCAGTTAAACAGAGATCTGTGTGGGTACATGAGACCCTAAAAAAGAGGCTGGATCATGGGGAGTACCACCAGTTGGTCCAGGTGCTTCGCATCCATGATGGCCGCCTCCAGGCATATTTTAGGACGACTCAGGCAACCTGCTGTCTATCGTCGGGCCGTATAGCTCTGGGTATCCAGCAACTGCTACCACCAGTAGACAGCATAAGGCCCGCCTCTCAAATCATCTGATTGGACAATGGGGAGAAAGTTGATGAAAAAAAGAGATGACTTGATGGTGTTATTTCCCCTTGAGCTGAAGTCTTTTTAACTGGAGGAATTCAGAGCGCTACGGCAAAAACAGAAGGCGCTCAGAGCGCAGAAACTCTGGGCGTGACGTGATGCAAAAACTGCGAGGAGCTTCATTCTCATTAAAAACAATTACAAAAAGGTGCCTCCAGCGGCTAAAACACTTCCTGTGTGATCAGGGCCTCAGGCTGTTTATTTTACCCCTGAAAAACCATTGCCATGGAACATAATATAGCTAATAATGCAGATAGTGCACTTGATATGGCACAACTTGATTAAAAAGGCAACTTGATTAAAAACCCAACTGCTGATGGGACAAAAGACGTTGCATATCTGTTAAATTTTGCCCTCCATGAAGAGGGTGTTGAGCGTCTGCCAGGACGGCCTTTGCCCTCTGAGTATCTCTAACGTAGCACACATGACCAAGATCTCTCAAGTCAGGTCTTAACTAAACACTCAGAGGCTGTGTTCCAGCTTTGCAGGGCAACATAGTCACATACACACATTTGAATGTGTGTGAAACGTGATGCAGTACTCATATTAATGGTAAATACCCGTCTGCCGGCGGTGCGGCACAATCGCTCCCCGTCATCTTTCAACTGTCATCTGCTGCAGTTTGTCACAATCCAGAGCATCCCACTGACTCTGCGGCTGACAGCTCTGAGGCCCCACTGAGGGGAATCAAATGCATTGTGAGCTCAGCTATGTGTGCTAACTGAACGACACACACACACACACACACACACACACCAGTAGTGAAATATACATTTTCAAATAAAAATTGACAAAGAAATGTAATCTCAATTCAGGGAGCCGCTGAGGCTTTGTCACCGGAGAAAATTAATTGTTACCCGCTCGGCGACGGGCGTGTGACAGTTCTTGAATAGGCTAGATAATGGCTTTATCATCTAGCCATGAAACAGCCATATTGAAATAAGTGACAAGCGGTGCAACAGGAAGGGCACACGAGCTACAGATAACAGACAGACAGAAATCGATGGAATCACGTTTAAAACAGCGCGAACATCATCTGACAAGACATCAATTTTCAGCGTGTTGACAAGTCTCAGAAGTAAAAAAGATTTCAGAGCAGCCGGAGACAAAAGACTCCACTAAATTTAGCCCAGTTTGTGGCCTAGTTGATGGTGGATTGGTGGAGGGAGGAAGGCTGGGAGTATTGGATTTCTGTGCCACACAACTCTAATGCATCTCATTACGGAGCCGGTCCAGATAGATTTGGTTTAGAGTGAATATCAGGTCAGAAAGAAATGCATTAGACGGACTCAGCAGCTGCCAACGTGTCTGACTTCAGAATAAACCACAAAGCTTCTTACAAGCACTTAACTTCAAATCTGAATCCAAATTAAAGCATTATTTTACTCATTCTGAATGGCTTAAAACAAACAGTATAATAAATTAACTGACGCATTGTGATGACTTTGGAAACAAGGAAACACTCTGACCCCATTTTTTGTCTCTTAACTTCCTGTCTCCACCAGAAGTGTGCACAATTAACAGATAAATGAACACATCATAATATGCTATTTTAATGCTATGTGTGTGTGTGTTTTTTTAAGAGGTATTAAAAAAAAAAACAACCTTGAAAAACATCCCAAAAACATTTAAAGACATAAATTATGGGGTTGTTTTTGTGTTTTTGGTCAATATTAAGGGGTTTCAACCTCTCAAAACCCCCTTAAACATTTACAAAACAGCATTTCATGTACCCCCATTAATTATCCCTTAAGATTCAATTACGGGGAAAATTTAGGATTTCAATGAAATGTATGATTTAAAGGTTTTTTAAAATATATATTAAAAATAAAAAAAGGAATAAATCATGGTGTTGTTTTCGTGTTTTTGGTCAGTATAAAGGGGTTCTGAAAACCCGCTTAAACTGTGCATATAAAACTTAATGAATACCTTAATATGTTACAGTCCATTACCTATCACCTTAAATCCAATTTTATAATCATTAACAAAAATAAATGTAATTTTAAAGGGAAAAAAAAATAGTGTTTACGAAAATATTATGATTTTAGTTTAAATGACTTTTCAGATGAAACGCAATATATTTAAGTATTTCTAATGGATTATATGCACAGTCTAAGGGGTTTTTGTTTGAGGGATTTTCAAGAGGTACAAAATAACCCTTTAAAACAGCCAAAAAACACTTAAAGATATATATTGTGTGTTTTGGGTCAGTATTAAGGGGTTTCAACCTCCCAAACCCCCTTAAGATTTTAATTTATTAAGGGATTTTTCAGGATTATAAGCATGATTTTTTTTTTAAGCGATAAAAACCCCTTAAAACTAACCGAAAACCATGGAAACTATCCCTGATTAGAATCCAGATTAAGACCTTTAAAGGCATAAGGTAAGTGGTGCTTTGGTGCATGGTTTATGGTCAGTTTTTAAGGGTTTTTTATCCACCAAAAACCCTTTAAATCTTGTACTCTAGCATGTAATCCGATAACAATACTTATCACAGTATATATCCTTTAATTATTCACTTAAGTTCTTTTAAAATACCTTAATTTTATAATTATTCATAGGATCTTAAAGTAATATAGTTTTGGTTTCACATTGATAGTTTGTGATGCTAATTATTGTGCATTACCCAACGATCCTGTAACTTATGACATTTTTGTGTCTCATTATACGATCCATAATGTTTATACTTTGATGGATATTAAAGTGAACGGAGACAAGAACTTAAAGACACAGAAACAAGAAGCTTATCCTTAATAGTTTGAGAACACAAACGTCTGCTATGCATCGTTATAAAAGATGATTACACTGATCTTTTCTTCGTCGTTTGCTTGATATAATCGGAACAAAAGGCACGAAGAAACATCTAATGTGGGCAAATGACCGTGAGGAAATATAATGTGAATGGTTCGAGGTCGTTATCAGACTGAATTGAGATCGCTCTGTATAAGCCAACTCACTATGACCTGTCAATCAAACAGTCACTACAACACATTGTCAGCATGTCAAGGTATCAACTGGATCCAAATGTTTTTGATGTCAGCTACATCAATCCATGACCTGAAAACACTCGAGCATCTCTGCCTCGTTGCTATTCCCCTGGAGTCCTCCTGGGTCTAAAGACTTGAGAATCAGCCCATGAAAACATAATCAGCAACATGGCAGTAATAGACGAAGGATTGGGGGGGATTTTGTGCAGCACACAGTCCCACCGCACACTTCAAAGTAAAAGCACCCTTTCCCTGGAGAAGTCTCTGCTCCTTAAACACTGCAGCAGCATCCTCCCCCTCCTGCCCTCTGCTTCCTCTCAGTTTCTGACCCTCCAATTAAAGGTCTCTGGCCTGTTTCCTGACAATCACTATAATGCAGCGCAGCTTATTGGTAGCCTAAATAAAGATCTCTTATATGAATTCTAAATTATCTAATTTCACATTCGATTGACCTACGCACTTACTCAAGGGCATTGTTTAGCTGAGTACAACAGCCAAGATTTTTTTGATGCATAAAAGAATAGCGCACTGAGGTTAACGACAAGCACAACTTTTCTTTTTTTTTCCCATTAAATGACCTCAAGAGAAAAGAAACGATAGCTCTAACTGCCGATGAAACCCTGGGGGGATGTTGCAGCTCCACTGAACAGGACTAAGGGCCCCATCGTTGCCAGAAACCATTACCCGCTGAAGCCGCTCCACCGCCACGGCCTGCACCATGGAAATGAAATCAGTAAAATGGACAGTAATTTGATTGCCTCCTTTGTCCTCGCAGAGCATCGCTTTCAGTTCTTCAGCACAGATCTTCAGATTTGACAGTGATTATTAATTAGCAGCCATTACGGTGCATGCAGAGGATGACATGTGCCTGCACGGGTCATCCTGGAGTCAACAATGCACTGCTGACATGGTCCTTAACCTGAGTTAAATCACTGACACCACACTGTGAAAATAGTAAGTTTTTAAGTTTTAATATCGCAATGCATCTTATTCTATAAGATCATCCAGTGTTTGTGGCGTATCTCTATAAAGTCAGCTTTTCATGGTGTCAGAAACACAGCCCACTCGCTAGAAGACAATGTTGGCATGATACGTTTCTGCAAACCACATATATGTTACATTTGCAAGTTTCATACATATTATATCAGCATTTATAAAGCGACGTAGCACATGAGCTGACAGTCATTCAGAGGTGGAGGTGATGGTTGTGATTTAGCAAGTCATTGGTGTTTCCAGTTGCATTTTAGGCACCAAATGTGGGTGTTTTGAAGCGAGCCCACGCTGTGTTTCCAGAGCCTGCCCCTGCTGGAATAGCTGAATGAAAGGCAATTATTTTTACCAAGATGTCACTGCTTTTCCTGCCAAGACAGTAGATGATTGTTTTTTTTGGAGACACCACTGCTTTTCCTGTCAGGATATTGATACACAAAGCAGTTGTTTTTTTATCACAACTGCTGTTTTTCCTGCGGGGACAGTGGCATGAAAAGTGGTCGCATTTTTATTGAGACATTGCTGCTTTTCCTGCTGAAATAGTGGCACCAAAAACGTTTGTTGTTTCTTGAGACACTGCTGCTTCTCCTGCCGGGATAAGGGCACAAAAAACTGATGATAACTGAGACATCGTTTCTTTTTCTGATATTGGCACAAAAGCGATTGTTTTTTAATGAGACCGCCGCTTTTCATGCTGGGATAGTGGCACCAAAAGTGGTTGTTTTTCATTAAGACATCCTTGCCTTTCCTGCAGGGATATTGGCGCACAAAGGGGCTGTTTTTCAAACGAGACATTGCTGCTTCTCCTGCCTGGATAGTGGCACAGAAAGCAGCTGTTTTTAACCAAAACATCAATGTTTTTCTTGCCAGGATAGTGGTACAAAAAGCGGTTAATTTTAGCAGAGACATCGCTGCTTCTCCTGCTGGGATAAGGGCACAAAAAACTGATGGTTACTTAGACATCGATGATTTTTCTGCTGTGATTATGGCCCCCAAACCGAGTATTGTCAGTAAAACCAATGATGTTTTACTTACAATAACCAATTGGTTTTTGTGCCTACACCACACCACATGTTAACCACAGCTTCTGCTACACAGTAATGTACAAATATAGCATATCTGTGGTTTGCAGAAACGTACAATGCCAACATTTTTTCTGGCAATTGGGTAGGTTTGCAAATCAATAAACATCATCACTAATTTTTCATCATGTCACTTTGACAAAGAGCATCAGTGTTTATGATAAAAGTATTGACTTGTAAATAAACCAAAAATAAATAAAAACTGACATATAACATGTTTTTGGTTCCTACAACAGGTTCTGGAGCTTCATAAGATGCTTTTATCCTCCTACGAATGGTTGGACTTGCTCGTAAATCTACGATCATTTCGGAGCACCTCTTTGTTGCTGAAACACATAACGACAACCCTCCTGATCATGATACCAGCGAGACACACCCCTCTGATTGTGTCTGTTAGAGATCTCGTAAAAACGTCAATACTGTTCATGTCGTTACATGCCTGAGTGAAACTACGGCAGGAATGTTTAATACAGGGAGCTGATGTGAGCTATTAAACCACAGGTGAGTCACATCACCTGACTGAAAAGAGCATTATCTCACAGTGTGAATTCACATGCACTGAAACAGAGGCAGCACGGCCTTTACAAAGTGAAGGGAAGTGGAAGAAAGGGAAATTTCCCTCAGCCCCAAACCGCCTTCAAAAGGATTTTCATATGCAGTGTCGGTGCACATCATGAATTATCCATGATTGCAAAATAGATCCCTTGCAGTAGCGGCGCTACATGGAATATTGGTATGTAAAATAATGCGAATGATTCCCAGGAATATGTATGCATGCATAGTTGGTCTGGATTCAGTCTGTGTTCTCTAGCAGACAAATTAGTTTCCTGTAGCAGCCAAATGTCACGAGCAGCTTAAATAAAAGGAAGCTTTTATAGAAGAATTCACACACAGTGTAAGTCATTGTGTTACATTTAATTGTATGACATCCTTCAGTGTCCCCCCTCCTCTGTATACGCCAACACGAGACACAACACCAGCACAATAATCCTGCAGAAACCAAAGCAAACAGAAAAAAAGCACTCTCAAGTCAGACGGGGGAGGCTGTGGTTGCTGGGGAAACGCCTACGAGAGACAGTGATGGCCGACACCTCGGGGACCGGATGGACTGATGGGTAAGCGAGGGGATGTGTGAGTGTTTGTGTGTCTGTCCGTCTGCGAGCGTGTGTTGTTAATGAAAGAGTGTGAACAAATTGAGGAGGTCTTAGTGGATGGATGGCTGGTACACAGGGGAAGTGACAGCTACAGCTCGGGGCAGGCGGTCGGAGGGTGGGCGGGTGTCTGACAGATGTTTGCTGTGGGTGCATCTCAATACTCTCAAGTTCCTCCCTCGTGTCACTCTGCTCTCTCTGAATTAAAACACAAACTTGAGGTTTGCTTTGAGGATTTGTTTTTATCTTGTGCAGTACAGTGGAGATATAATGTTGGGAGTTTAAAGAACAAGTCTGGTGATATTTTGTATTTTACTTGCTTTAAAAAAAATCGCCTAAAAAAGTCAAAATCCAACAATATACTGATCCCACTAACGAGTGTTGTCTGTGTGCCCAAAGCCTGATATATCTTATTTCTCTTAACAGGGTTCCTACATGCAAGGCAAGTTAGATTTAAGACTGCAAGACGTATTTTAATGCCACTTGAAATGAAATTTAAAACCAATTTCACAAAACCAAAATTGCAGGAAAAAGGTATCAGGTTTTGTCACCGTGTTAAGACACCAACTCTACTTCCTGTCCCCAAGTGTCGTTGAGAGGTGTGCTACTGGGGAATACCTGGTGTTTGTTTTAGTATGGTTGGTTTTTGTTGATGGTTTTTTTGGGTGCCCCCTGTGCTGATTCTCATCGTGCAGAGTTTGGAAAAACTTTGTGCATAAAATAAACAGACTTGTATGCATTGTCTTGTACCAGTTTTAACCATGCTGCAAAGTCTTGGCTACGAAAGCCAATTTACCTTTGTAATCCAGGTCACAGTGACAGCTAGCTAGCATGAATTAGCATTTTTAAGACTTGGAAAAATATTAATTTAAGACATTTTATGAACAGTTAAGGCTTTATTTAAGATTATGTAATTCAGTGTCTTTTTAGACATCTTAAGGTTTCCCTATGACCGTGGTGGCACTGTCGGTTTGTCCGCCACTTTGGTCCTGACTAAAATATCTCAACAACTATTAAATGGATTTCCATGAAACATGTTACACGTATCTATGTCCCCTTAACTGTGAAGAATTTGGTGAATTTGTCTCTAGTGCTACCATCAGGTCAAACGTTAAACCCTCTATGGTACCTGCTATGCTATTTGGTAAAGAAAAAAGTCTGTAATGTGTTTTATTTTTTTGCTATAAAATAGACTAAGTTAACATAATTTAAAGAAATTAAAAAAAAAATAATAATAATTTTAGGGCACATTTTTGGGTACGTTACCTCAAAGCAACACTGTACATTAATGGTAAGAATTGAAACAAAGAGGGTTATTGTTTAAAATTAAAATTTAAACATTTAAAATACTAATATATTAAAAAAAAATTAAGATTTCACACACACACACACACACACACACACACACACACACACACACACACACACACACACACACACACACACACACACACACACAGCAACATAAAAAATTAACTCATTTCATGAGTTAGTCTGAAAACTACCCTCAGGCAACATTTGCATTTATGCAATTTTCTATCTCTTAATTATCCAATAAAGTACATTAAACATTTCAAAATTAAACTTTACTCATCTGCTATTGTGAATCGATTTTTTCAGATTGTAAAATGAAAGAAAAAGACGTTTTCGGACCATTTTTGTGGAGAGAGGTGATGGAGCTGAACCATGTGAGGAAGGACCAAAAAGGGTCTCAACATGGCCACAAGAAAGTCATTTTACAGTATAAACAGTGCTACTGGTTTCTGTAAAGCCCTGGCTCTTTTTTTCTAGCATTGGAACATAACTGAAGATGAACAGTCTGAGTCTCATGAAGTCTTTTAAACTGCATGTTTAGGTAGCCTTGTGTAACATCTTGGCCAAGGGGTTACAGATGAAAAATAGCCTTTTGGCTAAATCTGGCATTGTTATACCATGTTGCACTCTTCCTTCTTAACTAAACTAGACAGCCTAAATAGGTTTGTTTCCCAGAGGCAACACGGTATCATAGAGGGTTAACTTATCCAGTATTTTGGTTAATGACAGCATGAATACCTGCAAAACTACAGTCCCGTCAGCCTCAGCTCTACTGTGTGATCAGTGCTAATTAGCAAGTGTTGCGAGCATGTTAGCCTGCTAGCATTTAGCTTAAAGTACCACTGTGCCAAAGTACAGCCTCACATGGCTACGACAGTGAATGTAGACCACGAATACTAAACTTTCCTTGCTTCGGGGCCACTTTTGCAAAATGACTGGAGGTCAGGGGCCAGGCTCTACGATGTGAGGACATTCGGGGCTCTGCCCAGACCTCTGTTGGGGTTTCAAGGGGATAATCATCTGGCAACAAGCTCTATATTGATGCTTTTTTGAATGCAATCTAGCGCCTTATTTACATTCAAAGTACATAAAATAAATAAATAAAAAATCCCCAGTGTGAGTCACCATGTTCAGCAGGATATGTATTTGTTACTCTTTCCCATTCTGTTTAAATGTTGTCATACCATTTCCTGTATGTTCTCTACAACACTGTGAAATTTTAAGGTGAAAGCTTCAAACAAGCCCGTTTGGTTTTCTGCCTCTCCCTGCTCTGTGTACTCTTTGTTACGGTTGTCATTTTATTTTAAATTGTGCAAAATAAAAACATACAAACAAACAAACCCAACAGCTGCAGACTCTCAGACGTGCGTTCCTTTCTTTAGTTTGAGTAAAGTTCAGAGGCAAAGTTATGAAGCATCTCACAAGAAAAACAAGATTAGAAGAAAATCTGAAATAATGGATGTAGTTTGGTTCAGGAGAAACATATTTGTCTGCTTTCTGTGCGAGGTGATACACAACCAGCTAACCCTCTCAGCGTATAAGTACGTTTTTGCCCCTAAAGTTTGTGGTGATAAAATGTTCACTCAGTAGTTTGCTTGTTCTTTTTTCCCCCTTTTTCTCTTGGGACAATCTAATTTTTCTTCACAACTTAAAACTAAAAAAACCAGGTTGACACAAATGCACCACACAACAGAAACTAAATGGCAATAAATTACAACAGTTGGGGAAAATGATACAACAGTTCAATGCACTCTGTTACCATCAGACTGTGATTTACTGTGTCTCTGCTGGTCCTGTAAACAGGCGTCTGCTGCCACCCAGTGTTCAGTGTGAGGAGCTCACGTTTCTTTTTACTCTGTAACAGAACAATAATTCTGCACAAAGTATATATAATTGTATTTGTTCTATAAACATACACATGTTTTGTTATTAATTAAACTACCAAACAGTCTATACAAGTACAGTTTAAACAATTAGTCTCTTAACTGCTAGTTTAATAGACTGAAATTTAATTGGTAGATATTTTAATAATGAATTTGTCATTTTTCATGATTGCAGCCTTTAAAATGTGACGTTTTGCTGCTTTTACTTTTAATAATGTTAATAATTGTATTGTGTTAGTAATAATTAATAATAGTTAAGGTGTGGGCAAAACAAACATTGTGAAAGTGTCACTTTGGGCCACTGTGACAATTATTACTCAATATTTTCACTCATTTTTAAACCAAACAACTAATCAATTAATGGAGAAAATAATCAGCAGATTAATCTCAAGATGAAAATAACTCTAAGTTAATAGTTCAAGCTGAGCTCCACCTCAACCCACTACAACAGTAAAACACTGCTTTTTAAATTTAAAAAATTCCAGTATGTGGGATTTAATGGCGTCCAGCACTGAGGTTACAGAACAGAAACTTCTCTCATGTACGTAGGAGAACTACAGTAGACGACACGGAAACATAAATGGCCCTATCTAAAGCTGGTGTTTAGTTTGTCCGTTCCAGGCTACTGTAGAAACAACATGGTGGACTAAACTAAAAAAAAAAAAAAAAAGAGGTTCTGGCGGGCATCTGGGGACATTGTCGGGCGGTGGAAGGAATACTTTGAGGAGCTCCTCAATCCCACCAGCACGTATTCCAGTGAGGAAACAGAGCCGGGGGTCTCGGGGGCAGGTCGTCCAATTTCTGGGGCAGAAGTTGCCGAGGTAGTGAAGCAACTCCGCGGCGGCGGAGCCCCGGGGGTGGATGAGATTCGCCCTGGATATCTCAAGGCTCTGGAAGTCGGAGGACTGTCCTGGTTGACACGCCTCTGCAACACTGCGTGGACATCGGGGGCAGTGCCTCTGGAGTGGCAGACCGGGGTGGTGGTCCCCATCTTCAAGAAGGGGGACCAGAGGGTGTGTTCCAACTACAGGGGGATCACACTCCTCAGCCTACCTGGTAAGGTCTACTCCAGGGTGCTGGAGAAGAAGGTCCGGTCGATAGTTGAACCTCAGATTGAGGAGGAGCAATGTGGTTTTCCTCCCGGACGCAGAACCATGGACCAGCTCTTTACCCTCACCAGGGTGCTGGAGGGGGCATGGGAGTTCACCCAACCAGTCCACATGTGTTTTGTGGATTTGGAGAAGGCTTACGACCGTGTCCCCAGGGGCATCCTGTGGGGGGTGCTCCTGGAGTATGGGGTTGGTGGCACCTTGCTAAGGGCCATCCAGTCCCTGTACCGAAGGAGCAGAGTCTGGTTCGCGTGGCCCGCAGTAAGTCGGACCTGTTCCCGGTGAGAGTTGGACTCCGCCAGGGCTGCCCTTTGTCACCGGTTCTGTACATAACTTTCATGGACAGAATTTCTAGGCGCAGCCGAGTGGTGGAGGGTGTCAGGTTTGGTGACGGGAGGATCTCGTCCCTGCTTTTTGCAGATAGCTCCATCGAACAGTGACCTCCAGCTCATGCTGGGATGGTTCGTAGCCGAATGTGAAGCGGCTGGGATGAGAATCAGCACCTCCAAGTCTGAGGCCATGGTCCTCAGCTGGAAAAGGGTGGATTGCCCTCTCCGGGTCGGGGGGGAGGTCCTGCTTCAGGTGGAGGAGTTTAAGTATCTCAGAATCTTGCTCACAAGTGAGGGTAAGATGGAGTGGGAGATTGACAGGCAGATCGGGGTGGCATCAGCAGTGATGCAGGCGCTTAACTGGTCTGTTGTGGTGAAGAGGGAGCTTAGCCTGAAAGCAAAGCTCTTGATTTACCGGTCTATCTTCGTTCCAATCCTCACCTATGGTCACAAGCTCTGGGTAGTGACCGAAAGAACGAGATCGCGACTACAAGCGTCCGAAATGAGTTTCCTCCGCAGGGTGGCTGGGCTCAGCCTTAGAGATAGGGTGAGGAGCTCGGACATCCGGGAGGGACTCGGAGTAGAGCCGCTGCTCCTCCACATCGAGAGGAGCCAGTTGAGGTGGTTCGGGCATCTGGTAAAGATGCCTTCCGGACGCCTCCCTTGGGAGGTGTTTCGGGCATGTCCAACCGGGAGGAGACCTCGGGGCCGCCCCAGGACACGCTGGAGGGACTACATCGCCCGGCTGGACTGGAAAGAGCAACATGTGAATACTTACGTGGCCTAAAATGAAGGCTTGACTATGGAAGCGTATTGCATTCACTTGACAAATAAAAAAAGCTGAGTATTTTTTTCTGTTTTTCTGAGTAATATTTTCTGGGGGTTTTTTGGGGGGTAATTTTTTTTCCTGAACGAAGGCATGTAATAAGTTACACACAGGGTGTGATAATCTAGCTATGTTTTCCACTGCATCCTTCTAGTGTAGGCCTATCGCTCAGTGTAACAGATTAGGTTAGTAACAGGTTGTAACAGCGTTAGCTAACAAACGTGTATGGGCTTGATTTCAGTTGTCAGCTAATGTTGTTACAACCTGTTACTAACCTAATCTGTTACACTGAGTGATAGGCCTACACTAGAAGGATGTCAGCATGGATGCAGGGGTCACTTGCAGGTGCCAGGTGGGAGCTTCTCGCGAGATTTTGAAGTATCTTGTCTTCAGGAAATTACCACAAAAAAAGAAAAAGACTGAAAAAAATACCACAAAAAAAGAAAAAAACAAAACAAAACAGAAAAATAAATAAATTACTCAGAAAAACAGGGCCTTTTTTTATTTGTCAAGTGATGGTGTGACGCCAGCCAAAAGCTCTCTGTCTCAGAAAATGGTATCATCCAGACCTTTATACTTATACTACATTACATCTCAGAGGATTACTGTAATTTTCACTCTACGATATTTATTAAAAAGTTTTTGTTACCTTTTCAGGTTCAGGTAATTAATACAAATTGTAAATCAACTGATACATTATGATGTAAAATTAAGACAAAAATACCAAGCAATATATAAAGTAGTTAGAATAAGCTCCATGTTTCACAGCTGCAACATTAAAATGATGAACGCATTAACGCATCAATAATTAATATCCAGTTACATTATATACATTACAGTGAAATGGGACATTCTGCGTGATGAGTACTTTTACTTCTGGTACTTTAAGTATTTTTTTTTTTACTGAAGGAGGATTGTGAATGCAGGACTTTTACTTGTAACAGAGTATTTTTACATCACGGTATTAGTACTTTTACTTCCTCCACCTCTGTCACTACAGAAGATGCTTCTTACTTCATCACCCGCGCATGCGCAGCAGCTCCCTCTCCTCTCCTGCCTCTCCTGTGACTGACCGCTAGTGACCTCAGTTTCTGCAGCAGCACACACCCGCACACACACACACCTACACAAAAAACCCACGCGAGGAGAGATGTCCGGTATATTCGGGAAGATCTTCGTGGGCATTTACGTGGAGATAAAACGGAGCGACGGTACGTAGCTAGCTGCACACACACACACACACACTCACACTCACACACAGACACACAGTGACACCGCTCTCCATCTCCATCCGGCGGGTCCGGATGAGAGCAGCTAACGTTACCGCAGCGGTGTTTGTGCTAAGCTAACGAGCTGCTACATCATCAGGGTGTCGTGTTAAATACACGGTGGTGTCAGTGTGAGAGTGGACACACACACACACACACACACACACACACGCACACACACGTTGGTTAATGTCACGCTGCTGTCAGTGACACACCAGCCGGCCGGCAGCTGCAGGAGCGGGCGGGTCCGTCCACCTGTGCCTGTGTCCGGCCGTGATATAACGACACCTGCCTCAGCTGTGGCTCCTCTGCACCACGGCTGAACCCCTCCAGCCTGCACGATACAGTCTCCACTGCATCACCCAGCAGTGGCCTGTGAATCCTGGGCTGATGGAGGGCTGCATGCATGGGGCCTCCCCCCTCTCTCACTGCCACTGAGATAACCTGCTTTAAAACAGCAACGTGCTCATTTTCACCACATTAACGTGTTCATAAGGCTGCTCAGAGTCCAATTAACAGCCTGGAAATGCAGCTGTTGAAGTTATGAATGACAGGAGCAAAGTCTTATCACCATCCATCATGAGCCACACCCATTAGCATCTCTGTATCCTTATTTTACTGTCTGCAGGAACCCAAAATGTCAGATTTTACATGATTTTATTACACAAAATGATCTGAAAATGATATATTTAGTTAGATATATGTCCAGCTCATGGCTCACTGGGTGTGTTAGAGTCTGGATCCTGTGATTCAAAGGCTAAAGCAGCATTCATACAGTCCCATGCAGCAGTGAGCAGGCCCAAGCATCTCTTTACGTCCTCTCTCACTGCAGGACGAATACACCAGGCGATGGTCACATCACTGCACGAGGACAATGACAGTGTGACAGTGGAGTGGATCGAGAATGGAGACACCAAAGGGAAAGAGGTGTGTAGCCCTCCTGACACTTAACTTCCTGTATTATGTCCTCTGACAATGCTCTTAGTAATAGAAAGAAATTCTTTGTTCTGTGTGTCTGGAAAATAATTTGTCCTGCGTATAAACACATTAATACTGTTTTATAAGAATATCAGTCACTCTAGATGTTTTAATGGTCTCTGAATGAAGGGTTAGTTTTGTACATGGAGAACAAAACGCTGTACAGTGCTTCAACCAGAGTGACGTCTGAAAGAGACAAAGATCCGTCTGAGCAACAGTTAAGAAAGATTACAGGAAATCAGCAGTGAAACTGGAAGTTCAGCATCAAAATGTGTGCAGAGTTAAACAGGATCCTGTTTCAGTGTCAAGTGCACAATAACGCCTCCGACAACGTGGAATTAAGAGGCAACATGTTGCTTCGGCAAAGCTATTCTTAGGTTAGTCTGGAGTTAGCGCTGCTGGAATCTCAGCTCAACATATCTTGTGCTGACAAATCACAGTTTAAGCTTCTTTAATCTAACCACTGAGTCGACTGCAGAGGCCCAAAGACAAATGGACCTAATCATTATTTAGAGCGTGGTTGCACCGTTGTCATTCAATAATGGTGAAATCCAAATTCATAGTTGAAATAAACACAAGAAGTGTGTGCTTTAGAGAAAGGATCAGCACTCAGTGAATAACCTCCTAAGCCCTGTGATAAGCTATTATGGCAAGGCTTAACTATACAGACCAGTGAGCAGTGATAACTAACATGTCTTTGGGGTCATCAGGTGGGAACCTCCTTTCACCAGTGTTTCCTCTAGTTGGTCCCACGACACCTCCAGGAGGCTAGACAGTGATCTCTGGCGTCCCAGAGACACTCCCCTAATGCCAGGTCTCACTGCTCTCCACACCAACACAACAACCTCCTTTACCTTCCTTACACATGGCTTTCTCAGCCCAAACAGCACTGCCACCTTCAACAGCTCCGTACACGCGAGCTCCAGGTAGAGACAGTGCCGATACTACCTTTCCTAGCACATTCACCATACTCTATTTCACACGCTACATAGCATAACTCCAATATAAGCTAAAGTTAGCATGGCAGCATGGTCTCAACGACATCGACCAAAGAGAAGTTTGATTAATTTAATTTGTCTTCTTTTGGAGCCAGAACGGTTTCAAATGTTAATAATACTGTTTTTATCTTTGTTAAAATAGACCTTACTGAAGGAAAGAGAAATCAATATAAACAGGTGATAACACACTTTTGAACAGCAGTGTGTGAGAGACACTCACGAGTAGCAAGAGGTGGACTACACACTATCAATTTTGTTTGTAAATGTCTACGAACTATAGTTAATGAGGAGTAAATTAAGACTGCCTTCCACTACTGTAAAAACACATTAAATCTTGAAATTCAATAACTTAATTTTGAACATGTTTAGATGATCTTTGTATCCACCTTCTTCCTGAGGGCACGACTGTAGAAATGATTATGTGCCCAACTTCCTGTCAGATAGAGGAAGTAGCAGTGAGCTAGTTAGTCCCATAGACTGTCTGTGGTTAGTCCCAGTGGCGACTCTTGGTGGCTAACCGCCAACGCTGCCTTCAGTTCATCAAATACTGATTTATTTCTTAACAAATATTGAACTAATGTTAACTCAGCATTTTCTAAAATGTCTCTGTGGAGCTCTGGCACCTGTTGCACTGTCTGTGTCTCTAACGACTAACAACCAGTCTGAGCTACATGTTTGTCTTCAGCAACTGTGTGTTGGACATGTGACCAGAACAAAAATGGATTGTTCCTGTTGCCATGGTTACCATTGATATGAGAACATAAAACCACGAGAGTTTAAATCAGAGTTAGCAGAAGAGAATAACACGTAGACTGACAGGTGCTTCACTCAGCGTCAGTACATGATGTCCCTGTCTTTCCCCGTCTGACTTCACTCTCAACCTACGTTAGAAAATAAACTGTGAAATGTGTTTAGTCATCACTCAGAGCAGTTTTTAATAAATCAGACGTTAACGCAGACGAGCGGAGGATCAGCTGGGAAACATCACATTTATTCACTTTACATGGAGCTACAGTTAAATCTGAATTATGTGTTAGTATTTCTTAATAAGTCATCAGAATCATAAATCATCTTTAGAAGGAGCAGATGTTACCTTAAGCTGCTCGGGACATGTTGACGTTAACAATATTTTAACGGAGCAAGGCGAGCTAATTGCTAGCGTGCTCGGTTGCTTTGAGATGTCTGTCAGAGATGTGATCACATGATCCTGTTTGAGCTATAACAGGTGGTGTGTTCCACGTTTTATTTCCCAGTAGCTCCTGAAGAGAAGAATAGAGTGTAGTGTAGTACTGTAAACAAACTGTCACCATTGGAAATTGTCGCTTTTGGTTCAACAGCGGATATCACGCCCATAATTCACGCAAGGTATCATAAGGGCTAGGAATAAGGTGGATATGCTTCTCTATTCTGTCTCTACGTCTGTAGAGAGTTGAAGTCATGACATCACTTCCTGTTTAGCGTCTGTAACTCAATACACGAGGTTAGAATTTAATGTAAGATAGAATAAGATAAACTTTATTGTACCAGACGGGATATTTGTTTGGGCACATAGTGTGACGTAGCTGCATGGCAGATACAACCATCATATACAATCAAGACACACAGTAGACGACCATGTAGCAGGTTGCAGTAGCTCAGGAGATATTACTTAAAAGTGCAATAATAACTGTAGTATAGATTGTGCAAATAAAATACAGTAGTCCAAATTAAACTGTCGCAAATAAAACCTTAAGTGCGAGTAAGAACATACCAAAGTGTGCAACAGGTCAATAGTCACAATGTCTGGACGTTAACATGCGACTTTCTGCAGACGTTGGGTTTTGTTCTTGCGGTTATTCTCCATGACGGTGACGTTGGCATGAGATGAAACCAACTAAATGTCACCGTCATCTGTCGTCAGTGTTCTGCGACAAATTGATGTTGGCAGTAGACGTTGTCTTGACATTGAATTTCGGTCACACAATGTCACAACCTAAATTCAACTTAATATCAACATCTAACTGTGTTTGTGGCCAGGTGGAAAAAAGTTTAAACCGCTGTGATCTTAACAAAGTTCAACTTTGTAAGCACAGACAAAAAAAACTACAACTCCCATGAAAAAACTACAAACGTAGATGGATCTCCTTTCAGCTCTCTCAGACATGTCAGAACTAACCACAGACGCTTGACTCGCTCATCGACTCGCCTCTTTAGTTGAGTGAAAACCTTCAGCCTTCAGTGAATATCTAGGGCTTCTGGGAAATGGTGTTCATTTAAAGGCTGCCAAATTATTATTATTTAGTTACAAATGTGAATGAGGTTTTGAGTGAGATTTTCTTTCTTCAGGGACAGAACCTGGAAGTTCTAGTTTCACTTCGGTTCTCTATACTCGGCTCTATCTACACTAGGTCTTGATCTCAGTGAGACTGTCTGATTAAATAAAGGTTATAAAAATAATAATCTCTGTCTTGTGTCTTTCTCAGATCGATCTGGAGAGCGTCTTTGCTCTGAATCCAGATGTTGCTCCTGATGAGGAGATACCACAGAGCCCTGAGGCTCCTCTTCCTCCCTCCAGTGTTGCCAAAACCAGCAAACTCCCCAAGGTCTGCTCCCATCATTATCATTCCCTTTGTTCACTTACACTACACCTGATTTAAAGAGAACACAGTTTTTGCTCAACTTAAGGTCTTTGTGTTCACTTTATTGATTTGATTTTGACTTTGATAGGGACATTTTTAATATATTTACAGCTTTCAGTACAATTATCGATAAATTTACAAAATGGCAAATTATTGAAGTGATCTTGAACTGTGTGTTGAGATCAGCCAATTAGATTTGTGCAAACTGCTCCAAAAATGTGACACATAGCCACTGTTGTAGGTCAGTGTCTAGTGCAGCTCTGTTAATGTTTATGTTTGTGTCTTTTTTTATTATCAGACTAAACGGATTACATCAATACCTAAGGCTGAGAATGCTCCACGAGAGAACAGAGGTATGTTTGATTTAATTAAAGAGGTGGAGGCAGTTACTGTGCGGTGCTTTAAAACCCTCAAGTGATGCAATGTGTCAAAAATCACACTCTTTCTCTGAGACTCTTAGAGTCAGTGTGACTTAAACTTTCTGAGGACATCATAATCTCTGACGACCAACGCAAATTTATGTTGATGAATGCGCCTAAAAGTCATAGAATAAATACGCTCCTTTTGACTTCAGAACACATCCATGGGCACATTGCAGACAGAAACTGTTAATAGTTAAATCAGCATACGAGATAGTGCCAATTTTCAAAAATGTCAACAAACGTAAGCTAAAGCTGTAGCCATAGCAACCTGACTGACTCCATAGCTGTGTCTCGAGGCTTTAAAGGACGCAGCCTTCACGCTTGACGAGCGAAGCTAACTAGCAATGTCAGTTAGCATCACTAACGTTGCGTACGTTATGCTATTTAAACAAAACTTTTACGTTTGAAGGCCTCTTGTGTTTAATCACATTTGTATTGTTGGTTCTTCGAGTGAATTGAAACCCAGTATTTAAAATTAAAATTCAAAAGCGTAATCTGGTGTCACAGACGCCATGATGAAAACAACCCAATTGTCACTAACATGTAATGCATCTTGGGATAGGCTGGGGCGCGAAGGATTCATCCGCTGTATCCTCCAAATTCTGGGAGAGATGGCTGAATTTCCCGGCCGCATTTGAAGGAGCCTTCGAAATGGGACGGCCTTGGTCGCGCTGATGTGACGCATTAGGTCCTCAAACAGAGACACAGCTCATGTTGACATTATACTTCCTGTTTACACTCCTCAAACTATGGTAACTGTAGTTCAAAAAGTAAGAGCATGATTACTCCCCAAACAGAAGAAATAAACAATTATTGTCTGTTTTCATTTGTACTATCAAGACTTTATGACATTACTGAGGCTCAGACTGTCTCATCAACATGGTTGAAACTTTCTGCACTGACACAGTACAGAGAGTTGAATGAATTTTCATTTTTAATGCTCAAAGCTTTGAACTACAAACACATCCTACCAGAAACAATGTCTTTGTTACTCTGGATTATCCACAGATCTCACTGTAAACATCCTTCACAGGGATTGTCTCTTCAGTAAATGTTCATGATCGTTTTTTCGTTTAACATTTGGTCTGTAAAATGTTAAATACTAATTAAAAAACGTCCATTAGGACTTTACAGAGCCCAGGGGGATTGTTTTGTCTTAGCACAACCCAAATAGCTTCAGTTCACTATTAAAGAGGATTAAAACCAACATAAAATATTCACATTTCAGAAAGTGAAATGAGCAGTTTTTCCCCCATTTTGCTTAAAGAATTAAAGAACTGACTGTCTGCATGAGTAGATATCAGTAAAGTTGAAAAATAAGTCTGTCTGTCTGTTTGTTTAATCATTTTGCACACATGCATGAGCATTATCTTGGACTGTCTGTGTGCTCCTCAGCTGCAGCAGTGGGAACCACCCGGGCCCGTCCCAGCCAGCACAGCCAGCACAGCCAAGCTGCAGAGCCACCTCCCCCAGCCATCGCTCCCCCGACTGCACTGAACCAGTCGATGCTACAGCAGCAGAACGGTAACACACTGCCTCTCCATCTGGATCAGACATTTTAGAGGTTATTCAAGTCCACATGCCTCAGTTTTATAGTCTCTAATGAACTTAAAGGTAGTGTCCAACACCCAGTACGTGTTGTTATTTTCTGGTGCAGGGTAACGTTGCAGAGGCCACAACCAGTGATGTCATGCTCCAACACAGCTGTGAGAGCCTCAAAGGCTCTTTCACAGTCGCTCACTGGCTTGGCTTCTGGACTTGGACTCATACTACAGCACTTGTTTTGGTTTTCAGCTGTGGCTGTTGGGATTACCATAAATTTATAAATGTTCACCACCATGGAAATAAAATCTTCAGATGTAACACTCAAACTGACGTGACATGTGGAGAGCTGCTGATTTACTTTAAGGGATAAGATTAAGAGATTTTCTACATTTTTTACTGTCAACGTGTCCCACTAAGAAGAAAATGAATGTATCCTGTTAAAGGGTATCCAAGGGTGCTTTCACACCCAACCTGTTTGGTCAGGTTACAGGAACTCAGGTCTGTTTGTGCGGTTAGTACTGTTCATTTGGGCTTGTGTGAAAGATGTCTGTCGAACCCTGGTGTGGACCAAACAACTGAACCGAGACCACTCGAAAAGATGGGTCTCAGTCCACTTCCAAACGGACTCTGGTGTGGTTTGTTTGTGGTGTGAGAGAAAATGAACTACACACAGGATTATGACAGCAGATATGTGATATATATGTGAATGTGCATATTAAGGCAGTACAGGAGGAGGTGCACATTAATAATCCTCCAGGACTGTAACATGCTCATGTTTAACCCAAACAATGTGTCATGTGACTGCAGTTGCTTCACATCCAGGTCGAACACCTTCTCACCACAAACCAACCGCACCAGAGTTCCTTTGTAACCGGACTGAGACCACCTCTTCAAGAAGGTCTCAGTCCGGTTGTTTTGGTGCACACCTGAGTGTGAATGCTGTGTTCACACCTGCACAAACGAACCGCACTGAGGGGGCAAATGAACTTGAGTTTGGTTGAACCAAACCAAAAAGGGCAGCTAAACCAATCGTTGAATCTGTCGGCGATCTAATAATCGACCCTGATAAAGGCCACGTATATCCCATAAATTATTAATGCTAATGTACACATGTAACCATGGTAACACATATGCACGTCAATGAGGATATTTTACCTGGGTATTTTTTTGATTTCCCCACGTGGGTCCTGATGATGCAGGATGACAAACACCAAAACTGTCCAATCACAGTTTCCCGTCAGTTGGTAGAACTTCGTGTTTACTCCTCTTTGTTTGTCTGCAAAAAGTCAGTGTGAACAAAAACTGAACCAAAACTACAATGTTTAATTTTTTCCCTCTGGAGCGACCAAATCAACCAAACTACAGGTGTGAGAGCACCCTAAAGCCTGATATGTTCTTCCTCCGTGCCGTAGACTGTCACTGTTTTCCAAAGCTATTGAAAACAGTGATGTAAGAAATGCTCCGATGCTTTAGGAAAATATTTTTGGTTGTTAACTGCATTATTTAGATTGTTATTATTTTCCCTCCTTTGAAGCACGGAGGAAATCCAACTGTGTGAAGGAAGTGGAGAAACTGCAGGAGAAACGCGAGAAGAGGCGACTTCAGCAACAAGAGCTCAGAGAGAAGAGAGCACAAGTGAGGAGCAAATACACACACACACACACACACACACACACACACACAGTGCACACGTGTACTATATACACAAACACACACACTATATACATGTACAGTATACACACACAGTGTCTTTGGTTAAAAGCTGACTTTGACCGCCAAAATCGAATTACTTCATTGTTTAGTCAATGTGAACGTTTGTGCCAAATCTGAAGAAATTTCCTTCAGGCGTTCTTGAGATATTGTGTTCACACAGATGGGACAGATGGACGCAAGTGCCAACAAATGTAATGTATGTAATGTAATCTTAACTGATTAGAAATATTTGACGTTAAGCAAAAACAGCGTCTGGTCCCAGGCCAGGTTCAGGTCTCTTGAAAAGTTTAAGGCACAATGTAAATATTACAACACAATTTGCATTAGAATAAATGCATGTATGCTTCTCTGCTGTACCCATATGGATGTGTAAAATATACAAAGTTGTTTCATTTGATGTGATACTTTTGTTTTTTGTTCACTTTCAGGAGGTGGATGTGAATTTACCAAACTATGAAATCATGTGTATGATCAGAGACTTCAGAGCCAGTCTGGACTACAGGCCTTTAACCAGTAATGATCTGGTAAGTCTGGTTTAGAGCAGTGTTTCCACATTCAGGGTAACACACTGTAAATCTTCAGGAAAGACTGTGACACAGGAAATTGTTAAAACAAGTGTCTTTAAATTAGAGAAAATCGTTTTCTTGTGTAAGTCCGACTAAAGCCAGGTTTTAAAACATATTAGTCTCACTAAAATCGCACTAAATTGAATTTCTCACAGTGGGACTAACACACCCAGATCATGTGACTCCTGCATGTATACAGTCAATTAGACCCAAACTGGCCGAGGCGCTCTGAGCATGCTCCACAGTTTCTGCCCCGGGCTTTGACCTGGAAGTCCAATAGCATTAAATGTGTAAGAGAAGAAGAAGCCGGTAACAACATGGAGAAATCTACATCCAGAGCCGTGACTTTTTGGACGGACCAAATGTACAGAGCTAGTAGCAGTTAGCTGCTAGCTAACCGTAGCTAACTTGTTTGTCCATTGTTTGGTCTGTGACGTAATAGGTCAACAGGAAAAAGGTCCAATACTAACAAGCTGAAAGGGGGCATATCTCCACCTATCGTAGAGGAGTCGCACATACTTGGCTCAGTAAATAGATTTGTTGTTGCCCCCTAAACTCTAATCACTACAATCTCGTGCTGCATAATCAAACATTAAACTTATGTAACTTTATTTTAAATGTAATTTGAGATCCCAACATTTCCAAATATACCATGTGTCAGAGTGAATCTTGTGAACGTACAGAATGATGCACAAGACATCTAGAAGATTTATTCTAACACATCAGGGCTTTAATAGTCACTCACTGCAAACACTATGTAATAAACTTTTTATCCCAACTTTAAAGCTACTTGTGGAGAAATAAAAAGGGTTAAATGTCTTATCAGAGGCTCTTGATAGTGTCTGCAGCATAATATCTAGTACAATAGAGGCCTGCATGACTGAGAAATGATGCAAAGTAAGATTCATCTGTACCTTCTGATGTTTCAGATCGAGGAGCACAGGATATGTGTGTGTGTGCGTGCACGTCCTCTCAATAAAAAAGGTGAGAATAGCTTTGTACAGGGCGGTGGGTGTCCTTAGACAAGGATAAAACAAAATTCACCTCACGTCTCTGTGACTGCGGTTTTCTTTGCAGTCGTGAACAAACACTAGGAGCTCTAAGTCTCTGTCCGTGTCTCTGTAGAGCTGTCAATGAAGGATTTGGATGTGATCACCATTCCCAGTAAGGACGTGGTGATGGTCCACGAGCCCAAGCAGAAGGTGGATCTGACTCGCTACCTGGAGAACCAAACTTTCCGATTCGACTACGCCTTCGATGAAAACTCCACCAATGAAATGGTTTACAGGTAATGGGTTTTTCTGTGGAACCATACGGAAATAAAATCTGACATTATGAATCAATTCTGAATAAAATTTCATATTTTATAAAATAACAGTGAAGTCCTGTAAAACATTTTTGCATTACAGCTCCAGTGTTTCCCCTTTATGTAATTAGCAGGTGCTGTGCCGCTGCTAAATGATTAGCGCCGCTGCTTCAGTATTTAAAAATCTCCCCATACACAGTTAATTCATTATCTCTACTTTACGCAGCCAGAGTCAGAGACGAGCAAGGATCACAAATTGAACAGCTGCAGATAAGGGTGCTCTGATCAAGTGCTGTTGTCTGATATCTGTTCTAAATAGTCTGAAGGCCGATCAGAAGAGACGATCAGATGACACAGTTTCTCTTTGCACCGCTAAAATAAATTCACTGGTCTTGCAGTTGGGACAAACTGTAGCTGATACTAAACATTCATGGTTCACTGCCAACTTGATGTCCAGCTCACCTGCCTGTCTCAGGTGCAGAAACAGAGTCTCATTCATAAAACATGAGCAGAATGAATTTGTGTGTTAACTGTTTGCAGAAGGAATCTTTTCTTAGGTACTAACAAAATCTACATCTGCTTCTGACTGCTCGTAGTGCTTGTGTAAACAAGGTATTGCACGTAAATGTTGCTTGTCATTATTGTAAATTACAGTTTTCAAACAGGAGAGAATCCGGCGTAGGTTTTTAGTCCCAAGTTGTTGTGTTTTTTTGCAGATTTACTAACATTTCATGATGAAACCAACTGTCTCTCTCCTCACTCTCCACACACACACCACACTGAAAGATTCTCTAAAGGCTGCAACGAGCCAAAAAATGTCGTTTGTAGTTTTACCTTTCAACAACTTCATCCTCTACTCGGTTAATCCACAAGCAAACTGCCCGACTCCAGGGCTGCACATCTTCACACACACCAGCTAAATTATGGCAGTGCTGCGCTAAGCCTCTCTAAAGTGACAATAATATCATTTATTGCAATGATTCCTGGACATATTGTCAAACAAAAGTAGTTGTGACAGAACTAGTTTTGATTTTAACAGCCATTTGTTTTTACAAGCAGCGTCAGGGTGCTTTCACACCTGCCCTGTTTGGTTCAGTTCAATCAAACTCAAGTTCATTTGCCCCCTCAGTGCGGTTCATTTGGGCAGGTGTGAACACAGCACTCACACTCAGGTGTGCACCAGAACAGCCTGACCGAGACCATCAAGGCATTTGATCAAAAGAGTGACACGCTTTTGCAATTCAGCACCGATGGTGGAAAAAAATCCAAAGGGGAAACACTGAATTCCGTAAATTATTCCACAAGTTATTCATGTGATTAATTCCAGAATTATTTATTTAAATTTGAACACTTTCTGCTTGTTAATAATCTCGCCTCTGCTCTCAGGTTCACAGCTCAGCCGCTGGTTGAAACCATTTTTGAGCGTGGGATGGCGACCTGCTTTGCATATGGACAAACTGGAAGTGGAAAAACACATGTGAGTGCTCTGATTTTAAACCGGTTTAGGTTTTAGTGCACTTATCCTGTTTTAACTCATGTCTGCTTTTATAGACAATGGGAGGTGACTTTTCAGGAAAGAACCAGGACTGCTCTAAAGGGATCTATGCACTGTCCGGTTAGTTCCTCCCATACGGCACCTCTCTATCTTCACTGCTGCTTACTGCATCTCACTAAACTCAAGACTCTGTTTTTCTTTCCTTGTGCAGCCAGAGACGTCTTTCTCATGATAAAGAAGCCAAATTACAAGAAGATGGATCTCCAAATCTTTGCTACGTTCTTTGAGATTTACAGCGGGAAGGTAAGTGTCATTAAACACCAGATTAGTAATGACTTTTTTCAAGAAGAGGACTGAGTTTTTGTTGCCTCTTAAACGTTGATGCAAATGTTCATGGTCCCTTTTAACAAGCATCTCAAGGCAGGAAATCAGTCCTGACTGCCCAAAAATTCTCAGTGATTTGTTGTACTTTAAGGTTAAAGAGTGAAAGGGTTTTCTTAATTTCCTAAATTACTGGTGTCTCTGCTGATGTTGAGGAGTGCTGCAGAGGTCTCCTAAGAGGATGGTGTGGAGGCAGAGACTGTGTGTGGGAGGGGAGATGATTTGGGAATGCTTCAGCTTACTAAAAGCCTGACTGACCTTGTACAGGATGCAAATTAGACGCATGCTGTCAAGGTCTTTGCAGCGTATGTGCTTTTTGGTCAGAAAATCCAGCTCTGCAACAATGATGATTTGGGTGTGTCACAGTCAACAGTGTCAGCAGTAATAAATGAATCTTTGATCAGTCCTACGGCGCAGATTCATTCACTCATCCCCACAACTGTGTGTGAAGACATTGTGAAGATATTTTATTTAATCTGTTTGCACACTGAAGGCCTATAATATTTGAGACATGTTTCAGAAAACTGTTGCCTAGCTTTTTTTTTTGTTGCAGCATTTGAAACCGTTAAGAGAAACATTACAGAGGCCTTGATAGTGAAGACGTAATGACTTCGGATAAAACATTGAACCAGTTTGTGTGTCTGTATTATAAAGGTGTTTGACCTGCTAAACCGCAAAGCCAAGCTACGTGTCCTTGAGGACGGGAAGCAGCAGGTGCAGGTGGTGGGGCTGCAGGAGAGGGAGGTGAAGTGCACAGAGGACGTCCTGAAACTCATCGAAGTGGGAAACAGCTGCAGGTGGGAGATGAATGTTTTAACAGCAGCAAGAGCAGAAGTTTGTTCTGGAAAGTTTCGACTGGTCCTGGAGGGTAAGCTTAATATGTCTGTCTCTATTTCCTTCAGGACTTCTGGTCAGACCTCGGCCAACGCTCACTCTTCTCGGAGCCACGCTGTCTTCCAGATCATTCTCCGTCGGCGGGGGAAGATGCATGGAAAGTTTTCCCTTATTGATCTGGCGGGTAACGAGAGAGGAGCGGACACATCCAGCGCTGATCGTCAGACTCGCCTCGAAGGAGCTGAGATCAACAAGAGCCTGTTGGCACTGAAGGTCTCCTCCTGAGTTCTTAAAGATATCCTGTGCATCAGGGGCTTTACTGTAAAGGATGAGTCAGAGGGGATGTTTGGGTTGTGGGGTGTGGCAGTTACTCTGACTCAAAACACCAGTGCGTGGTCAAAACACCACGTATACAAGCACGGGAGGAGAATCCATTTATTGACACAAGTTGCAGGTGTTTTCTCCAACGAACAGTTTGACCCCACAACCACAAGATATTTAATTTGATACGATATAAAACAGAGAAAATCAGCAAATCTTCACTTTTGAGAAGCTGGAGTCTGAGAATACTTTAAATGTTAACTGAAAATAATATTTAGTGACTTATTGTTTTCATATTAATGTGCTGTGCATTTAGAAATTGTTCCTCTGCACAGCCACTAATGATGTTATTCTCTGTGTGTCTGCAGGAGTGTATTCGAGCGCTGGGCAGGAACAAACCTCACACTCCATTTAGAGCCAGCAAGTTAACCCAAGTCCTGAGAGACTCCTTCATCGGAGAGAACTCCAGGACATGCATGGTAAGACAGAAGCAGAGCTGTGTGTGTGTTACTGCACCTCCTGTGGACAGATCTAACTCTCTTGATGTTTCCGTGCACAGATTGCAACCATCTCTCCTGGGATGGCGTCATGTGAAAACACCTTGAACACGCTGAGATACGCCAACAGGTACGTCAGACTGTTCTGTGCTTTGATACAAAAATCTGATGTCAATGTGAGAGTGGTTACACAACATGACATGAGCCTCTCCTGTCTCTTCTTCTTCTTGGTTCTGTGTTTCTCTCTCCCACCATGTTTCCAGAGTAAAGGAGTTTGGGATCAGTCCCTCAGATATTCCCTTCTCTCAGAGCGGGGGAGGAGGGAGTCGCTCTGAGCTCTCCCCTACTTATGAGTACGATTGATTTACTTCATCTCTCATCACTTCTCTCCACAGCGCCCACCATACTGGCTTGTGACATCACCCACACTACCCATTAACAACCACTTTTTGTTGCTTCCTGTCCACTCAGAAGTTTCCCACAGTCACATAGAGCTACAGGATTAATTTCTCCTAAACCTGCATGGAGTCTTTTGTTTCCACATATTGAGCATTGTCACCAGCAACATATCTGCACGTTGCATGCAACAACCACCTGTCTTGCTCCACCGGACACCTCAGCAGTAGTTACCACAGTCGTATTGTTATTTCAGGGTGAAGGAGCTTACTGTGGACCCTGCAGCAGCGATGGACATCCGTCAGGGAGGACACATCAACCAGCTGGAGGTGCTGGAGGCTCAGTGGGGAGTCGGGAGTTCTCCACAGAGAGACGATCTGAAGCTGCTCTGTGAACAGAACGTAAGACAAACACAGATAATCACTGACTGAGCACGTGTAAGCGTCAGTGATGTGAAAACAAACATGGCCGTTGTCTCTGCAGGAGGAGGAGGTCTCCCCACAGCTCTTCACTTTCCATGAAGCCGTCTCTCAGCTGGTGGAGATGGAGGAGCAGGTTCTGGAGGACCACAGGGCCGTTTTCCAGGTACAGCAGAGCCTTCAGTGTGCAAATGCATTTATCAAAATGTGTAAGATTCCTGACAGATGCTGAACGAACCAAGAACTCACATCAGTGCAGACTGTTCTCCCAGTGATCCTGCTTTAATCACATCAAATGTTAATTTTTACTTCTCATTTCGGAGGCTTTCACATCAGGGACCCAGGCCCAGATCTGAGTACACCTGACGCCAAAGTCCAGTTTATTTGATTAGTGCTAACAGTGTGTACCATACTGGGGCATGGCACGCTGATCCATGTCTGAGTCCGGAGCAGAGCTTTGCCTTGCTGCTTCACCTGATAGTCCTCAGGGCAGTAGTGTCTGTCTGTGGCTGCGTTTTTTAAAACTGTAGCATGACTTAAATGTCACATAGATGATAACGCTGAGTGGCAGAGGAGTGGAGAGGGGGTGCAATCGGGCATGGTACGAATCAAACATACCTAACATTTAATTGCCACTGAATGCATCTACAGAGTGCAGATTATTTCATTAATATTGTTCGTGTACATTTTTAAATATTATTCCATAACTGCTGCTAATTTCTTTCAAGTATTCAGTTTTACCTTGACTGCACCACAAACAGACTTGGTATGCAGACATCTACAGACATCTACAGACCAGTCTCCAACAAAATAACACCAATCTGCACTTTTTAATTTCAATACAATTTAACACCAAAATGCCACACACACAAAAAGAACACAAAACTGTCTGGTCACAGCCACAAAAAAATGAACCCAAATTACTGAAAAACAGCCCTTCAAAATGAGATACACGCAGCCTGTTTCCCTCAAGCGGACCAATTCTAATTTCCATTTTTGTTTACATCTTAAGGCTGATGTTAGTTTCCATTTTCTTCTTACATTTTAAAGTTGGAACAACACAGGAGGTGTTGAAACTGCAGTGTTGTCTTTACAGGAGTCGATCCGCTGGCTGGAAGATGAGAAGGTGCTTTTGGAAATGACGGAGGAGGTGGACTATGATGTCGAGTCTTTCGCAACTCAACTAGAACAAATCCTGGATCAGAAGATCGACATCCTCACTGAGCTGAGAGGTGAGAAATCATTTGAGCTACACCTTTACTTCACTTTGTCTTGTCCGACCATCAGTCTTACTAATACATAACAATTATTGACATTATTAGGAGGAAAAGCAGCAGATCTTCACATCTGTGAAGCTGGAACCAGGAAATATTTGGGATTTCTGTTTAAAGGTCCAGTGTGTAGAACTCAGGAGGCTATAATGGCAGAAATGGAATAAAATATAATAAGTCTGTTTTCTTTAGTGTGTAATCACCTGAAAATGAGTCACCGTAGTTAGCAGCCCCTACACGAAGACTACGGATGGGTACCACAAACTGGTACTAAACAGTCCCTGGGGCTGATTATTAAAGACAGTTGATAAGCTCCAACGTTGACAGTTCTGCTATTGGTACTGGAGAAATCCAGGAGATATATTTCTTGTTCATTTAGGTTACATAAACATTGTCTTGTGCAGTTTTTATCGCCCCAACTCAGTTTCTAATTTGCAGTAAGATAAAGACATTTGTCACTGATGCATTTTTGCTGTTCAATCCAGAGGAGAGAGCTCTGCCTGCTGCATGTGCGAGGGGCGGGGCCAGCTCGGCTATTCAGAGGCCCTGCTCTCAGTGACAATGTCGAAGAGAGCATAACGCTCCAAAGTGTGGTTATACTTCACAAGAGTTGATGTGAGGGCAGAAACAAGAGCAATCTTTCACAACATGTAGGGAAAGTGCGTCACATGCAGGCGGAGAAATGAACCGTTTCCAACTGCCTAGCTTGTAGTTCATCTCCTGTTACCCCATCAACATCAGGTATGTTATAGTTTATAATAGTAATTCACTCAGGTTGCTGAGGTTTCTAGCTTTTTTTCCTTGTTAAAGGGTTTTTTGAGGGAGAGGAGTTTTTCCTTATCTGTCGTGAGGGTCCAAAGGATGTTGTATACTGTAAATACTGAAGCAATTTTATTTCTTTTTGTATTTTCTTTCATTTGTTTCTCTTAAAAAACCCCAAAAGAACTGATAAGAATACCATTAAAGTACTGGAATCGATAAGCAGTATCGGTAAGAGTAGTAGTAGTATTATTAAATCTTAAAGATACCCATCCCTAGCAACGACCCAAACAGCATCGGAAAACCTACTATGACCACAATAACTATCTTTTTATTTCACGTGAAACTGCTTTATTTAGTGCTGTTACTGATTTAAATCACCAGGCCCATTTGTTTTGTAGAGTAATAGACCTCTGCAGATAATGCAGCTCCTGGTAAAAAGGAATCTTAACCAGGAGTTCACACTTAGCATACAGGAGAAGTTTCAGCTGGGCTGCTACTAAATCCTACACACTGCTCTTTTAAAAATGACTAAACAACTAAAAGATCGTCAGAAATATTACATGTAATTTTCTTATGTTTCGCAGGCAAAAATCTTAATTTGTAAAGTAACTAGGAGCTAATTAACTGCAGTGGAGTAAGAAGTACAATAATTCCCTCTGAGATGTTGAGTAGACGTAGGAGTTGGCATGAGACCTAAAATGTTTTGCTTAAGTGCAGTACTTGGGTACGTGTTAACACTGATATCCTCTCTCCTTTCAGATAAAGTCAAGTCTTTCCGTTCTGCGCTGCAGGAAGAGGAGCAGGCTAGCCAACAGATAACCCCGAAGAGGCCTCGTGCACTATAGACACGCATAAGATGTTCCACTGTAATACTGACTTGAGAAAGGTGAAGGCCTGCCGCTGAGGAGGTCCAGAGCTGATTTGGCTCAGCTGTGATTTTACGACTTACTGTCTTCTGTGCGTTTGGTCTCTCCTCAAACCCTTTGCTGTACAGGCTGCCGTCGCTTCCCATCATGCATCCGTCCATCTGTCAAACCAAAGAGCAGGCCGTCGTTGCTCTTCCATCCTCCTGTGAAGTGTATTTACAAGGTTTTGTATGTGTGATAAGTCACAAGTGCTTCATTTTAAAAACAAAAAAAAAGGTGAATATTTGTTTTAAATACATTTTTATAGAGTGGAATCATAGCTTCTCCTCACTTTGGCCAGTTTTATAAACAACTTTTGCCATTTTGTGCAATATTTGGGAGGATTTTCTTCCTGTTTGTCCCCTTGTTTCAGCTCAGGGGTGAACAGGGCATGTGCAGTTTGTGTGTAAAATGAGCCACTGTGTGTTTGTGTTGATACTGTATGTAATATATGTCTGACTGAGAGGAAGCTTCGAACACAGAACTAACCTTGCATTACGTTAATTGACCTAATGGGGGCACTATAATCAAAGACAAAGCAGTTGATTTCAGAGTGTGCCACTCAACGATTACTGAAACAGTAATTTTTCATTTGCCAAAATAAAGAAACTCTACTTCTTGTTGATGTACTCGTTTTTATTTATTCTGTGGAAACTTAATTTAAAAATGTAAGCTCCCCGTTTACATCAGAGTTTGGAGGTGGGCAGATATGTGTGGGTATTTTGTAATTTTTTATTTCTATATATATCTATATATACTTGAATAAAAATAACGAGAATGAGGAAGAGAGATTACAAGTAGTATGAATAAAAAAATATAACTATTTCCGAATTACATAGGCACATATTAAGTACTGTAAGTATTTTTGCAGTATTTTCTTCTTTTCTCTCTTTTTTATTTGTTATAAAACTACAAATAAATTAAGTAAATTACCCCCCAAAAATGTTAAAGATGATAAAGTCTTGAGCTGTGTGCAGGATTTATGGCTGCAGACAAATTTCATTTACTCATGACATTTTACAAATTTCACATTGAGAGTTCATAAATTCAGATTTTGGAATAAATAATATTTCTCTAATTATTTGTGCAACTTGATTGAGTGCTCACTGACAGAATTGGCTTATTCTAGTTTTTATAACTGTGGAGTCACCGAGGTTTTTCGTCTGTTGCATCTCCTTTGACTCTATGGATAAACTTAAAATGTTTTTACCCACATATTGAGGAAAAATATCAATTAAGTCAAATCAAAGCTATTTCAAAGGTAAAAATTGAACTCTGGGAATTGTTTAAGTCTTTTTTTTGTAGCAGAAATGCCAGAATTTCCTGATTCTAGCTTTTAAAATATGAGGATGTGCTGCTTTTACTTTTAATTATTTCATTTATTTAAATAACTTTAAGGTTGGGACAAAACAAGCTTTTTAAAAAGGTGTTACTTTGGGTAAGTGAAATGGCATTTCTCACTATTTTCATCTTTTTTCCCCATTCTATTATAAGTTTTAGAGATTAATCCATAATGAAAATAATCATTAGTTGCAGTCCTTCCTAAACCAACAGTAACAACAGTAAAATCCTGCTTTTATATATTAATGCATGTAATTACAGTCAAATGGGATTTTATACATCCAGTAATTATACTTTTTATAATGCAAGTACATTTTTGTGATTATACTTGGATACTTCCGCTTGAGTAACATGTTTAATGCAGGACTTTTAGCTGCATGCTAGGGGAATATTTTTACTTCCTTCACTGTACGTGTCATGATTTGAATGCTGCAATACAAAATCCAAAAAGAAATGTAAGGTAATCTTACTTAAGAATATCCAATACGATTAGGGGTCAGGCGTCCTCTTGTTTTTCTCAGTATTTAAAATATTTTTTCTTGTTCAGTAATTTTTTTATACTAGTTTGATATCTGGCCTACATGCACGCCTTTTGGTTGTAAAAGTCACAGAAGCCAATCTATATTTTCTGCAATAAGAGGTAGTCGAGCCCCGGGCGATGCAGAATAAACATGCTAATGTCTTCTCAGGTGTACTGTAGACATTTTGACTAGTCATAGCAGGAAAAGCACAAGTGTTACTACTCCAGTGACAGTGACAGTGAGCATTAATGCAGGATACAAGGATCCTGAAACCACAGCAGCCATCTTTAATTTCATTATTTACACCTGTGTGGTTACAACTGTGACATGTCGAAATGTCTTCTGTGAAAAATGCCTACTGTGCTGTACAGATTAGAGACAGTGAACTCTAAGATATTTTAATCTTAGAAGTTTACAATACGCTGCTCAAAAACTGCCCTGGTTTTGTATTTCTGTCATTTTGTATGTGGGGTTTTTTTGTAATCAACCTAAGGCAGAGGATACTTGAGGTACAGGACTTTAAAATGTCCCTGATTTGTTTGTATCTATTAAGTTCAATGAAGATGTTTTGGGGAAAAAAACTTGCCCAACCCGACTTTTAACAGCTTTTAAATTATATTATATTATATTATATTATATTATTAGTTTCTCTGGAGAAATGTTCACACAGCTCTCCGGTTTATTTCCTTCACTTTAATGTTAAATTTCAGCAGGGTTAAAAAAACAAGTTAGACAACAGTCCTGCACTGATGGGGTTACCTGCATGACGCATTTTATATTTGCATTTCCAGGTGGGGGTCAACAGGAAGCAGGAAGGTCAACAGGAAGCAGGAAGGTCAACAGGAAGCAGGAAGGTCAACAGAGAGACTGTAGTAACAGCGCCCTCTAGTGGTCACAGAATATAGTGTGAATAAAACACCTGTTACCTGGATAAGATAAAAAAAAAAATTAAGAGTAACAACCTCGGAAACTATTTGAAAAAACCTCCAGAACAGTTATAAGTAGTTTTAATCGACGTGGTTTAAATGTATCTTTCACGGGAAATAACGGTTTCACTACTTTAGCTAAAACAAAATGGCGCCCGTTCACTCACCGGTTGGTGACAGCTGACAGCCGGTTAGTTTGTCCCGGTAACAAGTCAAAACCATCCGTCGCTCGTTACTTCACATAGTAAGAGCCGGTTTAATCTTCCACTCTGTAAATCCACCATAAACAGCCCGACTCAAAGCTGCAGCAGCTGCAGCAGCAGGACGCGCTGACAGGTGTGTCAGGAGACTCAAAGATGGTTAATGAGCGCAGAGGGCTCACTCGGTTTGGATTTCATTGGCATTTCTTTCCCTCTCTCTAAATTTAATCTAATTTCATTTTTCATTTTATTTTATTTTCTTTATTTATTTTAGCATTTTATTGTTTGTTTGTTATTTTGCTGAGATGTACTGACTCCTGCTCAAATGTGTGCACAACAATGAAGTAATACAATTCTTGCTTCCTGGGCTCTTTCCAGCAATGCTCATACATCAACATCTCTGTAAAAAAAAAAAAAAAATTAAAATAAAATGAAATATCATGCAAGTCAAAAAGACTGGGTGATATGGATAAATATCGCCTAGTGCCAATATTCTTGATTAAATACCTCAATATCGATATTGTGATGATATTGTGGGGTTGAAAATATTTATACCATGGGGTTATTTCTTTCTGCAAAGATTTGCATTTGAACAGATGCTCAAATTACAGTGCAGGAGCAGTTCCAATAATGTGCCAGGTTTCCATTTGTTCATTTAAAAAAATCATTTTAAAGAGAAAAAGTAAATAGGACAAAGATACTTATTCAAAAACATTAGAGGCTAAGAACAAAAACCAAAACAAAACCAACAAACAAGAAAAAGAAAAGAAAATTAAATTAAATATATACAGAGAGGATGTGCTGAAACTAAACCTAAGGGACATTTTGACAAAACTCACGACAAACCAATTTTATTAGATATATTTATAAGCTATTAAACCAAAACTGAAAACCAACAATATCATGACCAATAAAATTACACGCACACACACACACACACTGAGTTACCGTCCAATTGTATTTATTCCACAGAACAGACAATGGTAGAGAAAGCCGGGCAGAGGGCAGAGGTCAGCCCGATCTGTCCGAACACATATGAACAGTATGAGACATAAGAACCTACTGTATCCTCTGCCTGAAAACAACAAACCGCTGTCGGTAATCAAATACACACAGTGCTTTTATCAGTGGGTGTCAATGGAAGGATCACACTGTCCATCAGTGTAAGAAGAGTTTATGGCCGTTTGTATACAGGTGCTGACAGAATACAGAAATAATACTTTGATTTAAAGCCCCTGTTTAGCATTTAGAAGGAGAATATTAACACTTAATTAAAGGTTTATAACACTGTAATGTTTTGTAGGTGTAATCACTGTTTAATCGTGTATTTGTCAACAGTTATGACCCATCCTGTGACGATATAATGCTTATAAATACTTTAAAATAATACAGCGTATCATAAAATAAACTGTTTATGTAAATGTACACATCATCTGCAGGCAGGTTTAACACTGTTTATAAATCTATTTCAAACCCATGAAGACATATTTAGTTGTTATGTTCTGCTATCAAGTATTAATTAACATTTTATTATGATTTAATTAGGGATGCTTTGTACTGTTAAGTTATAAATAAATAGTGTCCTTATAATCGTTCAAAACTACATTATAGTTGTTATAATGTGTTACAAACAGTTTATTAAGTGTTTATGTGCTGCTTATAAATGTTAAATTACAGGGTTCAAATTAGGGGTTTGAAATTTGTTCTGTATAATAAAAATATATATGAATTATTGCCACCTTATTTTTTTTATATGTCACAGACCTACAGTTGTGTAGTATTTGGGATGTTATGTCAGCTGGGTTTCAGAGATATGAACACAGTGTTGTTTTATAAACTTATAAATCATATAAAATGTTGATACAACTTATAATAAATCAGGCACCCTTTATACAGGATTTATAAGTTGTGATTAATGGTAGTATTAATGGTTTATAAATCATTTATTAGCCATTAGTAAAACAGATTGTGGAAAATCCCTTTCAATCATGTTTTATCTTTTTAATCCCTAATATTGGTGTTTAAAATGTTTGTCATCCATTCATATATACCCACAGGTTTCTCACTTGTCTTTTTTTTCTTTAATAAATAATCCATTAAGTCTCCAGTTTTAAATGTTAATAAGTGATGAATAAAGGTTGTTAATACGTTGATAAAGGGATTTAACTCAAGGGATTTCCCACAGCCTGACAACCCTTTGTTCTTAGTTTTAACTGAGCTGAAGCACCACTAAATAATACATTTAAAAGTAAAAGTTCAAAAGTTTGCTTGTCTCAGCATAGAGACTGGAAACATTGGGAAACAGCTAGCATGGCTCTGTCCGAAGGTCTTGCGTAGACGGATCTATCTCCACAACACTGTGTCAGCGCTAGAGAAAGGTCTGGAATCAGCGATTATCTTCCTGCTATAGGAGGAAAAAATGCTCTGCTTGTTTGTATTTCTTTAAACCAATCACAGTCGATTTGGGTGGCTCTAAGCCCAGGATGCAGCAACGGCACAAATACGAAATAGTGTCGGGTGGAGCTTGTTCTGGTGGAACATTTGCACAATGGGAGGTCGAGTGCGGTCAATAAAATGACCCCGCAAGAGAAAATACCATAAAAAGCAGCAACAGACGTATGATGACTGTGTTATTGAACATAGGCCGCTCTTTTTACCGTCTTTTATTAAAAAACCTATAAAATCTAGCTCTGCAGTATGATGTCAAAAGAGAGGTGGTTATTGTTTGAGTAAGAGTGACAGGAATGAGGAAACGCTAACTTAGCGATTAGCTAATGTTAGCTATGAAATATTACGGTAAAAGAGAGGTGGTTAAGGTTCGGGTAAGAGTAATGGAAAGGTTACATTGCGATTGAATCATGTCTTTATGTTTGTAGCAAGGTTCAGATGGCCGTTGCGTTGGTGGGATTCTCTTGTACCAGTGGTGGGCGCGGTTTGTATGGACGTGTCATGTACGCTACAGACGTCATGTGTCTGCAGCTATACGTCTCGAAATAGTCTGCAAATGGCAGCCTTAGCCACAGTCTACATACGGTGAGTCTGAAAGTCATAATTCGTATACGGTCTGCTTAATCCATTTGAAAGCTGAAGTGTAAAGGCTACTGCGTCACCAGGACCTTGGCAGTCACCCAGTCCAGCTGTTTCCCCGTGCTCCACGTCTCTGTGCTAAGCTAAGCTAAGCTAAGCTAAGCTAAGCTAACAGGCTGTAGGCTCCAGCTTCATATTGAACAGACAGATAATGAGAGTTGATATTGATCTTGTCATCTAACTCTCTGCCAGACAGACAATTAGAGTGTTTCTCAGATAAACTAATTATTTAACCACTGATAAAGCGATTTGTTACAACATAAAACCTCTTTATAAAGGGTGTTTTTTAAGATAATGGTAAAACTAATACTGGACTGTGTGTTTTAAAACTGAGCTGAGGATAAACGTCTGTAGATCTCTAAGTGGTCTGATCCAAATGTGGCAATAATCGTCATAATCCCAAATACAGTCAGCATCTTTTCTTGATATATATTTCATTAAACAGTGAGGACATAGTGGACAACATAACTGGTTTATTCTTGTTACGCATGAAGGTTAAGTATATCCAATCTGACTGGACGACATGCAAACAGCTTGCTAAATAAAGCTGCTTTCACTTTCTGTCATGCACCCACTGCTGACTGAAAAACCAGCCTCCAGTTATATTTCAAAGGTTTTGTAAAATACTCCAGTTTGAAAAATAGGTACGGTAAGTCCTATAAAATGCTCAGCAGTTGACTGTTGTAAAGAGACACAGCAGAGGTCAACAGTAGGCGAGATACAAATAGTTTTCACGAGGTGTGAAACACGACAGCAGGTGGTGTGTGTATGATTTCAGCCTGTGGATTTCAGCCTGTAGCTTGTGTTGTGGTAGATTGTGCCCCTGCTGTGATAGTGGTTTTGCCTGGCTGTGATTGGAACAATAATATTGCACTGGTAAAAACAAAAACCCTCCTGTGTTGGTCCGTAGCTTCAATGACCGCCAAAGTGACAAACAAAATGCTACATATTTTCAAATATATTTCACCTGAAATTTCCAGAGTAACATTATGATCTTTAGCTAAATAAATAACTCTCAACCATTTAAGTCCTACATATACATCTTTACAGTATGTACACTGACACATCCATGGCTCCAAACGGGCAGACATTCAACTCAGCAGCCAAACGGCTAAAGGGGAACAATGTGTTTGTAGCCAAAAACCTGCCGCCCACAGAAAGTCAATTTAAAAGCCTGTGACTTCTTGAGAAACAGCTTATTGGCCACAATTACAGCAACACGCTCGACCTCTGCTCTCAAAGCTAAAAAGATATTTTCAGTTTCTGTTGAAGCCACTTTTTCTTTCTCAGACATGGACGTTAGATTAAAAAGGTGCAGTCACCAAAAGTCAAAGCAGTAAGTAATGCTCTCAGTACACTTCTCCCCTTCCTACTGTAATGAAAGGTTGGATACAGTGTAAATCAGTGGTTTTCAAGCTGTGAGGCCCCTCCCCCAGAGGAACAATAAAGGGTGAGGTGAAGGAGACAGGTGCATGAAGGTGTTTTAGTTATTGTGGTTTGGTCTGCTGATTTGGCTGCACACCAACACGGTCAGCAGTTGCAGCAGTGATTGTGACAAACAGCTCATGGAGACTAAAGTCATTTTAAAACTGTCCAATTGCTGAGAGTTGCGCCATACAAGGTTCCCACGATCATGAAATTCCTATAAGGGTTATGACTTTGGAATAAACTGTTTTCTAGGCCTGGAAATGGTTTGGAATTAATCAAATGTTTTGGAAAAGTTTTGAGTATACATTATTTTGGCTACCGTTTAAAACAGTGGTTCCCAACTGGTGGGTAACAATCCAAAAGTAGGTTGAGGGTCCTTTCAGAATGGACTGCAAGTGACTCGTAAACGTGTCAAGTTTTTACAAAAACAAGCTTAATTTCTAAGTACAGTGAATTTCCAGCACAAAGATTTTACTCTGAAGTGCGATTTCCTGCTGTACAGTGAGTGACAAACGGACAGCAACTTGACAGACACGGCAAACTAGCTCAACGACATGGTCAAACACGAGTATGACACTGAATGTATTAAACTGTGAGGACCTTGAACTAATGACTGAGGAGAAATGTGGACCCTGTGGCTGGACCAGTTGGGAACCACTGGTTTAAAATATGTTCATATAAATCCTGAAACGTATCTAATGTTACATTAAATCCATTCCTTGTATGACTAATTTTAAAATCTAGTGCTGCACTGCATGACGATTGAAACGTCTCTGGTATCACACGATTGGTGTATGCAGCTAGTTGGCGGAAAGAAAGTCCAACAGACAAGTAAAATTTGAAAATTCATTGGTAAAAATAAGTGGGAACCTTGACCATGATTCATACTCGGAGTCATAGCTCACGACTCATAACATGATACACATAATTATGGATTCAGTGTGCTTACACTTCCCCCCAATATCCCTATCATATTATCCCTGCAAATAAACATCCTAAAATTTGCTTATAAATCATACAAAAAACAAGTGTCTTGTAATTGCCTGAGAATGGTTTCAAAGGGGAAGTATAGGCTAGCTGCATGATAAGGGATGTTGAATTTTCAAAACACAAAGCCCAGTGGAAGCATATATAATTAAACATAATAGGGCCCAGGATGGAGCCTTGGGGTACACCACAGGAGACAACAGCAGAACAGGATGGAAAATGATCAACTGTAACTGACACTACTACGTTATAGATACAGTTTAAATTCTTGCTACGTCTGCTATGTCTGAGATGCTCCAAGGGTAAATTAAAATGGCATGATTTCTGGAGCCTAAACATTGCAAGAAGTATTTTATTATCTGTGAGAATTATCACAATTTCACAAGACATTTGCCAACCAAACAGCTAACTTCTAATTTAGCCATCTGCTAACTTGAATGGTGATACTTATTTAACTATGCGGCTCGACTAGACTTTCGTTCATTTCGTTATTAGACCAAATCCCGATAGTCAAACGCGTCATTTCACTGGGGGCTTGCATAACTCACTGAATCCATACTTCCTTGTTTACATCTCTCACAGCATTATGGGAACTGTAGCTCCAAAACATGATAAAAATAGAATTAAGACAAAGAATAATAACAGAATAGGAGGGCGGGAGGTGTTGGGGGACCCACAAAGACTTCGAAAACCCCTGGTTTAAATACATGAAGAATTGTCTACTGTTTGGCACATTTACTTCCATTACCTTCACATCCTGGCAAAATGTACAGACGAATCTATGTGCGTATCGGCACATACAGTATACCCTGAAATGAACAAAAAGTGTCATGCACTACAGAGGTGTCCAAATGTAGTGACATGAGATGGTAACTAGAGTCTAATTCCACCGTAAACTAGTGCAAAAAAACAACAATGAGGTCACACAGTTGATTAACTACAGTATTTAGAGAATGATTTTGGCTTCTTGTGTTGGGTTGAAGACATTGCTGATCACACAGAGAGTGGAAACAGACACTCTTGTGTTGAGTGGAAGCTGGGCGTAAAACAACAGCATAGATAAAATGAACTGAACATGAGGTACAACCCCTCCACACATCCAAAAGCTTTCATGGATTTAAAGGAGAGGTTCACAATTTTTCAAATCTGCCTTAAAACAACATTCAGGTGCCCATATGAACATTGAAACAGGTTTTGATTGCTGCAATGATCCCTCCTTTCATACTAATCATTAAAATATCCTTTCTTAATGTGCTTTCACTTTAAATGATGGGGAATAAAATACACATTCCTCATTCTCTGCAAAAATAAAGCTTGTCTGAGGTTAATCTAAGGTTGTGACAGAAATAAATATTAAGTGACTATTCTCCAAAGTTTGTCATTTTGTTTTGAAAAAGTTTTGTTTTTTCTTAATGTGTGTCAGTAGCTGACAACAACACATATGTTTGCCTTTGTATCATTCTCTCTCTTTAAATTTGGAGGTTTATGCATGTATGAACAGCTCAGACAGAACACTTCAGGTTTGTGGAGCTTGAGTCATGGGAAGGATAACTGATCAGTCAATCCGATTGATCGGAGCTGATCAGATCAGATTGATGAGTGGAGCAGCTGCTGCAGAGGTGAGTGAAGGCAAACTTTTAGACCCAGCAATTTACAGTTAAGCGTGACTTTCACTGCCCCTGCCATTCTGCTGCTCACTCTGAGCCCATAGTACGATGAACAGTCCCGCTCAAAAAATACAAAATCAATACATGGCAGGAGATGTGCTTATCGTGGTGGGCTACCACAAATAAATTAGTGAGTGGGAAGCCCTGATACTGACAGAACTTTATTGTTTGTCAGATTTTGACACTGTGTCAAAAACTGCATCCAGATTTCGGACATATGTACCAAAAGACCGAAGACAGAGGCCCAAGAGAAACTCGTTTTGAGTCTAAAACCTTCTAATTTACTTTTTTAAAAAATGTAGCTTATAAAGGGCCTTTAGGTTATGTTTTTTTTGCTTGATTTCAAAGGGGAAGTAAAGTTGCATGTCATGGTCATAGCAGTGATAAGGGATGTTGTATTTTCAAAACACAAAGCCCATTGGTGGCATATGCAATTAAATAAAACAGGACCTCGGGTGGAGCCTTGGGGTACACCACAGGGGTCAGCAACAGAAAAATATGAAAATTAGCAATCATAACTGATGCTGATTTATATTGTTGATGCAATTTAAACCATTTAAGGTGTTGCCCTGACGGCTTACTACATCATTCATTCATTTTTATTTTAGAGTCTGGCCAATCCCCCTATAGGATTATATGTAACAACCATCTTCCAGTGTTAAATTTGCAGAACAAAAGCATGTGGAAGAGGAAAAGTAAAAAAGAGAACAAACAGGACAAAACAAACACAAAAGTAAACAACAGTCAAAATCTAAACAAAAAGACAAAGAAACAACATAACACATTTGAGGACCCCAAGAAGAGAAGTTGCTATCTTGGTAGTGAATCCCAATCCAGAAATAAATTAACTACCACCCACATGAGGAACCACCACACATTTACAAACTATCTTATTTGAGTCTGAGAGTATCAAAACAATAAATTGACATGGTTTCTAGAGTTTAAAGACAACAGCACATCTTCCATTAGGAGAGCAGACTCAGTACAAAATGTTATTTTCATCTGATTTCATACTAAATACCTTTAACTCTGGAATAAATCCACTTGATTTGACGAACTCTGACTGCTGACACTTTATATAGCTTCATCGTCAGCTAAAGATTTGATACATTTTTGCACAGAACAAGGTGGATTTTGTTCTTCATCACTTACAGTGGAAGCACATTAGAAATCTTTTGATCTCCAGTATGAACAGTTGGATGATTACAGCATGCAAATAATGCTCCACTGTTAATACGGGCACCTGTCTGTTGTTTTAAGACCTGTGAACCTGTCCTGATGAGCGCGGGTAGCATCAGCATTGGAAACTATTTTGTGCACATCACTTGTGTTTTTGGACTGGAGATGTGAGGCGGCTCCTTCCTCTTCTACCACGTCCCCTTTGTATGAAAATATACAGGTCAACAGACAGAAGCGATGACATGATGTTTGCTCTCATGATTTTTTTTCCACATTCACCACCGAAAGGATCGATCCAGTCTGTTCAACATTCGCGATGAATCAATTCCGGCCCACTCTTCAGTCTGATTGGTAAAAATACTGAAAGATTAACAGGTCTCTGTGAGTGAAAGCTATGTTGAAATACTGCGTCCGTCCCTCCCAGAGTTCAGCTCCTCTGCAGGTCCATCATGTTCGGCGTCCTACGCGCGAAAAGAGCAAGAAGCCGGGGAACACCTAACAAGTGTCTCCCAACAGCAGCAGCAGCACATGTGGGGAACAGAGCACCACCAGCAGGTGGATCAGAGGTATTGCAAGCAGATGAATATATAAAGGGATTGTTGCTGTGGACTGTACAGAGTTTCAGTTGTTGCTTTAATGCTGCATGCCCTGTTTGTCTGCTTTCTGTTCCATATGTGGAGAAAGAGTGTTGTTGGATATTAAGGCCTTGGATGGCCCAGAGGCCACACTGAAAGGGATAATAATACTACAGAGTCTCACACACACCGACCGCAGGATGAAAACTAGCCATTATGCTTTTAAACACATGGTGAGGAACACGAGAAGTGATGATTTTAAAACCAGCTCTCAGATGTTTAAAGGATCAGTTCACCCAAATTACAAAAAAGTACATATTTCTGACTTTCCTCTGGTGGTATCTGCAGATAGCTTTGCCCAGTTTTTTAAGATTTCTGTCTCCACCTCAATGCAGCTGTGGTATAAATAAGACTGTCCGTGATTCTGTGGCCATACTAGCTGCTCTGTGAAGCTCTACTTGAGCCAGCTTAAGACAGCACACTAGAAAAGCTGCATGAGTATTTTTTTCACTCATGGTTTCTGTCTTTGTCGAAAAAGATTTGATGTGCTAAATGGAAGCTGGAAAGGCCTATGCTAAATAAGTTGTGACGTAGCAAACATTTGATTAGAATCAGCTGTTTCGATTGTTGGTGTTTCCTGGATATTTCACAAACACATAATTTGTCTTTATTTCTGGACAGCATGAAAAATGGCTAATACTAGCTAACATGACAGATCAATGAAACTTGCCCAAGTGAAACATATTCCCTAAGACCTGTCTCCGTTTTTCTGTCGTACATGTTTTAGATCACCGAGGCGACTTGTTTTGACCTTGATTGTTTTTTCTTTCTTTTTGTGTCACCAAGTTGATTCGCTCCAAACGAAACATGCGTAATTCGTATTTCTTTTTGGCGACATTTCAAAAATTTGCTTTACAGTTGAATGGAAACCTGATTAGTGACAATGCAAACACGCTGATGTTTAGTAAGTGTAATGTTTACCATGTCCAACACCTTAGATTAGCTTATTAGCATGCAGTATTTATCGCCTTAACAAAATCGATGACAAAAAAATGTTTGTCAGCAGCCTCTTTCCACAACAAAGACGAGAAATAGAACTTTGATAATAAAAACGTGTGAAATGCTGCTTTCACGAATTTCAACACTTGATATGACCTGTCAACTTCGATTCAAATTTCTGATACCTGTATTTGCCTTGGTGAATAAGTTCAATGTATTGACTTTTTACCGACTAAAACTAGACTTAAAAGCCCTTCTGTCTAAAGACTAAGACTAAATCTAAAATAACTGCCAAAATTAACACTAAGTATGCTAACACTACTGAAGACACAATGTTGAGTGAATTTAAATTTTGACAATTCTTCATGGCAGTTCTTTTACTTTCACTCAAAACCACAAATGTCAATCTCGTGGTGGTGCCAAAGGAAGTCAGTCACTAAAGTCAGCAAGAGTCATCATCATCATCAAGTTTAAGATGAAACAGACCAGATTTTGTCGTCAGTAGTGGCTGAAAATTCAACACAATGTCCTTCCAGACCGAGTGTCATCATTACTTGTGTTAAGGTGGATGCTGTAATCTGTGACAAATCAAATCCTGCACACATAAACCCAAATCTATGAGCATGATTAGACACCACAGGAGGAAGGTGAGTAAATAAGTCTGATGTGTAAATTGGATGAAGTGACTGTGTATTCTGCACTCTGTTCTTATTGCCAGTCACTTCTGGGCAGAGTGTTTGAACACGTTGTAGTTCAGCTGACAGTGGGACAGAAACAGAAGTGAAAGTCATGGGCTCCTCGCCATGGCTCAGACCCGTGTTTGAAGATGAATCTGGCTCTGCAGTTTGTCCTGAGCTCATGAGAGTGTGAATGCTTGGACAGTCTTTACGAGTGTGTGTGTGGTAAAAGGGGAGGAGGGGTCCCGTTATACGAGATTAGTTTAAGGCTTACAATATTTCATTTAATCCTTGTCTTTTTTTTTTTTTTTTGAATAGTAAGTGATGTATCCTATAAAAGTATTACTGTAAAAGAGTCATGCTACAGAATTGTCTTTTGTTCGCTGGATCCCACTGGGCCTGATTAGTCCACTCCTCCTGGACAGATCCTTCTCTATCTCTATCAAGCTGTCACCCTCACTTATCTCTTTAATTTCTAAAATACAAACCCTCCATCCGCTCCATCTTCTTCTCTCTGTGTCTGCTCCAGAGATCATGGTGGCTCAGGCCGGGTCCTTTCACACCACAGCTCCTCACTGAGCCTTATTTAGGGCCCAGTAACCCACTGCTGCCCTCCTTGGTGCTCCCGGTGCGACCCCAGCACCCCGCAGCTATACTCATGCTCCTCTGGGTGGCCGGCACGACCCCTCGATCCCGCTCCACCTCGCACTGGCTCAGGGTTCGCTCGGTCCGCCCCGGCTGGTTTGGAGACGCCGACCCCGCCCCGCCAGGCTGCTTGGAGGAGATGGTGCGAAAGATGTGATTGCGCTTGCGAAGGAAGTCTCCGCCGGCTGCACCCAGCCCAAAGCTGCCCTTGCGGAGGACCATGCGGGTGCTGGCGGACTTGGCGGGACGAGACCTCTGGTTGTACTCCAGCTGGGAGAGGTGGGAAGCGTAGCCGTCTGGAATGAACTGGAAGAGACAGACAGGCAAATTTCTACCACATGCCACTGCACCAAAATCTGCTCTACAATGTCACGCTATAAAGTTTCTTTGAATATCTAGCAGTTACTTTTCAAAATAAAAGGAAACAATGTCACTTTAAAAGCTGGTTCGCCTCTTACTCCTGTTATTTCCGTCTTTAAAAACAGCGATGAAGAACACCAGGAGCAAATGCCAGAGGTTGAGTTTTCATTAAAGCAAAATTATGACCGGTGTTTTAACTGCATGCCAAATTAATCGCAGCACACAAGGCCAAACTGCCTCCTAAATTACCATGTGAGCGGCTGCAGACGAGCACTGCAGCATTTAAAAAGCCATTTTTAAACAGTGTCCGCTGCAGTGCTCACTCCACATAAACACACCAGGGCTGCATAACGTCACTTCCAGTAAAGCTCTGGTCTACCTCAGCTTAACACACAAGAACACAGACTCCTTCAGCACATCGTTCACTACCGAGCCTGCTCTGCTCTGTGTGTGTGTGTGTGTGTGTGTGTGTGTGTGTGTGTGTGTGTGTGTGTGTGTGTGTGTGTGGATGAAACAGAAAAGCAGATATTAATCATCGTGTGAAACTTTTAGGGCTGCTCCTTGAAAGTCGGAGATTGGAATCATGACTTGGAGACCCCTCAGTCGACTGAGATTGCGCGTCATTGTGCTGTGCAGTACACTTCTGGGTATGTTTTGGTCCGAACAATTTCCTGCCGAGTGAGAAACTTTGCACCTTGAGGCTCCAAGATAACATTATCTTCTCCCGTCTGCTCAGAGGAGGTGAATTTACAGCTCACAGATACTTAACACAACACTCAGGATTTATTCTGTACCTGACACTGGTTCTGCATCTTCTTCGTGGGTCTTCCCACTATGTAGATATGTGACGGAGGCAGGCCGATCGACGTGTACACAGAGATGTCCTTGGTGGAGCCATAGGCTGCAAAGATCCTCATGTGGGCCTGATCAGAGACAGAAGACGGCTGTTAGAGACTTCAAGGATTTTACGATAACGCTGCCTCAAACTCACAGCGGCCTTCCTCACCTCGTTGATGAGGCATTTGAGGAAGTTGGCCTTGTGCCGGAGCGGGTCGTGAACCAGCCCGTCGCAGAACGAGACGACGCCCTGGGGGAAGTTATGCTGAGAGAGCCAGGCCACCACACGCTGCTTCTGCATGTCAGGACGACCCGTTACGTATACTATCAGGTAGCCCAGGTCCTGCCAGTATCTGCAAAAAAACCAATACAACGGAGCACAGCGTTAATTCAGGCAGATGAATCTAAGTCTGATATTCACTCTCACTAGCTGTTTTAGTCTTAACTTTTTGTGTGTGTCTGTGTTTAAACACGACTGACAAATGTGAAGAAATTCTGTTGTGTTACAGCCTTTGGCCTCGGTCAGTAAAGGAAATGGTAGTTATGGTCAAGGTAACAGTCAGGTCAGCAAGAGGCCTCCAGGTCAGGCTACTTGACCTCAGCTATGAACACAGTCTATCTTTGGTCTCGCAGTTGTGGCAGACGGAGTACAGCTGCCCAGATAAGGGTGCCTAGCCGGCTCCGTTGCCATAGCTCCCAAGGTCAAGGGGAAGGGAGACTGTCCTGCGCCCCAGGCTACAGACGAGTCTCTTTTTAGATATGTGCATTTGTTAACAAACAGTCGAGGTGATTTAGAGCGAGCCAGGTGAGCGTGCTTGTTGTTTAAAGTTAGTAAGCAATAGAGACTTCACACAGCCATAGATCAGGACAGAATAACCTTCTTTGGGAACATGGAGTGACTCGCAAGGGAGCACTGTTTGGGTTAAATGCAAGAACTGGGCGAGGACACCCTCAGGATCTGTTACACTCTGTATGTTGAGCTGTGATTCCCCTCCATCATGTCTTCATTAAATACTGTGTGTGACTCATCGAAGTCTTCTTCAGCTCTTAAATCATCAGCTTGTAAATTTCTTAAACAACATGTGCAAGCACTGGATGCATATTTATGATTTATCACACATTATTACATATTATGTCTAACATAGCCTTGGAATGGCTCAAAATAGATTCTCAGTGTGCCAGATTTGCTCGCAGAAAAAAAAGCTGAGTCTACAGACGGAGAAAGTCTCGTACCGGTGCCCAAAGACTAAGGAGATGGTGGTAGACTTCCCTGCCAGGCAACTGAGGTTGTAAATTCCTATAAATACTAGTCCTGGACAGCAAACTGGACTGTCTGTGAATACGGATGCTCCGTACAAGAAGGGACAGAGCCGCCTATTCTTCCTCAGGAGGCTCAGACCTTTTGTTGTCGACAAGGATTTGCTGTATCATTTCTTTTTAACTCTCTTATTTATGCATATTTGTTTATTGCCTGAAATCGTTGTGTTAGATCTATACTACATGTATTCAGACACACAAAAATATGTACAATATGGGTGTAATATGCAGGTATTAAATGCTTCAGTGTGCATAATACTTGTACCAAGATAACTTGTGTGTTTCTGTATATATTACTGCAGAACAAATAGTCCTTACCTCACCACGTCCACAGCTCCAGCTCGAACCTTTGGATCGCTGCCCATTATGGACACACTGGCAGCAAACGACCCGTCAATACTGAACACGACAAACTCTGTTCCTCGCGGTACAATAGACAGATAGCTGTCTGCAACTGTGTGGTCGCCCCTGTGAGAGAAGAAACAAAGACGTTACTGTGGAAAGAGGAGATTTACAGGTAGGTTTTTAAAGTGAAATAACAATAACTCAACACACCTGACCACCATTTTGACAGGATACACCCCGATGCCCAGCCTTCTGCTCTCTGGGATTACATAAGAGACGCGTCCGCTGCTGTTGGTGAGCTCTGTGTTAAAGTACACCCACTCTCCAGAGGGAGGCTGGGTCATGATGTGGATGTCGATCTGCAGGAAATGACACAGAGATCTTTTCAATATGTGCGACCTCACTGACACAGACGGTGACACCGTTACATAACGCCACAGCTGAATGGTCGTTGTTATACCTTCTCTCCAGTGAGGGTGACCATGTCCAGAGGGCCATACATGAAACGTCCCATCACCATCTGAACTCCGTCCTCTGTGAACACGGCGTCGTTCACTCGGTGGTTTGCTGTCACGTTCTGACACACAGAGGAGGACGAAAATTAGAAAACAGTCCTCTTCGTTTCAGTTGCTGTCATGTAACATTTGCTGTGATTAGTTAACAGGTGTCATTTTCAATCACTTTTACAATTTCATTCTCTAAAATCTCTCTAAGCAGAATCTTCTCACTGTGCAGCTGCCAAAATCCATCTGAGAGAAACTCTCAATCGATCCAAATGTTAATTACGCTCAGTGATTAAGAAGCTTTTTCTGCCCTCTCCCCGTCTGTAATGGCACAGAAAGTACTGAGATCCTTTACTTAAACATTCATTTATTTATGGCGTGCCGCCACACTACCAGCATTTGCTGCCATATTTAGATTTTTTTTTTTGGAGCTGGATTTCTTTCTCTTCCTTTCTTGCAGCAGAGTGCCACATGTAGTGAAAGTAAAACTTAACTGTTCATTAATTCATATAGTTTCAGGCTGCTTTCACACCTGCCCTGTTTGGTTCGGTTCAATCAAACTCAAGTTCATTTGCCCCCTCAGTGCGGTTCGTTTGTGCAGGTGTGAACACAGCAATCACACTCAGGTGTGCACCAAAACAACCAGACTGAGACCTTCTTGAAGAGGTGGTCTCAGTCCGGTTACAAAGGAACTCTGGAACTGCAGTCACATGACACATTGTTTGGGTTAAACATGAGCATGTTACAGTCTTGGAGGATTATTAATGTGCACCTCCTCCTGTACTGCCTTAATATGCACATTCAGCACATCCAATGCATCAAAACATTGTTTTCTAGTTGGAGCCGCGCCTCGTTTTCAAACTGTATGGTTTGACTAAAATGAACAATGACAGCAATATAGTCCACGATGAGCAGCGCTAAAATCAACCTGCGTAGTTGTCCCTCCATTGTGACATTAGAAAGTGTCACATTTATCTTGCAAGTGTACTCTTCTTCAACGTTTGCTTTACTTCCTGAATTTTCCCCACATGGAAATTCTGACCAATCAAGAGCAGCTTTCTCACACAAGGCATTTGATCTGGTCCTCTTGTAAATGCTGCCGTGAAAAGTTCTGCATTTCCTTTTGGTCCAAAACATGTTCTGTAGTGAATGCAGTAAAAAACAAAGAGAGCTCTTACCCTGATTTTAACATGAGTCCTCTTGCGGAGCCACTTCTCTCGAGGTTTGGATGGAGTGAATTCAGACACTTCTTTACCATCCAGCTCCAAAATACTGGAGTTCTCGTGTCTCATCACCTGGGGACGATAATTAATCTTAATGAGCAGCTAAACCCCCAAACAACTTTTTTTTTTAATTTCCAGGGTGGAGGCACTTCAGCCAAAACTGTGGGGTTCAGTAACTCTTTCAATACACAGCCCAGGAACTTTTTAGTCTCTCCCTGTTTGACACCAAACCGAGGTGGTCTCAGACCAAAGTGGAGGATCCTCATCATAAAGATACTTTATGTTCTTTCAATTTAAAGATACAATGAAATAAAATCATTAATATAAATAGAAAGACTGTACGAACCTGTCTGAGTAAGAAGGACACGACGTCTGTGGACTCCCAGTAGGAGGCGTGGAAGAGATGAGGCAGAGCCACTGTGGGAAACGCTGTCAGGGCATCGGGGCAGTACAGGGCGAAGTCCATCCTCTTACTGCCCCACCACCGAGAAGCAACTACAGCCGGGAGGGAACAAAGAGAGACAGAGTGAGGTCAGGAATCAGTGCATTTACTATCTTTATTTCTTGTCTTTGTTTGTGGTGTGTGTGTGTGTGTGTGTGTGTGTGTGTGTGTGTGTGTGTGTGTGTGTGTGTGTCTACATCCTGCTCATGCAGAGATGAAAAGTTTAGGTTTATCAGAAGCTGGAGGAAGTTAAAGATAGTTTCGAGGGTTGCACTAGGAGGCACTAGACTCCAAACTACGAATTAAACGGACAGCGAGGAGTTGTAAAAAGGTTTTAAAAAAGCACACTGGCGAGGAAACAACAGCTCAGCTCTGTGAGAACCTCGTCACAGTTTTATTCTTGTGGTCTTGACAAAGAAAACACAGAAGTGGTTCTCATGAAACTGAGCTGAAGAGTGTTTTTGGAAACAGGACTACTGAGGAGGAGGAAGGAAAGAGCACAGGCAATGAGGATGGATCCTAGCATCCTTCCCTCAGGTCCTCTCACTACAGCACCCAGGGTACCTTGCTCTATGTTCTTCAGCACCCGCGGTGACGGGGGGATTGAGCTGATGTCTGAGATGTCAGACGTGACATCAGTGAGGTCAGAGCTAACGTCCGAGCTCTGCTCAGAATCCACGCCGTTGGGTTTCGGGAAAACCCGACGGATTGTCTTTCCCGAGCGCAGTGACGGGCTCCGAGAGGCCAACTTATTGTAGGGCAGAGCCAGCTGGGACAGCAGGCGGGACCTTTTACTGTGGCTGACTCCACGTTTGTGTGCTGAGTGGACGTTTGGAGGGAGGAGATGAGAACGTCAACATGTACACTGTCACCTAAACTTGGTGTCACACACTCGAGATCAGAGGTCAACTCACTGGTGGCGATGTTGGAGGCGGTGTAGGAGTCAGCTAAGCCTGACACCTGGCTGGCTATGCTGACCTCGCTGGCCCGGCGGGTGCAGCGGAGGTGAGGGACTCCTGGAGACGTGGACGATGGGTGCGGGCCGTCCACAAAAATATGTGAGTGAGAAGATTCCGCTGCAGAGAAAGACGAGAAGAGTTAGAGTCTTCACTGCAGAGATAAACAAGAAATATTCCAGTTAAAAAAATATGATTTGGGATTTATTTCCAGAGCTCTTTCATGTCCAGGTGCTGAACACAAAGCCTGTAACTGTGATTTCTGCCTGTGAATCACCACCTCGATCATAAAGACACACCTGAGTCTCTATGATTCCTTTGAAGCTGACGAGCAGCCAATGTCCTGATGTAATAAAGTAAGATTTTTAATGAGAGCTGCTAACAGAGCTGAGCGTCAGCAGAATAATTGCTGAGACCTGCAAACATGACAGATGCTACAACACAGTCTGACACCTGCAGCCAGCGAGGTTGTAAACAAGAGTTTATTTGGAGGTAAAACTGAAAGTACGTGCACCTGGACTGTCCACAATAATCCCTAACTGGGCAGGAAAAATTGTGTTTGCACAGAAGTATGTTAAACTGGAGGTTTGGGTAATAATTTTAATATTTGAGTAGCTGAGCTGGTAGAGCAGGCTCCCCATGTGCAAAGCATACGTCCTTGCAGGTTTGATTCCAACCTGCAGCCCTTTCTGTATGTCATCCCCTCTCTTTCCCCCTTCACACTATTACTGTCCTATCACATAAAGGCCAAAAAGCCAAAAGAATATTTTACTATTTGCCTTTGTTGGTGTCACAACATCTGATTGATAGATTTGTTTAAAATCTGATCGTCTCACTGTTTGAGTTTTGCCTTTGTCAAATAAGTTTGACATTATTTTAACACACTCACTGGTGTTTTTTTTTTTTTTTTTGCCAAGAGCTGCGTGAGAAGATTGATACTCGTGGACTGCACTGGGATTGTCCCTCAGGAACGAACACAAATCTTGTGGGAAAAGGCAGTTTTATCTTTACTGCAGGCGAGAGCAGGAGATCACAAAAATGTGTGGGACCCAGAGATTAATTAACATGAAGGATGGAGACGTCAACAAGTGAAATGGAGAATAAGATAAAAGCAGGACATTAAGTAAAGTAAGTCGGACATTTGGAGGAATTTCTCAGGAATATTACAAATAATAATAATAACACTGAATCCCACAGAGACCAGGATAACTGTAATTATACATGTTGTTATGCAGTAGAAGGTAATTTTGCTATTTATTACCAACAAGTATGCTTATATATTTAATTCCACAGTGATATATCGTGTTTTCCCTGAGGGACGTAAGACTCGAGTCTATTCATAATTAATTGTGCAGGCATGTATGGTCAGAATATTAGTGGGTGCAGGCAGGTGCTGACACACACCCTGTGGGAATATATAACACACTCTGAGGGAGCAGGAGGTTAGAAATGCAGCGCGAGTGGGCAGGAACAGGATTAAGAAAACAGTCCCGTGCAGGGCTCCAATTGATACCACGCTCATATCTGTGTGATAAACATGAAGCTACAGCCAGCAGCTAGTTAGCTTTCTGCTACCCTTTCCCAAAGCTAACAAAGTAAATGTTACTGTTGTTTTTTTAACCGAAATGAAAGTGTATAAACACCATGTCACGGTTTAACTGGTTATAGACGGGACTATTTTTGACTGTGTGCAGCGACCTCCTGGAGTCTTGCCAGGCACTAATAACCAAGCCTTACAGGTGTTGTACATAGGCGAGGGTATTTCTTTTACTTGGTGAGTGCAATCATATCATAACCGATATAAATGATGGCCAAAAACAATAGACTTTCCCTTTGAAAATAAGGCACCATCAGAAAAACAAACACAAGAGGGATAAAGAAGAAAAGGAGAGCAGCAGGATCGACAGACAAAGCTAACGGACACTCACTCTCTGTGTGGAGCTGCCAGTTGAGGACAGGTACGGGGATGGAGGTCTCGTTGACGGTGTTGTCCAGACAGCGGTGGGAAGCTGCACCAGCTGACTCCATCAGAAGCTGAGGGTTACTCTGCACCGTGTCAACTGGAGAAGAAGAAGAAAGAGACAGAAGAAAGAGTCATCTACATGTAGGACAGCAGAGCAGTGAAATGATTCATGATACGCTGTATGTTTGACCGACCCAGGAGAGCAGAGTGTCCGTCACCCAGAGGAAAGCGCTGGTAGCGGGGGACGCTAAAGGGAGGCAGCAGGTAGAAGCGCTTGTCCAGGAGGGGCTCGAGGCGGGAGGCCGAGGGGTCGGCTGGATGGAACAGGTTGTAAACCTGCTGACAGGCCGGACGCAGAGCCGAGACTGGAGAGGACGAAGACACACAAGGAGAGTTAGACCCCGAGCAGAGAAGTACCACATCATGTCCTTAGCTTAAAGTATCAGTGTGTAAGATTTAGGAGACTTTATTGGTGTTTATTGGTGAGGATTGCAGATTGCAACCAGCTGAAACTTCTCCTGGTTAGAATTCCTTCAGTGTTCATTGTTCAAGAGGTTTTTAACGGTGAGCTGAATTATCCACAGAGCAAACACACCAGGTGATTAAAACTGATAGAGACACTGAATAAAGCAGTTTCACATTACAAATCAGTGTATATTCGACGCTGTTTGGCATATCAGAGAAGGGCAGCTCGCCCACCGCAAGCTAATCCAGATGTTCAGGAGGTTTTCACCAGAAAACTAATTATCCACAGAGGTCTCTTCCTCTCACAAACAAATGGGCGCAGAAATTTAAATTTAAAAACACTGAATAAAACTGTTTCACATTCCAAATCCGTTTTCTCCCAATGCTGCTTGTTGGAGATCGACTACTAACCACAGCAGCATGAGCAAAAGATGTGTGGGCACATGAGACCCTCAGAAAAAGGAAGAATCATGGACAGTACCACAAGCTGTTCCAGGGGTTTCGCCTAGATGATGGTTGGTTCAATGCTTATTTTAGGATGAACTGGAGACAGTTCGACAGTTTGGTGTGAGTCATCCGGCCTAATTACAGCTGGTAAAATGTTAGAAAGTAGTTGAGGCTGCAGTTTGTTCAGAAATGTCTTGCAGTGTGCCAGAGTGATGCTAAAGAGAGCTAACATTAGCTTGACACAAATCATGTAGGCTACCACTTGTCACTGCCTCTTAATTCATCTGTCAATAAAAAATCTGCTCTAAGTTAATGATTTTTCAACTCGAGGCGTTCAGGCCACTCGTGTAAAAACACAAGGCGCATGACGAGGAAAAACGCAAGGCACTCAGCAACACTAAGGCAGCAGGCAAAATGCTTCAATCTCATTGAAAACAAAGCTGCTTAAAGGTGCTGATTGGGCATTAAAGAGAGATTTAAAGAAAGATATAGGCTGCTGTTGAGTTGATGTTTTAAGGAATTATTTTAAAAAATGTTGTGCTTTCTTCCCGATTGTCAGATGAGAAGATTAATGCCACTCTCCTATTTGTGCAGGACATATAAATTCACAGCCAGACGACTAGCTTAGCTTAGCATAAAGACTGGGAACAGGTGGAAACAGCTAGCATGACTCCAAAGGTTTAAAACAAATCTGGCAACCAGCACCAATAAAGCTGAGTAAGAAATAATAAGGTCCAGCTATAAACATCATAAATAACTTACTAAGAAGCTGCTCCTTATCAGTCTGAATAGAAGCTTTTTGCTTCCATCAGCATTGTTTTGTTTTGTTGGGTGTGATTGCCTCTCTATGGTTTGGCAAAGCATCAGTTATCTATACACCAAAACAAACCTAAATGGATCCAAACAGGCTGAAGGAAAAATGGCTGAGAAAACTACGAAATCAAAAGAGAAACATGACTTTAATCATATTAAGTTTTACGACGCCAGATGTTAACCCACCAGCTGCAGGTCAGTAGCCTCTCTCTTCCAAACCCCACAGGACACACAACACAGTCAGATACATAGCCAAGACTTTTTCAGCCTCTGAGATCAGAAACATGACCTCCGACCCCTGACACCTGCTTTCCAGCTGCTGGACACAACTGTCTCACACAGGAAAAACATCAGAGGCTACAAATAACCACTTCCTGCTTTCATCTGGCGTCACATTATCAGGAGAGACCTTATTGTTTTTAAATGTGCACCTTAACAGATGCACGAGGAACGTCTGAATGAAGGACACTGAAACAAAAAGGTGCACAAAAAAGGAGAAAACCTTCCTCACCATCTAACGAGGGCACCACAGTCTTCCTCAGAGCGAGCACCAGCCCCAGAGGAGAGCCGAACATGAAGAAGTCCGTCACCTCGAAGTCAAATTTTCCCAAAGTGCCTCCCTCCAGCATCGTGCTGCTGCTGGAGCGCCGTGATCCGGGCTCCCCGTGGAGCACGCTGGAGTGAAGGCTGGAAACATTCATAGAGTGTTAATGAAACTCTGACGACCAGTTTTCAGGACTACAACAAGAAAACTATATAAAGAGTAACCTTGAAAGCGAACGAACAAAGATGTGTAAATTTTTCATCACCAAATAAAAACTTAATGATGATGTGAAGCAGACGAATGAACTCATGACTGATTTAAGTTTTATTCAACCAGCTGCATGCATCTGCAGAACCTCACACACGCTGCAGCTCCTGGTCATTAATACAGTCCACCAAAATATCCCTCACTCAGAAGTTTATTTGAGGTCATCCCTCTGTTCTCCAGCTCAACAGTCCTTGAACAGAAAACATAAGACACACTATATAGAGCATCTGCTGTGCAACAGGAGGCCCGCTTTATATTATTTATCTGGCTTATCTTACTATATAATGAGGAAAACTCTGTGTGTGTCCGTGTGTCTGTTCCACGTTTTTCTCCTCACTGACTTGGTCGCTCGCTCAGTGTGTGACGTGCACTTGTAGATAAAATATAGGCCTATATTAATGAAGGTTCATTAGTACGGTTTTGTATTTCTCTGTAATGTAGCACAGTGTTAACAATGTTACTGATACTATTCTTTCTCACACCTTCAACTCAAACCACCAAAATATATCATTTAATCATTACATTCATATCAGAAACATGCAGGAGACTAGTCCACTGATGGACCCTGATGAGGACTGTTGGTCCACTAGGAACATTCTGAGTCGGGGCAGCCTGACTTGATATAATTAACATTGTTAGAGACTAGTAAAAGCCAGCTCTGCAGTTCAAACTGCAAAAGCACGAAGGGAGACGAACGTTTCAAATGCAGTTTGAATGGTGAAAATCCATTCAGCCTTTGTATAGATATCAGCGTCTAAAGTCAAGGAAACTGTCTTGTCCATAAATCTGAGAGCATAGGAGGAACACATGATGATTTAACATCAGCGGGCTGTAGGTTGGTGATTGTCTATGATTTAAACATGCTGACCCAGGGATACACACACAGAACATTTGACCTGGGGAAAACACAACTGCTGAGAACATAAAACCCTCTGAAATGTGTCCTTAATGTGTCATGTTAAGAGATTATTGAGCTGAGGAACATTGGAGCCTGAGAACACAGATACACTGCTACTGATTTAATGATGTAACAGTTCAGTGGGTGGTGTGGTCTTCGTTAGTAAAGTTGAAACAAGAACACTTTTGATAACAAGGTCTTGTCTGCGTACATATGCAGAATCTGTTTATAGAGGTTAGGTAACAGGTTGACTGTGACGTTTGTGTCAGTTTCCGTGTCTCACCTGGAGAGGAAGGCCTGGTGATGTTTGATGGTGTCCAGCTCGTATGTGGAGGAGTCGCTGCGCTTGCGTGGAAGTTGTTTCTTGGGGTCGTCTGGCCCCGAGCAGCGGGGGATGTCGATATTGCTGCGGCTGAGGTGGCGGCTTCCTTCGAGGGATGGCGAGGACGGAGAGACGCTGTTGATGACGATACCCGGAGAGAGAAGGTCTGTGTCCTGATGGATGGAGAGAACAGAAAGAGAAACAGGTGGTGAAAAGTATTTTACATCTTTTTTTATAGTATTATGTTTTAAGACACACTCTCAGCTGTGGGAGTGGAACTGTTGGTCAGTCCACCATTTTGGCCCAAACTGAAATATCTCTGTGCTGCCTCGCGGAGCTGTTAGCGTGACTGTCGCCTCTCAGTGTTGTATGAGGTCAGAGAGTTGAGACTGTTACCTGTACACTGATGGCGCTGCCCCGTCTGCTGCTGTTCTGGCTTTCTGACACCGTCACCGAGCTGCTGCACAGAGCATCAAACCCCAGTATACCTCCAACACAGTCTCCGATGACACACACCTGCATTAAAGCACAAGAACACGATTACACATGAATCATCTGTTCATGAGTCATCAAACCACCAAAGGGAAGATACGGACCTCCAGGTTACACACTGACCTGCCCACTAAATGACGCTCCCTCTAGAGACTTGATGAAGTCGCTGTACACCTGATTGGCTCGTAAGATGACGGTTGCCACGGCGTCTTGGTACTGTGGTGCAGAGGTAGCCAAAAGAGGCAGAGCAGCCAGCGGGATGTGGTCCTGGCTGCTGGACAGGCAGCTCTCGTCGTAGCTGTAGGGGCTGAGACTGCAGAGCAGAGAGGGCGTGCTGTTATCTGTCTGTGAATGTGTTTAACATTTACACAGCCGGCTGTGCGTGTATTACAGCAGGTTATTTAAACACTGGGTTGAATACTAAAGAGTAGCTGCTCACTTGGAGACTAGTGAGAATGCGTCGACACACACAGCAGGACAGGGGACCATTCGGATGGCGATGCGGCCCAGCGCTGCGGGGTAATGGACCCTCATCACTGTCTCAAAAGCTCCGCTCAGCGTGTTTACATCTCCCTGCTTGTTGTTCTGCTCACCTGCAAACAAACAAAATATTTTTTTCTAGTATTGGAGAGCCAAACCTTCTGTGAGCCTTAAATATGATTTGCATTTGTCAACAAGCTGCAGGTTCATTTTCTTTGTCACTCTTAATCATAAGAGGCCTGAGGGGTTAAAGAATATAAGACTTAATCAATGCTAGGAAAAACTAGAATTGCGCCCTGCAGTTGTATGACTCCGCCCACCAGCCCAGTGTCTCTGACAGTCTCCATCATGTCAGTGAAAACATGGATGCTTCACACACAGAAGATCTATACAATCAGCACAGTTTCAAGATTAGAGTCACCAATTCAGTATCTGACCAAATGTCTCCCCTTCTGTTCCTGAGATATGACGTCAAAGTAGACGTTTGTGTCAAATTTGAAGAAATTCCCATAAAGTGTTCTTGAGATACCTCATTTGAAAGAATCAGATGGATGAAAAGTCAGTGACCTTTGACCACCAGAATCTGGTGTTCTTGACAATGGGATGGATGTATGGACATATACAGTAATAATGTTAGTGGATTTGGATGCAGCTGTACCAGAGCCGGTGTCCAGAATGTTCCCTCCATGCAGGACCAGAACGAGGACGTGAGTTTTGGACGGCTGGAGACACTGCTGGGTCGAACAGTCCTGCAGCAAAGAGGACAGAAGACGGACAGGATGGAAACAGGAAACAGGGTTAATGGAGATGAAGGAGTGAGCAGATAACAGGAAAACAGAGGAGTTGTAGAATTAAGAGGGATTACAGAACTGTCACTTTATAAATGTGCAGGGATCACAGTCACAACTTGGGGGATTAAAATGAATAAGTACCATACAGTTAACTGCATGAAAGATTCATGCAGGCTACCATATGAGCGACTCTTATTAGCTAGAAATCAAGGACGAAAGATTCATACAGGTTGCTGTGCAAATAATTCGCACAGGTTGCTATATGACTAGTACTTGTAGAGGTTGCTGTATGAAGGATTAGTAATAGCTAAAAACCAATGATGAAAGATTTACACAGGTTGGTCTTTGAGGGATTTGTTCAGGTTACTGTATAAAGAGTTCGTACAGGCTGCAGTGTGAAGGATTTGTACAGGTTGCTGTTTGAAGGATTCATACAGGTTGGAAGGATGCTTAAAGGTTACTGTATAAAGGGTTCATACAGGCTGCTGTGTGAAGGATTCATGCATTTCACTGTATGAAGGATTCGTAATAGCTGAAAACCAAGGATGAAGGATTCGTACAGCTTTCTGGCAGTTACCAGTTATATCAGCCAAGAAATAGTGAGCTCAAGATGTAATCTATACTAATGTTCTCTTATCTATGATGTGTCTAAAGTCTACCTCTTCTCTCTTCTACTGGAAGAACTCTGCTCTACAACACTGCTGTTCACGCTCTACTGGCTGCAGGACTCAGACTTACATTCAGTTTTCTGATGGATTGATGTCTCTGCCTCTTTGAGACACGACGCTGAACACAAGAGCAAGAACAAACAGCATTTATACAAACTCACCCGGTGTAACCTGTAGAATCGCTAGAGCCCTGCTTTAATGGTGTCAGTGCAGCGGCAGGTGTAAAGTGGTCCGTGTGGGTCCCTAATCTTTTACCTCTGGTGAAATTAAACTCATCTGATGAGTGCAGCAGAGAGTGGATCCTAATTTCACTACACTGTCAGGGTGACTGAAAGCTAATTTAGGAGGCGGAGTGTTATCTATAAGCTATTTAATTAAGGGTGTTAGTGAAAGAGAGAGGGAGACATGAATGAAATGAGAGAAATGGGAAGAAACTGTACCTCCATCTGCCTCTCCTCATTACTCATCGATGCGTACTCGCCGCCCGACTCCTGGTACAAAGTTTCTGTGGAAACATGAGTTCAGTCAAATTAAATCAAATATGACTTATGAATGTAAGACCTGTGGTCCTGTTTCTCAGTACAGGATATGATGCGACCATATGGATGCCATATTCTATTTGAAGCAAAAAAATATGAGACTAAGTTATGATCGCATTACAAGCAAACGTGGCCCAAATCTGATTTTTTTTTTTTGCCTCGTGTGACACAGATCTGATGTTTACAGAGAAGGGTGGACATAGAAATCTGTTTTTTTCCAATCAGATCTGGGCCACTTTCATATGTGATCCTAAATCTGACACATATCCGATCACTGACCATGTGACGGCTATATAGACGGTCATATCAGAATTCCTGTGTGTTTTTCCCACACAGCCATGGCTTTTCCACGTCATACTTAAATGTCCAGACACCACACAGTGTCAGAATCGTCCATTGAAACTACAGAAGTCTGCTGTAGCTGTCCTGCTGCTGCGTTAACACCCTGACACACCGAGCTGACAGTCAGCCACAGGTCAATGTTGGCCCCTGCTGCTGCGATGTGTCCCGCACTGTTAGCCCTTGTCAGTGCTAGTTGGTGCTAGCTGGCTTTTTTTCGAATGACTCAACATGTTGAATTGGCGTCTGAGCCTGTCAGAGTCCGTCAGTGATTGAAATCAGTCTACTTGGCAGTTCAGCTCAGCGCACAAGAAGAGAAATGGAAGTTTTTTTTTTATTTATTTATTTATTTAAACCTTTATTTAACCAGGTCGGTCCCATTGAGACACAATGGCCTCTTTTTCAAGGGAAGCCTGGCCAAGACAGCAGCAGAAAAGTTACTAGACATACATGACACAGAAATCACACAACACACAGATAAAATACAATACAAGATAAAAGCAACAGGACTAAAAGTTCGGATTCACATTAAAACAAGAACAAGTGCGATATGAAGCTGCTCCAATTTCTCTCACACAAGATTTCAAAGATCCAAGGTTGATCAGCTCCTTTAGCTTTAGAGTTTTCTGCAGTGCATTCCAAGCAGCAGGTGCAGCATACTTAAAACAGTGCTTACCAAGTTCAGTGTTAACTTTGGGCACGTTTAATAAATAAAACTCATCTGAACGTAGGCGGTAATTGCTTTGAGATTTGGAGAGATAGTTACATAAATAGAGGGGGAGCAGACCCAAAATGACTTTATAAATAAAAATATGCCAATGTATAAGGCGGCGTGCTGCCAGAGATGGCCACTCAACTCGGGCATATAAAGTGCAGTGGTGAGTGAGGGCTTTACATCCAGTGACAAACCTTAAGGCACCATGATACACGGTGTCCAGAGAGCGCAGACAATTTGCAGGGGCATACATATACAAGAGGTCCCCATAATCAAGTACAGGGAGGAAAGTGGCAGCAACCAACTTTTTCCTGGTAGAAAAAGAAAAACAAGATCTGTGACGGAAAAAGAATCCCAGTTTCAGTCTTAATTTTTTTACCAGGTTTTCTACATATGGTTTAAAAGAAAGCCGATCATCGATCAAAATGCCGAGATACTTGTAACAGGTCAGAAGTTCAATCTCACAACCTTGTAATGACAAAATGCTGGGAGGTGACACAGGTATTTCCCTGCCATTAGAAAATATCATCAGTTTCGTTTTGACAGCGTTTAAAACAAGTCTTAGCTCAATGAGCTGACTTTCCACAAGGTTAAAAGCAATCTGTAAGTTACCAAGGGCCTCAGCAAGAGTGGAGCCACAACAATAGATAACCGTGTCATCAGCATAAAAATGAAATTTGGCATTTGGAATGTTTCTGCCCAATGTATTTACATAAATAACAAACAAAATTGGTCCCAGAACTGAGCCCTGAGGCACACCGGTAGAAACATTTAGCAGATTGGATGAACTGCCTTCAAAGTGAACACATTGTTTTCTATTTGACAAATAATTATCAAACCAACCAACGGCCTGCTCAGATAAACCTATGTCGAGCAGTCGTCGCTTCAGAATAGAATGATCGACTGTGTCGAAGGCCTTAGAAAGGTCAACAAAAAGAGCTGTGCAAAATTTCTTATGATCCAGCCAGTCTATTATGTCATTGGTGAGTTTGAGGGTGGCCGTAATTGTGCTGTGTTGTTTTCTGAAGCCGGATTGATATGGAGAGAGAATGTTGTAAGTATGAAGGAAATCCTTCAACTGGTCATTTACTAGACCTTCAAGGACCTTCGACAGGATGGACAACTTGGAGATAGGTCGATAATTATTTAAACAAGTAGGGTCCCCCCCTTTCAAAAGGGGAAGGACGTAAGCAACTTTCCAAATTTCAGGAATACAATTCGTAGTGATAGACAGGTTAAAAAGATATTGAAGAGGCTTGGCAATAAAATCAGCTGCAAGCTTTAAAAAATATGGTTCCAGGCGATCTGGGCCTGCAGATTTAGTAATGTCAAGAGAGAGAAGAGCTCTACGGACCTCTTCCACTGAGAACAACCTAAAATCAAAGGAAGGTTGACCAGCAGAAATATGGCCTAGAGATGTGTTACCAACATCTAGGGCAGAGGACACAGGATTAAGGGCAGGCATAGCAATTGTGGAAGAAGACCTAGAAAATAACGAACCCGACGCAGAAAAATGATTATTAAAACAATCAAGTATAGTAGCCCTGTCAGTTACAGTGGTAACGTCATTAGCAATACAGGATGGGAGTTCACTATGATTATCAGTGGCTGAGATAGATTTGATCACTTTCCAAAATTTCTTAGGGTCGTTTAGATTTTTCGTTATTGTAGAAAGATAAAAACTGGACTCAACTGGAGTGAGGAAAGTAAACAAAGAGCTAAAGTCAACTTGTTACATAAGTTAAGATTATTGTTCTTTAGCCATTGAGCTCTTCAGCAGAAACATTTCCTGATGGGTTGTTTGTTCACTGGCACAGGGTAAATATACTCTGTAGTTTCAGCAGTAGTATAGTCAACAGTAGATTGTGTTGATAATGTGCTAACTGGCTAACTAGTATCAAGACGGTCTTCAAGTTTCCCTTTTAAAATGATGATTACAGACTACCGCCATCTGCTGGTGTGGAGCGTTATCTCCTCTCACGCAGCTGCAGATCGTACGTGCTGGTTGGCCATCGGTTGAAGTCTTTGTGGTGTGTTCTTGTGCAACTTTTTGGCAAAGAAACAGACACAACAGGCGACACAGCAGGGTACTTTAGTCGCCGTTAGTTCTCCTCAGTCGTGAACGCTGATTGTTCCAAAGCAAATTTCTCCAAGAATACGCTACACACTCTCCCAAACAGAAGCACATAGCTAATCATTATGCAGAATGACTCATCGGTCCTTCCATCTATGGTGATCATTTGGGAGATGGAGTCTGCTCCACATTGTCAGTAATTCTTTTGTCCAAATGCACACACTGATGTCAGATATGGGTCACGTCAGACATGACTGTGAGCAGTCTAGGCAGAAAGATCACATGTGGTGAAACTGGACAATGAGTCCTTTAAAGTGAACGTAAGCTGTGTTTGAATGAGTCAACCTACCTTGTGCTTCATCCACCTCATTTGTTTCTATCTTGTCCATCAGATCGTTGGAGCTCCACTTGGTGATCTCCTTGGCAAACATCTCCTCGTTGTCAGAGAAGTCCTCTGTAAGATACACAGAAGATGTCAAATATAAATAACCTGTGACACCTAAATCAGGTCAAATCGATCTGACCAGAATCATTTTAAACACAACAATTTAAACTGCCACACGGGACTGTTTATCCCCTGGCATATCTTGTTTTTAAATGTGCTTAATTTTAAAATGAATTGACTGTTTCTAGCAGCTATTTTGAAGGGCAAACCACTTATTGTTCATTTACTGTATCTAAAATAACTACATACAATTTGTCCTCTATAAATTTGCGGGTCTGATACATTTACTATTAAATGTTTCTCAGCATTAATTTAACAGAAATGCACTTCAGCTAAGAGGCTAAATGAAAACATAAAGCAAACACAACAGGACCAAGGATGAAACTAATATTCATCAGCCCAAAGACACGGAGCCACGCTGAGGAAATGATACGAGTGAATTAGTCAATCAAGATCATGTTTGTGTGCTGTGAAGCCAGAATGTAGCAGGAGGCACCGCTGAGATATCATTTATGGCTCTGGAACACAAGCTGTTCATAATTTAGTGTAAGGCGGGTTGTAAACTCCCAGAATATCCAAGGTGGAAAGTTTTCAGGGGAATTAGAGGGAATAAAATGGGAATATTGGGGTTATTTCCTTTAACCATCAGAAGCAGACATAATTGTAAACCTTTCCACCAGAGATGAAAAAAATCTTCAGTATATTTGAGCGAAAACTAAACTACCCTTTTAACATTTTATTGAACTTTCATTGAGCAATGGCAACTAAAAATCCTGATGACCTCGCTCCAAAATAACAGACTTCTCTTAAAATAGTAACATTCAGGCCTCCACATCCTCTCCATGTCATTTTACGTTGTTTTCCAAAATTTCTGAGCGTAATTTCCATTGGCTAATTTCTGAAAACCAACAGACTCTTGCCACCTTAGCTATACTCTTAACACAAAATGCAGTGAGACCAAGTAATGCTTTTTTAGGTAATAATGATATAAAATAAAAATAATAATGTATAATTTCATTTTTATATTGAAAGTATGAAAAAATCCTGAGCTTAACTTCCCTTGAAATCTGGAAATTTAAACCCTTTATAACCCTAGTTCTAACAATAATTAATGTATCGTGCAGAAGGTGATGATTTTACCATGAGCATCAAAGAACTCGTCGTCTGTACTGTCCTCTGAGTCTCGGGCGATGCTCTGCATCCTCCACTCTGAAATGCTCTGGTGAGACGGACTTCCTGTAAACGTAAACAACACAACAGGAAGTTGGGATGTTAAAGAAATAGTTTAGTTTTTTGAAGCAGGGTTGTACTTATCCATAGTCAGTGTATTACCTACAGAAGATGGAAGTCAGCATGTCCCAGTTTGGAGAAGAACACAGGAGTACCGCAACAAAGGCTAAGCAATGTACTGCCGTGGACGTCGGCAACAGTAAAACTCATTATAGCTTAAAGGAGCAGTGTGTAGAATTTAGTGGCATCTAGCGATGAGGATTGCAGATTGCCACCAACTGAAACTTATCCCACGTGCCAAGCTTGAACTCCCCACCAGAATTTCAGTTTTCTATGTTCAGTGTTTTTACTGGGAGCCGAATCATCTGCAGACGTCTCTTCTTCTCCAAAACAAACCAACAAGGTGATTTAAACCAGTAAAAACACTAAAAAAGCAGTTTCAAGTTGAAAATCAGTGTTTTTCCAATGCTGTTTGGCTGATCGTAGAGGGGCCGCTATGGTGGCAGAAAAGCAAATGGTCCTATCTAGAGCCAGTGTTTGGTTTGTCCGTTCTGGGCTACTGTAGAAACATGGCGGTGCAACATGGTTAACTTTGTGGGCGAGAACCTGCTCCCTATGTAGATACACAGCTACTTCTCGGGTGATTTTCAGGTGATTAAACGCTAAAAAAAAAAACCATACTTATTTAAGTCTAGTCTACTTCTGCCAATGTATCGCCCTAAATGCTACACACTGGACCTTTAAGTGTACACTAGATTATTCCTGCCTCCTGCCAAACTTGGGGTATGCTGAACACCAACTGCAGAAGGCATTACATTGACTGTGGATAAGTACCTCTTACAACGCCACTTCAAAACATCTGAATTGTCCCTTAAATCTTATAGAAATTACTCTGTGTGTATACTTAAGACTCGTCCTCACCGCCTCTCTTTGACGACCTGTTGGAGGATCTCGAGGATGTTGACCACTGCTTAGTGAGCTCCCCTCGTGTCTCCAGTGAATCTCCCAGCTTCCCTCCTCCTCCTTCGGCCTCTGCAGCCGATCCCACTGCCTCAGCTTCCTGCTCCTGGTCCTGGCTGACGGAGGAGCCGTTGGTCTCTGTTCCCCCCTCTTCATTCAGACTGTACTGGGCCATCTTCTTAGCTAAAGCCAGCTGAGTCTCCAGCTCCAGCTGCCTGATGTCCTCGATGGTCAGGCCGTACCACTCGTCCTGCCAGCACCACGCCTGCCGGTGGGCTCGAACCATCACTTTGCGCAGACCTGGAGGGACAGCAACAAGGATTTATGGGTGTTTAAGAGAAGAACAAATCATATTTCTGTGACATCAAACAAATAAAGTGGATTATTATGGTTGACAAATACAGAATTTTTGTCAGAGATTCACGGTTAAGACCATCAGTTTAAGGTCCTGAGCAAAGGTGTTGATCTGGTTTCAGACGTGAGCAGTGAAGTCTGCTGTTCTTCAACCGGACCAAAAGAAAGAGAAATCTGTTTTAAGCAAATTACACATTATAATGATGAATAATTAATTAGAAATGTGGCCTAAATGTCTGTTTTTATTGCCCTAACACTGAATTCATTGGTAGAAAACTGAGAGATAGTTTTGCAGTACATGATATAAAATAAAAATAGAAATATATAAAAACTAACAATAAATTAGGTTTCTGACTTGTTTCTTCTTGTGTCAATAAAATACGTAAGAATATTCCAACCTGATTATTTGACTTGTTTCAAATATTTTCTAAAATCAAATTAAATTTTTTATAATTTTAGTGCAGCATCATCTGCACTGCTTCATCTTTTATTTCAAGCCACAAAGACTGATGAATAGATAATCTTAAACCGCTTAAATTTTTAACATTTTCGACCATCAAGAAGCACTTTTCTTTTTCTTTTATTTATTGATTTATATATTTTATAATTATTTAATTTTTTTTATATAATTCATTCTCTTACTCATTATTTATTACATATTGCACTTTAATTTGCTACTTGTTGCACTGACACTTTAACACTGCTGCTCTTAACTTCTCAGGGATGTTTTATATAGAGGGAAGCCAACACAATTCCATTGTACATGTTTTGTATTATGAAAACAAAGTTTCATTCATTCATTCATTTTATTATTGGTTAGAAGAAGAACATATACCCCATTAATTTCACACGGGAAATAAATTATTCGTAATATGTAACATTTGTCATTATCACTATTGTTTAAATCAGAGTATTATTATCATGTTTGTTTATTCTACAAGAAGAGCGGACGAGGAGAGAGAGGGAGCAGCAACAGGCAGAGGAACATGTCTGAATCCAGCTAAAGGTAAACACAGACGTTCATTTCTCCTTTCTGTTATGTTGTCAGATAATTATACTAACAATCCGAGCCTATCTGTGTGGAAAAAATGCACTTTTAGTGGACGTATTTTGACGTTGTTTGACGCTGTCTGAGTGCCCTATTATTGAATATAGCACGCGCTCACTGGCTGCAGGCAGGTCAGCCCTAGCTTCATACTGGAGACATGTCACATATTGAACATCCTATCACTCATTTAGACAAAAGTAGATCGGAAAATAGGGCCCAGGTTGAAAAAAGTCAGTTCCCCTTTAAACTAATGACTAAGGAGAAATCTGGACCAGTTGGGAGTCAATGCTTTCGAGGGGACGTGTGATAATCATTCGCTCTGACAAACAGATTTGACAAATATATTTGGTAATCTCCTGACACATAATTCTTCTGCTGCACTCAGGTCTCCCGTGCAAAACAAATCTTGATCTTAATGACATCAAACAAGCCTTATTTTTATCTGAAAATACATCCCAGATAAAAAACAACAGACTGTAGAAACCCCTGGATCCTCTAAACGAGACTGAACGGTGATCCATCAGAGGAGATTTAATTTTTATCTGTCTTTCTCTTGATGAACTAAACAAGCAGCAGCTGGTTATAAACGCTTAACCCTCTGAGCAGATCATGATTAAAACATCCAGCCTGGCAATAAACACCAAAATCAGCAAACAGAGAAGCTATTAAATTAATATCCAGTGGAAATAACCACAGACGCATTAATAAAGCTTGAGAGGTTCTGTGTTATACGACCCAGAGACCCTCCCAGCACCATTTATAATAAAGACACTATGTTAGAACTGGTTTAATCAGGTTTAATGCTGATGATGAGAAGTAGGGAATATGTTAGAGTAGACACCCAGTAAACAGCTGCAGGTAATATGAGATAAAACCAAAGGAAAACTTCTATAAAGCATGTGTTTTGAAGAGGCAGTGGATGCAATAGGGACCAAAAGAAAACACATTCATGGCTGCAGATGTGTTGATTAGAGCGGAGTGAGAATGCCATGAAGATAGAGCAGCTGCTGCTTCATTAGCCTGGAAGTAAACGCTGTGAGGGAGCGAGCTGAGAGACTCTGTGTATAAACAGTCTTAAATCACAGCAGAGAAACAGAAACACCGGCAGGAAATTAATCCAGTCTGTTCTGTTATCTCAGGGAGCCAGACTTCTTCTCTGCGCCTCTCCAACACGCTCTTTAAGGTATCTTTAGTATTTTATTTATTTGTTTTACCTGCCTTCTCACTATTCCTCACTCTCACCTTCTTCTTTTCTTCTTCAGTATCTACCCCTCGTCTCTCGCTCCGCTCTTTATCAGACAGTTTTCATTAATCAGTAGTTAATCATTAAAGAGATCAGAAACTTCTCCACTTCCAGATCCTATCTGAACAGTTTGGTAATTAGGGTTAGGACCTATTTAGGAAAAAGTCATTACAGATGAACAGGTCCTTCGTCAATGCTCCTGTGCTAACTTAAGATAGAAAAAGTGTATCACACAAGCACCCTAACTTCCCACAATCTTAAAGAAGCTTTATGTAAAATCCAGAGTGTGTAAGTTATCTGCACATGGGTCTCAACAGGGAGGTGGCAGAGCAGAAGCTTAAAAATAATATGGGCATTTTCCACTGTCACTTTTGAAAGCGCAGAGGCTAACATCTATTGGTATATCTGACACACCCCATGACTGGCTCAAATCATATCTCTCTGGCCGCACTCATTCAGTTAAAAACCTTAACATCCCAACCATCTCCCATCTCCTCAGGTGTTCCCCAAGGCTCTGTCCTCGGTCCCATCCTGGTTATCATCTGTCTCCTCCCTATTAGTCATATATTCCATAAACACAATATCAATTTCCACTGTTACGCAGACGACACTCAGCTCTACCTTTCCGCCAAACCCACCTCCACCTTCCCGCCCTCCTCCCTCTGTGACTGTTTACAGGAAATCAAACCCTGGTTTTCTTCAAATCTCCTAAAACTGTGACAAAACCGAGGTTCTCCTCGCTGGCCCTAAATCCACCCTCACTAACACTCCCAGTTTCACCATCACCATTGACAACTCCTCTGTTTCCCCCTCCACTCAGGTTAAGAGTCTGGGTGTCGTCCTTGACAGCACTCTGTCATTCCAAACCCACATCAATAACATTACCCGGTTAGCCTATTTCCATCTACGCAATACTAATTGTCTCCGTCCGTCCCTCACCCCCAACTGCCATCCTGGTCCACACTCTGGTTACATCCCACCTGGATGAGTGCAACTCCCTTCTCTTTGGTCTCCCCCACAAAGACATCCATAAGCTCCAATTGGTCCAGAACTCTGCCGCCCGTATCATCACCAGAACTCCATCCATCAATCACATCACACCCATCCTGCAACAACTTCACTGGACGCATGGACTTTAAAATTCTGCTCCACACTTTCAAGGCCATCCAGAAGGTGCCTTTAAATAAAATGTACTATTATTATTATTGTTATTATTATTATTTATTTTATTTATTATTAGAGTCAATCCATGCCACACTAATTTGCATTTCCATTTTAAGTTTAGACATGCCATACCATGCCGAGCTTCCCTCAGTGAGAATGGATTAAGAGTCTTATGGCAGACCTTGATGATGACAATACACTCCTTAGTGGATACAGGCTGCCCCAGGCCTTGATTCAGCTTCAGAGTGGCTAACAGGCAACACAGGGGGTTTTCAGGTTGTGGTGCAACCGACAAATGTGCTTGGTTTTATTCTGCAAGAGGAGATTTTCGAAGTGGAGTGTCTGACTTTGTGAAAATACCTCAGCTCGATGTTGATTCACAGATAAAAAGAAAGAGAAAAGAGAAGAAACTGCCTGAAAGGTGACTTGTAAAGACTTCACACACTCTCAAGGACACACACACACACACACCATCTGCCATACCTACCCACGTCATGTATGAAGCGCTCGATCTTGGACTGCATGCCCCAGTATCTGAACTCCACTTTGCAGAGCTTATAGGCACACATGACGGGGCTTTCACCAGGATTCTGGTTGATCTCCTCGATCCAGTCATCCGACAGCGGACCCCGTTTGGTTTTGACCGACTGGTAAAGTTTGGGGTCTTCTTCCACCAGGTACTCGTGAGGAGGGATGTAGTCCTTTACGATGTCTATGGGGTCTGAAGGGGAGAGAAGTCATTATGAATCATATAAATCAAAGCAAAACTGAAGCAGATGTGAGCAGCAGGTGTGAGCAGGACAGATGTCACCACGTACTGACTGAACACCTGTCTCTGAAGGTGTGTGTGTGTGCGTGTGTGTGTGTGTGTGTGAGAGAGAGAGTTTTATGTAACAGCTCCCTGCAGGGAATGTGTCTGCACATTTTTCTCTGCACCCCAGTGAATTTTAATATTCAGAGGCTCAACATGAGCTCTTACACTCCCTCAGTCTGTATCCCACCCCGTCACACTGTCTGTGTCTCACTGAGACCAGTGTAGATTTGAGTCCTGATCCTGCTCACCATTAAACAGGGGTCCACTCTGGGCGGCAGAGTGTGTGTGTGTGTGTGTGTGTGTGTTCTTGTGTGCACGATGAAGGACTTACCCACAGTCCTCTGTCTCTTCTCAGCAGAGGACATATTGAAGACGTCCACTTGATTTCCAGTATCTGGTTTATAATACGTCTCGATGTCTATAGAGAACTTCTCTACGAAGGGACAGGTGTACCTGACGAACAAGACAAAGAGTTATTGAGAATTAAAAATGTGTTTTCCAAAACCAAGTATTTTTATTATTTCTATTTTATTTATTCATTTTTTGTTATTATCATTTCTAATTTATTTGATTTCATTTATTTATTTATTTACTTTATATTACTCTTTCTATATTATTTGATTTATATTTTATTGTTATTTTATTTCATTTAAAATTAGTCTATATAATTTATTACATTATTTATCTTATTAGAATTTCGATTTCATTTTAGCATTTTTTTTACTATTACTATCATTATTTCTTATTCATTTATCATTATTATTATTTTATTTATTTTTTTGTATTATTATTTCTTTAATTTAACAAATTTAATGTTATTGTTATTTCTTTTTCACCTTATTACATTTATTTAATTAGATTTATTTTTTTATTATTATTATTATTGATATTGTATTTAATTTATTTTTTTATAAATTTCTTTTTATTAGTTTATCTTATTTAATTATTTCTGTTTTTCAATTTATTTATGATTATTACTATTATTATCATTATTTTTTATCATTTATTTGTTATTATTTCATTTACTTATGTATCTATTTATTGACTGTTATTGTCACTTCTATTTATTTTATTACATTATTATAATTGCTATTTTATTTTGTCCATTCAATTATTATTATTTTTGTTATTTCATTTAATTTATTTTTGATTATTATTGTTATTTATTTTATCATTATTATTTCTGTTATTCAATTTTGTTTCTGTATTTTTTATTTCCTAATTCATCTACTTTTGATCATTATTATTATTTCTATTTTATTTTATTTTATTCATCATTTTTTAATTCTAATTATTTTTTATTATATTTTACTTAATTTATTTGTTTACTTATTTTTTGTCCTTTAATTAGTTCCTGTCACTTTGCTTAATAACTTAAAGGCTTTTTTGCACATCATATAAAAAGGCATACAGTGTGCATGTGTGCCTTATGTTGATGTGTCCTACATGAATGCAAGTTAACAAGCAGCCTGTGTATGTGCCTTGATTTATTGCTTTATTTTCCTCATCTCTTATCTATCGCTGTGTGTATTACATAAACAGTAAACATTGTTAACATTGTTATGTGTTAAGTTTAGTTTACTTTCAGTGTGGGTAGGTGGAGGTTGATGGGTGGAGGAAGGGAAGAAAAGGAAGATGTGGATTTGACTGTTAATGCAATTCTGTAAAAAAAATTCAATAAAATCATACTGGATGAAAAAAAGAGAAGTGTATGTGCCCAAAGCACCTTCCTCCATCACTTTGTTCCTGGTAACAAAAGTGAAATTCTTGAAGGAATCCACCCAGCTGTGACAATCTGCTCTATTAATCCACAAATTAAGTCGTGCAGAGGAAATAAAAAAGTTGATTATTCAGCTGAAATTGTTCCAAATAAAAAAAACGGCTCCATCAGCAAAATCGACTGAGTGTTATTTCATTTATGAAACTTATGAATCTAGAAGCCATAAAATAAAAACCATTAAAATCGTTTTATCACTGAGAGTTCGGTCTTTGGACTTTAAATAATTCCACCTGCCTAAAATCACTTTGTGTGATATAGGTTTAACAAATGTTTGAGCACGGGGATGATAAGCACTGTTTTAATATCTTCATCTCCAAACGACCATCCATCATTTTTACTACACCTGTGATGAGTCATTTCCCTCGCTCAGTACGGAGGTCTCACCGGGTGCGTGTGTAGGGGTAGGCGTTCCAGGACTCCTCCTCCACGCGCAGGGCAGCTTGAGGCAGGATGGCACAGAACCAGGACGGGATGTGTTTGCCGATGTGGTAGACTTTGTGTGTGTACTGACCCGAGCCGCCGGGGCCGTCCTCGTAAGGCTTGTTCTCCAGGATCTCCACGCCGCTGCCCTCGCCACAGCTCTCCTCTCTGCTCTTTTTCTGCAGGGCGGCAGAGAGACGACAGGTCAGAGTGAGGAGGGGAGACGACAGGACAGAGTGAGGAGGGGAGAGGACAGGACAGAGTGAGGAGAGGAGAGGACAGGACAGAGTGAGGAGGGGAGAGGACAGGACAGAGTGAGGAGAGGAGACGACAGGACAGAGTGAGGAGAGGAGACGACAGGACAGAGTGAGGAGAGGAGACGACAGGACAGAGTGAGGAGAGGAGACGCAGCTGAAATTCATCAAACATTTAAAAAAGCATTTTGTTGTTTTGCATTTTGTTATCTTATTTCAGGGGTGGAGGTTTAGTTTAGCAACTGAACCTACATTCATATACATCTAAATAATTATTGTGTTTTCAAAGAGAAATAAAGCAATACAAATGCTCTCTAATTTGATTTCCTCGCCAGAGACATGAACTTTATGATAACTAATGTTGTAACCAATAATGAACTCCAAACACTGAGGTGACATTTACAAAACGTTTTTACTTTTTATTCATCAAGCAAAGACAATTTTTCTTCCTTTCCATTTAAACAATGTTCAACTTCCATCCTTTCTACAAGGAGCACTGAGCTGTTCTGCCCTGTCTTTGATTTATGGTTAATTCTGTTATATGTTTAGGAAAATACGAACTGTAAACAAAAACAATCGTTGCTTTACTATCAGCCACGAGCACGTTCATGTGAAAAAGGGCGGGATGTTAATTATGAGTGACATCATCAGAACCATGAATGAAATCAGCTGATTCATACAATACAAGATGAAAGGGTACTGAAAGTGTCTGCGACTGCTAGACAGTAAAATGTGAGTGGCGTGGGATGTAAATGATAAATGTGGACACATTTTATAATACTAACCAAAAATTCACCGTCAGCAGAGAGTTAAGTCACACGCAGGTAACACTGGGCTATTTGTGACATTATTATTGAGGTCCTTGTGTTTGTGGTTATTCGTACTTGTTTAAAAAAAACCTGTTTTACTGACTGTTTTATACCGTCATCGACTGCCAACGCGTCACTCCTCTTAACTGGTTGGTACAGGGTGCAAACAACAAGCCTTACCATCCGTTGCATTCAATGTTTTGGCCTTTGCTTTGGCTAAAAAAAAACTGACATTGATAGAAAAGTTTGGTCTCTTTTTGAACAGGAGCATCTGCAGATTAATTCCACACTTGTTACGACCCACTAAAAATCAGGCACAATGCGAGATGAATAAATCACCACAGTATTGAAGATGTTGTTGATTTGATCCTTTTTTTTACTTAATATTTGTGTTTCTATCCAAAATAAGTAAGTAGGCTGCTTTTTTAAATGATTATAACAGGAGTTGTGCAAATTTACAGGAAAGCCCAATCAGTGTTTTTTCAGCATTGGCAGTATAAAAACAAAATCGGGGAGTGCAGCAAAATGCCGCCTACCTACTTTTGTTTATACAGAATGTGCCTTTTTCGGGGCAATGGGGGGCGTGAGCAAGTAACAAAACGTGTAGCTCAGCGTGTGACGTAAACAGTGACGTGGGAGGGAAAAATTACAGCCTTAGCATGAAAAGTATTGTCTTCCTGACTGAACTTTTGCTACAGCTTCATTCGTCATCTGTCTCTAATAGAAGCACCTCGTTTAAAAAATTAAAGAGAATTTTGATGCTAAGTTGGCCGCTATAAACTGTATGTATACAATGACAGTAGCAGCAGGTCTACAGTGGGTAAACGTAGCAACATTTCAGTAAGTAAATCAAACTGAACCCTCCGTCCCTGCTCTCTTGTTAAACGTGGGGTTGGACGATGATTCAGCAGCGAGTCCGACCTCCTCCTGCCCTGCTGGCCTGACACACATCCTCCCTCCTTTCCTTTAACTTCAAATTAAACCCCTGAGACCCTTACACAGCGCTCCTGTCTCTCATTCGGGGTGTTCTCCGACCTCACAGCGCTGGATGGATGATGCAGCCGAGGCAAAGTGATGAGCTGGAGAGAAAAAAGCTGCCATATGGAGAAATAAAGAAGAATCTGCTTTTCTTTAAATCATTAAATAAATTATTTGAGTCACATCTTCCAGCTCACTTTGCCTCTTCTTCTTCTCTCCTCTCCTTCTGTGCTAAATAATCCAAACTCTATTAAGTGTTTAATTTTTACTGAGGAGTTCAGACTCACTGCATAGAGGAGGTGAAATCAGAGGTTTCTTTGGCCACGTCAGCCGATGGTTCAACCCCACAGATCCCGTAAGACTGAGCTGTGCATTAAGAGGAAGTCGTAGATTACAGCATCTGTTTAAAAACATCTTCTTTAGAGGCTCTCCATTTAGACCGTCAGGGTCGTCCAGTGTTTATATGGCTGGTAAAATATGTTAAACTCCTCCAGGACTCCTCTGATACAGGAGCCAAATCATCTGATACAGGAGCCAAATCATCTGTCTTTAAGTTTCAGGAGAGGCGATCAAACAGTGATGAAACAAGTTATTAATTTTTTTGAGGAAAATGTCTTATGAAGGTGCAAAATGTGTTACTTTTCTTAGGTTTTATATCACTGTGATTCAACACTGATAATACTGTTGTTTGGACAAAACTATTTGAGGACATCACATTGAGCTCCAGGAAATTTTAATGGCCATTTTTATCAATTTCCTTGACGTATTACAGCCATTTTATGGTCAATTTATCAATTAATAAAAAATAAAAACACCTCAGCAGCTGTATTTTTCAGTCATGCATCTTATTCATGTGTAAGACAACACCTACACTTCAATTATAATCAATGGATTTGATCAGTGTTTGTTCAAATCCGTTCTCTTGGCTCTTAACTCTTAGCGAGACCCCAGTTCCTCCAACGCAGAGGACGTTCGAAAAACTACTTTCCAAAGCTGACTGATAGCAGCAGGGCAGTTACTTTGCATATGTGGACAGATTACTTATGCAAAATTGGTTATCTTCATGCATTACATCATTACTTAATGGGAAGTGGTGGCACAGGAGGCAGAGCAGATCGTCTAATCAGAAGGCTGGTGGTTCAGTCACCACTGAACCCAAAACGATAGCCTTGGAGAGATTTGAAAGGCGCTATATAAAAGCAAGTTTTAGTCCACTACATCAACAACAAGTGGAAGGTGAATGAGCGAGTGCTTTGCACGTGAGAATGGGACGGTATATTACGCAAAACGGGGTGTTTAATCACAGGTCAGGTCATGGGACTTATATTAACTTGACTTGACGGGTAACAGGTTGGTTCTGGTACTGAGCTTTGTGAGTGCAGGGTTTGCAAAACTTAGTCTGACTGAAATTGTTCTAAATCGAATTTCTCAAAGTGGGACTAACACACCCGGATCATGTGACTCCTGCATGTATACAGTCAGTCAGACCCAAACTGGCCGAGGCGCTCTGAGCATGCTCCACAGTTTCCGCCCTGGGCTTTGACCCGGAAGTCCAATAGCATTAAATGTGTAAGAGAAGAAGAAGCCAGTAACAACATGGAGAAATCTACATCCAGAGCCGTGACTTTTTGGACGGACCAAATGTACAGAGCTGTAAAGTTGTCCACCATGGTAGCAGTTAGCTGCTAGCTAACCGTAGCTAACTTGTTTGTCCATTGTTTGGTCTGTGACGTAATAGGTCAACAGGAAAAAGGTCCAATACTAACAAGCTGAAAGGGGGCATATCTCCACCTATCGTAGAGGAGTCGCACATACTTGGCTCAATAAATGGATTCCCCTCCCGTGCTTGTGTACTGGGACAAGGACAGTAGGCCAGTTAGATGTCCTCGTCCAGCTGGGACTGTAGGAGCAGGTGCTTTCAGGTGCAAATAATCAGTCAAAATGTGCGTCTACTGTTTGTTTCAGCCAAACTTCAAAACTGTGATTAACACGTCAGTTGCAAACTGTTGCTCAAAATATAAAGTACAGAACGCACTGTAGTTTCAATCAGTTAATTAAATCTTAAATCTTTGTTTGCAGAGTTTACTCAGCTTTAATCTCACTGCTGAGTCAGTCCGATGGCCGTATGGTAGAAACTGCATCCTGGCGTCAAGCTGATGATTGAAAAGCTTTTTAATTCTCTCCATTGTAATGTGCTGCGGGTCGAGGAACGGCGCTACGTGAATACAAATCATCGCGATCATTATTAACAGCAGGAGTGGGGTGCTCGGGGTCAACAGCGAGAGCTCAGATTGAACACGCAGCTCTCTCTCCTCGAGACTTTAGGGAGGTGATATCAGTAATGAAGGTCAGAGGAGGCGAACAGCTGGAAAATTGCTGTAATCTAGCAGGTAATGTAATTTAGGTGAGGAGCTGAGGGCCTTAAATTACCCTCCTCGTGTCTGCTGCAGCTCAGGAGAGAGGATCTGTATTAATGACACACGTCTTAGAGCTACAGAGCCGACTGTACGGCGTCTCTCCAGTGATTCCAAGGTTTATGAAGCTTTATGAAAACAACAGATCCTATAACTGTGTAGGAAATTGGAGACATTCTTCTGCACAGAAGACCAGCAACAGCTAGAGACAACCAAAGCTAAAAATGCAGTCAGCAGTTTTAAAACATCCTCCTCATGGTAATATGACCTTCTATTTCCTCTCTGCTGCTTTACTGGAAAACAACCGTCATGTGCAAACACAGTGGGAGCTTTACTAAACCGAGGGATGCTGCGTCTGCTGCTGAGGTGTGTGTTTTCCAGTGTTTGACTGTCATCAAAATCACACACACACCCACACGATTGTTGAGGCATGAAAGACGCCGACAAGACTAAGAGTCCACAGCGGACTTAGACAAAGCTGTGAAAAAAAGCCAACATCAGTGTGCAAACACGGTCACAATGACGAATGAATCAAAGAACCAAAGGACATAAATGTCTGCATGAAATTTCACAGCAATCCATCTGATAGTTGTTGATGCATTTCACTCAAAGACATAAATGTCAACCTTGTTGAGGAGCTACAGAAGAGGTCAGTCCATCCAGTAGATGCTGAGATGCTTCAACAGATGAGCGTAAACTTTGACCTGCTGGTTGTTATGACCCTGGGTCATTTTGTATTGATGCTCCTCTGTCTGTCTTGTGATTTGACAGATCTTCTCCTCCCCTCAGAGCGTGTGCATAACCCCTTCTCAACAGTCATGGTTTGGTTTGGACCGTCAGCTCTGGCAGCAGGGATTTACATTTCCATTACAGCAGGGCTACCTTCTTGAAGGTGTGTCTTCAACTGATGATGGTTTGTCTTGAGTGATGAGTCTCCTGTTATTTTTGCTGCATGTGTTTTTCCACAGCAGGGCAGGTAAAAGAATTCATCTGCTGGAGGTGAGCTGTTTGCAGAGGTGCAGTAAGAGCCTGTTGTCTGCAGCTCTTCATCAACATCTCACTGTGGCTGTTTCTGCTTTCACTCTTCCTCCCTGCTGTATTAATACACTTGTCTTACTTGAAGAAAATCCGCTAATAAAGCTCAGCTAATTTAGTGAGAACACATTTAATTTCCTGTAGATTCTTAAAAATAAAAGCCCCCCGTTATTCTGTTATGTAGAAACTTTTATTGTGAAGCAGCAAAATAAGGAAATGTGGCATTTTTTTTTCTTCTAATACAGCTGATAGCGAACATGAAACAGTAAAATGAAGCTGGTATGTGAAGTAAAAACAGGACACAGGAGTGAAACTCTCTTTCTCTCGGAGCATTGTTCCACTGCACTCATCAACACAACACCAATGTTTCTGAGGTACTGTAAGCAAGCTTGAGGAGATGGCTCTACTCCAGCTCCCTCCAGATGTCTGACTCCTCCCCCTGTCTCTAAGGCTGAGCCCAGACACCTCACAGAGGAAACTCGTTTCAGCTGCTGGTATCCGCGATCTCGTTCTTTCGGTCACTACCCAGAGCTTGTGGCTCCTGGATGTGACGAGTTCCAATAAAATTCTACAGCAGTGACACTCAACTCAACTCTGGCTCACAGTCCGGTGCCAGGTGGCCCTGCAGCCACTTTCTAATTCACAATGACAATAAATTAATTCACACTGGGAATTGTTTTGTTACTTTTAGTGTAAGTAAAGTCCCGGTGTGCAGAAAGAACATCAAAATAGTACTTGACTTAGTACTAAAAAAAAGTGCCCCCAACCAAGGTCTGGGCTCAGCCCCAAATGTCCTTAAATCTTCTGTACACCTGACCTGTGCGTGGCTGCTGCGACTGGCCCCTGGCCTTGTGTTATTTTGCAGAAGTGGCCCCCGGGGCAAAGCAAGTTGACTTGTCTACCGTCTTACCAAACTTTTCTTTCTTTTAATAAAATTAAACAGTTTTTGTATCACTACAGTAAAAGCATGTTTGTGTTTTCTCCTCTTCCAGCTTTATGGAAACGTGCAGCTGAGAAAGAGTGAACATAAAGTTACACTTTACTTCACAGGCCTGTTTTCCAAATAATTTCCCTCCAACATCTCCTGAGAAGTTTCCTAGAAAAGACAATTTAGTTTGGTATTAATTATCGGGAAAAAAGAAAGTGTTTAATGAGAATTGATCAACTCTAATTGATAGCGTACCTGAGAAAATCTTTAGGTCAGTGCACAGCAGGTCAGCTGAGCATGCAGTCTGCATTAATTCAACATATACAAAGAATGAAGTTATCAATAAGAAATCAATAATGATTCATTATTTATTGGAGTTTACGGTGTTAATTAGTACCATACAATATTAGTTCCTTTCAGGAATCTTACGAGGTATCAGTGGGAATTTTTTTAGGAAAATGAGTCCTTGAATTTACTCTAAAGCAGCGATGTGACCAGCGATGAGTCAGAAAAGCACGGAGAGGCACTTCTCCAGTTTGAAACACAAACACAAGCTGTTCAAAAGAAAGAAACCCAAATAAAGTGCAGAGAAAAAGAGCCTCAGCCAATTTGCAGAAAGAGAGAAGACAGTTTGAATAGCTGACAGGAAAAGAAAAATTGAAGTGAGAGAAAATAGAGCCCATGTTCACTGTGAGTGGAGCGACTCGCTCTGTGCAGACACTCTGTGGAATTATAATGGGACTGACTCTGCTGAGGGTCTCGCTTCTGCCGGGCTGAGCTGTCCCTGAATAATTTATGTGACACAGCAAGGTTAGCATAAACCGGGGGTACACAGCTGCCCTCCTCCGGCGTACGTACGGTCCTAATGGTGCAACAGTAGAACCTCATGCATCAAACGTTATCACTGGCTGCTCAGACGCTTCATACGCCCCCCTACACTGGCCGTGCTGCCATTTTTCAAACTCTGTGCCTGCTTTCATTTTGAAACCAGCGACAGACAAGAGTCGTGCATCAAACTGTCAGCTCAGCAGTTATATAGAAGAAAAATGCAACGTGAGCTCACACACTGTGACAACAAGTGGACAAATTATTAAAAAAAAGTGCAAGAAAATAAGATTAAGAGAAAATATTTCACTTTCACCAATCGTTTGTTTTTGTGGTTATTTTTGGTTGAGCGCTCTGACACCAAGCTGAACACTGGTCACTGGTTAACATCACTGTACACAGGTTTAAGCTGCCGTAACATCTATCCAGGTTTAAGATGAGGAGACAGAGAAGAAAACAGAGGAAAGCAAGAGAAGCGGAAAAAAAGTTACAAAAAATTAGAGTTGTCCAGATGTTGTATAAACTGTTTTGAGTGCATGCTGTTTCAGAAAAGGTGAGTGAGCAAACTGGGGTTTACAGTGTAGGTGAGCGTGTATTGCCCGAGTTGTGGCAGTGCGGCAGTGCACGGAAAGCCTACGTGGAAAGCCATACAGCGGAGAGAGCACATCTCTCCGCTGTATGGCTTTCCACGTACTACTGCAAAAGGAAATAAAGTTTTCTTCGACTAAAGTGTTCCTGACTGACGTGATTTCAGAAGTCATTGAATTATTCGTTTCAGCCCTACATGCAAACTCCGATAAATGTGCCCTAACATGTTGCTTATTACATCACAATTTGGAAAAGTCAGACAGCTGCTGCTTGTGTCATTTTGCGTCTTTATATCAACCTTCTTGAAAAGGTCGGCGCTGCAATATCTGGGCATGTAAATGTTAATATCCAGGTCTCTCATAAAGTTTTGAGGTCGGTGTGTTTCACTTTCTGACCACAAATGCTTTTCTTTTGGACGTGCATCTCTAACCCAGAGCTGACCGTAAACAGACAGGAAGACGTGTGTCGCAAGCTGCGGTATAAACCCCGACTCTGAACGTGCTGTACATGTCCAAAGAATGATCCTAACACCAGAATAATATCAGCACATCCCACGAGTCTTAATCAGAAAATGCTCCATTCAGAGAAAGGCCAAATTTGGAATATCCAAACAGGATATGGTGTAACATGACTCATCATATTCAGAATATCAGAGTTCATGTGCACGTAGTCAGCGTGTCTCACTGATGAGTCCGTGTCAGTGTTTCCAAACTTGGGATTCATCAGAGCTAAAAGTGAAACACAACGTAAGGGCGTCCATGTTATTGTTTCCACCGCCTCCGTAACATGAGCGATGCATATAACTTCCAGCAATTTAGAGCTGGACACAATGTTGTCATGGTAACGCCCGCTGCACCACCACGTCTGTCCGCCCTCCACCGTCTCTCTCTCTCTCTCTCTCTCTCTCTCTCTGTCTCTCTCTCTCTGTCTCCCTCTCCTTCTTTCCGCCCATATCACAAACAAATGATGGCAGCGGCTGCCATGCTGCAGCTGATGTCACCAGTTACCATGGCAACCGGCACTCAGCTGTGACGCTGAGCGGGAGGAGGAGGGGTCCAGCAGTGTGTGTGTGTGTGTGTGTGTGTGTGTGTGTGTACATGTAAAGCTGATATTCAGGAGGTTTGCTGAAGATTTTTTATTCTTCCTGTCCATTTGTCCACCTCTGCGTCTTTTTGGTCACAGGCGTAGATTTGGTTTCATACATTCTTCATGTGTGTTTACAATCTATTTATAGTGTTGTTATCCTGACAGTCTAAACTATGACTTTACTTGATTGGTTTATTTCATACAAATAACATCGACTGCACGTCTGTCTGTTCTGGGAAAGGGATGAGGTCCTTGACATTTCTTTTTAGCCTTTAAGGGGTTATTATGGGAGTTTTTCTGGGGATAGATGGTGTCATGTGTTGTACGGATTATGAGGCCTTGGAGGCAAATTTGTGATTTCTAATATACAAAGAAATGTGTTACAATTTGCTAAAAAAAATGCAAATGAAAAACGTCCGCACACTGTAGCTCGCTTAAGCACAATTTATTGGCACAGCTGCAAGTCTGAAGACAAGCATCTAGCCTGAAATATCACTTGTGGATGTGCCAGTAAAGTGCACCTAAGGGAGCTAAGGTGTGCGGATGTTTTCATGTTGCTCATGGCTTTTCTTTTTGTCCAACACCTGCCTTAAATGGTTTTTGGATGTGCGCATCTGCTATGTCTTTTATATCACTGTCAAAGAATCAAACTACTGTTTCCGAAGTCATCAAACATCTGGACGAAGTGACGATAAACAAAACACAGTTTGAGTGGAGAGAGATTTTAACGCCTTTACGTCCACTCAACTTACAGCTGGGCAAGTAATCAAAAATTAATCGAAACCGAAATTCAGAACCTCAAATCGACAAAATTTTGCCCATGTCGGTAATTATGTGTCTTCCTGTTTTGTCCCCTTAAAAATGTACCACTGCGTGTGTTGTCAAGTGACTCCACCCCGACACATTCTGGCTTTCGTGAAGATGACACCTAACATGACGAAATCAAATGTAAACACTGTGGAAAACTGTGTTAGCGACCAGAGGTAACTCCACCAATCTGTTTCAGCACTCAGAGCACAATCACGTCACCGAATATGAACAGTGCACGGCTCAAGAAACAGAAAGAGACTGACAAGTGCTCAACAACAAGAGTCACAGAAGGCAGTTCTCGATGACACAAGGATTTACAAAGGCTACACAATATGAAAAGAGTTCATCAAAGATAAGATATGCACTCTTTCATTAGAAAAAATACCCCAATTGAATCGTGGTCACTGTGGCAAGGATACTACCTTCATAAATGGGACGCCTGCTCTACCCACTAACCCACCAGGTGCCCCCTACATTTGCAGTTTACACCTTTGTTACATTTCGCAAAGTTGCAGATGCTGGAAGAAACAGAAGCACCACCTGTGTATTGACCACGATGGGATGAAGAGGCAGAGGCAGCTTCTAACAACAAATCTAAAAAAGACAACAGTTCCATGATGAAGTGCTTTGAAACAAAACTGAGATCTCTGATTTTAAAAACTCCTCTTCTAACCTCCACATGCATTCATTTGTGTGACATTCTTTTATATTTAACAGGTCGTTTGATTTTGATTTGATTAATGAATTGAAGGCTTTTTAACACGTCCTTCCTTGTTGTCTATATGTCTGGAGCGTCTTCTGTGTCTCATACTGTCGTGCCTGTTCTGTTTTGCTGTCCTGCCGTCTGTCAGATTGTTTGTTTGTTTGTTTTCCCCGTGTCATCCAGACAGTGTTGTCCATCTGCTTGATTGCAAGCGAACGCAGTATAAGTCGTGTCTTTTGTTCTACCAGCACTGTGAGTTATCTTACTATCTGCACATGCTCAGTAATGACGTCTCTGACAAAAACATGACGCCAAACATCAAAATAAATAATTTCAACTGACAACAAACAGAATTATCATAATGACTCGACCCTCAGTCTCATGTAATATAATATGCACATCATAACAGAGTTAACTCGATTATTAATGTGCTCTTTCAATAACACACACATTAAACTCTAATGCTTTCTTTTCCTTGATTTGGGGCTGAAAAGCAAACTTGACTAAAACAGTTTTTGCACTTCTTCCTCGTGGAATTTTCAGTGGAAGTTTTGAATGTGTGTATCTGCACAAAAAATAATAAATGAAACACAATCCACGGGCATATGGAGCACCATCTGGTCTGCAGAGCAACACTGCCCCTGTGACCCTTTGACCATGTTATCCACCGCTCTTGTTCTGGTACAGTACGACACGATGACACTTTAAACTCCTGACCTCCACCTCCACCCACAGGCTTCAGACACAAACCTGAACTCCAGAGGAAAGACTCCAGATTTACAGCTTCCTTCGTTAACAAACCAGACTGCCCTTAACAAATCATTTAAGATTAAACAGGTACAGATGTCTGAGGAGAGAAACCACTCACCTGGATCATGTAGAGCTGAGCGATGCGGTACTCCTCCACGCTCATCGGCATGGGGATGCGATACTCCTTGATCAGCATGGTTGTGCTTGAGTTGAGCCGCGCGCGCGTGTGTGTGTGTTTATGTCCAGAGGGGAAGGAGTGTAAAGAGGGTAGAAGCTCCTCTCGGTCGGCTCTGCTACCCGAGCAGCATGTTCAAACAGCGAGGATGGGAGTCATCGTTATTCACGCCTGAGAGAGGAGACAAGAAAACAGACTCTCAGTGGGATAAGAAAGGGTTTAAGAATATGTAGATTTTTAGCTTCCAGCATTACTTACAAACCAGAGGAGGAGTTAGCATGTTTGTCTCAAGGATTAAACCCCCCGTACACAAGCCAACACTTCCTGTGTGTGTGTATGTGTGTGTGTGTGTGTGTGTCCTGCTGCCCTCCTACAGATCTATTACAAGGTAATCCACTGACCTAGCAACATCCCTGAAATCCCCCAGCAACCTAAATCCTGACTCAGGCTACACACTGAAGATTCAGCCTTAGTGTGGTTAATGTTGCCTTTAAATCCAGGCACTTTATAGTACTTAATATTCCTGTTAATTCATACTTCTACTCCACTACATTTATTATCTGCTAACGTTAAAGACATTTTAAAGATTAAGGCTTTACATACAACACATGGGATCAGTTTATAAAATAAGATGCATTGCTCACTGAGTGCAATAAATCTGTTTATCAAAACATTTTAGTCCTTATTGTTATTTGCACAGACACAGGACAGTAAAAGAAGAAAGGTGATAGTTGTTTATTTATTTACTTATTTAACAGGGGCAGTGCACACTTAGCTGCACCAGAGTTATTAACTATACACTAATTTCCATCTGTAGACACTGGGCAGGAAACAGAGAATAATTTCTCTGCTAAAAGACATGATCCCAAATCCCAAAAATTACCAGTTTAGGCTCCGGGGAAATATTTCTACTGGAGATGAAACTATGAAAATGGATTTAAACTCTGCTCATAAAAATTAGCATATCTTAAAAGCTTAAAAATATAGATAGTTCAAATTACGTATGGAGTGTTAAGAAATATTGATCGTGTTTCTACATTTAGAAATCTCTCGGATCACCATGTTTTTTGTTTATTTTTTCAAATTTGATGGAAAAAAAATGATTATTGTTTATTGACCTTTATAAACTTTTCGCTCAACAGATTTAAGGGATATGAAGCATTCGAAAGCACTCAAGGAAATGACATCACAATAAGCAGAAATACCAACATATGTACTTGTGGATGGAAAATAAATAAAAATAAATTTTATCTTTTCAGTCTTTTCAAAAAGTGAAGTAATTCATCCGCGAGTCCTGTAAAAAATATTCCAAACTTCTTAAACATGAAAAACTGACTAGTTTTAAGTATTTATGAAAATCAAGTTCTAATTTTTCATAATTCTGGTGCCGAAATCTACTTTATTCATCCAGTTTGGAGGCGCAGATATTTATTTATAACACCTTTTTTAAACCAGAGTTTATATAAATTAAAAAATAAATAAAATATGTTTAATGCAGCGACAGACTGATTCACTTGTTTTAAATTAATAACATTCTTTATTTAAATAACGCTCTTTTCTGTGTATGAGTAGTTTTAGTTTTGTTGCTTAAAGCACTTTGCTGATAATACTTGTGTACTTTTAAGTCAGATTTTAAATGCATGACTTTCCTTTTAGGCTACCAGAGTGTTAACATTTAACTACTATTTTTACTTCAGTAAAGGATCTGAATATTTCTTCCATCATTGATCCTGTGATCTGTGCGTCCATTAAGACAACAGCATTAAAAGGGAATGGCTCGCCCACTCCCTAAAAGATCAATACTGCCATTCTCTCTCCTGACATCAACACCCATCTCTCCAAACAGTCGTGACGGTGTGTGATCAGTCACATACTAATGAGCAGACAGGGATGACTTCAGGTGAGTCACATGACAAAGGCTATTTAATCTCAGATGGATTAGACGGACTGTAAATCTGACGCTGCTAACATGAGAGAGAGGAGGAGGAGCTGAAATGTCAAATGTTGTGTGTTGTGTGTCCCGTAGTCTGTCCATCTGTGCATGATTAGGTTATGCATGTTTGGTCAAGCTGCTGCAGCAGATGAACCGTAGAGGTCAGGAAGCACAGTATGACAGTGAAAGTAGCCTGGAGGCTCCTCAGGCCAACAACACAGCGCTTCATTAACTCATACATACTTATATTTAACTGCTAAAAAACTAAACTAAAGCAAAGAGAGAGTTTGACAATCCTCCTCATACTGAAATATACAGCTTTTTTTCTGGGAATGATTTGGAGCTGCTCTCCACTGTCCTGGGGGGTGAAATGTAGAGTTTCCATGTGTATTAGTTGATTCAGCCCTCGGTTCAAACCACTATCCAACGTCAAGAATCAACAAGTTTAGGCTCCAAATCACAGAGGCTCTTAATTCCCTCGATGCACATAATAAACAGCAGCTACAGGTATTAAAACTGCAGCGCTCCATCTCAACCACGACTGAAGATTCAAATCTGAGCTGATCTCCAGAGGCTGCAACGTACGACCTTATTTACTGTGCCGAGGCGTTTTGTGCTCTGATACAATTACAGCGAGGAAATGGAGTGGTGTTTCTCACTGAATCATGTGAGGAATAAGTCCTTGACCGACAGAAGAACTGCTAAATATAGAGACGCAGTAATCCCCATAAAGCAAAATGTGAGACAGAGACAGATGAAAACTGACACATGGACAGACAGACAGATTGACACATGCATGGAGGCCGAGCCTTTTGTCTTTTATTTGCCTCCATCAGCTCAGTGAGCTGTGAGTCAGCACATCAAATACAGCAGACGGCATTCACTAAAAAGATCAACATAAACTGAGAATAAACCAAAGAGGACGGCTGCTTTACTGCGAGGGTGTTATGATGTGTTATGAGGACGTCGACATCATTACTAGAAGAACGTGAATAGAAAATACTATCTGTTCTATATCCTGAATATCTTTTGATTATGGGCTGTTAGTCGGACAAAACAAGACATCCGAGAACGTCACCTTGGACAAGTTGCAACCGTCGCAACGTAGCAGTCAATCAATCACTTATTCGTCACATGCAATTATACAAGGTACAACTTTTGATAATCCATGGTCTTTGGTTCCATCCATCTATTGTCATCAACTAATCCGGGGCCAGGTCACGGAAGCAGCAGGCCAAACAAAGCACCCCAGACGTCCGTCTCCTCAGCGACACTTTCCAGCTCCTCCTGGGGGACCCCAGGGTGTCGAGATATGTAATCCCTCCAGCGGGTTCTGGGTCTGCCCCGGGGCTTCTAACACCTCTAACTGGAGGCGCCCAGGAGGATCCTGATCAGATGTCTGAACCACCTCAACAGACCCTTTTTGATGCGAAGAAGCAGCCGAGCTCCCTCCAGACGTGAGATCTCCTCCCCCCCCATCTCTAAGGCTGAGCCCAGACACCTCAAGGAGAACACTTATCTCGGCCACTTGTATCCGCGACCTCATTCTTTCGGTCACTACCCAGAGCTCATGACCATAGGTGAGGGTTGGGACGTAGATGGACCAGTAAATCGAAAGCTTCGCCCTTTGGCTCAGCTCCCTCTTCACCACGACCGTCCGGCGCCGCGCCGCATCACTGCAGATGCCATACAACTTTTTCCTGCTACGTTCTACAACAGTTCGCCACGAATCTTTGATCTGAACTGGGTTTAACACAACATTAACAGGCAACCAGAGACAGACACATAAGGAAAACTGATTTTAGTACAGCAGTTAGTAAACTTAGTGAGCATGTCGATAATGTCTCCACTTGCTATCGGGCTTCAAAACAAGTTTTTAATGTTATCCAGTGCATCTGTAAGATACGTGTGTGTGTGTGTGTGTGTGTGTGTGTGTGTATTTCAGTGGATATTATATTGGATGCCCAGTAGCAGCATAAGCCACATAAGCTTCACTTCAGTCCTTACTATAATAAACTGAGCACTTAACCCTGAAAGCAGAACATTAAAATACTGGGCTCTGACTTGGCAGACGACCACATACTTCAATTACGCATTGCAGAATAACAGGAAGTACTTTATCAACATGTGATGTAATGCTTCTCATCTCTTTTAACATCTCTTTCTGAATATGGCTCCATTCCCTCAAATTACTTTGGGAATGACCACCGCTGAGTTCAAACCCAAACAAAGTTCCCTTGGGCTTACGGCCAATTTCCCACCAAGCGACCGAACCGCAGCACGTAGGAAATTAGCTTTCTGCCTTCCCTGAGTACCTCTATCTATCTATCCACTCTGATCCATTTAACTGATGAAGTTTGCACCTCGTGTTACGGCATAAGGAATAAAACATGGAGCCAATCATACAGGAAGATTGGTCTCTACAAAAAACTGCGGGCACTGCTGGGTGGCTCAAATTGCCGCGATGGTGTCAAAACATTTTCAACAAAATCCAACAGGAGATTGGTCTCTGTGCAGCCGCTGGGGAATTTCAAACAATCCTGTAGTCTCCCTGTTAAATTCGAAAGCCTCCTAATTGAGCTCACAGTTGAAAATCACAGTCAGCGACGCCTCCGCAGAGAAAGTAAATGTCTCATCTGCACCACTAAGAGGGCGACTGGCTGCCAGCTGCCCTCGATCATAGTCCTGTGTGACGGCAGACTGAGAAAGCCTACAGCTAAATTGCACCAAATCTGCCACAGAGGCAACCGGCTCAGAGGAAAACAGCTCTGGTCCATTAAACACAGCACCGCCTGCCAGCAGCTTTTTCCCCGAGGCTGACTTTCTGAAAAACGCACCGCAGCCTACAGTCCACCCATCCACATTAAACTCAAACCCTGCGTCTGGCTGTAGAGACGGACTGTGGATCTGTCAGACCCAATGTCCACAGCTCAGACCGCTTCTCTCTGGAGCTGAGCATTTACACACCTCTGCCCTTTGTGGTCTTTTCTGAAGCTACGACTGCTTTAAAAAGATCTTTATTCTGCAGAGATGCAAAACTTATTACTTATTCTGTTACTATTCTGTACTATTTGAGGAGGCAGGTCACACCCTGTCTTAAACCTGCCAGGACTGAATTTTTGACCACTCGGGGGCAGCAGAAACAGGCTGTACATTAAACACTGACTTATTCTCACCTTTAAAGTTAATATGGTGAACTTGTTAGAGAACAGTTGCTTTCTTACAGAACTATACAAACAACATTATCACTCATTTGGAGTAGTGTTTGTGTCCACCTGATGAATGCACACACACACACACTTACACTCCCACTTTATTATTATATTTCCTGTATGTTTTTGCTTGATTGACTTTGCTCTTTTTATGTTTGCTTGTTGACCTTTTGCTTTATGACACTACTTTTATATTTGCTTATTATTCTTTTAGCTGGTGAGTCTTTAGAGGTGAGTTTCTAAGAAGATCCGCAGGGTTTTTAATTTCACCTATAACTTGCTCTTCTTTTGTTGTACTGTTTGTTGTTGTTGTTTTGTAACAGAAATCCACTATTCACTGTCTTTTAGCTCCGTTTTTGGTCTCCACCAACTCCTAAAGGAAAAAATCTGTCTCTTTAGCTGCTAAACGCTCCACTATGTTCACCAGCTGATATCTAACTCTGTCTGACTGCTTTGTGCTGCTGTGCAGGTAGTAGATTTATTACAAAATGATTTATCAGAGAATTAGAAAATAATTAAACTTAGCGCGAAAAAGAAACGTTAAAAATGTAATGTTAGCTTAAAAATGTAATGTTAGCATGCAGGAAAGTAATGCTGCTATGATATTAATTGAAGTTGGCATGAAAAAAAATCATCATTAGCATGTACAAATGTTAGCATGCAAAAACATAATGCTATTATGAAAATAATCTATGTTGGCATGAAAAAAGTATCGTTAACATAAAGAAAAGTAATGCTAATACAAAAATAATTAAAGTTTGCATGAAAAAGCAAACTCTATCATAAAAAGGCATGTTAGCATGCAGAAAGTAAAGCTGCTATGAAAATAATTAAAGCTAGCATGTAAAGGGAAATGTTAGCATTTTAAAAAGTCATGTTAGCATGCAGAAAAGCAATGATACTATGCAAATTAAGGTAAGCGTGAAAATGTAATGTTATGTGAAAAAATGTTTAAAAAGTCTTGTTAATATGAACAAAAAGTAACCTTAGCATGAAAAAACTAATTTTAGCATGAAAACGTTAATGTTAGTTGTGTTAAAATAAGGTTAATGTTGAGCGCACAGAGGCCCTCATCTTCTGGAAAGTAGTTTTGTTAGCATGTATCAACATCCTGCTGTGTATCATCAATACACACAGCAGGCACTCGATGTCCTATGTTGGTGCACAAACTAAATATATCAACCACAAATCATGCTAATGGATAATTCTGCTCTCTGATCTGTACAGGATGTGTCTTAACATTTTTCCACACATTGTTTTGGCGACTCTCCTTGTTAGATGTTACCCTGGTTTGTTTTCTGCCCTGGTGTGCATGAGCATCTTACAATGACGTCACATGGAAACCCATCTATGTATATACCAGGTTTTGTAAGTCCTTGTTTAATGTCTGTCGGTGAAGTTTAATTTATGAAAATCGAAGCTACTTTAAATTCCTATTAACATGCACATCCAATGAATTATCATGATCACTAAGACACACATGAAAAACTACATATAATGTTGGGATATGGGAACAATGTGTATCTGCCACACTGTAAGGTGACAAACACAATTAAATCTAAGAGCAAGAATCCGATGCATCATGTCTTCGTTACACATCACAGTGTGATGCACCAGGATGCATCTGATTCGACTCTTCAGCAGTTAGAAAAGCTACATGAGTCGTGCTGCGCTAACAAGATCCCCCGACGAGATTCATCTCTGCTTTTGATAATAACATAAGATAACACACACACACACACACACACACACACACACACACACACACACACACACACACACACACACACACACACACACACACACACACACACAGGGAGCACCAAAGCATTTTTCACATTTGAAGAAACATGCCGGCTTGTCGAATGAATTAGATGACGTCTGCCACGCACACAGGCAGGCCGAGAATTACAAACACACTGAGTAAAATTCCTCCAGGTTTCATGAAATCCCAAGAGTCAACTACTGTACCGTGCGCTCTTGTTGCGTACTTCAAATCTCATTCAAATTATCTGGCTGACATGCTACAATGATCATCAGCAGCTGTGGCCAAACTGCACTTAACAGCTGCAAAATATTTACAGTAAAAATCTGCAAAACATGATCTTCTTAGTGCCTCCTGCACTGATTGATCTGCACAGCATACACTACCCAGAGATGAGGAACTCACTGAACGTGCAGCACATAACAACCACCCAACATGACCAACGTGTTGCACACAGGACAGGAAGCTTCGCTGCAGCAACATGTTTCCTCACTCTGATCCCACACAACAAACATGAATCCATGGCTTGTCTCATTCATATTTTTCCTTGCAGCCGCCTATAGTCCCCACCTCAAACTGCAGCCACCTGCAGATCCTCAACCTCCTCTTGTTTCCCATCTAGTCTGGACCAGTGTGAGCCACGGTCCGACAGGAAGGCATCCATGTTGCCATCATCATTCACCTGCAGATGCAACTGCAGGCAGTGTATTAAACGTACAGGTGAAAGAAAGCTCTTTACCTCGCAGAAGGAAACACCTAAGCACAGCTACCCAACTGATCCAGGTCTCAGGGGCCATTGCAGATCCTGATCCCACAGAGACCAGCAGCCCAGGCATCCCTCCACCCCATCCCTGCACTCCGCTCCTTCCTCTGCCGTCTGCTGTCAGCCAATCCTCCGCCACCTCAGCCCCCGATCGTGAAGGAGCTTCGCTTTTTAAATCCTCACTGTGAAATCAGAGAAGGTATCGATTCTCTCTCTTCCTCCTCCTCTTCTTCTTCTCCTTCTTCTTCCCCCATCCACCTCAGCTCTGTTTTCCCTTTGCCCCCCCTCCCCACCCTCTACCCTCACTGTCTCCACCTCCTCGGGACTGAGGAAGCTCTGTTACCATGGAGACGTATGAGGCTGGAGCTTGATTGGTGGGGTTTGTTGTGATGCAGCAAGTCGGTGGTGCAGCCCACCAGATTGATTGCCTTTTCAGTGTACATCAGTCTGAAGCCAGAATCTGTCCTCTGCTCGCTTAATGACTCGGCCTCATTAAATAAGTCTGGACAGATCTGTTTCAGTAAGAGAGAAGAAGAACATTAAGTCTTTGTTGTTGTTTAATTGTAAATCTTATTCTCTTAACGGGTAAATTCAATATACACACACAGCAAAATTAATCTCCCACTAATATAAACTACTATTTTAGAGTTCATAATCTCCTGCTGTTAAAGCTTGACTGGGTCCAGAGAAACACTCTCTATGTTTGAAAGGTCTTTGATGCTTTAAGGTTTTATAAAGTCCTCCTTACAAATAAATATATTTTGTGTGAAAGGTTTAATTTGTCAGGATGTTCTTATGTCTGTTAGTACGTTTTCCTTTGAAAAGTAATGCACAAAAATTCATATATAATGGCATGGTTGTTGGTGCCAGACGGGCTGCTCTGAGTATTTGCTGGGATGTTCAGCACAACCATCTCTAGGGTTTACAGAGGATGGTCCCAACAAGAGAAAATATCCAGTGAGCCAAAATGCCTTGTTGATGCCAGAGGTCAGAGGAGAATGGCCAGACTGGTTCAAGATGATAGAAAGGCAACAGGAAGTCAAATAAGCACTGGTTCCAACCAAGGTGTGCAGAAGACCATCTCTGAAGCAACAACACCTTGTCCAACCTTGAAGCAGATGGGCTACAGCAGCAGAAGACCACACCAGGTGCCACTCCTGTCAGCTAACAACAGGAAACTGAGGCTACATCTCAAAACTGGACAATAGAAGATTGGAGAAATGTTGCCTGGTCTGATGAGTCTGGATTTCTGCCGCCACATTCAGATGGTAGGGTCAGAACAAGGCAAAAAATAAGGGACAAACTGCGTCTTGTATTGACTCAGTTCAGTAAGACACAGTGTATTTTATCTTTTTTATAGGATGATCCTGTATTATGTCTGATTAAAAGTGTTTTCATTAGTTTCAATACTCTACATCCATCCAGACAGAGTCCCAAACAATTTCTGTGTCTGTTAGATGGTCTGAAGAGGAAACTAACATATCAGCAGAGCAATAATGTCATGCACAGCAAATTATAGAGTTTTCTTGAAATTATTTGACTTTACTCTCATTAAATTACAACTTATTTCCCGACTTCTTTGTTTTGATTCTGCAGAAAGTTTTGAACATGAACAGAAATCCTGCTGAAACATGAGCTACTGAAGCCCAGGGGTAAAATTAAGTCATTTATAATTGCCATGAATAGGTGTCACATGCGCATTTAAAGAAGACACAAAGAAGGGCTGAAGAGTAAATCATCCCCATGTGTGAGTTGACTCAGCATGGTCAACATTAAATCAGAAAAGTTGATCTACAGGAGAATAAATATTTGAAGCCTCGCTGCATTTTATTCTATTATAAACTATTTATATATTTTGAATCGTCACCTGTCCACTAAATTTCTTCCACAAATTGGTGCATAAATATTCCTTTGGGTCATTTTAAGGTACATCCGAACCATGTTTCTTTTCTTTAACCTGACCACAGAAACTTTACTTGCCTGAACTTAACCTCTGTAACTTTACTTTAATTATGTAACTGTGAATTAAGCATCATTCATGGGGCGCTAATTTGTAGGATATCACGTGAACTGTTGTATGAGGATTTGTTAGTTTTGTACATGGAGAACAAAACGCTGTACAGTGGTTCAAGCGGACTGACAACTGAAAGAGGCAAAGAAGATCTTCACGTCATTGATAAAAACAAAAACGCTGGGAGCTTAGCATCAAAATGGGTGCAGATATAAAGAGGACCAGGTTGCACAATAATGTCTATAAAAAGCTGGAATTAACAGGCAACATGTTGCTTTAATGAAAATATTCTTTATACTTCACAACAGAAGCAGAAGGTCGGTCGAGAGTCAGCACTGTTGGAATATCAGCTGGACACACTGTGGGCTGACAAATCAGTTCAAACCTCTTTAATCTACAAACTGAGCGGACTGAGGGCCAAAAGAAAAATGCACTAACTCTATATTTAGAGCTTCTTGTTGTGGTTTAATGATGATCGAGGGTCACTGACACTTTCTGAACTGGAAAACAAATTCAGACTCAAAGTTCACATAGTTTTGTCTCCTCTCATGCAACAATGTGGAGACATCGAATAAATAAAGTTTGTTGTTTTTTTGTTTTGTTTTAAAGATTATTTTTCTGGGCCGTTTTGCCTTTAACGGGCAGGACAGTGTGAGAAATGGGGGAGAGAAAGAGAGAGAGAAAGAGAGAGAGAGAGAGAGAGAGAGAGAGAGAGTGGGGGGATGACATGCAGCAAAGGGTTGCAAGCCGGAGTCAAGCTCGCAGCCACTGCAGCAAGGCATCACCTGTATACATGGGGCGCCGGCACTATCCACTACGCTACCGACACCCCGACTAAATAAAGTTTGAATCGTTTCATTCTTCTTCTTTTGGGGCCAAAACTATTTCAAATAAAATGTCTGAACTGTGCAGTTTTTAAATGTTAAAATAGACTTTATTAAAGGAAATTAGAAAAACATCAGTGTGACAGCTGGTTCCAAACTTTTGAACCACAGTGTAAATCTCTCTTTGATCAAATATAACGAACATATAGACTCTTTACGACTACAAACCAAAGTGTCTATAAATGACTGTATTATGAAGAACTGAGTTTTCCTTTTCCTTTTAATTTATTTGATATGTATTTCTTTCTATTCATACATGTCCCGTCTTTTTACCAAACATCGAGAGAAAATAATCAAAGATTAATTTAGGTCTGCAACAAATAAGCATACAGCTCTATAAAATGCCAGATAAACAAGTTGAAGTCCATTTTGTCTGACAGTCTAAAACCAGAAGATAATAATTCTACAATGATGTTAATGAGAAACAACAAAGAAAAACAGAAAGTACTGGCATTTGTAATAATGGAACCAGAGAAAATTTATCATTTTTTGCATTAAATGTCTTTGATTATTGCCAGTATCAATCAATCAGCCCTTTATTTTCTGTACTGATTGATTCATCTACGAAAGGCCACAAAAATGTTCTAAGTGCTGGTCTCAAATGTCTTAAAACCCCCAAAATATGAATTTAAAAATGATATAAAACTGAGAAAAGTGGAAAAGCCTTGTATTTGTGAAGTTGGAGCCTGAAAAATTTAGGCATTTTTTTTGCAGTCTCATTTTTCTAGAAGAAGCATTGATTAAGAAACTTATAAATACTTAATTAATCTCAGTGAAAAAACACAAACCATAAAGCACCAGGCTCTGCTGACACATCCACACAGCTCCTTAACTCAGACGTGATTATAATTTTTAAATGTGATACTAGAGACGTTTGAAGTGCGGTGTAGTAAAGAACATGTGCATGAATCACTCCTCTCTGTGCTCCAGCAGCAGATCACCTGCTCTGATGATTATGCATCTATTTGCAGGGTGTCGTGACCATCCCGCCTCTCCCGCTGTGTATTTTTCTCACCTGCGCCGCCCGCAGAATTTGAATGAGCCAGCTGAGTGGTGCAAACACAGGTCTTTTCTTTTGACTAACAAATCAGTGAATGAGCAAACCTGTGAGCTTTTATTCCAGACTGTAGCTGTGACGCCACTCAAGGACCTCAGAGGCTACGATCTACATTTACATGTGGACACTGCAGCAGATTTTCTACTCCTGCATGACTTAAACTACATGTTTAACATCTCGATCGTGATATCTGGTCACAGTAACATAGCACCTAGATTGATTTTACTTTGTGTATTGGCTTAACTTTTGCATTCAAGCTTTCAGATTTAAGGTCCAGTTCAACATATTTGGAAACATGCTTATTAATGCTCTTGTTGAGAGTCAGATGAGGAGATTTATACCACTCTCATGCCTGTACACTAAATATTAAGCTACAGTCAGCACAAGGCTAACTTACTGTAGCTTAGCATACAGACTGGTAAAGGTGGGAGGAACAGCGAGCCTGGCTCTGTCCAAAGATAACAAAATCTTTGCTCATTAACCTTTTATAGTCACATAGTTCTGGGTATCCAGCAACCACGACCCCCAGTTTCTCCTGCAGCCTTTACCACCTGTAAAACTATTATTTTATTTTATTTTTTTATTTTATTATATTATTTTTGGGGGGCTTTTTGTCCTTTAATGACAGGACAGTTTGAAGTGTGACGAAGGGAGAAGGGGGGAGGACATGCAGCAAAGGGCCACGGGCCAGAATCGAGTATTTACTTGTATTTCACAGATAAGAAACAATAAATTGTGAAGACAGTAAAGCCTCCACTAAAATAGCATTTTAAGTTGTGTGTGTGATTTATCCTTCAGGATTTATCCTGGCTTCATATGAGCAGTGGAAATCTCCGCTCGTCGCTAGGCTAATTTATACAATGTAAAATGCCATAGACTTGTGCTAATAACGTTAGCATGTTGGGGAAATGTGTTTGTCTGTCAGTTCTGCGATTTGCATACTTGTTTTTGAAATTATCCCTATTAAGCCATATTTAATGTGTGATTGTAAATAAAGTTTTATTTGAACTAAACTTTACAGCGATTAACACAGTCCTGAGCTAATCGATTAGTTGAAGATTATGTGTGACTTAATTCGACCAAGACTTTCTTTGGTTGCCTACAGCCCTACACTGAGCCACAAGGCTCTAACCAACTGTAACTTGTTGTCGTGACCACCACAGAAGGCCCCGCCTCTCAAATCATCCAACTGGACAATGGGATGACGGTTGGTGTTTTGTCAACGTCGAGGAGTCCAGAGCACATACACATGAGGTGCTTAGCGAACACAGCGAGCAAAAAGCTTCACTCTCATTAAAAACAATTACAAAAATCTGCCTCCAGCTGCTGAAACACTTTCTGTGTGATCTGGGCCTAAAGAAGGTTAAAGGCTAAAACGTTTTCAAATGCACAGGGCCGAAGTCGTGGACCACTGCGTCGCAGCTGGCGTGATAGCATCACATTTTGGTCTGTAGTTCATATTTTGTTTTATTCCCACTCTATATTTGTACCATTTTCCACTTTGTGCTGCAACTGCTGCAAAACAATTTCCCTTGAGACAGAAAAAGGTTTATCTTATCTTCTGCTAAGCTGAGCTGGCTGAAGCTTCACGTTTAACAGACAGACATGAGAGTGGTATCAATCTTCTTCTCACCTCTCTTGTCAACACAGTGAATAAATGTATTTCCCAAAACATCAAACTATTCCTTTAAGGATTCTGCAAAAACCTCCAGAACAGCGATAAGTGAAAAATCAGATGCTTGGCTCTGTAACTGTGAGCGTTAATGTTAAAACTCAAACTGGAGCTATTTCTTCGAGTGAGACCTGACGTGCACCGAGTGAGTGCTGCGAGCGTAGGATTAATTGTGACTCACATGTCTACGCTGTATAAATGTCTCTTTAATTACATCCAGCCGACGCGTCTCGGTGGGTTTGAGGTTAAAAATATCCCACCTGCAGCCAGACTCGTTCTATGGGGGCTGTGTCGCTGCTGCCTCACCTTTAAGGACATTTCAGACACAATATCCAGCACAAGAATGGAGAGTTTGTGAGGGCCTTTCAGCTCTGAGGATGAACCTGATGACATCCGCTACAACGGATCACAAAAGGCGAACTTACACCAAGATTAAATTTACTGTCATACACAACGAACGGGGAGCGAGGCTGAGAATGAGAATGAGGTTTGTGATTTGTGCAGCAGCTCCTTCGCTCTCAGCCTCTGGTTTTATCTGCAAGCTGCAGGGATGTACATCCTCAGAATAAAATGAGTTGTTGATGGGTACTCCGCCCAACACACACACACACACACACACACACACACACACACACACACACTTTATCTGAGCATCAGCAGAACACACGCTAACAGAATCAACCTCTGAACACCACAGTCCCGCTCCACAACGCGAGCATCTGCTACTATTAACGGCTGTTAATTTGTGATCTTGTCAAACGCATCGTTCCTCACCAGACGCTGCTGCTGTTACTCATCCTGCACGTATCAAACGGAGGCCTGGGCTGCAGGTTACTCTGCGTCGGCTGTGATGTTACTGACGGTATTTTGTCGGGACTTCACGCTGCCTGCTGCAGCATGTGTTTGCTTATTTCCCAGTGGATTTCTATGTTTGTTTTTCACTACAGATGAGTTTTAATTTCATTATCACACCAGGTGGTGAGGTTACAGAGTTCAGAAATGATTTCAGCTCCGGTGGTGGTACGTTTAAAAGCATGCATATAAAAGCAACATATCTTCTGTTGTGTTTTTATTTGTATTGTTTTATCTTGTGTTATTGTTGGGTACTTTATTTTAGTATTATTTCAATTGTCTGATTTTATTTACCTCGTTACAGTCCAGAAATATTTTAACCCTGTGGTGAATGAAGCACTTTGTAACTTTAATTTTGCTGAGTTAAAAAATATTATCATTATATACTCAAGTACAATACTTGTCCTAAAATATAGTGTATCGTGTATATACAGTAGCTGAGAAGCCAAGAGTCATCACTAAGTGTGTTTACATGAACATGAAAATGTTTGAGCATGCTTGATCATGTAATCCCCTTTTCAGAAACTAGGATAAGACTTTATCCCGTTTATGAGAAACCTGAATATGCTACCTGGAGTACTTCGAAGGAAACTGAGATACTGCTGCATGTATACACCTCATCCTGGTTATTGTGAGCCGCTGACTACCTGACTACCTGCGCAGGCACAGCTTCAGCCAAGTGACATGGCTGGAATACAAAACAATGGCAGCAGCAAAAGCACAGGGTTTCCCACATGTCTCGCTTTAAAGGCGGCATCGGAGGTAGAAACAATGTCTGTATAAATGAGACAGCCGGCAGGATGGGACCATGAGCGGCACCAGTGTGACATTTTGAGAATGTGTTATGTGTGCCACCCACTGTGGGAGATTTAAAACCAGCTGTTAGCAGTTAGCAGCTAACTACAAGACGAAAAACAGCAGCTGAAAATGACTACAAATTAGGAAAACTATGAGGTCCAGGAGCTCCTCACCCTCCGAGCAGAGGACGAGATCAGCTGCCATATAACAGGGACTGTAAATGATTAATATTGCCATGTTATGCCATTGTTATTATTTATAAAGTGCTGCTGACATGTATGTCATATGCTACATGTCACGCCCATCACACCTCTGTTGATTCCATCATGCCAGCATACTAAAACACGGGTGTTGAGTAAAACCACTGCATAATTAACCTTTAAATAACAACCCCTTCAAATTTACCCTTTTTTTAGTTCATTCATCCATTTACAGAACAAATGACGAACAGCCTGTGATATCCTCAGAAGAATTATGAGCAAATTCAGCAGTATGTCCCATTTTTCCCACATTCAGTTAGTCTACTTCTCACTGTCATGACATCTGCATTTTTTTGTATAATTTTCCACTAAAGCAGAAGCTGTTGAAGAAGCAGGTTAAGTCGTCCGCTGCCTTTCAAACCATCTACAATCTGAAGTTTTGTCAGTGTCTCAGCAGCAGCAGCAGCAGCAGCAGGGTTCCACTAATATTGTTTTAAGATAGAAGTCTGATACTTTTGTTCTGGAGCTGCTGGTTGACAATATGTTGCACAATGTTCAGTAGGTTTAAACACGACCACAGAAACTATTCTCTGTTATTTCAGAGAGCTGTATTCTGGTCAGGGTGGAAAAGCCTCTGAGGCAGACAAGTATCTAGGCTATTCTGAAACCCCTCAGCCTTCATATGTGCATCAGCATCAGGTGTGCAAAATCATCTAGTGGGCTCAAACAGTTTGATTTTGTGTAAACATGCAAAGGCAGCATAAAGAAGGGACTTCACAGCGGTGCTATAGTGTGATCTCTGTGTAGGAAGAGCTGTTGATGCATCAGTCATTGTTCTACATTGTTGTATTGACACTTTAGTTTAAGTAAAGGACCTGATTCTTCTTCCACCACTGCTCAGCTGATAGAAAATGTTTGCTGCATCCAAACTACAGATATGAGACGTTGTCACTGACCTGCAGTCCATCTCCAGTGATGGTTCCCACTGCGTCTTCCTGTGAATGAGAAACAACCGAGATAAGAGTCCTGCTAATGTTAATTTAACAAGGCGTGCACAGTAACACGGATTAAGAGCTTAAGAACTAATGGGCAGCTCTATGAAAGAGTGTGCTGAAGAGATTTCACACTCATGTTCCATAAATACCACGAGTCATGTTTCGAAACAATTTCCTTCCTCATTCCAGGCTGAGAAACGCGACAGTGTCGACACAGAGTAGAATAAAAATTAAGCACAATAAGAACTTCACCTTATTAAGAAGTGATTTCTGTGTATAAAATCCTGGATGGATGCCAAACATGTTGACCTACAGCTCATGTGATCAGCTGACACCACAACATAAAAGAGGCGTGGGCAGCAAATGAGAGAGAGCGCGGCCCTGACGTGATGGCTGGGTGATGAGAGAGAGGACGAACTATTTTTAGCTCAGGGTGGCGGTGGTGGAGGTGGAGGGGGAGGTTGGGTGGGTGGGTGGGTGGGTGCAGGGAGCAGTGTGATGGTGATGTTGCTGCTAGCAGGGGTTAGTTGTGATGCTTTCCTGCGTTGTGGTAAATGACAGCGATGCATCAGTGTCTGAGGACGGAGGGGAGAGCTCGCTTAATCACCGCTCACACCCAACATCTGGGCCCTCGGCCTCTTTGTGCATCAATACACAAACATTTGATATGATAATTAAGTCAGAGAAGATAAAGGCGCACTATTAGGAAGACAAGTTTACATTAATATGGCTCCTCTCCTTAACCATGTTGATTCTTTAGGCTCTGATGACTTTATGGCTCAGTACAGTCTTTGGTATGTTCGTTACTGGGAGCATTGGAAATGAAGCACTTGTAATGATTCCTGATACGTCTCAGTGTTAAAGTGTTTCTGCTTGTTTTTAATGCATGTCAGTGTTCAATAACAGGCTGCACTGTTCTACACCTCCAAAACCTTATCATTAACTCTTTTTCTATGTTTCTTTCAGTATGATTATTTTATATTATTTGTTTATTTATGTTATGCAATTCATTTTTTAACTATTCTTATTTTACCTTATTTGTATGTTTTTTCTTAAACAACTATTATTTTAAATTATTTGTATATTAATGTTTATATTTTTAAACTACGGTTATTTTACAATATTTGTGTATTTATGTTAATTTATTTTTAAATGTATTTATTCTAATTTATTTCTTGTATGTTTATTATGTTTAACTCTGGTTATTTTAAAATATTTTTTTTTCTAAAACTATGATTATTTAACATTAATTGTATATTTGTTTTTATTTATTTCCTTTAACTATGATTAATTTACATTTTTTGGATTATTATGTTCATTTGTGCATGTATTTTTTTCTCTAACCATTTTTACATGATATATGATATTTATATTTATTTATTTGACTTATTTATTTAAGTACCTCACAATATTTGTTTATTTATTATTTTCATTTTACAATATGTGTGTATATATTATTTTAATTTATTTCTTACAATACTTTTTTAAAATATTTTTTCTTAAACTATGATTAATTTACATTAGTTGTATATTTGTGTTTATGTATTTATTTATTATTTATTTATTTATGTATTTTTCTCTAACCATGATTATTATTACATGATTAGAATATTTATGTTTATTTATTCAACAATGAGTACCTCACAATATTTGTTTATTTATTTATCTAATTTATTTGTTCTTTAACTATGATTATTTTTACCTTATTTGTACATTTAGCTTTATTTATTTTTCTTTAACTATGATTACTTCATGTTAATTTTTTTTTAAAAATATGGTTATTTTACATTGTTTGTTTTTATTTCTATTTTTTCCTTTATCATCGTGACACAGTTTGAGTTCGATTCCCTCTGATGTTATCATGGGCGGGGGTAGAACGAGATATCTAATAGTCCAACATGTGTTTATACGGTGAACTGTCAAAGTTGTACTAAAAAAAAAAATCAGAAATGAACTTGTTAAAAAAACAAAATTAAGGAATGAGGAAAAAAAGAACAAACTGATTTATTTTCCTGATTTAAGTCTGCTTGGTTCAGATTTTCATAAAAGACCTAACTCTTGTTTTAAAGCTTTGACTCATTTAAAGTCATTTAAAATACTTTCACATATTAATCTATAATTTACATCAGGTTTTATTATGGTTTTTTTGCCACAAACCGACAGGAGATAAATATCAAAGCTCGGTGACCTCAGGTTTATCGCTGCCCTGCTGGAGATCACAAATGTTTTTTAAACCCAACCTTGCATGTCAGGAAATACATAGTTTAACCACCAGCTGATTGGATCATAGTTTGTTCATCTGACTGTTGAAATTTCTTTTTTACTGAACATGAGGTCATGAGCCCTGAAGATGAAATCATTTCCTGACAAGCTTTTGGGATTTGGGAGAACAGAGATGTACAGTCGCCCATCCTTTGGTTTTGAAAGCAGGTGGTGAGCGACGATCACAGCCACAAAAAGCTTACGGTCATTAACAGATACTGTACCAGAGTGCTATTGATCCTCTCATCTAACTCCCAGCGGGACAGAAAACAATGTGATGTCGAACTATTCTTTCAAATAATCACTGAGACATGTTCCAGGAGAGAAACGCAGCAGACTGTTGAGATCACAGGAGCAGCAGCATCAGCACCTACTGACTGCTGCTGCTTCCAACAGCTCACAATTAACTCTGTCAACACATCTTTTCTCCTGCGTTTATACCTTCACCTTCGCTGTCAGGAGGAACTGCAGAGAAGTGGAGGCAGAGAAAATGAGAAGGCTGGAAAATGACGGCTTGGGTTTTTAAATTTGAGACGTGACACCTGAGCATGCACACACCGAGGGTCGGCAGGTGGAAGTGGAGGTAGAGAGGGGAGGTTGCTGTTAATGAGATCCAGACAAGGAAACAGCAGGACAGCAGAGGAAGTTGTTAATTTAGCCGAGGAGATTTGAAGGCACCGAGATAAAAGGAGGGGAAGTTCCACTCCTCCTCGGGCCAATACCATTACTGTTTGGCCGGGCTCCAGGCCTCCGAGGCTGGCTAATATACAGCCGGAGTAGTGCGAGTGACGCGCTCTCAGGACACCCGGTCCTTTCACACACTTTCATTTGTCACGGAGATTAAGCATCTATTAGGACTACAGATCCATCCCTTGATTACTCACATTCATAATGTCTGACTGTACAAGAGTTTCTGCGGAGGGAAGATGTATCACTCACTTACAAAATCATTACGCAGATGTTACTGGACCGTTTTTAGCCACGCTGATGGCAGTGTTGTGTCAGTCCAACACTTTGATCCAGACGGAAATATCTCAACAACTATTCATGTTCCCCAGAGGATGATTGCTCATGACTTTAATGATCCTTCAACTTTTCCTCTGGCGCCACCAGCAGGTTGATGTCTGTGGCTTTTAGAGAGATTAATTAGGGACCCATGATTTTGCCGATATCTGATATGCTGATATAGAACAACTTATTTGGCCGATAACCGATACATCCATAAATTATAGCTGTTGCACAGCAATGGTCGGGGCCGGGCAATTTTAGAAAAAAATGAAAGTTCCAAAGCTGTAGCACATATGGTTGATTTGTTATGAATTTTCAAAGTTTTGAAATGTAGAGGCTTGCTGTAGCGCCACCATCAGGACTATTGTCTTGTGCTTCCAGGTGAGGACATCAGGCATGGGACCGGACCTTTATGAAAAGTTTGGGTAGATTTCTCATATGGAAATGTTGCACGAGCTGAGGCCTGAACTCACAATCTTCAACACCAAGAACCATCCTCTATCTCACTGAGCTACAGAAACGTCACATGTAGCTTCACAAGTTGACTAAGCCAGTCACCTGTGTGCAAGACAGCAGCTGTTAGTGTGTAAAGGCAGATTTCAAACGGCTGTCAAAAATTCAGTTACTAAGACAAAAATCTGAAAATAATCAAACTGCATCTAGACAGCATGGAGATGTTGGTAATTTGTTTTTAACAATGATTTATTGGCTCCATAAGTGAAAAACTGATGTTTAAAAATGCCATTTTTGCATTGACTCCGATTGTTGGCATGAGAGCGAAATTCAAAATGCTGTAAAAAATTCAGTTTTTGAGATAAAATTCTGATATTTTCCAAACATCATCTACCATGACTCCAAAATGTTGTCATTTTTTTAATGAACATTGAAAATGTATTTAGCAAGAATTTGCAAGTATATGTTTACAGTACCGTTTACAGTCAAACATTTTGATGCACTGTAGGCTCAATTTTCGATAAATCAAAAATCTGTGTGGATCGTTTGTGTAGGACAGTCTGAAGATGCTCTGTAGTAAGCTTGGTGCCAATTGAGAAAAAATTGTGGGAGGAGATAGGTTTAAGAAGTTTTACAGTTTTTGAAAAAAACAGAGTCATAATAGTCATAATAATTGCAATAGGTTTAAATGTACAAAAGTTTCTTCAGTGTTGGGGCTACAGTTTGGTGAAAGTTGCAAATCTGTAGCACGTATGGTTGATTTGTTGTGAATTTTCAAAATTTTGAACTTTAGAGGCTTGCTGTAGCGCCACCATCAGGACTATTGGCCAGTTTTTGCAGCTGAGGCAATCTGGCATGAGACTGGACCTTTGTGCAAAGTTTGGTCATTTTTCGCGCATGGGAAGTAGGATTTCCTCGGATGAAGAAGAAGAAGAAGAAGAAGAAGATGCAGGATAACAGGGTCCAGCTTAGGCTGCCCGGACCCTACTGTAATTATGGAAAATTCTGCAACTTTATTCCTCAAATCCTCTGACTAAATATACCTTGTTTTTATGTATGTTCGTACCCAGGTTTATCTTTATTTTTAGACGCATTTTAATTTATGTAGGACTACTTATGTAACGCCCTATTATTTCTAGGGCTGTCCTCTAATAGTCGACCAGAGAGGTCATTAGTCAGCAGTCGCAGAAAAACAAACAAACGTGAAACTCTATCAGGAGCTGCGCCTTTGTCAAAATAAATCCAAACCTATATGTGTGACTTTAATTTGAAAGGACAGACACAGGAAGTGTCCTCGTCAGGTTAATTTCCAGGGCTGGTACCTGCGGTTATTCCACAGGCTAGTTAATAACATGTCGGGCAGGAAATCCAAAGTGTGGGATCATTTTGAGAAGGTGAAGGACGAACCCAAGGTGATATGTAAACTCATCTTCATTGGTCGACTACAAACATGACGTATCATCTGAAACATGGAAGTAGCTACATGCCCATTAGCCCACAGCGTCATTAACAGGCGGCTCGCTCAGTGTGTGACGTGCACTTGGAGATAAAATATAGGCCTATATTAATGAAGGTTCATTAGTACGGTTTGTATTTCTCTGTAATGTTCTCTGTAATGTGAGACAGGCCTCTACTCTGACAATGTTCAAATCTAGGCTCAAAACAGCTCTATTTCACTGTGCATATGACTGAAAGGATCTTATCTGCACTCTTCTCTTTTAAAGTTCATTTTATAATGATTATTTATGTTTTTATTTTGTATTGTGATTTTAATGCATTTTCTTCTTCTGTAAAGCACTTTGAATTACTTTGTGTACGAATTGTGCTCTACAAATAAACTTGCCTTGCCTAATGTAGCACAGTGTTAACAATGTTACTGACACTATTCTTTCTCACACCTTCAACTCAAACCGTTGTCACTGTACATAGGCAGGGTTACAGCATGCGTGCACTCTGCTTGTAACACACAGTGACATCATGGATCGGTTGCAGGTGGAAGAAATAATACATTATTAATGACGAAATATTAATGACATTCTCTTAAATATGAACGTAGCAGAGATCAGAGCAGAGTTGCTGTCTGACTCCACATTAAAAGAGGCTCTGTGCACATTTACGCGTAAGGAGCAGCGTCACTTTACGGATTATTTCAGAAGCTAAACGTTTAGGTCTGTTTCCTCTGACAAACTTACAGATAAGTTTTAAGTTTTGCAACTTAAATGTTGAATTAAGGCACTAAATTCAACTCCTAGATATCCAAATAACAGCACTTCAAAATAAAAACTCTGTGCTGGAAACTCACTGTGCTCAAAAATGAAGTGTTTTTTATTATCTTGACACGTTTACGAGTCACTTGCGGTCCATTCAGTATGTGTCCGCAACCTATTTTTGAACCACTGGTTTAGACCATGCACTATAGGGCCCTTTTCATATCAGCGTGTCAGCATTGTCTTTGAAAGCATGTTAGCATTCAGCTCAAAGCTCCAGTGTTGCCTCACAGAGCTGCCAGCGTGTCAATCAATCAATCTGAGGAGGAAACAGATGCACAGAGATTACTTTTAACTAACAGAGTGACGCTCTAAGTATCAGGTAAACAGGCCGCTGTACCTCATCCATACCACTGAACATGTGTGTGTGTCTGAATATTTGATGAGGACACAACGCCTCGCTGGACCTGAACAAAGCCCGGGGATTGTTAATTAGAGTGAGTGCTCAAACACACTGTACGAGCACCGCAAACGTGGCCGAACGTGACAGCTTTAGACTCTCAGAATAATCCCCCACCCCAGGAACAACAGGTGACGTCATGTAGGTATGGATCTATATTTAAAGCGTTCTTGCAAGAGCACCACCTGACTGACGGCTGTGAGTCTATAAACAGCTTGTTCCGTTTGCATCAGTGGTGGAAGAAGAAGTCAAAGCCTTCATTTAAATATATAAAATTACAAGCAAAAGTCTGTTTTTGTAAAAGAACAGGAATATTTTCAGCAAAGAACCAAAGCTATAAGATGGTTTCTTTGACAGTGTTTTCATGGTAATATTGTAGTAGCCTATGACAAACATTTCATCCCCGGTACACTTGACCAAAGGTTCAAAAATGGATTCCAAATGTCTTAACAGCACCCTGCACAATAGTAAAGGATGGGACTGTGATGAGTTTTCGACAGCTGAAAACAAAACTATGCACGATTTGCAACTACGGGACTTTTACGACAGAGAAAATGGAAAAATTAGAGCCATAATTGGCATTTACAAATCAATGCAATACAAAATAATATCTACACTTTATCAGTGTTTCCTAGCCTCCATGATACCTTGCCTGAATTACAGGCGCAACTTCCGGTGTTGAACCAAAACCGGTGATTTCCAAGGCTAACAGTTTGTTTACAGTACTACACTACACTCTATTCTTCTCTTCAGGAGCTACTGGGAAATAAAACATGGAACACACCCCCTGTTATAGCTCAGACAGGATCATGTGATCACATCTCTGACAGTCATCTCAAAGCAACCGAGCACGCAAGCAATTAGCTCATCTTGCTCCGTTAAAACATTGTTAACGTTAACATGTCCCAAACTAGCTTAAGGTAACATCTGCTCCTTCTAAAGATGATTTCTGATTCTGATGACTAACACATAATTCAGATTTAACTGTAGCTCCATGTAAAGCGAATAAATGTGATGTTTCCCAGCGGATCCTCCGCTCGTCTGCGTTAACGTCTGATTTATTAAAAACTATTGTGAGTGAAACATGAAGCTGAATTTTCTCATTTTCATATATAGGAAGTGCGGTAAATCAGTGACACATTCTCAGCCCTGATGACCAAATACATATTTCACAGTTTATTTTCTAACGTAGGTTGAGACTGAAGTCAGACGGGGAAAGACAGGGACATCATGTACTGACGCTGAGTGAAGCACCTGTCAGTCTACGTGTCATTCTCTTCTGCTAACTCTGATTTAAACTCTCGTGGTTTTATGTTCTCATATCAATGGTAACCATGGCAACAGGAACAATCCCTGTTTGTTCTGGTCACATGTCCAACACACAGTTGCTGAAGACAAACATGTAGCTCAGACTGGTTGTTAGTCGTTAGAGACACAGACAGTGCAACAGGTGCCAGAGCGCCACAGAGACATTTTAGAAAATGCTGAGTTAACATTATTTCAATATTTGTTAAGAAATAAATCAGTATTTGATGAACTGAAGGCAGCGTTGGTGGTTAGCCACCAAGAGTCGCCACTGGGACTAACCACAGACAGTCTATGGGACTAACTAGCTCACTGCTACTTCAGCTATCTGACAGGAAGTTGGGCACATAATCACTTCTACAGTCGTGCCCTCAGGAAGAAGGTGGATAGCACAAGCATGTTGGAGAAGATGTGGGGCAATAAATGTGGACCATACTCAAGTATTCTGGATCATGCATGGTATTGTACCTCGGCAGGAGAAACTGTGTTAAGGGAAGACAGACACCGACTGAAAATCTTGTTGGCAACCTGCAAAAAGGCCGTCTTGAAGAGATGGTACAAGGCAGAGCCACCAACACACGATGAACGATGTACGATATGGAACTGTTTAATCCACAGGACGAGGACTCAAGAGGAACGATGGGAGGGAGATCCAGAGCTTTTTTACTTTTTGTATACTTACTTCTGTTTGTTTGTATTCTGTTTTCATCTCTTCCTTTTTATGACATTTGTAAAAAAAAAAAATAAAATAAAGTGTTAAATAACCTGAGTAGCGTTGGATTTTTGGACTGTTGGTTGCACGTTTCGCTATTTTCTGACACTTAACTGTAAAAACGATAAATTATTTAAATCGGGAAAATAACTTGCAGATTGATCGATAAAGAAAATGACTGTATGCTGCAGCCCTACAGCACCAACAAACAGTTCTTTCCCACCACTGGTAGACATGCGACAGTTCTTCATGAGAGACACAGTGCATATGTTCCTGAGCAGAGTGAGGAGGAGAAAGCGTCAGACGGGGAGCTTGTCGGTCTATTTGTGGCGCAGTGTTTCTCCCTGACAGGCTGAGGCGGTGGGAGGGGACCGGCGTGACGGCGGACGCAGACAGCCAGGACTAAACAGAAAGTGTTGTTCATTCACATCCGAGTGCCACACTGCAGAGCGTCTGCAGCCTCCCACCACACAGTCCCGACTGTGAAGCCATGATCAGTGGGCTGGAATCCCTCTGTTTACCCTGCTAAAAATAGATTCCACACACTGCGATGACGTGGCATCTCGTGACAAGACCCCCCTCCTCCTCCTCCTTTCCTCCTCAGCTCCCCACCGCCACCGCCGCCACCCTCCTCCTCCTCCTCCCTCCTCTCTCATCCAGACTGTACCGCCGAGCTAGTCATGCAGTTATTGGTATGCAACGCTCAGCCTGGCTGCATGCCACCTCTCCTCAAAATCCTGTCTGACGTGTCTTTGGAGAAAAAACTCTGGCACACAGGAGATGGCAAGATGAATTTCAAGGAAAAAAGAGGGATGGATGGACAAGACAGAGATGAGGGGAAGGGTGTGGGGAGGAGGCAGGGGAGAAGGAGCAAGTGAAGGAGGGGGCGGCAATCAATACCATGAGTCATTCTTTCTGCGGTGGCCACTTCCTAACAGCATTCATTAAAAGCAAACCTAATCATTTTGGCCCGATAATCAGATCCTGTGAGGCTCCATCTTCTTTCACTCCCAAACCACCATGCACATTAAAATCATGCACGCTCAACCTGAAATGGGAGGAAACAGAACCAGTACATTACGCAGTGGATCTGATGGTTGATGGTGATGGTGAAGCTGCAGTGACACGGCTTCAATCAGCAGGTGAACTCTGTGGATAACCAACAGACTTTCAGTCACGAAGGTCGCACTGTTGATCATCCACCACTTTGATCTACACTGAAAAATCTCAACAACTATTAAATGGACTGCCGTTAAATTTTGTACAAACATTCATGTTCCCCAGAGGATGAATCCGAGTCACTTTAATGATCCGCTGACTTTTTCTTTAGCACCATCGCAGGTCAAACTTTTCTCTTATCCTGTGAATTATCCAACACATTCTCACTCTGTCACATATTGACATTTGGTCGTGGACTTTCGACGTCCACATAGGATGTGCAAGGTACCCTGGGTGCGTTTGTTGTTAATGTTCTGGGCAGCCGTGTCAAGTTCTGCCTGTTGCATGCATCGTCTTCCATCTGTTTTCACAGGATATTTAACGTTTACATACAGTCTCTTTCAAAATAAAAGCACTACGTTGGTACAACACCACTAATTGACATTTTTTCCCCTTCAACAACAAACATGATGGTTGGGTTTAGGAAAAAAGAACAAGGCTTGGCTTTAGAATCTTACGAGACATGAACACCACGTTCTTGGGTGAAAGTCGCTGTTTGTTGGACCCATCCACCACCCCTCCCGCCTGCCCCACTCAGACTTTCGGCACCTCAACTGTCGTCCTTGTCCCGCCACGTTTCCCCCTGACACCATCGGGCGCTGCTGAACTATAACGGCAAGTGGCCGCGTATCATGCAAACAAAAAGAACGTCTTTTTGTGTTGGTTTCTGATGCCGCAAGTCACTGCCCAAGCGCCGGATTTCGACGACTTTGGAGTGAGACTGGGCTCTAATATCTCAATATCTTAAACCTTGTTTCCACCAAGCAGTCCGGTTCAGTGCGTCACACATTAGAGCAGTTATTTTTGTGTTTCCATCGTCAAAAGTTGTGGATGGTACCGATAGAACCGCTCCATTCTGTCCTGTTTTTTCGTCACCCCCAGCACACTGATATGATACTAAAAGGTGAAGCTAGAAGTACTGCAGTCTAAGACACTGCTGCTCTACAAGGAATCAATGCACAAAAATGCTATTTTTGGTTTATTTAAATGTAAATATTCCATCAATTGGCACCTCAGAATTGCATTTCTGCTCTTTGCAGATGATGTGGTTCTGTTGGCTTCATCGTGACCTCCAGCATGCACTGGGGCTGTTTGAGTGTGAAGTGGCCAGGATGAGAATCAGCACGTCCAAACCTGCGGCCATGGTTCAGAGATTCATCGCCCCAAGTGAAGGACTTCAAGCATCTCACGTGAGAGTAAAATGAAGCTTTATTTACTGGTCCATCTATGTCCCAACCCTCACCTATGGTCATGAGCTTTGGGTTGTGATCTAAAGAATGAGATCGCAGATGCAAGCGGCCGAAATGAGTTTCCTCCATGGGGTGTGTGGGCTCAGCCTTAGAGATAGGGGGAGGAGCTCCGACATCGAGAGGGAGCTCAAAGTAGAGCCGCATCAAAAGGAGCCAGTTAAGGTCGGTTAGGCATCTGATCCCCCAGAAGGAGCTGGAAAGCCTCGCCTGGGAGAGCACATTGCCTTCAAGCTGAAATGAAGTTCAGCAAAAGTTCAATCAGGAAGACTTCCTTTATGCGATATTCATTCACAGTTCTCTCTCTCTGTCCCACTCCCACCACTTCAACTAAATCTGCTGATTATGGGCGCTCCCTCTCCTGGTTATCAAATCAAACTTTGCCATGATCTCCTTCAGCCATTCATGTTGCTGCTGCCACACTTTAAATCTGTTCTACTCTCTGCTCCCGACGGCTGTCATCTTAGATGGAATCGTTGTGCCCTCCACCCCATTCACCCCCAGTCACCTTATCCAGAGCCCAGGACGAGCTCATCAAAAGCCCACTTCTCTTCACATCCAGATCCTCAGCGACCTCTTCACCTCATCTCATCATCTACACCAGCGTTTAGACTCCATATGGGTCTCGACGTCTGTACCACCTCCTGGAATAGATGCCATCATGATGGGGTCTAATCGTCAAAGACTTTTCACAAGTAAATAAATATTCTTTTCTCTCACAACGAGTCTGTCCTCATTTAAATTATTTTAAACTGCTTTGTCCCCCCGGGTCGACACTCTTTCTTTTACAGCTTTTACAGTAATCTCATGTTCTTCCACATCCTGCAGCAAAAAGCCTCTTCGTTCCTCAGTGCGGTGGCTATTGACCTCCAAGAATTTAAGGCCATTTGATTGTCCCTGTGGTCTCTCATTGACAACCCGTAGAGATGTCTGTACAGGTGAACCTGCTTAGCCAGTCTTCCCAGTTGAACTGAAGAGTGCAGCATGCACAGTGGGCACCTAGTTACAGAAATTCAGAGGTGCATGACCGAGCACCACAACAGCTTTCAGAGCATTTGCACCCCAAACAAAAAGCAGCACTGCATCATTTTCCGGTGTACCGGGGACATTTAGACTGAGCCTGAACCACACTTTAGTCTTGTGTTCATACCTGCACACACACACTTGGATATCTACAGTAAGATTCATATATTTTTTACTGTACTGCTCAGGAAACATGTGCTGGCAGAGCTTATTTAAAGCCCTGTGGCGACAGGCAGGCAGAGAAACTCTTTCCAGGTTTAAAGTGTTCTTCCTAGAAAGTTTTGGCTCCCCTGCTGCATCCGTCTAAATAAGTTACAGGCTCGGTGTGGATCACACGCACAACAGCACCTCTTTAGTGTTTTCACCTTCGCTGTCCAAGAATAGCTGCGGCTCTGGAGATGCCTGCATTGTTAGCAGGATGTACAGGACATTTGTAGCAAGGACATGTCAGGTTCTGTACAGTATATCAACTGAGTGAGCAAGTGAGATGTGCTTGTGTTGTTCTTTACAGGAGGGGAGGAGAGAAAGGTGAAAAACAAAGACAAGATGACCGGGACAATGGCGTCATTTCAGGGAAATATAATCTAAAAAAGATGAACTCATTTCGAGCAGAAGCAATTAGACAATTACTTCTGTAGTCACTCACATAGGTGTCGATTTCAGGACATGTTCCCCTAAATATTTCGAGCATGTGCATTTGTTGCCCCGCTAAAACCATCAAAATAAAAGAGGCCTTTAATTCTGACAAAATTAAAGACATTTACACCATAAATTGATACAACAAAGGCACAAAATGGTGCATAAAAATTTACTAGAACACTTTTCTTTGTCTTCTGGGATTCTAAATTGTATTTATATGTTTTTGGACTACTGGGCAGACGAAACGAGCAATTTGAAGACATCATCTCAAGTTTTGGATGATTGTGACAAGCATCTTTCATTGGTTGTAACATTTTCCAGACCAAGCAATTAATCAAAAACAAAAAAATACAATGGATTAATCGTTCGTTGCAGCCCTGAGCACTTTTGCAAATTACAAGCACGTCCAGTGTTTGGTCTAGTTTCATGCAAACATTAGCATTTATCATACAGCACAGGCCGCCTGCACAGAAGTGCTAACACGGCTGTCGACTAATGGTTTTGTTGGTGTTTTCATTACAAGGAAATTTGCATCAATTAAGAGCAGAATCAACCACTGTGTGTGCTCCATGTTGTGACCCTGTCGTGTAGGGTAATCCAGGTTGTGGTTGTGAATGTTTTCTGATTTTACTGAGCTCACAGTCGTGCATATTCCTAAAAAAGGTGCATTTAATCAGATGTTGACAAACTGAGGCCCATTGAAGGGATTTTTAGGGGGAGTCTTTCCCTTAGCCACTGTGAGGGTCCAAGGACAGAGGGGATGTCGTATGCTGTAAAGCCTCTGAGGCAAATAGTGATTTGTGATGTTGAGCTTTAGAAATAAAACTGAATTGAATGTATAATTTGACATGTGCACTTTCGTCAATGGAAACTTGAGGGTACATACTCAATGCACAGAGGTGTGGAAGTAGGGGAGTCACTCACAGCCATGCACAGTAAAATTACAGCCATTTAAAACCCACTATGCAGAGAAAGATGTGCATGTGTTTTACCAACTGTACATGGTGTTCTGTGAGGTTTAAGCAGCCTGTCAGTTTGCTGCTTGGAGGTAACACAAACACACCATGATATTCTGTGTCAGCCATTAGAATCAGATGTATGGATCACATTGATCGCTGCTCTGGTCAAAGCAAAGCTAACTGTTACACTGATGCAGACCACCTGACCACTGCAGCTCATTCTGACAAACATAACGCAGGGAATAATTAACATTTGCATGGTGTCAATGTGCCGGATTAATGAGAGACCTGAGCGGAAATTAGTGGTGACGCTGTGTTATCAGGTGCACAACACATCCATCAGCAGCGACTCACCTGCAGCCCGGAGTTTATCTGCAGTCCCGGTTCTTCAGCTGGATGTCCACACGGAGCCTGAACGCATCATCGCTGTCAGTGAAAGGTGTATTTTTGCAGAGCAGCCCGATGTAGCGTCGGTGATGGTGTTTATGTTCAGCGCTGGAGGGTCAGCGGTGGCTGTGTGCTGCTGTCCCCGCACGGAGCGTTCATTCCTCGGTGTGTCCGCCTGGTGAGTCCCGCTGCTGTGGACGGATCTCACCGCTGCTCCTCCATCATGCAACGACACGTCCTGTCCGGTGTCTCGGCGTCGGTGTGCTGCCGGCAGCTGATGATATATCCAGGTTAGCGGTTACATCAGAAGACAGGACACCCTGCTGTCGGACACCAAGGGAGGAAGGCGCCCCCCAGCGGTGAACAGCCGCATGCATGAACTATGACTGCTTAAGTCAAGATTTATTTCCCCTATGTGTTTATATTCCTCTTGAGACATGACCCGGAGGTTCATTTTACAAACAGAGATCCACTCTATAGCATCAAAACCCGTGCACATATACAGGAATATGGCTTTTAAATAACTGTCCCCAGTATGCATGAAAGGGTTAAGTAAAAGTAGCATTACTTTTCTGGACTGTATTGGAAATAATGGGCCCGTATCATGTACGGATGTATACGAAGAGACGTATATCTGTCATGCCCTTAATTCTGTATTGTCATCAATAAATATAATTTCAAAAAAAAGTAGCAATACTAAAGTGTAAAAATACTCTGTCCCCAGTAAAAGCCCTGCATCCAAAATTTAACATAAGTAAAAGTACAAAAGCATCAAAACAGCTCCAGAAGTAAAAGTACTCATCATGCAAAATGGCCCATTTCAGAATAATGTATATTATCATTGGCTTATTAATGTGTTCATCACTTTAATGTTGCAGTTGGTAAAGGTGAGGCTTATTTTAATTACTTTATATCCTCCTAATTTCTCCTAGCTATTTGGGATCAGTATTAAAATCTAAACAATGTCAACATAATAAAGTCCCAATGTCCTCAATCGAGTACTTCCTAATAAACTGTGTCTTCGCTTGTTCAGCTGCAGACTGACTTTGCAGAGATGGCTGCCATCTTGTTTTTACACGGGTTAGTGTATTGTGCTCTTGCTGCCACTAGATGGGACAAAAAAGTGTCCACGAACAAGGACAACAGGTCTAAGTTAAACAGAATGAAGTATAAAGTGCAGGAAACCAGAAAAGAGATGTTCTTATATGAGGACACAGGGTCTCAGGAGGATATTCTGCTGTGTAGTTTAACCTACAACAATAATAGTTTATTTATATTCTGTATGAATGATCCAAATCTGCAAAGTAACTTGTAATTTAATATAACATAAATGTAATGGAGTAAAAAGTATTATATTTGCTTCAGAACTGTAGTCGAGTAGAAGTAGAGATAAGATAAAATAAAATAATCCTTTATTCGTCCCACAGCTGGGAATTTACAACATCACAGCAGCAAAGGACAGTGCAAACAGAAAGCATCGGTAGACAAAATAAAATACAGTAGGTACAATAAGTAAACTGTACAACAAAAGAGCAGTATAAGAAGCAAACAGTACAAAAACAAAGCAGTATAATAAGGAAGCAGAATAATAATAAAGACAGACTGAACTTCTTTTTACATTATTGTAGCACAGGCGTAGCACATAAACGAAATACTCAAGTTAAATACAAGTACCTCAAGAGGAAGAAGAAGTACACATGCAGAAAGTGAAATTAGCTCCATCTTACCTCCTGCAACCTTAAAGTGAATCCAGTAATATAAATTGTTCTGAAATGGTCCATACTGCAGCACATGCACTTTTTCTTTTGGTACTTACATGTATATTTTGATACTAATACTTAAATGTAAGAATTTGAAAGCAGTACTTTTACTTTCAGAGTATTTTTACAGTGTGGCACTGATAGTTTTAGGATCTGAATACTTCCTCCACCACCGATTAGGACCAATCTTAAGGCACATTCGTAGACATTTTATACATTGCAGTCTGATATAATGCTAACAAATAAATTTAATATAAACTTGATCTTTTTTAACTGTTCAAGAACAACCTCCATTTTTTTAAACCTCCCCGAAGCAACAATTATTTTTCCTTAAGCCTACCTGAGTGACTGGTGGAAAATCCATGATCCTCCCTCCACCATAAATTAGTTAGATTTGTTGATGCTTGAAAGTGAAAAATTGACGTAATCCTTGAGAATAAAGTGATATTAATGAAATATCACTATTTTGAACGCAGCTTTGGTTATGAGGTTTTTTTTCTGACGGAAGTTTTATTTACACATGATGTGTCCAAAGTAGGTTAAAGATGTAAAAATTCAGTTATTAAATTTTGGCCATTTCTGAAGAAAATGCACATTAAAAAAATAGCAGTAAAATAAAGATAAAATACAACCATTTAAATTTGTGTCTTCCTCTAAGCCAAAATAAGTGCACCACCCCTCCCCCTCATCAGTAACCAATGGTCCCTTAGTGCTAGCCTTCCTGTTTACATTTAACGTTAGATAGGCTAATACACCAAAGACTGTTTATTTTCATTAATTTTGAAGCATTTAAAAATGAATTACCCGTCTTTTTTTTTAATCTTTGAGACATATTAATGTTAATAATAGTTATTAAATCTATTCAACTTCTCTCAATATTTAATTATTAAATTATTTTACTTATTTGTTTTTATAAGTTGTTGTGGCAGTCATGTTCTAAGATGTACTGTGATTAATGTCATGTTTTACTGATGCTCCTTCTGACTTTTTTATGCAATTAAATGCAGGGGAAATTAAATTAATATAATTATATATTTTTTATATTTTTTTTCCAGCCTCGTGGTTTTCTGATTTTACTGGATGGTGATGACAATAACTCAAAGACACAGTATTTTTATAAGTACTTTTTTCTTTTCCTTTTACTGTTAAAGTAAGTAGTAGTTTCAGTATTAGTCTGATGTTTCACTTGACTCATTTGCAAACATGAAGCCAGAAGAATATCAGAAACCTCAGAAAGAAACAAATAGTTGAATTAACATAACTATGACAGTGTCAACAAACTTTGTAAAGGTGGAATATGTTGTATGTATGTACCTAATAAAGTGGCCAGAGAGTGTATGTGTTCATTACTACACATCAAATGTCATTAACAATACGATTTTTAATCAACTTTTAAGTTATCAAACTTGGTTCAGGACAGGGTGTTTTATAGGATCAGTATACACATTTAACAACAATTAAAGTATTTTACAATGTAATTCCTTTTATAGTTATATCTTAATTTTTGACCAAAAGAATTCACCTATTAATGTGTGTGACATGTTTCGTCAGAATCCCTGCACTGTTTTACTGTGGGAATAATCAACTAGTCATTCATAATAAGACGAGCAACACTTCTAGTTATCAAAAAAAAAGCTTCATTTATTGTGCAACAACAACATTATAGTTCCAGTGAAGATCATGTCTGGTAGTAAAACTGCATGGCAAAAGGAAGCAGTGCAAGAAATCCCATGCACAAGCATCGCTGAAGGAGAAACAACCGGCTGAGGATTTGACGCTGTTTGAAAATGTGTGTGTTTGCTGAAAAAGTGTGCTGGTTTGGATTTTACAAGTGGCTCTGATCTGGAGCGTCCCGTCCTGTAGCAGATATGGAACGTAAAGCAAAGAAAGCGACGAGCAGTAATGGAAAGTAAACGAAGGAAAAAAGGCGATTTGATTCAAGTAAACAAACATTTCCTTCAAGTTCGATAAATTTGGCCCAAAAAAAAATTGTGAAAGAAATAAAAGTGTAAAATACATATAAAAACATAAAATAAATACATTTGAAGTCATGTTAAAAAAACATCCATCAACACATGAACAAAAATGGCAGTGATATTTCCCAAGTGGATGAATGTCTCTGCTGGAAAATCGTTTTGATCATTCACATGGCAGATTTTAAAAATCTACACCTGAATATGGCGAGTAAAACATATCATATTAATATTTCTGTGACTAAAAAAGTAAATGACTTTACAAATCTGTGTATTTCTAAAAATAGACTCATAAAATTGCAATATCTTTCAGACATATAAAAAATATCCCAGAGTAATACGTATAAAAAGATGAGTTACTGTACAGATGGACTCATGGCACAGAGACAATCAGTGCAGTGTATAAAACCAAGACACTAAAGTTGTAGCATCTACACTGTGATGTAAAAAGACAGACATTGCTATATGTTGGCAGAGGAGCGGAGGACGTGGAATCTCTTCAGAGTCATGCGGATGGATCCCAGCTCACGATTCAGTCTCTCCAGACGATTCTCTAAGGCCACCTGAGCAGGACAGAAGGGCAGGAAATTAACTGGAAACTACTGTAAAAATTATTTCATTCATTTATGAAGCAAAAAAGTCCAAAATTCTCTGAATCAAGCTTCTCAAATGTGAAGATTTGCTGCTTTTTAGCCACACTAGCAATCTTTCCATTTTTTAAAGGGAAATTAAAGACCTGTCTTTTAAATATGGGGTGTTTTTTTGGAGTAATGTTACAGACTCAATGCAAAAAACACACCAAGCAGAAGCAAAATACGTCTCACCACGATAATTACATTTCAGTCAAAGAAAACTTTATTTCCATTTGCAGTATTATATTTGGTAGTATGGCTCTGTTCTGGGGCCTCTGCCTTTCCTTGGGCCTACGCAGAAAGTCTCTTCCATGCGCCTAAATGGAAAGCCTAAGGCAGGGAGAGCAGCACAGATTACAATTTTTTGGGCCAATCCCGATTTCCGAGTGTTTGAACATCCGATTCCGATTTCATTTTTTTCAAACCACTTTACAGCACACAAGATACTGCAATATTTTATATCTTTTCTTTATTAGAACATTTTTAACCAAGATACAACCAGCTTTTCAATAATCATCTCAAACAAACAAACAAACAAACCAAAAACAGTGACACAGGTTAAGATTTTTTCCTCTTTGCTCAAATATAACTTCAGATACAATATTAAAATAACTATGTAAGAAAGGCATACATGAATAAATACAGATAAATAAGATAATAATTCTTTCTTTAATAGACAAAGAAGTAAAAATATCTCCTGTGGAAAATTCACGAAAGTCTTCACATCTACAAAGTGCAGTGTGACAGACTAGAAAAAAGGTGCACATTCTTCGGCACGTGGACACGCGCCTCGTCAGTTTCAAGCGGCACAGTGCAGCAGTGAGAGCTCTGCTGTTCAGTTTAACACGGACAATTAATAACTTTCTTCTTCTCTTTTTTGATGTGTGTGCGTGAATGGTTAAGGTGAGAAACCGCCCATGTTTCACTTCCTCACATGTGTGTGTGTGCGCTGCTGATGTTACACAATGTCAATCATGTGGCGTGGCAGAAATTTGACCAGCATTTTCAATCACCATATTTTAGACTGACCGGCCCATCATGTGAAAACCGGCCCAATTCTGAGCACTGCCGATAAATCGGTGCAAGTTTAATTGAATTTTAACATTTTATTATCTTATTGTTGTCATTTATAGTTTTGCTCAATGTATTTTTATGTATAATTTATAGTATTTTTTATTTCTTGTATGTTTTTGTCTGTGTTGTTTTCATTTTGCTCAATAATTGCATAACTAAATAAAGCTGAGTTGGTGGTCAGTCCGTCACTTTGGGCTAGACTGAACATATTTCAACAATTATTAAGTGGATTGAAGTAACATTTGGATCAGATATTCATGATCCCCAGAGGATGAATCCTACTGACTTTGTAGTTCCCCTGACCACATTAATCACAAATGAAAGTAATCCTTTCTGCCTGAGTGGGAGCAGCAAATCTTCCCATTAGAGAAGCTGGAACAAGTGAAATGTGGGTGTTTTTGCTTAAAATATTACAAATGATCTACTAATATTTCAGCTGTAACTACGAACGAACATGGAAAAAAATGATATGAACATGATCAATATCTGATGTCTTACCTCATCTAACCTGGTCTGTAGAGTCACTCTGCCGCCTGCTCCAGGCATCCGGCTCAAAGCTGCCTCAATCTGACACACACACGCACACACACACACACACACACACACACACACACACACACACACACACACACAAAGGTTAATCATTTATTAACAACAAAAATTACATTGATGCAACGACCAGCACATGACTGGTTGAAACACTTTGTCTGAACTCATCAGATTAGTTCGTGTGTTTGTGTGTGTGTGTGTGTGTTTGTGTGTCAATGGGAAGGCAGACGTCCCTGTATGACCAGGACAGTGGGAGGGGTTAAAGGGGATGTGGACATGGACTTCCTAAAAATAGAAGTCATTTAGAAGCAGCATAAAAACAATGAAGTCTGAGTTACATAAGAGGTCAGGTGGGGATTACAGTCGTACTGCTGTGGCCTGAGTGTCGGAGGTACGCAGCTCCTTAAACACTAAATGTCCTCTGCTGAGTGAATAAGAAATGTCCTGGTTGACAGGTGGAAACGACGCAGTGTGTGATGTGACGAGTCAGCTCCTCTCATACACGCTCACCTGCAGTTTCTCCTGCGTCAGCTCGTCAAACAGTTTCTCGGCTTCAGCCAGCGAGTGGAGTCTGTCCAGGAGAAGTGGAGCCGAGTCCTCACAGGAGTCCTGCAGCTCAGCTCCACTGCAGGCTCCCTGCTCCTCCCAGCCCAGCTGGGAGTTTCCCTCCAGAGGGTTCACACTGCCCGTGGACTCTGGCTGCTGGAGGTCTGAGGGAGAGCAAGACATAAGAGTCTCATGTAGGACACTTAAGCTGGATTTATGCTTCTGTGTCAAATCAACGCCGTACCCTACGCTGTAGCCTGACGTGCACCTCCCCAGAAATGTAACTACGCACCGCAGCAACACAGACCTCCTGTCTGTCTCTGTGAGCTGAAACCATTTCCCTCAGTGGAAACAAACCTTTGATTTACTTTAATTTCACAGATAAGAAACAATAAATTGTGAAGACAATAGAGCCTCCACAAAAATAGCATTTTAAATCTTGTGTGATTTATCCTGGCTTCATATGAGCAGAGGAAATCTCTACTAGCTGCTAGGCTAATTTATACAATGTAAAATGCCATAGGCTTGTGCTAATATCGTTAGCATGTTGTATTTGTTTGGAAAACATGTTTAGTATAAGACGGTTGTTTTGTCAGTGAACCCTGTAAGATAGTAATGATAATAATAATAATAATAATAACAATAATAATAATAATACTAACTTTATTTGTATAGCACTTTTCAATATAAATAAAGTGCTTTACAGCATAAAATATCAGCACACACTCAATATCAACACAAAATACATACATATTAAACATTACATCAATTTAAACATTACTTCATAAAAGCCTTCCTGTAAAGTGTGTCTTGAGGAGCGATGTAAAACTAGGAACAGACTCTGAAAACCTGATTTCCTCAGGCAAATCGTTCCAGAGTCTAGGGGCCCTGATTGCAAAGGCCCTGCCGCCTTTTGTTTTCAGCCTAGACCTTGGAAGCGCTAGCAGGGCCTTATCAGCGGATCTCAGACTGCGAGCTGGTTTGTGCGAGGATAAAAGGTCTGAAATATAGGCAGGGGCTTGCCCAAGTCTGGCCTTATAAACAAATAAAAGAATTTTACAATCAATCCTAAAATGAACAGGCAGCCAGTGCAGGGATGCTAAAACGGGGGTGATGTGGTCACATTTTTTAGACCTAGTTAAAAGCCGAGCTGCAGCATTTTGTACTAACTGTAGATGGTGAAGTGATTTCTGGCTGAGACCGGAATATAAGCTATTATAATAGTCAAGGCGTGAAGAAATAAAAGCATGGATGAGTTTCTCCATGGCCATGTTTCTCAAATGATAAAAACATGTCTGGACCACTTTTTTTTTTCAAAGTTCAAGTCCTGGTCAAAAATGATGCCGAGGTTTCCAAAATTAGCTGTAATGGAGCCAAATTATGTAAAGTTACCTTTTTTAAATGTTGCTGTTGTCCCTGGTTTCATATGAGCAGAGGAAAAGTCCGCTAGCCGCAAGGCTAATTTCTACAATATAAAATGCCATAGGCTTGTGCTAAAAACGTTAGCATATTGTATTTGTGGGGAAAATGTGCCCAGATAAAGACAAGCGTTTGTGATTGTTGATTGTTGTTTGTGTTTGAAACTGTCTCTATTAAGCCATGTTTAAGGTAACACAGGGTGAATAACTGATAAATATTTGTTAGAGCTTGAATATCTTACCATCTTCTCTGTCTGCGGACGTAAATTGGAGTTTCTTCCTGGGACTGCTGCTGTGGAATGAATGACGCCTCTGGTCAACTTGTCCATCGATCCTGTAGACAGACACAATGTGATATTTTAAATTATTTTCTCCAGTGTAATACAGATGAAAGTCTTGTCCAAGAAGCTGCAGTTCTGCCTCACTGTGCTGTTAAACTCTCGTAAACAAAGCAAAATTATTCCTCGTGTGTGGCTCACCTTTTGTGCAGGTGTTCCTCTCTGGGCATCATGTGACCAAAAGCAGTGGAGTAGTTCTCAGTGGGGCAGCGTTTCGGACTGGACTTCGCAGACATGGGCATGATTAGAGTTCCTCTCTTTGCTGGATGGAAGAGAATAAGACACCATTAATTAAAACTTTAATACACTGAGGCAACATTAATTAAAAACTACATTCTCCAGAGAGTTACAGTGATGTAGAAATATATTATTATCTTGCTTTTATTAAAAGGTTAAGAAGTTATTGGCTCAGCTATTTTGGCTAAATTATTTACAATCTAAGTGTCTCTATATAATTATATATTGTGGATTTTTTGTTAAGTATGAATCACAATTTGATGCCGTGGAGTTAGTTGGCGTTAGTTTACTTATATCATTATATGAAAGACCAAGTTTAGTATGTGAAAACTTCTTTGGAGCCTTCTGAATGTATCATTAGTCATTCCTTTTCAATTCTTGTGTTTCGTCTGTCCAAAATGTGAAGTTTTAACGAAGAAGAAACATGTCACAGATCTGACAGCATGCTGCCATTTTACTTCTGAAACGTTTCCAGCTCACACTGAAACCATGACTGAGCTAAACACCGTGTACCTTAAAGACTTGATTGACAGGTGAGTGTGTGTAGCCTGTGAGGACGTACTGGGTGTTGTTGTGGGTCTGTTTCGATGTTCTGGAGGAGGCAGTGAGGAGGATCTGTGGCCCTCTGGAGACAGACTCCTCTGAGCTCTCAGCAGAGCTGCAGCTTTTTTCACCCCTCCTCCTCCTCCTCCTCCTCCCCCTCCTCCTCCTCCTCCCCCTCCTCCTCCTCGCTCAGCTCGTGCCACGACAACTCCTCCATGTTTAACCGCCTCCCTGTCCGCCTGCAGCCCCGCTCGCTCCTGAATCACCTCTTTGTGTTTCCGCTCCACAAACCCGACCGTGGTCCTCTGATTGCCGACCCCTGCAGAGAGAAAGCACACGGACGTGATGAGGTCCAGCTCAGAAACGTGCTGCACATGTACGGAATCAGGATCAAGTCCTTGTGTGTGCTGTATAAAAAAAAAAAAAATTAAAAAAATCACAAAGATTTTAGTAATCAGCGTGTTTGATGGGCCTATATTCAATCAGGCAATAATTGATTTTCTGTTGATCGCTTCATGCTTTATTATTTAATCCCAATTCATCAAGACAATACAAACAATAATAAAGAAAAGAAAAATAGAATTAGACCAATCAGAGCCTCTCAGCTGTGAGAATTTTGCTTTTTTTCTTTGTCTTATGCGATAATAATTTTACTTTCTTTTACGTTTTGACTGTTAGGCGGTCGTTGCTGTCACTCTGTAAACAGCCAGTGTCCTTTTTAAACGTAACTGTTCCCTCAGTTGCACCAAGAAACATGTCAGACTTTGCTGTGATTGACAAATGTAGAATAAGTCCTGATTGGGACTTCACAAAAGTCACACACTGTGAAAGTGATTGCAGCCATTGTTCCCTTCTTCTCCTGCTGGTGCTGCAGGGAACAGTCGGTCACTTCCCCCTCTTTGAACGACCTCCATGACACCCAGACTGTTTCATTTCAGTGGCCTCAGTGGCAAATACTTTTGTTCAAAGGATAAATACAGTGTTTTTCAACCTGGACCCTATTTCCCATGTTTTTGGTGCTAAGTGACGAATGAAAGGACAATTTTTGGAAATTGTTCAAGTATTGAGAGAGAGAGCTGCAGCCAGCAGCAGAGAAACAGGCTGCAATGTAACCACGTGGAGTAGGTGCACCCTGTCAATTTACGTCCAGTAAAAGTGTTTGTTGTTGCCTCCAATAGACTCAGATGTTATTTTGAGGACACTACAGAGAAAGAAAGGAAACTTCTAACTGTTTTTTGGTCTGTTATGTGTCAAAGTCTCGCTAATGAGAAGTCTCGTTCTTAAAACTCATGAGAGGTGGCTTGTTGCAGGAAGAAAACAGTGGACACGTTAGTGAGAGTTGGAGACAGGAGTGCCAGAAATAGTCTGTGGTGTTAGAGTACAAAAGGCATATCCTAACCTGGTAAGACCACCCTGATGACGTGAGCTCAACACTCTGTTTTGCTCTCTCCATCAGTCTGGACTCAGGACCACCCCAAAGACTTTCAGTGGGCGAGAGTACTCGTCTTGACAGGAAAACTTTTTCAGCCAATTGGTGTAACTAACACCAGGGAACATCTACTTCTTCACCAACGGAGCCAGTTGATAAAATCAAGCTTTTGCCAAATCCAGTGGAAAGAACAAGGAAACCGTCTTTTCCTCAGAGAAACTCCAAGGGATGACATGCAGCAAAGGGCTGCAAGCCACAATCGAACTTGGGCCACTGCAGCGAGGACACAGCCTCTGTAAATGGGGCACCTGCTCTAACCACTAAGCCACCGACGCCCCTGGGTGTGTATACTCCTGTTCTTGTTAAATTGTTGTTATTGGCTCTATTTCTACAATAACTTCACTTATTGCTGTTTTTATTCAGCTAACATTACAGTTAGCGCTTGTTGCTTGTTGCCCTTTTGTGTTGCAACTTAAATGTTGCTCCCACTTGTCTCTCAGACACAAAAACATGGGAATATAGAGTCCAGATTGAAAAATACCAGCGTTCTCCTTTAATTTTCATCTAAATTCTCGTCTCAAAATGTTTGCAAAAAACTGCAAAATTAAACTTTGGGTTCTAACCAAAAGTTGGCTGAAATAAAGAACTTAAAAATCAATACTTGGGCACAGAGGTGGTCAATATGTCCAAAGGTGGAGGCAGACTGTGGATTGATTTTCTTTCTTTTTTTATATATTCTGGTGGTTTAAATGAGGGTTTTTCCTTGATATGTTTTTGGTGAAGTTTCTGGGGCAAACTTTTTTATTGATTGTGAATTTTCTTGTGCTGCTATTGTAAAAGTTTGAACGGCTTCTCCTGAACTCACTGGTTGTTTTAATCAGTCTTGTGTATTAAAGTCTGATGAAAAGGATGCGTCAATTAATATTTCCTGCATAAGTCATGGTGTGCAGACTCTGGGAAACCTGTTAAGCTATCCTTAATTGCAACATTCTTCAAATTGGGATTTCTTTTACAGAATGTTGGCGTATTATTTCAAGTTGTTATTTCACTGGTACATGTTCAAGTAAAAAGTTGGAGGAAAGAAGATGAGACATGAGTTTTAAGCATTAACCAGTGAGTGAGTGTGAGTCATACTGTGGGGGGTGGGGCTGTTCTTACAGGGGGCCCGGCTCTCTGTGGCTCTGGTCTCCTCCAGCTCTATCAGGGCCCTCATCATGGGCGTCAGGGAACATGACCCGTCTCTACGAGCAGCCTCCCGCTGGCTCTGCTCCTGGTGCCGGTGCTGAGACAGAGACTGTTCACACTCTGGTGGAGACGCACACCTGCAGAGCAGAACAGGATCTCGGTTAAGTCACCTGAAATCTTCGCTAAGTTTGGTTGAGTAAACATCAACAACAACAATAAAGACATACCTCCAGCTCCCACCAGCTGAAGACGTGTCCACAGAGCTCCCAGTTCCTGACGACTTATCATTTGATGGATACTGGGACTTCTTGTGGAAACTCGACTGGTTGGTTTGAGGGAACGGGGATTTTCTGCCGCTGCTCAGCTGGTCAGATGGAGGACAAGGGGATTTCCTGCGGGTGACGTCAGGCTCTACTTTGCCTTTACTGGGCGACAGCAGCAGGTCGGGATGGTGGTAAAGACTGTGGACGTGTTAAGAGCAGATTTACATTTGAGCATTCATTTCTGCAGTCAAAATAAATTAATTTATTGTCAACAGTTTTTTTATTATTTTACGATCAGTGGCTGGAGAATGAGCTTGTAGCCTTCGTGTCGTGCAGACAGCGTGCTGTTAGTGGTATTTAAGAATTAATACCACACCAGAAACACCAAAAACAAATAAATGTCTCAACAAGCCATACCAAAAAATAAGAATAAAATTAAAAAATAAATGTAGGCATTGATTAACTGATAAAATGTGACATAAATTCATATTTGAGTTTTACTTTGCTTCTTAATTTATCTTTATATTAATTTGAATATCAATAACAGAGGAAAATAAGTAAATAATACATGAATAAGTAAGTTTGGGAAAAACAATAAAAGGACAAACAGAAGGGGGAAATAATACATAATATAGACAGAAAGAAATTTAAATACAAATTTAAGGAAAATATAAAAATAAATGCAAAAATAAATCAATTTAAAAATCAATAAAAAATAAACAAATAAATGCAAAAATAAATCAATTAAAAAATTAATAAAAATGAATAAATAAATAAATAGAAAATTTTATACAATAGTAAATAACTAGGGGAATCAATAAAGCTAAATAAATAAAGGAGCAAATTATAACAGAAATATTAACTTGTCTCACATTTCATCAATTAATGAATGTCTTCATTTATTTTTTAACATTATTTGGTAACCCCTTTGTTTTCATTCCTTAAAGGGTCATTTTTAATTTACAATGATAATAATTATGTAATATTTTGATAGGGTGAAACCGTGATTTTTTCTGAGGCAGTTATCATACAGAGAAAATCTCATACAATTGCAACCCTAGTGGATATGAGACAGACTTTCAGATTATCAGTACATCTAAGTGCTTACCCAGCCCCGGAAGGTTGTGTGTTACTGTGGGAAGAATAACGCGCTCTGGCCTGGTTCTCGTGCTCCAGCTGCTTCACCTGAGACTCCAGTTTGGAGATTATTCTGAGGGGGACAGACAGAGATGACACATGAGAGACAGGTGACTTAATGTTGGCTTCTTTATATATGTGGTAGTCAAAAAGATGAACTAATTCAACACAGTGTAAGAATTATAGAGACACAAACAAAGAAATGAAAAGTGACACAGCGGGGATGTATCTAATGTAGCTTTCCAATATCCACATGGTGTTTTTGGCTGCAACTTCTGTGGTAGCTCACACATTGTGCTTCCACCTGAAATTAAATGTGCTAAATTAATACATTTTGGCTTGCTTGCATTGTCTTTCTCTTTAGGTTCAGTTTAGTCTGACATAAAAGTCTGTGCTGTATAAATCCATCATTCAGGTGTAAAAATACAACACAGATCTGTGTGGTCAAAGCATCCTGAGGTGTTCTCACTCATAAGTGTGTCTGCGCTTTAAAGTCGGCTAAATGTAATACATTCCTATTGAAATGGATGCATATTCAGGTTTGCTTTAACGCTGCAGCCTCTCCTGGTTTCCCTCTTTATAAAAGGCCACGTACAGGTTCCTGGACCTCTCCATCTCCTCTTCACTCTTGACTCTCCCTGCAGCTAATTTGTTTCCGTACCAAAGCCCTCCTATGACACACATATCGATGCTGTGCGAGCTGCGGCTTGCTATCTGTCCGTGAATCCGCTGAATCGACTGGACACGGAGCGGAGTCTATGGCGCTGCCTCTGCTGGTGCCAATTTGCAGGCAGAGCTGAGACTGCGATGGAAGTTGCTGCATAGTGTCAGCTGATGGTGTTATCTACGTTCGACAGCACAGAGACCGTCATTAGGCTCTATTGATTAATCCTCTCTATCTTGATCGCCTGGCCGTCTACAAACCTTCACTGCAACTCTTTTACTGAAGTGCAGGAGCCAGACGATGACGATAATAATAACCCCACTACAGCTGTGATGTCACATCTCTGCTGTGAGCTCTTCTAGAGTAGCTCTCAGTTTGTGTTCAATATTATTAAAGAAACTTCACCGCCTGCTCTCATTTTGGAGAATTATTATCATAGTTAGGAAGATGTTGCAGAGGATGGCCGCTGTGTCTCAAGCTCCGGATTTTATTTTGGTTTTTCAAGATCTTTTTCTTAAATTTTTCTTAATTTTCTTTATTTTTCTTCATTTTCCTTTCTATTTTTGATTACATTTCTTTAATTTCTCATTTTCTTGATTTTCGTTTCTTTGTCTGAGTTTCTTGTCTTTTTCTGATTATCTTCTTTTTTTGATTTTCTTTTCTGTTTCTTGTTTTCTTTTGCTGATTTTCTTTTTCTCAATTTTTTTGTTTTTCTGATCTTTTCTTTTTTTCTTGATTTTCTTTTCTTTTTCTTAATTTTTCTTTCAATTTTTTATTAAATTTTCTGGGTTTTCTTTTATCTTTAGTTTTTCTGATTTTACTTTATTTTTTGATATCTTTTCTTTTTCTTATTTTCTCTTGATTTTCTTTTCTGTCCCAATTAAAATTTCTTTTTCTTGGTCTTTTCACTTTCTGATTTTCTTTTGTTTTTCTTGTTTTTCTTTCACATATTTAATTAGTATCACTGAAGAGAGCCTGAGATCCAAGTTTTTTATTCCCTATGACTGCTTCTATGTGACTGTTTTATATATGATTGTAGTAAAGAAATTGAACTTTCTTGCCGAGTGTCAGATGAGAAGATCGATACCACTCTCATATCAGTATGATACGTCGATCACTACCACGTTATTTTAATATTTTGCATCACATGCAAAAGTGAGCATCTCAGGCTTGTCAGCGCAGCGGTGTCGACAAGCAGGAGACATGTTGCTCCTCCTCACTTCAAGTCGCTGTCATTAACTTTTAATCTGCAAAGGCGGTAGTGCTGCAACATTGTAGGAATTTATTAAAGCCCTTGTGAACATTTCAGTAGTTACACATTAAACCAATATTTATTTGCAATTACTCTATTGAACGACCCCGAAGCATGAGCAAACGGGCTGTGTCACTTTGGATCAAAGAGATGCGCCCCGTCACTGTCAGCGCAGGGCCGACACGGCACCCTCCGCTGAGAGGAGAGGAGAGGAGAGGAGGTGGATTGTAGGTCTGTTTGTAAATGGGGTTTCTCTGACAGTCATGCATTTCCCCAAAAAACATCTCTTAATGCACGGTAGAGTGCCATTTTGTTTGTTCATTTGTTTGTTTGTTTTCCCCCCCAAATCGCATTGATATCCAGCAAATTGCCTGGCAACCCTTTCAATCGCCAATATACGATTTGATCACTAATTGTCCCAGGCCTAGTGTATATCCTGAAATGTTAAACTATTTTTTAAAGCCTGTGACCTTCAGACAAGAGTGGGTGTTAAAAACGTGATTTCATTGAGAGTCACAAAGAGCTAACAGGCGAACAGTTGCACTTTGTGACCTTTGATTGAGACACTTTTTTGGTAGATGTGCGTCATCAGATACCAGAGACACTACAACATATAATATTTAGGGGATAACAACAACTATAAATGAGATTTGGAAACAAACTGAAATAAAACACTGGACAGAAAATTGAATTTATAAAATTACCCAAACCTAACTGGCAGTTAGTGTCGTGTTACACTCGACAATCAATCCACTCACCTCTTCAGGTCCAGTATCTGATCATTTGCATCGACAAGCTTGTTCTCTGTTGACACCACGTTGTTCTGTAAGATACACAGAGAGATGAAGGCATGTCAAGAAGAAAACTGATTCTGTTTGTCACTGCTGAAACAGTCTGACATGTTTCAATGATAATCAAATAATCAAACAGAACGTAATACATCAGATCCATTACCTTCAGGCCCTCGTGCTCCTTCAGCAGAGAGTCATATTCTCCGAGCAGCTGAGGAAACAAAACAACAGACACCTCAATCATCAACAACAACATTAGTGTTGACACAGAGTTATGTCAAATGGAATAAGGATGAACCGGTCATTTTTTTCTCCATCCTGACATGTCGCCTAAGTTTGGGATATTTACCAACAGACAGATCCCCTCTGTATGTTAATGCTTTGGGAATGTTAACACAAGGTTGTAACTGTAGCATGTTACTTCTGCCAACCAGCTAAACTAAACTGCTCTGTAGTGATTGTTTACTCTGGTTGCTTTAAGTATTTATCAAGTAGCAAGGTTGCAGTGAAAAGGTGAACTTTAGATTTTATATAAAATCCTGATTATATTCTGTCACACATCTCAGTCAGACTCACATCCTGCAGCATCTTGTACTCCCTCTCCCTCTTCGCCTCACTCTCGTCGGCCTCCCTGCAGGCTTTCTGCACCGACTCCTCCAGCTGCCGTATGTGGGACTTCAAACGTGCTGCCGAGGCGTCCTTCTCTTTGCCCGAGCGTTTGCTTTCTTCTAGGCGCTGCTGCAAGGATTTCACAGTAGCACCTGCTACGGCATACCGCTCTGGCCATTCTGCCTAACAACAGAAAGTCAGGGTAACATTAATGTTATGCATATGTTTGATATATTAAATGCGACTCGAGGAAAACGTCCTTGATGTGCAGATTAAAAAGCAAAAGGAGACAAAACCTTTTTTTTTTTTTAAATGTAACGTCAGAGTTATAAAATATTAATCTGTCATCAGCAAGCTTTTCCCACTGGGTTAATTACAGGCAGATATCAGAGAGTTGGGTTTAATGATTTAAAGGCCACTGTTCCAACCTGGATGTGAAGCAACTGCAGTCACGTGACACATTGTTTGGGTTAAACATGAGCATGTTACAGTCCTGGAGGATTATTAATGTGCACCTCCTCCTGTACTGCCTTAATATGCACATTCAGCACATCCAATGCATCAAAACATTGTTTTCTAGTTGGAGCCGCGCCTCGTTTTCAAACTGTATGGTTTGACTAAAATGAACAATGACAGCAATATAGTCCACGATGAGCAGCGCTAAAATCAACCTGCGTAGTTGTCCCTCCATTGTGACATTAGAAAGTGTCACATTTATCTTGCAAGTGTACTCTTCTTCAACGTTTGCTTTACTTCCTGGATTTTCCCCACATGGAAATTCTGACCAATCAAGAGCAGCTTTCTCACACAAGGCATTTGATCTGGTCCTCTTGTAAATGCTGCAGTGAGAACACGAACCAACTCTAGGCAATTATACAACTTTGTGACAACATGAGTCCCTGATTCAGACCAAAGGAGACACTCTAGGGCTGACAGCAGCCTTATGTTTTTGTAAATAACAAGATTTCCCTGCAAAAACTATAAATTTAAAAGAACAAATTGCTTTCAGCCCTACGGAGACATACACACAAGCATAACGGATGATGTTTGTTATATTAGGACATCATTGGGCTCGGGTTACAGCCATGTACCAGTTTTGAGGTATACCGTGATATAAAAGTTGAAGGCAATCATACCGTGTACATTTGCTTATCTACGATATTAAAAAAGAAATGCAACTGGACGGATAATCTCAACTTTATTTTCGTTATTTATATACAAGAGGGGAGACTTTTTACACAAACTTACATTAACAAAATGGTTTCAAGTTTCCGTAATAAAATGTTTGTTCAACCAAAAATAACTGATCTGACTGATAATAAATTCTGTAATACCATGATACTGTGAAACCCCGATATTTTCTGACCTGGTTATTGTACCATGAAAATCTCATACTGTTGCAACCCTACAAGGGGCTCTGAGATTCATCACATATGGTGGATCTTTTACTCACCACTGTGTTTCATACTCAAAAGTGAATTGGCCTGCTTTATGTGCACACTGCCTCAGGCAATGGTATGTTTTTACTTATAAACCTATAGTTGGTAATATTCCTACATACTTATCTTCCATTTTGAATATAAACTTTTTGAATCTTGTTGTGCCCCAAGTCAGAACTGAATTGGGTTAAAAAAGCTTTTAGGTTCTCTGCACCTACAGCCTGGAACAAGCTGTAAAATGATCTCAAGCTTCAACACATGGTGCCCTTGAATGAGTTTAAAACCTTGGTGACATCTACAGAGTCCAGGCTGTCAGTGTGCAACTGTTTTATCTAACCATTCTGTGTCACTCAAATCTATGTGTAAATTTTATTTGTTTTTGAAACTCCTGCTATTCTGGGCCAGATCTTTTATGTCAATGGGAGAAACCTGATAAATTTAAGAATGAATAAATGAATAATGTAAAAACAAATCTAGATAAGTTACCAGTTTTTTCTCCAGTAAGCCGTTTGTCGCCTCTAGTTCTTGAATGCGACTAGTGGCCTCAGCCAGAGCTTTCTCCAGCTGCTTACACCTGTGGACAAACAATAATCACAACAGTACAGAGTTAGAAAACTAAATTACATGAACCAAAACTGAAGAACAATGTCATGCTGGGGAAATGTCCTACAGGACTCCATCTGTAAGTCTGCCTTCTCTCCAGTATAATGGAACTAGATGACACTCAGCTTGTGGTGCTCAAAGTGGCAAAAATACATTTGAAAAACTCAACATCAATGTCTCTTTTCAGAAATCATGACCTGGTTACTCAAGATAATCCACAGACCTTGTTGTGAGCAGTTTCATGTGGGAACTATTTTCTTTCTACTGAACTACACCTGCCAACTGTATCACTGCACTGAAGGAAGCGTGCATCTACTGCTAGCTCACCTAGCACCACTGAGCTAGCCAACATTACAATCCACTCATATAGGTTTGGATTTATTTTGACAAGGCACAGCTCCTGACAGAGTTTCATGATTGTTTTGACATTGAGTTTTTCAAATATATTTTCATGGGATAAGCTGAGTGCCATCTAGTTTCATTTACTGGAGAGAAGGCAAACATCTCTACGGACGATATCTTCAACACTCACACCAAAACAATCTAGACTGATAAACAGCACTACAGATAAGAGGAAAAATGCGTAATTTTGATTTGTTGGTGAACTGTCCCGATGGAGTTTCCTTTGTTGTCATGGAGTAATCACTCTCCATGACAAGTGACCAAACTCTATCCACTGAGGAAGACTTTGAGATGCAGTGAAAAGCTCCAGAAAAGGTTAGTTAGTAACACTATAAATATTCATTATACTGTTTACAAAGTTACAACTAAAGGATAAAGAGTAAATGAGGAAGAATGCACACCTCTCTGTGAGGACCTGGTTGCTCTTTTCTAAATCCTGAGGCAAATCTCTGAGTTTCAGTTTGTCTCGCAGGATTTGGATCTCGGACTCGTAATACGCTTTCAGATCAGCCACATGTCGCGAGTGCTTCTCCCTCAGGTTCTGCCGCAGTCTGAGCAGAAAAAACACAGGGAAAGAAGAAGATGAATGACACTGGAGAGTGGATGACATCTGGGGGACTCAACAAAACAGAGTAATTAAGATGCTGACCACTTCTTTTAATGAAAAACAATATTTCTAAAGTCTTGCACTGTCAGGCTGCTGCTTCTATGTAATCTGCTAATTCAGTATGAGCCTGATAGATGCTTGAAATCCTCCAGCAGCTAAGGAACCTCAACCCTTGTTTCTTGAAACAAATTTTTCTGCTTCATGTCTTGTTTAACTCTAAAAAAAAATGCAAATGTGTGTTTGAAAAGTGCTGAATAGATTAAGTTATTTGTCATTAAGCAGGAGCACCCCAGTGTGAATACAAACTGCCACCTGTGTGTGTTACACTCACAGAGAAAGGACGACAGGGTCCTCTAGTGATGAAGCTCTCTCCATGTTTGGACTGACTGCAGGCCGCAGCGAAGCACCAGAGGCTGAGCAAGGCTTCAGGGTGCTGGTGTGGGTGTGACTGCCCTCTTCCTCACTGGCTAAGGGGGCACTGGCTCTGCGTTGCTGGCTGGATGTGTGGGAGCAGGGCTGAGTCTTATCCTGGGAGGTAAACGCTGCTGCTGCCGCTGCCTGGTTTCCCCACGAGCTCTGCACCTTAGACGGGGAAGGCCCGGCAGCTGAGACACTGGACGTATCAGAGATGCAGTCAGTGTCTCCAGGGTTGGGACTGCACTCCACCATGCTGTCGGGGGTCACAGGGGTCCCTACTCTGGGGTACAGGTGGGGCTGAGGTGCGGCGAATGAAGGGCTGCTGAAGTGAGAGGGCGAAGTGAAGCCAGAAGTACGATCGGACTGACGCTGGTTCGCTGCTGGGTCCAAGGTCAGCATCTAAAGTGACAGAGTACAGGTTAGAGACTCGGCTGAGGACTAAACTGATCACCAACGAGTCGTGTGACATACCTGTGGTGACGAAGGACTGGATGTGACAGAGCTTTCCCAGTCTGAACGCTTACAGTCTGTTCTCTGCTTGTTCTGGTAGATCTCTTTGAGGGACAGTCGAGGCTCCTGAACATAAACGACCAAAAATTACTTAGGTATCACTAAAAATAAATAAATAAATGTATAAATAAATACAGGAATAAACAATCTGTTAATAAATAAATACAGGAATAAATACATAAATATGGAAAAATAAACAAATGTGTAAAAGAGAAATAAATACAGACATAGATCAATGCGTAAATAAATGCTAAAATAATCAGAAATATAATTGTATGGGGTCCAAAAATAATCTTAAAAAACAAACAAACAAAAAAACAGAAATATAGTTGTACAAAAATGTAAAAATACATTTAAGATATTTACTTATTTATGTCCCGTTTAATTATCAATATTCATATTCATTTTTTACAATTATTTATTTATTTCCATATTTTTTATTCCTGTACTTATTTATGGATTTATTGATTCACTTTTATATTTATTAATGTATTTATTTATTTATTTCCCCCTGTATTTATTTAGAAATGTATTTATTTATTTACCGTAATAATGTATTTATTTTTTCTCCTGTATTTATTTACACATTTATTAAATCATTTCCACATTTATTTATTCCTGTATTTATTTATACAATTATTTACCTATTTATTGATACTTAGACTAAGTCATTTTTTGGCGTCTACATGAGACAGAGATCAGACATTTAGGAGGAGAGGTAAAGCCAACGGGTAAATGGGTGTCACTTTTTAAACTTTTGGTTTCTTACTGGTTACAACCTGCACACATCATAGTATATATATTTATTTTACTGCCTGTCACAGTCTGCTAGTGTAGTGTTAAATTTTACTTTATATTTTATAATATATTTAAATTCTCATTTTTGCTGCTTCACTTTTCTGTCTTTATACTATATGTCTTAGATTTCATTCAGTTTATGTGATTTTTCTTAACAGTTTCAACAGTGAACTGTGGGAGTTACTCACCAGACTCATGGACGCCTCTTGCAGAAGGAGGTAGGCGCCACTGTCGAAGCTGTCCGGCAGGGGGTGATACAGTTCACTCTCATTCAGACGCCAATAAGTGAGGCCTAAGTCGGAGAAAAGAGTATTATTGTTTAATCTTTTATTTATTTAATATTTAGTTTGTATGTAACATGTCGTGTTTATTTCTTGCAGCAATAAAGACTGGAATGTTTCAGGAGGATAAAAAAGGGAGCTGCTCTTATTCCTCATGATAAAGCCCTCAGTGGTACAACAGTGCCATCTCACTGTCACTTGAAGTAACTGCAGCAGGTCGTCATCCTCTATAAAAACATCTAATATCCTGTATTGTTTATATTCTATCACAGTCACTATGTCAGTGATGTCTTTACACTAGCCTCGCCTTGCTGTGCTGTGTTTCGTCTGAGTCAGTGAGTTGTTACCTGATGCCTCAGACATCAGGCTGTCACTCCTCCTCAGGGGGAAAGAGCTGGACGATGGCCCGGCCGCTCGCTGCTGAAACCCAATAGAGATGAGTGGATTAGATTCAACAGAGGGAACGTAATCAGTACAACCACAACACACACATACATCCAAACAAAAACACTGCTGATGCAGTGCAGTGAGAAACACTTGGTGAGTGGTACCTGGTCCTGGAGGTCTGAGCTCTCGGGGGGGATTTGTTTGTGGGGTTCTCTGAGGTTGCGCGGCTGCTCCTGGTGCTCGGTTTGGGATGAAGCTTGTCCTGCTTTGCTCTTCTTGGGCCTGAGTTTCTGCATCTGTGCCCACGAGGTCAAAAGCTGGCTGGTGCTGCAAACAGAACAGGCCAGGGTGAGTAGAAGTATCATTCACCTGATTAAATGTTCACTGAATCTTAACAGGGTTTCTCCTGAGTTTACCGAGTTTAGATTAGGACGTTTTACGACATTTTTAATATAAAGTAGAATGCAGTTATACTGGCCAAAGAATCAAAGATATCAGCAGCTTTATGGAGCTTTAAAGTGAGTTTCAGCTCAATGTCTATCTGCTCAGTCCACAACTTTGCTGTCCTGGTTCACTACCTGCTCAGCAGCAAACAGCACACAGACACAATAAGAGACTAGTAGCTAATGAACATTGTGGAGCATTTAGCAGCTGAAGAGACAGATATTTCCCTCAGGAGCTGGTGGAGACCAAAAACAGAGCAGTGAAAGAGAGTGAATACTGGACTGATGTTCATCTGGTGGAAACAGACACGAGTCCAAATGAATGACAACATGAAAAACTGGAAACTGGAAATTGAGATAAATGCTTTTAAACGGGCTGCTATGCGAATTTTGAAAACGTGGAAACACCCTCAGCCTTTAGTAAAAAAGCAGTGATGTAGGTAAGAGTGCTGATAGTAAAATATAACAATAATAATAATAATAATAATAATAATTAGGCCTGCCAACATAAAGCATCAATTTCAAATAATTAATCACAGAACAAAAAAAGCATAAAAACATTAACGCTGATTAAGTGTATTCCATGGTGCCCTTTGACCTGGTGTGTTATTAAAGGCCACAGTGTCTTTGTCACATGATGGAGACAGACGGGACGACGCTGCTTGATCTCGTGAATGGAACATTTACATTCAAATCATGCCCCAACAGAACTGTTGATAGGAGCACCGCTCTGCAGGTTCTGCAGGAAGGAAATGACGTACGATCAGAGAATTTCAAGCCTGAAATATCACCTCAACACAAAGTATTTAGCAGCAAACCCGGAGGCTCGAGCTGGCACAGCCTCTGATGCTAACGCTAGCAGCCAGCCTCATCAAGCCGCACTCGACCACCTGTGTTCAGACTGAGTCAGTCTACCTGTGATTGACAAACGACCTCCCTCACAGAATGGACTGCAGACCAGTTTTGGTGGTCGAGGTCCGGGGGGACAACTGTGTCTGCCAAAATTCATTTAAACAATTTTTTTTTTAAAAATACTTTTACAGCAAAAACTGATGCCTGCGATTAATTAAGATGAATTAATTATTGAGCATGTAATTAATTAGTTTTAATTGCCTGACAGCCATAATAATAAAAACGAATAAGATAATTAATTTAGATTTTTGATTCATTAATTACTTTGAGCTTGATGTTTAATTAATTTCCAACACTGTCAAAAGAGACAGATAACAGGTGATTAATCAGCTATCAGCTTTTTCCTGTTCCAAACTATTGCTATTATATAAGCCTTCAAAATTCCACTATTAGTCGACCTCTTGTGTGAGGTACTTTCCATTTTCAGTGTATTATTTTCACCACTTTATCTTGCTACTAGACTGCCCTTTCTAACAGGCAACTGAAGCTCTTATATCACTCTCTTCCAAGCCACCAGACTCCTCTAACAAGAACAGTAATTTACCTCACAGAACACAGGAGTTATTGGTTTACTGCTGCCTTGATCTGTTTGTTTCTTTGGGTAAATGTATGATTTTGAATCCAAACTAACGTGGTATTTACAGTAGTGCGTTGCTAAGCTTCTGTGCCGGTTAGAGGAACATAGCTAATGTGGAAGATGAATAAAACACAAGGGGGTTTATATGTAGCAACGTCATCATGTAAAACTTACGTCACTTCACGTGGGAAAACATTTTTAGAGGTGTTTGGGAAAATAATATTTTGATACTAACACGTTTGTACTTTGACCAAAATTTGAATTGGAAGCTACAGAATGATATAAAAAACCCTTAAAAACAAACAGTAATGGAGCCACTCTGTAATGTTTTGTTCACACCAAACACGAGGCGATCGTGGCGCAAATTGGTTGCTAAAGTTCAGATTTTTCAACTTTCAATTGCGCTACTTGCTTAATTTGCTTTGCCTTGCAGATATTTGCATCTAATCACATCTTTATGTTGACTTTACATATTTACTCATGTGAATTGTTTTATTTGCTCCCAGTGTGAACACAACATAAGACTTTTCAAGACCTGCAGATACCCCATCATAAGGAAGTCTTAGGATCAACTCAGACGTACCCAGAGTTTCTCTGCTGGTAGATTAATGGGTTGGCTCCATGCACTCCGAGAGTCCTCTCGTGAGAAGAATCCTGCTGGCACCCAATCACAGTCATCTCTGTGTCTTCCTGGAAGTTTGGGGCCCAGTGATCCTTCTCCCTCTCTTGACCACCATCCTCTTCGTCCCCCAGAGACCCAGCAGGTTCCAGACCTGTTTCCCAAGCAGACAGAGTCCCGTACCCGCTGCTGAGTACCGTGGTCGCCCGCTCCTCCCCCTGGTTGGCGGTCTCTGATCTCTGGAGCGGCGGTGACGGGGAGCTAAACGGGGTGTGGGCAGGGGCTGCCAGGCTGTCATTGTCACTGGCCACATTTTTGGGGACTGTGCAGTCACTGGAGATGAGGGGGAAAATATAGTCCTTTGTGTGCGGGGGAGTTTTTGTCACTGACGCTGGAGAGAACTGGACGCTGGCCTGGCGGTTCTGGAGCTGAACCAGAGCCTTAATTTCATCCTGAATCAACTGGAAAAAGACACATAATTATTTCACTGCTTGAACAAATATTTTTAAATATGATAAGACGTGTCTAAATGCAGGCTCACCTGTATTTGGCACTGGTATTGTTCTTGCTGAGCGAGTATTTGCTCTTGGTATTGCTTCTCAACCAGCTGAAACAGATGCAACCATCGGCCCTAATGCCGGAAAGAAACAATAATGCGCCAGTATTACTCACAGCAGGACATTACTGTAAATCCAGACTAACATGCAGCACATCACCAGCCCTCATCCTTATTTTAGAATGAAGTCCCCCTCCACCTGTGTGTTTTGCATACAGTAACTTCACTGTGATGTTTGACCTTCACTGTGCAGAATGATGTATGTGCAGAGTTTGACGCTAGAAGGTTGTTTTGACATTAATATGCTGAAAGTTTCTCTGAGCTCAACTTAAATTAGGGCTGAAACTAACACTTATTATCACTGTTTACTAATCTGTGGATTGTTTTCTCAATTGATCAATTAGTTGTTTGGTCTACAAATGTCATAAAACGGTGACAAATGTTCAGACAGCGTCCTAAAATGTCTTGTTTTGTCCACAGCGGAAAGATATTCAGTTTATTGTCACGCAGGAGTAAAGAACCACCAAAGTATTTATATTGAATGAGCTAGAATCAGAGAAGTTTAATTTTTAGGATTAATAGCTATCAATTATGAAGGAAATCTTTTCAATGGAGCAATCGACACATACTGAGACTACAAGAAGCACAACTAGAAAGAAAATCGGAGAAATGGACTCTATACAGGACTCAAAAAGACGACGCTGGACTGGAATAATAATGAGTAGATACACTACTTCGGGTTTGGTGCCTTGCTCAAGGCACCAAAGTAAATCAACTTTTTTTGAGGCAAAAACTTGGCAGACACAGATTATTATTCCTAGCAGAGAGTTTTTGTATCTCACATGTCTGGAGGTGAACTTTTAGCTGTTGTAGTGACACAATATGTTGGTTAGTGACGGTGTGTCATGAAGAGCTGACAGCACACTGAGAGGAGCGACTCTGCTGTGTGTAAATCACTTCTTTTCACAATATGAATGTGTCTGAATTTCACAAACAGCCAAATGTTCAGCGGCGTGAAGAATCTCAGACTTCATGTCAGTTTTATTACGACTCTGTGTGGAGTTATTGAGAATACAAGGCTGCATCATCATGTGTAATGATTCTGCTTCTCTGCTGTCACTGCAGTTCTTTCACTGTCTGAGGCCTTTGTGTTGCACATGCTCACATGAAACCAATTTGTGCTTTCAGCACCCCCGAGGCCACAGGGGTCCACATGATGTGAGGTTCATCATCTGCGCCACATCCATGAGGGTCCGTGTGACCGTGTGTGTGCGGCCTAACATGTGTGAGCATGTTTGTGTGTGCAGACATGCAACACAGTACTAACAGAGATGCATGTGCACGGCCTACATCCTCCCCACCACACATACTGTATACATTAGAGATGTTCCTGATGACTCATTTCCATGATGTTTAAATGGAAGTTTAAACTTGGACTAGTTGACACTAACACCCAAAAAACTGAGAACAATTTGTGGTTGAATGCCTGGAAAACACAGTCGACCTCCACACACTCCCAGACCTGGAGAGACTTCTGCTGGAAAAACCTGAATTGCTTTTTCATCACGCCCAAACAGAAGTCTAAACAAACTGACACCCAGCTCTGCTGCTGGAGGCAATGTAAAGAAATCATAGTCGACCATGCCTATTTTTTCTGGCTTTGGTCTTCTATTCAATCTTTCTGGAAGGAAGGAGCAACAATGATTAGAAAAACTTTATGAGTTTTATTATCACTATAACATCCACATCCCTTTTTCTTGAACACATCCCTGATGGACGAAGTCAAGATGATATCGATCTAATAAAGATCCTGCTGGAGGCAAGTAGAAAAGGCCATTACAAAATACTGCCTCCAGAAACTCTGACCTGCTGCCTCTTTATTAATATTGTTAAACACTTACACTTTCTGGAATAGATGACCTTTTCCATACGACTTCAAAAAGAATTGGGAGGAAAATGGTGTGTTTTTATTGCCACTGACACACACTGCAGTTGTACTCTGTAGCTACATGTGTTATCACATGATCTGTTGGGCGACTACCATTGGTTGTATATATATATAGAGGTGAGTCTCCTCATCTTGTTCATGTCTGATGAAGGGCTTTGTGGTGACACGATTAAAATTTCCAAAGGAGCAGTTTCTGGTGTGCAGACCTGTTTTTGTATTGTTTTGTATTTGTATTAAAAACATGTATGCAGACTGAAATTCAGCCGTGTTGCTCTGTCAGGAGATGCAGTGACTTAAACCAACGGTGAGTCAGAATAATTATTACGTTACATGTAATTTGTTAAGCTATGAGAAGAGGGAAAAAGTTTTGCTAATTTATGCAATGTAAATATGCTAAAGCTTATAATGAGAGACTAGGGAAAAACTTTTTCTTTGTCAATGAACCTTGACAGTCACATAACCCTGACGTTTTATGAATGATGATGGTTTTGTTTGAATGAAAAGATTTCCTCCAGAAAGGTCTCTCTGACAGAAAGCCCCAAAGGTTGACTTATCCTATGTGCTGTTTTCTGTGTGTTACTGGAGTTATTATTTATGCGTCTTTTTTATCTTTTCGGGCTGAAAATAAAAAAGAAAGGTGCAGCAGCTTCTTCTGTGACAGATGGTGTTAAATGGACAGCACCCTAATAGTATCAAATCGAAATCATATCAAGGCAGACTTTGTGATATCAGCAAATATCGTATCATTGTCCAAAGAATCTATATAATATTGTATCGTGACGACACTGGTGATTTACACCCTAGTAAACACACTGAGTGAGTGAATTAGTCAGCTCTTAAACATGTGTGTATGTGTGAGGGGAAGCAGCTGTGCACCACTGTGACTGTGATACAGACTCCCATCAGACAGAGAAGTGATAAACGGAGGAACAACAACTCTCTAATGATTTGACCATTAAATAATTAATCAAAGATAATTAAATGATCAGGTATGTACACTCAAAGGCCTCGAGCCTGGTGAACTGTGCAGTGATGTGTCTTTGTGTCGTAGCACATCACAGCTGTCTGTTCCCTGCAAATCACACTGTGTCTGAAAAGATCAGCTGCAGCGTGGTGCTGTGTGTGTGTGTGTGTGTGTGTGTGCGGGGCGTTGGGGTCTTTGTGTATGTGTGTGTCTGTCTTACTGTCAGGTGTGATCCGCACAAAAAATAAAAGTGACAGCTCAGAAATGAGGCTGCCAGCTGCCAAATGCAGTGCACAGGAACAACTGCCACAGCAGCTCACCCCAACTTCACTTTCAACATCATCAGCGGTGCATCTACACTCTCACTTCCTCATTCTGCAATAACCACTGCCTCTCAGGCTCTGTGGTATTTCCCCACCTCACAGTCCTTCCAGATCTCCGGGTCGGTCTCTCCGCTGCTCTGGATCTCCTGCACCAAGGCCCTAAGGGTCTCGAGGGAGCTTGGGTTGATGAATGGGAGGCTCTTCCCTTGTTCGAACGCTTCATCTGTGCTCAGACACAGACTCCTGCAATAAATCATAGCATGTTAAGTCACATACTGCGCCAAAGAACTGTAATATATGTACACGATATAGATGATATACGTTCAAATATTAGACTGCAACATGGCTGCACTGAATTCTGGACGCCACAAAATGATAATTTGAAACTATTTTCTGTGAAGTTCTTGGAAATTCAGAATACTACAACAATATTTAAAAACCCTTCTAAAGAAAGACGGATCAACTGGTCACTGTTTCATATTTTATCTCTACTCTCTAAACTCTTTATATTTTCCATAAACAATACTTTATTTACAGCTGCTGCACCTGATCTTGTTGCATGCTGGTGTGATGTCCATGGGCCTGCTCTCCACAGTGCCTCCTGTTGTCTGGGAGGTCGTGTGTCTCTCCTCGGAGACAGCCAGCCCCGAGGCTGACGTCCCCTCAGAGGACACCAAAGAGGTCTCGCTCTCCTTACCCACATCCCCGTCAGCACTGACATGGCAATGGCTCAAAGCCCCCGAGCTGGACACATCCTCAGAGATACTGTCATCTGTGGACATGTTTATGGGCCCATGCAGCGGGGGTCAGTCTGACAGCTGGAAACCAGGAGGAGGGGAACAAGAGGCGAGAGTCAGACACGTGGAAATATGGTGTTCAAGGTTACAGCTGGAGGTATTGGCCAGCACCGCTTAACTACTACACACACACTCTCGATACCAATACAATTACAGATCTATACTTGTGTACTCGTATCATACCTCCAGCTGTTTATTCTGTATACATCTACCATTAGCATTACTTAAAAATATACTCTGCACAATAGGCTATATTCTAAAATATACATGCACTGCACTGTGTTCATTCTGATCATACTGTATATGTCTTGTCATATTTAAACACACTTTTAATGTTCATACTGTACAAATCTTGGGCATTTACACCCCTTACTGTTTTCTATTTATCCTGCATTTTACTTTGCATATTATTTTGTACACTAGTCTGCACTTCACTGCTTTTTGCACTTCTGCTTAAATGCCAAACTGCATTTCATTGTGTCAGTACCTGTACCCTGTGCAATGTCAATAAAATTAAACAGCGGTGGATGAAATACCTGAAAACCATACTTAAGTAAAAGTACAGATATCTTATCAGAAAATGACTTTGGCAGCAGTTAAAGTCACCTATTGGAATGTTATTTGAATAAAAGTCTTAAAGTATCTGATATATTTACTGTACTGACATATCAAAAGTAATTTCATCACGTTAACTGTAATTAAGTATTGAAAGTAGAAGTACAAATGCTTTTAATAAGACAGCAAACGGTCAGATTTTGAGAGTAAATGTACACCACCTGGGGATTGCAAAAATATGAGATTTTCACAGTACGATTACTGTCCAAGAAAATATCACTGTATCACGGTATTATAGAATTATTTTTATTATTAGTGAGAACGACCCTTAAAGGAATTTTATTGTCGGTTGAAGAAACTGTTGACTATAACTGAAACTTGATACCATTTTGTTAATGTAAGTATGTGTAAAATTAACTAAAACAAAAGGGAGATTCCCCATCAAGTTGCATTCTTTTCAATATCATAGATAAGCAAATGTACGCGGTATGATGACCGTCAACTTTTATATCACAGTATACCTTAAAACCGGTATATTGCTGCAACCCGAACACAACCTTAAAAATGGAGCGTACATTACACTTGAAGAAAAACAAAGTCTTTCTCACAGCTTTAAGGATTTCAAGAACAAAATCCAGTTTTTCCTTTCCTGTCATTCCTTCATTCGTCTGCCCACCCCTTCCTCCTTCCTCCTTCCTCCTTCCTTCCTTCCTTACTTCCCTATTTTGTAGTAAGTGACTAAGACTCTTTGTTGAAATGTATCGGAGTAAAAGTATACATTTGATTTAGGAAATGTAGTGGAGTAAAAGTGAAAGTTAACAGGAATATAAAAACTCAAGTCAAGTACAAATACTCCCAAAAAATATTTAAGTACTGTAATGAAGTATTATTACCTTGTTACATTATACCACTGAAATTTAATCTAATCTTAATCTAACTAATAATTTAATAATCAAATATAATATATGATCATTTATTTTATTTTTTCCCCTCCATTTAAAGGTTTTTTAAGGGACACACAACAATGGATTTTTTTGCCAATATCTGATATGCCGATTAGGGCTGCCACTAACGATTATTTTCAATGTCGACTAATCTGTCGATTATTTCTTTGATTAGTCGACTAATGATTTCATCAAAAAATGTGTTAAAATGTTGAAAAATGTCGGTCTGTCTCGCCCAAACCCCAAAATTACGTCATCTAATGTCTTGTTTCATACTCACGCTCAAGGGTTTTAGTTCACCGTCACGGGAGAGTGTGTAAAGCTGCCAATATCTGAACGTAAGAAGCTGCGGTATGACTATTTTGGGGTACTCTTATAGTATTTTCTATGAAAAATGACTCAAACCAATTAGTCGACTACTAAAATAGTCACTGATTATTTTAATAGTTGATTAGTCGTTGATTAGTCGACTAATCGTGGCAGCCCTAATGCCGATGTGGCAAAGGGCCACAGGCTGGAATCGAACCTGGGCTGCTGCAGTAAGAACAGAGCCTTTTTACATCTAACCTCTACGCCACCGACGCTCCGATATGCTGATACGTAACAACTCATTTGACTGATAACCAATACTGATATATCGATATAGCCACTTTTTCCCCACCTAATGTTAGTGATCATTAAGTCTCTTCTGCAGCAGAATTAATATCGTATTATACACGCATAATTTAATTTATGTATTATTTATTCACTGTGCAAATTACGAAAAAGCATGCTGACTGATTCTGATAGTTCATTCATTTTGTTTTAAAGCCAATATCTGTGGATGCTGACAACATACACACATATGTTGTATAAACATATATGATTGTGCATCCCTATTTTTTGTGGGGAGTTATAAGGAGCAAGGACAGAGGGATGTCGCTGTGATATTGGACTGAAATTGAGATTGAATTGTAATTAATATTCATAGTCATTTGATGCATGCTTTGTGATTGGGCTGCAATGGAATTTAACTTGACTAATGTATAAAACACTTTAGGTATGATATGATGATATGTCAATAAATTCGCCTTGTCTGTAACGTTCACAATAGAAAAGCAGCTGGTTATTACACAGCTGTCGTAGCTGAATGAATACTGAACAAGCACTAAATACATGTCACATGTCCAACCTTACACCTGCTATCAACATCCCAGAGTTATCAAAACATACACACAGATATTGAAGATGATGTGTAATTGATGTGCATTAGCATCAGTGCTCCTCCTCTGTCTGTCCTGACCTGTGTGTGTGTGTATGTGTGTGTGTGACAGCTTGTCTGAACTGGCCATGTTTGACTGTACAGCTAATTAACCACCTCAACCACAATCAACACACAGCTATAATTAGCCGTGCAGCGGTTTGAACAATTAAACAACACCAGCTACGTTAGCATCTTTAGCCACGGTGTCAGCCAGCAGGCAAGCACCGACGCTGCAGCTCGATAAAGTTGCCTGTCAACTCGGCGGGAGCCTTGGTCAGTTAACGAGCTAACATGAAAGCTAACTGTTACAACTACCTGACACTGGTAAGCAGCTGGTTAGCTAGCTAGCTAAGTTGAGCTAAGTTGGTTTATTACAGGTTTGTAAGCACAGCGTAGGCGAGTCTTTGTAATGACACCGCACGTTCACCGTTAGACACACACAGTTTTGGAGAAGACATCATGGCGCAGATGCGGTAAATAACAGTTAACGTACCCGTTGACTTGTATCATCGTTTCGTCCATATTTGTCTGAGAGTAGACACTCGGCTAGCTGCTTGCTGGTTGGCTGCTGCACTGCAGTGATCTCCGGCTGCTGTAACGTTCGCAGCACTGCGCCGCCATTGGTCGAACTCTAATCAAAAATACCGCGCTGTGATTGGCTGTCACTTTCACTCTGTGTTTCTATTGGCTGCTCGGGGGGAAGAGGTGTCCACATCTGTTGGGACAAAAGCTGACAGAGAGGAAATCAACACACACACAGACAGGTTGTTGTCCTGTCTCACGCACACACACATCCACACACACTCACACGCATGTTGCTCTGTTCTGTTGCTGTAATTTGGGTCTTTATAATTTATTGATTACATTTATTTTACTCATTTATAGTCATCTGCTGTTTGTCTTTTGCACCTCATACACTCAAATTAACCATCACAGTGGTGGCAGGCAGCCAGGTACACTTAATGAGCAGGTTTGGATTTACAGAGAACTGAAAGTAAAATATGATGCTATAATCATGCCTCGGCTGAGAGACTTTCCAGTCTATAGGTTTTTATGTGGAGTCACAGAAGTGCCGTAAAAAATGACGAATCTGAAAGGAAATCAGACAATACATGGAAATATGAGTGACAAAGTACCCTCTGAAGAACTATCCCCGCTGGGACCATACCTGAGACAGCTGATATACACCACAGCAACAGTGATCCTAAAAATGCTTGACTACAAGATGAACACCATGAGCATAACGAACTACAACTACAGCTTGGTTGACCCAAGGACAGACAGCCCTGATCATGAAGGATCCCCAGAGGAGCACAGTCCCATCCAACTACTGGCTAATAACATGCCTCTGTACAACATGGAAGCTCCTGTCAGACACCATAGCAGCTAAGATGAATAGGCACAATAATAATAATAATAACACCAGGGGAGACAAGCACCAGCTACTGGCTGATAGAGCGGTCACCCAAGACCAGGCAGACCAACCTGTTCACCACTTGGATTGACTACAAGAAAGCCTACGACTCAATGCTACACACAGATACTGGAATACTTGGAAAAGCACAACATCAACAGGACACTAGGAGCCTTAACCAAGAACTCTGGAGGACAACTCAAGAACCAGAAGGCAGCTTTGCAGATGTTCAGCACAGTTACAAACACCTACAAAGAGTAAGGCAGTGGTACCAGTGGTGATCGGAGCAAGGTGCTCAAGGGCACCTCGGCAGTGCCCAGGAGGTGAACTGGCACCTCTCCAGCTACCAGTCCACACTCCATATTTTGGTCCAGACGGGGACTTGAACAGGCGACCCTCCGGTAATAATAAAATCAGTGCATAAAAAATGCAAAAGGAATTACCACAAATGGCGAAATCCTACCTATAGGCATTTTCATTGCCTCATTTCATTTGTTCATCTGATTCTGTATTTATTTATATTTCTTATATATATTTTTTTTTTATTTCTTTTATGTACTGATTTATATATTTTTAAAATATATTTGCATATGAATTACTCTAGCTGTGTGTGTACTTGTGTGCGTAATTTATTTTATTTCTATAATTTTTATGTAATATTGATAATATTTATTTATTTAATTTCTCTAACTGTTAGCGCTGTATATTTATACATTTTATTTATTTATTTATGTATAATTTATTTTATTTTTAAAAATTTTTATGTAATATAATTTATTTAATTTCTATCATTTTTATTTAATATTTATATTTATTTATTTTATTTCTCTAACTTTTAGGGCTCTATATTTATACATTTTATTTATGTGTAATTTATTTTATTATTAATAATTTTATGTAATATAGTTTATTTATTGAATTTCTCTAACTTTTTGTGTATATTTATACATTTTTATTTATAATGTATCTTATTTTTTCTGTATTTTTTATGTAATATAATTTATCTATTTTTCTATCCCTTTTTTAAAATATTATTTTCCCTACCGCTTTTGCTTTTGCTTGGAGGACCAGGCTGTCAATCAACTGGCCTTCCTGCCCAGACTGACAGCTTGGTGTGTTTATAAGGAGGCATTCTACATAATGAGTACTTTTAAGTTTGATACCACAGTATTTCTGCTTCCTTAGGGTCCGAGTACTTCGTCCACCACTACCTCCAACTCCCCTCAGTGGGCCCTACTCTTTGTAAACACCGACCTTTTCCCTGTAAAATTAACTGCATTTATGTAACACCTTTATCCATGCACCACAGTGACCTACATCTGTCCTTACTTTATATTTGTACCACTTAAGAGAGAGTGATGGGTCTGAAATGCACTGAATCACACAATGACAACTATATTGAAAATACAATTTATTACACTGAGTAATAAATACATACAAAGATGCAAGTAACAGCATTTTCCTTTTTTTTTAATACCAAAACCAACCTCAACACGAATGAACCAATGCGTTTGGCACATCTCTGCCCCTCACTCATTCACTCAGTCATGTGTTATTAGGGTCTGAAATTCAGACCAAAATACTATCAAAAACAAGTCTGTTCCATCTACCCCTGTACAAGCCATGCACTGTCTACAGTTAACCCCCGGCCCGTTCGCATGCATAAATCAATGTTTTAAATATGAAGTCAAAATTAAGATCCCAAAAGTGGGGCGTTAAAAACACATGATATCCCTTCATATGAATTCCAGTAACCCACACATGATTTAAATGATCCTCCAGAATCCTCAGGAGTCATGAATTGTATTTTTTTTTTCTCTCTAGGAGCTTGCTTTTCCCATCCTTTGTTCATTTACTTCCTCTTCTCGAAGGAAATGCCATGCAAGTTTTTTTTTTTCATGAGACGCAGACTGTTAGTTCTTCTTGCAGGGAGGAATGTGTGTTCGTAGCTAGGACCTCGCGTTTCTCTCCGTCTCAGCCAAGCACTCACGAACCAGCCCTCTGGCGTGAATTATTCCTTTGAAGAAAGACAAATATAGTTTAGATTAACACACTTTACTGTACTGTATGTTTTGCACTTGAATTGTTCTGCATAATCCAGTGGTGGAAGTCAGATCCTTTGCTACTGTGAGAACAGTAGGTGTGGCATCTAGTGGCGAGGATTAAAGACTGCAACCAGGTGAAACTTCTACCTGTTGGAATTCCTTTAGTGTTCATTGTTCAAGAAGTTTTTATCAGGAGCTGAATTATCCACAGAGGTCTCTTCCTCTCCAAAGCAAACAGACCAGGTGGTTTAAACTTGTAAAAACACTGAATAAATCAGTTTCATGTTAAAAATCGGTGTCGGACGGACCACTAGCCAGTACCTGCGAATGTGTGCTCATCATTTTTCTGTGATAACTTAAGATCCAGATGTTCGAGAGGTTTGTACCAGCAGCTGAATTATCCGCAGAGATCGTCTCCTCTCCAAAATAAACGGACCTGGGATCTAATTTAAAAAATATTGCGTACTGAAAGAAGCGTACATTACTTCCCATGCAAAAGTTGTGATCTTTAAAAAGACTTTGACCCATGCTTACGGACATTTTGGAGGTGGGACATTGACGACGCAGATGGTGAGGTTGAAGCCTGATTGTAGAAATTGTTGAATATTTTTTGGGGCACGACATTTTTGGCTTTTGTCAGTATGTACGCTTATCTTTTTTCTCTGATAACTTAAGATCCAGACTTTCAGGAGGTTTTCACTGGGAGACGAATAATCTGCTTACGAACATTTTGGAGACGAGACATTGACGACAGATGGTGAGGTGGAAGACTGGTTGTAGAAACTGTCAAATATTTTTTTCCGCACAACATTTTTGGCTGTTTTCGATACATACATTTTTAGTACGGATCCTACACACTGTTTTATAAATGAGACTCCTGGTGATTTAAACCGCTAAAAACACTGAATAAAGCAGTTTCACGTTAAAAAAAATCTGCGTTTCTCTGACACCCACATCACAGAGGGGCTGTTAACTATGGTGGCTTATGTGAAAACACAAATGGCGCTATCAAGAGTCAGTATTTGTTTTTGTCTGCTCTGGGCAACTGTAGAAATAAGGCGATGCAACGTGGCGATCCCTGTAGACGAGGACCTGCTCCCTATGTAGATATAAACGGCTCGTTCTAAGGTGACAAAAACAACAATTCTTATTTTCCGCTGACTAAACACTCAAGAAAACATACTTGTTAAATTATATTCTATTTCAGCTAATATATCCTCCTAACTGGACCTTCAAAGTAAAGAATTATGTTATGCAATTTGTAATGTTTCTGCTGCATTAATGTGTCATTTTCCTGCCGTAGATGTTTAAGGTTGTCTCATTTTAACTCCTTTATATCCTGTTGAGTGGTTTAATCTACAGCAATGCATCATATTCTATGAGATCATCATGTGTCTGTAGCGTGGCTGTCCTGTGAGGGTCATGTATTTCTAGGACGTCATAAAAACAGCCTGTTTTCAGCTCTGTGACGATGAATCCAAGAGGGTTTTTAAAGAGTTAATTCAGCTTAAGAAGGAGGAAAATTTTCCTAACTCATAACAGAACACTTCAGGCTTCAGTTTATCACAAACATTTAACATATTCATCGTTTTCACGGAATAAAAACTGTAATCTGAAAAGTAACTAAAGCTGTAGCGGAGTAAAAGTTGCATGAAATAGAACTATTCAAGTAAACAAGTACCTCAGATTGATATTTGAGTGAATGTATTTAGTTGCACATATCAAGGTTTGCAGTTACCTCTTTTCAGTCTCTCCATTGCGCTCTTACTACCAGCATATGTGGGCCTGATCTCCTTTCCAAGCTCTTCGATGATGGCCAGCAGCTCTGCATATTTGTTCTGAGGCACTTGGCTGCCACTGGAGCCCTGACGTTAGAGCAAACACAGTAAGATAAGCTGGGTTTAACACATTTCCACTTTTCCCCTTTTCAGCCAGAGAACAGCACAGTGAGGAAAACAAACGTAATCTGCAATTGTTCACCAAGAAAACACAAATAAACAGCTGCAAACTGAAGGCTTTAGTGTCCTTATCTCAGCCTCTGCTGCTTCAACTGAGACAAGCACTTTTTTAATCTGTCTCTTGCAAGTCTCTCCCACTTTATGGAGGTACAACACAATCATTTCAACAGGAAACAGCTGAGATGAAAAGTCTGTGACAGTCAGATCAGCTGTTTAACTGCAGTTACCTGTGAGAATCCCAGAGATGGAGGTCCATAGTCGCTCAGAAGGGGCCTGTAGGACTGCAACGTGGCCAGGTTAGCCGCTGAGGGAGACTGGAGGCTTCCAACTGTTCAGACACAACAAGATGGCGTCAGTAGTAGTGGGGAAAAAAACTTTACAATTCCCCAGAAACCGAGGGAGCATCTTGAAATTGCTTGTTTTGTGAGACCAACAGTCCAAAACCCAAAGACATTCAATTTATAACTATGTATAACAGAGTAAAAACAGCCGTGTCTGTATGTCAGAGCTTTCTTTGGTGCAGAATTTTAGAGGATAGTGGAAAAAACCCTTCCCAGTTCCCCAAACCCAAGGTAGCAACTTCAAATTGCTTGTTTTATCTGACCCACAGTCCAAAACCAAAGGATATTCATTTTATGACTACATATAAAAGAGTAAAAACAGCCATATCTGGTGTATGTCAGAGGTTCTTCTGTTGCAGAATTTTAGCAAACAGGAAAAAAGCTTCACAGTTGTGAGACCAAACGTTCCCAGACCCAAGGACATTCAAATTACAGTGATATATAAAATAATTATAAACAGCAAATCATCACGTTTGAGAAGCTGCAACCATAGAATTCCTACAATTTGCTTGAAAAGTGACTGATAATTAAACAATAGCTGCTGACAAATACTGGGTCTAGTCAGCGGTAGGAAGTAACTTAGTATATTTACTCAAGTCCTGAACTTAAGTACAATTCTGAAGTACTCATACTTTACCTGAATTTATACTAAATTGTATTCTGCTGTCTTTTTCTACACCATTAAACTTCAATGTACTTTACACTCAGCTATCTTCAGCTGGTGTCTGTAGTTAATTCACAGATGACAAGTAGAAAGACAACATTGTTAATACTTTCTTCAAAGTAAAACTCCCGCATTCAAAATTGTACTCAAGTAAAAGTAGCCTACACAAGTATTTGCATCAAAACTACGTTCAAAAAGTAAAAGTACTCATCATGTAGAACGGCCCATTTTAGAATTATATATATGATAATACTGGATTACAGTTACTGACACATTAATGTGTAAGATAAATGTATTGAAGTCATGTGTAAAATATTTCCCTCTGACACGTAGCGTAAACAGCAGACTTAAATGGAAATACTCAAGTACAGTAGAAGTACCTCAAAGTTATTTAAAAGTACAGTACTTGAGTAAATGTAGAGTACTCAGTTACATTCCACCACTGATAGACAACACTTTTTCTTGTAACAGAGTATTTTTAAATGAGGTATCACTACTTTTACATAACTGAAATATCCTAATACTTGACTCCACCACTGATACAGAGTACTTTTACATTTCCTTGATAGTACTAACGCACTTTTACTTGAGTAAGATTATTAATGCAGAAGTTTTACTTTACTTGTAAATTGAGGTTTTACTATTTTAAGGTTTTGAATAAACGTGTTTTACTTTTAACAGAGTATTTTTAAATTGTGATATTACTACTTTTATATAAATAAAACATTGCAATACTTAACTCTACCATTGATAGTGAGCACTTAAACGTGTTCATATTAGTAGTATTATCAGATTGCAGTGTTACTACTACTTTTACTTTAAATTAAAAACATTAATACTTTCTTCCATCACTGATAGAGTACTGTTACTTTTCTTAAAGTAAGACTCTGAATGCAGGAGTTTTACTTTTACTGAGGTATTACTCCTTTTACTTTAAATAAAATATGTTAGTACAGCAGTGATACAGAGTACTTTTACATTTTCTTAAAGTAAGAGTTTGAATACAGGAGTTTCAGTAACTTGTAACAAAGTATTTTTAAAGTTAGCTTCTGAATGCATGTATGTTACTTGTGACAGATATTATTACTGCTACATAGATAAAATGATCTAATACTTCATTGCATCACTGACAGAGAGTAGCTTCTACATTTCTTGAAGTTAGCTTTTGAATACAGGAGTTACACATTTAACAGAGTATTTTTAAATGGTGGCAGTTACTACTTTAACTTTAAATTGCAGACGTTAACAGTTCCTTCCACCTGACAGAGTGCACACAGTACCATTTTGAATGCAGGAATACAACTTTAAACAAAGTATTGTTAAATACCGGTTTCCCTACTTTAACTTTAAAGTAAAGACATCAATACTTAATTCCAGTTTTACCTGCAAAAGAATATTCTGCATAAATAAATATCCCCAAACTCCATCACTGATACAGAGTCCTTACATTTTCTTGAAGTATTATTTTTGATGCTTGGCATTACTTTTAAATTGAGCTACTTTATATTTAAACACATGAAGGCTCCCTGTCTCCAGCCCTGTCTCCAGCCCTTGTCCCCAGCCCTGTCTGCAGCCCTGTCTGCAGCCGGGTGTCTCCAGCCCTGTCTCCAGCCCTGTCTGCAGCCCTGTCTGCAGGCGGGTGTCTCCAGCCCTGTCTGCAGGCGGGTGTCTCCAGCCCTGTCTCCAGCCCTTGTCCCCAGCCCTGTCTGCAGCCCTGTCTGCAGGCGGGTGTCTCCAGCCCTGTCTCCAGCCCTGTCTCCAGCCCTGTCTGCAGCCCTGTCTGCAGCCCTGTCTCCAGCCCTGTCTGCAGCCCTGTCTGCAGCCCTGTCTCCAGCCGGGTGTCTCCAGCCCTGTCTGCAGCCGGGTGTCTGCAGCCGGGTGTCTGTCCTCCACCCTGGCCGCTCCCCTGCCGCTTTGTTCGGCTGCAGTTCGCCGCTTCGGTCGCCAGGTGTCCTCGAAGCGTCGCAGAAACATCGCGAGGCAGATCAATCAGCAGCTCCGACCGAGGAGCATCATGGAGGAAACGGAACAAGGCAGCCTGGCTCAACAAGACACTACTGATACATTTTTGTCACCGTGTAACGGCACCCACCCGGCGGGACCGCGACCCGGGACGACGGATAATCACATTTAACGAACCGTCGCCGTGTCGTTTCACATCCCGACCGCGTTTCTCCGCCGACTGTTATCACGGATGGCGCTCTTTTACATTAGTAATAATGGCGGATATGAATTAGCCTAGCTCCCAGGATCTGACCCTATATATATAACTGGACAAAAACTACAGACACGGTCTTTCTCCAGGTATTCTCCGAGACCCCGAATTTAACACTCGATTTAACGGACGGATACTTTGATTTTCCGCCATTTTTTCTCCTTACCCTGGTTCCCAGAAGTTCCCGGAATGTGCTGATGGACATTGGGTTTATAAGACATTCCCAAAGACATTGTAAATTAAAGAAATAAAAATGACCCGAAATTCAGTGAAGCGTCTGTCTCTCACTTTTTGTTTACAACAGCGGCACCGGCAAATATGGCCGTCACTTTATATTGACACCCACTATGCTTTCTAACACTGCTACTATCCATTGCGGGTTATCAAGAGAAAAAAAACACGGTTAAAACGGGATTTCGACGAGAAAAGGACGGATTTCAGACGCGGTTTAACACACGTTTAACCCGGCATTAACCCGAAAGTGCACTTTAAACAACACTTTGACGGCACTTTGTTTAAAAAGACGAGGTTTAAAAAGTGAACGTGTGGAGTGTCTTTAGACTTTTTACTCCACATTTTAAAGTCTTTTACGTTTTTACAGCGCGTTAAAACACAATGTTTAAAAAGTAACACCGCCAACTTTGTGCACACGTATTTATTTATTTATAGGCTACATTAATCCAGCTGTGTGAGGAGAGTTACATGTTTTTGTTTCAGTTATTTTTAAACACTTTTCCAGTCAAAAGAGAAAAAGAGCCGGTTTGCAGATACCTGTCTTTGTCTGTGGGGGCGCATCCATTGTTTCCTCTCTCTCTCTCTCTCTCTCTCTCTCTACAGCCTGTATATAAATATATATGTGTGTGTGTGTGAGGCTGTTTGTACATGAAGCAAAAAGAAAAGTAGAATTAAAACGAGTCCACAGTGGTCCTGGAGGCATGCAGCCGTGTCTTCTTCCTCCCTGCAGATGAGGAGTGAATGAAGCTCCTCAGTGTCCCGTCTCTTGACCACATGGTTGGACACAAGCACCAGGTTTGGCCCAATCCTGGCCCAGTGTCATGACCTGTGACCCCCAGTGGGGCAGTGCGATGGCCCCCACTCAGGAGCAGATGAGAGTGGGTGAACAGTCTCTGAGTACAGGATATGTTTGGGAAATAAACTGTCTTAGTTTCAAGAATTGTGATGTGAAAATATGTGTATTGAGATAAGATGAGGACATTTAAACATGACAGCAGCTTTAGAGTCAGAAGCAGAATAAAAAGAAGATTGAGTGTTAAAAAGGATGAAATATTACAAAAATACAAATTAGATAAAATAGAAATAAATCCAAATACACCTTTCACTTATACAGATACTGTATGTCCATGATGTTCAGGACTGAGAGTTACACAGGTAAAGGTAAAAAAAAGATCTATTCTTATTGAATAATACAATCACTTGTGTATAAACAGTTCAAATGTTTAAAATAACTCTAATTTTGACCTGCTTCAACAATAAACGTGCAATTTACAGATGAACACATATATCCAGGTAAAGTTAAACCAGAAGTTGTGCAAAAACTGACCTTTACAGCTGATATATTATTATACTTTACATATATTGTATCTGTATATAACGTTTTTCCTTTATTCTGTAGTTTATTTGAACTTTTTTTTTCAGTGACCTTGACCAACTGGGAGTCATTGTTTTTTGTTACATATAATACAGTTGTTACTCCACTACTTTAATTTGTCAGCTGTAGTAACACCAGAAATTAAGATTTTACATAAATAACATATGAAAAGATGATAAAATATGATGCATTTGAATAAAATAATCTAAACACTTGTACATAAACTGTTAAAATTACCTCAATCTCAACCAGCTTTAACAATAAAATAACTAAACATGAAAGCATCAGGAGTAATACTGTGCACTGGGTATGTTCAGCGCTGTATTCTGATAACACCTAACTGTACATACTTTTGTTTACACTAACCTTTTCAATGTAGGACTTTCAATGTATTTTTTCAGTGTTTTTATTGCTTCTTTTTCTTGCTCATCCACTGCAAGAGAACCATGGAAATTCAAAATAACAAATTACAAAGTGACTTTGGTTTTGGACATGAAGTCACTCAAGAGCCGAACAAACTTTAAAAATAAACCAGAGATGATACCAGTTTCACAGAACAAGCCCAAATGAAGAGGCCTTACAGATAAATATAAGCAGCAGCGATAAAAAGATGATTTGTCCCAATTAAACTAATTTTAAATAGTAATAATCTGAACCTTCTCTACAGTATTTTCCACTGGGATCACAGCACACGCCTGTCAGCAGGATGCAGCTGTGTAAAACAATGAACAGCACCAGGAGGTAGAAGTATACCAAGCTTTATTGAGCATCACACTCATTCATGTACAGGTCATGTTGAATTTTTGTACAACTCTGTCAGTAGTGCAACTCGTGCAAGGATGAAAGGAAAAACAAAACGAGAGTCCTTCAAGTGTTTGAACTTCAGAGGAGCCGATCTGCCGTGACAGCATTCGAAAAGAATGTTACCGAGTCAGCGTCCCGTGTATATAATACATCTGAAAAGACGAAATAAAAACAGGAGTTGTTGGCTTATATATGGTGGACATTCAAGTTGGACCTCCAATCAGAGAGCGGAGCTTTGCAGTGACGCCTCTCCCACCTCTGTCCAACTGAATTGAACCCTTTTACAAAGTGTACAAAATGCACATTGGTATGATACAAAGACTCCTTCCTTCCTATCTCGCTCGCTTTTAAATGTATCAATCAAGAACAGAAGAGAATACACAGTCAATAACATTAACTAATCCACAGGTTACCGATGTGTCTGAGCAAACTGCGATAGAAAACACATCCTATCTTTATAATTATCATCAGCTATGAGGACAGCTTGTGTATCCAGACTTTGGTCTGTCCCTTCCAGTGCAGATCTAATATAATGCAATATAGGACAACAGAGGAGGTACACTATTCAACAGAAAGCAGTCGTCTATTTTAATCACGACTCGGCTCAAGACAGCAGAGGAATCAGAGAGACGTGTTTTTAAACATGAACTGTGAAGATACGAGCTGTGAACACAGCTAACCACGGAGCCACAGAGGAACATGACTGAAGTAGAGGTGTCCAAGGAGCATTTTGAATTATGGTCATGCATTTCAGATACTTTGTAAAACTCTTAACATTTTCTTTGTGTTTTTGCTTTTTTTTCTCCAAAGAGGGTCTTTGTATGAGTTTAACCCCTGAGCAGAAGTCCATTTAAAAAAAAGGCAACAAAATAAAAAGACACGAGCAGAGCACAGTGCTGGAGACTGTCGGAAAAATCAAAACGTGACGGTTTTTGTCAAGGATTTCACATTTCTCACGTCCTTGGCTGCTTGTATTATTGTTGCTGTTAATGTGTTTATTGTCCTTTGAATGAGAGTTAGTCCAGACAGGTACCGCTGACATCACCCTAGAGACAAAGACGAGGTACAGACCAAAGGTGGTTCGTATGGAGGCTGAGACAGGCCGTGCTTGCATCTGTTTTTTTAATGCAGTTATTTCGAAATCACAAGTTGATTATTTAGTTGTATTGAAGATAACCAAGCTTGTTTTCTTGTGTTAACTCATGTTGATTTCTCAAGAAAACAACTTATTTTCTCAAGATCGCATAATAATTATATGGTAAGCCCGGTCTCACTCTGAAGTCGTTGAAATCTGGCGCGTGGGCAGTGACTTGCAGCGCCAGAAACCAACAAAAAAAGGCGTCCTTTAATGTCAGCATGATACGCGGCCAGTTGCTGTTATATTTTAACAGTGCCCGTTGGCGTCATGGGGGAAAATACAGCGGGACAAAGACCAAAGTTAAGGCGGTGAAAGTCCGACTGGGGCAGGCGGACAACCAACTCACGCATGTACCTTGCACATTGTATGTGGACGTGGAGAGTCCATGACCAAACGTCGATATGTGAAGGAGTAAGAGTGTGTTGATGCGAGCCGTCATCCGTATTATTATCGCGCAATCTCAAAAGAAGCAAGTCGTTTTCTTGTGGTTCAGTATTTTGAGCAATCCAGTTTCCTCAGGAATTAACATACATTTAACCCGTAATCTCGAGATAACGGCACTAAAAAAAATAAAAGCAAGCATGGTCGTTCTAGGCTTCCGTATATTTCAACCTGCGATACAAACTACAGAAGAAAAAGTATTTTCGTACGCGTTTGAAAAGAGAGCAGAGATCTTCAAACAAGAACACGACTGCTCAACTGAAAGAACAGTAACACTTCCTGCAACCCCTATTTAGCATTTATAAGCAGCATTCAGAAGTATAAACATTTCATAAATGGTTATAACACACTATAAACGTAGCCGTGCATCAACAGCTATAACTCCTCCTGTGAGCACCCCAAACTGGAGGCTGCCGTTTTAACTACACAACAGGGAGTAATAATATAAACCATGTCTTCACACGAGGTTATAATAGTTGACAATATCCTTGTATTTGTTCATAACTACATTACAGTGTGTTATAAACCATTTAATAATAGTCTGAACACTGGTTATAAACGGCAAGTACACTGTGTCGACTCCATGAACACAGTAGTCTGAAAATAAATCCTGTTTCCTGGTGACACAACCTCGACTCACTCCTGAATAAAACTACTGTTTCTATGTTATCTTTGGGAAATATTTTCTCACTTTCATGCACTATAAATAGAAATCACCAGAGCAGCTGACACTAAAATCTTTCACCAGTAACTCCTGTTGGTGCTTTGTAAAGGTGCCTGACTGCAGAAGCAAAGGTACATTTGAATAACTGTTGGCTGTTTCAGGTTCACTCATTTACGAGTCAGTTTTAAAACAAGTCAGGTGCACTGGCTGCTTTAATCATTCCTCCTGTTCTAACCAGCTGTCAAAAGATCTCCTGAAGACTTCTCCTTCTTCACCGCATGGAGATGATTTCAGTCAGTGACCAACATCTCTCCAGAGCCTCAATGACGCGACTACCTGACGTCTTTGTCAACGCTCTCCTTTACATGAGCTCTCGTCAATCTTGTTTGCCTGAATCTGGACGCCACCAGTAGGGAGGAGGTCACCATATCTGACTTGCACAATGTTGACGACGATCTCTGACATTTTGATCTGGGTCACCTGACCCTGTCGGACTACGGTGAGCTTCTGCTTCTGCTCTATGCAGCTCTGGAGGCCGTGGAACTGCTTCCACAGATCTCTTTTTGTACAAAACATATTCAAAAGTTTATCTGAAGTTAATATGAAGCTTCAGGAGTCGTGGCTTGACAAATATAGTGGGCATCTTCCTGTCCAAACCCCCTCTCTGTTATCGTCTGTCCGCTGCAGCTAAACAACATAAAGAGGGAAATGTGTGCCAAGAAGTCTCGTATTCACTTCAGATAAACTTTGGAAATATTTCGCACAAAAGAGGGCTGTAGATTTTGTCCTCATCACCTACTCTGACAGCGCATTAAGAACGATCTCTTACCATCCGGTATAAAAAGGAGGAATGATTAAAGCTAGGATCTTGTTCCAATGTTCATATGAAGTATTGTTTTAACACCATTATGTTAAGATCACATGGTAATAATTTCATTATCTCGTGATAACAGGTTCATTTTTTGCCAATAATTATCTCCAGATAGTGAGATAAATCATTACGAGGAAACTACTTTGGTGTTCAAGATCACAGGATTATTAAACACAAACAAAGGCTCACTTGCCTGCTGTTCAATTATCCTGTGATCCAGAGGGCAAGTTGGTTTTTTGTGATAAATCAACAAGCTTTCAAGCTTAACAAGCTTTCTCACCAAGAACAAAATAACTTGTGGTGTTGAGATAACAGCATTGAAAACAATAATTTCATGCACGGCTATTCTCAGTCTATTGTTTTAAGACCTTAAAGAAAATTGTGACCCTATTGTTTAACGTGACAATATGGACAAAAAGGAACAAAGATAGATTGATCAATTTGAGACTAAAACAGACACAGGGAGACTGGACTCTGGCCTGTGATAATCAGAAAATCAGCACATGAATAATGTTCTGCATCACTTTTGGGATTTTTTGGGATTGTAGTTTAGCATTAAGTGCCTTTTTCAAAGACGTGGTGCTCGTTGTCTCATCCACCTTTGGTCTGAACCAAGATAAAGTCTTCACCTCACACCAGGTAGTCTGGACCGAACAGCTTAAAGCATGTGTGAGAAGTGGATAACTCGACAGCCACAGGTGAACGTGCCCTCTAGGTTTCTACTCTGCCTCGATCAATATATCACAAATCTTTTCACTCTGAATGTCAGAGGACAAAACATCACCCGTCAAAATCTCTCTAGGTGAAAACAAGTCTCTGGAGATTTAAAAAAAAAACAAAACAAAAAACAAACAAACCCTGAAATCTTTTCTCTGTACAACCACTGCTTTACATCTGAGAATCATCACAGCTCCGACCCTCAGAGACAATGGGGGTGGGGGGGCGTGAGGGCGCAGGACAAGGGACAGCGGTCCTGGAGCCTGCCGTGCAGAGACAGGGACTGACCGGTCAGATCCCTTTAGAACTGGGATGTGAACTCGAGGGGTGGAGATGGGCTTTAACGTGGGCCGCCCCGAACTATGTGTTGGGTGCATGACTGAGACTTTGGGGGTGGAGCTGCTGCCGTTTCTGCAGCTCCTGCACAGCGAGCTGCTGGCACTGGTCCGACGTGGAGAGCTTGTTACATAATGGAGACACACAGTTTGCTGGAATGATCAGTCCTGTGAAAGAAACAAAGACAGAGTGAACTATGAGCCTGTAAGAATAATGACGGTGACATTTATAGCACATATTAAAAGGGAAGGGTTTGACATTTTGGGATATACACTTATTCACTTTCTTGCGAGAGTTCAGTGAGAAGATTGATACCTCTCTCATGTCTGTATGGTGAATATGAAGCTGAAGTTGACAAGCTGAGAACAAGTCCCGCACATTCCCCTCCATAAAACTATTTAACAACAGGTCATTTTTTCACTTTGATTTTTGTCCAGATTAAACAACAAGCTCAGCTCAAGCTCAGTAATGAGCAAGTTATAACATTTTAATTAGTGACCTTTCGATGGATTACAGGCTAGCTGTTAGCTTGTCTCTGTGCTGTTTAACAGACAGATATGGAGAATGTTGAGCCACTTACATTTGTTGAGAATTTAATTTCTTCAAGCAGCCTTACTTCTGCCTTGAATCGACGCCGTACACCGTGCTGTAGCCTGACATGCACCTCCCTGTAACTACATGTCGCAGCAACGCAGTTTGTCTGTTTGTGTAAGCTGAAACCATTTCCCTCAGTGGAAACAAAGCTTTTAGAAACAATAAATTGTGAAGACAATAAAGCCTCCAAAAAAAATAGCATTTTAAGTCCTGTGTGTGATTTATCCTGGCTTCATATGAGCAGAGGAAATCTCCGCTAGTCGTTAGGCTAATTAATACAATGTAAAATGCCACAGGCTTGTGCTAATAATGTTAGCATGTTGTATTTGTTTGGAAAACATGTTTAGTATCAGACAGTTGTTTTGTCAGTGAACCTTGTGAGTTGTAATAGAGCCAAATTATGTAACGTTACCTTTGTTAAATGTTGCTGCTGTTCTGGTTTTATATGAGAAGAGGAAATGTCTGCTAGCTGCTAGGCTAATTTATACAATGTAAATTGCCATAGGCTTGTGCTAATAACTTTAGCAGAACGCGCATGTCTTGAGTGGATGACATTTAAAAGCAGCCCCCTCAGTAGCGCTGATTACTATTGTTGGTAGCCAGATATTTATCTTGATGGATTTTCAGGCTGTTTGTAAGATTTTGTTTGGCAGTTGAAACGGGTGAAGTATCTGCTATGTCTGGCAACAGCAGCGGAGGCAATTTAAACATGTCGCTGTATCTCCACTGAATACTTGTGCTAAATCATCCCCGAACTATGACTCAGCCTATCACCTCCGTGGAAGGAGTCAGGAATGCTTTAATCTATTCTAGAGATGTTCCATCTCAGGTGCATTTTGGTCAAACTTAATGCAATGGAAACACATATCAACGCGCCATGGTTTGACTCGACACGGCCAAAAGTGCCAGTGGAAAAACCCTAAAGGGCATCAAGGCACGACTGGGGAAAAACCCAGAAGGCAGTTTCCTCAACCCACATCTGCAAGTCCAGATCTGATGGTGCTGACTGAAACACCACCAAAGAGATGAAGGAGCAGGCTCTTGCGTCGACAATCTACTGTCAAAACAATCACACTTTTAGTTTATAGATTAAAAAAAAAATACTGCCTATGTATCTAATACCTAAGACTGAGGTGTATTAAAGACTTTAATATCTTCTAAAGTCTTTTTAAGGAAACTGAATTCAGTGCAGACTTTTTAGGACCTACAAAGAAACTGAACATGTTCTCTTGAATAAGGAATGATGGAAGGTGTTAAATGTGGCCTCGTGTCCAAAAGAGGACAATAACAATTCAGAGGTAACATCAATCTTCTCATCTAACTCACACCAAGAAAGCTCGGGAGTATATTTCCCAAAAGTCACAGTCCTTCAACTCACCAACTATCCTCTGTCCATCTTCTGTTCTGAGACGGACAATCTGCACCTTGACATTGGTTCCACTGACCGGGGTGAGCACTTCCTCCAGCTCGTTCCACACGCTGAGCACCGAGCCACACAGGACGTAGTACGTCCGACACCGGAGACCAATTTCACACTGAAGACCCACCGCTGCTTTCTTACAGTTCCCTCTCCTGTGGAGGGAAGCAAACATGCTGTCAATTGGCAGATCAATGTAAACAATGAGGTTGAAACTTCAGTACTGGCAAGAAGATTTATCAGGCTTTGAAGTAAGAAGTTCACCTTCAACCTCTGAACCTAAAGCACGTACCAATATGCATGAGAGCAGATCTTTGCTGACAACTTGTGCTGGTCGGTCCAGTGCTGCTTGGCGTCTTCTGACAAAACCTGACAAGGCAAAAACAACAACAAAACAAATCATGATTTGTCAAATAAAGAATCCAGCGTTCTTCTGTGAGTAAGTTTAATAAAAGAAACTGTTGCGTCACCTTCTTAAACTTCTTCTTGATGTCTGCATACGTCTCCAGTTTGAGCTGTCGGCCAGTGTTCGGCCTGTAAACCAGGAACAGCCTCTTCTTGGTGTTCACCTCTTTCACCAGGATGGCTGTTTTTTTGTTGTTCCTCATCTGAAAACAAAATACACATTATGCTCACAAGAGGGTCCTCCATTGATTTTATACATGCAGATCTGTTGACTTGTTCTGGGGATTATCACTCAGTCTGTAAAAGCATTCGGATAACGTCTGTTGCACATGGAGATTTGTCAAGTCTGAGAAATATAAAATGTCGTCTCCAAGCTGAAGTTGAAATTAATAACAGAATTCCTACATTGCAAACTGGGGACATCCAGTTTAAAAGTCACGGGCATTTACCAGTCAGGGAGGGTCTGATGAAAGATGCCACTGACTTGCATTATGGGCAATGTAGTGGTCCAATGCTTTTGGAGTTTGACCCATACTTGTCAGGAAATCTCTTCCCCTGCTCCGCTAATTTTTTTCCAATCCTGTTACAAATCCCTCTCTTGCAAGTATCCCAACTTTACAGATGTACAAAACTCAATTTCCCATGACCTGGATCAAATAATATGTTGTGTAGAGTACTACTGCTGCACTCATATCACACATCGAAGAACATGAAAATAAATCTCTGTAGTTTTGTTTCTCCAAGAAAAGAATCTTTTCTAAATGATAAATATGGATGACTAGCTTCAACTGTTCTTCCCATTAATTTGCATTATTGCAGAGCTCATTCTCTGCCAAGTTATTACATCATTCAATGCGAGCAGATGTCGTTCTGTTATTGTTGCTGGACAAAGAGTCCTGTTCGATCTTGGTTTGCAGTACACAAGGCTTCCTTTACACAGCAGGGTGATCTTGATGCATTTGTGTACGACCAATACTGATCATCACAATGCAGATTTTGCTACTTAAATCTTCATCTTTAAGTCCAAATGTCACATCAGCTTCTGCTAAGCAGTGATGACTATTTGCGACAGCTGCAACACTTTGTGACATCTACCATGCTCCTATTGACCAAGAGCAACGTCAAGCCATCTGTCTGAACCCAAAACCCCAAATTCCTACTACTCCTCTGGTTTTGTGGAAACTACATCTTATTATATCGCGCGATTATGTGTGAATTCACAAGATCTTGTGGGTCCTCGTGACTCTCGCTGTCCGGCAGCAGAGCACACAGCGGATAACCAGCGCTGCCGTTCTGCAATGGACACGCATCCAGTGGAATTCCGGCGTGAGGCAAGTTGTTGTACAGCCTGTCCCACTGTTAGCCATTTTTTTTAAATTTAATTTCCTTTTAACAACATGGTTAGTGACTTTGAGTTCCTTCTGGTCAACAGTTATGCACTGTATATGTCTAGGGCTTTTATTGTGAAAGGTAAGAAGGGAAGGAGTGGATCAGGTGTGCCAAGATTGAAAGGAGTAATAAAGTTTGCTGTCTTGATTCGGACTATGGAGCACCTGTGTGGATTTATAATCCTCTTAGGTATAGGCATAACATGACTGGTTGATGCCTTTATGCGGAATGGAAAAGCTCAGAAAAATCTTCGTTTCGCAAAAATAATTCCATTGCTTTATAATATTCACTGCGTTAAAATACTCATGACAAAAACAACAGATCAAAAAAAATAAATATTGATGAGTAAATTAATCGTATGAAAAATAAAATCTGTAAAGGCCTTCAGTCTTTTCATACCTGAACATAGAAACCATCATCTGGTCCATTCTGATCTGCCCAAGCATGTGTTGCTTCCTCCCACGACATCCCTCGCTCCACACTCACCTGTGAAGAGACAAACAGATCCAAAGTCAGGAAATGTTACTGCAATCTAAGCACATCCTTATGAGGAGAGGGCAGATAAATACATATACACATATATATATATATATATCTATACACATACGGTGAAGAGTTCCACATGTCCTGATGTGGTGTAGCCCGGTGTTAAGAATTTCCTGCAGTCCACCTTCTTCACCTTCTCGTCACCAGAGCCCAGATCTAACAGAGGACAGGAGGAGAATGAGTCTGATACCTTTCAGACCCAACAAGGCGCTGAAATCCAGCCTCCAGGGCCGACGGATGATTGTGACTCAACTGATTTTCACATAGAGGAAAAGGCTCTTTGAATAATTTAACATAGTAAAACGCCTCCTGCCCCACTTTTGCTTCTGTATTTGTAACGGCGGTTGAATCAGAAAAACAAAGACTGATGACCGTCCTACCGAGAATGCCCATGTCGTATCTGCCGTTCTTCTTGGCTTCCTGAATAACTGCCGCCAGAGTGTCGGAGAAGTACTGGAACAAGGCGTTCTGCTGCTGGACCTCCATGCCCAAAATACGGTTTAGGAACTTCCCCATGTTGTTGTAATCTGCAGCAGTAACAAAGTATGTGTATTAGATGTGAAAACTGTACATACATGGCATGTCCAATTACGAAGTGAGAATAGCTGCAATGTCATTTAATTTAAAATCACCTTTGTCCAGTGACATTGCGCCAGATCTGTCCTCCACATTTATGAGGCCCACGCCTATTAATCCACTCTGAATTTCTACACAAAAAAACACTGTTGTTACTCACAGCCACAGAGGAGAACCATCAATATAAAAAAATGAAAAAGAAATCAATACAGACATCAACCAGTTGTACAACAAACACAACAGATCGTTTGAAACAGCAGTGAAGTCAAAGTACCTTTGAAGAAATCTCCTTTAAAGTTGGAGGGTGGAGACACTAATGGAGCATCCAGCTTCACAATCGACTTCATCACAATTTCCAGAGCGTTTCTGCCGTACTGTAGCCAAGACAAACACGAGTGAGTCACTGGCAAATACAGACAACGATTAGAACTTTTGTGAGACGGATGCTTGGTGTGCTTACTTTGTTGTCGAAGTTAAACCGGCTGAGATCTCTGGTTTCTGTCGCTCTTCTGTCTCCGTGAGTGAGAGCACCCTGTCACGAACAGTTGGTATTTAGCATAAATGTTAAACTTCCTTTGAGGAGGGAAGGTGTTGATTTTTCATTGAATTAGTCCTTACCAGGCTCTCTAGTCTTTTGGCAACGATGGATGCAAATCTCTGCTCTCCTGCAAGCTCTGATATGAGGAAGACATATTCTGGAGCTGTGACCTGGTTTGACCTGTGAGTTCTCCCTGTGACCAGACAGACAACAAAGAAAGTCTGAACCACATTTATATTTCACATTTATCAGGCACAGGCGGAGAAGTTTTGAAACAATGTCACTAGGCTTGACTGTGGCCTCATCTTGAGGTCAATATCTACTGACCGAACTGCTGTATCGCTCTGTCTGCACTCCACGGTAACTCGAGTGTCATGTGGACTCTCCGCCGCTTGTTCTTCACTCGACGATCGGCCTGCAGGGATATACCTGAGCTGGCAGCTTCAGAAATGATGGCGATGTTCTGGCAGAAAAGAAAAGAAAAAATATTTATTTCACAAACAGAAATGAAATGCTTTGTTTCTGGTTCCAATTTTTGAGGCAAGTTTATACCATGCAGTGCACCGAGTCACAGACATTACGAGCTGCATGACTGAGTGAAGCAGTTTTCACAATCACACTCTGGTCAGGTGAGGACTAAACAACCGGACTCAGACCAGCTGAGGAACTGCTGCAAAGCGAACTCTTGTGCTTTAAGTTTGTTATGTGGAAGCAACGCAGACCGACCACAGGACTTTGTGACAGTAGATATGTGTCGCAGGCATGAATTCAAAAGGTTAAGGCTCAAAAATATCAAACCAACATCAAAGAACTAACGGCATCAGGGGTTCACTGTTGCCTTGCCTCGCGTCACCTGCGTCTCAGACAAAAACTCGTACTACAACACACCGCAACGACTACAGCCAACTAGCACCTGCGTGAGAAGAAATAACTCCACACTAGCAGGCAGCGACAGTCTGTACTCAACATTAAAAAAAGGGAAACTGGAAGACCGTCAGGATGGACTCAAGATGCTAGTTAGCCAGTTAGCATATGAACACAAACTGACATTAAACACACAGAGCATATTTACTGTGCAGCGGTGACCATAACAAAAATAATTACAAACCATTGGCTCAATGGCTACAAATGAATCTTACCTTATCGAACAAGTTCAGTTTATCTCACTCCATCTTGACGTTAGCTCTTTGTTTACTTTCCTCACTTCCATTTTGTTCTCGTGCACTGAGCTAAACTGCAGCTTCAGTTACACCACCAAAACCTCTCATAACTTAAAAAAAAAAAAAACCCTCTACAATAACTTTACCTTCTCTCCGTCCATGAACCTCTGCTTCTCTGTGAGATTGAGGATTTCCACGGGGACGTCCAGCTCAGAGCGAGATTCGTACGTGATGCTGCCATCGTCGTTACTGACCACACGACCTTTGCGTCCCGTCATCTGAAGCACAGTTGAACGAACAGTGAGAGGAGTTCATATAAGAACCAAACACTGAACCATGAAACAAAAACACTACTCCAACACTACTAAAGGATGCAGAGACGTCACAGATATTTATACCTCAGCTACGTTTTCGGGTCCTCCCAGTTCATCTATGAGCTCGTCCAGAGTATTGGGAGGTAGATCCTCGGCTAAATCTTCCAGTCTTTCCAGCAATCCTTTCTTCATATGCTGGGCGTGTTCCACTGCATCCTGACTTGTGAGGCAGCTATCCTGACTCTCTGCCTTGACTTAACAGGTAAAAATGAGACAATCATAAATCCTGCAAAGGCTGACTAAGCTGTAACACTAACTTTACCGTGTGGCAACGTGCTTACCTATGGCAGGTGTGCTGGGGGGGATGACAGGGGCAGTAAAAGCGGGCCTGGTGGAGCCCAGCCCAGAGGCTAACAAGGCACTTTGAATGGAGTCTGGATCGATGCTCTTCCTCCTCTTTTTTTTCTTCTTCTTCTCTTTCCCTTTCTTTGGTTCCTTTCTGATGAGCCATGGATCTAAAACAGGATAAAGAATAACTGTAAGCACTGGATTGGATATAAAAATTTAACCTTCAAGACCTGCCTCAGAAGTCTCACCATCTTCATCGTCGTCATCAGACTCGTCTCTGAATGGGTTGAAATCGTCGTCTTCGTCCCCTGAGCTGACAGATTTGAAGCTGTCGTCACTTTCTTTACCGGACTCTTTGTCCGACTCCTCCGAATCGCTGTCCTCTGAGCTGGTACCAGACAGACCACCGTGCTGGCGAGGCTTCTTTTTTGGCTGCTTTTTGACCTCTGACCCTAGACAGACGATCAGATAATGATGGAAAAATAAATTCAGAATTAAAAATGTTTGAACAGCACATAATTTGCTCACGAGAATTGAAACGCAAGGTATATTTAAGACAAAGCCATATCTTCGTTGTTTCAGGGAGTCTTTTGAGCAGGTGCATATGGAGGATGAAAAAAAGGCCTAAGCATCAATAAATAATTAAAAAAGGTTTAAATAAATAAATAAATGTATACATAAATAAATAAATGCATAAATAAATACAGGAAAAAAAATAAATGACCAAATATATACAAGAATAAATAAATACATAAATAAATAGATAAATAAATGAATATATGCAGGAATAAATACAGAAATTAAAAAATATTTATAAATAAATAAATGCAAAAAAAACAAAAAACAGGAATAAACACAGGAATAAATAAATACAAAAGTAAATAAATTAATAATAAACACAAGAATAAATAAATAAATACAGAAATTAATAAATAAATAAATGTTTGAAAAATACAGAAGTTAATAAATGAATAATTATTTACAGGAAAAATAGATATAAAAATTAACAAATAAATAAACATAAATAAATACAAAAATAAATAAATTAATAAATATATAAAGCAATGAATAAATGGATAAATATATGAGGAATACATAAGTAGAAAATTAAATCAATAAATGGATGAATAATAAAAGAATAAATAATGCATTAAACACACAGGAATAAATAAATACATTCAATAAATGTATACATAAATACAAAAATAAATCAATAAATTAAAGTTAATAATCAAGTAGACATATATACACATGTCTTAGATGTATTACTACTTTTTTTGTACAAGTAGAGTTATTTGTTTATATATTTACGCATTTCTACATTTATTTTTATGTTTACTTATCTACTGATACTCAAGTCATTTTTCATCCTCCACAGGAGTCAGTAAATCAGTATTAGCTTTCAGTCTTTATCACCTTTTCTTTTCTTGCCCTTGGGTTCTGGTTTTGCTGTGGTTTCACTGGGAGAGGGGGTCTTCTTAGCTGAGAGGTCGATACCCAACAGGCTGTAAAGCTTCTGTCTGTCAGGAGCTGGAAAGTGCTTCTCGATCAGGGACTGCAGCACACCTCTACAAAAACAACAACAACATTGTTTTATATTACAGTCACTTGCAAACATTATTCTGTATAAAACTGTGTGAGGATCATATGAAGTCTTCCCATACTTTGCAGTTGACACAAAGTCGTTGAGCTCTCCTCCTCCTTCCTCCAAGGCCTCCAGCGTTCTGGCTTCTCCAGTGGACTGAAGACCAATCACCACACACTGCAGAGGAAAGGTGTGCAAGGTCAGAGCAGGCAGCACAACATGGACTGTTTCAGGAGGGCATTAAGTAGCTGTTGCCTATTAAAAGCGTGCATCTCTGGTGTTGCAGTGTTGACCAGAGGATCTTTTAGCTAACGTAGTCCCTGTAGTGGTCAGGTACGTACTGTTATATTTGTAGAGTAGTCTCACCTTTCCATTTTGCACCTCCTCTCTGGCCAGCTGCACCACTCTGCGGACTTTGGAGGCAATGCAGAGGTATTTGAAGAACCTCTGGTGAGCAGACCAGAACTGTCCCCACATGGACTTCTTCATGCGCTGCTCAGCATCCATCAGGTTCGCTGCCTGCTGGAACTTCTCACGTGCCTCCACCCACTGCGGAGAAGCGTAAAGAAATCAAGTTAACTGCAGGCACAAAAAAACATAAAACACAATAATGTGAGTCTTTTATGTTCTTACCAGCCTCACAGATTTGTTGTACATGTTGATATATTGCTGAGTCAGGGGAACCTCCTCAATCTTAAAAGTTACACCTGTAAAACTCAACTGCCTCGCAATGTACATCCCCCTCAGCTTCATGTCCATAGCTACGATCTCCATGGCGCCAACACCTCTGAAAATGAGTTTCAAAAACATTTATAAACATTTTTTCACACACCACCAGTCAAGCCTCCAGGCAATTAGCAAAAAGAGAAACTTACCTGCGCTCAACAGCTTGGATAAAGTTGCCAAATTCTCTGAAGGGTGTTTTATGCCCCCAGATGCCCAGACGATTCATATAGGCCATATTTCGTGGTTCAGAGGCACCTAATAGGAAGAAGGACACTGTCAGACATCACCTAAGGACGGGCAGAAGTACTTAAAAACTCAATTTGGATGCCAGCATTTGCTCCAGTGTGCAGAGTAACTGCTGTCCCACCTCTCACATGTAACTATGACTTTTATTTAAATATATTTTTTTAACTATTTAAAATGGGTAAAATCTCACTCTATCATAGAGCTGCATTCAGTGGAGAGCGGCTCTTGACTTCAGAGACAGTCCTTAAGCGCTGCATCTCACTTATGTAACAGCAGAGAAAGTTTGCTTATTTTTCTCATGTTAACTTTGAATTTATAATTTCAGAATTGACGTGTGGTTGTTCAGTAAATTTATTATTTTTATTTTTTTAAAGATGTATTTTTGGGCATTTTTGCCTTTAATTGACAGGACAGCTAAGTGTGAGGGGGAGAGACAGAGGGAAGGGCCACAGGCTGGTGTCGAACCCGGGCCGCTGCGGCAACAGCCTTGTACATGGGACACCTGCTCTATCCACTAAGTCACAGACGCCCCATAAATTAATTTAAAATTGCACTTATGTCCCGTTGTTGGTCAATTTTAATTCCTGTTCTTTTGTTTGTTTGTTTTTTTGTGACCACTCTGTAATAATTTCATGCGAATACTAGACAACGGAAGTTCCTTAAAATGCCGTCAACTGCTCTAGATCAACGCTCCTGGACGCAACTGAATATTCCTACAACCAATAAAAGCATTTAAACAGGTTTTGCGTCAACAGAGTATCCCACATCAGCTGCAACCATCTGAGTCGTTTTCAAAAATGTCTCAACAGCCCACCTCTTCGCCAAGCTAGGTTTATGTTTGCTGTAGTCTCCTCAGTCTTAGGGTGCATGGGCCAAAACAGACGTCATCACTAAGTTTTCGTACAGCGCAAACGTGGCGCAATTTGTCATTCATCGCCTGAAACACACCCCATAAACAATTTTGATTGGCCGGCTACAAAACTGTCTAAACAGAGGGGGACCAGATGCGTCTGCCAGAACAAATAAAACATCAGCTTAGGCTGCAGATTCATCACCTCCACCCAAGTTTACACTGCCAATCCATTAAAAAAAGCGAATTTAATTTGATTATGTCGACTGACCTGTAGCACTTGCATACACAACCCGAGCATTGGGGAGTTTGTTCTGCAGTTCCAACACTGCGAGCCCAGTTTTTGTAGGTTTGGACGATCCAATTGGACAAACATTTTTGGCTTTGTGACACTCGTCATACACAATCTGAGGACATTTGGTTAAGGAAAGTCATCACGTTATCTTGTTAAAATTACTCTGATACACTCAAGTTCAGTTTTTCACACATGAAACTAACATCTACTCCACTAACTGGTGTCCACTTGAGAAGGATACAACGCCATCGAAGTCCTCCCCACACCAGTGGAGAAGCTGCTGAAATCTGGTCTTGTACTTCCCTCCTGATTGGCTCTCTCCTATCAAGGACGAGTAGGTGGCAAATATCACACCTTTCTTCACACTCCCATTGTGTTTTGAGGAGATTTTCCCATATTTGAACTGAAAATACAAAAGTGTTATTGAGTCACAATCTGACATTATGAAGCCATGAAACACTTCTCATCAGTTTCATGTATGCACCACAGAAGCATCTTACCTTATTCAGTGAGTGAACCTGGATGTTTTTAGCTCCTATGTCCCGTAGATCCCTCTCAGCATCATACTTCAAGTCGTTTGAGACACTAAACCTGAACAAAAGAGGAAAAGATATATGAAGAGGTCATTCTGTTGGCAAAACATTTCTTGGAAAAATAATTTGTAATTCCCTGTGTAAAAATATATAATGTAAAAGATTTCAGGATATATTTACCAAAGTGATCTCTTCCTGCCTAAAAGATAATTCTCATAGATGATCCCTGCGATGGTCCGGCCTTTCCCCACACCAGCTCCATCTCCAATCAAATAGGCAGCTCGATCACCGCTGGGGAGGAATGTCTCATGTTGCTGTGGAGTAGAAAGACAAGAAATGCACAATTAAAATGGCACAATCTTAATTTTCTAAACAAAATGGACACACAAAACCACATTTTAAGAAAAGAGAAGGCAGGTCTTAACTTTGGCACCTGATTTTGATTTGGACTCATTCTTTCTATAGAAATATTTTTATTTTAAAATCAGCTTTAAGTTGTTTTTTTTAATGAATTGATTATTGCTTATTTTAGTCTAGTTTCAATACAATTTGAAAAAAATATATATTTTATTCATAGGGCACCTTTTTTCAGGCTACTCAAAGTACAAAAAGTGTGTCGTTACATGTCAAATTAAATCAGTACAGAAAAACCTAAATAAGTAGAGTAGCAGAATATATGTGATAAATATAATAAATGACAGTTTTTAAACTAGAGAAGTGCACTCAGTAGAGGGCAGATCTCCGTCAGACAGGCAGCCATCAGAGATGATCGCAGCCACACATCACACCTGCGACTGGTAGAATTGTCCCTTCTGGCTTCCTTACAGTTAAAATGGCGGCAAAGATAACGCAAGATAAAGGGTTTTTTCCCCCATCTCATAGCGTGCTTAACGTTAGTGGATCATAACCTATCGAAAATGTAATTAATCTGCAGATGCTCGGATTCAAAATGAGTCCGTTTTTGACCCATGATGGAGGTCAAGATGTGACCTGCAACAGACAGTAGGGCTTGTTGTTTGTAGCCAAGACGAGTTCCAGAAATGTCTTTTGCTCTGTGCTTTTGCTACGTCACTTTGTTGATCACTTGCGGCCCCTACCGGCCGGTGATAAGGGGTGAGGAGTCAGCAATTAATGATGGTATAAAACAGTCAATAAAAACAGCTTTGCAACAGCTGTGAATCACCACAACCAGAAGAGGTCCTTGAGCATACAGTCATTAATATACAAACAAAATATTAAGCTGATAAGTCCTGTAGTTTGTGAGATTAGCTGTGGACAGACAGATAGACCTCACATGTGCGCACATACAACCAAACGCATGATCCCCTCCAGGATTAAGGCCTTTGCACACTGAGTCCGTTTTCTTCGTCTGAAATTGTTGGACGTCCAAAAATAAATACGATTTCACCTTGTGTCGTTAACGTTTGCACACGGAATCCGAGGTTCAATTTTCTACTTTTTTTTGCATCCGTCAGAGTCTTTAGAGACATTTGACAAAGACACAGTCGTGATAACACAGAGGAACGGGGTGCACAGAATCATTTCATAACTCAGACAGCTACTTTCAACAGGTCAGACAGTGATATTCAGGTGGATGGTGATGAAGAGGAGGAGGATGTGGACCGCACACAGTATGTAGAGGACAGCTCCGCGCCTTCATGCAGCTGTGGTGCCAAATGAAAGACTGGGAGGGAGTGGTGACAGTCAGGTAGGTAACTCCAGTGCAAAGAAGCCAAGGAAGAAATTTGTCTTCAATTTTGTCACATTTTGCGAATTTTCACAACGAATAGAACAATGAAACGCATCTGAATCAGTGTGCAAGGTTTCTGTGCATGATTTCTTGCAGGTGACAGATTAAAAAATGCATCGGAAAAACAAAGGACTCAGTGTGCAAAGGCCTTTACGCCTGGCGGAGATAAAGATGTGTTTATAAAACAGTTGTTTGCTTTTCTATTTGTCTGTCGTTCACATATTCATTTGTTTGCGAACAAAAACTGTGATACATTTTGTCACCGTTTTTATTTCCAAAGGTGACTTTTTATTTTGTGTTAGGATTTAAAAGGAATATTTTTGTTAGTTGCTAAAATGATTATTGCTCACCTGAGCTGCGTATGTTATGGCCTCCAGCTGCAGAGCAGACAGGCAGCCATTATCAATGACTTCTTCTGGGATGGACAGTCTGTACCACACATCAGGAGGGTTGACACTGGACAGGGAACTGGTCTCCACCACAGGGTCAGGATGCCGCAGGCCGATCTTTACTGCATTGACAAACCCACGCGTCAGTGGATCGAGCGATTAACAATAGCAGGATGTCTTTTGTTTGATCACAGACGACATGGTGCACTGCACAATAAATGAAGGCCCCCGAGACTAGAATGGCTACACGTCAATGTTAGGTATTCTTTGAATTATCTTGACTAACCGTTTTCAGAGACATGTTTTTAAAGAAGTATTCTGAAATATAACACTGACATTTGAAACCAACACAACATCTACTTACATTTCATTGGCATGTACTCTGCATAAGTCTCTGCATGACCCAACTCCTCCTCCTCTTCCTCCTCAGGCTCATCCTCCTCCTTCATCCCTGGGATTTTCTGTACACAGAGATCGACACAACCATAAATATTAACCTTCCAATAGGGCCTTAAATACACCAACACATTTGGCAGCATTCAACAGCTTTCTAAAATCAATATGAAAATGCTTACCAGAGAATGTGAGAAGGTTTGCACTTTAATGTCGTCATTAATCCAGTTCCTGGCGGCATCTTTGCCCAAAACTTCCTTCTTGATCCCATTGTTTATTTCACCTGAAACACAAACAGAGACAGCAGGTGTTACTCTGACAATTCAAATACTGACAAGTGCTAACGTCAAAGTATTAGGAAGTGTCTGATCTCAGGTTGGTGATTCCATCAACTTATACTTTTGCTAATGACAATTTAAAGCTTCAATGGTTGGTCTGTTAATCAATAAGTTGATCAACAGCCACTTAAATGAGAGATTTTGATTAATGCTGATGGTTTAGTCAGTATCTTTAGGTTACGGACTCTTGATTGGACAAAACAAACAGTGTAAGACATCATCTTGGACTTCTTTAATATGTTAAGATATATTTAAAACCAAATAATACATGGATATAAAAGCAATCATTGCTCCTTTAGCACAGCTGACTCATGTTAAAAATGTTGAACGTTTTCCTCTACAGTCTGCATTTGCACGTCTCGGGTCCTGGTCTTTCTCAAGCCATGCCTTACACTTGTCCAAGTAAAGCCACACATTATTAATTTGGCATTTCTCTGGCAGTGTGCAAATTAACATCTCGTCGAAGTGCAAGCTGCAACTCAGGTCGGAGTCTGGTGTTACCCACACAGAGAACATGACTTCCAAGTGGCGTGACTGAATCTACTGATCTGTCAGAACATTATATATACTCTAATATACAGGCATTTGAGATCAAATTTTCATGACTTATACAAAACTTTCTGGGTTCGATTATTTTCCAAAACTTCTCCAAACCTGGAAACTGCCATTTTTAAGTTTCATGGCTTTCCCAGGTTTTTCATGTCCGTACGAACCCTGTTACAACCTTTTTAAACATCTTAAAAGCCTCTACAAATAGGAGATGATTAAAACCATAAGTCATGACTGTTTAGTTCACTGTATTTTCAGCCTTCACGGGTAAAAAACAAAAAGGCAATTGAACATTTAAATGACCTGTGGCTGTTGCCGTTGCTACTGGTGGTGCGATGTTAGGTGGAGGCTTTAGCTTCATGAGCTCCATCAGACTGTTGCCCTTCAAACCAGTGGTCTTCACATTGCTGGTCCGAAGGAGGTCTTTCAACTGAATCTGCTGGGAAAAAAAAGAAAAAAAAATATACAATCAGCTTCATGACATAAAAGAAATGCTTTTCTCTGTGCTGTTACGACCTTGGTGGAACTGCAACGGTATCCATGGTTTCCATGAACGTACCTGATCTCTGTTAGAAGGCACTACTGTGGACACTGAAGGAGGAATACTTGTGGAGGAGGGTGTCGAAGATCCTCGTAGGGCTGAATTAGCAACATGGACCACTTTGGTGACAGTTATGGTGTGTTTGATCGGGTTTGTAACTGATTGTTTGGTCACAGCAGCTCCAAGTGACGGCAACTGATTCAGCTGATTTAAGACAAACGTGGTGGTTGATGGCTGAGGTTTGTGCTGTCGGAGAGAAGAGGGGATTTTTAATAAGGTGCAACAAAACAACAACATCAGCTGCAACACAACATTGTGTCTTTAATAATTAATTAAGGGATCTTAATGTTCTGTAATCTCACCCTGATAGTAACGATAGGGACTGGAGCTGGAGGCTCAGGTCGAACGACTTCCACTGACTCTGTCCCCACACCGACATCCAGGGCACTGATGGAGATAGACTGGAGGAGGAGCAGGAATAAGAACATTAACATTTAGTTATAAAAATATTAATAAGTAAATCACTCCTCCTTCATAAGAAGAGAGATCATCTCACTTGCTGGGTTGTAGAGGGCTGTGCAACATCCTGAGAATCAACATCAAATAGGCCAATATCATTTGGGCAAATGCCACTCTCACTCAGGGCAGCGAGGAGTAAATCCTGTCCAGGATCCATCTGCAACACAAGTGTCCTTATGTTAATGTCTGTCACATACAGTGCTGGCAACATCTGTTCATTTATAAAAACAATAACAATATCACAAAAATGTTTAGAAGTGAAAGAGTCCGATTAATCGACTAGTTGATCAACACAAAATGCATTGGCATCACTTTTAAATTGAAATGTCTTGTAAAACAAAGCAAGAAAAAGAAATGTCTGGCTGGAAAATGTGAATTCACACAGACATGACTCTCGATTGCAAATGTAAATGCACATTTACAACAGAGAAGTTTAAAATCTGATGCTATTTTCACCAAACTCTCAACTTTGCACAACACAATTTAACACCTGAGGAGTTTAAGCTTTAACGCTGAGATCCCCACATCAAGTTACTTTTTGTCCACAGCATGTCATCAAACATTGCCAGAAAGACTAATCTCTACTTGACCTCCTGGATGAACCACTCCTGGCTAACAGCCATAAGCACATCAATAATAATGTAAAAAATAGTTTAAACTCTACTTGTAGCAGCTATGAGAGAAATGATGCAACACTGCAAGCTTACAAGGAAACACAGTTATGTGACCAAAATAATGCATGAACCAAGAATCACATAAGGAATGTTGGGACCCACATGTAGAGAGCACAGGCATGGGCTCAGACACAGGATACAAAATTAAATTTAAAGCTTAGTTTTCAAATGATAAAGAAACTAGAAATACAATTTTACAGTCGACATAGAAACACTGATATTCTGATTTTTAAGTTTAGCGCACAAGTCATTTAAATCCAATGTAAGCAAACGATCCAACCTCTTTAAAATGTTCACCTCACCGTAAATCCTCCAGGAAAACAGGCCGAAAAACAGCAAGGAATACACACTAAAATATAACACTAGCTCGATGTATCTATATTGACTACAAATTGAGATTGACGCCAGAAGAAGTTGAGTTAGCCATTTCTCACAGCGACGTCTGCACGCAGGTCAGGTCCGCGACTTGTTCCAAAGTGACCCAAAACAAGACACGTGTTTGCAATGCCCTGCAACGGTGCGATCAACTTCCTGGTCCCTCTGACTCAACCGGAGCTTCCCCCTCCTCGTTAGCTCCTCCGGTTAATAATTATTCATTCAAACAATCACCTATACTGTACAATATGACGAGACATTTACATCACCGACATATTTAAGTATTTAACGCTGCTAATTTGGCACAAGCTAACCCTGCCTGGCGCACTGACACAGGCGCTAAAGTGGCCTGGTTGAACCAGGGTGACACGGCTCAACTGTGCTAACAGAGAGCTAACACACACACTGAGCTCAAAGACACTTTCACATTCATTTCTGTGACACGACAGTGCAAACATGCACCTCATTAAAGCCAAACCCTGCAGAAAAAACTGCTAATTTAAGACAAAACTCGCACAGCTGTTGTCAGATATGAACAGTCACCACAGAGACATGCTCCCAAATATCAGTTAGCTTTATCCGTTATATCCGCTGTAACCTCACACTAACATTTCACATTTATTACCCAATATTTGCTCATTTCATTTTAACTTTTAGCTCACACGGGGTTCAACAGTTTAACTGCGAGAGCCATAAATATAACTGGTGAACACTAAGGTGCAAAATATAAACATTCAAATTACAAACATTATATTGCATGCATACTACACTTTACTGTAAGTTGATGATGTCAAGACTTTTGCAGATTTGTCACTGAACATATCTTAAAAGACTTTGTATTATTATATACTATATATTCCTCCTCACTGAGTTCAGACAACTTGCACATATTAGCACACTTGTTTTAAGTGCGTACTGGTAGTATGTTTCCCATGGGCGCGTTTACTAAATTAATATTTGTATTTTAGTTTACTTATAGTGTACTAATTTACTCTATTTGTCTCCTTCGTATGTTCTATGTATAATCTATAGATATATCTAATTCTTACATGGTATGGTTAGGTTTATTTTTCTATTGATATATATGTTTCTATCTATCGAGATATCTATTAACAATGGGAAAATGTGGTGTTTGGCTGCTTTAAAAACCCAAAAGAAAAGAAAACAAGTATTTTTTTTTAAAACAAATGTAATAATAACGTTGTCTTTTCCAAATTCATAATTATAAATTAAGCAATAAAAACTATTTTTGTTATGTTTTCCTAAAGGATAGATCAATGAAAGTATCCATACTTTCCAATTCCACTAACAAACAGGCTAAAAAAAACACTAATATCTGTATGATTTATATTTGTGTACTGTGATATAACGCTACATCTGCTATTTCTATTACATTTGTAAACTATTCCCAGTGTGCTAACTCTGTGTTATGTTGTTTTGTTTAATTATATAAAGACAGAATTAAGAATTAACAGGTTGATGATAAGGTGCAATCTGAAGCTAGCTTGTTTTAGCTAGCTTGTTAACGTTACGTTGGCGAGGAGCTGCTGATAAAAAGCCGTTAGCCAGCTCACTAATGTCGGGTGTAAAAACACCTCCATGACCTAAAGTCTCAGGTGTCCTTCCCCAAACCTTCCCCACCTGCAGCAGCGGGGCTCGGCGGCGGGGTTCAGCTAACAGCCCCCTCGCATTGTTGTGATGTTGTTGACGGCGCTCTGTGTCATTGCTGTTGCTAAGCTAACATTAGCAACGCGGAGTAAACGAAGACGAAGCTGTCACTGCCTCAAATCGCAATAACGTTAATAATACGGCCGTGAGGTGTCACCGCGTCATGACAAGTTAGTGTTTGTAATAAGCGGGACGTTAGTGTTAAATAAAGCAGCTCCCCACGCTGATTTCAACTTACTTGACAGTTCAACGGCCACTCTCGGCTCCTGGTCGGCGGCAGTTTGTTGTCCTCTTCGCTCTGCCGAGCTCACGCCATCTTTTTTTATCAAACGCTCAGCCGCATGCTGGTCACGTGACGCGAAGGCCCGTTTTCGCAGTCAAACTCCTCGCACGGTGTCGGTGAAAACGGGTCTCCGAGCAGCCGCGGGACGTCCCTCCGCCGTGATCAACCCACAAAAGCGAAAAAGTTGGCATTTCTAAAACGTTAGTACAAACGACAAACATAGCAGAGTCAGCGAGCTAATGCAACATCACGTGACCCAGCCAGATCTTGGGAGGAAGTGACGATGAGAAATGTTTCTTCTTCGTTGTTCTCTTCCTTTTTCCTTCTTTTTTATGTAATTAAACAAAACAACATCACACACATACAGAGCATAATACACAAGAAAACAACAAGAAAATAGCCAGTGGTACATCACACTACACAAAATATAGTATAAACTTTTTTTTTTTAATTTATAATACCTTTTTTTAACAAAGAAGTCCCACTGAGATCAAATATCTCTTTTACAAGACAGACATGACCAAGGTGGCAGCAAAATCACAACATACTGAAACACATCACATGATAAACAAAAATTCACTATAAAAAAGAGCAGATATTTAACATAGTGGCCTCTCAAGAAAAACAACCACAAGCCTCCATCACAACATCCTTAACATTGATGCAGCCTTAAAATGCATCAATGGATATAAAAGTTTTTATGAATGAATAACTGTATTTCGAACAAAAAAACAACATGAAAAAACATACATGTCCTTACCCCTTTCCTACAATTCTTCTTTTAACTCATATATAATGTCAACAAATTCCCATATTTATTTACAACTAATAAACAACTATCTATTTACCACCCAGTTAAATAAACAAGTAATAAACCCAGTTCATTGACAAAATAAGCATGATGCACTCCCCTAACACAACCTTTCCTCATCTATATATCTGCAAAAATATATTTTGTATAGTTCTTTGAATTGATTTATACTTGTGCTTTGTTTCAATTCATTACGTAGCCCATTCCACAAGTCCAATTTTACATCTTTGTGCAGATTAATTCATGTCGAATGTGCACAATAGGAAATGTAGTCACACAGAACCTACAAATATTAAGTGCAAATTATAAATAATATAAGTAATAATAACATTTAGCCTTTTAGTTGGTCAGTTTAGGAAGTAGTGTCACACATTTCTCATTATCCTTCAGAAAAACAAAAAAATTTTCAGTATTGCTAAATTTACATTCATGAATTTATGAATAAAAAGCTAATATTATTATCAAATATATTTTTAAAGTCTTCTTCTCTTGGGTTTCTGCAGGAATCAAACATCACATTTTCCCACATAATAAAGTCTTTAAAGAAAGTATCAATGCCAAAATACAGCAGGTGTAAAATTGCTTCTTAATATTCATCACAGAAAAAAGCAGTTTGTGTGTATGTCGTTTTTAAATGTTGCATGTAGTGATTGGCAGAGTGATGTTTATGAGTAATTCTGCAGAACATCTTGTCAGCCTTATCATTATGTATTTGTGCAGGTTAAGATAAGACTTTATTGATCCCCGGGTGTGATATCACAAGCTACCCAGCAGTAAATAAAGTGTTTAAATTCGGCGGCTAGAGTGTGACGTTGTTTCTTTCTTTCTTTCTTTCTTTCCTTCTTTAAAATCATGATCCTCCTCAGGATTACAAATATTTTACTTGAGTCTTCCTGAGTAACTGGGGGGGGAATGCATAACCCTAGCCTCACCATGAATAGCCATATTTCACAGTTCCTTGCTATAATACATGATGTTATTTGCTCATTTACAGATTCAGTATGCAGGAGATAGCATACTAAAAGAACCACAACAAAAGAAGCAGGAATATGTCACACTAGACGAAAATATTCTAAAGCAGTCAAGTATTAAGTATCTTTATGTTGTTGTAGTTCAGAAAATGGTCTCACATATTGTTCAACATCCTACAGAGAAACAACAAAAGTTTTTTATATTAATAAATTTACACAAATAAACAATTTGGACAACATAATTTATCTCATTTATTATAAAAAAAAATTGTCTTCTTTTCTTGGGGTTTAGAAGAAACCCAACACCACATTTTTCCATGATAATGTCACATTTTTAAACATATCATGAATGAAAAATCTGCAAAGGTCTTGCCATCATCAACATATAGTTCGGTGCAGTATGTATAAATGCAATGTTTGTATTTTGAATCTGATAGAATAGAATAAATGAATAAGTAATTAAAATAATAGTAATAATAATAACATAAATTATAATCACAGCAGTGCATAACTTGCAAAAAGCTCAAATTATTCACAATCAACAACAGGTATACGTTAAGAAGAACGAGATATAAGGTCAAATACACACACATATTTCAAGCATTGTAACAGTACATAGGATATCATTTAGATTTTTTCTTTCTGTTTAACAGTTACCATGAAGTGACTTCTCAACCGCCTATTAAAAAAAATAATTTTGTAATTATTGCTATGAGGAAATAAAACATGCAACGAAAAATTAAAATTAAAAAATAAATAATTTCTGTATTTTTTTTAATATTTGAGCTAATAGGAGTGAGTGGTTTTAGACGCAGTGCCGCCGTCGGCCTGCAGGGGGCGACACAGCCTCGTCTCCGTCTCCTTCATCTACACGGAGAAGAAACATGGCGGCGCGGAGCTGTGGAGGCTGCATCGGTTGAGCTGCTGGCAGTTTGAACAACAACAGACGGGCGCACAGTCACCGTGGAAGGGGCCGCAGTGTAGCGGGGACACTGCCGCATGAGCAGGGCGAGGTTAGTCTCTGAACCGGCGGAGAAACTCATTTATTTTCTGCCCTCGAAACCGAGAGAGCCGAGCGGGGAGCCACGAAAACAAGTCGGACATGAACGGGGTAAGTTTGCTTGTTGTGAGGCATCAGCACCGTGTCGGTGTCCGGCAGGAGGGCGACATTAACCGCGCTGTTAACCGTGCTGTCTGTAAAAACGAGGCTAATTCAGTAGCATTAAAATGAATCTTAAAACGAGCTGGTGTTTCTTACAGTGAGTTGGTTACAGTAGCTACAAACGTTTTTGTTGGAGAGTGCTTTGCTAACATTAGCTTCAGGTTACATGTGCCCGCTGGCTCAGGACGTCAACACTATCTGTGACATTTAATGGCACTAAAACACACTGTTATTAATCTGTTTTATTGGGTGGTGTTACAGTTTGAAAGCAGCAGCTGAGGTGTGTTTGACTGAAGTGGATTTGGTCGGTGGATAATGAGCTGAGAGGCCTGTGGGTTTAAATGGACTGATGTGAGAGTTGTTGTGGGTGTGGAGCCAGCATGGTCCCTCCTCAGGGCCCCTCCCACACCACTGATGCACAGGACATTTACTCAAGTACTGCACCCAAGTACTCGAGTATTTCCACTTTGTGCAACTTTATATTTATACTCCACCTCATCTCAGAGACATTTGACAGCACTCGGGACTGATCTTTACTTACCAGAGGAGGGAGGTGGCTATGGTGTGACTTCTTATTTATTTATTTATTTATTCATTTTGACCCTCCCTGAAACTACAAATAGTTTTTCTCGAGCCTTCCTGAGTGACTGGCAGAAAATGCATCACCCTCCCACTGCCTCAAATCAGTGACTAGATTTTTTATCTGTTCAATTATTTATTTGTTTTTAACATTTTACAAACACCCCTGAACAAGTACACAGACAGTCAAGACTACGTAAAATTATAATAGTAATGAATAATGGGGAGAAAATAATAAAAACAAAACTGAAAAAAGAAATAAGATCAATAAATTCAAAAGAATAAATTAAATGTTGGGGGTCTTTGCTGGTTCCAGTAGAGCACAACACACTTCTTTGCTATGTATGATATTATGCCGATCCTCTTTGCAGACATGGGGTTTACGTACCACAACCTTAACAGTCAGGTCATGCACCTTTTTCACTCAAAAATGTTTTAGTTTTCTGCTCCCAGAAAACATAAATGACTGCCCCTGTGTGTGTTTTTAGTTAGTAGATTTTTAAAACTGAGGCAACCCTTTGATGCTTGAAAGTTTAAAGTTAAAGACGAAATACTGGAGTTGATAAAAGCCTTGGATTTTCACTCTTGTCTTGCATGCTGGTTAGTTAAGTTGTGCAAATGGTTTATTTCTGGCCAAATTTTGATTTAGATTTAGAATAAAGTGATTTTGATGAAATGTCACTATTTTAAGCTCAGGTTTGATTATGGGTTTTTTTTGTCTGAGAGAAGTATTTGTCGCGCGTGATGTGTCCAAGAACCATTTGAAATTTCAAAATCCAACAATTATTCCTGCCTTTACAGTGTCTGGCTGTTATAAATGGTGTAATTTTATGCTATTTTTAAAGAAAATATGCCTTATTGGTGGTCAGATATGGGGCTCGCCTGATGAAGGAGTAGTCACCGAAATGTTGCAGCATTTCAAAGTCAGACAGTGTGCAGGAGAACAAAGAAACATTTTCTACCAGATGGTTTTATTTGAATCACTGCTCGAAAAATAAATAAATGTAATTATCCATTTATTCACAATAGCAGCAGAGATTTAAGATAAATGTCTCTTTATTTGCTTTATTTAAAGACTATTCAAGGTTTTGTCTGAGTTAAGTCAAGTACTGCTCTGCCTCAGTGGTGATCGGCCTTCTGATTAAAGGCTGCTGTCTAAAAACACATTAGAGGATTCCCTTTGGAGTGTGTAACCTTGAGGTTTAATAAATGTGCTGAATGCTTTTCCTCTCTTTGTAAAGCCTTTTAAAAACAGTTTAAAATGGGATAAACCTCTAATGGATTTGTGTTTATACGTGTGAAGAGAGCTCAAACGCCTGATTAATTGATTGACAGAAATGCAACAGGCAATGATTTGATCATGTTTTGTCATATTTAAAGCAAAAATTTTGTTTCCAGCTTCTCACATGTGAAGCTTTGCTGCTTGTCTTCGTCCGTCATGACAGTAAACTGAATATCGTTTGGTTTTAGTTGGTTTATCTGCTGTTTTTTGGAAGAAGTTTCTACTATTTCTAGTGTTAACTATTTTTTTTGTACTAACAGCTCTTAGAGGATCAGCATAGAGTGGCTTCTTGGTTCTGTGCTGACTTTTTACTTTATTTTTCTTTTATGAATTTAACTATTTTATGTATGTTTCTTTATTATATGTTTGTTTTGTCAGCTTGTACACCGTTAACTTATGTTTTCTTATGGGTTCTGTGTTCAGTTGGACATTTATTTATTTCAAACATTAAAATAAAAAAGAATACATTGTAGAAAAAAAACCTACAAAACAGAGACAAATAAATCATGAACAGCCTTGCAACGAGAAACAAAAATTAACATTTCATGTCCAATAAGGAGAAGGAAGAAGTAACATGCTTGTCTAACCCTCACCCCCCAATCCCATACCAGCACAGGAAATGCCTCCAATACTGCCTAAAATACTGGATCAGGTTTCAGCGAGTTTGCAAGTCTATGCAACAATCTGACACCATGTCGTTTATTAATAAACTTTAGTTCAATTGTTTCACAAAACAGCAGTTTTCCTGGAAACCAATTTTTCTTTGTTGCTCTAAAACAGTAGCCTAGACAGCAAGTTGCAATGTGCAGCGACTGGCTACTGTTTCAGAGCGGTGAAGAAGAATTGGTTGGCGGTAAATAATATAACCGTCAACAATTTGGCAGTATCATACACAGGAAGGTCCCGCCAGTAAAAAGGCGATGTGTACAGTCTGCAAGGCCATAGTTTTGAGAGGTAGATCTCTGTGTCTTGTGACCTCAGCGAAAAACGTGGTATTTGGTCCTTGTTATCTGTCAATACACAAGTTCAGGTATCGGACTCAGTATAGAAAGGGGAACAGCTCTAAAAAAATGACAGCATACAACGTTGGACAGAGCGTCAATAAAAAATGCACACAGCACAAACTACAGTCTAAATCCATTTTCTCTGTGCGTCCACAGGAGATTGTATGCAATAGCCATCCAGTCACTGTCTTAAGCTGCACCAAGTCGATATCACCAGTTCACGATGAAATCAAGCTGACACAGGAGGGACGGTGCTCGCCAATATGCTTCCAGCAGAATGATGCTCAGAGGCAAGGAGAGGGTGAGTGTGTTCTCTGCAGCTCTACAGCGTGATCTCCAGCTGAGGAGAGCAGTTTCAGAGTGTAAACACCCTGCAGGAGAGCAAGCACCACTTTTTATTTTCATATCTCACCAGATTATGTCACAGCGAGCAGTGAGAAGAGGCAGAAACAGTAATAACATGCTTTATTTATCGCTGTTTCCTGGCAGGCAGGAGAACAAACGCCATCAGCACGACACCAAAAGACTCAAAGACTGGTTTCCCAGAGATGGAGAGCAGCTACAGCCAGTGTTCACCCTGCTGGTCAGATGAACAGCCGTCGCCTCCGCAGCTCCACTGCACTCAGACCTGCCTTCGTTCCTCCACCGAGCTCCCCCTGCCGCTGGGTAACAGCTTGGCACACGCTCCCCTCCACGCCAACAACAACGGCGGTGCTCTCCACAGCATCCAGAGGAGAGGGGTGCGCCTCAAGGTCAAAGGAAAGAAGTCCACACGAAGAATGTACGCACGTCCTGATTATTGACAGAAATCTTATCATACAACATGATGTGTGTGTGTGTGTGTGTGTGTGTGTGTGTGTGTGTGTGTTATTTACACAGTTGTTGGTTTGTTTTCACACCACAGTGCAGGCGGGAAAAACTCTCAGAACCGGAAAGTTACTGACTACTATCCGATAAGACGGAGCTCGAGAAAAAGTAAAACAGAGCTGAAGGTAAGATGAATTTATCTTTGTCATACAATAGTTGGAGCAGATATCACTGCATTTGCATGAATATAAGATAATATTTTTTTTCCTGAAAGTGTTTTGTTGAGCGGGTGCAGAAATAGGTAGTTTTCTTAATCCATGTCTTTTATATTCAGTCAGTTAATTTACATTGTTTGTCCGTTGTGGATGTTTTGGATATGTGTGTGTGTCAGAGAGGGAATCCCATTTGCTCTTCATCAGTCACATCATCTCATGTTTCATTTTGTTTCCAGTGTGAAGAAAAGAAGCTCATCGATGATCTCATCACAAATGGAATAGAAGAAGGAATGGAGGTACACATATTTGTGCATTTTTCTAGACTTATCAAGTAGCAGTTAACAAGTGTAAGTAACAACTCGCTAATGTATTTATTTTGTGTTAAAAAGGGATTAATAAATGTGGATTAGAGAACATGATATTGGCCCAAATGGAGACAAAAAGAATTCAAATGTGGAGCAGGAAAGAAGTTCTGCTGCTGTGTGTTTTGGTGCTGAGAAAAGTATTGAAATTAATGCAAGCTATAGACGAGAATAAATAAAGCTAAAAAATAAATTCAGATACATACAAGAATAAATAAAGCTATGTACAAAAATAAATAAATGAATAAGAAAATAGATACAGAAATAAAAGACTAAATTAATGCTTAAATAAATGTGGAAATTGATATATGACTGATATATGCAATTTTTTAATTTATCTATGTATGCACTTATTGTAACTTATTTCATTTTATGTCTCTTTTAATACCCACTGTGTTGCTGATGAGGGGAAGTGTGGTTATTGTTTTTTATAAGCTGCTGGACAGTTGAATTTGCTGGGGATGAATAAAGTTCTTTCTATTCTATTCTATTCTAAAAGCATAAATAAAATAATAATATAAAATAAATACAGAAATAAATAAATGTAGTAGTGCAAAAATGTAGGAATAAAAATGTAGAAAAAAGGACATTTTTTTTATTCATGTTCTGTTTAATTATCAAGTTTTTTATTAATGCATTTATTCCCATATTTATTTCAACATTTATTTTATTTATTTATGCATTCATTCATGTTTGTCTTTATTAGAACATGTATTACTACATTTGTTTATTCTTTCACATATGTATTAATACATTTATTTATTTATGTCCTGTTTGATAAACTTTCATTTATTTCTTTATTACTTTCAATATTTATTTTATTTATAAATGCATTCATGCATTTCTGTATTTATTTAGGCATTTATTTATTCTTTTATATATTTCATTATTTATTAATTTATTCACATTTATTTGTACATTTATTTATTTATTCCTTATTTTTTATAAATGTTAATTTCTATATTCATCTATTTATTCCTTTTTTAAATACATTTATTTATCTATTGGTACTTCCTATTGGTTACTATTTTTTTTTTAATCTTCAATAGATAAACGTGAAAAAGTCAGATGTTCAGAATAAATGCAGACAGGCTGAAACAACTCTGTTCTTAATTGCTTTAGTTAACGTAAAGTTTTATGTCATGATTGAAAACCTCCTCTTACTGTTTTTGTAGGTGCAGCACATAGAAGGAAAGGGGAGAGCGGTGTTCGCCACTCGGTGTTTCCAGAAAGGCGAGTATGTGGTGGAGTACCACGGAGACCTGCTGCAAATCACCGACGCCAAGAAGAGGGAGGCGGAATATGCTCAAAACCCTGCCACTGGCTGCTACATGTACTACTTCCAGTTCCTCTGCAAAACTTACTGGTATGAGGAACTGATGCACTTTTTATGATTTAACACAACATGGACAACATACTCCAGCTGTTCAGTATTTACCAGAAATTTAAAAGGCAGACATAAAAACTGGTAAATGTTGACAGTTCATATCAAAGAATTGACGGTTACAAAATCTCACAAATAGAAACTGATTTTACACCTTTATTAGTTCAGTTCATTCTCACCAAATGTTAAAAATAATACTGGTCAGAACTAGTTTTATCAATAAGATAAAATGATGGTGGATTGTTTCGTGCATGCAGGTTTTCTGTGATGGCAGTTTAAAACCAATGCAGGAATGGCAGACTCCGCCACAATGAAAACCACCAAAAGGAAATACTTTGAACGGCTGTTGCAGAAAAATGCTGATAGTGAATGGCGTCAAAAATGGGGTTTGATTTGATGAAAATCTTGACGTTGAAATAGACAAGTTTTTATTTTTTTTGTTTTTGCTTTAACCCTTTGAAACCTGAGCACATTGGCCTGATTTCTTTTAAAAACACGAGAAGAAAGCAATGAGCAAGAAAAGAGGACATGACTGTAGTAAAAGATGAAAAAAAAAAGATTTAATTATTATTAAAAACTATAATAATTCTGGAACATAATTTTAAAATGGAATAATAATAACTTCTAGGTTAAGTTTAAATGCTTGCGAAAGGCGTCTGAAAGCAGCACAAGGAAAGTGATGTCACTCCAGGTTTGACAGGGTCAGCTGATTATTATGAAGCAAATGTTGACTGCACGGTGTGATAGCCTGAAATAATGACACAATCAGCGCTAGACCTCACTTTCACTATTACGATCTCCCGGGAAAATAAAGGAAGTGCACAAAGGAAGTGCGTCAAGCACTATGCAACCGAAACAGAAGAGGACAGCACTTTAGTTTTCTCCGGTAGCTATGAGTAGCTGTTCCCAGTTACCAAAGAGCATCAGTCTAAGTTCTTTTGAGTTACTGGCCCCAAAGTGGAAATGGTGGACAGTGGAACAGCCAGAGTAACTGTGGAAACTGTGGTACTTGTAGTCTGAGGAAAATGAAAGGCGATCTGGTTGTATTTGCAACTGTGGCGCCCACAATAATACCACTTGGAAAGGTTGTCTAATTCCTCTTTAAGAATTCTAACATATTTAGTTTGAACTCATGTCGGAAAAGCAATTTTTTGTCTTTTTGAATTAATGAATAGAAGCTGTTCTGGTGTGTTGAGCATTTTCCGACTGTGTTTGCTTTTGTTCCGACAGCGTGGACGCCACAAAAGAGACTGGTCGAATGGGTAGGTTGATAAATCACAGTAAAAACGGAAACTGCCAAACCAAACTCCACGACATCAACGGGGTCCCTCACCTCATCCTCGTCGCCTCTCGAGACATCGACGAGGGCGAGGAGTTGCTCTACGACTACGGGGACCGCAGCAAAGCCTCCATCGCAGCTCACCCGTGGCTCAAATATTGATCCTCGGGGTGGAGAAACAAAAAAAAAAAAGAAAGAAAAGGGAAACGTACAGTAACACTTGTGTTTCTCATTAGCTAGTGTACAAATTGCCTTAGAAACAGAATGTGTACCCTTTTGTTCTGATACTGAGGAAGTGGGAGGGGGTTACGTGTTCAGGGGTGGGCAGGGTTTACGGGGTACTTATCACATTTCGATTACTGTCTATCTGCTTTGTCAGAAGACACCTGTACTTTTATTTATGTGTATATGAAACATTCTGGTTGTTTTGCAGCACATTTCTTTTGTACATTTTGTATTACCTATAGACCAATGCTTCAACAGCATGCAGGTGGTAGTTAATGCTCTGCATTTTTATACTGCGTTTTTCTTAATTAGTCCTTAGATACTTAGCAATACTTCTACTTACGAGGCCCCGGAGCCCTTTTTTTGAATCAGCGAGAGCTATGAGATGCAAATTACAGATTATATTCTGTTCAAGTAGAATTTGATTTCAGCCATTAGCACTCTCACAGTCTGCTGTTGTTTAGTGGAGGTGTAATCGTTTACCAAACTCATGGTTCTGTTGGCGTTTTTGGGTCTTAATTACAAGAGGACATGACTTAACACTGGATCAAAGTATTAGTGTTGAACATAGAGACTTAAAGATAACATAAGAATACAGAAATTAGTCACATAAATAATTTTCCTCTGTTTTCATGATTTTTTTTAAACCTTAATGTGTTTTTTAATATTTAATACATTTGGATTATCATGTAGAAGTTTTTCTGCCCACAGTATATCCTGTTCTAGCTGTTTAAAGAAATGTATATTAAAGTTTATAACATAAATAGTAATATAAATAGACTCAAGAATTAAAGGAGTTTCAGTTTCTCCATAACCTAGACTGGCTCACATGATTATCTAGTTTCTCTTTTATTTTCACTTCAATATAGATTCTTCACTCTCTGTATCACTGCACTGTGTAAATATATTTATTGGCTTACTGTTGCAAATCAAAGGGTGGTTTAAAGGAACAGTTCGACATTGTGGGAAACTTTTTCACTTTCTCGCAAGACAAGCTTGATATCATTGATATCAAAGCTACGAGAGCTGTGAACCAGCAAATTGTCTTAAAAGAAGCCGACATTTTGGCTTTTTTTTTCCCACTTCACTTTAATTTCACTGTGACATACTCATATTGGGGAGGCGCTGAGCCCATTAACCCTTTCAGTCCAGCACCTTTGGAACCAGCAGTGAGCCTTCAGACATGGTACCTAGACCCTCGGTGTGTTCAGACAGTCCTCTTAAATGTGGGCGGGGTTGTTGTCACTCACTGCTCCGTCCAGCACTCGCTGTATTTCCTCATCAGCGGTGACACAGATGAAAGTCTGCACCTGGTTTATCGTCCACAGAACGAGGCTGCACGCCCACATTTTCACAACAAAAATAGAACAGGCTGCAGTGAGAGTCTCTCTCCATGGGATATTTAAAAATAGCAGCTTTGTGCATTTAGTCCTTCTCAGGCAAGCTCAGGGGTTTAGTGTTGCTGTAGCCCACAGGAAGTGAGGATTAGAATATATGACCTTCACATAATCCGCTCCAAATTAATCTATATTTTTAAAGTCATTACTAAAAGTGTGTGTCATATAAAAACTAAAGTGATGGTCAAAGTTGTCACAGTGAAATTTAAGGTGTGCTGATGGATTCACGTCATCAACTCATGCATTGAGTAACATTACAAGTTAACGTTCCACCTTAAAAGTTGCCGGCAGTCGGCCCAGTGAATGACTTTCATTCAAAATTGAATTATGTAAATTTCTGTGTCTGAATTACAAAGGAAAGAGGTAAAATTAAGCCTCTGTTTTAGTCAAACCACTGAGTCCTCATTTCCCTCAACAGATGTAAACTTTGACGAGGCTTTTATCACAAAGCTATGACCAAACAATAATTTTAATTATTAAACAACTTCCAGTCTTGTTGTTATGAACTGAAATGTCCTAAGTTTCCCACTCATGCCAATCTCAGCATCGTGTCCGTTTCAGTCGTCGTGTCATTGGAGGAGATGGGAGGCAAAGTTATTGGTGTAGAGCTTAGTATGCATTCACGTGCTCCTCAGATGGTGCTATTTCCGACTTTGGCGTGTTCATGAGTCGTAATGTGCGAACAACATGAATGCTACAAAGAGGCTATGTTGTATTTTATCATTCCAAACATTTAAACAACACGCCAATAGTTTGAAGCTTCATGTCACAAAATGATTTTGTCATAGACTTGTTGCTGCACCAGTATGTACCCTAAAACTACTAAAATATCGCTTTACCTCGCTCATGATCTAGGCCACATATGTGGACAGCAACTAACAATTACAACCTAATACCATATTACCATTACATGTGAGCAAAAATTTGACATGCAATATGTGAATTAATGTAAAGTTGATTTCCATCAACTGAATATTTACTTTTGTCTGCCATGTTTCTGCAAGTTTTGTCAACTCTGCAACTCATGTACCAACATTTTGACCAACTTTGAGTTGTTTTTCTGACTTAAAGGGGCGTTAATGTGAATTTTCAGTCAGGAACTAATTTTTCCAATTATTCTGACACCACATGAACGCAACGTTAGCGTTTTATTGCAGAAACGAGGACCAAAAGTCTCAAAAATCATCACAAAACTGTTCCCCAAAAAATAAAAAGTAGCTTAGTTTGGTGCAGAACCATCCAGTCTGACAATACAGGCGGATTTTGTTATCTTTGGACAGAGCCAGGCTAACTGTTCCCGTTTCCAGTCTTTATGCTAAGCTAATAGCCTGCTGGTTGTAGCTTCATATGTAACAGACGGACATGAGAGTGGTATCTATCTTGTCAAACTCCCTGCAAGAAAGCAAATATTTACCAAAATGTCGAACTATCCCTTTAACAGATGGACAAAGGCATCTGCTGAACATGTCACACACATTTTACGTTTTATGCTAACACAACAGCAGCCTCCTGGTGTGACCATGCGTTTGGTGAACTGTTACACTCCGACTGTATATTGTAGATCTTTGCAGGTTTTCTACACGTCCGTTTTTCTCACTCACACAAAATATTGTTCTTTATTGTTCCATGTGAAAGTATTTAACAGCTTTTTTAAAACTTATTTTATATTTTGAGTTGCTTTTTTCAATTGTGTTTTCATGAATTGTAGCCAGACGGTCAAATATACTCCACTTATTTATCTTGATTTGTGTTTGATTTCATCTCATCTAGAAAACCACAGATGATTATTGTTATTTTTCGTTTAGCGAATCGTTAATATGTATACACGTTTCTTTTTTTTAATTTTATGAAATTTCCAATTCTGTGCATTACGGTTTTTGTTTTAAAATAGGAATGACATAAATTACAGTGGCACTCAGTGTAGTTTAGAGTATTTTAGGTTGAGTAATGACACCACTTTGGTCAAATTACTAATTATAAATTCATATATCATAGAAAAATGGCCACACGCAGTGCAGGTTACAGTTAAATCCTCTTCTGTTTCTTCACCTAGAAGTGATTAAATCAGAATAATGCGATTGTTTTAAAGCATAAGCCTGTTTTATTCTGTATTTTTGTTACGGTCAACAAATCCTATGAAAAGACCAAAACCAACAAGGCGTCTTTCAAGAGTAACATCTTTAGAAATACCTTGTATTAAAAAATTGGATTTATTGACAGTAAAAAAAATACAGAGGACTGTCATTTAATTTTTTAAATTAAAATACAGTAACAGGCTTTAATACAGTTGATCTTCTATGAATGAAGTAGCAATATTAAAATCTTACCAGCGTACATATGACATGCATCATCACTTTCTTTTGTTTTCATTAAAACACATTTTTATTTATTTTATTGTACAGCACATTTCTCCGTTTACAGGTGCTGTTTGTTTTATTGCTGGTATTATCTTAAATTATTATAGACTTTTTTTTTAAATTATGAATTTGACAGCTCCATGTTAAAGGGACATTTTGGGAAATGATTCTGCTCGATGATAATTAGATGAAAAGATCAAGACCACTCATATTTTTGTTAGATATGACGCTACAGCTACATGTTAGTTAGCTTAGACCAACAAGAAAAAAAAGTCATGATCTCCTGAGCTCACTTATTTACTTTTATTCTGTGTTAATTACTGAGCAAATAATTTGTCTTTATTGATTTTTAATGATTGACCAGGCTAGCGATTTCCCTGTTTCCGGTCTTTATGCTAATGTAAGATAGCGGTTTCCCCATTTTTAGCCTTTATGCTAAGACAAGCCAGCTGTTTCACCGTTTTTTTGGACCTTATGCTAAGCTAGCTATTTCCCATTTTTTCAGGATTCAGCTTCCTCCTGTCCTCAGTCCCACCACCCACCAAACTATTTCCTATCATAATGCGTAGCTAAGCTCACTGTTTCCGTTTCCAGTAATTATGCTAAGCTAAGAAAAACGGTTCCCTCTATTTCCTGTCATAATGCTACAGTAAGCTAGCTTTCTCCCTGTTTCCAGTCATTATGCTAAGCTAAGATAGCTTTTTTCCCTGTCCCCAGTCATTATGCCAGGCTAAGACAGCCGTTTCCCTCTGTTTCCAGTATTTACATCAAGCAAAGCTAAGATAGCTGTTTCCTCCTATTTCCAATCACAATGCTAAGCTTAGGTTGCGGCTTCCCTCTATTTCTAGTCATTACGCTAAGCTAGCTGTTTCCCCATTTCCTGTCATAACACTTAGCCAAGCTCATTCCCTCTGTTTGCAGTAATTATGCTAAGCTTAGATAGCTGTTCCCCCGTTACCAGTCAGTCATTATGCTAAGCTAAGATAGCTGCTTCCTTCTGTTTCCAGTATTTACGCTTAGCTAAACTAAGCTAACTGTTTCCACTTGCTATGCTGAGCTAAGCTAGCAGTTTCCCTGTTGTCAGTCTTAATGCAAACCTAAGATAACCATTTCCCCAATTTCTGTCTTTATGCTAAGATAACTGTTTGCCCTGTTTTTAGCCATTATGCTAAGATAGCTTTCACCTTGTCCAGTATTTAGGCTAAGCTAAACTAAGCTAGCTGATTCCCCGTGTCCAGACATTATGCTAAGCTAAACTAGCTGTTTCCCTGTTTCCAGTCTTTATGCTCAGTTAAGCTAATTACATCCTGACTGTAGCTTTAAATTTATCTGTCAGATTTGTGAGTGGTGTCGATCTTCTCATCTAACTCTCAACAAGAGAACAAATAATTGTATTTCCCAAAATGTCAGTTTCTGTCTTTGAGCCCTTTGAATTAAGTTCTTAACTTACTGTTTCAAAATTATGCTTAGGCTACTGTACCAAAATGTCACCAACCATCTCCCCACAAATCTCTGTAGTCATTTAGGTTTTACAGATTTTCCATTTAAGTGTTCAAAAAATCATGAAAGGACTTCTTAATGTTTCCAAAATATTCAGTGTACTATTCAACTCCAGGATTCTCAAATATTTGATTTAAATACCATTAAAAACAGTATCATCAGTGTTAATACAAAGGGCCCAGTCACATCTGTATGGGTGAAGTACATTTCAGAGAACGCACACTTTAACCTTCCCTCTCAGCTCCTCCTCTGCCTCCTCTCTAACAGTAGCATTATGTGCGAGATGTTTTCATGTGAGCATTTTCTTAAACATGTTACAGTTCGGATTATTGCATTTTTTTAAGATGTAGAGCTAATGGAATAATACCAGAGGGGCAAAACTGACCTGTCGGCCATTTTTAGGACATAATAGATCTTTGCTGTTGTAGCGTTGAATAAATCTTAATGCTGGGGTTTAGGCATCAATGAATAAAGATGTAATATGCAATTAACAGGAGTCACCGTCTGGTTTTTGCTCTTGTGTTGAAAGAAATGGTTATTACAGTTGCACGAAACTGTTCCACAAACTGTAGAAGCCCTTTTCCACCAGTGAGATGCACAAAAACAGGATCCTGCAAATCATTTTAATTGGAAACTTTCTCAAAATAATGAATTAGTATTGTTTCTCGTTATTTTGACAGTTTCTTATTATGTCTCACAGGATCTTTATGCTTCATCACACTGGAAAACGGCTTCCACAAAAAAAACAACAGCATCATTCACTTTGTCATTTGTGCAAAGTTAACAAGCTAAAATATGGTATATTATGATTCATTTATTATTATTTATTTCACTGTTTGTGGTCTGTATGACAACAATTTCTCCGATTGATCAATCAGTCATTAAGAATTTGATCAAACATGATAAACTTCTTCGCATCCAAAGGGCTCAGCTGAGGTGCTTGGACCAACTGATCAGGATCCTCCTGGGCGCCTCCTGTTAGATGTGTTCTGGGCACGTTTAACTGGTAGGAGGCCCCGAGGGTGGAGGGATTACATATCTCATCTGGCCTGGGAACGCCTCAGAGTCCCCCAGGAGGACCATACAACATACAAGTTACATACTTCATCATACTAACACATTTACAGCCTCCACTAAAAAGACAAAAAAGACGTGTGATGCATGCTGCAGTCCATTTGTATTTATTAACACATGAAAAATGCTCTTTAAACACAGTTACAACAAAACACAAAAATACACGTGTTGCAGGAAAAAGTCTGATGTGATGGAAACCTGTAAATAAAACAGGTAGTAATGGAAATATGATTTCACTGAGGGAAGGTGAATGTCGATCAATGCTTTGATAGACACTCACTGGCCACTTTATTAGGTAAACCTGTTCAACTGCTCGTTAATGCAAATAGCGAATGAGCCAATCACGTGGCAGCAACTCAATGCATTTAGTCATGTAGACACAGTGAAGACAAGCTGCTGAAGTTCAAACTGAGCATCAGAATGATGAAGAAAGGTAATTTAAGTGACTTTGAACGTGGTTAACATGGTTGTTGGTGCCAGACGGGCTGGTCTGAGTATTTACTGGGATTTTCAGCACAACCATCTCTAGGGTTTACAGAGGATGGTCCCAAAAAGAGAAAATATCCAGTGAGCCAAAATGCCTTGTTGATGCCAGAGGTCAGAGGTCATGGCATGGTTTAAACACCACAGCCTTCTGATGGCTACTTCCAGCAGGATAACGCACCATGGGTCCGTTTCACAAAGCAGGTTTAGTGTAAACTCTGAGTCTGTTAACTCTGAAATGAGGTAAACTCTGGGTTTTCCGTTTCAGAAAGGGAGGTAACTTAAACCAGAGAAAGCGGAGTAACTAACGGAGTAAGGTAAAGTTGGATCCTAAAGTGTGTTCTAGTTCTAAATCTACTTTTTTCGACCATGGCATGTCAGTTCTTGGAGGACCCTGTGGACGAAGAGGCAGTGTTACTCGTCAGGAGATTATTCACAGGCCCAGAATTGACCTTTCCCATCTCAGAGTTACTCAACTCAGAGTTTGTTGAACCTCCTTTCTGAAACGGACCCCTGGTCACAAAGCTCACGTCATCTCAAACATGACAATGAGCTCACTGTACTCCAGTGGCCTCCACAGTCACCAGATCTCAGTCCAATAGAGCACCTTTGGGATGTGCTGGAACGGGAGATTCTCATCATGGATCAACTGTGTGATGTCATCATGTCAATATGGACCAACATCTCTGAGGAATGTTTCAGCACCTTGTTGAGTCTCTGACACCAAGAATTAAAAAGGGGTCCAACCTGGTACCAGCAAGGTGTCCCTAATAAAGTGGCCGGTGAGTGTATATCTTTGAGCACAACTGTAATTTCTCTGATTGCAGTAAGAAATACATGACGAAGAATAGACATATATCACACAGCACCAGTCTCTGTATTGTTTGTTGCTGTTTGTCAAACGTCTTGTTTCCACATCACTTTGCTTTGACATTATTAAGCCCTGTATGTAGCCTCCCCTCCCTTTATTGAGCTTATTTCTGAGGCTAAATTGCCTAACAAATTATTTTACAGGCTACAGCAACAGACAATGAAGCCAGTCACATGAGCGAGCCATTAATACACACACATGTGGTGTAAGTTAAACAGTCTGGCAGCGTGTTTATGTTTACTGTTGGTGCTACAAGCTAGCATGCTAACACCGAGCTAGCTTGACACAGCGGCGTAGCGAGCAGCATCAAATCAAACTAATAGTGCTAATTTCCGGTTTGCTTTGCTCAAATACGGCACTGCAAGTACTCACAAAGTGTGTAGGCAGCGTGACGACCGGCGTTTCTTCAGTCAGCTCCTTCCCCTCGGTCTGCAGGTCCCGGTGAGCCGCGGGACGTCCGGACTGTTCAACCGGTCCAAGCTTGAACGGTCGACTTGCGCATGCGCATTACAACAGTTAAGTGTTGTTTTTCGAACTCTGCTCTGAGCGACCTGCGCTGACCTCATGTGGGCGGAGTCTAACGTGCGACACGCCCACATTCTACGACTTGCACAGAACGAAATGACAAAAAAATGCTTTGTGACATCACAGTGCACAGAAACGAGTCAGTAAGTAGAAGTGTTTTTCCAGTTTCTGACATTATCTACTCACACTCCAAGGATATAACTGGAGCCATACAGGTGGATAATAGCAGACATCACAGAGATTACTGAAATTACCTTTCAGCTCAGAGATGAATGCAAACAGAGATCAGATCCAAATGGACGAGGTCTCCAGTCCAGAGGCGTTAGCCCTGAAGATAAGCACAGAGATCGCTGCCTTCAGGGTGGAGAGACAGGAGCTGTTGGCCAGGCTCAGTGGAAGCTGCCGTGAGACCAACCAGCAGGAGGCAGGCAAGGAGCTCACCACTGAGCCAGAGGCTGAGGCAGCACCAAGCCAACAGGTAGAGGTGCAGATGCCACAGCCTGTGTCAGCAGGTGACCCTCTGGAGCACAGCACTGAGCCAGAGATGGGTCAAAATGAGGCAGGTGACCCTCTGGAGCTCCCTAACAATGTTAGGAGAGCTCCACAAGGGGTTCCCCGATTTCCACCTCGTGGTGCAGTGAGGAACAGAGGACCACCTGTGTTTGTGCCACTTCACCAGCAACTGCAGGATACACACCACGCACTTGACTGGGAGAGGCACACGAGATTCCTGGCTGACCAAGCGAGACACTTCGAGAGGCAGCGGTGGCTGGAGGCAACGAGGAGGCTGCAGGAGGAGTGTAACTTGAGGTTGGATCGTGAGGAGGAGATAGAGAGACTGAAAAGTCTGCCCTCCACCGCACCTCCCTCTGAGCTGGACCAGTCAGCTGAAATTACAAAACTGACGGACCAGATCCAGGCAGAAAAGCAGCAGGCTGCTGACTTGCAGACAAAACTGCAGGAGGTCAGGAGTCAGCTGAAGGACACCCTCGACAAGGACCTGATGCTGGTTGACAGGCTTAGGAATGATAACCAAGCCCTAAAACAGCAGATGGAGGAGGTGACCTGCCTGCACAGAGAGAAGGAGGAGGCGTTTACAGCTCAGCTTGAGGAGCTGAAGGAGCAGCTGCAGAAACAGGTCAGCTCCAGCCTGGAGCTGACCTGTGAACTGACTGCTCAGAGGAAGGCAACGTCTCACATCACCAATGAGCCGCTCTCCAACCACGTCCAGCCAGCAGAAGACAGCCAAGAGGACAACGCTCCCGAGGATGTGCCTGAACAACAGCAGGCAGTTTCTCTGTGGCGGAGGTTCAAGAAGTTGGTAACACCAAAACGCCTCCGCCAGTACAAGACAGAGAGGGCCAACAGAGAATGAAACATCACATTCTCAGGCCATAACACGCCTCAGGACAGCATATAGGTTTGTATTCAGTTTGTATTCAGAAACACACCTTTGTTTCTGTCAGGACTGAATATGATCTTAAGTGCGACAACGGGTTTTCTCCGGGCACTCCGGTTTCCCCAGTTTAACTACAAGGATTAATACAACAATAAAATCCTTAAAGTATACTTCACTTTCTGTATCACTCTATTCCTGTGGAGGATTAACAACTCTTCACAGTGTTGTTCATATTAATGTCAGATGGAATCAAATGTATTTCAGATTATTTAACTCAGAGAGAAAAAGGTTCATGTTCCTTCATTAATACATATTTCAGGGTTTAATACATAAACTTGTCTAATTGCCAAAATTATGATGGTTGGTAAAAATCACACACAATTGTATCAGAAATCAAATATTTTTGCACACTCTATTTATCATTTATAATATAAATATTCAAATATGTTCCAACTGGCCTCCGACCTGTTGGACGTGTCGTAGAGTCCAAACACAGTGACAAACAGAGGCATTATGGGAGTTACTCTCATCAGATGGTCAGAAACAACAAACTGAATGATGATGTTGTTCCATGTCTGCTGGATGCACAACTGTTTAACACGTTCCACATCAAAATGTCTGCAAATGTTTTATGTTTTCAAGTGAACAAAAATAAGACAAAAACCTTTTAAAAATCAAACCTTAACTCATTTTTAAAGATGAAAAAAAACGGTGTTTTCGTGGAGAATTTTCAGTCTCAATATTTCTACATGTTACTGTTTATGCCTGGAAATATACAGTCACCACCTCAGACGGACTGTTACACACATCTATAATTATCATTATGTGGCTCACAGAATAATCTAGATGTGTTTTGATGGTGCGCTCATGTTCACTCTCTTCAGACGTCTTTCTTTGTGTATTTTACACGTCTGATTTGGATTGTTTTCTTCAAAATAATTAAAAAAAATAAGTAGAATAACCTCCAGGATCAGGCCTCCAAGTCGAAAACACACTATAGCCTAACATTTCCTATAAACCACAGTGTGTTACATATAATTCACAGACATGATAATAACCACTGAATGATAAGACTAAAGCACTGCACGATCATGCAGACAGAATGTTAATATGATATAAATGAATATAAGAGATTGCTGATTGTGGCTGTCAATATGTTTTGTCTCTGACATTACTCCCCGTGTATCCCTTGTTCCCTCTGCTCTAACTAAATGTCGTTATTGTACCATTGTACCTCGTCCCATGAGGCAAACAGGATTAGGATAAACTAATACTGATCCCTGTTCAGTGCTTAAAGGTCTCCAGATGAGGTTTAATGCAATTATGATGGAAAATAAGCCAACAACAACAACAAACACCCAAAAAGAAAGTTGGTTTAAAATAACAGACAAACATCTCAAACATGACAAAAGTTTTATTATTGACGACACATGTTTGAATAAAAGCCAGCTCATTTAATAAAGCGCTGATTCCTTCATTATATCTTTTAAATACCCATTTGGATCAGGGAACACACAAGAAATGGGGATCAACACTGACTTAAATAATGAGCTGAGGAGCAGCAGAGTGTTTCGGACACGTCGTCTTGTTCAGACCAGATTTCCCTTTTAATGCTTCAGTTTGCATGGAGGCCCATGAAGGACATTGTTTAAATGATAATGTCAAACTTGAAAATTAAAAAACGTGATTCCACAATAGCATCAAAGTTCTCTACATGCATATCTTATATAAGCAAAAAAATAACCAATTTTAATTTTCACATTCTTGTTTGGGCGTTCTATGACCACATTAAAATGAAACCAACAAGCTATTTGACACATAATTTTCAGAGTTGTATCCAACTGTACGGCACGTGAACTTTACGAAAATTAAATGTCAAATACCATTTTCATTTTTTATCTACTGTATTAATTTTAGCACACTATTTTATTTTCATCACGTTTAATTTAATTATTATTGTTCTTATATTATATTGTCATTGTGTTATTTTATTCTTTTATCTTTAATTTATGGTTTAATTTGCCTTAGTGCAGTCTTGAGGGCAGATAACTGTCAATTATTTTATCATCAATATTATTTTCAAATTGTTGTAAAAATTATTTACAAAAAGAATCGTATAAATAGAAAATCAGGTTATATTGTTTATAGTGCATTTTAATTTTTTAAAATCTAATTTAACATTTATATATTGTTGACTGTACAGCAGTGAAATCTTTAAAACTTAAATGTCAAAGTTTTTTTTTTCATTTTCATTTTAATACACTCACAGAATGCCCATGCGCAGATGTGAAAATGAAAATGTAAACTGAATTATTGCATTTTCATTTTCATTTTTACTAAAATAATGCAGACAAATGTGGAAAATTGTGGGATTGCATTTTAATTTTCATCATTTTAATAAAGTCTCTGTGGGATTCGATAATTTTCATGCCTAAATTGTGCAGATCCCTTTGACTTTAAGATATAATCTATAACATGATAATTTCGTCACATGTGTAATAAGTCAAACAGGGGAAGCTGCTCTGACGCTCAGAAATCAGAGCGTTCCTGTCAGTTTACATTCATTTATTCCACCTCGCCGGGTGAACATAAATAAAGATAAAGAAGTGCCACTAATATTAAAACACTCCCGAATCACACCACAGATATTCACTTTGCTCTCAGAGGGCGAAGACGTCACTCAGCGTTAAACGTGAAGCCGAGCCGTAAAAGCAGAAGCAGCAACCAACGATTAGCATTTTTTAAAAATGAAAAAATGTAAACCAAACTTCAGCTTTATCAACTTTCTGTCGTTTCTTACTTCTGAGACGTCTCATGAACACAATCTGAGGAATATTTAACTTCATGAATTTACACGTCTGCTGTGCAATTCGTCGTTATAGCTTTGAAACCTGTTTATATTTGAGGCCTTGTATAAATGATGCATAAAAGCACAAGTCAGCGTGTACACTGATTTCTAGTAGCTTTTTCACAAATCTAAATTTAGTTTGCTACGTGACGTGTGCTAAAAGTTAGATATGTTGTTTTAAGGCTGTTTTTATTCTATATTTTACTTATTTTCCACAAATCTCATGAGAAGAAAATAAGTCAGGAGGTAACGTCTCACACAGGCAGCTTGTTTCTGGAGTTTAATACTGACGCTGCTGTTTTTGTTTTCAGAGTGTTTAAATGTTACGAGGTATCTGAGCACATTAAAGATTAAAAGCTGCTGAGTAATATATTTTTTTTGTTTTTCAATATACTGCATCTGTTTATGTGTCATGACCTGCTTTGGTTCGGCTGGTGATTCTGGGATTGCTGTTATTATAAAACTGTAGGTTTTAATTAATGCATAATGACAGTAAATACTTTGGCACTGTTGGATTAAAAACAGACTTTGTGGCTCTGGATGTTACGTAGGATTAATTCACACACTGAATCTATTGCTGTTAACATGGAGCGAACAATTAACTATGAGTTAAAGAGAAGCACATATTTACTATGGAAGACCATTTCTACCAAAACAAGAAGGAAAGATTAAAACAACTATGCATGATGAAACAAATCAATGGTCAAAATTATGATGACTTACTATTATTATTAATATTAAAAATCTCAGTAAGTCATCATAGTTTGAGACAGACTTTGGTAGGTACAAATTATGAGATATTTGGTAAAAATGATGAGTTACTAAGTCAATGTTTTGATACTTAGTCAAAAGTTATTAAATCTAAGTTTGTAGTTGTTAAATCCAAAGTATGAGTTATTAGGTCAATGTTCTGGTACTAAGGCAAAATAATGAGTTATTAAATTGAAATTAGAGACTTGAGTTTTTAAGTCAAAATGAAAAGAAAGTCTGAAATCAAAACTACGAATTATTACATCAATGTCCTGATGCTAAGTCAAAATTACGAGGTATTAAGTCTTAAGTTTTTAAGTAAAAATGTGTAGATACTAAGTCAAATTAAGAGTTATTAAGTCCAAATTTTTAGATGGTAATTCCCAATTATTAGTTCTAAAGTCAAAATTTTTAGATACTAAGTCAAAACTATGAGTAAGTCCAAATATTTAGATACTGAATCAAAATTATGAGTTATTAAGTCATTTTTTTAAGATACTAAGTCAAAATTTTGAGTTGCTAAATCAAAATCTTTCGATACAAAGTCAAAACTATGAGTTATTAAGTCAAAATGTTTGGATACTGAGTCAAATTTATGACTTAATTCAAAATGATGCGTTATAGAGTCAAATTTTTAGACACTAAGTCAAAATTTTGAGATGCTAAATCAAAAACTTTAGATACTAAGTTAAAAATATAGGTTATTTGGTCAAAATGAGTTGGGTCAAATTTTTTAGAAATGAAGTCAAAACTCAGTTAAAATGTTTAGATACTAAGTCAAAATAAAGAGGTATTAAATCAAATGTTTGGGCACTAAGTCACAATTATAAGCTATTAAGTCAAAATGGATGCTATGTCAAAATTGTGAGTCACTCTTAATATAAAATCAAAGTTTTGACAAAGTATCTCAATTTTTGAAATATTTTTATTTTATCAAAATAACTCGTCATGTATTTTTCTTCTCTCAGCTGAAATGATCCTCTGTACTTTCTGCATGTTGGATGATGTATATTTTAAATTAAAAAGCATTTGTAAGAGTTAATATATTTTTCTGTACACATCTTTAATATTGTGATTCTATGCAGCATGTTATACGCACAGCCCGTAGTCTTAACGTATGAGGAGCTACAAAGTTTGAATTTGCTGTAAGTGCTGGTGAAGGACCGACGAGCTGCTCATGTCAACAAAGAAGAGGAAGTTTAATTAACGGGACACAAAAGCATTTCATTTTGAGAATACTGCAGTGATTGTGTGTTTTCTTTTCAAGTTTGCCTATTTTAAAATATGGGGGTTGTTATATACTGTAATTCCCTCATTCTTTATGGAAAAGCAAACACTTCATTATCAGAGTTTCAGGAAGGAGATTTGCAGCAAACGTCTGTGTCCCGAGCCTTCATCTGTGTCGTCACTTTCGCCAACTGAACATATCGTTAACCAACTTTCCACTCTCCATCCTACGACTTGAGTTTATCCTTTCCTCCAACACATTCTCTAACATCTTTAAAGTCTGTATGTGCCATAACTCACGGAGATAATACAGTATGATGCTCAGGGGTTTAAATAAACTTCTATCTAAGCTGGAGCCTCATTCAAGGTGTGTTTCTTCTTCCTGTCTCACCTCGAGCTCATGAGTCGCAGTGTGAGTCACTAATGGTGGTTTTGGTGTGCAAATGGACGCTTCACAAGTCGGGCTCGGGGTGAGGGACATGGGAGTGTTAAAAGTTTTGTCCAGTGACTGGTGACTCTACATGTGCTGTAACGCCTCCTGGGCTTGTTCTGTGTAGACGTCGTCCTTCCCCGTCCACGTGCCAAGGCCGGCGTTAAAGTGCCCGCCCCGCTGCGAGCTCCGCTGCTTGTCACGGGAGAAGAAACTAAACCTGAGAGAGGAGAGGAGACAGAGAGGAGCTTTAATGTGATGTCTAGTGATGGATGTAGGATGTAGGATGTGTGTAGCGTGTGCAGTGAATATCAGTCATTTGTAAAGCAGTGTTAGCAGTTATGGCATTTCAAAATGTTAAAATATTATTTCTGGCAAATGAATAGTGATATTGAACTAAAGTAAAAGGAGTCTCTCTATGTCTGTCTGTCCTTTAGTTTTCTCGGCAACCATTAATCCAATCGATTTCACACTTTGCGAGTCTATCGCTGAGGACCCAAGAAATGCAGTGTAAAGTGTGAGCTCTTGAGATCTACGAGACACATTTATTCGTAGTACAGCGGCCATATTGGTAATATGCAAATTAGAGATCATAAATAAAATATGACTTCAAAATGAATCATAAATCCAGGTTTTCCAATGTGTTTCTAACTCTAAAAATATTAATATGCACCAAATTTCCCAAAAGATTTAAAAAAATAAAAAAATAAATCAGGATTTCAGTCAGGACTACTGTAGTCAAAGAAAGACTAAGTAAGAAGACTTTATTTCCATTTGCAATTTGCTGTTTGGCTGTACAGCTCTGTTCTGGGACCTCTCTGCCCTTCCATAAGCCTACATGGAAAGCCTGAGGCACAGAGAGCACACCACGGCTGTGTCCAAAAATCGCTCTCTACTCACTAAATAGTGCACTAAATAGTGTGTTTGCCATTTTGTAGTGCTGTCCGAATGTTTAGTATAAATTCATATACCCTAACGATGGTCACTAACCAAGCAATATGTACCATGATGTATTGCTGTGGTGCCAGTAGCAGACGGCAGACACCACTGCTGTATGTAGTGTGAAAAACAAAACTGTCATGTTTAACTTTCCCCAGGAGGGGGTGTCATTTGACCACTGGTCTGACACTGAAAGTTTACATTGACAATTCAGAAATGATGGTTTGTGTGTCTATTTTAAATATAAATGTACAGGCCTAGCATAATCTTTTCACTGACAATTCTATGACGTCTTGCTAGTCTAGCAAGAGCAGCACGTCTCAGCCTTCTCTCTCTGGTAATGTGTTTTCCTCTCATCAAAATTATTTTGATAACTGTAAGGAGGAACAAAACTATGGTGCCATTTGCTGGCATTTCCACAACGTTTTGTTGTTTGTAAAAGAACCGAAAAGGACAGGAAAGAAAGTAAGTATACTGGTTTTGGCAGTTTCTTTGGCAGTTTGTTTTGCAGTTTCTTTTTTATGGCGAGCGTGAGACATTTATGAAGGTGATAAAACAGCAGTTGGGGGTTAATTTACGGAGGAAACATCATTATTATAAACTGAGACACAAGTACAATTAAAAAGTTAAATGGAATAAAGCTTAGGGTGCAGTGCAAGGAATTAATCAAAAGCCTCTAACATGATTTAATAAAAGGCAACGGCAAGGAGAAAATGTGTTCAGTCTTGATTTAAAAGAACTGAAAGTGTATTTATTTTTGTATTTATTCATGTGGGAAAATACGCTCAGTATTATGTATTTATCACACAAATGAATTTATTATTTATTTCGAAAACCCACCAGACGTCATCGCTCTGGCTCGTTTTAACTGTGCGACAGTAATGACATACTTAACTATGCTACGGATTAGTGTCCGAAAGTGTTTTAATGAGCTCACTATATAGTCCTCTATATAGGGAACTCCCTATATAGTGAGCAGGGAGTAGGGAGTAGTGAATGATTTCGGACACAGCACACTTTGCCCTTCCATGTGCCTACATGGAAAGCCGAAGGCAGAGAGAGCAAACCTCTCTACCCTTCCATGCGCCTACGTGGGAGCCTAAAAGTCCATTCTCACTGAGGGCGAATATCTGCACGGATTATTCTCGCGGAAAAATATAAACGTTGATTTCATGGGTTCTTATGGAAGTTTGCACACCTGGGGGGAACTTTCGTGCGGTGAAAAAAGTTTTCGCCCAGACTTTGACCCCCCGCGGAATTCGCCGGCGGAACTACACAGCTGGGCCAATGCAATTGTTTGTTTATAGTTGCGCAGACCCGGGAGAGTCCAAAATCCAGCCAGGCAGGACAGTATGGGAGAAAGGTTGATAAACCTCGTTTCACAGCACCCCGTCCTTTTTGATAAAAGACAGGATGATTTTATGAACAATGAATTAAAGGACAACGTCTGGCAGTGTATTGTTCAGCTTGGTGGCTGCGGTGAGAGTGGTAAGTGCTAAAGAAAGCTGATGTTGACGTTTGTTAAACGTTACCTTGCTAGCTCACTGCTGCTGCTACCCTCGTCCATGTTCACCCACACCCGTTCACACTGCGCGGAATTGGAACACAACAACGCGAAATTCTGCACTGCGTCTGTACAGCGCCTGTGTGTATGGTTTAAACACGGAAAAGTGCTGCGCGAATATTCCGCAAATCTGTCCCGCATTTCCACATCGCAGCAGTGAGAATGAACCTTTAGGTGGGGAGAACAGAACAGAGCAGCATCAATGACAAACAGAAATGACATCAATAAGTCAGATACAGCTTAAAAAAAAGGTGGAGCTGGGGTGGACGTGGGTTGCCACCATCTTGGAAATATGCAAATTAGGGGTCCTGATGCATCCAATCATAAAAAAAAGCCTTCCAATGTGTTTCTCGTGGTCAAAAACCATTGAATAGACACCAAGCAGTATGTGTAGCTCATTTGGTTCAAAAGTTACAGCCAAAATGGTTTTCGGGTGGCAGCCATATTGGATTTTGCCGCCATGATCATCAGAATGTGAATCTGCTATGCACCGATATCCAGATGTCTTCTACACATATTAAAGTAAACATACCGTATATATGTACTAAATTTGATGCTTTCATCACCAAATGAATAACTGGTCAGTGATGCGCCCCATTAGAAGTAGTAAGAAGAAGCATGTACTGTGTTGACATAGATAATTAATTAATATCTAACTGATATACAAATGGTCATTTCAAAATTATCAAATTATCAAAATTAAATGCTAAATGTTACACAGAGCACATTTACATTAACATAAGTTAAATTGTGTTTTAATATATTTATTGTATTGTTGTTAATGTGCTTAACACAAGACGTTTTATAGATTATAACTGGAATTAACTCATTCTGTGTGAACGAATCAGTGCAGCACTGTACAATAAAACATGATGAGTTCACTGTTATAAGTTGTTTAATCAGTAACTATTGTAAAAAAGCTAAAAGTGCTTTAGTTTGTAAATATGGACAGAATTATTTTATGAGTTTAGAGGTGCAGACATGTTGTTACTGTGGTCAGTGAGGACAAAGACAAGACGACAGACTACATGTAAATTCTGACTGGCTGATTTTTTTGATCCACAATCGTCCCACTGGACAATTACAACAAGACAGCCCCACAATCAGCCAATCAGAATACTACAAGGGTGGAAGAAAAGGGTCAAAAAGCTGGTACGTGCAAGGGCAGGGAGGCTGTTAGCTGAGGAGACTCTGAAGCCAACCAAATATAGAGTCATACAAGCGATACGAGACGTCTGATTGGCTGTAAAGTGGGGTCATCTGGGATCAAACCAGCCGCCACCATCGGCATAATGGCTGTGAAGATCCTGTTACACAGAGGTAAAGACACACAGGCACAAACAGGAAGAGATATGTAGAGAAGGAGGGGAGGGGGGAGGAGACAAGGACCACATCAGCCTTTGACCTCTGTTTGACCCATACGTCATGGAACAGTAAAAGTCATGCTGTAGTTCAGTTTAGTGTCCATGGGAAAATAAAATGAGTGTGTATGTGTGTGTGTGTGTGTGTCATGTGCTACACCTGACCTGTGACCACATCATGCAAACCATCAAGCATGCACACAGAGTGCTGAGTGTGTCTGAGAGAGCTGGAAGGAAAAGTCAAGCATCTTTTGTGCACATGCTGATAAAAATTAAAAACAGAAGAAACAGCACACACACTGATTGTTAGGCACGACTTTCTGCAGAGTTATTAGAGGAACTGTCTTAAATCACTCCCTGACTATCACCTGACTGATCCTTTCATTGTTCTGTCACACAGGGCCTTTCCCAAACCGCCATCTACACGTTCTCCATACCAGTTGCATTCTGTTTCCGCTTTCAAACGTAAGATCCACCACTAAGTGCCATCCTAAACCAACTAGTGAGGAGAGGAAGTGAGTTATAAAACCCCCTGACAGCGAGCCTGCACCGATGCAGACTATCTGAGCATGTGCAGACGCTCCGTACAAATTAAGTTCCACGACCACCATTACAAACGTGACCTGCTCAAACTAAGATCACTCACTTATAGGGCCTATTGTCACACAGATGTTGACAGCTCGTAGTAAAGGTGCCTCACCTCACCTCAAATAAAAGCTCCTCTGCTGACCTCAGAGGAAATTACTATAGTTCTATGAAGTATAATATGAGGTGTTATTAACTCCAGGGAAAACAAGCAGTAACGCTACATCCCAAAGACTCTGCAGTAATCTAGAAACTACAATGAGACAAGATCTGCTCGATGCAGCTCAGCAGGTGACTGACTGACCACATGGTATGTTGGCTTTGCAATAATTTATCACAGCAGAACATCAGTTAAAATTAAAGTCTTCTTCCTCTTTGCTAACTTATTTCCTGTTGGAAATCTTACCTCTGATCTCTGGCATAAATCAGAGCGGCAACAGAGTTCGACACATTTTATTGAGCTGCTTTTTTAGATGCCAAAGAAACACAGGAAGTGGAGTGTTTGTACAGTACGAGCTGTTTCCAGTTATAATCTCTGATATTTATAGTGGACACAGCTGAAACACAAATATTCCTGTGGTATTATCTTGAGTTGGTGCTAATACATTTCTTTTATGGGTGGTGACATTTTAATAATGACTCAGTAGGAAGTCATCTTGTTTCATATCCACTGAAGCAAATTCTCTTGAAATTGAGGGTACTTCTTACAGAAATACAAACTGGGAATGAAGCTAGAAAAGTCATTTCAGTGCACTCAGTACTCCTGTCAAATACCCCAAACAATAGCCTACAAATAAAGGAGAAATGGGAGATCGAAATGAACTCAGACATGTCACTACTTCCAAAATCTGGTGAGAGTTTACATGGAAAGTGATAACAAGATATTTCCAGACCCCACAAGGAACAGATAAGTTCTGGAGAAAATGTGGCAATGGGCAACCACATTCATATTCTTTATTCCTGCCCCAAGTTAAGCAACTTTTGGAGGGATGTGTTCGATGCCCTGAGACCAGTGATCCATTAAAATATCCCCAAAGATCCAAGGGTGATTCTCCTCAGAGAAATCTGAGGACCTGAAGGGTTTGAGGGGAGGGTGAAAATGTGTCTGTTACAAATCCGGAACCTCCAATGTACAACATCTGGATTAAAAAATATAGGAACTGTATGAGAGGTTGCAAAGACCAAAATTCATAAAGAGGTGGAGCCCTGTAATGAGTTTGTTAATGCAGTAGGGGAGCTTTAAAATCCATCCCACCCTTCTATTCCTATCCCACTTTTATATTTTCAGTTTACTCTATCTTTCTATTAACATTTGTCTTCTATGTCCTTTGTCTTCTTCTCTTTCGACTCGTCATAAACCTGGACAGTTGTTACAGCAGCTGAAAACTCTGTACAAGGATAAAGGTACTATGCATTATGTGAATGCTTAAGTTGAAATAAAACATGAGTTCAAAAGAAAAATCGAGGGTACTTGTGTTATTAGCCTGAAATATTCCCAGATGTTTGGTGCAGCTGATGAAGAGATGTTACCTCTCTTGAGCTTGAGCCAAGATTTCATTCACATTTCCTTGACACAATTTGAGCATGCAGAGGCCTGTTTAATAAGCCTTTACTCAGCACATGCAAAGCAGTCTGAGTGTTTCTAATCTCACAGTAAAGGACGGTAGTCAGTGCGAGTGTTTGCACAAGCTTATGTGTGAGTGAGTGTGATGTGTGGGCGCAACATACAGGCGCTTGATTCCTGACTCTGGCTGGGCAGAAGAACGGGAGCGAGTCCTCAGCTCAGGTGACGGAGACGGAGAGGGACTAACGATCTCATCTTCTATCTCATCACTGCAAAAACAGATGAATTATCATCAACATCATTATGTGATTATGATATTTCATCTCCTCAGATTGACTTAATGTGCCTGTGAGTACCTTTTGTAGTAGGCCAGCTCCTCCTGCAGCAGGAAGACTTTGGCCTTGAGCTCGTTCCTCTCATGGAGGACGTCCCTCAGCTCCTGCAGGGTGAACCGGGGCCGGTTGGGGTCCTTTGGATCCAGGCTTCCTGCCTCCTCCTCGCACAGCGCCTCCTGCAGACAGACAAATGCATCACAAGGAGGAAACAAAACCAGAGAAAGGGAAGGAAGGAAGGAACGGAGGCGGGAAGGAAGTGAGGATACCTTTGTAAAATATTGGAACACAGCAGGCATGTCCTCATCGCACATCGCCTCCTGGTGGCAAACGGTGAACTCTAAGTCAGACATCGGGCCTTGTTCCAATACATTTGTTCGCCCTTCCCTCCTCCCTTTATACTACAACTCTGTTTTGTTTGTTTTTTAAACTCAGCACACTCGAGACATTCACTGTCACTGTTAGAAATCACCTGAAACACTTCAACAACACATGCAGCTCGCAGAGGTCACTCACGCACTGAGCAAAAAAAACAAAACCATAATTCTTATTAATATGTATTCTATAAACAAGTCCAGCTGAAATCACATTTAGTTTTCCCTTTTAGCAGTCAAGAATAATGTCAGGAGGATGGAGGAGCCATCATGACACCAAGAAATATATAAATATATAAATTTCTCCCTTTTGGTTTGTGATTTTTCTCACAGCAGAGCAGATAATTTACAGAGCAGATATTTATGCTGTAGTGTGAAAAAACAAATCAATTTCAGTTGGACTTTAAACTACCATTTCTACTGTCAGTGTCTCAGGATCACGGTGCACTAAAGGACAACCTCAAGTGCTGTTAGAGGCCGAGCTGTCGAGGTCATCTATATTCAGAAAGGTCATCGGTGCAGTCGTCCAGGACGTCTCACCCAGTTGGCCAAGAGACGACAAATCCTTCTAACACTCTGTTAGTTCTTTAACACCCATGCCAGGCCGTTCAGCACTCCTCATGGGTCAGACGAATGTTAGTCTACCAACTGATTTTGTGTTTCTACTGATAGGGTTGATCTTCTGGGAGGGGGAGTGCAGGTTTGGAGTTAGAGTCGGGACAATCACAACACTCTGGTTCACTAACGAGCACTTCTGTATTACCCAAAGCAACACCGCCTCGTCCTCCTCATCCCCGTCCTCATGTCCCTCTGGGCTGAGGGAACCGGGCAGGGGGTGTGGCGGGGGAGGGTCAAACCCACCAAACATCAGCTCAGAGGGGTCAGGTGTGTCTGACCAGCCCTCAGCCCCCAACACCACTGTAGCAGCTTTACCACGCTGGTGGAGTAAAAGACACTTTAATATCTGTTTACAAACCATCCTAGTTTATTACCTCTTCTTGACAGATGTTCTTAGTGATGTATGCACCTGTAGTTTATTGGTTATCATATTGTTTTGAGGACTTATAACTTCAAGAAACAGTTTGATGTTTTTGGAAATACTCTTATTTGCTTTCTTGCCGAGAGTTAGTGACGCTTTTCAGCTCCTCCTGATGGACCCGGAGGCGTTCCCAGACCAGATGAGATATGTAATAAATCCAGCGTGTTCTGGGTCTACGTCTAACAGGAGGCGCCCAGGAGGATCCTGATCAGATGTTGAACCGCCTCAACTGACCCCTTTGACGTGAAAGAGCAGCGGCTCTACTCCGAGCTCCCTCCAGATGTCCGAGCTCCTCTCCCTATCTCTAAGGCTGAGCCCAGATACCCTACAGAGGAAACTCATTTCAGCTGCTTATATCTGTGATCTCATTCGTCTCGGTCACTACCCAGAGCTCATGACCATAGGTGAGGGTTGGGACGTAGATGGACCAGTAAATCGAAAGCTTTGCCTTCCGACTCAGCTCCCTCTTCACCACGACGGACTGGCGCAAGTGCACGCATCACCGCAGAAGCTGCACCAAACCGCTGATCCATCTCACGCTCCATTCTACCCTCACTTGTGAACGAGTCCCCGAGATGCTTGACTACAGTAACTCTTTTCTAACTCAGAGGGGCCAATCCACTGGCCTCAGATGTGGAGGTGCCGACTCTCAATCCAACGGCTTCACACTCTGCTGCATACCGCCCCAAGTCACGCTGAAGTTCACAATGTAATGTCAACAGAAGTCAACAGAAGCACATCATCTGCAAAAAGCAGAGATGCAATTCTGAGGTCCCCAAACTGCGCCTCAAGATCCTGTCCATTAATATCTCAAACAGGATCAGGGACAAGGGGCCACCCTGGCGGAGGCCAACACCCACAGAGAAAGTGTTTGACCTTAGGCTGGGTATGCGCACGCAGCTTTAACTTTGGTGATACAGGGACTGGATAGGCTTGTATTTGTACAGTAAATATAACGTTAGAGCCAGGAGAAGGTTAGCTTAGCTTAGCATAAAGACTGAAAAATGGGGGAAACTGCTAGCCTAGCTCTAGGCAGGAAAGCAAACAAACAAGATGTCTAAATTGTCCTTTTAAGACTATTTTTTGGTAGTTTGACCATTTTCAGATTAAAAATAAAGAAAGAATAAGAGAGAAAGAGCATGTTATGTTAACCCTCAATGCACTGAACTCATATTCACCCAACAGAGCTCATTAAAGTCAACAAGTTAACAGAATCATACAGTCTATTCGAACATATTCTTCTGGGGGTTTTCTGGCACATCCTAAAAAACTGATGTCAGTATTAAATTCTGCCTCTGACCTCATATGTAACTCTTTCAATGGCTTCCATTGCTGTGTTACCTCTGCAGGTGACGGGGGCTGAGGTGGGGGTTCCTCAGGGTTCTGGGCGGGCAAGTCTCCTTGAAGTCGTTCCTTTAAGCGTGCAACTTCCTGCCGAAGGGCACTGACTTCCTGCCCCCGCGCCTGAGCCCCTGCCTCCAGTTCCACCTTCTGTTCGATCAGTGCTTTCCCTTGAGCCTCCACCACGGAGATTTTGTGGCGCAGGTCGTGGTTGATTTTCATGAGGCGAGACTGCTGCTGCTGGAGCTGCAGAAACACACAGACAGATAGAAACAGGGGAGTGTGGGTAAATTAGGGATATATGCACTGAACATGAGGAAGTGAAAACAACAGAAAAAGTCCATTATATAGCCCTCATCAAACATTTTAAAGAAGCTTCATACATAAACACCAGGTGTTGCCCCCCAAATGTTTATTCCAGTGTCACATATGTCTATCATGACACTGCCAGAGCAATCACAAATACAAATTGGTTTATTTTTGATTTTTCAAGGGGCATTATCAGTGGGTTGTCAACATGTGACAGAGCAGTGACCAGGTCCGCCCAGTGTAGATGGTTAATCACAGCACAGTAATACCAGCTATTCACAGAGCATTAGGGCGGGACTTGGAGCCTATCCCAGCTGACACTGGGTGAGAGGCAGGGTTCACCCTGGACAGGTCACCAGACTATCACAGGGCTGACACATAGAGACAGACAACCATTCACACTCACATTCACACCTACGGACAATTTAGAGTCACCAGTTAACCTGCAAGTCTTTGGACTGTGGGAGGAAGCTGGAGCACCCATTCATTTAAATTTAAATCATGCTCCATATTAGACAAACAGCTGTGATTAGCTCAGCTGGAAATCTGTCCAAAGCAGAGTAGGATTAGATGAATCTGCCAGAGCAAATAAGACATGAGCTCGCAGATTTGTCTGGTTCCCAGGCAAAGGCATGGCCACATGGCCAAATATTCTCCACTGAGGGGACAAATTAAGACTAAAGAGTAAAAACTAGAACAAAAAAAACTTTCCTGGGTCAAAGGCAGAATCAACACAGCAGGTGTGCGTTGGTATTGTCTCTCTGCAGAGGAGAAACTTTACTTTTTTTATCCTGTGAAAGTTGATCTATATAAAAACAAAAGTGTATGAGAAAGTTATACAGACAATTCCTTTGCTCAGCTTCACCTGATGGTGTCAAGGAAGACCATGTTCTTTGATTATCCCTACACCGTGTCCTTTAAGGATCAATGGCACACATGTATCTGATTAAACTCGCACAAATATCTGTATCAGAAACAGACTTATGTATTCAGACATTCCTATTTGAGAAGTCAGGACCACAGAATGTTTGTTGCTTTAAAAAATGACCAAACAATTTAAAATCATTGGAACCAAAAGACCAATGTTCTGTCAATCGACTAATCCGTTAACCAACCAATTATCTAGGCTCTGAGTACTGACCATATCAGAATTGAACAAAAAATATGTGTTTTTGCAGCTTTAATAGAAAACATCTCAGCCTGCAGCTGTTTGTCGCCTTACTGCTTCTATGTCCTCGTTTTTCAGTGTGAGCTCTCGGTCCTTGGCTCGAATCTCGTCTCTCTGCTTGTCCACCACTTCTTTAAGCCTCTTCATCACCTGCCTCTCTCTCTCTGTCATACCTGGAGACCACAGAGAGAAGACGGTGAGGGGGGAGTGTATGAGCAAACAAAAGCAAGAAAGGAGGAAACAGATATTTATCAGACATATTCTTGACAAGTTGTTTTTATTGTGAGAGAAAGTCATGGAGCTGTACAGAGGAAAGCCTGATTTGTGTGCAAGCATGCATATGAGTGAATGTGTGTGTGTGTGTGTGTGTGTGTGTGTGTGTGTGTGTGTGTGTGTGTGTGTGTGTGTGTGTGTGTGTGTGGTCTAGCAGGTGTGCTTGTACACTGAGGCTGGTCTGTCTACAGTGTGTCAGGGTGACTGTGTCCTCTGTGTGAAACCACGAAAGAGCCTCTGATGCAGAGACAAGACTGGCTCGCCGTCAGACACAAGAGAAGGACTCCTTTGTGTGTGTGTGCGTGTGTGTGTGTGTGTGTGTGTGTGTGTGTGTGTGTGTGTGTGTGTGTGTGTGTGTAACAGAGGGAGAGAGTGGAAAGAGTGAGACACAGTGAGTGTTTGTGAAAGTTTTCTGCAAAACCAGAGCACAAACAACAGGTAGCAGATAATACAAGTCTGTCTAGCTTCAGTTTATAACTTAAAGGAGTAGTTCAAGATTTTGGGAAATGATTCGCTTTCCTTCAGAGTCAGACGAGAAGGTTGATACCACCCTCATGTCTGCACGTGAAACACTAATCATGTTAATAAGTGAACTTCAGAGATGCTGGTAGGCTGATTTTCCTACTTTGAGACAGAGCCATGCTAGCTGTTTCCATCTGTTCCCAGTCTTTATGCTAAGCTAAGCTAAGCTAACCAGCTACTGGCTGTAGCTTCATATTTACGGCACTGACATGAGGGTGGGATCAATTTTCTCATCTAAAAAACAAAAAAGTATGTGACGGCTACATCCAGTGGTGGAATGTAACTACATACTTTTAGTCAAGTACCATGCTTGAGTACAATTTTGAGGTACTTGAACTTCACATGAGCATTTCTATTTTATGCTACATTAGGGGCTGTACACATGCCGCGTCTTTAACCACGTGGAAAACACGAGGTCGGGCCACAACATCTAGGAGGAAATTAGAGTACTTTAACTCCACGACATTTAGTAATCAGCTATAGTCATGTTATAAATTCAGATTAATATAAAATACACCATCAACCAGTAACGTATGATGTATAGATATATGTATATATAGTAGCTGAGCGCCACGTTTTTACCAGCTGCAACATTTAAGTGTCGTAAAAATCAGTGCATCAAAAATTACCAATGGTATATTTAATATCAAATGAGCCATTTGGGATAAAGAGTACTATTACTTATGTATATGTTGATGCTAACACTTTTTATACTTCTACTTAGGTCAGTCTTTAAATGTTTGACTGAGTATTTCTACACTGTAGTACTGCATGCTCGTTTTAATTAAGTAAAAGATCTGAGTACTTCTTCCACCACCTCTCAATGTTTGGGTGTATACAATGGCAGAAAATAGTGACAAAGATCCTCCAGAGTTTCCGGTGACGTCTTCATACTGTGTGTCTCGTTTTGACTGACCCACAATGCAAAGACTTTCTGTTTATAACCAGCGAATCTTCACATTAATGAAGCTGCGGCCAGAGATTTTTTTGGCTTAAAAATGACTTAAATGATTAATTGATTAAAACATATTTTAAGCAGCTCTGAAGCATATTTGCCAAAATATCAAACTATTCCTGGAGACAACATCCTGTCTGTATTATAGAACATTTCGAAGCACGGTTTCCTCAAAAAGCACCCATTTCAAGGGCTGTTAAACATTGTTGGAACAAACTCTTAAGTAATGAACCCTGCTCTCTGTCCTCACCCTCGTGCCTCTGCAGGTCCTCCTCACTCAGGGGGTCTTTGTTGGACATGTTGGTGAGGAGGGACTTGTTCTCCTCCTGCAGCTGAGCGATCTGGGTGAGGAGGTCCTGAGCCTCTCCTCTCCACACGTCCTCCACCAGCTCCAGCTCCTGCACTCAGACAAGAAAACACAAGTATGCTAGTACATTAAACATTATTAACCACGTCTATTACATACGATCATACTGAGGTGACCTCATTCACAGTGGTGGAATGTAACTAAGTGCATTTACGCAAATACAAGGTACCAGTACTTAGTCCATTTCATGCAACTTTATACTTCTACTCCAGTACATCTCAGAGAGAATAATTCCCATCAACCCGTCCAGTGATCTCTCTGTCCTGTGCGTAAACTTAAACATTCGTTATGTTTCTCTTCTGGTTTTAATTCAAGTTTTCCTTTAATTTGTCACCGTCTGTACGCAGAGAAAAGCTCCACTGTGCTCTAAAGTTGGATTCGGTCTCACACATGACGACATTACATGCCTGCTAACGTGTGTGGAGACATGTAGAGCACCATGCAGAGATCTGATTAAACACCAAGTGTACACTAGACCAGGCGAGAGCAGGGACGGAGAGAAGTCCACAACTTGGTCAAATGCTAAACACTGGACACATGTAATAATACAACAATAATAATAATGATAATAATTATAAGTTATTGTTGATCACTCATTTTAGAGATGAGAGAAAGTAAATAAATGAATCATACGATATAGGTTTTCTGATCCACAACTACCCTTTCCTTGATTGTTGTTTAATGCATTTAGTTTTGTTTTGTATTTAACTTTACGTTGTTTTTATTTAGATGTGAGTCACAATGTTTGTTTTTTGTTTTGTATGTCAAGAAAAAATGTCAAAAATCTACGACTTCTTCAAAGTAATGGAAACACATAAGTATTTTCTAGTTCCTAAGTAAATCCCTTCTTTTTTGCTTTTTTAAAAAAGACCAACATTCAAGCTTGATGAATGACGATCAATCGGTTATCAAAATAGTTAGACTTTCATTTTCTGTCACTCAACAACTTGTATTAGCTTTACATACTGTACACTACATTCAAACTTTTAGCTATAATATAAATTATGTACATAATTTGTGAAAATGAATCCTTGGCACCACCCTACAAAATATTATTGTGTGTGAATCTCCATTTGATATCACAAACTTTCATCACACTACAATATTATATTGATTCTTTGGAAGACAATATTATATTTGCTGATGCCATGAAGTCTGCCACACTACGATTTCAATTCAGTTCAATTCAGGGGCCTGCGATCGATATGCAACGGCATCAGTAAATATCCTTATTGTCTTTTTCTTGGCTGCCCTTCATTGTCTGCGTGGCGCTAGGCTGCTGGCTCTGTTTGAATGTTTGTGTCCAGATTCCTCCTTAGTCATTAGCTCAAGGTCCACACAGTTTAATACATTCAGTGTCATACTTGCATTCGGCCATGTTGTCAAGCTAGTTTGCTGTCTCTGTCAAGTAGCTGTCCGTTAGTCACTCGCTCTACAGCACGTCAAAATAAAACCTCTGCACCGGAAAATTACTGTACTTCAAAATAAAGTATGATTATTTTTTTTACAAACTTGACATGTTCACGTGTCTCTTGGGGTTCACTCAGAATACACCCGTGACCCACTTTTGGACCGCGATCCAGAAGTTGGGAATCACTGCCTTAAAGGACTGAAAACGGACAGGTTATTGTTGGTTGAACAAACGTTTTATTACTATAACTGAAACTTGAAACCATTTTGTTAATGAAAGTTTGTGTCAAAAGTTTTGCCTTTGAAAATAACTGTAATAAAAGAGAGATTCCCCGTCCAATATCATAGATAAGAAAATGTACACAATATGATAAACTTCAGCTACTTTAGTATTTTAATACTCACGTTACATAATTCATGACAGAAAATGAATCTCAAGCTGATATGATGATTTAAAATTTGTATGTTTACAGCCCCTCGAGACTGAGATTTGATGCTTTTCTTTGTCATACATGATAATAAATTGACTATCTTTGGGTTTTGGACTGATGCTTTGCCAAGAAAAGAAATCTGAATAGCATTATCATTAATAGCACCTCTAGTACATCTGTAAATTTAAATCCATGAATTTTTATTACACACTGTGTAGGAGTGTGTTTATTGGTGTGTATTTCTGCTGTAGGTGTGACATTGTCCATGTGGAAATCATATAAGCTGACTGTGCCGTCTCAGTCACGGTGGAATGAGCCGTCACCTCCAGAGACATCCACTTTATCACACTCATGAGACACAGTTAATCAGTGAACAGCGCGGCTCACTCACCGTCACGAGAAACTTACATATCAACTTTTTATAGCGTGGAGCGACTGACTCTGAGCTGTGAGTGTGTGTTGTGTACCTCAGGATTCCCACAGTGTGTCTGTGATACTCAACACTGAGTTTACAGTGATGCACTTATACTTCACTTATACTTCACCTAAATATTTTCACTTTATGACACTTATACTCAACTGCATCTTACTGTAAGTTTATTTTCAAATTAAGATTTTACATTTAAATAATAGTCAATAAGTTCACAAAATGCTAAGGCTGCAATCTGATTAACCCGCCCATTATTTTCTCAATTAATTGATTTATTGTTTTGTAAATAAAAAGTCAATAAAATGGTGGCCATGTGTAATTTCCAAGAGCCCAATTTGACACCTTGAAATGTTACATTTCATCTGACCAGCAGCACAAAAATCCAAAGCTGTTTAATTTATATTATATATGACAAATAAATGTTTGGCTTTTTAAAAAATATAATAATAATAATAATAAAATAAAAAAATCCCTAAAATAATTATTTAAGAAGCATGAAATCAGTAAATGTTTGGCTTTTTTTGCAAATAAATTAAATTAAATAAACAAATATTTGATGACTTGCCAATTAATTTCCTGTCAATCAACTCATTTATTAATCGATTAATTGTTGCAGCTCCACAATATGTGGTAAAAGAATCTTTAACAATGATTCGCCTACAATAAATATTGAACCAGTGACCTCTAAAGAAATCTCTTTCTAGTTGTGTTTTCTTTTCATGTTTCAGATGAGATATTTATTTCTATTGAAGAGACTCTGACGACTGATTGGAAACAATCACACATTTCACCGATATAACTGCAGAGTGAAGAGTTTCCTGTTGAGTCAGGGACACAGTTCCCATCAGCCACCATCAGCTGCAGCCAAACAAACAGGAACCATAATCTAATCTTGTGCTTGTAGTGCAGTATTTTTTCAGTGGTACTTGTACTTTTACAAGTAACATTTTCTAATTTTGGACTTTTACTTGTAATACAGTATTTTTACAATGGTACTAATACTTATGCCTGTGTAACATTGTCAATGGAGTACTCTTGTAGTGTACACTCTAGTGTTTTAAAGGTGACACTGGTAGTTTTACTTTAGTAACATTTTCAATTTCTGAATTTTATGCGTAATGGAGTATTTTTACAGTAGTACTGGTACTTTTACAAGTAACACTGTCAGTTAAGGACCTATAATGGCGTATTTTTTACAGTGGTATTTGTACTTTTACTAAAGTAAAATTTTCAATGACGGACATCTACTTGAAAGACAGTATTTTTACAGAGGTACTGACTTTTCCCTGTGTAACACTGTCAACTGAGGACTTGTAATGGAGTATTTTAAATGTGGTACTGGTAATTTTACTTGAGTAATGTTTTCAATTTTGGACTTTTACTTGTAATGGAGTATTTTTTTCAGTGGTTCTGGTACTGATACCTCAGCAATGTTGTCAATCAAAGACCTGTAATAGAGTATTTTTTTAATGGTGCAGGTACTTTTACTTGAGTAATATTTTCAATTAAGGAAATCTACTTGTAATACAGTACTTTTTTCAGTGGCACTGGCACTTTCACCTGTAGCACTGTCTATTGAAGACCTGTAATACAATATTTTACCTATGTAACTTTGTCAACTGATGACTTGTAATGGAGTATTTTTACAATGGTGCAGGTACTTTTACGTCAGTAACATTTGCAATTGATGACTTCTACTTGTAATGCAGTATTTTTCAGTGACACGAGTACTGTTACCTGTGACACTGTCTATTGAGGACCTGTAATAGAGTATTTTTACAGTGATACTGGTGCTATTACCTTTGTAACAGTGCTAAATGAGAACCTGTGATGGAGTTTTTCTCAGTGGTTCTGGTGCTTTCACCTCAGCATTGTTGTCAGTCGAGGACTTGTAATAGAGTACTACTTTTGCAGTGGTGCAGGTACTTTTACTTAAATTACATTTTCAATTCAGGAATACTATTTGTAGTAGACTACTGTAACAGTGGCACTGGTACTTTTCCCTGTGTAACACTGTCAACTGAGTATTTTTAGTTTCTTTCACTTGTAATAGAGGATTTTAACAGCAGTACTGGTACTTTTACTGAAGTTACATTTTCAATTCAGGACATTTGCTTGTTTTACAGTAGTTTTGGTTCCTTTAACTAAACAACGCTGTGAATCGAGGACCTGTAATGGAGTAGTTCTACAATGGTGCAGGTACTTTTACTAAAGTTACACTTTCAATTAAGGAATTCTACTTGTAATGCAGTATCTTTACGGAGGTACTGTTACCTGTAGAACTGTCTATTGAGGGTCTGTCATGCAATATCATTATAATGGTGTTGGTGCTATTGCCTATGAAAGACTGTCATATGAAACCTGCATTGGAGTATTTTGTTAATTTGAGTAAAGAATGTGAACAGTTACTTCATCTACCTCAGGTTATTAGGGGCCCTGTGACATTTGGTTTGTTTATTAGTTTATTAACAGGCTGTCACCATCGGATTTAGATATAATTAGCAGATATAATCTAGATGCACAGCTGGATGAGTGTACCACTGAGTGACAGGGCCTGTCATTGCGCACTGTGACACCTTTCTGTGCTTCTTCTCCTTCTCCAGCCGGTCTATCCGCTCCAGCCGCAGCTTGTCCAGCTCCAGCCGCAGCTCCTCGGTCTCCGGCCCGATGCTGTTGCGGCTCACCATCACCTCCAGGATCTCCAGGACCCGGACCACTTTGGGCATGAGCCTGGACAGAGCCTCGCAGCCGTACTGGTCTATGATCCGCTCAAACTCCTGCCCCACCACCGCGGCGATGTCGTACACGTCCATCACCGTGAGGTCAGCGACATTCTTCTCCAGGGCCGCCGACCCGGAGTCCTCCATGACGGGATAGTTCGGCCCTCCCCGGTTTCCTCTAATGTTTCCTCCGCCACCGCAAACTTCCTCCCTCTGGAAGAACAATTCAGCTAAGTTAGCTAAACTCGACCGCGTTAGCTTCATAAACTACCGACAAATACACCGTAAACCCGGATAAACCACCGGAACTATGGTTTATCCATCACTGACGGCTCAGCCCGGGCGTTAGTTTGATTTGTTTGGGATAAATATCGACTGTGGCCCATCGCTGCAGCTCCTGACTGACCACCAGCGTCAAGTCCGCCATGTTGGAACAGACAACCTCCGGGTAGGCCTTTCAAAATAAAACCACATTACCGCTGTTCTTCAAGTATTTTATTATATTTTATTTTTTGTATTATTAATATTAATAATGATAACAGTAATACATATTTCGATATTAAATTATCTATTAACCTTGTGGATACAGTGGAAATAATATTAAAAAACTGGAGGCAAACTTGTGAATATGATTGTATAAGTTGTTGAAACTGAAATAGAAATTAATGAAAAATAAAATAAAATAAAAATACACTGATGAATAAGTTAATCAATTTCTGTATCATTCACATTTTCAAGATTTAATGTGATTATTTGTCACCAGTGTTGTAAATTTCCATGTGCATTTACTGTACTAAAGCATAATTTTAAGATACATGTACTTCATTTATGGTATTTCTATTCATGCTATTTAAGCCTAGATCACTACTGTATGTAGCTTTAATTGCACACATCTTTATTCTGTTTCTCTTTTTCTTACATTGTTCCAATATTTGCACAGTTCAGTCCTTAACTCCCATTTCTAAAAACTACACAGTTTCTTTCTTTTTCATTCATATATTGTACATATTTGTATAGACTTGTATTTTTTATACATATATTTTACAATTTTCTTCTATTCTATACTTGTCTCTTGAAAAGTAACTACTGTATGCACATCTACTGTTGCTACCGAAGCACAGTTTTGAGGAACATATACTATATTAATAACATTTCTATTTCATGCTACTGTACACACATTAATACTTTACATAGCTTACATTGCACACAAATTTATAGTTATTTTACTGTTTTTTTTAATTGTTCCTTGAACAATATTTTGCACATTTCTGCACATAACTAACACTTCTTAAAACCTCACAGCTCCTTTTACATATTCATATACTGCACTTTTATAGCCTTTTTCATATTTTTGAATTCAATTTTTTGTCTATTTTGTATTTATGTCTTGATGTTTGCAATACCCACTTTTCATTTATTTATTTTATTTATTTTAATTTTTTTTTTATTTAATTTTCTTGTATTATGTTTACCTACTGCAACAATACTCTTAAGAAAAATCCTGGTATTTAAGGAACCTATTCTGATTTTGATTATAGGCATGCTTCTAAATATGGTGCTTGTTACTTCACTACATTTATTTGACAGAAATAGTTACTTTTTAGATTACAATTTAACACTGAAAACATTTGGTGTGTGTATGAAATACAACTCGTTGGTCAAGATGAAACCAGAGGTTCAAGAGTCTCTTGGTTCCTGACCACTCCAGATTCAGATTACTGACACAAAATATGCACATTAACAAGTCATCTAAAAGTTCTCAAATTAACAAACCGAATCCATATTTCCAGAAAAACATATGATATTACCTCAGTGTCTTCAGTAGAAGGCTCCCAGGTGGGTCCCACATTATGACCTAATCCTGGATCAATGTCAAGTCGTAACTGTATGACTTCAGTTTAGGTTGTGCACATACCATAGTGTATATTCTTAAATACAGATGAGGCCAGGTTGGTTCTTCCAGCATGGGAGCACTGGATCTCTGGGCTAATAATCAAATGGCCATAAATGTTCATGTTCACTTATTTGTATTGTCTGATCTGTACAGTTTCCTAAAATGCAAACATTTGTGTGTGCTAAATTGTCACAGCAAGGTAATGTACATTATACTGAGTGTACATTACAGTAATGCTCCACATGAGGAAAGTTACAATAACATTTAATTGATTAGCTTTTTAAGCAGCCAGTTTATTCAAATTATTCTTGTGAATGAAAATAATATGGATTTAGAGGGTAAATACACGATTTCAAAAGTTATACTTTAAGGGAGCACATCATGGTGCTTTTATTTTGAAGGCGATGATATCTAATTCCGGTATATTTCCATTCCACCTTGTTGTAACTTGACGCAGCTGCACTCTGGTCCCTCGGTGAGTCCACAGTGGCCACTTCATGGTGGTGAGATCGCAGTTTGTATTGCGCATGACAGAAATAACAGACAGATGAGGTCGCTGTGAGAATATAATACAGCATGAAGAGACGTTCACTGGCTAATATTCACATCCTTCACTTCAGTTAATGTGTCTTACTGTGAGAATACTCTGCTGCTAGTAAAAGCCCTGCAATTAAAACCTTACTTAAAAGTTTTTATCAGCAAAATGCACTTAAAATATTACAGGGAAAGTATTGATTGTGCAGTAAAATGTTCCCTGTCAGTGTTTTACTTTTATATCTGATGTTTTTGAATTAATGATACCGCTGCATTCATGGTTGTTCTTATTTTAAGTCTTGGTTGTCCTGTTGTCAGCTGTAATAATGCATTTTCCAGCTGATCCGTGAATTTTCTTAACACATCAAGAAACACTTCATCCTTCAGTTCAGCTGATCACAAACATCCAACATCGACACATCTGCAGATTCGTGGCTTTCACTCATTGTAATCTGCAAAGTAACCACAGCTGTTAGACAAATTAAGTGCCGTAAAAATTACAGTAGGCTATGCACCTCTGGGATGTTGTGCAGTACAAAGTTGCATAAAACGGAAATATTCAACTAAAGTACAGTACTTGAGTAAATGTACTTGTAGTTACACTCCACCACTGACCATGGATGGACTACTGAACAGGCCTAAAGTACACAGGCCCAAGAGCCCGAAATGTCAGGGAGACCTCGGGCCCTTCACCTGCAAAATGTCACTAAAGTACTGACCGGAAAGAGACTCAAAATGACCACAAAGACATGCAAAAGAACTGCAAAGAGACGGGCAATAACTATAAAAATGGGCGAAACAACCATAAAGAGACACAAAGAGACACACAATTACCTCACAAACGACTATAAAATGACAGAAAACAACCACAAAATAGTCACAGAAAGACACAAAACCACATAAAGATGCATAAAGGACCAGGAAGAGATGCAAAACCATCACAAAGTCTGTGTCTTGCTCCTGTGTTGGAGAGGCAGTGGGGACTTTTGAATATCTGTGCCCATTGTCTTATAATCCGCCCATGCCAGGGACAAACCAAAGTCCTGTAGGCCTTATATCATCCTGTTATTCAACAAGTAAAGTAAAGTAGTAAAGTAAAGAAGTGGGGAAGTGGGGGATGGAGTAAAGAAAGAAAGGAAGTGAAGAGTAAAGAAGGAAGGAAAGTAAGGAGTAAGGAAGGAAACAAAGCTTCTGGAGCCACATGCTTTGTTCGTCTTGGTCCCTCTGTTCTACCAAAGAAGGCTGAAGAATATACAATAAAAAGGCATCTGTGCAGCACAGTGTGTCAGGAGTTTAACCCTGATGTGATCTGGACTCATCTTGTCCTGAATGAGTCTAATAGATTTACACACTGTGGCTCATCAGTCTATCTCACACCATGACTCATAACTCTATGGGACACAGAGGAAACACACAGCTACATTCAGCCTCAGATTATTTTATCACCTTTAATAAATCAACTTGATATACAGCAGCGACCAGTAGCATAATATAGGTTTTGGTATGATTACAAAAATAAGCTGGGAAATATTAATTTGCACATTTAGCTGACAACGATTCTGAGTTTAAGCTCCTCTAATTTTGTTTTTACAGAGCCAGAGATAAAGTTAGATTGAAATCATTATATTTACAGTGATTGTTAAGTAAAGTGATTCTTCTTCAGTCAGGCTTCAGGACTCTCCTGATCCAGTTTCACCACGTTTGAACTGTAATTAAAAAAAGACTCATGAATACAGCATCCTCTGAAATAATCCTCATATTAGGCACACAGTTTATGATGACCATGCAGCTCTGGCCGACACGTTCTCACTCCCAACTCGTCAGCTTGGTCAGCTGCCACTACACCGCTCTAGCTTCCCTGCTGTCTGCTTGTTAAATGCAAACACTGTGTTTTCAAAATAAGCTTCCATGTTCACAGGAAACAGCAAAATAAGAACAAGCTGCCATACATGACGGGTTGGGAGTGAGAACAAGCTTCTCTAGCAGACGGGTCTCGAGCACTTACCGCATTCTTCAGCAGGTTTCCAGATTTGGTAAAGATATTGGGTTTCCTCGAGGCTGGTTTGGTGGTCTCGGTGTTGTTCTGAGGGGTCGCCCGAGACAGAGACGGAGACTGAGGCCGGGAGGAGCTTTGTGTCGCGGGCGTTGACAGCGAGTAAGACTGAGGGTTCAGGTAGGTTTGGGATGGGGCTGGTACGTAGGGCTGAGATGGTGTGTACGGCTGGGATGGGATGAACGGCTGGGAGGAGGGTGTGTAGCTCTGAGGAGGAGTGTAGACTTGAGGAGGTGTATATGTCTGAGAAAGGGTGGATGGGGTGTATGTTTGAGAAGGTGTGTAGGTTTGAGAAAGGGTGGAAGGTTGAGACGGGGTGTAGGTTTGAGAAAGGGTGGAAGGTTGAGACGGGGTGTAGCTTTGAGAAGGTGTGTAGGTGCTTGTTGGTGTGTAAGACACAGGCTGAGTTTGAGCCGGAGCGAACGGGTTGCTAGGTGCAAGGCTCGCTGTGTTCAGGTACGGCTGTGTCTGTGAGAAGGACTGAGGCACTGGCGTGGAGTCCAGCAGAGTGGGTGGCGGCGGCGGTGGGAAGCTGTCGGCTCCGTCCTCGGCGTCAGGAAGATCCCCAGAGGCGCCCAGATCGTAGTGCCTCTTCCTCAGCTCCCCCAGACGGACTCGCTCCTGGTCCAGCTGAGTCTCCAGCTGCAGCACCTTCACCTGAGAGAATTAATAAGATATATATATATGTATAAATCAACAGGTGATTTCCTTCTTTCAGTAAAATCCTAACACCGACTCCTGTGTGAGCATGACGAAGAGGAGGAGGAGAGAGAGACGCTGTGCTGCTGCTAGAGGAGCCGCTGAATGAGTTCCCTATGAGCGGAAATTTCCCCGTACATCCTTGGTATCAATCCTCCCCGGAGGATCCCAATGCTGATTGGCTATTGCACCATGAATCGGTTGCTGAAGGTCATATTTTTCAACTTTTGTGAAAAAGCGTATGATGCAAAATGGCGCTACTCGCTTCATTGGCGCCACTTAATTCACCATATTTTGCATTGCGTCCATCGCACCGCCCAGTGGGAATGTGCATCTAATTGGGCTTTACATCCACTTTACATGTAAATCACTCATGCATTTTGTTTTATTCATTTTCATTTTTGCATTGCGTTACTCACATGAGTTAGAACACTACAATATTTTGTGCTGAATGGTATTATGTGCGTGTGAAATTGCTAAATCGCTGAGTAAACTTCTGCCGGTAAATTATACATCCCTGGAGGATCTTAATGCTGATTGGCTACCGCGGCGCGAATCTGTCGCTGAAGTTCAGATTTTTCAACTCTCGCGAAAAAGCTTAGGATGTGAAATCACACTATTTGCTGCATTCAAGCTGTTTAATTTGCATATTTTGTGTCATGTGCATCGCGGTGCCCTGCTGGAGTTCGCGTCTAATCACGTCCTTACATTGACTTTACCTGCAATTCACTCAAGTGAATTATTTAATTTGTGCAGGTGTGAACACAACATGAGAAGTCCATGCGTGACAGAATGACGTCAACATGTCAACAAGTTGAAATATTGCGAGTATCACGATATGAATATTTAATATCATATCAAAAGTTATAGTGATTTTATCCTGAACGAGATGATACGGCACATCTCTACTGGAAAATACACAAAACAAGATGATAAATAACTTAATGGACTCACCTGAGCTTCCATCTCCTCCTTTTTCAGTTTGATCAGAGACATGCCAGAGAAGTCCATCGTACCTGTGATGACATCACAGAGTTATGATTATGGTGCAAGTGAAAGCCAGGGGGGCCCTGACACTTGGGGCCCCTGGGCCTGTGCCTGGTAGGCCTGTTAAGTCACACACACATGCCCCACAGCATGAATCCAGCTAATAGAGTGCTGCAGGGATGATGGTTTTCTGTAGGCCTGCTTCCCTTGACAAAAACACAATGGGATATTTCCACTGGAGTTTGGATTATTGTAGAAATAAGTTCTGTAGCAAACAAACATTTATGATACTTACTTATGATATGTTTTGTTCTGCGGGATAATCTTCACATATGAACCACTTTAATGATTTTTAAAGCGTAAACACAATTGCCAGAAGTAAAAAGCTAACTTTAGACTATAAACCAATGACACCACTGTTGCATGACTTAACCTCACCACCAAAACGAGGCTGTAAGGCCGTGATCAGCGTGATGACGTTCTGTAGTCTAATTTAGCCACTTGTTAGCAACCGTCTTTTTTAAAATGCGTGAAAGCTTCAAAATTCATAAGTTGGATTCAGGCATCAAACCAAAAACTCGTTGACTTTGAGACAAGAGACCTGGGATTGCGAACTAATTTCCAGGTTTTAGGACTTATTCCTGGGGCGCTCTATTTTGGTGATCCTCTGACTCTTGCCTTGGCACCACCATGAGGTATTATGCATGCATTAACAGATATTGAATGTATTGCCATGAAACAGACATGATCACCCTCAGGATGATTTATAATATCATTCTCTCTTACCTTGATCAGAGATCTGCTGCTGCCCGTGTTTGGTGGAGGTGACGACCACAGCAGCCATGTCGTTCACATGTCGCGAGGCCTGCTTCAGCGTGTGCAGCTTCTTGTTGTTGCGGTCGGCCTTCACCTGAGATAACACAGATACAGTCACTAAACATGTGGAGTCACTGTCACATTAACAGTCTGTTTGACATTCAGCATTTGGCACCAAAACACATTGTGTTTGTTATAAAAGGGATCAGCTGACACAATATGAAAAACAGTGACTCTATTGCTTTAACCTCTAATTTTTAAGACATCAGTCTGAGAGAATTCAGTCTCCAGCACGTCACAACAGAGTGAATGGAATTTTGTTTGTGGTGCTCACAGCACTTAAAAAGGTATTTAAAATATTCAGCAGCAATGTGACCTTTAACAAACAATGTGTCTGTTTGTCTAGACGACCCACAACACTCACTGGGAACAAATCGTTATAATTCAAACTACTTTGTAAAGAAGAAATAGTCCCAATTAAAACTGTGTGTGAGTGTTACAGTATATGTGGTAGTCTGGGTGAATCAATCTGTCACAGCTACAGTTTCTTAGGTCGTTTTTTATTCTATTCATTCATGTTGCTTCCTGTTTTACTTTGAAACTCACGTCTCCTCTTGTTTCAGATCACTTCACTTCCTGTCCCTGTGTGTTTCCCCTCCTGTTTGATGACATCACCTGTGTGTGATTGTCTGTCGTACCCTAATCAGCCTCACCTGTGTCTCATTATCCTTCCTCTCACCACAGTGTTTAGAGTGTGTCTTGTTTTCTCTCAGTGCCAGTTCGTCTCAGCTCCTTGTGTGTCTCCTGTTCCAGCCTTTTGTTTCCCTCTGTCCTTTTCTTGTTTGTTTGTTTTTTAAATTTAGCCTGCTGAGTAACCCTGCTTCTCTCTAAACATCTTTGGTGTAACTGCTCAGACATCTGAAACATGACGAGGGCCTCCGACTAGATACCTCTGTTTTCATAAGGGGTCACACGCTGTTATCATATCATATGTTTGTTTGTAAAATCTGAATCTGTAAAACAACTTGTAACTACAGCTCCTAAATAAATACAAAGGAGTAAGAAGTACAATATTTCTCTCTGAAACATGGTGGAGTAGGAGTACGGAAGCCCATAAAATAAAATGCAGTGATCCAATTTGAATTTTCGTCTTCCACATACTCATATGCATGTTATATGACCATATTAAAATTAAATAGAAAAGCTGTTTGGTATTTAATTTTCAGAGTTGTACCCCGCTGTCCAGTGGACAATTTAAACTTTTATTTTATTGTGTACTGTGCAGCAGGTTAAGTGTTTGAAAACTAAATGTCAAATGCCATCCTCATTTTCAAATTGTTGAAAATTGCATTTTCATTTTGACTTAAATACTGCTTGTACACATGAAAAGTAAGATTACAACTTTTATATTGCATTTAAAATGTTAAATTTGATTTACTTTACTGTAAAGCAGGTTAAGTCTTTGAAAAAAAGTCAAATGCCATCTTAATTTATTTTTGAATTTTTAGAAAACTATTTTAATTTTGACTTAAAAAAAATCAGGTTACAATTTTTATATTGCATGTACAATTTCAAATTTGATTTCATTTGAATATTGATTAATATTAATAAAATATATTAATAAAAATTTAAAAAGTAATTTATTTATTTTTTAAATTAAATGGCAAACAGCTTTTCCATTTTCATTTTTTATATGATCATAGGATGCCAATTCAAAAATGTAAAAATGAAAATACAAACTAGATTATTGCATTTTAATTATTTTTTTTAACTCAAATAACGTGGAAAATAATGAAGCTATTGCGGAATTGCATTTTTCTATTAAAGTTTAAATTATAATTTTAATTAAGTCCCCTTTGGACGTCCATACTAGAGGTATAAAGTCACATAAAATGAAAATACTGAAAGTAAATGTACTTAGTTACTTTCGACCACTGAGCTAAAATGTGCATAATGTCACCTTCATGCTTGTGGACGTGGATTTAAGTTGCATGATATCAATACCTTTAAACTGATCAGAGAGCTTCACAAACCAACAGGAAATAGTTCTGACTTGAGTTTTTTACCTTTGAGGCAGCGACCAGCTGAGCCGTGCTCGCAGCGATCTCATGTGAACACGCGATGAGTTCCTCGTATGTTCCATTTTCACCCACGACCCGGTCAGCTGAGTCCCTGACAGCAAAGAGGCAAAATACATGTTCACTTTATAGTTTGGTATTCAACATGTGTGACTAATGATATACAGTGTGCGTCTGGGTCCTTACAGCAGCTGCGTGGCGCCCCAGCCCACAGCTTTGGAGGCAGAGATGAGTCCTTCTGTCCAGCGAGAGTTTTTGGCATAAAACTCTGTGACAGACGCTGCACCCTAAGAGAAGAACAATTACAAATGTGTCACTTCATGCAACACTTCAGGCAACTGGACAATAAGAGGACACAGTTCAGCCTGTTTTAGTGAATAAAATCAAACTTTTTTACTCCCAAGCTGGCCCTTAAGTGTAATTATTATAAGTCTGATAAACGCAGAACTCCTGTAATTTGAGGTTTAGGTGACTCACCCTGCCTCCCTCCACGATGTCTTTCTGCAGGTCAGTAGAAGCTGTCACCAGCATGTGAACAGCCTGGGGAGGAACAGAAACACTGAGTGACGAGGAGTCACAGAGGTTAACAGACATATATTTCAAAAGTGGAAAAGACTTCTCACCTTCATCAGGTCAGAACAGGAACCCAGGATACTGAGAGGGAACAGGAACAAACACATTGCAGGTGAGAACACGAAGCAGAGAAGCTTGAAACTTAAATAAGGATGAGACAGTTTTCATCTCACCTCTGGTTGACCTCCAGCTTGATCCCAGATGTTTCTCTCTTTGCCTGAGAGAGAATCTCCTGAGAAACAGAAGTTAAAGCAGAGACGTTAAGTATCACTAGTTGTGTGTGTGTGTGTGTGTGTGTGTGTGTGTGTGTGTGTGTGTGTGTGTGTGTGTGTGTGTGTGTGGTTCAGAGGTTCATCTGTCATGATGTGTCCTTACATCCATACGCAGCACGGCCTCTTCGATGGCAGTCGATGTGGCGATCATCTCTTTGTCCACCATGTGTCCCAGCTCCTCTTTCCGCACATCCTGGCCTTTCGGTCGCAGATCCTACACATGAAGCACACAGGTTGAGCAGGCAAAACCAGCAAAAGACTGCCTGTAAGAGGCAGTGATGGGAAGTAACTGCAGTTTTGACCAGCTTATACTTTACTTGAGTATTTCAATATTACACCACTTTATACTTCTACTCCACCATCTGAGAGGCAAACACTGCACTGCATTTATCTGACAAGACAAAAATTGGTTCGACATGGATGTAACTCAGACACCGATGGTGCAGAGCTGTGTTGTACCTCTTTATGTGGCTTTGTTTTTTCTACCAAAAGACACGAGTGCTTCTCACAGGTAGACATAAAAACGTAAAAATTACAGCCTCACAGAGCTGCTGGCGTGGCTCTACACTCGTGTTACTCTGATAAAAGTAAAATCAGCCTCACCTGTCCCAGAGCGAGGATACGCTGGACAGTGTAGCGCACGGCGGAGGGATCTGCTCTCTGTAAAGAGGCCTGAATCTTCAGATCCTTCAGGTACTGGAGACAGTTATTGGCACAGTCCCGACAGCTGTCAGTTAAACCTGCACCAGACAGAAGAAACAGGAGTGTTTAACTGTTTGTGTGTACTGTATTTACTGTGGTAAACACCCCTCTGACAGTCCCAGTGTGAGTGTGTGTCTCTTACGGTCAGCCTGGTCGGTGGGAGCAGAGTGAGATGTCGCAGCTCCGTTGACGATCGTGTCAGCGGCGAGGTGAGAGAACTGTGTGACGGCTCTCAGCAAACCACTGGCGTCTGGAAACAATAAGGAGCAGAGCTGGGATGTAACTAAGGAATGTACTTAAAAATTGAAGGGTACTTGTGCTTTACTTGAGTATTTTCATTTCATGCAACCTTATACTTGTACTCCACTACATCTCACAGGTGGATATTGTTCTTTTAGCAGTAATATTAATCCAGAAACATCAGATATAATCATAAAACACTGACAGGAAACAGTATTTAATGTACATTTTACTGATACATACTCACAAACTTTCACTGAAGTAAGGTTTAAATAAGGACTTTTACTTGTCCTGGAGTATTTTCAGTGTGGTATTAGTACTTTAACTGAAGTAAAGCATCAGAATACTTGTTGCACTGCTGTAGAGGAGCGTTACATACTTTCATTATCTTATCACAAACATGCTTTATCTCCGGACCCGAGCGCACAAACACACAGCTCACTCACCATTCCTGTTCCCAAGGTAGACCATGTGACTCTGCTGCATTTTGTCGATAGAGCTCAGAGTGATTTCAGCTCGATTCACCAAATAATCTGAGAAACACAAAGAGAAAGAGCATGAAAAATTACTGAGTAGGACTCAGTGTCAGGAACTCCCATACAACATTTAAAAGCAGGTTATAAACTGGTTTAAAACACACTTAAATGTCACTGTAATCAGATTGTTTATCAATATATAACTGTTGAAAATACTGTCCATAAACGAACACTTCAAATGTCTTTACATCTGTGTAGAACTACATTACAGTGTGTGATTCATTATTATTATTAAACGTTGCTTTTAAATGCTCAGTTGAGGGGGTTTAAGTCAAGTTATCAAGTTAAGGGTTTTGAGACTATTGTATTTATCGTTTTATGTATTATGGACATAAAGACTAATTGTTAAAAGATATTTTTCAAATGTGAGGACTGGCTGTTTTTCCGTTTTATATCATTGTAAAATTAGTTTTTCTTGCACTGTGTTTACTGTGGATGTTCCCTCCCATCTTTCAGACAAAACAACATATTAAAAGACTTCACCTGGCATTTTTCACCTTTTTCTGACATTTTACAGACAGAGAATAATCAGTGTTTAAAGGTCCAGTGTGTAGGTGGGGGGATTTAGGGGGCAGCTATTGGCTGAAGTGGTGTGCAATATTCACAACTAAGTTTTTTTTTTTTATTAGTTTATTACTGAAGCGTATTGCATTCACTTGACAAATAAGAAAAGCCCTGTTTTTCTGGGTATTTTTTTTTCAGTTTTTTTTCTGAGTAATTTATTTATTTTTCTGTTTTTCTGAGTAATTTTTCCCCTGATTTTCGTGGCAATTTTTTTCTGTTTTTTTTTTTTTTTTTGTGGTAATTATTTCTGTTTTTTTGTGGGGTTTTTTCTGTTTTTCGTGGTAATTTTTTTCCTGAACGAGGAGACGAGATACTTCAAAATCTCGCGAGAAGCTCCCACCTGGCACCTGCAAGTGACCCCTGCATCCATGGTGACTCCTGCTCCTAGACAATTTCAGCTACGGGATCAATAAGGGTAAGGCACGTGATTAGTTACACACAGGGTGTGATAATCTAGCTATGTTTTCCACTGCATCCTTCTAGTGTAGGCCTATCGCTCAATGTAACAGGTTAGGTTAGTAACAGGTTGTAACGTTAGCTGACAAACGTGTATGGGCTTGATTTCAGGTGTCAAAAACCGAAAAAAAATTACCACAAAAAAAACAACAGAAAAATTAATAAATTACTCAGAAAAACAGGGCTTTTTTATTTGTCAGGTGAATGCAATACGCTGCCGTAACAAACATTCAGATTTTGGTTGAACATGGGTTTTGGCATCAAAATGCTTTTTCCCCGAGCACTTCTAAAGACGTTGTCCCACGTGACCTGATTTCTACATGATGACACTGCTACATATAAACCCCCCAGCCTGCATTATGTCCCTCTGCTTGACTAAGCCAAGCTTTCTTTCAGAATTGTGTGTTACCAATGTTCCAAATTATTCTTCTAACTCCCTGACCAGCACAGGAGCTAAGTAATGAACTGCTGTGGACACAGTAGACCAGCAACTTGACTGTTGTGGGAAGTTAAATGACTGTTTTTATCAAAGGAGTCTGGTGGCTTTGAAGAGAGCGATGTAATGGCTTCATTTCCCCGTTGGAAATGTCTGTCTGACTGCAAAGTAAAGTGGTGAACATATTACACTGACTGCAGAGAAGTACCTCACACAACCCTCTTTAGAAAATCTGAACTAACCCTCTCAGGTATTGATGTCATTATCAATGCTTGCCGCTCTAACCTACGTCACAGCTTTTTGCTGATGGCTAAGTGGATGTTCCCATTTGAAAACCCAGAAAAGAACACAGATGGAGTCGACCTTTAAAGCTCCACTGTTCAGTAAATTCAGTGCGATGAATGTGATTTTTTTGGAGGGGAAGAACTGACGGAGGTTTTACCAGGTGAGCTGATGCAGCTGACATGTATGGGGTCGTCCAGTTTGGCCACAGCGTCCAGTATGATGCCCTCAGCCTCCACCACAGCACATTGCAGCAGACAGAACTGCTCCTCCTGCAGCTTGTGGGCCAGCTCTCCTTCACGACAGGCCTGACGTAACACACACACACACACACTCATCAGTAACAACTCTGAGATGCATCACAGCTCCACTGTGCAGGTCATGAAGTGCGTGTGCAGCACCTGTTGCTGTAGCTGAGCGTGGAGGCTTCCCAGCTCCATGCTGCTCCTCTGCCTCTCCTGCTCCAGGGAGCTCTGGTGGAGCTGAGCCTGCTGCCTGAGGGAGTTCAGCTCGGCCTCATGGTCCCTGACTGTGCGCAGCAACACCTCCCTCTCCGCCTGCAGCCCTGCCAGTGAGCTGCTCAGCTGGGTACCACTCTGAGGAGCAAAACGTGCATCTTTGAGTAGGGTTTTTTTTTTTTGTCTGGGGACTTGGAGACGACATCAGAGAGGAAATATTCTTACCATTTCTTTGCTCTGCAGGGCGCTGTTTGCACGGTTCAACTCTGCTCGTGTTGAGTCCAGCTCTCGTCTCAGCCTGTCGATCTCCAACTTCTGCTCGGCATTGATGGCAAGCTTTGGAAAGGCAAGTTTATTTTTATCAGCAACAAGCACATTAAAAGTGCTTTACACAAGACATAAAAAAGTATTCAGACAAGATATAAAAGAAATATTCATAGGATTTAAATAAAATAAAATAAAATAAAATAAAATAAAATAAAATAAATACATTAAAAATATAAATTAAATAAAATACAAATAAAATAAAAATAAAATAAATAAAAAAAAATAAAATAAAAATAAAAATAAAAATAAAAATAAAATAAATGAAATAAATGAAATAAAATAAAAATAAAAATAAAAATAAAAATAAAATAAAATAAAATAAAATAAATTAAATAACATTAAATAAAATAAAAAATAAAAATAAATAAAAAATAAAATAAAATAAAATAGAAATAGGCTAATATTTGGTGGACGGTTCAGAAAACAGACAGGAAGCACACATGAAGACCAAAATTCGTATTGTGCACTGCTGACTTTATGTATTAGATGATTTAAGACACCCATGTAGCCTTCAGAGTGCCTCTATGTGCATATTTCTCTGTCATGTGACCGTACCTGCTGCTGTAGTTGAGCTCTCAGAGCCTCCAGCTCTCTGAGGAGTCGGTCTCTCTCCAGGTCCGAGGTGCCCTGCTGCTGCTGGGCCTGTTGTCTCAGCGAGGAGAGCTCTGCGTCTCTCTCTCTGGCGGAGCGCAGCAGCACATCCCGCTCCGCCTGCAGCGCCACCAGGCTGCTGCTCACCTGAGATCCCTCCTGAAGCAACAGAAACATGGAAGTAATTATTTGATTAAACACAAGAAGCCATGAAGGAACTTTGAATATTAATAAAGTTTGCTTGATTGTTACTTCACATTCAGTCTCACCTTCTCTTTGTTGTCCAGCGCGTTGTGAAGGAGAGCCAGCTCTGCTCTTTGCTCCAGTAGCTCTTTGTTCAGGCGCTCGACCTCCTGCTGCTGCTGATTCATCTGATCGAGAGAGGAGACACTTCATCAACACTCTGGTAATTCCAATTTAAAAATATAATATCAGGAGGTGTCTTTCTGCAGTGGTCGTGGCTCAGAGGCTGACGAGGTCTCACCGTGTTTCTTTTCTCCAGTCGTAGATTTGCCAGCTCGTTTTCCAGCTGCTGTGTTTTTCTCAGCGAATCGTCCTGACCTTGTGTTGTGCTCGACAGCAGCTTCACTGTTTCTGCGTTCTGCACAAACACACAGAAAACATGTCAGAGTCACTACGAAAACTCACTTTAAATGCAGAGAGTTAGATTAACAGACTGATATGTCACTCTCACGTCTGTAAGGTACGGATACAGCCAGCAGCTGTTAGCTTAGCTTAGCATAAAGACTGGAAACGGGGGGAAACAGCTAGCCATGCTCTGTCCTACAGTAGCCTCCCAGCACCTCTAAAGCTAATTAATTGACATGTTTTATCTTGTTTGTTTAATCTCTACAAAACATAATATAAAAATTACAAGTTGCAGATTTGCAGTGGATGATGTGCCCGACTGTTCTGAAGGCCCGAACAAACCAACAAATCCCTAACCCCTGTTATTTTCAATGTACAACCCCATACTGGAGGCAGCTTAAACAACCAGGTTTTACTCAAAATAAAAATTAAGCATCATGACAGTTGACGATGACGATCGATGACGACGGAGCAGCTTACCTTCTTCATGAGGTCGGCGTGACTGGTGATGAGCTCTGCGTGTCTCTCTTTGAGTTGAGTGAAGCGAAGCTCTGCAGCCTGAGCTCTGTCTGTGTGGAGACGATGGGACAAAGAGGACACACTGTAAGACTCAGCCCAACTCGTACTTCACCTGCACACAAGTCTGTTTACTCACGGTCTGCCTCCTTGAATCCAAGCTGAGCCCCGGCGTTGGCAACGTTGGCGTACCGTAAAGCTTCCACTTCCATCTGCAGGTGCTCCTTCTCCACCATGGCCATCTGTTTTTGGGTGCGCTGGTCCTCGACCTCGGCCTCCAGTCGATTCACCTGACCCTTCAACTCAGTTACACACCTCTGAGCCTGAGCAGAGGAGGGACAAGGAGGTAGGTTCAGCCACCAAACATGAGTGTTTATAGGAACCAATCGCTGTGTTTCTTGTGGTCTTTATAGCCCTGAAACATGGATGTTTTTTTAGGGACCCATCACTGTGTCTTTTGTTTTAGGCACCAAACTTGGGTGTTTTTAGGGACTTGTCTCTGTGTTTCTCATGGCTTTTGAGTCATCAAACTCCAGTGTGTTTTAGGGTGCCATCGCTGTGTTTCTTGTGTTTTTTTGGGTACAAAATATGTTTTTTTTTAGTGACCTGAGGCTGTTTATCGAGAGGCTTTTCAGTGCCAAAACGTTGTTTTTTAGTTACCCATTGTTGCTTTTCCTGTTGCTTTTTGACCCCGAAACATGGGTGTTTTTCAGGAACCCATGACTGTGTTTCTTGTGGTTTTTTAGGTGCCAAACATGGTTGTTTTTAGTGTTTGTCACTGTGTTTCTTATGTTTTTTTTAGGCACGAAACACAGGTGTTTTTTGGGACCTGTCTCTGTGTTTTTATGGCTTATTAGTCATCAAACTTGGGTGTTTTTCAGCGACCCATCACTGTGTTTCTTGTAGTTTTTCCAGGCACCAAACATGAGTGTTTTAGGGACCTGTCTCTGTTTTCTTATGGCTTTTTAGTCATCAAACGTGGGTGTTTTTAGGGATGAAATGTGTTTTCTTTTAGTGACCTTAGGCTGTTTTTCCAGCCACTTTTCAGCCTCAACATGTGGTTGTTTTTTAGTTACTCATCATTGCTTAAGGACCTGTCTGTATTTCTTATGGCTTTTTAGTCATCAAAACTGGATATTTTTTTAGGGACCCATCACTGTGTTTCATGTGTTTTTTTAGGCACCAAACATGTTTTTTATAAGAGACTTGTTGCTGCTTTTTCTGTGGCTTTTTAATCCCAAAACATGGGTGTTTTTTAGGGACCCATTTGTCATGTGAAACTGCTTAATTCAGTGTTTTTACCAGTTCTAATCACCTGGTCTGTGTATTTTGGAGAAGAAGAGACCTCTGCAGATAATTTAGCTCCTTGTAAAAACCTCTTGAACATGGAACACTGATGGACTTTTAACCGGGCAAGTTTCAGCTTGTTGCGATCTGTAATTCACTGTTAGACTCCACCAAATCCCCCTAAATCTTACACACGTCACATTTAAGTACATTTTGTCATTACATACTTTTACTAAAGTCCATCTTACCTCAGTCTTGATGAGCTGTAGTTCTGGTTTTAGCACCTCCAGCTCTCTCTTCAGACTCTCATTCTCTGTTCCTCTCTGGTCAACTGAAACATCAGGTGCTGCCATCTGGTTGAGCAGATAGTACTGTGAAGAAGAACAAAAAACAAACAAAATATATTAGCTGTGACAACAGGAAAAGAGGTGGAAACATTAACATTTAACATCTTTTGATGTGCTCATACCTGTGGCATCTGTGGTGCTTCTCTAATCTCTGGTTGCGGCTCCACTTCCTCCTCCTCCTGACGCTCCTCGTTAGGAATCACCACCACCGCCTTTTTATATTCAGCCAAGGCAGCGGCACGGAGGAAGTTTGGAGGAGCCTGTGGAGCAAACAAAATGTTGTATGTGCGCGATGGACAGTGAGGATTTTTTTTTAAAACTATAATCATTGAGTCCCTTTTTGAGGCAAATAATTATGAGGTTCGGACTGTTGGTTGGACAAAATAAAGATTGTGAAGGTGTCACTTTGGGCTCTGGCTCATTTCCCAGCATTTTTAAAACCAATTAATCAATCGATTAATGGAGAAAATAATCAATAGATGAATCTATAATGAAAATCAAAATGAGATCCATCTCGACCAGCTACAACAGTAAAATCCTGCTTTTACCTTGATGCATGAGTCAGAATCATCTAATGAGATCATATATAACGGTCACATGGGATTTTTTTATGCTCTGAGTACATTTTCCCTGATTAGACTTACATACTTTAAGTGAGAGAACATTGTCATTGTCGGACAGAGCATTTCTACAGAATGGTTTTGTACTTTTACTCAAGTAAAGGATCTGAACACTTCCTCCACCACTGATGACAAACCCACTCATATCAAATGTTACTTACATCGGGGAGCTCTGGGATCTGGATGATAGTTTTAAAGAACTCAATTTCTCTGGCTCTGTTGAAGAACTGTGTGAGGCTGCAGAAGAAAACACAGCTGTCACTGATGAAACCCATTAAAAGATAGTAAAGTGTGTTCATGCCTCATAACAGTTAAACCTACCCGTCAAACAGAACGCGGAACCGCTCTCGATGTCCGAGAAGAACCTCTGGAGCAATGCCTGTAAACCAGAGGGCGTTAAAGCTTCATCTGACACTGTGAGGTTTGACTGAAATAAACAAATGTATGTGTCACTCACGGCTGTGAAGCTTGAACATCAGCAGGACAGAGAAGTGGTAGAGGAAGCTGCAGTCCAGTATGAGAGGGATCAGAGGGGCCAGCCTGCACTGCCCAGCTGGAGTGGTAGATTTGGCCCCATTGGCGTCCAGCTGGCGCAGAACTTTTGACATGACAAACACAAAAATTAAACACAAATTAAAGGACACGTTTGATGGCATCTAGATTGTTTTTTTAAAATCCTGTATCACGTGTGTGCATCAGCCTGATGTATCTTCATTCTCTGTGCCATAGAGTGACACAGTTGTTTAAAGACACCAGTGAGCCACACTGTTGCACTGGTTCAAATGTTCCTTCATCACCATGAACACACACTTGGTGTTTCTCAAAGGATGAATCGTTCCAAGGAAGGATCCTATGGCAGCAAGGCAAGAGTCCTTGAAGGATCCTTGACACTGGAACAGTCCTTAAGTGAGATTTGATGTCGCATCCTTGAAATTCGGCCATTTAAGGATCAGTCCTGGACTTTGGAAAACACCCACTGTAGTTTATTTTGACTTAATCCCACACACACCATCCTGCTGCCACAAATACGCACTAGTGCACCCAATGTGGATTAATCCGCTGCTGAAAATAGTCCCTAACTAATGCACTGTTTCCTCCTGTGTCAGTAACATTTGCCAAATATACAGTGAGCTGCTGATAAAGGAAATAACTTAACCTTTATAAGAATGCAACGACATGTTCATGAGACATTTTCAAGGAGTATGTCTTCTGTAGGAAGGAAGCAATGGGCTTTTTAGCTGAGTGCTAAGTCTAGCATTTTTGGTTTTAGTCGTGTCATGGGATTTGGTAACACTAAGAACAACTAGAGTCACCAATTCAGCATCTGACCAAATGTCTGATGTTCACAAGGATGGGACGCACAGGTATGTATGAACAACCCGAAAACTTATTACCTCTGGCCACAGTGGTCGCTGGCACAAAGGCATACCAAAGAATTCATTACAAACAAAAACACTTCTTCAATGGCTTCGGTATCCTGCAACAAAAAGCAAACCTGAACATGTGGAGAGTTGGCTTCCTGTGGACTCACCTGTCTCCTCCATCTTCAGCCCAGCCTCCATGTAATCCATCAGCTCCTGCGTCATGTCTAACCTGCAACACATTAAAACCACATTCCTGAATCACACTTAACAAGAAACACAGAACACTTGGTCGTGGTGCAGAAACACTTACACTTTGGTCATGTCGTTTCCTGCTTCTCTATCCAAAGTCTCGTCACTGGCCTCTAAGTTGCCTGGGATCACCTTGTGCTGTGAATTTAAAACGTAATGAGATGATTTTCACTCTGAGTTCGTCACATGTCATAATGCAAACCATAAAAGCAACATTTATGTGTTACCTTTGTGTGAAATTCCAGTTTGAGGCAGAGGAATTTGGCAGATAAGGCGACAATGTGGCCGTAGCGATCATGCAAGTTTCCCTGGGAAAAATAACATTAATAGATATAAGTTCATGTGGTGTATTTGCTAAAAAAACGCTCTGTACTTGGTCTCATAGAGGTGCTTCACTTTGCTGCTTTCATAAACCCCACGGTCTTGGAACATAGGATGAGACATGCTGGTTTTGAACTGCTGTGCAGACTGAAATATATGAATTAATATGCGAGTAAATAAAAGGTTTGCTGCTTTATGTAACTTTATCTTTTAATTAATAATTATGAGAAGGTTGCCCCTTTTTTATTTGCTTGAGCACCTGCCTGTAAAAATGTCTGTGCATGACACCAAATTTCTGAGATGCTGTTGAAGACATCAGACCAGAAAGATGCAACGTTAGGCCACAAGACAAAGCTGTGAGGAAAGGGTTGCGTCGGAGTCGGTGACACGTTTGGATATATGTTGTCTATGTTTGCCTTGGTGTAGTGGAATCTGTGTGGTGTTTGTTTTCGACAAACTCTAAAACAAACCTAACATAAATTTGAGTATCAGAACTTTGCATCTTCTTGCAACTTCTTCCATCGCTGATACTCACCCAGAGAATGCCCATGTCTTTAACGTTGCGGACGTGTCTGTGAGAATCTCTGACAGTCTGCAGGTCAAACACAGAGGACAGAGATTAGACGCCACCAACACTGAAGGGAAGGGTGGAAAAGGTTACAGTGACGTAGACGATTAGACGTGAGCTCACGTTTCTGTGTCCGTCTCTGAGCAGTTTGTGCAGCAGGTAGCAGAACTTCCAGCTGATCATGGAGTTGCTGGACAGAGGCAGGTTGAGGGTGTAGGACCAGAAGGTGGCGGCTCCACCCTCCTTATGTGATCCCATGATGATATCTTCACTGCTGTCAAGGAAACTCCAACACTCTGATGCAATAAATCTCAATTCAACTTCAGACTTAGCAAGTTCATTATATTAGAGTGTGATCGATGCCATGATGGCAACGTTAGTTAATCACTTTGGTCCAGACTGAAATATCTCTACAAATATCAGATGGATTGTCATGACAGTTTGTACAGAGATCTGTGACGTCCAGAGAAGAAATGATAATGAATTTGATAATAATCTGACTTTTCCTCGGCTCAGTCGCCAGAAGAAAATGTTGCCATTGTACGTTTCTGCAAACCACAAATACGTTACATTTGCATGTTTCCTACGTGTCATATTAATATTTCTAAAGTGACATAACGGTGTCATTGGGAGGTTGAAGGGTTGGTGGATGGTGTGACATCAAGGCGAGGCGCCTGCCAAGCTGCAGACCACTGTTCAAGACCAAGAAACAACAGAACCGGTTGTTTTTCAGTGACCCATGGCCGTTTGTCCAGCAGGGATGGCGCCTGCATTCAAACTCTTCACTAATCAGGTGAAGTGAACTGCACTGCGAACTTGAAGTGACCCCTCTGAACTAAGAGAGGTCTGAGTTCTCTTGAAGTGTAGGCTGAAAAGCACCAAGCGTGAAAACACCATAACTTAATAAATTTGATAACTTGAGTACTTTTCTGACAAATGTTTTAAACTGAGCAATACAGCTGAAACTGTCCGTAAATAGGCTATGACAAAGGAGACATAAAGATGCAAAGCAACAGAATTAATGTTATATTTATATCTAAACTTTTTACAAAAGACAAAAAGAGAGATTCGGCTGTAACTCATTTGTGATCACCAACATTTTGACAAGTAGGCTAACTGTAATTTAATTCCATATTTGTTCTCAGTGACTGTAACTGATTATAATTACATTTATTTTGTCATTCAATTACACATAACTAGTTATATAATGTAACTAGTTAGTCCCAACCACCAGTGACAGCTGTAAGTGTATTGTGTTGTTTAATTAATTAACTATTATTATTTAGAGTGGTCAGTTGCAAGAGTAATAAGACATTCCTACTGATAAATTGGTTAAAAATGTGTTTTCATATAAAAAAAAAAGCCCTGTTTTTCTGAGTAATTTATTTATTTTTCTTTTTTTGTGTGTGTGTAATTTTTTCTATTTTTTTTTTTTTTTTGTGGTATTTTTTTTCCTGAACAAGGAGACGAGAGACGAGAGTGTCTCCCAGTGTCTCAAACCCAAAACAAAGTAAAACTGGATTAAACTAAACAAGCAGGTCATGTTTGCTTCCATTATATCGAGCTCTCAAGAAAGGAATGAAAGCGCCTGTTGTTCTATTGCTCTCTTAACTCTTAAAAATACTCCGAAAAACAGTAACAATTACTCAATAAAACAGATTTTTTTTAATGTGTCAAGTGAATGCAATACACTTCTGTATTTTTCTGGTTCTTGATTGAATTAAATGTTAAATTGATTCAGTTTGTTGCTTCATTTTTTGTAACCACAGCGTTTTAGCAACATGCTAACAAACCCTCTAATGGGGCTGGTTGGCACAAATGCACAACATGACTTTAATCCCAAAATACCAAATATTAGAAAACATTTGATGACATTTAAACATATTGATTTATAGCTGTAACCTTTCATTTTCTGCTGGTTTGAATATCCTAACATAAACTGAGACACGAGGCAGAGAAAAGTGTCCTAACCAATCCTGATGCCAACCAACTGCTAATGAGCAAAAGTTAGCATGCTAATGTTAGCATTTTGCTCAAAACTGTCTGTCTGTCCTGTTTAAAGCTATTTGACAATAAATATGTTGCTTTTTTTAAAGGATACTGCGGACATATTTCTCTTTGAGTGGTGTTTCACCTGAGATGAGAGTTTTGCTGATGCTTTGGAGCTGAAAGACAAAACATAAAAGAGACTCAGCTGAGTTAAAACAGCTCAACTGTCCTACAAGTCAACAGCAGACTGCCTCTGGCGGAAACAGATGTGATTACCTGATTAGATTTACCCCAGCCAAGAGGCCAAAACTGTCTTGAAGTTAATTAAAAACAAATATGAAAAGTTTCCACTCAAATATTCAACTTTAAACACATACATTTTAAGTCACCAAATGCTCTCTGACAAGGAACCTCTCAGCCTGATTTACAAGCTATAAAAACATACAATCGGGATACATGACGTCATTTAGGCAATAAACAGTTTAATTTTAATAAATAATAAAACATAATTTCTTACCTGTTGTTTAGCAAACTGCTCCTTCTCCGCAGCCAAAGCTTTTTCCGTCTTATTGTCACTTTTATTCTTCGCTTTGCTCATGTTGCTCCTCTAACTATAAATCCACACAGTGATCCAGGTTTCAGCTCCTCACCTGCGCTCCCCTGCCTCTTAAAAACAATAAAAGGTGCGCCAGACGCGTTCCTAAAAAAGATTCCTCCTTTAAGTCGCTTCTTTAGGTGAAAACATCGCCGTCTTGTGAAAACAAAGGTGACCAACAGGTAAACACAGCCGTTTCTCTTGCGCGTAAAAGCTCTCCAAATGCGTAAAAATGCGTACTCGCCAAAATCAGTGCGTTTAATCACAGGAAATAAAACACCAGTGATTTATAGGTTTACTTATGAATATTTTTTTTTTTTTATCAAAAGCAGATGACAAAGTAACAAACAGCTCTCCACATTTCCTCTTGAGTCACCGGGTGAATCTGAAGGCAGTGAAACTGGAAAGACAATACAAGGACACACCACTCAACAGCCCTGTAGGACTGGTTTCACATCTCACCCACTCCACACAACACAGCCTTTAAACATCTGACACAGGATTATAAAAGAATACACATGAATTTAGGTATGTATTGCTCCCAAAAATATTCAGAGGCACTAAATTAAAAACGAAACAAGATAAAAGGTATAAAAAGGTACAAATTCATGGCAGGAATGTAACTTTAACACTTCATCATTCTCCTGAGAGGCAGTCCAACCTTTATCTGTGTGCACACAGGTTTTGTAGTAACACTGATTTTGAAAACTAAATAAATAAATCTGTGCTTCAGTGAGCATCAATCCGTCCACAGGGCTCTCTGGTGTTGAGGGCAGGCTCTGGGTGGAGTCTCACCGGCCTGTTGGAGGAAAATAATGAAGCTGTTATGTCTTAACACACCCAAACTAAAAAAGAAACAACAGTTTAACTGAACGTTTTACACCCCGGATGCCACACCCCGTTAACACAAATGGAGCGAGAGAAGAGGGTGATGAGGCCCAGCATTGTGAAACTCCTCTACCTTGTATGGAGGGGTGGATGGGTGGAGGTAATGGTGGTGGGATGTCTGGCACTTGTGAGTAGGTCTGGAGCTGCTGTGCTCTGAACTGATGACCTGCCTGGACTCATCTAAGAGCTGCTGCAGAGAACAGCTGGACAGAGGATCATCACCCTGCAGAGAGAAGGAGAAACATCTTTAAAGCCCTGTTTCCACTGAGCAGTTCAGTTCAGCTCGTTTATTTTCCGTTTCCACTGGTAAAAGTTGTGGATGGTACCAATGGAACCGTTCCTTACCGTCCCCATGTTTGGTCCCCCCTCTGTTGTGGTACCTAGCACACTGATCTGGTACTAAAAGGTGGAGCTAAAACGAATCGTCACTGTTGCTCAACAAAGGATTCAGTGCACAAGGTGGGGGAGCCCTTCTGTGTGGAGTTTACATGTTCTCCTCGTGTTTCCTCCAGGTGCTCCAGCTTCCTCCCACAGTCGAAAGACATGCAGGTTAATTGGTGACTCTAAATTGTCGCCCTAATAATATCACACGTTTGATATTTAGGATTTAAAATCTGGATGATTACAGTTATGATCTCGTCAGTAGGGAGCAGCAGACAGAGCTGCCAAGCAAAAGTAGAACACTGAGCCCTTGAGGCTAACGTTAGATACTACTGTTGACAGATATTAAAACTGACAGGTAAAATCTCACCTCCAGTGCTCACTGCAGAACAGACAGCTTGTGTTGAGCGTGTTTCCCCATTTAAAATATAACAGTAAAACACACCAAGAATAATACAGAGGTGCTGACCTGCTCACTGGCAGTAAACACTCTGGCTCCATATGCATTTTTTAAATTTTGATGATGATGTTTTCGGCCTTTGGGCCTTCTTTTACATCAACAATCATAAAGTATGATTGTTGTTCACTTGCTTTCTTGCCGGGAGTCAGATAAGACTGACACCACTCTCAGATAAGAAGCTACAGTCTCCTGTAGTTAACACAATATATCTTAGTTGTTTAATTTAAAACAAAAAAACATGGAAAGGCTAACTGTGTCTCCCTGTTCCCAGTCTCTGTGCTAAGCTAAGCTAACCGGGTGCAGACTGTAGCTTCATATTCAACCTGCAGACATGAGAGAGGTCTCAGTCGCATCTTACTCTGCATGAAACTAGATAAATGTCAAACTATTGCTTTAAAAGATGTGAACCCTTCCACGTTTTATGTTACTATAAAAGGTCAGATCCTAAGTACTTCGTCTTGACTTATTGAGAAATAAATCTTCTTAATTCTTAAGTCTTAATTTACTTAATTCACACAACTGTTCTTGATATGAGGCACAGCTTCTGTCTTACATCTATGGAGTGTGTCATCGTGAAGCTTCTCAGGTCACCATTGACTGTAGCTTTCAGATTGGCTGCAGGTGGAGACGCAGAGTCGTGTAGAGGTCTTGAGCTCTTCACTCTGAGAGATGAAGGAGATCGACTGTCTGCACAGACACATTGCAAATCCTCCTGACTGAGACACAACAAAGACAAACAAAATAATTTGCATTTCCTGTTCTTAGAGATCCCACAGCTCCCTCTGTTAAATGTACTGTACGTTCATTTATCAGTTTCCTGCTCCTCTGTTCCTCGAACCTCTATTTGGTGGCTTTTGAAGAGGTTTGGTAAATTTGATCAGAGAGCTGATCCTGACCAGAACGAGCCAGAGTTTGCTTTTCTGAGATCAGACAGCTGTTGTGCTCTGTGAACTGTGTGTTGGTATCTTTACTTGTGTGAAGATGAGCTGTGGAAACAAGTGTGGAGCTCAAGGTCAGATCAGGAAGTGCAGTGGTAACATGTCTGGCTCATCCAAGCAGACTCGGGGCAATGAGTTAGCATTTTTAGCATGTGATCACTTCAAAAGAACTCTAAAATGAATGTTTTAAGTCTATGTTGCAGTTCGATTAAGCCGTGCATTACAAAGACTAATGGCTCCAGGCTCCATTTGCCCTTAGGCATCGTATTTTAGCCCTCTGGATCACACGCTATTGCTGTAGGATGCTCGAGAAAACAGACAGACAGAACCATGTCTGCTTCTGTTGGGCCACTTTTTGGACCACTTCAGGAGTACTGAGTTAAGTTTGATTAAAAAGTAAGATTCGTAGCAACACCCTGAGTGTATGCTCCTTGCTCTCAACTCATCCGTGTTTCTTATCAGGGAACTCTGGGGCTCCAATAATTTGAACTCTGAAGCTCCAGACGCCCCACGTGAACTCTTGCTTTTGTCTAGCCATGTTTTCCTGGCACATTCACCTGCCAGGTAATCCCTGACCCGTCTTCTCCCGCAGAGATTCCCGTGCACTTTCCAGGTTCAGCTGCAGAAGCTGCAGGTCGTTCCGCTGATTCTCACACACCTGTACAAACACATAAAAACAGCAATATGTGTATTTATTAATTTACATTTCAGATCATCAGATACCAACAGATATTTTTGCTTTTAATTTTATTCTAGTTGTATATACCTCTTATTATTTATTCATTTATTTTTCCCTTTTCTCAATCCTCTGTTCTTATTTGTGTCTTTGTTCTGCAGCAACAACTGAATTTTCCCTCTGTGGATCAATAAAAGTTCATTTAAATCTTAATCTTTAAAGACCCTAATTTTAGTGCAAAGTATAAACAGTATCTTGTCCCTACTGTGTGGTTTAAACAAGTGTTGGACATGACAGTGACCCAGAGCCGCAGTGAAGAGTCTGCAGGAGCAGTCTGAGGTATGCTGCCAAACCAGAAAGGCACCTCTGACGTCAACGAGGGTGCGGGCAGCAGGAATGAGGAAAGACGTATTCAACTGAAGAAGTGTTTTTATTACAGTATATTCTATTCATTCATAACTGTTTAGTTGATATATTTTTCAGCCATGTGGTGAAGCTGGGGGAAGATTTTTTGTTGGATATGACCTTTTTTTTTCTCTCGGTGAGGTTCAGCATATTAGACGCAGTACCTGTCGCAGGCAGCGGAGCTCTGACATGGTGCGTTCCTGTTTGGAGCGAGCCAGCTCCAGCAGCTCATCTCTCCAGCTGTCTCCTTCCCCTGGTGACAAACATCAGATGCTGCACTTATCTCAGCAGGAACATTTGTTTTTATTCTGGTGTCTGCAGACAGCTACGGCACAGATCAATATCAAGAGAAGTAGACTGCAGAGATAAAACTGGATTACACTCATCGTACACACAGAGACTGGCCACAGAGCGGATCTGTAGTTGATAGTTTAACGTACCTGACAGGGCCAGATCCCTGCGCAGCAGCTGGAGCTCCTGTTTGAGTCGGATGACTTCTTCTCTCTGGGTGCTGCTCTGTGTCACCTGCTGCTGCAGCTCCTCTACAACCCCAATAAGACACAGGAGAGTCAAACACATTCGGCTGAAATAATTAGAGGCTTAATGAATTAGTTAATACACAGAACATTAACAGCCAACTGCTTTGAGAATTGAGCTCAAGCAAAAACACCAAACATTTCTCTGATTCCAGTTTTGTAGGTGTGAGGATTTGCTGCTTTTTTTTGTCATACATAAAAGTAAACTGAAATGTTGTTGGCTTTGGTCTGCTAGTCAGAGAACACAAGACTCTGGAATTAACATGGGGAATTAAGATTTAACACCACCTCTGTGACATCAGACAAAATGATTAATCAAGAGAATAATGGGCAGATTTATTGATATTGGAATTAATATTAGTTGCAGCTCTAGAGACGAGGTAAATCTCCTACGGTTGATTCTGTTTCTTCACTTTAAGGCTGAGGTACTGGTACAAAGTGTTGTTTGGACAGATCTCAGGAAACAGTGCCTTTAACTGTTCCAAATGGCCACGCCGAGGGCAAAAAGCCTGCTTTTTTTTTTAAGCAGAATCCCTTTAAATGTGGATAATGGTGCACATTTTCTGACAGTGTCTCCTTTAAAGACAAGATAAAGAAATAAGAAAAGAAAAAAGATGGATGCTGCTGTCTGAAGAATTACAAAAGAGTGGGGACACCCCTATAGCTTGAGGGATTTTCTTGTCATTTCTCAATGTCAATAAAGGCTCAAAATGGCCCCCAAAATTAAATAAATACAGAGCAAACCATGTCTTGTTCTCATATCTATCACTGTGCGAGTCACTCTGAAAAGAGGCGGTGCTTGTCAGTATTGTTGGTTTTGGAAATTTACAAAAAGACACAGCACCCTCTTTAACTGCAATGTAGTAAAAAGTATGTGACGAGTGGTTTTAAGACTCTTTTCTGGAGCAATCTGATGCTTTAACTTTGCACACTTAGGTCGACGTATACCATGTGATAATGAGGAAAATAAATCAGCAGGGCGACTGTAGCCTGATTCAGTAAAAGATTTTTAATATGATTAATTTGAAGTCTTGGATTTTTTCCCCAGCAATATCTTTATTATTTTCAAATACCTCATAAGAACAGAGAAGCAACTGTGCTCTCATCCAGAAGAATATCAAAAGCAAACAACAACAATAAAACTATATGTAATAAAATTAACAAATAAAAATTCACAATTAAAAAGAGGGTTCCCATATTGTTATATTCATGTCATGCTTTCATTGTTTCTACCTTCTATCAAACTCTTTTATTATTTTAAACAAAGAGGCATATGGAGCTGCAGTTTAGTTGAAGTTGTACTTGTGTACCTTTAAGATGTGTGATCTCGTGCCTGGCCTCTCTGTAGCGGCGTTTATTTTCCTCTGAGTCTCTCAGGAGTTTGCTCTCCCGTGAGCGACTCTCTGCCAGTGATGTCTCCAGATCCCGAAGGCGCCCTGTGAGGTCGACAACGTGACCAGAGGCCTCGGTCACATCTTTGTCCTGATGTGGGGAAAAAGATTTTATTAACCAACTAGCAGAATATTTAAAAAAAAAAAATCATACACAGATACAAGTTAATGGTGATCCTAATTAGTATTTATTGGAGTTAGAAAGACATAACAGTCTACTGTGTACCTTGAGTTTGAGCATGGAGCTCAGTTCTTCCTCCCTGACCTGCAGAGAGCCGACTTGAGTGGACAGAGCCATGACCGTGGAGTTGAGACTCTGGTTCTTCTCCTGAGAGACACCACAGACATTTAAACATAAAGCAGACATTCTGAGTTCTGCTTAGCAAGACTGCTTTCAACTGAGTATGAATGAGTTCATTTTAAAGGGTAAGTTTGGTATTTTTAAACTTGGACTCTAGTTCCCCATGTTTTTGTGTTCAAGTGACTAATGGGAAGAACAGTTTTTGAAACTGGTCCAGTATTGAGTGAGGGTGCTGCAGATGACAGCAGCAAACAGGCTGCAATGTTTCCACAGTCAATGCACATCCACTAAAAGTGTTTTTGCCACTGACAGGCTCAGATTGTTATTCTAAGTGTCTGATAACATGATGAAAGGATCCCTACAGAGATAGAGCTTTGTGTTAAAGAGTAAGATCCTTTTTGTTTAACCAGAAACAGCCCTGAAATCACGGTCACCAAACCCACCAGACTCCATTTAAATAACCAGTCATGTTAGTGTGTATAGAGGCAGCAAGTTGTCACATCTAACTGCTAGACATTTAAGGAAATTACAGAGACTAGAGTTTCATCTTTAGGAGGGAATAAGTCAGAATATGTCAGTAAAGTATGCAAGTAGAACGCATTGACGCACTGACACCTCATTTCCTCACATACCTCACTTCCTTTCCTCAGCACTGATTGGTTCCTTTCACTCTTTGTTCACTCATTAAATCTTTGTCTGCAAAAGGAAAGTTTCAGTGGCTGATGCATTCTGATCAATGACCACGACAGCAGACCTCTCCTCTTGAAACTCGTCCTCCTTAACACATTGTTGTTGTTTTTTTAACAATGTAAAAAAAATTGTAATATCACCGGCCTTATCCTTTAACAGTGAGCAGTCCTGCTGCTATTCTTCTGTTTTATTTCAACATGATGTGAGCAGATTTATTTTTAAAGAGAATATAAATGTGTATTCACATTATAATTGTACCTCAAACTCTTGACATGTTTGGCTCATATTCTGATGTTTCTGTTCCAGCTCACAGAGCTGCTGCTGGGCCACGCTGAGCTCCTTCTGGACCTCCGCCTCCCTGGTTTCCACCACCCACACACGTTTAGTCAGGACTCTGATCACCTCGTTGCGCTTCTGCAACTCATCTGCACAAACAGCAAAGAAATCACTGTCACTGACTGGAGCTAAAACAATTACAGAAAATGTATAATGTATTATCAGCCATTTTTCAAGTACATGCCAAACATTATCTGGTCCAGCTTTCCAAAGGTCTGCGGCTTCTCTTTTTCAAATATCCTTGGGTTTTAGACTTTTGGTTGGATAAAAGGAATTTGAAGGAGCCGCCATAGCAACAGAGAAGTTATAAAGGTACATTTCCCTTATTTTCTAAAAGCTTCTAGATTAAAATATTAGCAGATTGATCAAAAATGAAAAGAAATGCTAGATGCAGCCCTACGACAGACAAACACATGAACAAAATAACATCTATTCACTGTTTATCATTTATCATAATTTGCAGTTTTGATGTTTAATGCCAAAAAATAGTTAAAAAAAGGATTGGATCTGTATAAAAATCAAAGAAGATATCCTGTCTGTCTCCTCACCGTCCAAACGGGCGCACCTCTGCTCCAAGCTGAGCACCTTCTGGCGGTCTTGTTCCCAGGCATGAAGCTGCTTGTGATGGGAAGCAGCCATGGTGTTCAGCTCCCTGTCCCGGTCCTTCAGTTCAGCCATCAGCAGCTGGAGCTCCCTCCTCTGCCTCTGGATCATGGAGCCGCTCGGGGCATTCACAGGAAACTTTTGGCAAAGCACACCGAGGGAGGTGTGTAAAGCTAATGTCACCATAACAAAATCTGTTTACCCTATTAGAAATAGAACTTTTGTCAACTATTAACTGATTAATCATTTAGGTGTTTTTTTAAGCAAAAAATACCAAAAATTCACTGGTTCCAGCTTCTAAAATATAAATTTGTTGTTTTCTTTTGTCCTTTATGCTAAACATAAAAGTAATTTTCAATTTGATGTAAAACATAACGTAATCATAAATTAACTCCGTGTGTGGGAAACAATGAACTTGGAGGTCCTGTGTCGGGGTCAGATTGGATCTCACCTCAGCATCCTGCGAGCTGGGGGGACAGAGTGAGTCTGCTGGGATGGGAGGGGAATTTGTGGCCCATTGTTTTGCTGTGCTGTCCATCTTGAAGCTGGTTAGGACAGAGGGTTGGCTGGCGTCCAGTAAAGCAACACCATTTCTCTGAAAAGTAGTGCACATACATGTTACCAGCAGTGGAAGAAGTATTTAAATCTCTTATTTAATTATAACTACTACTACTACCACACTGTGAAAATAAAGTGTTCCATGTAGTCAGTGTTTTCCTATTCTAGGTGATGTTTTGGCTTAATATTCCTGCTGCATTAGTGTGAATGTTACTGTGGTATTGTTGTAGCTGTTTACAGTTTTGCTCATTTTAACACCTTTATATACTGTTGGCTAGATTATTCTACAGCAGTGCATCATATTCTACAAGACCATCATATGTTTGTAGCGTGGCTGTCCTATGAGAACCATATATCTCTAAAAAGTCTGAAAAACAGCCTGCCTTCAGCTTTGAGACGATGCATTTTCCAGCTGATTAAAGAGGGTTTTAAGGAGTTTATTTAGCTTAAGAAGGAGGAGAATTTTCAGAGCATATTCTTCAGTGTAACACAGACATCCAGCATCAACACACATGGAGGTACATAGTTTTCACCTGACAGGAAGTAACTAAAGCTATCGGATGAATGTAGTGGAGGAAAAAGTACAATAATTTAGACTTAAGGCTCAGATTTCATTGTCACCGAAGTGTGATTCTTCTTCCATAGCACGGTACATTCTCAGACAACAGCAAGTACACAGCACACAGTAACACCACTGACAGGAGTGCAAACTCAGGCCTGTTCAGCAAGGCCCAGTACTTAAGGCAGCTATGGCTGCAGGGATCAGGCTCTTCCCCAAAGTGAGTCCTTCTGCACCTCAGTGCTCTGAGGGCTGTGAGGTGAGGTGGTGATTGAGTGGGCGTGTGATGTCCTGTGCTATTGGGGTCGCAATGTGTGCAATGGCTCTGATGTTTAACTCTGAGAGGTTTGGTGTGGGGAAACTAATTATCCTGGCAGCGATATTGGTGATAGGTGTGAGTTTGGCCCTGTTAGAAACTGACAGCATGTTAAAAAGCAGGTGGAGCAGTACAGTAGGACTGGCTGAGTAATGCTCTGGTATGTCAGTGGGAGGAGATGAGGGTGCCTCTGAGATGTAATGGAGTAGAAGTATAAACATGCAAACAATGGGAATAGTCAAATAAAGTACATCACATTTGCACTTAAATACAGTACTTGAGTAAATGTAGTTAGCTTCAGTCCACAACAGCTCATCACAGTCAGACATGAAAATGGGTTAAATGGGTTTCAATGAAATCTCACTGACCTTTTTAACTGGAGTGCTGTGCCAGAGCTCAGCTGAAGTATCTGAAAGTCACAGTGGATGTTGGATGATTGAGACTTCTTTTATACATTTCAAACAAATGACTTTAATGGTATTATTGTTGGTGGTGTGAGTGTTTACCGTTTGACCAGGGGAAACAGGCTGAAGCACCTCCATGAGGCGGCAGTCTTTTTCCTCCGTCCATCACATCATAACTAACAGTGCTAATATTACAACCAACTCCTAAGTGATATTTCTCCCTGTCTTATGTTACCGTCATTGTTGTTGAGAGCTTGTTTTAAACATCTTTTGGGGCGCATGCTAGCCCTTCAGTTAGAGAGGCTAACGCTAGTATAAACTGACCAACTCTGTGAGTAACTTCTAAAGTTAACTGAAACTCAGCAAAACAAGATAAACAACTTTTTCAAAATTAAAACGCGCTCTAAAAACATTTAAATGTTGTTGACTGACTTTAAAGTTTATTTAACACACTGGAAATACCTAGCTAGCTGACGTTAGCTTCGTGGAGAGTTTAACTTTTGAATGTGAATGAACGACGGAAGTAAACAAGGGTCGGGCGGTGACGTCACGCCAAAATACGTCTCGCAGTATTTAAAATAATATTTGTATTTAATTCTTACTTAAGTTTATTTATATAGACTGAAGAATAGTCACTATTTATCGTTTTCTAGATACACGAACGTCTAATTAATAAGTGTAATTCATTTCTTACTTCCGGTCAGCCTTAAAATAGGCTCGTCACCCACTACGGGTACACGACGCTGCCAAAACAGTTGCACACTACTTTTTTCTCCATTGTGTTTTGTCTCCATTGTTACTCATGAATAGCACAGAAATAAAGACTTTGAAATGTACAAATAAATATATAAGACGATATTTTTCTTCTAAAAAGAAAATCTCTTTAAGAGGGAAATCATTATAGACTTATAAATATGTGACATTAAATAGCAGAAGGATTTGTCTTTTCAGATTCTGTATTTCTAACAAGATTCGAGACACTCATTTTAAAATTTTGCATAATTTCTACCAGTGACAGTCCAAGCACATTTGGTGCCCCAGGCAAGCCCCCCCAATAATTTCACCAATAGCTAATATTGGTGTTTTTATACTGGTGTTTCATTTGTTTTTCATTGTATTTATTCTTCTTTTGTGCCAGGGAAACACAGAAATGTACACTATGGAAAAGTAAATCAATTTTGGATAGACTTGGAAATGTATATATTTTACGGAATACTGGTCACTGTGTTAAAATCAATCTAAATGTTATTGTTCATTTTGAAAGCAGTGATTATTCATTGCAGTTTCTGAAAAACCTCTTAATCCTTCTTAGTAAATTTTAGTAAAAGAGTTGTTGTTTTTTCAATTTTATTTAATTTATTTATTTTAGTCAAAATGCAGAATAATAAGACAGGTGTAACCACAATGCATCATTTTAACCAGCTGGTAATTTGTCCACTGAATGGTTTTAAAATGCTGCCATTGGGTTTTTGGTTTTTATTTTATAAAGATTTTTTTTTGTCTAATCTCAGTCTGTCTCTTGTCTTTCATATAATATACAATTTCTACAATTTGAACCTTTTCTCAATGAACTTGAAAAGAATTGATTTACTCAAATCATTTTATTTTAGCTCTCAGAGTCAAATGAAATCCTGCATAGGCCTACTTTTTGCAGACACATTATGGAGAGAGTTTTGCTTCTACTAATGTTCATTTAATCACTCTGATGAGCAGTTTACATGTGTCATTTTTTCTGTAATAATCCAACACCAAACATCCACTGTACTTGACTGTACCTCTACATTTTATATTTTTGTGTATACACAGTTTTTTCAACATGTAAATACCACAGACTGCATACAGTCTATTTCTTTATGTGCAGTCTGTGGTAGATACCATCACCATCAATATAATGACGCTGTATATACTGTCAGATGCATCTAACTCATTTATATAGAGCAGTAGTTTGCTCCAGCACCATCTGCACTCTGCACCACAGCACTAATGGGTGGTGCAGTGTTCTTCCTCCGAGCACCAGGGGGCGCTGCTGCACATCAGCGCTGCGTATCCGCCACTCGGACAAACTAAAACAAGAAGTGCTACTAGGCGTGCTCAAAGTACGCCAACTAAACCTTATTCAATAAGAATGATTTTCTAGAAGTCAAACTAACATCAATAATGCCAGCGGATGTACCGAGCAGACATCAGTTTTAAGAGTATAATTCGCGGGGTACGTAACTCGACGTTTCTTCTGTCTTTGTCCAGTTTATTCAGCAGAGCCCGTTCAGTTAGCGGTGCGTTAGCTTACTTAGCATGCTAAGCTAAAGCCCCACTAAACTGGTGCTGACGGTGACAGCTGACGGTACCTGATGAATGAAACCACTCTAACTAGATTCGGGGATATGTTTTGCAGCAGGGTGCAGTTTGTCTTCACGGCACCAGTGTCCACGATCACCGTGGTATTTAAATCGTAGACATTGCCAGAAGTATTGTAGCCTAGCGGTGTTATTTAACAGAACAGCCGCATGTGTTAGCCAGCTAAAGCTAGTTCTTCTGCTGACTTCTCCTGTGCTATCTAGCCAACTAATTATGACTGTGCTGCTGCTGTGCATTAAATTAACCCCCAGTGGGACCGACATGTGATCTGTTTCAGTTCACATAGCTCTGCACCATGATATTAGATAGCTAACTGCTGCTCAGCTGTCTCTATAATTTCTTATATTTGCACATTTTACATCAACAATCCGATTCAGTAATGAAACTCCTAACCATAACTGTTAAATAAATGTAACGCAGTGCAGTAAAAGTCTAACGTTTTCCTGGAAAATGTCCTGGAGTTGAAGTTAAAATTGCAAATACTTAAATATAACTATGTTAAAATCAGAATCAGCTGCACACACAAGTAATTTAAATCCAGGTTCAAAGTGGTTGATCCTGGATTTAAAACAATGCAGGATGCAAACAAATAAATTGAGGCAATTTCAAGAAATACAAAGAACAATAAGAATAAAATAAAGTACCATCACTGAAGCAGTTAAGAAAATAAAAGGTTTTAGTTATGTTTTTAATATGAATAATTCACATGATGAAAAATAGATACTTGGCCTCTGCGTATTGACACAATATTGCCAGGCAAATATTGCAATACCATGCCGTGTAGATTTTTCTTCACCGATAATAAGAGAACATAAGATACACCTTTACTGACCCCCAGCAAGAAAAGGTAGTTGTTGCAGCAGGAGAGAAATAAGCACAGGTAAGTGTAGAGAGTAGCAGATATAATAAATAAGAGACAGGCTGCATGAAGTTAAATAAGAATAGAATAAAGTAGAAACATTTGGAGACAAACGATATGCTTAAGTGACAGCGGTGTAATTGATAGCAGAGACATCAAGTCTATATAATATGCTCTCTTTGTATTACTTTAGTGCAAGAGTCAGTGTTGTATATTAACATAATATAGACCTCCTAACACCTCATTCAGCCCTGAGGTCCCTCAGGTCAGCTGATGTGGGGCTCCTGGCTGTTCAAGCAGAGGGGTGATCGTGCCTGTGCAAACTGTGGAACAGCCTCCCCCTCCTCGATCTGACTCATTTAAATCCGTTTCTCTGATGTGTGTCTCTGAGTGTATGAGCTGTGCACCTGGCAGTCACGTTGCCTCTCGTGTGTGTTTTTAGTGACTTATTCCTTTTGTACCGCACTTGGGTCCGTGTAAGTTGTTTTTAAATGTGCCTCATAAATACATTTGAGTTGAGTAGTATGATATGGTACATTATGATATAGTGTGGAACATAGGAAGGTGCAGTGGTGTAATATATAGGGGTGTAATCACAAGTTTCATCACTAAGTCTCCCACAGTATGATTTTAATTCAGGTGCCTGCGATTAATGTGAGACGATGTTCTTCTTGGCTGCTTGCCATGCCACGTAATGTCTTACACAAGGACAGCACGCTAGCTCAGCTGATAGCGAATTGTTACTAATGAGCTCAAATGACAGCTGTCTGTATGCAGACTGACTTAGTTTGACACTTAAAATACTTTTAAACTTAAAAACCAAAATCATCTGTTTCATCTCTCTAATTTGAATAAATGTTCAGGTGGAAACACAAAAACAAGTAAAAAATAGCACGCACATCCCAGTAAATCAGTGCGAAAATGAAGTCCGCACACCAGGAACTGACCCTACATGTGGTGAAATACCATCAAAGTGATCTGAAGGAGCAGTCCCTGGTGTGCGGACTTCATTTTCATTTTTTCGGTGGAAACGCAAACCACATTATCAGGAATTCTTTTCCCCAGGTAAATAAATTCCTGGCAATAAAATTTCCTGGAAATGTTGGTGGAAAAGGGGTTATGGTGTTCTTCTTGGCCGCTTGCCATTTTGTCTCCCAACTGGCTGCTGGCACTGTTTGAATATTTAGAATTCACTTTGCATCAGTGTTATTGGATCGTTGTTCCTTGAATCAAAGCATCAGTCCGTATCGATATATCATTACATTGTAATATGGTACAATACAGCATAATATACAGTATAGTCCAACAAAATAACACAGCACTGAACAGAATATTAAATATGGTGTGCTACAGTGTAATATATAACATGCTGGCGGGAGCTGGTTCCCTCACACCTGATGTTGTGTCAAATCTGAAGACATTTTATTTCTGCTCTTCAGGTTTTACTGTGGTAATTTATCTGCTGTTTCTCTGGTATCATATACACCAACCTGTATGAACCCTGTGCATTAATTTGTTGTCTCTTTATGTGTCTTTCATGCAGATAATTAGTGATGGCTACTACTGAGATGGAATCTGGCTCTTTGGAAAGCAAACCAGAACATGGGACAGTCGACTCTGATTCAAAGTACCCACTGAAAGTACTTTACTGTGGAGGTACGGTATATCACATCGTCACTTTACCCTTTACTACTGTTTTACAACATATTTATATCTCTCTCTCTATATATATATTTAGTACGTCTAATTATGCATATATATTCACTACATTCCAGTTTACATTCAGTTCATGCATTTTGCAGCTACTGTCCACCAAAAATATGTTATTTTGTGTTTTATATGTTGTATTTTATCCCTACATTTTTACTCCTGCACTGTTACATGTCTCAGATTTCAAATTTTTTGACATGCATGATTGTTTCTACATATTTAAAGAGCATTGTTGGAGGCAGCCCTTTCTGTAGTAGTTGCATATGATTAAATAACTCGAAATTCACTTGTTTGTTTCGACAGTGGTGCCTTTTCAAAATATAAAAATGTATCTTTGTTTGTTTTGTTTGTTTGTTTGTTTGCAGTGTGCTCCCTGCCTACGGAGGTAAGATTTAACTATCAAACAAATATTTTATTCCACTGTTCACCAGAGCACTCACGAATATGCCGTTTGAGATTTCAGAGTTAGCTTTATTGGCCAAGACCATGCAAGGAATTCGGTTTTGATTTTAAGTTGGTTTCAATGTACTGTCACACAGTTTAATAACGTTTTCCAGGAAAGATGGAAACACAGCTAAAAACACGGGTGACAAAGCTGACATAAAACTATATAACAGACATATATAACTAGTTTAAACTGTATATTTAAGGTGTTTTTGAAGGTATAACTGAATCTACACTGTTGTGTCTGCAGTACTGTGAGTACATGCCTGAGCCAGCCAAATGTAGGCAATGGCTTGAGAAGAACTTTCCAGATGTCTTTGCCAGGATGACTGTAGGTGAGTGCCGTTTAAGATTTTAGCCAATTACATTTTGTGCAGTTTCCCCAAAGTCTGCATGCACAGCAACATGTGTGACCTAAAAATAGAGCTGCACAGTGTAGATGTATATAATTATGCATGACGACATGAGAGTAAGTAGTGTGGGGTTTTTGGATGTGGTGCAGTTTATTTGTGTCCTCCTGGTCTTGAAGGCTGCGCTATGTTCAAGTGACACAAATGTCTGATGAACGTGAAATGTTATCCCTAATGTTTCATTTTACCACAGTAAATTTTTGTATGAATACGTCTTCTGAAACCACCCAAAGTCACAGTGTGATGTGTAATGTGTTTACCCCTTAACATGCAGCTCTTCTCTTCCCCCTCTTCAATTCTAGTGACTACTATCAACGAAAAAAGCTGCCAAGAGGCTGAGTAGGCGTTAAACTGTGACTCATTCAAAGAAAACCACGTCCAAAGATGTGCTTTATGATGATTTATTAAACAACTAAAGAAAAATGAGATTGAATAAAATATAACATCTTGTAACGTCACGTGATGTGACGACGGTCAACAGAAAAAGAGCCAAAAACTCTTTGTCTAAAAGCCGCCATGCCAGTGAATGAACAGGTAAAATGATGAATGTGAAAGATTTCTCTCAAACACGGAGGCACGTTAATCAGAAACATGTTTATTATTAAAGATTAGAACACAAATGTATGAATGTGTGCAGCTGACAGCAGAGTCTCAAAACTGCGACAATACTGACAGCACAAGGTTCACTCCAGGGTGTCCAGAGTGAGTAATTACCTCATAATGAAGTCCAATCTTCTCCGGTCTAAAGGTCTCTAACGACGTCAGGCATAAAGAGGGAAAAAACAAACTGTCATTGACACATGCTGGTCGCTAGCCAAGCTGTCCTGCTACTACAAAGAGATGGCAACCATCCAAAAGTTAAGAAGCTTTGTTGCAGGATTGGTTTTGATATTTTTCTTTTGTCCTTCTGAACCACTGGTCCGGCAGCAAATGCTCCCAAGCAGGAAACCGGCACTGGAGAAGCTCCCCCTGCAGGCGAGGAGGAGGAGAAGAAGAAACAGAAGAGAGGTATGTTGGCAAATGCTGGAAGGACTTTTTTCCCCGCAATCAACTCTATAAGGCTTATTATGGGATATTATGGTGTTAGTCATTCATTAAGATATTGTCTCTAGGAGTTGAAGGAAAAAAAATGTAATGCCTTGATATAAACCTGATAGGGTAACTTTGGTATATTCCACCTACACACTCTGGGACATGTTCACACCATCAATGTTTGTCCACTAACAGTCTTTGTTTTTGTCACTGACAGGCTCAGATTGTTATTCTAAGTGTGTGACAGCATTATGAAAGGATCCCTACAGAGATAGAGCTTTGTGTTAAAGAGTAAGATCCTTTTTGTTTAACCAGAAACAGCCCTGAAATCACCGTCACCAAACCCACCAAACTCCATTTAAATAAACAGTCATTTCACCATCATGAAACACACTTCATTCAAACTCACAGAAACCATCTTGCTTCATCTTTCCACTGCTCCAACAATCACCAGCTCTGGTTTGGTTGAAATTAACCATTAATTCACAGAGTTAGATGTGACAACATGCTGCCTCTATACACACTAAAATGACCCTTTTTTAAATTTATTTATTAACACACACAAACTCCAACAGGTATTTTAGCAATTTGGAATAAGAAATGCTGTGAATTATCGAGTTTGGGAGAATGTCTCCTGTTTTTCCCAAAATCATAGCACTTAAATTAGAAATTAACGAGCCTGAATTTCATATTAAAAATCTTATTTGACACCAAAATAGCGTTACATGATGCGTACATCTACTGCTCCAAATTGTACCTCATGATTTGAATCAACTGAGGACTTTCATACATATTATGTGGAAGTGTCCATCAGTTTAAAGTTTCTGGGAGCAAAAAACAAAATGTGTATCTGAGTGTTAGGATTAAGTGCTCTCCAGCATGTGTGCTACTCAATGATGATTCAGGGCAGAACTTCAATCACACTCGAAGGCAGTTATGGTTATCAGCATGCACTGCTGCTGAAAAGATATTGGCGGTTAGGTGGAAGCTGCCACACAGTGCTTTTATTCAGCAGTGGGAATACTCTAATGGAGATTTTATCTGTGGAGCTCTCTGTTGCTAGGATGAAGGGGGCAGGTTACATCACGCTCGAGGCTTGGAAGGAGGCACTCAACTTAGCTAGAGAAAGGCTATGAATTTTTATTTGTCTTCACTTGTACTCTATAGTGCACATTTGAGAAACTTAATACATGTATAGTAGAATTCAGAGAAAGACCCACACGGACGGGGAAGTTCAAGGTTGAGGAATGATCAGAAGGTGCAGGTGTCCATACTTCCTCTACAAACTGAAGAGGGCAAGAGCCCCCCCACCCATCATGTGCTCCTTCTACTGTGGCACCATTAAGAGCATCCTGACCAGCTGCATCAGCGTGTGATGCGGGAGCTGCACTGGCTACAACCGCTGGACCCTGCAGCGCATCGTGATACGCAAAGCTCTCAGCATTGTGTGGGTCCACAGCCACCACCCGCACAACCTCGTCTGCCTCCTGCCATCAGGGAGAGGGATCCAGAGACTTCAGACACGAAAGTAAAATTATGCCCCCCAAAAAAAACCTTTATTTAAATGGAGTCTGGTGGGTTTGGTGACGGTGATTTCAGGGCTGTTTCTGGTTAAACAAAAAGGATCTGACTCTAACACAAAGCTCTATCTCTGTAGGGATCCTTTCATCATGTTGTCAGACACTTAGAATAACAATCTGAGCCTGTCAGTGACAAAAACAAACACTGTTAGTGGACGTACAATTACAGTGTGATTACAGATGTGAATGTGATGTCTGAAAGACTGTAACCTGCTTTATTTTTTATCTTAAGGTGGAAGAGGCCAGATCAAACAGAAAAAGAAGACTGTGCCTCAGAAAGTCACGATAGCAAAAATCCCAAGAGCCAAGAAGAAATACGTCACACGGGTGTGTGGCCTGGCAACATTTGGTAAGACGTTTTTTGTGTGTGTGTGTGTTATTGTTTTCAACATGACATTCTCTTCTTCTTAAAGCTTTATTCTCTTAACGTACAATTCTGTGTTGACTCTTGCAGACATCGAACTTAAAGAGGCTCAGCGATTCTTTGCCCAGAAATTCTCTTGTGGTGCCTCAGTTACAGCAGAGGATGAAATAATCATTCAGGGAGATTTTACAGATGACATAATCGACGTCATTCAAGAGAAGTGGCCTGAGGTGAGCCGTCTCAATGTGTCTTCAGTGATTTGTCTTTGTGTGTTTATGTGCTCGTTTGTCATCTGCCTCCCAGTTTCACTGCATGAGGCAGTGCTGGCTTTAATTTGTAATTTTGCACTGAGTTTGAACCTCTCTGTAGCTGAGCAGTGATGTTAAAAAATGTAAGATGGTTGGCAGGAGGAGAGGAGGGATTTGGCTGGATTACTGAGAAGACAGTGGCTCAAAATTTAACTTTATACTTGGAACAAGTTTAGAAAGAAACATGGATTTCAGGACAGATCAAACTGAGCAGGCTGAAAGACGTTAAGAGAGCACAAATATACTGGTGCTGTACTTTATCTCAGATACTGTCTGTGCAGATGACACACTGTATTTCATGGTTAAATGATGCATGATGATACCAGCCTGCAGCTCAAATGTATTTCATGGGCTGTATATAGAATAAACACAAATCAGCTGAAAGAAAAATGAAACATTACACAGATGCATCCTGTTTTGTTTAACAGTCTTAGTGGTTTACATTGGTGTAGATCTATTTTGTGTTTCTTACATCATATTTTGCACATGACCGTACTATAGGTGACTGCTCTTAAAAACAACAACAACAGAAAGAATCCGGGTAGAGTCCTTACATCATAAAACCTAGGTGAGATAGAGCCCGTTAGAATTCTATATTCATCATGCAAAAAGGGGAACCTGAAGACCGACAAGATGCTATTTAGTCAGTTAACGCATTAACAGCACAACCTGATGTTGACAGAACAAATTATATTTACTGTGAGCTTGCGAACAACAGCACAATAATACTAATATTATCTTACCCAATGTTACAAGTTTTATTTGGTCTCACTTCCTCTTGACTTTAGCTCTTTGTTTACTTTCCTCACTTCTGTTTCTCTTCTCATGTGCTGAGCTGAGCTGCCAATCGGATAGATTTCTGTCACAGACAGGCTCCACACTGTCTCCGACATCAATTCAAAGTGCTGAATCAGCCGGAAAAAAGGAGACGAGAGCAGATTAGTGCCAGTGCTGCTGGACGCTGAAAAAACTAAGGCAACAGACTTTCACCGATGGCCTGCAAATGACGGCTGTTGGTCATTGTCAGGCCATCGGTGAACGTCTGTGGTCCTCATCCCTGCAGTGTGTCCCGCACTGTTGGCCCTCATTAGCGCTAGTTTTCCCCAACAATTCAGTATGTTTATTTGGCATCGGCGACATCGGAGCCTGTTGGAGAATGAAGTCACTCTGACTGGCAGCTCAGCTCAGCACACGAGGAGAAATGGAAGTGAGGAAAGTAAACAAAGAGAGAAAGTCTAAGGGACTGAGATCAAAACAAACTAGTCAAGAAAGGTCAGGTTTTTTTTCTGTAGCAGAAACCTTTTTTTGATGGTTTGGGTTATTGGTCTCTGGCGCACGGTAAATATACTCTGTTCTTTCTGGGAACATTGAATTGTGTTGTTAATGTGCTAACTAGCATAAAGACAGTCTTCCAGTTTCCATTTTTGAATGAAATTACAGACCACCGCCATCTGCTGGTATGGAGGGGTATATCCTCACATGCAGGCGCAGAATGTACGTGCAGGTTGGTCATCAATTGAAGTCTTTGTTGTAATCGTGTGCAACTTTTTGGCTGAGACAAAGGCAACATGAGGCGACGTAGTGAGGGTGTTTGTCACCGCTAGTTCTCTGAAGTTGGTTTGGTGTGTCTGGGCTTTTAGAGGTGGTTGAAAAGGCCAAAATCTCCTATCATGGTATGGATTTTGTGTCAATACAGTAATTGTTCTATACGGAGATTGTTTAAAATAACCATACTGTACTTCATCACATTGTATTTTCTTCTTCTTTTTGGTACTTCCATACAAACCAAAAAACCTACTGCCTCACATGAGACAACCCTGGAGTTAAAACCAAAAGACTTAAAACAGAACTAAAACTAGAACAGAACTAAACAGAACTAAAATTCTTTCAGAGTGGACGCTTTAACGTTCCTGAGAATAATTTCAAATGTTCCAGGTTTCTATATTTATAGCTTTACTCTCCTCCTCCATGTCTGCCCAAATCACGCTACCCTGCGAGGCAGCAGAATTAGTAAGACCATGTAAGAATCACAAGAGCACGCAAGATACAGTATTGCCAAATTTCTACCAGTGGACACGTGTCTGCTGTTGCATGGTATATACCGTGACAACAGCCCACTTAGCCTGAAGTTTAATTTATAAAAGTGGCTTGGTCAATTCTTAAATCAGCTGGTCTCTGTAGTTTTTAACAAAAAGGAGGAAACAGTGCTTTTGTTGGGGACTGTTTTCAGCGACAGATTAATCCACACTTGGTGCTGTAGTGAGTGTTTGTGTCAGCAGGACGGTGTGTGTGGGATGAGTTAAAATAAACTACAGTGTGTGTTCAGGGTAATGAAGGAACGCGTGACCCAGTGAGGCTCGCTGAGGTGTTTTAATAGGTTTTGGACAACAGTGGAGCTCTGTGGCACACAGGAAGAAGATGCATAAAACGCAAATACTGAGATATCTGTGTGTCTCTGTTTTAGGTGGACGATGACAGCATCGATGATCTGGGTGAAGTCAAGAAGTGAAGACCAAATATGCACTTTTACTGAAACGGATGTGACCTGTAACAACGACAACAACCTGGCCAAATGTACACATTAAGTCATTTTATACCTATTTTATTTACTGTTCATAAACAGCTGCGGACTTGGCCACTCACTTGGCTTCCTTTTTTTTTTTTTTTTCTTTTAGTTAATAGCTGCTTTCTCTCGTTTGCCAAAGGTGTGGTATGACGTGAATCCCTCCCAAATGTTCTTCACTCAAAGCAAAACTGTAGGCTAATAAATTTCAGTCTCCTTCGCCTGTACGCTCTTCTTTCCAAGTTTGTTGCATGTCTCTTTTCAGAAGCATTAAGGATTGTGAGGCTGCTGCTTCATGAGTCACTTTAATGGCCGCAGGTTACTTGTTTTTCCTGCGTCCCCATGAGTAAACCTCCTGCCCTGCATAATAGTTTTATAATGAAGCCACACTCCCCAGACAGATAACATTTACAGTTGTTTCCCTGCTCCTCTGCGTCAATACCACTTCCCCAAAGATAACACATAGCGCCCAGATGTTTGCTCCTCTTGTGAATTTGCATGAATGCAAACATGATTCTTGCCCTAAGAAGTCACCTGGTGCAGCATATCTGTGTAGACACTGTGAAGAGCAGCAGGTCGGTGTTGTGCTTCACTGACGCGGCAAAATGATGAATGTCACTCCTGCAGACGAGTGCTGCGCCTTCGAGTCTCCCATCCTGGACCAGGTTTTGCCTCCTATACTGGTCTTGGAGTTCATGTTTGGACTGATGGGGAACTTTGTCGCCCTGTGGATGTTCATCTTTCACATGGACACATGGAAGCCCAACGCTGTGTACCTGACTCACCTGGCTGTCGCCGACTCCATCGTGCTGTTCTGCCTTCCTTTCAGGGCCGACTACTACAGGCGTGGGAAGAACTGGCTGTACGGCGACGCCCTGTGTCGCATCCTACTTTTTCTGCTGGCAGCCAACCGTGCGGCAGGGATCTTCTTCCTCACGGCCGTGGCTGTTGACCGTTACTTCAAGATTGTCCACCCGAGGAACCGGATCAACCAGATGGGCCTGGGCTACGCTCTCTGGGTCTCCCTCGGCCTCTGGGGTCTGATTTTCCTCGCCACCGGCTACCTCCTAGCTAACGAGCACTTCTTCTACAACAGCAACCGCACACAGTGTGAGAGCTTCAACATCTGCATGGGCTTCAGTCCCCTCTCCACCTGGCACAACACTTTCTACGTCACCCAGTTTTTCCTGCCCACTTCGATCGTTGCCTTCTGCACCATCCGAATCACATGGCAGCTGAGGGTCAGGACCATGGACAAGAAGGGGAAGATCAAACGGGCCGTGCAGTTCGTCATGGCCGTGGCGTTGATCTTCATCACCTGCTTCTTCCCCAGCACTATATCGCGCATCGCAGTGTGGATCCTCAAGGCGTGGTACAACGAGTGCAAATACTTCGAAGAGGCCAACCTGGCGTTTTACACGTCGGTGTGTTTCACCTACTTCAACAGTGTCCTTAACCCCGTCGTGTATTATTTCTCGAGCCCTGCCTTCAGCGGCACCTTCAACAAGCTCCTGAATAAACTGCTGAGAAGGAGCGACGACAAAGATGAGACGGAGTCAGCTGACAACGGCATTTCCACCGTGGATGGCAGAAGAGAATGAAGGTGATGTTTGTGTTCCCTGCTGACACTTAAGGGATACTCTAATGGATGCAAACTGCACGCTAAAGGCCAGGCAACATATTTAATTACTCTTATCCTAGTTTGTAACTATAACAAAATCTAGAAGCGGTTTTGCTGTGATTGTAAACAACAAATTGACCCACCTAAAATAATACTCAGAAGCTTAGTGCTCTGTATTTGTGTAAAAAAAAACCTTTGTGAATGTGGTTAGTTAATGTAATCATGAGCCGTTAACAATGAAGAATCTCAAGTTGCAAGCACAGTGTCTACTGGTGTCAGACACTTAAATGTAATGCTTTCAACACAGTTCTCACGGTCATGACAAACCTGGAAGGTCATGGCATTCCACAATCAACTTTTCCAGGCCTGGAAAAGTCACAGGATTTATAAAAACCATTGAAAGTTTTGGAAAGTCGTGGAATTTTCTTATCTGTAATGATAATCTTTCTTGGATAACTTTCCAGTTATGTAACGTTACAGCATGTTTGTTTTTTTCAGTTTATCTTAACAAAGCTGTTGACATAAGCAGCTCTAATGCCAGGGTCCCCACAATCAGGGAGAACCAGGAAAGGTCATGGACTTTCACAATCTTATTTTCCAGGCCTGGAAAAGTCATGGAAATGTTTTGAAATTTTGTCCATGGAAATGTATGGGAACTCTGATTTAATAGAGCCCGACCAATACTGGATTTTTAGGGCCGATACCCATATTAGGGAGTTAAAAATTTCTGATACTGATACACTGGCCGATATCTATCCATCCATCCATCCATAATGTTATTACTGAGAGATGCATACACTGAGAGAGTTAGCGAGCGATCACACCGAGATGAAACACTAGAAACGCGACCAAAACCATTGTTTTCCCATGATACGGCGCTTCTGACCGGCATTCAAACGTCTTTTTAGATGCGCATAGATGCTGAAAAGCTAAAAATATTTTCAACTTTTTGAGCGGCAGAAGCCAGTAGCTAATTCGCATTGAATAAGCGCTTCCAGCACTTTAAGCATCTTTGAAGCGTCTGCATCTCTAGCATCTCATTTCTGTGTGATCGCCCCCTAAAACTTGATTGGGAATGTAAAAATGATAAAAACAAGCATCATTTTTCTGGATTATGTTATGAAAAAAAGAAAACTTTTCATATCTGTGCATATCGGACAACATATACACCGATACCAACATATCCGTAAGAGGCCAGCGATGGCTGCTAAATTTGGCCAATTGAAATATCGGTCAGGCTCCAGCTTTCAAGACACTTTCAAGATAATCTTAAACCAGATTTAAGATTTACGGACAGATTATCTCTTATTAAACACTGAAGGTGAGTGTAAAATTTAGATGTATATAGTCCCGTGTGGAGGAAGGTTTTATGTAGGAATATGTTTATTAGAGTGAGTTAATCTACTTTTTGCGAAGTGTAAGTATAATGTAAAGTATAAGGTGTAAACATTTGTAATATCAGAAATGTGGACCCCCCATGCAGAAGTGCCCGACTCAAATCTTAAAAATCGATAAATTAAATAATTGGTTCAGTTCTTGTGGCAATTAAGACCTTGCAAATTCAAATTTAAGACTATTTAATGACTCTTAAAGCATCAAGACCAAATTTAAGACTTTTTAAGGGCCTGCAGACGCCCTGGCTGCAAGGTGACCTCATCAAATATGAGCTGTAGATGTTTGTAAAGGCAACAATATCTATCAAATATGTGATGTTATGTGTGTATCAACCTTTCCTCTGTTATGTAGTTCATACAAGAGTTTACACTGTCAATCACATCTACTGTGAACACTGATTTTCTGCCTCCCATTAAAATAATATTTACAGTACAAATGAGCTGAACAGCCAGAGGGACGTTCAGACGACTGCGGTCACTGAACTGTCAACACACAATCTGTACATGCACTGTTTAATGAGGTAACTGAGTCTAACAGGGTTGTGGGCATGCAGGTAAATCAAGTTGATCATGTAAAGGCAACTCATTATCGCTCCTGTCGTGTGTGCATACATTTGAACACATTTCCTGTCTCTGTGTCTCGTCACATTTTGTTTTCAGTAAATAAATTAAACTGAATAACTGAGATAAATCACATTTTACTGTTTGTGTCTTTTTACTTTGTGTTTGTGTTTCTTCCAACTCAAGGAATCACGTTTTAATTAACATTTGAAATCTGACCTCATTCATCTATGTCAGGAGTTGGCAAACTTTAAATAAAAAAAGATTGGATTACATAATCTAATCCAGTTTTAGATATTTTTATTCTCTTGAACAACTTATTTTCAAGGTTTGATCCAATCAAATAGCTGAAATCTGATCAGACGACCATCCAGATACAACAAGTGGTTCGGACTTAGTAATTTGAATATAACAAATGCTGATTTATACAATGCTTAATTTATAGAATACTGTAAAATTTCAATTAAAAGCCCAGTCGCTTTTACGAGGCTTGTCTCTAACAGAAACCTGGTCTGGCTGCCAAGCAGTTCATTTTTATAGAAGTTCTTCGGATGCGTAAAATGGGATTGTTGACCACCTGCTTCAACGAACGTTAGTTGTCAGTATGGAGATGCTACATATTATTAGCTCACTTCACACAGGGTTTATTTTACTGAAACCATGAGCACCAGAAAAGACCTTAAGTTATTCTGATTTACCGGCATGACTTCCCTCTTCTGAAGCTGTCATAAAATGAGAATAAGTGTCCGCTCCTCAGTTATGTGATTAAGTTATTTATATTTCTTCAGTCTGTAAGGGTCCACAGATCAAACGAATCAAGCATGTTTTTCATAAAAATTAATCCAAGTTATGAATATTGTTTAACAGGATAAAGTGATGTTGTGTTGGTATGCTGGATGCCATGAAAAGAGTGTCATAACATTACACATGATTGATAGGTTATTTGAAACCTAACTTTTATACAAGTAATATTCATACTGGTTCAAATAAACAATTTGAACATATTTTCCATCTTCTCTGAGCAACAGTTTTGCGTTAAACAAATTTAATATAGATGTCCCAAATATAAACCTGTTGACTTCAGTGATGTCAGCCAATAATAGCCCAGGCTACTATTTGAAGTTTTACAGTAGTTGATTTATAGTTATAGAATAAGCATGTCCATCCATCCATTTCCATCCACTTATCCAAGGCAGGGTCTCGGGACCAGCAGGCCATGGTTTTTAATTTAATTTAATTTGATTTAGTTATTTTTTGAACATATATTTTCAAGCTGGTCCATTCTCCACCCAATGCATTGTTGGAAGGCCTGCTCTCTCTGTGGGCCCCCCACTTCAAGGGCCCCAGTGCAACCACACTGCCTGCACCGTCTGTATTTACACCCCTGCTCCCACCTTGCTATAAGTCCAATGCTGTTAGTCACATTTATTTATTACACAGGATCTTTTTCTGTCTTTGTTGCCCATCACAATAAGACAATCCTTAGGCTTTGGCTTTGTGCAGCTGCCTGTTTGTTAATATATAATATATATTATATGTATATATTGTTATAATATATACAACAAAATGGGAGAAAGAAATGGGGACTGAGATCCCAGAGCACCTGCATCATTGTTGTAGTAATGCAAGCCACTGTTTAATTCAATTAAACATTCAACACCTTCGTCATTACTCTCAGGAGAGGTTCCACAGAATATACCATATCTTTTCTAAAACTGTATTCTTATTTTCATAGTATATATGTATGCGTGTATGTTTTGTATTTATGTTTTCTCAGTTATGACTGTTCAGTATATGTAAAAAGAGCATACTGCAATCAAACTGCATGAGTGTGTATTTAGATGCAGTAATTGCTCATATATGTGGTTATATGTCGACATGCTCAAATGAAACACAAGTGAAACACGTTCTCCACTGACAGCCAATGAAAATATGGGTTGGAAAAAGGAGTTCGGGTGTCCGAGCTTGAGAGCAGTCCGTGAAGGCATCAATAGTTGCCACGATGACGTCATGCTGGGGCTGGGCTGAGCAGCGATGAGCGGCTGGAAAAACATGTAACGGTGCAAAGACACGGCTGCGCCCACACACACCATCCTCTACTGAGCCTCAGGTCACCAGCGGAGACCAAGTAAGCTTCCACGACAACTTTCTACACACCTGTCTGCCTTCATTTATATTTGAACACCTTCTCCGTAGGGCGTTGTTTGATGCTAACGTGAAGCTAGCTAGCTTTGGCAGTTGGAGCGCATTCCAACAGGGACCAAAGCTCCAGACACCAGATATGACACCGAGGGATAAGTTTAAGCACTCTGTTAAATAACATGTGTGATCAAAATAACCTGACACTTCGATATTTAACACGTAGGGTGTTTAATCAGAAGTGTTACTAAGTTAGTGGCTCCAGAGATGCAGCAAGTAGAGCCCAGCCCAGACACAAACAACACGGTGTCTCATCATCTGTTGGTCGGCCAACAAAGCATCAGCAGTGATTTATTTAACATGTAACGGGTCATGAGTGGTGGTGTAAGGCTGGAGATGAAGGAGGCTGAGGTGTTAGCAGACACAGGGGGACACAGGAGGGGTTTGACAGCTGTAGGTGTGCTTGTTGTTTTGGTCCTGCAGCACCGGCTGGGCGGGGGAGCAGCAGTGTTGAGGTAATGTTACAGCAGGTTGCTCAGGTTACCTGCTCACTGGATGGACCGAAACACAGCTGTTGTCCTCTGTGTTTTAAGAGCTAAAAAGAGGCTACAAAACATATATATATATATGTATATATAAACTAAAACATGCTTTTATTGGATGAATATCTGTGGAAAATAACAGGTACACAGCAGAGTCCAGCACCTGCAACACTGTCAGTTTTAGAAGAAGTATTCACATCCTGTTTTCAAGCAAAAGTATTAATACCACTCTGTGGATATACTCCACTACAAGTAAAATCCTGCAATCTACTACTACTGCTAATAAAGATAATAATACACTGGATTTACGTAGCTCTTTTTCCGGATACACAAAGACGCTTTACAAAGAACAACAACACCAGAACAAAGGTGAAATAATCCGAAAGACAGGAGACAATGCTAGAGAGGAAGAAGAAGAAGAACGCAGTTTTGAACAGGTGTGTTTTAAGGGATTTCTTGAAGTTGGAGACTGTGGGGGAGGCCTTGTCCCCCCAGGTGCTGTGGTTAGTCCTGGTTTGAGAGTGAGGAGCTCAGACAGGTGGGAGGAGCCAGGTTGTGGATGGTGTTACAGGTGTTGATGAGGAGTTTGAAGTGGATACGCTGGGGGAGAGGGAGCCAGTGGAGGTTATGACGGACGGGGGTGATGTAGTAACAGGTCCAGGAGGAGCAGCAGAGTTTTGGATATATCGTAGTTTGTTGAGAGTTTTGGATGATGAACCGTAGAGGAGACTGTTGTTGCAGTGGTCCAGTCTGGAAGTGATGAATGTGTGGATGAGTCTCTGCAGCTGAAGAGGAGAGGGATGGACGGAGGCGGGTGATATTTCTGAGATGGAAGAAGGCTGTTTGAAGTCATGCAATCAAAACCTTACTTCCGTAAGAGTTTGCTTCTTTGAAACATGCTTAAAGTGAAAGTATTCATTGGGGTTGTAAATCACCAGCTTCATCACGATACGATATTATATCGATTTGTTTGGATGACGATACGATGTTTGCCGATATCACAAAGTCTGTCATGATACGATTTTGTTCCGATTCGATTCAGGAGCCTGCGATCGATATGACGCGATATCATATGCCCATCTAACACAATCATTCACATCAACTCACAAAAACAACTAGAATATGATTTGACCATTTTATTTCTGAGCTCTGTTTGTTATTCGAGCGGAGGTGCGCTTGCCCAGAAATGGTGACACAGACGTGCTATGTGAATTTCAAAATAAATGTGTATCTTTAAGATGATGATATGGATCGATGTTTTCATTTTGCATTGATATAATCAGATCCTTAATCAATGAATTGATGTATCGATGTAGATAGATGTATCGTTACACCCCTAGTATTCATTGTGCAGTACGCTGTTCCCTGTTGGTGTTTTCCGAATCAATATTCTTGCTGCATTAATGTGTACATGGCATTTTCCTGCTGTAGATGTTTAAGGTTGTGCTCATTTTAACTTTTTTATACACTGTTGGGTAGTTTAATGTGAAGCAAAGCATCGTATTCTTGAAGATCATCATGTTTGTAGCGTGGCTGTCCTGTGAGTGGAGTTGCAGCGGTACACGATATACTGTGCTATAGGCTAAATATTGATGATACATCTGGTTATTTACGTTACTGAAAAAGAACGCTACCGGACAGAGTATCTCACCTTTGTTAAAAAAAAAAAAAAAAAAGTTACAAGTTCCAGTTATTGTAAAATGTTTCTTCAACCAAAAAACATTCCTTCAAAGGTCATTGTAACTGATAATGATAATAGTTTTATACCGTATATCGTGGAATATAGAGGCTCATGCACACCTTCAGAAACTTGAAGTGGAAAATGTCCATAGGTGGAGAAAAAGGGAATTCCTTTATTTGATAAACCATGGTTCAGTCACCAGACCTTCACCAGGTTAAGTACCCTATTGTGTACGGTATTTGTGACAAAGCATTTTCCAGCTGATAAAAGAGGGTTTTTTAAAGAGTTAATTTTGCTTAAGAGGGAAGAGATTTCCTCAACACATGAAGGAACTTTTCATCCTTCAGTTTATCACAAACATTTAACAAAAATCTGGAGATACATCACCGGACAGGGAGGGCATGAAAGCTGTCAGACAGATGTAGTGGCGTAAAAAGTACAGTATTAGCCTAACCTCTGAGATGTGGTGGAGTAGAAGTGTAAAGTTGCATTAAATGGAAATGCTCAAGTAAAGTACTAGTGCGTCAAACATTTACTTCAATACAGTACTTGAGTGAGTGTAATCTCTGGTTCTGCTGATTTTATAATACTTATAATTGTATGAAACGGTCCCAGTGTGAGTCCAACAGTGTTACTGGCTCCTGAATCAGTGGAGTGCTCTTAAATGTAGTGTGTGATATGTAAAAACACAGCCTCTACTGTACTGTATGAAACATATTATCTGTGTTGACCTAGTTGCACTTGGAGTGAATCATCTGCTTTATGAATAAAATGGCTGTGTGGTCACGCTGCTGCTCGACACCTACGGTACAAGACCTGCAGAGAAATGAAGATTTTACAGTGGATATAAAAAGGCTACATATGCTTACGAAATTGCACGGTTTGAAATGTTAAGACAGAAAGATCAACAACATAAATGTCAGACTTGTTCTATCTTTAATGTGAGCTTACAACAAACACAAATATTTTTTTACTAGGAATATTTAAAGGTCCAGTGTGCAGGATTTAGGGGGATATATTATTTTAAAAAATTGAATATGATATAATCAATTGTTGTGTTTTCGTTACCTTAGAATGAGCTGTTAATATCTACATAGGGAGAAGGTCCTCGTCTACGGGAATCACCATGTTGCATCTCCATGTTTCTACAGTAGCCCAGATGGGCCAAACCAAACACTGGCTCTAGACAAGGCCATTTTCATTTTTGCTTTTTCACATCGGCTACTAAATTATCAGCCCCTCTGCAATGAGCAGCCTTGGAAAAACACGGATTTTTTTAACGTGAAGCTGCTTTATTTAGTGTTTTTAGTGGTTTAAATCATGAGGAAGAGACCTCTGTGGATAATTTAGCTCCTGGTAAAAACCTCCGCAACAATGAAAACTGAAGGAATTCTTACCAGGAGAAGTTTAGGCTGGATGCAATTTGCAATCCTCACTGCAAGATGCCACTAAATCCCCCTAAATCCTGCACACTGGACCTTAAATTAAAGAAAACTAAAACACCCTGATCATAAGTCTGCACACCCTTTATAATGGGGGCTCTAGCTGTGTTTAAATTAACCAGTCATTTCCAGAATCATGACTTTAGGTAAATAGCGTACACCTGCCATCAATGAAAGTGATCCTGATTAAAACCAGTGAAGTCAGCTGTTGCTGTAGGATTTGCTGGAGTGTTTGGGGTTGCATCCTACTGCTGGAGCCATGTTCCTCAAAGAGTTAACAACGACACTGCCAGATCTAATTGTTCAGGACAGGGATGTAAAAGAATATAGAAGGCATTAGATGTACCGTGGAGTGCTGTCAAAACCATCATCACAACCCTCCAGAGTTGATGAGAGGATGAGGTGAAAGCTAAGCAGGGAGGCTATAAGGAGACTAACAGCAGCATTAAAGGAACTACAGGAATGTCTGGCAGGTGCTGGTATAGGTGCGCCTGTGATCTCCACATCTATGGGGAAGGGTGGCAAGATGGAAACCCTTTCTTCTAAGAGGGAACCTCAAAGCTTGTCTGCATTATGCCAAAACACCTAATCAGTCACCACAAACCATGTTGTGTGATAGTTCGATGAGACAAAGGTTGAACTTTTCACCTTTATTTCTAAAAGATGTTTGGCATAAAAGGGCTTCTTGATATACCACTGTTGATGAAAATCGGATTATTTAAAAGTAAAATGTTGATATCGTGTTAATAATACACACATGATGATGTTGTGTAAATAATGCAGCATCTCTTAGTGGTTTCCAACTGGTGGGTCACGGTCCAAAATTGGGTCACAGGTCCATTCTGAATGGACCGCACATGTCTGGCAAAGGTGTCAAGTTTGTGAAGAGCACACTTTATTTTGAAGTACAGTGAATTGCTGGTACAGAGCTTTTATTCTGATGTGCTGTTTCTTGCTGTAAGGTGACTGACCAGTCACTGTTTACGTCACACGCTGAGCTACACGTTTTGTTACTTGCTCACGCCCCCCATTGCCCCGAAAAAGGCACATTATGTATAAACAAAAGTAGGTAGGCGGCATTTTGCTGTACTCCCCGATTTTGTTTTTATACTGCCAATGCTGAAAAAATACTGATTGGGCTTTCCTGCAAATCTGCACAATTCCTATCTAAAAAGGGCTAGAGACAGCAAACTAGCTCGATGACATGGCCAAACACAAGTATGACGCAGTATGTATTGAACTGTGTGGACCTTGAACTGATGACTAAGGAGAAATTTGGACCCTGTGGCTAGACCAGTTAGGAACCACTGTCTTAAATCATTTGCATCTCTTTCTGTTGTCACTTCGTCTCCCTCCCCCAGTGCCATCTGGTTGACTTTCACTAACCATTAACTGTAATTGCTCTTTTGTACAGTTATGGTTGTAAACTTTCCACCAGCCTACACTTGTATTTTGACTGTAATTCATTCACCACAGACAGAGACAAAACTCACAATACAATGATTTGGACTGATGGCAGTTTCCCCCTCTATTATCTGTATATACTGGGATAATATTGTTATCATGAACACTTTTAAAATCTAATGTTGTGCCAGCTCTCGCTCAAAGCCAATACAGAGGAATACCCGACCACTGTGAAGCATGGTGGTGGTAGCATCATGCTTTGAGGCCAGCTTCTCTTTGGCTCGACCAGGGGCTCTTTTCAAGATAGACGGGATAATGATATCTCCAAATATCAAGATATTGTAGTGCAAAACTTGCCGGCCTCTGCCAGAAAGCTGAAGATGAATTAGAGTTTCACATTCCAACATGTCAAATACCCAAAGCACACGTCCAAGTCGACCGCAGCATGGCTTCAAAGAATGAAAATCATGGTCCAGTCAGAGCTGGGACCTCAGTCCCATCAGAAATGTGTAATGACCTAAAGAGAGCTGTGCACAGGAGATCCCCTGGCAATCTGAAGGAATTTTAATCTGCAAACAAGGGTGGGACAACATTCTTAAGTCTAGACGTGTAAACTTAACGGAGACTCAACACTAACAAAAGCAAAAAGATGCTTCCACAGAATATTAACCAGGCAGGGTGCATGCACTCAGGGTGTTAGTTAGTTTTTTTATTGATTTAAAATGTTCCCAAAAACGATTTTTTTGTCTGGATTTCCTAAACGGATTCCTGTCTTTACATTTAAAGAACATACAGTTTCATAAGGTTTGTATATCCACTGACTTTGCTTCAGTGTCTGAGGTGGAAAATCAGTATCACTACATTTGATAAGTGCCATAAATTCTAAGGTATTTGGTTTTTTGTGGCTGTTACAGTAGAAACATTACAGAGAGTAGCCATACACAACGTGACGCAAGGTCAGCTGGGCTTCACATTTATTACATGGGTGGTGATAAATTGCTTGCTAATAAACAGTAGGTTGTGACTAACAGTAGGTGTTCAGGGAGTGTCATTATAACAGGGCAGGATTTGATATGTGGAGCAGCTCTCACAGAGATACTGATGGGTGGAGTACAGTGGCTATAAAAAGTATTTCCCTCTCTTTTACTGACTCAGTGGATTTTTGTTATTGGTTAGTTGGTCAACAGAAGAAAGATCTCAGTTTTTTTATATGTTGTTTAGTAAAAGTGCCTCAAATTCACTGGAATCAGCTTTTCAGAGTCAGTTTTACTGCCAATTATTTTTGTCACATTCAAGGAATTATTATCCTTGGTATCTTGTTGCCTAATGATAAACATTAGAGAAAAGAAAAAGTATTAGAAAAGTCAAAAATCTTAATTATGAAATAGAAACAGTTACAGTAAATTTCTGTTTTGTTTTTTTAAAAAAATGGTTTAAAATGAAAACAGGTGCACAGTAGTTGAAACAATAGATACAAAATTGTGATCTGTATCTTTGATATTATGTGATTATGAATTTAATGTTTTTGAGTTTTGGACAAGAGTTGGACAAAATATCGAAATTGTGATAAGAATGGGCAAATTTTCAGTATTTTTTTTTTTAATTTTACCAGCTAAACAATTAATGAATTTGAATTAATTAATCTTGGAAGTAACAAGCATGTTTATCGGCAATAAAAATTGGCATTAGTTGAAGCCCTGATGAAGATCAACTTGACAACACATTTGAGACTGCGAACGAACTTTCTAATGACAGAAACAGCCAAAATTGCATTATTATTTTTCACAATGTCCATGTTTGCGTATCAAAGGTTTAATTATTTGAGTTTCTGCTTTCATTACCAAGCATGATTATCTGTGACAGATATATTTAGCTGAATTAAATAAAATAAAATGAAATAAATTTTGACTGTAATGAGTTTCACGTCTCTGAAAGGGGTCGGCAGCAATATATATATAATGTATTAATAAATTTGATATGTATATATATTAAACCATCTCTGTTAACTGATATTTAATAACAATAACAATAATAATCTCACATAACATCCTTCTAGAGGGACTAGCTACCACTGGTATCAGTAGGACCGCTCTCGAATGGGTTAAATCATATCTCTCTGGCCGTACTCACTTTGTTCAAATTAGAAATTTCCGATTCAACTCTTTCCCAGTTCCTAGTGGTGTTCCTCATGGCTCTGTCTTAGGTCCCCTTTTATTTATTGTCTATCTTGTACCTCTTGCCATATCTTCAGAAAATGTGGCATTCAATTCTATTGCTATGCTGATGACGCTGGTCTGGGATTATTATTATTACAGTTATAAAAATTAGGTATAAAATCATCATCATTGAGTCATCATCCGTGCAAGTCTCAATATGTGTGTCACCATTAAATCAGACCGAATATGCCGGCTTGAGAAGGTATTTTCAGACAGGATTTGAAAGTAGAAAGGGAGGTGATATTGCGAATGTCATGGGGAGAGAGTTCCAGAGGCGGGCGGCAGAACGGCTGATTGTAGTCAAGCGGGCAGATGGTGATGTGAACTGGATTGCAAAAGAGGATCTAAGATTCGAGGAGGGTGTGTAGATCTGAAGGAGTTCAGAAAGATACAGAGGCGCTTTTGTGTGACATGACACAAAAATGTTGTTTTCTGTTTCAGCTGATTCATGGGACTTTTTCTGTTTTCCAGTTCCCTTCACATCACATTGGGACTTTGTGGGATGGTGGGGAAGGCCTAGTCCCCCACCTTGATCAGGCCCGACACCCCACAGATCCCCCCAACACTATCCATGGAAAAACAAGGAGCCATGAGTACACCAGGCAAAGTCAGCGGGCTCAAACCCCCCAGCAAAATAGTCCGACCGTCTGGGGTGCCATCAAAGACGTCTCCATCTTCTGGTATGAAATTATTCAAATACTTGTTTACTTACTATCTGAGGAAACATTAGTGGATGATGTGATGAGTGTGCGTCCTTGACTCCTCCGTCCTCTATCCTTAATCACTTGACCCGGAAATTGATCAAGACTCGCCGTCTTGAAGGACGTCTCGATTCGTTAAATGAGTCGAGGAGAGACGAGGCTTTCAGAGGGAAGCGGGGATACACGAGTGCAGCCTTCGTGGAAGCCTTTTACTGACCGACACACCCCTGATTGGATATCAGTTATTGATTTGACAGCACAGTGCTGCAACTTCAGCTGATTGGACTGATCTGATAAATCTCAACATCACTGGAGTATCATAGCACAGTGAAGACAGAGAACACAAAATAGTTTAGTTATCTTCACAGAAATTAGTGAAATGCTGAGATATAGGGCTACTGATCATTTTTAAGAACAGTTTTCGTACATCCCTTAAAATCAAGAAGGGTTTAGGAAGTTGTGGGGAGTTGGGAACCAGTGATGTATATTGTATGTACTGTGTATAAATATGTAATTTATTACAGCTGTAAGATGCTGGAAAAGCTTGAAAATGCACCTTGAAAATGCTTGAAAAGTGCTTAGATTTGACTTAAGAATAAGTGTAAGAACCCTGATTTAAGGCCCGATCAGACAGAGCACTTTTTGCAGGTTGCAGCAGATGAGGCATACCACACTGCAGCCACCCAGTCACCTGTCTTCTCATTTTATAAGATTAGGCAATGAAATAACCTCCACAAATGATGTTGGGTGCTTCTCTGCTCTGACTTAAAGTCATCACAACTTGTTGTGTTCAGAGCGCTCCTGCAAAAACACGAGGTGCATAGAGTGGAAAAACAGGAGGCGCACAGGAATGCAGAGTCAGAGAGCAAAAAGCTTCACTCTCATTGAAAACAAGGACGACAATCCGTCTGCTTGGCTGCTAAAAAGCACACTGTCTGATCGGGCCTTAGGCTGCTCTAAACCTCAGCGGGGTGTCAATCAGATTACAAAGTCCATCCTTTAATCAGCCAGCAACTGTTGGAGGGTACACCAGAGAGATGTGGACGTGATCCTCTGACCTCTATGTGGTGGGAGAGAAAACAGTGCTTATTTTTTAAGTGATTGTGTGTCACACTGCACAAAAATGTAAATGCAGCACTTGTTTTTGCTGTCTACTGTACTTCTGACTGCAGGTACTTCAAAGCCAGTTCCTCCAGAGAAGTCCCCCGGCACTGTGACCTCCCCAACCCAGGATGGAGCTGCAGACTTCCAGGTCGGGGACAGGGTCTGGGTCAACGGCAACAAGCCCGGCTACGTGCAGTTCATCGGTGGCACGCAGTTTGCTCCCGGGCAGTGGGCTGGGATTGTGCTGGACGAGGCCATCGGGAAGAATGACGGGTCTGTGGCAGGGGTCCGGTACTTCCAGTGTGAGGACGGGAGGGGGATATTCACACGGCCTTCAAAGCTATCCAAGACTGCGCTGCCAGAGAAGGAGGCCAACGGGAGGCAGGCCAGTCCCGCGCCAGCAGCCTCTGCACCGAGCGAGCCTGCACCTGCTGGCACTACCTCAACTGGTAACATCCTAATGCGTCAGTGAAAACGGGAGTATGAACTGTGTGTTTATCAGAGGAGTAAAGGTGTTTTTCTTTGTTCAGCTCAGGGGACCGGCATAAAGACTGCACTTAACCGAATGCTCACGTCCAGCGAGTCGGTGTCTAACATCTCAGACACAGAGTCAATGAAGAAGAGGAGGGAGCTGAGGCTTGGAGACCGTGTGCTGGTACAAACCACGATGAGAAATCACCTAATGCACTCAGAATGAATGATTATGTTAAAGTCATTTTTTGGGCCTGTGTTCCATGTCACATTTTATAAGACTAAATATCACCAACAAAATAAGTTATAGTGGCAGGCCTAATTCCAAACTGTAGTGTTCGTGGAGGTCAACAAAAATTTATTTTACTGGTACAATTTATTATTATATCATTCCATATACATTTCACGTGGTATTATTGTTGGCGCCGCTGTTGCAAAGACAACCACATCACTTTATGTTTTTTCTCAGAGCCTGTCAACCCCCAACGACACAGAGTGCACTTTGTCCTCCACAATTACTTTGGTTGTTCCACTGTCTGCCATTTCTGCTACTGGGAACAGTAACTGCAAAGAACTTACAGTGATGCTCTTTGGTAGCTGGGGACAACTACCGTCAGCTACCGGGGAGGAAAACAAAGGCGCTATCCTCTTTGCTATGGTTAATGCACTTCCTTTGTGCTAGATATTAAGTGTTTAATTTCCCAGGAGATCGTACCAGGTGGCAGAGAGAGTTGCATAGTGAAAATGAGGCTTACAGGGAACCAATCTAAACACAGATGGGGGCTTTATTCTATATCCATTATGTTGTGTAGTCAGCATTTACTTAATTATGATAAGTTAAAGCAAAAAACTGTTGGAGTGGAGTGTGTGACACACTGTGTCCACAGAGTGACGACTTACACTGTAAATAGAGGACTGAAGAACATTATTAATCATTTGTATTTTGTGTGTAGGTTGGTGGTAACAAGGCAGGAGTGGTGCGGTTTCTGGGAGAGACAGACTTTGCCAAGGGGGAGTGGTGTGGAGTGGAGCTGGATGAACCGCTTGGCAAGAATGATGGAGCTGTCGCAGGCACCAGGTACAGACCACTGACAGAGGACACATGTTTAACATCTGTTTTAACACAATCATGCTGTAACCTGCGAAGAAAATGTTCCTAAAGCTTCAGTTTCTTCCTCTCAGATACTTTCAGTGCATGCCCAGGTACGGTCTGTTTGCTCCGACGCATAAGGTGACACGTATTGGCTTCCCCTGCACCACGCCGACCAAGTCGAAGAGCTCACGGAGGAAGTCAGCACTCAAGAGGAGCCCGAGCGCTTCCTCTGTCAGCACACTGAGCTCCGCCACCTCCTCCATCAGTGGCAAACCCAGCCGGGCAGGACTGGTGAGATTCACACTGCTGTTATCCAAATCTTTGCCTTTTTCTCTTGATTTGAAAGAAGTCATTGCAGTTAGTAAATTCTCCATAGTGGGACTGAGTATGGAAAATTTCAAGGAGCCTCTGACAGTTTAAACACAAGGTTGCATTTTGGTCTGGAAGACAGTGTCAGAAAACATGTAAATGTTTAAATCTGTCACTGTATCCTTCTCCTCCTTCCAGCTGACGGAGACATCTGCTCGGTATGCTCGTAAGATCTCTGGCACCACAGCACTGCAGGAGGCTCTGAAGGAGAAGCAGCAGCACATCGAGCAGCTGCTCGCGGAGAGAGACCTGGAGAGATGTGAGGTGGCGAAGGCGACCAGCCATGCAGGGGAGGTGCAGCAGGAGATGGTTCTGCTGAGGAAAGGACGGGATCAGGTCAGATACATGCACATGTAAAATGAGACAACAGATAAACGAATATGAAGCATTTTCATCCAAGCCTTTTTATGTTTGTCCAACACAACTCAGTCAGGAATGACCTGATGCCATTAGGGGTCTTCAGTTATATTTTTTGCCCTCTCTTTTAAGTGTCATGTTTCTCTAGAGAATTTGAAAAAAGAAAAACCCTGGTAGTGGAGATACACGTGACAGTCACCTAGCTGTTGTTTCAGAACCATGGACAGCACTGTTATTTGTGTGTGGGTGTGGCGCTGTCCACAGCACTGAAACAGAGCAGAGGAAAGACAGATAAGCCCTGATTCCACCAAACGCTTTCAGTCCAGTTCCTCAACAGTAAGCCTTCAGACATGGTGCCTAGACCCTCGGTGTGTTCAGACAGTCCTCTTAAATGTGGGCGGGGTTGTTGTCACTCACTGCTCCGTCCAGCACTCGCTGTATTTCCTCATCAGCGGTGACACAGATGAAAGTCTGCACCTGGTTTATTGTCCACAGAACGAGGCTGCACGCCCACATTTTCACAACAAAATAGAACAGGCTGCAGTGAGAGTCTCTCTCCATGGGATATTTAAAAATAGCAGCTTTGTGCATTTAGTCCTTCTCAGGCAAGCTCAGGGGTTTAGTGTTGCTGTAGCCCACAGGAAGTGAGGATTAGAATATATGACCTTCACATAATCCGCTCCAAATTAATCTATATTTTTAAAGTCATTACTAAAAGTGTGTGTCATATAAAAACTAAAGTGATGCTCAAAATTGTCACAGTGAAATTTAAGGTGTGCTGATGGATTCACGTCATCAGCTCATGCATTGAGTAACATTACAAGTTAACGTTCCACCTTAAAAGTTGCCGGCAGTCGGCCCAGTGAATGAAGTTATTTTTCTCAGACTCCAGCTGCTGTGAGAGGCAGCAACACATCCTTTCATTTTATAGTTACAGTTTCCTAATAAAACTCTCCACAGTATGAACAGTGGTTACATGAGCCTCAAAACCAGACACAACTCAGCCCTGAGCAGAGTGACTGCCTGTTCAGTTTCTTAGCCTGCTTGTTTTTTGTTGTTCAAAATACAACTTTCGTCCCTAGTTCCATTACCCCCCCTCAGTTATATCAATCCACATAGACTAAGCTGCAAACAACTGTTTCTATGCGCCTGCCCCTGCTGATTTTGATTCTTAGAATTGTTAGTAAATGCAGAATATATTTAGTGCTCTCCTAGACTGCTCTGATTAATAAATGTATTCTTTGATTTTGAAACAGTAGTCTTGTGCTGTTGTTATTCAGCCTTTGTGAGGCTATAGCTTTGTTAAATCAATGAATTTTATCTTGTGAAAATAATCACCCCCTCACAACTTTTAACAGCCCCCTCAGTCACTTCATCCTGGTGCCTGGTCTTAACCAGGAAAACTGCTTAAACTAATTTGTTTGTGTGCATTCACTGAGTCAGCTCATGCTGAGTGTTCTTCATTCTGTGTGTTTAAAGTATGCAATGGAGATGGAGGCAAAGTTGGACCAGCTGCGTTCGCTGGTGGAGGCAGCAGATCGAGAGAAAGTGGAGCTGCTCAACCAGCTGGAGGAGGAGAAGAGGTGAGTCTGACTCCACCTATAAACTGCACATGACAGGGCAGCAGCCAACAGGTATTTGCACACCAAGTCCGTATTTCTATGTATGCGTGTTTTTAATCCATCAGCTGACCTTGCACGCTGAGTACGATGTATTTTGTTGTTCTATCTGTTGTGAATATTTGCAACACTAGACAAATGCAAAGACACATTTCGTATTTTGCCTCTCCACTGGAGGTTCCTCCCTGGCTGTCTGCCGGCATCTTGCATTTGGCACTGCAGCTAATTGAAAAGGCTGAGCTGTCCTCTTTCACTGTCTCGACGAGGGTTGCAAATTGTCAGCACTTTGCTTAACTGATTATAGGTAACAATAAACTATCAGTAATGTGATTGATTGTGATTTAAAAGGAACATTAAAACTTTGCTCAGACCAAACAATAACGAACAAGTTCTTTTTTCTCAATCAAAGCTCACAGAGACATATTGAATATTCTCTGACAGCATTGCAGCCTATTAAACATATAAAGATATACAGGCCCAGACATGTGAAACACATTGAACATCACTGAAAAATGCTTCGCCTTGCTTGCGTCGTTTTCTGGTGTTGCCACCACACTTTTCTTCAAGACCCTGAAATTGCCGCCTTGTCATATCATAGTTACACTGTGCCCTTTGTTTGCTAACGCTAGTCATTGAAACACGCTTTCAAAATGCACAATCCTACTGATATGTAGAATGAAATAGGAGACTTAACATTGTTTATATTTCGGAATCAGAGCATTTGTTCAATTGAGATTCACATGTCCGATCAAATTCTTAACGGTGTGTAAATGTGATTGATACAATGTGAGGTCATTTTTAAACGTGCATCAGTTTTAGACAAAAGTACGGACCCTGTGTGCAGAGGCCTTCCTGTGTCTAGTTGGAGAATATTTTATATTTATCCCTGTTTGACAGAAAAGTGGAAGATCTGCAATTCAGTGTGGAGGAGGCCTGCATCACCAGAGGAGACCTGGAGGTAACTTTTGGTTATATAATCTGCTTCTTAATTAAACATTTCTCTCACTCACTCCAGATATCTTCAGTATCTTTCACTTGTCAGACTGAATTTATTTTTCTCAAATTCATGTGTGAATTATTGACAAACTTGGATAGGTGATTAACTTATTCCACATTCTCACGCCCACTCAGTTCTTTATTCTGTTAAGTGACTTTAAAGTGTGAAACTGCTGCTTTGCATTTTCCTCCAAAGAATAAATGCGAGCTGATGATTCAGTCAATCATTCTGTCTCAGGTTTTTCCTTTTCCTTTGCTCTTTGAATCATTCATTTGCTTCCTTGTTCCGACGCGTCTTTCTTCCCGCTCCTTTTATTTATTCATTCGCGCTTAATTCACTCAACCTTTTCTCTCAGATTTTTTCACCTCTCCGCAGCACTTACACGACCATCCTCTCCTCATCTTTTCATCCACATGCCTGTTCTTGAAAGCTGTTTTTGTCCTCGCCTTCAGTGCTTTCATCTTCCTCTCTTGTCTGCATCTTCTTCACCCGTCAGAGAAAATTAGAGTTCAAGTGCTGAAATACGAGCAAACAAGTGCGACGAGAAGAGAAATAAAAGTGAGGAATCTGAGAGTCAGAATGAGATGATTGAAATAATTAACTTCTGATATTCAGAGCAGAAAGAGTGAATAACAATATCTACTTTTGTTTGCAACCAACTGATGTGACTGATCAGTGCTTTTCTTACTGACTGGCCTTCTCTTTAAAGTCTTGTCTTGTCTCTGTTCGTAGCCTACAAAGCCGGCATGTCAGTGGATTGGTGTTTGTTCTCCTCTTCTTCCTGCTCTCTCTTACTAACAGACGCAGACCAGACTGGAGCATGCCCACATAAAGGAGCTTGAGCAGAGCCTGCTCTTTGAAAAGACCAAAGCTGAAAAACTCCAGAGGGATTTAGAGGACACTAGGGTAATGCTGGCAGTCCCAGTCCTCCAGCAGGACTGAGTGATGTGCTTTTCCCTCCACTGGGTTTAATAATGATGCACAGACACAGAATATACTGAAGGAAGCACAGCGTGCAAACATTATGCAAATCACCAGATTTATCACAAGTTGCTTCCCTCATGGCCTCGTTCACGGTTTGCCCTGACACGGGGACATTAACATCTCATCGGCCTTGAGCTTTTCTAATAACCAGGTCTATCATACTGAAAGTTATGCATGTGTGCATGGACGTTTTTTGAAATGATAGAGTGCCTGTGCTTTTGACGATGCCAGCCATCATTTTTCTTTTTCAGCACATCCCATGAAAAGACCAAAACGAACAATGTGTTTGTGTTTTAACTCTTTCAAACTTCTCTTCTCTGTCGCACCCATTCACAAACACACTGGTTTACTAGGGCTGGTCGGGACTTGACAACTTAAGGTATTGACTGAAACAACCCAGTACTAAATAGCAGTGTAGTTACAGTTGTCAAGGCTTTTGAAAAATTTACAGCCCAAACTGGACCGACCCGTGTGAGTTAAAGCCCAGACATGGCCTGTCACACATCATCACATAAGATACTAGGACCAAGCCCGACCCCTCCACTAGTCAGCTCTTAATGCCGGCTGTGTGACGACACAAGACACACGTCTCCAGCAGAAAATGGACTTGCTCGGTGGATCGTCGACTCTCCACACTGTTATGCCAGAGAAGCTCCCTGCTCCAGGCGGGAGGAAGAACAGAGCGCTTTTTTTTTTGTTTTGTTTTTTTCCCACAGCTCGAGCCGTAACAGACCCAGCCAATCAGTGCACATTTTTGGCCCAACCCTTTTCAAACCTGTCAGGATTTCTGGGGCCCGTCGAGGCTGGGTTGAGATTGAGAACTTAATCAAATCAGAGCTGTATTTCCTTATTTGAACTGTGTTTCATTTTCCTGCAACACAAAAACTTCAAATCTTTCATATGATTATTTGACATGTACACGTACTATAACGTCTCATGTTTACGTTAAACACAGTTCAAACACAAGTGATGCACTTAAACAATATGATTAATAGATTTAAACGTGCCTTATGTTCCTCCTCACCTCACGGTTGGCCATGCTTGTTAAAAAAGGGGGCGTGGCTTTACTGCAGTCCACTTTAGAAGATGTGGAACACTGTGATTGGCTCATTGACATCCCATCAAATAAGTCTGTGTACCTCGGTGGAGTCTGATGACAGTAATCATAGATCTGGTGGCCCGTGCTTGGTTTTTGGGGAAAATAATATCTTTAATAACAGAATAATAAAAATTCATGATCTGTCAGTTTGCTACTACCGTTTACTTCCGTTGTGCATTATGCAACACCTTCTGTTGATGACACATCCTTGATTACATCCTGATGGAAATAGGGACTCGATCATGAGACCAAAGTTCCAAGAGTAATGAATGAAACCGGTTTAAGAGCCATAGTGGAAAAGAGATACCAGTGCAACAGTGTGGCTCACTGATAAGTTTTCAACAGCTTTTGGACAACGATGGAGCTCGATGACACAGAGGAAGAAGATATATCAGGCTGTAGACACACACACAATACATTTATTGTTGGTTTTGGTCTTTTCATGGGATTTTTGTTGACAGTAAGAAAAATGCAGAACACTGCTTTCCTTTATCCTTTAACCAGAAGGTTCAAACTTTGACCAGTCTTTCTCTCAGAGTAAGACTGAATTTCGACTTTACACCAGATTCCTCAGGTCGTCCAGCGGAGAGGATTTTTCTCTCTGATGAATTAATTATTTTCAATCAAAATGAATGTGGTTTATTTTAGCCTGTTTTTATATTAGATCAATGACACAAGGTTTAAAGACTGAAATTCTTGTTTTAGAAAATCTTCTTGCATAGTGATGGGAATTGATACCAATGCCATTATCAGTTCTGCTTATTGGTCCGATTCTTTATCAACTCCCTGATTTATTCCTGATCAGTTTACAGTGTGGGGGAAAAAGAGCATGCCTACATAGATTTTCAGCGTCAGCATGACCGCTTTATGACCTCCGAGTCTGAACACAGGCAGAAGGCATGTGTGTGACTCAGGTGTGCAGAAGCTTGTCAAACCACCTCCTAGAAGAAATCTGCAAAACCTCCCTGTGTGGTGCTAATATTGTTATAACAAGGTATTTCCCCTCTGTGATAGACGCGCTGCTTGGTTGGGAAGCGGTGACACTCATGTGTAGAGTGACAAATTCATGGTATTCCTGGAATTTTCGCCCATGTTGAGTAGAAACCCTTGAAATTATCATTTTAGAGACATTACATGCAGCACTGTTGTCATCTTTCTCAGTGAAATGAAGCCACGTTTAGACCGTTTCTTCCTCTCCACCAACACTCCTTGTTGTTGTGGGTTTCCAGCAGCGTAGACACATGACTTTGACATTACTGTTTGTGCAACTGTTAAAAAAACATGCTGGCAAGATGGATAAGAGGAATTGATAAGCTTGGAGCTATGTGATTCCCATGGATCGGACAACTCTTTTTCAGCTGGAGCTGGTTCTCACTTCCCATCCCTATTCTTGCAGGTGTTTACAGTCTACAAGAAATATTTGAATATCAAAGTTTTGAAAATATACCCTCTCAGATTGGGGTCCCTCCACATGTAGCAATAAAATATTTGGTAAGAAAGTGACGATGTTACTGAAGGTTTATTCAGCAGAACTCTGGTTTTGACATCAGTCTTTCCAAATGAGACTAAACTATCTAGATACAGCTGTGTCCCTTAGTTTGCTGCTGTTTTAATACTGTGCTCAAAGTAGGAAACTTTATTTACCTCATTGGGTTTACATAAGGATCCAAACTTAACCAGTGATTTCCAGTTGTTTGACAAGTAAAAACACAAATTCTTTGTCAGGTTATGAATGGTTTTAATGTCTTATTAAACTGGAACTGCGTAATTCCGACTATGACAGGTTATGAAAGTAAATAATTGAAGGTATTTGCATAATTACCTCAGTAAGGTAAGATAATATAAAAGAGATATGAGATGAGATGAGAAATTTAGAGCTGAAACTATTTGTCGATTCACTGATTTTGATAATGAACGACTCGTTAAGGTATTTAACTGATATTTTTATGAAGTTAAATTGCCAAAAAAAAAATCTGGTTCCAGCTTTATTCATTCATTTATATATTGTAAATTAAATATCTTTTGGTTTTGGATCAAAACCGGAAATGTGAAGATGTCATTTTGGACTCTTTGGCGTCCATTTTTCACTATTTTTTTTATTTTTTCGATGTTATAGACAAATCTAATACCAAAAATAATAAAAATTGAAAATAATCATTGGTTGCAGCCCGATGATAATCACGGTGAATCAAAATACGTCACTGTGGCTGAAAACTTCCCAATTCAAAGTTATTTTGACACAGTTTAATCTCACATCTCTGATATAATCGTGTTAAAGCTTATATTTGTTTTACACTGATCAGCCCAAGTCTACTGTTTCCACCACTGCTCTGCTCTGTCACCTCTCCTATCTCCTCGTTCTTTGTCTTCATGTCTCCTTTCCTACACCCTCCGCTGCAGGTGGCCACTGTGTCTGAGCGCTCCAGGATCATGGAGCTGGAGAGGGAGGTGGCCGACCTCCAGCTGCGGCTGCGGGCGTCCCAGCAGAAGGAGGACGCTGCGTCTCTGTCCCAGCAGCAGATCAGCAGCCTCAAGGCCCAGGCGCAGGCTCAGGAGAAGAAGGTCTGTGGAGTCTGAGCAGCAGCTATATGATACTCCCCACCTGTAAAATATATTATTCATCATTATCTTCATCATATAATTTACAACCTGTCCTTTAGTCCGTAATGTAAATAGTCTTGTGTTCCTTTTTATGTGCAGTTTGTTTGAGCTGCTGTGACGATGCATAATTTATGGATGTGCTCAGATGTACACGTGTAGACTTTATGGTCTATACTGTGTGTCCCCAACAGATCAGCGAGCTGAGTGTCGACGTGGAGAGCAAACAGAAGGAGCTTCAGTCTGTGCAGCAAGATAGGAGCTCTCTGGAACAGGAGCTGAACAGCCTGGTGAGAGAGGAGGAAACTCAGAGCTTGATAATCACAAATAAACAGAGGAAAATATATGTAGAGTTAGAAACACAAAACTGCCCAAAAAACATGACTTTTTTGCAATTAAATTAAAACAATTATATTTTAGCCCACATATTTCCATCCATCCATCCATTTTCGTGCGCTCATCCGAGGCCGGGTCACAGAGGCAACAGGCAAAGCAAAGCACCCCAGACGTCCCTCTCCCCAGCAACACTTTCCAGCTCCTCCTGGAGGACCCTGAGGTGTTCCTAGACCAGATGAGATGAACAATCCCTCCAGTGTGCTGGATCCTCCAGGGTGCCTCCTGTTAGAGGTGTTCTGGGCACGTCCCACTGGTAGGAGGCTTGATCAGATGTTGAACCAACTCAACTGATCCCTTTTGACGCGAAGGAGCAGCGGCTCCACTCCAAGCTCCCTCCAGATGTCTGACTCCTCCCCCTATCTCTAAGGCTGAGCCCAGACACCCTACAGAGGAAACTCATTTCAGCTGCTTGTATCCGCGATCTCATTCTTTCGGTCACTACCTGCTCATGACCACAAGTGAGGGTTGGGACATAGATGGACCAGTAGGTCAAAAGCTTTGCCTTCTAGTCTCAGCTCCCTCCTCACCATGCATCACTACAGAAGCTGCAACATAACTCTCCCCCGACCTGGAGGGGGCAACACATCGTTTTCTGGCAGAGAGCCAGATATTATATTTTTTTTTATTTGATTTTATATAAACATGTATTACAGGCTGTGTTTTGTCGCACCATTTCTTCCTCTTTTCCTCGTTTCAATAGTCTGTCGTCTCGTGCACGATACGTTTGGCAGAGCGGGCAGATGATGATCACCTCTCTTCACTGCATGTTCCACACATCTCTTCTTCTGCTGGGGAGGCAGAGACAAACACTGCCAACCAAATCGCCTCGGAGCCCCCGTCTCTTCCTCTTCCTCTTGTTTTATGTCCCTTTCTCATGCACACTCTCTCTCTCTCTCTCTCTCTCCCCTAGCTTCTCCTCTTGCTTCGTCACTTTCCCTCCCAGTTGCAGTCCCTCCCTTTCTCTCACTTCCCCTCTTGATTCAGTCCATTAAAACTCCATCTATGCATGAGAACTTCTGGTTTCATTAAAAAAAAAAAAAAAAAAAAAAATCAATTTAACATCTGGAAGCCGACTTGATTCGAGCCCAGGGGACTAATGAAAAATTACAGCCCTGCAGGTCGGGTCAGGCCCATGTTGGCTGGGGCAAAGAATCAGAGCTCTCCTCTGGTTGTTTATTCAAACACATTTTGGTTGAGAAGTTCACATCTGTGAGGGTGTGATTTGTAACTGAGTTTTTACCTTATTTGTCTTATTTTCCCTGTGAGGTGTTTTGCTCGTGGGCATTGTGAAAGTGGCCTCATTAACAGAGGCATTTTATCCACAAACCTCGCATGTTTTCTGGACCCAGTCATTGTTAGCTCAAGGTACAGGAATGTTACTATGTGAGTGATTAGCTCGCTGATGTTTCTCCATTTCAGAGACAAACGCTCGAGACAGCTGAGGAGGAGAACAGGAGGACAGCGAAGACCATGCAAGGTAAACACAGCACATGTGTCCCAGCTGACTTTGTGAAGACAGTGTGTGATGTTTTATTTTGTCTGCATGGAGACGACTGTTTGAGTTGATGTCGTCTTTCTATGTTCTGACAGAGTTGGAGCAGATTGTGGAGCAGACAAAGAAAGAGGTCCAAACCCTGAAAGAGGAGAATCAGTGCAGAGAGAAAGAGCTGACAGAGGTAGGTTCACACATGTGGTCAGTGCTGGGATGTAACTGAGTACATTTACTCAACAGCTGCACCTAACTACAGATTTTAGGTGCTGGAATACTCCCTAATATGCTGGTGTAACAACACATTTGAAAACACCAGTGTCATATTAAATCTCAACCTCATGTCACTGCACACAGAGCGTCTCTGCTGTCTCTGAGCAGAGCTGGAGTGCAGCTAACTGCAGCTAACAGTCGGATAACGCCGTATGTGGACGATGAATCAGCGTGTTGGCATTTACTGATTCTCACCAGGACAGCTCAGTCTGCTTCTGGCTGTCACCAGATTTCAGCTAATTATTTCTGGTATTCTTGGTTGTGCTGAAAATGTCACAACTAAAAAAAAAGTTTGGGGACTTTGAAGTAGCTTTCCTTTAATAATCCCTTCTAAAGTAATCTCCCAGCGTGCATTTCATTTTTCATTTAGACTTAGTGAGGCTCTCCCACTCTAAAGCTGACTGCGGCCTAAGGCTAATGTGATGTTGTTAAAACATTACTAACACACACATGCACACGTTACTCTCATTCCCATTTGGGTTTGATAAGTCGACACAGCAGTCTCCTTTTTTTATTCAAGCGTCACAGTTTTGTGAAGTCTATCAGCTGTGGCTGCTTGTCATCGTGATGCGTTCAAATGCCCAAAACACTGCCTGAAAAGGAGTTTGTAGAATTATTAATTAGAGTAATGTAAAGGACGTATGAGGATGAAATTATGTGGAAAAAGTGGTGGTGGAAGAAGGAGTCAGATCTTTTACTTAAGTGTGTACTATGCAAGAATTTAGTTACTGTTTGTAAACACATTCAGACTAGGCTTCTCATCCCTCCTGTGCTTGTACATACACTGCAAGCTACTGTACTGTTGTAGGAACGTTACATTTGTTGTAATAGAAGCCGATGTTTGAGCAAGCTAACTAAGCTAACCACCAACACCGACCTGTCCAACAGAAAACAGGCCATCTTTGTGTCACTCTTCATTGTATCCTCTCCTTCAGGGCTCAAACAAGATTCACTCTTTCAGAACGAGCTTCGTCCACTTTGTGTTTCGCTTTGCTATATTTGCGTTTCATCTGTGTTGTGTCCATGTTTGTTGTAGCTGCCTCTTGGATGTGTGCAGCTACAACTTGGTCATTACCTGTTTTTATAAACACAGCAAAATAAGAAGAAAATAATGCACCACCACACACTTCATGTGGGTCGTAAATGATGATTGAGTTGGATTACTTGTTATGAGTCAACACTTTTTTTAGGCTGCTTTGTATACATTTAAAAGTAAGTAAGTAGGAATACTAAAGTACAATGGAGGATGAGGGCCATGTAAAAGAAAAATAATCATAGAGTTTGAGAATAAAGTCGTAAATCTAGGAGAATAAAGTCAAAAGATTACGTGAATAAAGTAATAAATCTACGAGAATAAAGTCATAAATCTACGAGAATGAAGTCCTAAATCTACGAGATGAAAAGCCATAATTTTTACAAAAACAAAGTTGTAAATCTATGAGAATAAAGTCGGAAATCCATAAGACTTAAGTCATAAATATACGAGAATAAAGTCCTAAATCTACGAGATGAAAAGCCATAATTTTTACGAGAATAAAGTTGTAAATATACGAGAATAAAGTCGTAAATCTACAAGAAAAAAAAGTCATAATATTACAAGAATAAAGTCGGAAATCTTTGAGACGAAAGTCGAAATATTACAAGATTAAACTTGTAATTTTAGGAGAAAAAAGTCACAGATTAAGACTGTGTTACCGCTGGAAAATTGTTTTGTTTAAATTTTTCGTTCATTTGGGCCGACAGTAGCTCAGTCCATATGGACTTGGGTTGGGAACTGCAGGGTCGCCTGTTCAAGTCCCTGTCCGGACCAAATATGGAGCGTGGACTGGTGGCTGGAGAGGTGCCATTTCACCTCCTGGGCACTGTCGAGGTGCCCCTGAGCAAGGCACCGAACCCCCCTGACCAAGGACAGCCCCCTCACTCTGACATCTCTCCACTTTGTGCATGTATAGGTCTTGTTGGTGCATGTGTGTGTCTTTCAGACCTTTGTGTTAATGACAAAAATCGAATTTCCCCTCAGGGGGATCAATAAAGTATATAAAAATAAATAAAAAAATAATTTAAATTAATCTTCATTCTGAATGTTTGTTAACAAAATATATATTGATGTTAAGAGTGAAACACTTATAACATAAATACTCATAAATAAAATTAACTTTGACTTTATTTTAATGAGCGTTGAATGAATGAAGATCCATTGACACTGTGTGAGTTTGGGTTATCCCAGAATACAAACACGTGCAACATCAGCACTGACATGAACAGAATGTTAAAACAGAGTCCACAATTTCTGCTGCTCTAATATTTCTTAATAAAAAACACAACATTTTAACATTTTGCAGCAGTTACAAGAGAGTGTTTTGTTCTCTCTCCCCAAAGTCAGAGCTTTCTGCTCTCGCTTCACGGGACTTATTACAAATGGATGTAAAAGTGAAGCAGCTGAACAAGCTGGAGGCTCTCTTTCCTTTTTTAGCCAACATTTTTAATGACCTCTGAGCACTCCGCTCTATTTATGGGAATGCTGTATTTTAAGTGCTAAAGTTGTTTGGGTGGTGTGTAATGTAATGTTGAGATCAGGAAGTAATAAAACTGTTTTCTCTCAGTCACAAAACAAATATCTTGTGTTCTCAGGAAAACAAGCTTTTCCTGCACGGTCTGTTACAATACCATGTGGAGCTGAATATTATTATTGTTTTCCAGGCGACTGAAAAGTCAGAGAGGACGGAGCGGTCGCTTGAGCAGCTGACCAATGAGAATAAGACACTGGAGACACAGGTGAGCAGACAAATAAAATATGTGTGGCAATATTCAGCTCCAGCAGAAGACTGTAAATACCTACTGTCACTGAAGTCACCATGCTGTCATTTTATGACATTCACTGAGCTCCCAACATTCTCACACCAAGACCAGAACCCGTTGAACGGGTTAAACCCGTTGGGTAACATTAGCTTGTGATGCTAACAGTTAGCCCTGTCACTGTGTGTAACTAAGCAAGTAAAATTTATTTATATAGCGCTTTTCGCAGACATAGGTCACAAAGTGCTTCACAAGGGCAATATACAATGACCACGTGAGCCATGTCGTGAAAAGTGTACTACTAGCAAAACTATTTGCACACACAAGAAAAAAAAAAAGAATTCACACTACACAATAACAATACACAAAATTTGAAAAAGTCCAGCCCTGGTACTTACAAGTTACCCAGACACCTGTCCAAACAGGTGACAGGTGCGTCTTTAGCTGGCTTTAAAATAAAACCACAGAGTTAGCATTCCAAAATTTAAGTGCTACAGCTGCATATGCTCAATCACCACGTGTCTTAAGGCGAGTGCGAGGGACAGACAAAAAAATGTAGCGTATTTGATAGAAGAGTGCGATCTGAAGAATACGGGTTAATACAAGGTACAGAGCTCACAATCCTGAGACAGGCAACAAGGGGCTGAGCAAATCAATACGCTGCACGTAGCTGTTCTTTGCGTTGCTATGCGCCTCACGTGCTCTGAACTCCTCAAGTTGAAAAAACTTCAACTCAGAAGCAAAAAGGGCCTTTTCCCCATCATCCAATGGGATGATTTGAGAGGCGGGCCTTCTGTGGTGGTCACGACAACAAGTTTACAGTTGGTTAACATGGAGGAGAAACTGGTGGTAGTGGTTGGTGGATACCCAGAGCTATACGGCCTGATGATAGACAGCAGGTTGTCAAACTGCCCCTGAGTCGTCCTAAAATCTGCCTGGAAACGTCCATGATGGAGGAGAAGCTCCTGGACCAACTGGTGGTACTCCCCATGATCCAGCCTCTTTTTTAGGGTCTCATGTACCCACACAGATCTCCACCCATTTTGACCACAGCTATGGATACAGATGATGATGTACTCAGTCATCCCTACTAATGATACTGTCTATAGATGATAAATAAGGGGGTTAAAATAAACTGTTACCTGATTGGGTGTTTATATATTTATTTATTTAACAGTAGTCATTTTGCAGCCCATAATTGTAGCTCTGAGCACAAACATAAAGAACAGAGTTGAAACAAACAACAGACTGTTCAGCGTACTTTAAATACACATGCTTTAAGGAAACTGAAGGGATCACCATGATGTCATCAAAAATTGAAAATATTTTTGCAGCTACAGTAAAGAGAGAGTGTCGTCTCTGTGGAGGAAAACAAACACACACACACACACACACACACACACACACACACACACACACACACGCGTAATTTATTCAGCAGGGATGCTCTTACATCTGCTTCTTCTGTCCACTCAGCCGTGTTGCTGTAAGTTGTGATGTAATAGTGCACATGTCAGAGTGTGTGTGTGTGTGTGTGTGTGTGTGTGTGTGTGTGTGTGTGTGTGTGTGTGTGTGTGTGTGATGCCTGGCTGGACACACAGCATTGCTTTAGTTAATGCTCAGTTGACTTGAGACTGCCCTTTTGTGTTGTGCTGTTATAAATCTGTTGGATCTACAGCTGAAACGATATGTTGATTAACTGATCGAAGTTAGTCCGCAACAATACTGATAACCAGTTAATTGTTTAAGTGTTAATATTATTATTATTATTATTAATATTAATATATATTATTATTATTATTATTATCGTGTCATTTGTGCCAGTAAAGAGATGACAAGGAGAATGTCCTGGTTGCAGCTTCTCGTTGATCTTCTGTAGGATTTTAAAGTCAAGTGAGACAGCAACAGAATATAAACATGCTTTTTGTTTTGCAGTATTAATACTTAACATTACACAACATTTTTGTTTGGCTTCGTTGACTTGGTTAGCTGTCAGTTGTCGTTAGGGTTGGGCAATATGAAGATATTATATTGATATGAGAATATATGTCTTAGATTTTAGATGATGTATCTTAATACAGCAAAAATTGTATTTTTCACTGGTTTTAGAGGCTGCATTCCCGTAAAGTAGTGTACATTTATCACTTATCAGATTTTTCTATTGTTTTAATGCTTTTCTCAACTAACCTAGTCATTATATCCACATTATTGATGATTATTGATCAAAATCTTATTGTGTTAACATTTTCTGATAGTCATCCCTACAACTTTTTCACATCAGAGAGGGTGTTTCAGAATCAGAAAAACTTTATTGATCCCAGAGGGGAAATTATGATTCCTTACAATTGCTCTAATGTACAGAATAGAGAATTATAAGACGTAAGAATAAGAGTATGAAGTAAAAGTGTGTAAATATTTAGCAATGAATAAGATAAAGTAGAAATGAAATGTGTATTGTGCTACAGTGTTTAACACTAGTACTTAAGATATATAGTTAAAATATTAAAATAAAATATATATATCGTCACTGTGCTGAGGCTGTAAGTGTGAAAATTTAACTACAATATGCACATCAGTAGAATAAAACAACAATAGAATTAGAGTAAGCATAAGAAATATAAGAAGTCGGAGCATAGATACATATCATGTGTCGAGATGTAGCTGAAAAATATCGTCATCGCCCAGCCCTAGTTGTGGTTATTTGCTGTTTTTCTGATTTATTCAGATTTATTTTTATAATGAATAGAATTCAGTTGGGTTTTGGAGTAATGGTCTACCAACGTAGGCTGATTAAATATGTCGAAAGGAACATGGTCAAGGCAGCACGGTGGTGCAGTGGTTAGCATTGTCGCCTCACAGCAAGAGGGTTCCTGGTTCTGGCTTCTGTGTCCTTCAGTGTGGAGTTTGCATGTTCTCCCTGTGTCAGCGTGGGTTTCCTCCAGGTGCTCCAGCTTCCTCCCACAGTCCAAAGACATGCAGGTTAATTGGTGACTCTAAATTGTACGTAGGTGTGAATGTGAGTGTGAATGGTTGTCTGTCTCTGTGTGTCAGCCCTGTGATAGTCTGGTGACCTGTCCAGGGTGAACCCTGCCTCTCACCCAGTGTCAGCTGGATAGGCGACCAACATTGGTTGTACATATAGAGGTGTGTGTCCTTACCTTGTTCATGTCTGATGAAGGTCTTTGCTTTGCTAGTTTCTCAGTCTGCATTGATAGTAAAACTGAATATCAGGTCAAACAAAAGAAGCTGTTTAAATATGTCAAAAAGAAAATGTAATCACCATTTGTCACAGTTTTCTGGCATTTTAAAGACCAAACGATAAATTACTAATGATAATAATTGTTAGTTGCTGTTATATTGTCTGTGCACAAATGCTTCTGTATGAGGGACAGTGTGAATGGCTCGTTGTTTCTATCAGACCTCCTACTGTAAAACCAAACGGTTGTGGGCACCAGCTGATTCTTGTATTTGCTGTGATTCATGTTACACACTGTGAATGAAAGGTGAATCTTTTAGAGGAGTGCACATATGGTGTTGGAGAGCCAAGGACCAAGACTGTGAGCATCAGAGAGCTGGGGGGGTGTGTGAGTCTGGGAGGAGCTTATCCTGTCGCGCTTACATAATGGAAGTGCTCGGCGTCTTTAATGCAACTGAGAGAGAGAGAGAAAGCAAGGCTGCTGAAGCGACACGCTCTCCATTTCCCTCTCGCAGCCGTGCACGGCGGGGGACCAGAGCTGATGGTTTATTGATGCCCAGCTTGTTTCAGTGCATGCATGTGATGCTGTAGAGAGAGGCTGACATAGCAACAACGCTGCTGTCGTTTAGCAGGTGATCAGAGGTTGAATTCCGGCAGTGGAGAGCTGTGCAGGTATGGACATAGCTGCTCTGCATCAGGGTTACTCCAGTAACATCTACTCGCCTCGCTACCAGGTAGGTTTTGCTTTTGAGCTGGGGATTCAAACCTGATCTGTGCTGCAGACACAAGTGCATTTTGCTGTCAGTGTAATGAGGAGGAGATGGTGTTAATTTGGCTCTAATTAGCTCTCATAAATGATCCTTTTTTTCACGGTGTAAATGCAAGATTTCATGATGTATGTTAATGTGAGATCTCGTGATGTAGCCTGTGCTTGTGACCCAGCAGATAACCTGTGTATATTCTGCATGTTTGCATGCATTTGTGTATGTTTACACGCGAATGTGGGCACGCTCTGCAGACGAGATCTCACTTTGAAGGTGTAGATAAACACTGAGGTGTTTAAGAAGTCAGATACTCTCACTGAAAGGCGTCCAAAACACGGCTGATGTGCAAACAGAAACATGCTGCAGACAGTGTGAATCATAACACATGGTATTTCATTTTATCTGAAGCCAGCTGCAGCAGAAGCATTGATTGTAAAGTCTTACTTGTTAATTAAATATTGATTATTGCTATTTTAAAGCCGCGGTGCTGCACGTGTCTGAAAACCAGTTTGATGATTTATGAGATGTGGTCTTTTTTTTGGATTGTCAGACTTGAATGAGAGCTAAAAAGTTTGCATGAGGTGAAGTTGGAGGCACTGACGTCTCCGGGGATTTTATTTTTAGTTTCACGTGGATTGAACCCATTCTGCTCGCTGCTGACTCATCGCAGATACATCAAGGCTTTGTGTATTTTAAGAATTAACTGCAGTTTCACTCTTAATGAGCCAGAAGTCCTCTTGTCTGAGGGCAGCTTTTCCTCTGATGCAGAAACACTTAAATGGGAATATGATGTTGAATATATGTATATAGTGGAGCTGAAAGAAAGATTGAATCAGCAGGTTTTTAGAAAGTATTTTGGGAAGGGGATTGGGGTCATTGGAGAGATGACAGGAAAGGTAGAGCTGCCACTAACTTTTAATATCATTTTTTCCCCCAGTTTATTGTCATTTTCTTATATTAATGACAAACGATTGAAGAAACACTTAACAAAATTACAACAGTTTGAAACTAAAATAACATACAATACACAGACAAACACATCATACACTCACACACTCCACCTGCACAGGTATCAGGTACAATACCAATAAATCAAATTATTTCCTTACTTTTTTTTTTTTTTTACAGTTTCTGATCAGGTTATGTCTTTATTTATTAATTTCATTAATTAATTGAGGAGTTGTTTGGTCAATAAAACGTCAGAAAATGGTGGAAAAAAATTTGAGTGTTTTCCAAAGACAAAGACGACGTATTAGTATTTCTTGTTTTGTCCACAACCCAAAGATGTTCAGTCTACTCACACAGAGGATTAAAGAAACTAGAAAATCTTCACTTTTAAGAAGCTGAAATAACAGAATATTTACCTTTTTCCTCCAAAAATTACTCAATTTTTTACAACTAATAGCTTAATCACACGACTAATCACACTCCAACCAGGGACCTCCTGGTTCATGGTGGCCATCATAAGCTTCCATGATGTCCTATTCAGCTACTGTATCAATAATTGCTCAGTTGTTTGAGTATTTTTTCAAGCAACAATTTCAAACGTTTGCTAGAGCTTGCAAAAACTTTTCTGACTTAACTTCATTTCAAATTCAAAAAGTAAACTCTGCAGGATTGTCAGTTAATGTTTGTTAACAGTTCACAAGTGAAAGTTAAGCCAACCCAACCCAAATCTGTTTCGTGAGATTTTCCAAATACAGCAGACAGAGAGCACAAAAATATTTGGTCAATCCAATAATGACACAACAAAAATGTAAGTAGTAAGTAAAACAAGAACAATATGAAGCCAAGGCAGGACTGAGACAAGACAAATACTACAAACTAAATCAGTACCCAGAACAAGACAAAGAACAAAACAACATAGTAGTAAAATTAAAATATAACAATGTGTGAAAATACGTGTATGGTGATAAAAATCACACTGAATACTAAAACATAATATAGTGGTTGTTGGTCTGACAACTGCCGGTCACATCACATTTAATGTCTGTAAAATAGATGAGTCTAGCTCCTCTACATACTCAAAAAAGGGATCCCACATCATGCAAAGTTTCCTCAGGGAGCCGTTCATTATGCAGTTAAGGACTTCACTTATCCATAGAGTGTGGAGGAGGTGTTGGGGACTTCCCCTTGGCTAATAAGGTAACAAAGGCTGGAAAAGTTTCCCAGATTCACTCTCGTTAAATGTTTCGCCTCGCTGCATTTGTGTTTTTCGGCACTGTTTCTCTTGGTTGCCTCCTGTTACAGTCTGGCACGTGGTCACTTCCTTTTTGTAAAGCCCTGACCTCACCTGAGCACTGTGGAAGTACACGCCCATAAACATCCCATCACAGAAAATACAGACAAATCTCTGCAGAAAGATACACCAGCACACACTGAGAGTGGGTCAAAAGTGATGATTGAGAGGGCTTACTGCTGTCTATGCATTGTTCTTTAGGTGTATCCTGCGTAGTATGCCTTTAACACTGACCTCATTAAGAGATAAATAAAGTAGGAGGACAAGCAGCTCCTCATGTGGAAACATACTCACAAGATCCTCGTTAAAAGACGACGCCATCGCTCTGGATGGGATTCAACAGTCAGTAATTGCAGCTGTTCTTATTACTGGAGTGAAGGGGAGAAATTAAACCACATCCACGCTCCAGACGGGATTAAAAGCACTGAGCAGCACAGGTGATGTTAAAATCACCCCACCACCCCTGGAGAAATAAATCCAGTCCAACCTATCAGCTAGAAATGTATTATTAAGATGGGAAACAAAGACACATTATACCTCCCGTGATGTCTTTTTATTGTTGTAAAGTGGTGTGCATTTATTCTTCTCTGTGTCTGTTCCTCTTCAGCTCGAGGCTTTAAAACAGCAGAACTCCAAATACCAGGAGGAGCTCAGTCTGTCGAAGGAGCGCAGCAGCTCGGAAACGCAGCGCATCGGAGTCCTCTGCAAGGAAATGTGAGTACTCCTGATAACTAATGTGTTTTTTCCTGCCGTGTGTGTCCTGTAAAGGTGACCCCCAGCCAGCCAGTTCATTAGACTGGTGTGGTTAATGTGTCCTGAGGGTCTGAACAAATGATTAAAAATCCACTCTGCATTTCTCTGAGCTCTTGATTCAGCACAAAGAAGCGCTGTGAAAATGTGGCTCGATTTAATTGCATTTGGACGTTTAGATAAACATGTGAAAACTGTCTCAATGATGCAAATGTCAAATGTGGTATTAACGAGGCTCCATCTGCAGCTCTCCACAGAGATGCCTCCACTTGTAAATACGCCATAAATTGTTGTGTAAAGCCCATAATTAAGCCAGAGGGTGCTATTATGTGATTATGGATATGATGGCAGAGTGGAGTACAATGCACAACACTCATTATCACTGCAAAAAAATAAAAACCTCTCAAGTGTTGTGGCTTCCACATAAAAATATTGACACCATGAGTCCTCAGAGTCGTTGTAGAAATGTTTTACATCAATCAAGTTGAAGATCCTTAACTACAGATCACGTATACTTACATTTTACATTACACTTAATACATTATTTAATGTACATTATATAAGTGCATTTCTGGTAACGTTTAGTTTGCATTCAATTTCTGAATAGATTCAAAATCAAGTAGCAGATGCTTGGAGTCTCCATCAGTTTCCATCAGTTTCTGTCACACGTGTGTTTTTATTTAAGATTTGTTTTACTCCAACATGCTCAATTTGCAGGGCAGCAGCAATATGTAAGGTGTATAAACATTTACATTCCTGTGTAAGAAAATAGATGTAAAAGAAAAAATGCATGTGTGTGCACAGAAATGTTGTTGCAGAACAAAAACTGTGATCAAGCACTCATTCCACATGACTCATGGAAAAAGTCATGACATTACTTTATTAATTACTCAGCAGTAAAAGTGATTAGTTGTATAACTTATTGCTTTCCTTAGAGCGTGCGTCCACCTAGTGTTTTGTTTTTTTAGCAGCAAGTGGTGGCAGGGCGCTGAGGAGCTCTTCATGCTGGCACTTTTTTTTTTTATGGCATGCTGTGTTTGGGTTTTGCTTCTATGACACTAATATCTTGACACTAGCATTAGCCCGGTAGCTAACATAATGCTACATTAACAGATGGTTGACACAGGTAACTTCAAGTTTACAAAGCTAATGGTGATAAAAGCACAACACTCACCAGCATTAATCAGTGTCCACCGGCTGATCTGCTCCTAAAACATTTGCTTTTCTGTCTTTGTTGGGACAGCGGCGGCTGTGACGTCACTGGTGCCTTTTTGAAAAGATTTTCAACTTAAAGCGCTCAGAGCGGCCGCACAAAAACGCCGTAGCGCTCTGAAAAAAGATGCTGAACATGGCGCTCTATGCAGCCGCATATGCCCGCTCTTCATTGAGGACAACTGAAAAAAGATGCTGGCGCTGAGATAAAAAAACACCATGTGGACACAGGCGCTTACTTAGCTTAGCGTAGATCTCATGGGTTATGAATGATTGAATGAATGAAAGCAAATGGATCCACAGAGACAGAACGTCACAATCTGAAAACCACGCTCACTGGAGGGGAGAACAGTCGGAGTAACAATGTGCAACCTCGGGCTGAAAAGCTAACAAAACACCTGTAGCTAGTTAAAAACATCAGATTTCAGCATGTCAGAGGATTATTTTAACACCTTCTATCTACCAGAGAGGAAAAGGTACCTTTACAAACTCAATGTTGTCCGTCTGTCTCAGTCTCCTTTTCTCCTCACCGGGCTTATCTTGGAGAAATAATCCCACTGAATGGCCACAAGTGAAATACTTAAATATTTACAACTATTTAATGGAATCGCCAGATAATAAAAGATCAAAATCAGTCATCACATGGCTTAGTTAGCTTCAACCTGTGTATAACAGTTTGTTTGGCCAAATTCACACCTGTAACTTTTTTATATAGCTTCAGCTTCATGACAGTCAGCCACATCCTGAATATAATATCCACCTTTCTCCTCCTAAAGGCTCAGTTTTCTGTTTGGCAGCTTATAAAACGTAGGAATTTTTACCATGTTGATAGTGCATCGCATTAGACAGCAGCTTTAAGACACTTTTCTGTTGTTTGCTAGCAGCCGTAAGTAACAAGGAGGCAACTTCACGCAATGCAGTCAGTGGAGAGCAATCAGTTGTTTCCCCCACTGTGTGGACGGGACCTAAATTGCCCACTGTCTCCTGGTGTGATTAAAAAATGCTTTCAGACTTGTGAAACAGCACCATGTCTAAATGAAAACATGAAAAAGCATTATTTTGGTCCTTCTAAAACCTCTGAGGACACAAGAGCAAAACATGAAACAGCAAAATTTATTATCGACGACTTTGATGCTTCTGAGTTTTTGATGCAGAGTAAAAATACTCCAGCGCTTAACGATGTGTTTTTATTTTACTTTGTTGTGTTTGTGCTGGATCTCGGGGCTGATGTTGAGGTCTATTTATAGACCGTGTGTGTGTGTGTGTGTGTGTGTGTGTGTGTGTTGAAGTATGTGGTGTTTATGAGTCTTTACATCATCCTGCCACACCTCCCCTGAGTCATCAGAGGCCCCGAGCTGTGATGTCAGAGCTCCAGATGGATCTAACTGGCTGAATTATAGTCATCAATATGTAGCGTCCTGTAGGAGGAGCAGCAGATGGAGATGTCAACAAATATCTTTAGATACAGTGAAACAAACGCAGCTTCATCCTCTTTACGGAGCGTCTGCTTCTCTATATGAGCCTAAATAATGCTAAAACTCAAAGAGGCCTCATGTTTGACACGTCTGTGGCTCTGTCACAGTTTCCTTCCCTCCACCTCCATCCTGTCTCATCTCAACAATGTGTTCCTCCATCCTTCCTCAGTCTGCTGCTGTTATGTAATCCCTCCGTCTCTCCTCCTAGGACCGCCTGGCTCCAACATGGCCGCTACTCTCACTGTGACATCAGTGTGTGTTGTGTGTGTGTGTGTCACGTTGTGTGTGTGCTGGTGTGGAATCAATGTGGCTTTTGTGGCATCTGAGAGAGCAGCTGTAAGCACCACAGCTCAGATTTTTTCTTGTCCTGTTTCGGTGCTACTGTAGGTCAAACCCTGATTGGTTTGTCTGTTAAATACAGTAGTTAATATCAAAAATGTTTTGTTGCCGTGTAAATACAGGCTTTATCTCACTGTGAGAAAGAGTCGTTGTTACAAATCATGATTAAATAAGACTAACGCTGCGTCCAAAATCACATGTGTGCACTACATGTCCAATACGTGTATCATTCATCATACTTTTGTGTAAATAAACAGTAGTATGCATTGTTTCAGAATGTAATTACCACGTTACTTCCTGAGAGCCTCCTTGCTGGTTGGAGACGTGTAACCATGGTAACTCTTGCCAACCTCAGCTCTAAAGGCAATTTAGAAATAATTTAAAAACTAAATTACGTCTAGTAAAGTGAAGCTTAAAGTGTCATATTTTAAATGTACGTTCACACTGAATAGTGTTGTGAGTAAGTTTGGTTTATGTGTGGGTGGAGATAGCGGTCAAATGTTGGCGATGTTGCTCCACCGTCTGTTTGTTAATTCGCCGTTTAAAAAGAAGACGTACTGTAGTTTTAAAAAAAATTAAAAAGCTGTTGTCAGCTGCTGTTTGGGACAATACCCTGCTGAAATTAGTGCACCATGCAGGAAGTACATGGTGTAGATGTAGGATTTGAAATTGTGGTTAAGACCTTGACTGCGTTTTATTTCACAGTAACATCTCTGCTGTTGGCATCACATCCTCAACAAAATCCTCAGCCCTGCAGGGCAAGAGAAAGTAAACTTTTTTAAAGAAATAAATCTGCTCAAACAGTAATTAACATTTTTAAAAAATGCATCAAATAAAAATAAACAAAACTGTCAAGTTAAACTAAATACGACTGAATCAATCTGAAAGGAATAAATGACCAACATAATGCAGGACGCTGACACAACGCCCACCTCGCAGAACAAGGGAAAGTAAACTTTGAAAAACATGGCGTCCTAAGCAGAGCAAATGTCAAAGCTAAGGTGTCCTGCCAGGGACAAACAGTGTGAGCTGCCATGTTTGTTGCGAAATAGACAGCACAACAGCACCTCCTAGTGGCTAAAAGAGGTAGCTGCCTTACATTTACACAGTAGACTACTTTGAAGTGTGCTTACAGAAGTATGCAGTTTAAGACACACTCTAACACTTCTCACATATTGACGCTTTAAGTAAAGCGTTATTGACATTACAGAGTCTTGTCCTGCTCGCTGGTCATTATGAACGTTTTCCTCGACAGTGTTGCACTATGAGATATTTATGTAACTGCAGTGTCCAGTGTTTGCGTGCTGTAATATTTCATGGGAAATAGTTTGCATAAGGTTACAGATATGCTAAAAAATTTAACATACTGTTTTAGGGCACTAAATAGCATGTTAGCATGGACTGTCGGACACAGCTGAAGAGTCTACAGCCATATGCTAGCAGCTCTGTGAGCCTGCGTATTCACACAACGGTGCTTTGAGCTACATGCTAACATCAGCATGCTAAGGTGCTCACAGTGACAGTCGTGACATACAGATGTTGCAGGAATGTCCACCATCTTAGTTTATCCTGTTAGCATGCTAACATTCGCTAATTAGCGCAAAGCACAGTTTAGGATGACGGGATTAGGATCAGTTTTGCAGGTATTTCGTCTAAACTAAGTGTTGAAAAAATAGTATTTTGTCTTCATGTAAAGCTAAGGAATTAAATAAAGCTGTTTAAGAGCATGAATGTTAAAGCCGGATTTCAAGGCTATTTATCTGATAGTTTTTGAGATACATCTCTAAAAACCACAAATAACCTCTTGGTGGCACTAGAGGAAATATTGGGATCAGACAGTCATCAGGATTCATCTTCTTGAGAACATGATTGTCTGCACATAACTTAATTGCAATCCATCCAAAAACTGGTATTTTCTTCTGGACTTAAGTGTTCAAACACACAGAAACTTCTTAATGCAGATTTCATGTAGTTTTCTTCCATGTGTTTTGGTAGAAATTTTATTGATCTATTTTTTCTTTTCAGTTCTCTTTGGTGAAACATGAAGCATAAAACTACAGTAGTAAACTATTAAATCATTGATGATGCAGGAAACAATTTCCCCAAGTTAGATTGCAGAAGCTGAGCCTCAGCTGCTTCACTCTCTGTTGAATCTGTTTCTGTTTACACCCTGATGGAGAAAACAACTGACAGAGACAGCAGTGATGTTTTATTTACAAAGGCTGTGTAATAAACCATATTTATTTTATAGTGTAGTTTCCCTTCAACTCCTCCCTTGGCCGATGTAATTATACAGCAGGCGGCTAAACATTTCCCCAGCTGGTGTTCAGGCCGAGCCATTCGTCACACACAGCTTCTTCCTTTGACACAAATCCTAAGAATGACCCACATGGAGCTAATTTCAATTGCTACAGCAAATCGTTCGGCTCCAGCATCGACAAATATCCAGACTGATCAGTTCCCAGACAGCACAGTCTGTGCAGCTGTCTCAGGGTCTAAATCTGATCTCATGCTCAGATTACAGCATCACTTTTATAATATTCAGATGGTATTTCTCCCTCGTGCATGTATGCGTACTGTATCACTGCTGTATCTCAGCACTGCAGAGCATATAAACCACTGAAACTGTGGGTTTTAAAGCTGTCAAATCCTTTAAGATGTTTAAAGTAGGAGGGTGTAGCAGCAGCAGATATGGACTAACAGATGGCTTTTGAGTCTGTAGATTATATCAGTGTAAGTCAGGTCCATACGGTGCTTTTACTATCAAATGTTCAGAGTGTTTTAAGTTCAAACTGATTTCTTTTTTGACATTTTGCTGCTTTAAAATGCTAAGAGAGAACATAAGTGACTGAAATAGATCCTAGATTTATTTTTCAGTAACCTTGGTTTGCTTTAAATCTGCAACAGTCAATATTTTTTTGCAAATTTCCCCGTTATGGGACAAATAAAGGATTATCGTGTTTTATTTTTATACTGACAATTAAATCACTTTTGTGTGATGTAAAAGGGGCTTGATCGTAGTGATGAACCCACAAAGATTCATCACCTGACTCGTGGAACATTTAGCAGTGAGAGCATAATATTTTCCTTAGGAGTTGGTGGAGACCAAAAACAGAGATAAAAGAAAGAGTGAATGCAGGTGTACAGATTCGACAGGAAAAGCGTAGTTGGAATTTTCCACCAAAATAGTAAACGTAAGCTAACAGGGCTAGCGTTGATGACAGAACATAATTCCTGCAACCCTTGTGAAGTACCACTGTTTGCAATGCAATCAGCACCTTTCTACCACTGTCATCCCTGACCTGACAGACTCTTGTTAGGGGAGCGCAGTTTGACATAATCTTCATTATGGCTGCCCCCTGAACAAATGTTAGTTGGCAAGATTTCATTGGTCCCTTAGTCGCAGAAAAAAATAACATTAAACTCTCTTCGGAGCTGTGCCTTGTCAAAATAAATCCAAACCTATATGACTGGAGCATGTGTGACTTTACTTTGAAAGGACAGACACAGGAAGTGTCCTCGTCAGGTTAATCTCCAGGGCTGGTACCTGCGGTTATTCCACAGGCTAGTTAATAACATGTCGGGCAGGAAGTCCAAAGTGTGGGATCATTTTGAGAAGGTGAAGGACGAACCCAAGGTGATATGTAAACTCATCTTCATTGGTCGACTACAAACATGACGTATCATCTGAAACATGGAAGTAGCTACATGCCCATTAGCCCACAGCGTCATTAACAGGCGGCTCGCTCAGTGTGTGACGTGCACTTGTAGATAAAATATAGGCCTATATTAATGAAGGTTCATTAGTACGGTTTTGTATTACGTATGTATCATTTAATCATTAAATTAACATCAGAAACATGCAGGCGACTCGTCAACTAATGGCCCTAAATGACGACTGTAGGTTGACTAGGAAAATTCTTAGTTGGGGGCAGCTCTACTCTTCAAGTCACACATTTCACAGAGCAATGCTTATCACTCACTCACTTAACAGCTCATAATCAAGTCTGTAGTAACTAAATTTTTGCACCCAAAATCAAACCAGGTGAAACACTAGATTCTCTTGTGGTCAGTGTGTGTGTGTGTGTGTGTGTGTGTGTGTGTGTGTCAGTGTGTGTGTGTGTGTGCATGTTTAACAGATGTGAACACATCTGGCTCCACACCAGATTTAAGCAGAGAGCAGTGATGGTGACACAGATATACCATCACACACTCTGCTCCTTCACTGCAGCACTTTAAAGTGTGTCACCTCTTCTTTCTGTCTCCTCCCCCCTCAGTGAGGAGCTGAAGCTGGCCTCCCAGAAGTCTCAGCATCTTGAGGAGGTACTGACCTTTCTATAATTGTTTATTATTTTATTAAACGTATAAACCATTTCCTTCATCCTGTTATATAGATCAGAGTTTTGTTAAGTCAGAAACGGCGATTTGATTAATAGGTTTTGGCATCGTGAGGATTTACTTCCTGCTGTGACCGAACTCTTAAAGCTCAGACGGGTTTAGCTTCTATTTAAATGCCTCTATATTTGTGTGTGTGTTTGCTTCTCAGCACAATGAGGAGCGTAACAGTCAACAGCCAGACATGAAGACCAGGTAAGAAACCAGGAAATGTGTTCCTTATATGTGTGTACGCTTTATTTCTGTCAAGTTCTGATGTTTTAACACAATCTGATGAACTCTGGCTTCAATGTAATCAGAAAAAATACTCTATTTTCTTTTTTAATTTGTGTGATTTAATTAATAATTACAGCTCTCTATTAACTGAGAGACAGTTAAGTTAGTGGTTATTAAGTATTCCTACACCTCTGGCAAGATTATTCACTGGCTCATAATAGCCAACACCTTTTAAAGGCATAGTTTGGATTTTGGATTTTTTTAAAGAGAGGTTGTATGAGGTACTTCTCCATAGCCACTGCGTTCCCTACAGTAGATGTCAGTCAGCATGCCCCTAGTTCGGTGAAACAGGCAGGAGTCCAACACAGAAGCTAAGCAGTGTACTGCTGTGGAGGGGTCAGCAACATCATATATTTGGCAACCTAAATACAGCGATATCCATTTAAGTGTACGCTATATTTAGAATATTTTCACCGCTGTACCTTGCCGTCAGACAGCAGTTTCTAAAGGGGAACTGATCCCAGACTCCATTCAGAAAAACCGTAATATAACATCGCTGAACACAGGAGCTGCTGGTCTAATGTCGCCTCGATCAGTTACATTTTGTTTGTTTTTGTGTGAGTCCGGTGTTTAAAAGGGTTAGTTCACATTCACCAAAGTCAAACAATAACGCAAACTAACTAAAGTCTAGTTCACATTACACGATTTTCACCATGATTTTGACGTCGAAGAGGATCTTGAGAGCCACCTTGGGGTGGAGGTGAGTCAGCAGATAGTCTGCCACGACGAGTCCTCGTGTGAACAAGCCTACGAGCAAGTCGCCCCCTCGTCTGTGACTGGGACTGGATATCTGGCATGCTAGAAAACTAGAAGTCTGACACGACTGACAAAGAGCATCAGCCAATGAGAGGCGGGATATCTCCCACGTCAGCACGCAGGAGGATGAAGAAATGTGAGGAGGACAAGCTGCAGGGTTGCCAGGTCTGCTTATTAGCTGCGATTTTGGGCTTGTTTTTTGTGAAGTCCCTTACAAATATTGGTAGTCGTGGGTTGTGTTTTTTTGGGCTTGTTTCTAAAGCAGAGTTGCTTATTTGGGCTTGCTCTCTAAACGTCACCTTCCTCTATATATATATCCGTCACTTCTTTTGGGCTTGTTTCCATAGCCCTGGTTGCTTGTTTCTCTCCCAAGATGTGGCAAGTCTGACAAGCCAGCAAGGAACAACAACAATGGCGGCGACCACAGGATCACGGGGAGCGCGTTTGACCCAGGATAATAAAGAATATCCATGCCTTTATGATGTGTCGTCTCCAAGTTCGGTGACGTCACCGTGTTATCTGGGGCTCTGTCGGCGAGGGCTCGGTGGAGAAATCTTGTGGTGTGCACACACAGGTCGTAACACAGTTGGTGAGACTCCCGCTGACTGAGACACATGTTGCTGGGTATGAACACTCAAAAGATTAGGATCGTTGCTGCGACGCGAAATCAGGGTGAAAATCATGTAATGTGAACTAGGCTTAACTGATCGTGGCAGTCGTACACCAGCAGCTCCTGTGTTCTGCGAGGTAAAATTCCTGTTTTAATTTTGTTTGTCACATACTGTAGGGAACTGATTTTATAACCAGTTTTATTTTTCAAATCTTAGTCTACAAAGTAATTAGAGCTGTTAAAGACGTAAAGAAGTACAACATTAGCCTCTAAAACCATAGGAGTAGAACAATAAGTTACCCTAAAATAGAACTACAGAAACAGAGTTTATTCCTGACTTTTTAAATGTTTTACATCTGTTTGTTGTGTCTGGTCTTATTTTAATCCCTCTCTGAGTCTGTAAACAGAAGAAAGTTTGTGTTCAGTCTGGAGTTCAGTAATCAGAGGATGAAAACATCTAAACCTTCAAGTTGAGAGTGAATGTTTCTTATGAAGTGGTAATGATAGACGTGCTGAGGCATCAAAGTCGTGTATTTGACGTAAGATCAGAGCGACAAAGTGAAGCAGAGGGAGGTGGAGAGCAGCTGACGGCTCGGTGGAGTCGGCCGGAGGGAAGTGAAGAGGTGATGCTCAATAATTAGAGCAGAAATAACAGATTTGGAGGAAGAGAGAGCTCTCAGGTTAACATGGAGGAAAGACAGGAGACGTGATTCAGTGAAACGACCTGTTTCATATCCAGTTTGATTCATCATGACAGCTGTTAACAGAGATGTTCTCGGGGTGTCAGCTGGGTGTCACTGATCTGTCACGATTGGTTTTGGAGGCAGGTGGTTAAAATCTGAAGTGCTATTAATCCACTGAGCTGCAGAGAAGATGATTTTTGGTGATGAATTGATATTGAACTCTTGGTTTCTCACTGTTTTATTAGTGTTGATAAAAAAAATCCAGCATCATTTATGTTAGATTTGTATTGATGTTGGAACCTGAATACAATTTTCCAGCGAGGCTTAACAAAATATAAAAAGCTTTATATTTACATGCATTTATTAGAGGTGCCCTGTGGAGGTAGAGTGCTTGCTTTGGATGAGGGGAAGTAGGGAGGGAAGATGGACCCGCTGTCTTGTGTTGGTTCAAGAAGAAGATATACTATCATAATGCCCACAGTTTGTGACTGTAACTCTCTCCATGTTTCTACAGAGAAACGATCTCTAATCAGGAGACAGAGGGCGAAATAAACTTCCAGAAATCCACTGGAGCCTTAATCTCAGACAAAGACCGGGAGCTGGAGACGCTGAGGAATGAGGTACTCACACGTGACTGTCACATCATGTCTGTAAAACTTCACTCTGTGTTCTCTGAGCTGTGTGAGGGATTCATGTGTGTGCTCCATCGCTGCAGATCGCGGTGCTACGAGGAGAAAACGCCATGGCCAAGACGCTGCAGACGGCCGTGGAGACATTGGAGAGGGACAAAGCTCAGCTGCAGAGCCGTGTTCACAGTCTAGAGCAAAGGCTCATGGGAACGCAGGTCTCAGAGGAGGAAGACAGGGAAGCTCCACCTTCAGGTGAGGAGACGACAGTTAGAGCGCTCACTGTTCGGGTGAGGTGATATTTCTTTTTATCAACCTGTTTCCTGGTTTCTTCTGCAGGTGACGCGGCTCTGGAGCAGCTGAGGGAGGAGAAGGAGTTCGCTGAGGGGCAGGTAAGACTGTCAGGATGTTATCAAACCAGTTCTCACTTCTGATCTGTGCCCACATGAAGGTGATCTGTGTCTCGATTTGTGTCCCTCAGATCAACTTCCTGAACAGTGTGATCGTGGACCTGCAGAGGAAGAACGAGGAGCTGAAGATCAAACTGAAGAAGCTCGCTCTGGCTGAGTTCAACGGCAACGACGGCACGGATGGGTAAGACATAGCTTCAAGTCACACATATGTAGTTTCATTTAACAGGAGGAAATAGTGCATTTGTCGGGGACTATTTTCAGTGGCGGATGAATCCTCATTTGGTGCTCTACTGAAGGAAGAATAAGTCACACACTGTTGTCTCTGTCACACAGGTTTGTTGAAGGTGTGTCAAAGCGGGAAAAGAAGGCAACGCCGCGTCTGTTCTGCGACATCTGCGACTGCTTCGACCTCCACGACACAGAGGACTGTCCCACTCAGGCCCAGAGCCCCGACTCGGTACCTCACACCACCTATCACGGCAACCCGGCGGACGAGAGGCCCTACTGCGACATCTGCGAGGCCTTCGGACACGCCACCGAGTCCTGCAACGATGATCAGACCTTCTAGTAGCTCCAAAAAAACTCTTTACCTGCATTTCCTTCCCTTTCCTCTTAAACACAGCTCACCTCTTACTCTCCCACGACGCAGCCCGACTAAATCCCCTTCAGATTTTTCCATATTGTATTTTTATACTGTATTTATGCATATCACTGGTAGCCACCGTCCTGATCTAAATCCTTTCTCTAAAGGTAAACTGTAATGCAGAATGCTCGTCCAAATATGCTGCTTTGGTGCAATATTGATGTTTATAACAAAAAGGAATCCGTCCTCTGCACTTCGTCGTTTTTATCGTGTTGTTTTGCATTTAAGTTTGTTTCTAAAATAAGAATAAGTGTTGTTTTTATGGGCTTTTTTGTTATTTAGCGAAAAACGATGCAACTTAATGAAGCACAGTTCAAACTGAAGGGAAAATGAAGAAGCACCTCTCCGACTCTACATTCCTCAAGTCTGTAAGGCTGCACACCAATCAGAGAGTGATACTGCCATGTCAAACCTTTTACTAATTTTTTAATGTTTAGTGGTATTTTACAAATGCTTCCTCCAGCATATCAACCCACGACGGAGTATCAGGGTCACACAGGGAAACCAAATGGTCAGATTTGAGGAAATAAAATGTAATATTGTTAGAAAAAGTTGAAATTTTTTGAGAAATAAAAGTCGTAACATTTTGAGGGAAAACACAATACAGAGGAAAAAAGTTTTAATATTTTTAAGAAATAAAAGTCATAATATTTCAAAATAAAGCTTACAGTTAAGAGGTGAAAAGTTGTAATATTTTAAGAAATAAAATTATAAGAATTATAAGAATTTTAGAGAAAATGTACAGTTTAGAGGACAAAAGTTGTAATATTTTAAGAACTTAAAGTCACAATGTTTTAAGATAAAACGTACCGTTTAGAGGAAAAAAGTTAAGAGAAGATAAGATAAACGTTATTGTCCCGCAAGGGAAATTCGTCTTGGGCAATATAGTGCAAACAGCTGCAATATTCACATACATACATACAGTCAACATCAACATAGACAAGTTGTAGTATTATCAGAAATAGAATTAATAAGATTTCAAGAGAAAACATACAGTTTACAGGCAAAAGGTTAAAATATTAGAAGAACTTAGAGGCATAATATTTCAAGACAAAACACAGTTTGAACGCAAAACTTTGTGATATGAGAAATACAATTTATAGTATTTCAAGAGAAAATGTACGTTAAAGCAAAAAGTAAAGAGAAAAAAAAATGAATGATTTTTAAAAATTACAAACAGTTAAACAACTTTCACAGTAAAATCTTCAGACTTTTATTATCTACAACAAAATGAATGACTGATGGAAACATTTAGTATCAAGTAGACGTAGAAATCGATGTCAATGCTAAATACTCCATCTTGCTTTCTCTTCCAGGCTTTTGAGACCACGTTGGCAAACTTAAGTGATAGAATAAAATATTTCAGTATTAAGTCAAGTCACTACGTGGGAAATAAACTCCTAAATGTTTAAATGTTTAAATGTTTTAGCATTTCCTGACCGTCCATATAAACTGTACTGTTACTGTCTTTACTTACTGTTCATACTATGACTGTGCTCTTTAATCATATTATAATTATAACTTTTCTCCAAATATCACAACATTGTTTTCAAAATATTAAAACTTAATTCTCAAATATTATGACTCATATTCAAAATATTTTGACTTACAGCTTAATTTTTTGGAAATAGAACATTTTCTCAAAATAAAAATTCTTGAAATATTTCCAAAAAATAATTCTCAAAATAGTAAGACTTTATTCTTGAAGTATTTTTACATCATGTTGGGCTAATAATAATATGACTATTCTTGATAACAGTTTTATTCTCTAAACATTAAGACTCTTTTTCTGACATTTTTTACAGCTTCTTTCTTGAAAAATTATTCACAGTTATTTTCATAATATCAGGACTTAATTCTCAGAAGAGAATATACTGACTTTTCTTGAAATATTACAACTTCATTGATGATTGTATTCGATAAAGAAAAATTATTAGGACTTTTTATTAATCATTTGACTATTGTTGTGGCCCTTATATTCTGTCGTAACCAACTTCTGTGTTAATCTATGGAAAACTAACAACACTTTGTAACATGAGTGAAGTTCAGTCTTGAAGTTGGTAAAAGTGGCTTCAAAAGTTAGAAGAGTTAACTCCTGTGTCACTCCATCATGAAAACCACTGGGTGCAAGTGAAGACTGGGGATAAAATTCATTAGGTGGACTTTGACTTAAAGGGGCAGTTTAATTGTTTACTTTTATTTTTTATATTAAGTGGCTTTACAACATTTCTTTTTTTATCTAACAAAATAATTTCACGAGTTAAGGTCCATTTACCAGTCGAGGAGCTTTCATCGTAATTATGTTTTTTTCAGTTGTCGTAATCTTCTAAAAACCTAAACCTGAAATCTGAGCACTTTAAGGACTTGAGATTTTAAGTTAATCTACATTTAAATGACAGCGTGGCACCTTGACCAAAAGCTCCGGAGCTGCTGTTAAATGGACCTCGTGATCAGATTATTTTGTTTCGACTTTTCCATAGATCAGCACACAGGTTGGTGTCCTCGTATAACGCCAATGAAAGTCACAGAGGATTCGTTGTGAAGATGAAGTCGTTGCATTTTGTTATTTATTGTCTGATCTTTAACTCACCAGTGATATTCCTACAGGGACATAAGCTAGCACTGGTGTAAAGGTGTATAGTCTGAACTAGGACTACTGTAGTATAGGTGGGCTTTTGAAATGCATCTGCCTCATGTTACAGAATGAAAACTACACAGATTGAAACTATGGAAGCCTCTATGAACTACGGGCCTGTCTACATGTATACAGATACTTAATTGTTCGCACAACCTTTTAAAAAATATCCCCATCCACACTAGAACACAAAGGTCGCCAGCTCGGAAGGATTCGAGTCGAGTCAAGCCGAGCCGTAGCATGCTGTGGAAATAAAAGATGTAAACCAGTCATTAGACATAGCAGTGCTAGTGCTAACAATACATAACAAACAGATAGTCCGCCATTGTTGTTTGTGGCGCACGCTCACTACAAAAAGCAGCGATAGACATGCATAAATTTAGGAGATATTTTTCCCCTTCCTTGTTAAAAGTGTCCACATGACATAACTGTTTTTTAAAATATCTCTGTCTACACTAGAACGCAGAAACGACTCCAAACGCTTGCTGTGGCCAGTGCGTCGCAATACTTAAACGATACTTTACATACCAGAGAAGAAGACATGAGCATGCAGAGCAAGCTTGACGGTACTAACAAATCAAACAATAGTAAAACAGCAGTAGCTAAATATTTCTTTATTTAAACATATTTCCCGCCTAATTTATTAACATATCTCTGGTAGGCGGCCTGCAGGTGCTATGGAAATTGAAACGTGACCACAAACTGGCAGTCTGTTGTTGTTGTTGTTTCTGGAGCTCATTCCACAAAGACACAAAAGGCACGCACAATTTGAGGGGATGATGTTTCCAGTCGGATACAAAGCGACTGGGGTTTTGAAAAATCTGCACCTTAGAGGGCGTTTTAAAGAAATCTATGTTGAGGGATCTAAAACTTTGTGCATGTGGACGAAGAGGAAAACATCCGTTTTTAAAATATCTGTATCCGTGTAGACATGGTTTTATAGTTTTGCACTGTCCACTTTAAAGATTCATCAGAAACAAACAGCGCTTTAACTTTATGATTCTAAACAAAAGTGATTTTATCATGAAGGTCAGTGCAGATTATTTTGTGTGCTGTCCCATTTCATACTGCCCCATTTAAAGATGATGTTTGACACTTTGGGAAACATGCTTGTATGCTGTCTGCAGAGAGTTAAATGAGAAGATTGACACCTCTCAAATGTCTGTAGGCTAATATGAAGCTAGTCAGGCAGGTTAGCTTAGCGTAGCACAAAGTGTGTAAACGAGGGAGAAACAGTGAGTTCTCGTTTTTACACTTTGTTTTTGTACAGATTAAACAAACAAGCACATTAGCCGCGACTAGCATAACACGCCCATAGACTGTATTTAAAGATGAGCGACGTGTCTCCTTATCCCCACTTTATAGAAGTGAAGCTAAAATATCCGGGAAATGGCCAACGCCATGTTCCTCTGGTGACGTCATTTGGAGCCAGAGTCTGTGCAGTCACAGTCTCCACAGTTAAATCATCTTTAAGACCTATACTGCAGCCAGCCACCAGGGGGCGATTGTGATGTTTCGGCTTCACTTTTGGGGAGCTGTCATGTCATCCATCTTTACGTACAGTATATGAACATACCGGAATCCGATAGAAGTCCAGTTGTATTATGGGTAATGTAGGCAACAGTTTTCTGACAAGGAAGTGAATGTGTTGAATTTAAAAAAGGTGATATCTCTGGTTGCCACCGTGACATCACCCATTTGTTTATTGACTCCTGTTTTGAAGCCTTGAGTTTGACATTTTGGCCATTGCCATCTTGGATTTTTGGAGCCAGAAACAATCCTATTTGGACGAGAGGGTGGAGCTAACACTAACGCTAGCTGCTTGCTTAGTTAGCATGATGCATTTACAGCTATGGTTATCTAGGCTAATGCTAATTTTTGCGTGCGAAAAACAGGCTTAAAACCATTACAACAAAATGTACTTATTGGTAAACCTGAAAATCTGATGCCACTGAAAAAGAATGTTTTTGCAACTAAAACGTTTGTGTCAGTCATCTTATCTCACTCTGCCAGAAATCAAACAAGCGTGTTTCCCAAACTGTGGAACTCTTCCTTTAAACTGACCCTGTACAGCGACATGTATTTGACTTATCTTGTTCTTGAGCACAATTTTGGATCATATTGAATCTTCCAGTGTAACAGTGTATTATAATACATGATGTGACTAACCGTCGACACAAGTCTTTGTAAATACTAATCAGAGGCGTCCTTCTGATAAATGTGTACACAGTGCCATGAGACAAGAGATAGCTTTTATGTGTACTACATTTTATTTTTCTGCCCTGTTGATAAGATTGAAAAAAAGCCCATTTGTATAGACTTTAAAAACATGGTGTACTTTATAAGTGATGCGTCTAATTATTAGTGTAATGTTTTATATCTGTAACTACTTCAGGCACCATCTAGAAGTGGTTACCAAACTATTTTACAGATGTTGACGTGGTGTAAAATGTCACTGTTTTCTATGTACTGTATACTCCTCAACAGTCCAATAGAAATACTAAGAAAAAAAAAAGTTGGTGTTCATGTGTTTTTTCACTTTATGTGATCGGACAGATGGTATGAAAGGTGGAGAAAGAGGAGAGGGGAGGACAAAGAGCCAGAGCTGCAGCTAAGGACTCAGTCTAGCTGCTAAGGACTCAGTCTAGCTGCTAAGGACTCAGTCTAGCTGCTAAGGACTCAGTCTAGCTGCTAAGGACTTGGTCTAGCTGCTAAGGACTCGGTCTAGCTCTTAAGAACTAGTCACAATTTTTTTAAGATCCATGTTAGCTAGCGCTTCTCCTTTTCAGTCCACCTGACAGGTGTGTTCTATCAAGGTCCTGATTAAACAGTGTGATTACGACACAGGTGTGTCTTGGGAAGTTTTAATTTGAGAAAAGGCGTTAATTAGGATTTTACAGGAGCAGCACTACAGAAAAAACATTCTTGGTCACAGATACCATAAAGAATCAGTCAGTATGTGGTGTGACACCATTTTGCCTCCTGCAGCGCGACACATCTTCAGGTAGAGTGGATCAGGTTGTTGATTGTGGTCCGCTCCTCTTCAATGGCTGCGTGAAGCTGCTGGATAACGGCAGGAAGTGGAACACACCGATCCAGAGCGTCCCAAACATGCTGAATGGATGTCAGGTCTGGTGAGTGTGCAGGCCATGCAAGAAATGGGATGTTTGCAGCTTCCAGGAATTGTGTACAGATCCTCACAACATGAGTTCATGGCAGTGGGTCTCAGGATCTCCTCGCAGTTTCTCTCTGCATTCAAACTGCCATCAATAAAATGCACCTGTGTGTTGTTCGTAGCTTATGCCAGACCATACCATAAATGTAGTAAAATAATTCTGTTTTAACTTTCGATGCTTCAAGAAACAACCTGTGAAACCTGGAGCAACATCACTTTTTTTGTGCTGCTTTAAGACGCCTTTCACAAGTATTTAAACCTTTGAACCCTGAGTATATTGGTGCCATTTCTTTCAGGAACAGAAGAAAAAGGCAATGGGCACCTTGGTACTAACATTACACAGATTGCAAAAAAAATAATAGATTGAGAAAATAATTTTTTTAAAAAACAAAACAAAACTAGGGCAAAAAGCTAAGAAAAAAATTATATTTAATTATTTTCTTTACATATTTATAACCATGGTACAGAATTATATTTTTTAAGCCATTTTTTAAAATAAATTTTCTTTTTCACAAACTTTTTGGGTAATTTCTTCTCTCATTGCTCGTTGCCGTCTTCTCGTATTTTTGAAAGAAATCAAGCCAATTTGCTCAGGTTTCAAAGGGTTAAAACCACCAATGGTACTTCAAACCAGTAATACGATGAAGAAAAAGAGATTTATCCTGTATTAAACTATCTAACTCTGTTCTCTTCCTGTAAACACTGAAGACAAACACCAAAAACTTTTGTGAATTTTATTAAGAAAACAAAACCATTGGACATGATAAAAACCAAGCACTACTGATGGAATAAATAAGTCAAACCAAACCATAAATCTGTACAAGATCTAAAGTGAAACAAAATGGTCCCAAGAAAAAAAAAAACAACATACAAGATTTTATATCTCACAGCTCTTTTTTTGTTTTAAACACACAGTTATGAGCAAACTATAAGCAATCGGCTCAATCAGGTGAAAGCTACAACATAAGTGAGATTTTTTTTTTTAAACCAAGTGTACATAATGCTGTTTATAACTGTTAATGTCAATACAATAGCATTTTAAGTTCCAGCGCTGCTGGACTGGGAATGAGGTATATGCTAATCCATCCTCTAAACTGAGACAATTTTAAAAATTTCTTTTCTCTCCATCCATGTGAATGCTGATTTGCTGAAATCTGATCAAGTAATTCTGCGTATTAAAGTACTTCTTATAGCCCCTGTTACGTCATGACGTCATTGGTTTGCAGTGATTCAATTGATTTCAATCCATATCCGCGAGTAAATGTTAATGAAACTGAATCTTCCATGTGTGAGGTTGTACATTAGAGGTCACAGGTCTGAATCCGCACTATATATATATATGTATATATGTATATATAAAGTTCAAGTAAATTGCACAAATCTGCACAAAAACCGAGAGCGTGCTTGATGCCACACGTGTATGGATTCAGCCAATAGACAGCACCTTGAAGGAGGATTAGAACCAATGCTTGAGCTAAAAGACTGGACCCTTCTGTCAGAGATAAGTAGTGACACACACAACATGTACAGAGGTGGAGGTGATTAAATACAAGTCATGATGGTGGACCAGACGGGAAAACCGGTCCCAGTAACTGTAACTGGTCGGTTTCTACTTCAGAGGGGGGGAAACACCACGTGAGGTACAAACAGATCAGCATCCGGGAACTCTGAATTATGAGGTTTGCAGATGTTAAAATATCCAGAATATAAAGTTCTTCTGGGTAGTGTTCAAATTCCAGTTTCTAACTGTTTAAAAGAAACAGTTCCACATTTTAGGAAAAACACTTGTAGGTCGGTGCAGTAAAGAGAGGAGACGGTTAGCTTAGCTTAGTTTAAAGACTGGAAACGGGGAAACAGCTAGCCTTCGCATAATGATGTGAAACACAAGAGGCCTTTTGATGCTACGTTGACTCGGAGAGCTTTAGCGCCCCATTTCAAATAACTATCCATTCAAAGGTGGTGAAATTTTATGATGTAAATGTCTGCTTTTATTTTATTTTCTGTTGGTTTTGCTAACAGACAGCCGGCTAGCCACGTTAACATGCGGAAACAATGCACCCACTTGCCCACCCATCAATGGTTAGCTAACGTTAGCCTTGACTGCTCTGCACTGCACACCACACTGATCGGGCAGGAGCTAGCTAGCGGCTGTGAGATTGTACCCACCCTCCGATCTTTCCCCAGGTAGCTCCGGTGAATACGCAGCTTCATTTTGAGGCGCAAAACCCCTTCAGCATTATTAACTATGTTAGCACTACTACCAGCTGTGCTGACACTGCTAACAGTAGTTAAAAATGCTGAAGGGGATTTGCATCTCAAAATTAAGCCACTACTCGGGCACAATGTTTCCACAGCAATGCTGTTCGGTTGGGATGTTGTTATTAGCGGTAATCGCCAAATGAGCAGCGCGGCTAGCTAGTTCCCACCAGACCCGGGTGGTGCACAGCGCAGAAAAATGAGAAGCAGCAGAATGAACCTATGGTCAGACACGTGTAACTGGTCAAAAATATTCTTGGTGTGTAATCGATTAATCGTTGACGTCCCTAATACAAATTAAACTAAGATACGTGTTAATTAGTGAGCTAATTCCGCCTACCAGCACCTGTATTGCTCACTAATTAAAACATTAAGTCTACAAGATTAATTTGTATAAAAACAGAAGCCTGAAAACAAATTTTATGTCGGGGTTTCTTTGGACAGAAACTGGCTAGCTGTTAATTCAAATCTTATGCTACGCTAACCTGTTATAGAGAGCAGCAGGAATGCGTTAGCATTTTAGCTCTCCGAGTTCCCTCATCTTGAGGTCAACAGGTTTTTGGTTAGAGGCCTGAAATAAGATCTGTGGTTAACGCAAGCTGAAGAGACTTTAATGTTTTGTTCTATGACATAAAATAAGTCAGTAAACTTTAAGCATCTTACAAGAGGCGGTTGCTAACAAGTGGCTAAAGGAGACTACAGAATGTCATCATGACAAACATGGCTTTACCGCCTCGTTATGGTGGGAACGTTACGTCATACAGTTCATTATATCTTAACTTTTCAAATCTTGCTGAACAAAACATGTAAGTGTCATAAATATTTGTTTGCCACAGAGCTGGTTTTCTGCAATAATCCAAAAAACGTCGTCCCTGCAGCGCTCTTAGCGGCTGTTTTATGAAGGGTTACTTTGCGCAAAGCCAGGCTAGCAGTTTCCCTTTGTTTCCAGTCTTTATGCTAAGCTAAGGCAAGCTAACGTAACTGGCTTCACATGTGGCACACAGACGTGAGTGGAATCAACCCTCTCTTAACTCTAAATATTTCCCAAAATGCGGAATTATTCCTTTGAATAAAAACAAGTGTTGCAATTGAACATAAATCTTGGATAATGCTAATTAGTGATGATTATAAGGCAAAACAACAAAACAAAAACATGGCACCAAAATTGTAATTCGAAAACCTGCTTGACCTAAAACGTGTATTTAATCGTAGCAACTCAAGGCACACCTTCAGGATCTACGCTACCTGCCTTCACTACTTATCCAATCTTGACCAGTACCTTCTTCTTCTTCTTCTTCTTCTTCTTTGTCTTCTACAAACCACAAACTAACTCACTTAAAAAAACATGAATGGAGAACTTTTCATGGATAGAGAAAAAAGACTTCCACTACAGCAGCAAATCTATCTGTGATCGATTGTGACATACCATAACAGTGCATTGACCCTCCTGAGAAAAAAACCCTAAACGTTTCCTAAACAAATATAGAACATTAGTCTAACAGGAGGCGAATCGGGAGGATTGAAGTGACGTGGTCTTAGGGCGGAGGTTCCCCCCGCAGCCGCTGATCTGAGACCAGGTTAGCCTCGTGGGTATCCTGAGCTAAACCAGTAGCACTAAAACGTTTTGAAAAGCGGTCTCAGAGCAGCGCCCGGGATCAACCTCGTCCTAATCTCAGATCCCCAGTGTTAACTCTTTCTAGTCACAGATGCAGGTCAGTGTTTGTCGTCTGGCCTGGCTGGGGCTCGGCTGACGGCGCCGCCCCCTGGTCACGGAGGGGACTGCAGCCCCGGGGTTCAGAGCTTCTCTTGGCATTAGTGAAAAGGTGTGGAGAAACTGGAAGGAAGCACGGAGGGGACCAGTGAATAGAGGTAATATCCATTCTCCCTCTGTGGCAGAGGAGTGTTAGGGCAAGAGGAGGAGGAGGGGAAGAGAGACGTCCATTCTCCCTTTGGTATTGAGAAGGGGAGGTGGGGTAGTGAGAGGAGAGCCGGTGCATCCATTAGCCCTAAATTATCTAGAGTTAATGGAGGGAGGTGCGGAGGGAGGGAGGAGGAAGGGAGGGAGGAGAGGAATGACTCAGCCCCAAACATTTAACTCTCCTCAAAGTCCTGAGACGAGGACTCCACTTTGCTTTTCTTGCTGGGCGGAGCCTCCTCCTCTAGGTCCTACGAGAAAAAATAAACATATATCGTTAAGACCAATACATTAATGTTGTGTTAAAACTACTTCGCATCATGTACAATGGCAACTTTAAAGCCGAGAGGAACATTTTCATCTCCATGACAGCTGAGCTAACGGCATCTGCCGGGGTCACACCTTTAAAAGACTTTTTTTATAACACGTAGAATGTAATTTAATATATTAAAGCCCCTAAAAGGAACTTTCATTTTGAGTTGATTTTGGCGACCCTGTGGACAAAAGCGGTAGTGTTTTGTCGGAATGAAGTCTACATTTCCCATGAGCTCTAGCGCATATTGTCGTAAAGAAGCTACCTGGCTCGCGCATGTGTTTGTTTTGGGGATAAATGAAACGAGGAAAACTTTGCCCCCGATCCTATCTGGGATCCCAGCTCCACCTCTGCCGCGCCCCAGCTCCACCTCTCCGGTGTAAGCAGCACCGCCGCCGGGGTAAACGCAGCGGTCTGCTGGTAAGGCTGAAGGCCTGTTTGGCGAGCACTTCCACAGCTTCTTGGACTGAGTATGGAGCGGTGCCTCGCCTCTTTATTTCTCGGCACTCGCTGGACCCTGTCGATGCCTGGCTGGTACCTGTTGTCGACCCGGATGAGGTGTTCCAGCCCCGCGGCCCCTGCTCTCCTCGAGTCCAGTGCTTTCACAGAACTTTTACCCGATGATTGCTGCTATTTTAACTCCCCGCGAACGTCGGGTCGAGGAGGAGGAATAGCAACTATTTATAAAAGTCACTATAAATGTAAGCAGCTACGTAAGATGGCGTGTGCTGTCTGAGTGCCGTAAATCGTTTCATTCTGGGAGCGACCTGGGGCGGACCCGGAGACAGTTTCCTAAAGGTGTGGATATACACTATATAGAAATAGCTCATCTTCACACCGATGGTCTCATTTGCTGTTGTATGTCACGCACAGATATCAGCAGAAACGAGAGACTTTTGCATATCCAGTTAAAAGTTCCTTGTAGCGGCTTTAAAATCTTCCTAAATACTAAAGTATGATGGAAAACTAGTAGGGACGATATGGCCTAGAATAATTTTCGTTTTATATATATTTTTAACATGATCAAAAGGGAACTTGAAACAGGGACGTGCTCAATTTGTCGACTAAACCGGTGGTTTCCAACTTGTGGGTCGCGGGTCCATCCTGAATGGGCCGCAAGTGACTCGCAAACACGTCAAGTTTGTAAAAAAAAAAAAAAAAAAAAAAAAAAAAGCAGCAGCCTTTATTTGGAAGTACAGCACATTTTTGGCACAGAGCTTTTATTTTGAAGTTCTGTTTCCTGCTGTAGATTGAGTAACTAATGGACAGCTACTTGACTTGTGTGTGTGTACTAAGCGTGTAGGAATACTACTGTGGCCGATGTGAAAACATGAATGTCCGTATATAGAGCCAGAGTTTGGTTTGTCCGTTCTGGGCTACTGTAGATACGACAGTGTGGAGTTTGTACATATAAACAGCTCTGTCTAAAAGGTACTGAAAGCGCAACAATTCTTATTTTCAGGTTTTAAACTAATGGAAACATAGTTATGAATTACATGCTTTATTTCTGCCCATAGCTGCCCTTCAATCCTACACGCTGGACCTTTAAGGTTAGCATACTCTTTGTGGACGCTAACAGGGGATTAAAAAAAGCATAATGTATTCAGGCCTGGTGTTTGTTGTGTCAAGATATTTACAACTTTTATTAAACGGGCACACTGCCGCACACATGCTCCAAGGACATGTTGTTATTCAAGGTCCTGCTGTGTCTGTGCGACTATAAATATCTACTTAACATTCACTGAGTGCCCGGGGCCAACATATAGTATGGTGTGGCTGTAAAAGCAGCAGCTACAGAGGAAAGGGGTAAATGTTGATAAATCAGACACGGATTTTGTTTGTTTTCTGGATTTTCTTAAGTTTTGTTTGTCCTGGTTTTCAGAGTTCTGCCTCCAAACCAAAAATGTTTGTTTGCAGTGTTCACAGAATTTTAAATTTAAGCAACATCGTGGTTACTGTGGCTCTTCCTCACACTTCACTGTCAACAGCTTGAAGTGTTGTTTTCTGTGGATTTTCCAGAGCCATTGGGAAATTTGTCAAGAAGAGATGGAGCTTTTCATGATGATAATTTCTGGTACAAGTTTAGAAATCGCAGCTATGATTCGTCAAAACCTGAACACATACAATTGCAAGTACCTGCACGGCCAGATACCATTACAGGAAGTGAGAAAATGTGTCTTGAGTGTAGTTTATAAGCCGTGTTCGTACCTGAGTGGCTTTGCTGTCTGAAGAGTCCTTCTCCCCTGAGGACACACTGTCTCTCTTGGCACTTTGTGCTCTCTCTGAGGTCTCTGATGACGGGGTGGTCTTACCTGAGGAGTTTTTAACACATCAACAAATCAGAACAGGAGCATGTTTATTCATCTGGCAGTAAACACAGAGGAGGACTGAGATATGTATCTGAGAGAAGACATGTTGTAGCTGCAGACGCCTGTTTTCTGACCCTTTAATGACACACTGTGGTGAAGAGACGTAACTGCACACTAACATGGAGTCAGCGGAGACACAAACTAAAGGTCAGTTTAGTTTAACTTTCTTTTATTCTGTGGACTTTTACTCGTCTTTTGCTGGTTTGTTCTGTTATTAATATTTTATTGTCTTATTGTTGGAACTGTCTCGTCTTGCAAAACTTTCCATTTAGTTGTTTGTGTTGTCCTTTAAATTGTGCCTGTGTCATTCCAATTTTGCCATGTGACGCTCTTTAGGCTGCATGTTTGTATGCGAGGTGACACATAAATAAAGTTGAGTTGAGTTAACAAACAGATCCTGAATCAATTAGATCGATCAACAGGAAATTATCAGTAAACATTTTGATTATTTACACTTTCTGAAATAAGAATATTTGCTGTTTTTCTCAGTCTTCAGTCATGGTTGATTTTTTAAAAATTATTAATTTATATTTTACATTTTCTCAATCCAACAGTTGTCAACAGTCATGAGCTGCAGCCCTACTTTTCATTACTGGCTTCATCCATCTGCGTGAGCAACGGCTTTTTGTTATTCACAGAGACGTCTTTGAAGCTTTAATTAATGAAAGTCGTGCGTGTGACGGATAAATTTTCTTTTTAAATTTCATCATTTAAAGATATCAGATAGTAAATTCTGCTGCCTGTCTTATAATGTTTGACAGTGCACCAGTGTTGAATGACAATCAGTCCCTACAGGAATTTGCATGCTGATTTTGGGATTGTTGCAACTTGATTTCCAGTGACTTATGCTGCTGCGATGTTTTTTAGGCATTTTTTTTGCAATTTAACTGTGAGGGCACAAGAAAACTGCAGAAATATTTGTGATGCTGGCTTGTATTTGGAGCTTATTATTATGAGCATCTAGTGTTTCACTGTTTTCTGAAAAAAATTAGAATCTATTCATGATCACCAACTGTTTGACGCAGCGCTTGAGGACCATCTCCTTGAGCTGCTCTCATTTCGCGCTGACACGATTAGGAGGAAAATTGTAAACTATTTTGAGAACAGATTCATTGTAAAGTCATTTTTCAAGCAAAGACGCACAGCTTCCAGCTTCTTAATTGCTTATTTTGTCCGACCAAAAGTCCGAAACGTTGGCCTTCATGAAGCTTTAATGGGCATTTTTCACCATTTTCTGATATGTCATAGATTAAACAATTACCCAAGAGTATAATCCAAAGATTGTGATTGGGCGATATGACAGTATATACACCGTGTAATGTGGCCATCGGTAGAGATTTGGCAATACCGTTTGTACCGCAAGAGCTACTCAGGAGGCTGAGCAGCAAGTCAGGGCTGGATCGTACGCGATTTTGTAATTTTTGCAAAACCAACTGCCTCGCAGCGTTAACGTGACTTGGGCAGTTGAAAATACAGAAACCTGTACACTCTAAATAACCGATCTCAGGAACCTTAAAGCTTCTACTTTGAACAAAGTCTAATTTGACTGATTTGAGTTTTTTATTTTTAACTCAAGCGTTCTCTGATGTGAGGCAGCTGTTTTTGGTTTGTCCAGAAGTTCCAAGTAAACTAAGAAAATAACTGTAACTGGCACTTTATACATTTGGTTATTTTAAACCAGTTCTTAATTGACTTTACAGAACAATTACTGTATCATGATATATACTTTTACCGTGATATAAAGACCGTGACGGAGCATGTATGAAGATTTTGGTCATATCGTTCACCGCTACAAAAGATTAACCGATGGAGAAAAAACTCGTTAGCTGCAGCCCTACTTTTATTTTAGTCACATTTCCTCACAGGCTGTATGTAAAGTGTTTTTTACAGCATATTTATTTATTCATCCACGCAGCTGGCATGAATGAATGAATGAATGCCAAAGATCCAGAAAATAAGAGGCCTCGCAAGCGGTTGCACAAAGGTTTGTTTTGTTCGTGGAAAAGGGAAAAAAATATCTGTTTAATAGACGAGTGTGAGAAGAATCTACTCAAAAACTTAAAACTGTCATATTCAAAGTGTTTCATGATTTATCTGTGATACCGTTTTAATTTATTAGAAGCACAAGAGATGCTAAATGAGCAATATATTTGTTTTATTAAGTGTTTAAGATGTTCACTCTCTCCTGCTTTTCTCTTTACATTAACCCGATGGCATTCAGTTCAGACTGTGCTGTGTTTTAAGTGTTACAGAAATGTTCATAGCTCTTCACTAGTATGACTGTCAGTTATTCAGACATGACACCAACATGTTGAGTCGCCATCAGGTCCATGTCTGAGAGTGTTGGAGGAAGAAGAAGGTTGGCGGTTAAAGTTGTTAAAATTTAACTATGAGGTGGAAGTAGTCTTTTAAGTTTTCTCTCAGTGTGATGTCGTTGGTCCTGTCGTTACAAGACAGAGACAAAATTAGAGCGGCAAAAACAAAAACAGGAAGTGGTTAATCATCCAACCAATGAGGCGTACAGCTACATTGACACCTGCTAGCCGCCCTCTCTGAGCTGGAAATAACAGTGCGGAGATCGTTGGTAATGTCAGGTGTGTGTGTGTGTGTGTGTGTGTGTGAGTGTGTGTGTGTGAGTGTCTGACCCCTCTTGCTGTCCGGGCTCTGGTCAGTCTTGCCCTCGCTGTTCTCGCGGTGAGACGTTGCGGTGGGCTCCGGGGCGGGGCTGGTGCTACAACTGTTTTCCTGTTTGACTGGAGATGAGTCGGCGATGGAGCTCTGGTTGCTGTTGTCATCTGGAAAAGACAGAGATGGAGTCATTTTAGGTGTTATGTTATTATGAGATTGTCAAACACTGATCTTGAGACACAAAACATAACATTTTTGTCATTTAGTGTTACATTTTTTGCATCAGTGTGTAATTTTTCATGGAGGATGTCTCAAAGCAACTGCTACAGTTCATTTCTAAACTCATTTTAAACTGTCAATGCCTCAGACAAGAAAGGGTGTTGCTGTGTTAAGAAGAAGCAACCACTTCTTCAAGGATTTCACAGACTCTTTTTGGGGTTGCTGCAGCTTAAAATTTGTGATTTCATGGCAGCTTTTCTTAAACAAATTGCAATTGTTTTTGCATTATTTATTAAAATCAAAAGCAACTTGTTCCACTGAGAATAAAACCAGTGTACTGAGTTTGTGACGTCACCTGAAGTTACCACCTCACCAGCATGTTTAAGCTAACTCTTGACCCATTCTCTGGGTACGTTTCGCGTTAGGAGAATAAATTGTCAAATGATGAATTTCATTTGTGTTCCACCACAATGTTGGACATGCTGCTAAACAGTTCAGTGCTTATTTCATGCAGAATATCAGGGAACAGCCTTGCTGAGTCTTTGGCAGTACTTTTCGCTGGTGAATATGAGATGTTCGTGACGTGAATGTCTGCGTCTTCATGACCAGAAACAAGGAAGTTTGGTGAAGTCGCAGTGATCGGATAAAACTGCAAGGCTGCGCAGAATTCGTGGGGGCTACGACTTTGCACTGATTGTTGCGATCGCAATATCGTGGAGCGGATAAGCAACAGATTAAAAAAAAGTTTGTGAATGTCTTGAGGAGTCCCTCTTTGTATGATTTTAAAGTTGTTCCTTATAGTCAACACATCCCGTGACCAAGAGTGAATGCATCTACCAACAAGCACTGTGTGTATCAGTATTGTATTGTTGTCCAAAAACTATTTAAAACACATCAATGAGCCACACTGTTGCACAAACATTATATCTTTTCTTTATAAAGATATATATCTACAGTAGGAGCCAATGGGCTTGGAGCTGAGAGCCACAGGCAGACGTCAGAACGTATTTAGAGATAAAAAAATAAATAAAAGAATATCACCGGCTGTGTCCGTAAAGATTTTCAGTACATACCGTGCATGTCCATCATTCCCGGAGAGGAACTGTTCTCTGGAGTCGTCAACTCTGAGCCGTATTTCTCATCTTTACCCTTCTTCTTGTTTTTGTTTTTCTGCAATGAGAGAAAAAGTCACTATTAAAACACACAATAGAGAAAATATAAATACATTTAGCTCTTGAAATTAAGGGAGAAAATATTATTTTGTATATAAAGGACCTGTTGCACAGTGTGTTTAAGGCTTTACTGTAACTATTAATATCACTTAGAGAGGCAGAACTCACATCATCTGATTTGGGCTCCGTCACCGGCACCCACTTGTAGATGCGAAGGGACGTGTCTCCAACAGTCACCCATTTCTTCTCCCTGTGTAGGAGCAAACACAAGCTCACTCAAAGGCACCATACATTACATTATTTCCCCCGGCATTTCTAAATTAAGACACTGTGACTTGACGTAAAGCAAAGACAAGAACGCAGCTCGCTGTCACAAAGAACGCAGTCATTCTATAAATAATATGATATATAAAAAGGGTCCCTGGTGGGCTATCATGGTGACATTAGTTTAAGAATACAGGCTGCAAATTATTATTTTTACTCTTGATAATGTTTTCAACCATTTAGTCCACAAATTGTCAGACAACATTTATAAATGGCCGTCTCAATTTCCCGCAGCCAATTATTACATTGTCAGATTGCCTCCAACCAACAGCCCAAACTTGAATAAATTAAATATAAAATGATATAAAGCCAAGAAGAAGAGCACATTATCATATTTTAGAGGCTGGAGCCGGTGAGTGTTTGGCATTTTTGCTTCATAAATGACTTAATATCTGTATGTGAATGGAAAATATTGTGATTAGCGCAGCAGGAGACATATGATGTTAATAATAAATAGACACTAAAATCACTACTGAATCCCAAAGGCTCATTATGTCTCTGAGTACAATTACACTACAGCAGATACAATACTTTTAGAGACATCACATCAGGCTTTAGGAACATTTTCTGACATTTTGTGAACCGAAACGAATAATTAAGAAAATAACTGGCACATTAGCTGATGATGAAAACACTTGTTAGATGCAGCCAGAAAATAATTTGGCTATAAAATGTTAGAAAATTGTAAAAAAAAATCTCCCAAAGCTTTAGTCGATATATTTAAATGTTGTATTTTCTTCAGGTATTTTTGCATAATTTTTACAACTGTGGCCAGTTACTTTCTTCCAATCTAATAATCATTTAATCAAATAATAATTTTAGCTTAAATTAAAATTTAGAAACATCAACTCATTGAAAATAACAATGGGAATGAGTTATGATTATTTGCTCCCTTGACTGATTGTTTGTTAAAAAAAAAAGTAAGAATATACTAATAACCTTCATCACAACTTGACACTGACACATTCAAACATGTGGTTTTGACTGATCAACAATCCAAAATCCAAAGATCACCAAGAAAAACATCAAATACTCACATTAAAAGAGCTGAAACCAGAAGTTTTATAGATTTTCTTTTCTTAAAAACAAATTAATGATTAATCAGTTGGCAACATGGCTGCCGATTTAATTTTCTCACCATGCTGACTAATTGTTTCAGCTCCAAAATTATGATTAAAATGACAAAGACACACTAAAATTGACAACAGGATACTGTTAAAGTGATAACATATGATACAATAAACATAAATGTTCGAATAAGAGCTGCAACCAACATATATTTTCTTTATCAATTAGTCTGTGGATTATTTTCTTCATTAATCGGTTAATCATTTGGTCTATAAAATGTCAGAAAGTAGAGAAAGTGCCTATCATGTGTCCAAATGTCTTATTTTGTTCAACCAACACTCAAAACTGGGAATTTTGGGCATTTTGGATTCTAGAAAATTGACTTAAACAATTTAATAAATCATCTAAACTGTCACTTAATCGTTTTCTGCTCAGCGACTAACAGGTCAGCAATTGATTGCCCGGCAGTGGTGGACCAAGCATTCAGTTCATTTAAGTATGTCTCAGTAAAATGTACTTAACGTCTTAAAGCAGGCCTCCACATTATTCAGCTGGTGGTACAGTACTGGATATAATAGTATTGTAATAATATCAGCGCTAAGTTAATGTGAAAGTAGCATTTAGGTAGTTAAAGTGGAGCAAACAGCACTTAATATTCTATTTTCAGTTGCATATATTTACATATCATTTGTGTGTTAAAACTTGATCAGACAAATAAAATATTAACATTAAAGTGGAGTTAAGTTAGATTATAAAGTAGTATAAAATGGAAATACTCTAAAGTACAATTTTGTTAATAGATGTACTTCAATACAGTGCTTGAGATGACATACATGTCAGTAAGTATTGTGTTTAGATAGCTTAGCAGCACACAGTGTTAGCTTACATTACAGCAACACAAAACAAAAAAATCCTAAATGTATATATTTGTACCTGAAAGCTTAAGATCCAGTTTGACAATGCATTTTATTTTTAATTTATAAAGTTGACCATTAAATTAACATTATTTTCAAAACACTAACTTCTCCTGACTTTGACCTGGTTTGATTAAACCACCTGATAAATTAAAACTGTTGCTGATTAGTCCACTAATAGTTTCATCCTGAAGCAGTGGAGGATGTATTCAGTTCATTCACTTACTGTGAAGTCCTTCATTTACAATACCACTTAAGTATGTATCAGCTAAGTTTAACATTACTCATAATTCCCTTAGAGTTATGCTGTTGGATATATTATTGGTTTATTATCAGTACTAGATTAATGTGAAAGTAGCATTTAGTTGGTTAATGTGAAACAAGGAGCACTTTATATTTCATATATATTCATAATTTGTATGTAATTACACACGTGGCAATATAAAGAAACTTTGTTTAGCTAGTTGAGTAGCATTCATAGTGTTAGCTTACATTACAGCAACAAAAAACTAAAAATAAACAACTCAAATTAAATAATTAACATTTTTAAAATGTTTTATTTGTACCCAAAAGCTTAAAACCCAGTTTGACAATGTGTTTTATTTTTAATTTAAAAAGACTTATTAACTATTATTTTAAACGACCTGACTTGGACCTGGGGATGTTTGATGAAACCGTGTATGAATAAATTTACTGCTGATTAATTTTACGCAGATCAACTAATTGATTAGGTTATTGAGTAATAGTTTGAGCCGGAAGTGGTGGAGGAAGTATTCAGTTAATTAGCTTAAAGTAAAAGAGAAACTTTTTATCTAGTTTAGTGGCACAGTGTTTGCTTACATTACAGCAAGAAACAACAAATAAACAACCTAAATTTTAAAATTAAAATTGTATTAAAATACATATTTGTACCCGAAAGCTTAAAATCAAGTTCGACGACGTGTTTTAATTTTAGTCTTAAAACAATGAGGGTTAAATTATCGATATTTTAAAACCACTAACTTCTCCTGACTTTGACCTGGGGACGTTTGATTAAAGCACCTGATAAAATCAACACCGTGTTAAAGCTGCCGCCGGGCGGAGTTACCCGCCTAAACGAGCCTAAATGTGTCGCCGACGGTAACATGTGAGGATGAGGAGGGTTACATGTGTTTAAAGTGTGTTCTTGTTGTGTTAAACGTGAAGAGTGAGTGAGCGAGTACGTGTTGAGCCATGCACTCCTGTTAGCCTACTTCCCTCTCCCAACCCCCACCGAGCCTCCTCCGTCTCCCTCGGACCTAAAGGGCGACTCAAAGCGCTTAATTTAAAACTCCACACGGACTAAACTCCTCCGACTCCGGAGCGCCGTCGTCAAAATGTTTCCCCGTCAACACTTTGAGAGGTTTCGGCCCTCAAACAGCCGCTACGGGCTCAAACAGCGGGCAGCAATGGCTTCATGTGACTGCATCGAAATGGCTTCTGGGTTCAACCCTTTCGCCGTTTGGAGAAAAAAACCCGGGTACATGATGTTATATGTCGGATCCTCAGCCGCCAGACGACGGGCTGAGGCGGTGCACCGCACTAGTGCGCCCCGGTGCAACCTGAGCTGCAAGTACATCTGCCGTGAATCCTCCGTTCACAAATCATCCTTTTCTTTCAATTCCATCCCGTCTGCTTCCCTCTCCTCCCCCAACAAGCCCGAGCCTTTCTCGTGTTAGATAACCGAGCCCGCTTCTTTCCCTCTTCCTCTTACCATTTTCGTACTTTCTCAATAGCGGCCATAACCCTCTTGATGTCATCTTTCGCCCTGCTCCGGGTCTCAGCTCGGACCGACCTGCCCGACATTGCCGCGGTGGGTATAATATTTTTAAAGCTCAGCCGGCAGTTCAGACACAATGCAAACAGTAGAGCGCACAGAGGAGCCACTGCGCATGCGCCGACTGATAGAGCAGAGAGAGGAGGGGGAGGGGGGGGGGGGGGGCTGCAGCTGCACTGTGAAGACAGATGTGTCTCCCTGCTGTGTGTGTGTGTGTGTGTGTGTGTGTGTGTGTGTGTGGAGGAGAACAAAGAGGCTGCTGCTGCTCCCTCATCCAACTCAAACACCCCCAAAACTAACACAAGTCCAGGCTGAAACTTTCAGGTCTGTCCGCTGAGGAGTCCAGCAGGGCCGGAGAGTAACGGCGGGGGGAGTAATCAGGTCATTTACACCAGTAAAAGTACTCAAACACTACTGTAAAATTACTCTGTAAGTGCAATAATGTCCTGCATTGAAAATAGAGTAAAAGTAAAATACACAAGTAAAAAGTCCAGCATGGAAAATGTAGTTTAAGTACTGGTACCACACTGTGGAAATACTCTGTTACAAGTAAAAGTTAAAAATGCAGTAAAAGCACTATCACAACAGCAAAAATACTCCATTACAAGTAAAGTTCAACAAGGAAAATGTAAAAGTACTAATACCCCACTGTGAAAATAATCTGTTACAAGTAAAAGTTAAAAATGTTGTTAAAGTACTATCACAACAGTAAAAATACTCCATTACAAGTAAAATTCAACAAGGGAAATGTAAAAGTACTAATACCCCACTGTGAAAATAATCTGTTACAAGTAAATATCCTGTGTTGAAAATGTAGTTAAAGTACTCATACCACGCTGCGAAAATACTCTGTTACAAGTAAAAGTTAAAAATGTAGTTAAAGTACTATCACAACAGTAAAAATACTCTTTTACAAGTAAAATTCAACAAGGAAAATGTAAAAGTACTAATACCCCACTGTGAAAATAATCTGTTACAAATAAAAATCCAGCACTGTAAATAGAGTAAAAGTAAAAAAAACAACAACTTGGTAATAAGTAAAAGCCCAGCATCGTAAATGTAGTAAAAGTACTAATATCACACTGTCAAAATACTCCATTACAAATAAAAGTCCAGCAATGTAAATATAGTAAAAGTACTCATACCACACTGTAAAAAATAATATGATACAAATTAATATCTTGCGTTGAAAATGTAGTTAAAGTATAAATACCACACTACAAATATACTCTGATAGAAGTAAAAGTACTAATACTACTCTCTAAAAGTCCTGGTTTGAAAATGTAGTGTAAGTACAGTACTACTCTGTAGTGAAGGTACTCATGCCACACTATCAATATACTCTGTTACAAGTCCTGCACTGAAAATAGAGTAAAAATACAAATACTACACTGTGAAAGTACTTAGTTATAAGTAAAAGCAATGAAAATGTAGTAAAAGAACTAATACCACACCAAACATCATATTTTATAAACTCTTTGTATGTTTTGTGTGTGAAAATCTTATTCTGAAAAGTAACTAGTAACTAAATCTGTCAGATAAATACAGTGTAGAGTAAAGTACAATAGTTCCTCTGAATGTTAGTGATGTAGTTTACAGCAGCATGAAAATGAACATCAGCCAAGAAGAGCAATAAAAACAAAACTGTGACCTCAGTGTTTCTAAATCCTGGCTACGGCCCTGCAGCACAACATAGTGCACATCAGTGCAGATATCTCACTGACTGTTTTTTAAATGTAATTTGTGATTACCTGTGCAAACATTAAAACCTATATTATATGTTTGATAATAAATTACCTGTTGTAGTTTACTGACGATACAGCTTGGAAACAATCTAACTGAGCACATGACTGACGCAAAGTGAAATATAGATGATCATGTTGCTCTCTGGTGGTGTAATTTAAAACTGCATTAATGGACCTTGAAGACACACATGCTTTGATCGAATTCAAATAAGCTTCAACAAAAAAATATTATTCTGACTGTTCTGAATTATTGTTTATCTTCAAATGACTGAGGTGATGAGAACCTTGCAATGAAAATGTGTATTTATGTTTTCTTTATTTTTTACATTACTTTATACATAGTTTATAGATATAAAGTTCTCATCTTTAATTAAGAAGCTGCAGTGAAAGCACAGTTTGGATTAATTTAGATTTGTGGATGTAAAATTTAACGAGATTGATCTGCAACTGATTTATGTCGACCATATTTCCATAAGTCCAGAATTTAGACTTATATTTTATATTTCATACAGCAGTTTGTGGTTATGGGTAAAAAAATATGTTAAGAAACACATATATTTGATGACAGCTGCATTATAACAGGTTATTGATTAAATGTTTATATCCGTCTTATAAATGCTAAATTAGGGGACTTAAAGAAAAGCATTACCCCATCTTCTTTTTAAAATACACTCATTATTAAACTGCATGTCTACCCAAAATTAATGAGTGTAAGGGCTTATGAAAATCATAATAACAACAATTATAATGGTAATAAATTACAAATAAGTTAAAACTGTGTTTATCCTGAGGAAAATCACTGTGCAGTAGTTGAAACACAAAGTAGAAGAGTGCAAATCAAAAAAATAAATAAATTATTTTAATTATTCAAGATATAGTAAGATTTTTTTTAATTGAATATAATATATTACTTAATTAATATTTAATATTGTAATGTTCTAATTATATCATATTACATATCACATTATATCATAAGATATAGTAAATATTAATATCTTAAAAATGTTACCATTATATATCATAATATATGTAATAATGTTTCATATTTTAAGAATTTTGTTTTAATATTCTAAATTAATTAATAATAGTAAAATATATGTGCAGGAGTTGCAATACAAAGAATGATGATATTATTATTTTTATAATTTTGATGTTATATACGATATAATAAGGATTCATATTTTAGAAATTCTAATATCAGATATTATAGAATATTTAATATTTAAAATGCACTGTTGCAATACAATGTAGAAGAATGCACATTTAATTTATTAGTAGTAGTATTAATATTGAGCAATAACTTATTTCTGGAAATAGCTGTTAAGTTGTGATTTTAAAAATAAAAATTAAAAAAATATATAAAAAATGAATTTGAAAGTGTTTCTTTATCTACATTACAAAAATCATTAAATTTTTACAACAAAATCCAACTAATTTATTTCCGACAGCACGTGAAGACAGCACGACGCTCGGGGAGGAGAAAAACGTCCCACGTCATCTCCCTGCGACACGTCGACACGCTGTGAGATGAGCTAACAGTGCAACCTGAGTGCAACTCAACAAATATTGTTAATAAAACTTTCCAGACGGACTCAAACATATTTTTTTCTGACTGCATCCTGAAAAGTTCAATTTAATTTCTTTATTTAAAAACGTTAACTTGAGTTTCGTCTTTAATCCGGCCGGACTGAGGTCAGTAAATATCCACCGACATTTGTTTTGACAGCAGGTTTCAGGCTCTCCTGTGAGTGTGTGTCAGGATGAATGAAGAAGGTAAGTTGTTTCTAGTTTACTTATTTCCTCTTATAGTTAGTGGTTGATGGCGTCATTAAACACTGCCTGTTTCTTTACTGTGTTCAGAGCTGGTGGAGTACTTCAGGGCTCAGATGAGGAAAGATCCGGACATGGCCTCTGCTGTGGCTGCTATCCGCACCCTGCTCGAGTTCCTCAAGAGAGACAAAGGTGAGTTTATGTATTAAAAAAATCACCTTTCACTGGTTTCAGAAAAACAGGCCTGTGACGATCCAAGAGGAGTTCAAAGAGTTTATTTAGCTGAAGCAGGAGGAAGGAGCACTTCACCCTCCAGCTTATCCAGCACAACATTTACCTCTGAGATGTTGCAGTAGAAGCATCCTGTGTTTCTATTGACCCACCGCCTGTTTCTAACCTTCAGGTGAGACGATCCAGGGTCTGAGGGAGAGTCTGACGGGGGCCACAGACTGCCTGACAGGAGTCGACTCCTCTGTGGCCGTGTCCTCAGGAGGAGAGCTCTTCCTGCGCTTCATCAGTCTCACATCACTGGAGCACGAGGTGAGTGGCCTCCGAGCGACACCGACACGCAGCCAAACACACTGATGGCCCACAGCACGTCAGAAACACCCATCCATCTGTCATCTGCTGAGTCATGGTCTAGTTAAAGCCCCATCCAAATGTCCAGAGTTTGGTCGATGGTTGGGATTGTGCTGAGGGACTTTGGACTCATCGCCTCTGAGGATTTTTCTTTGTTGGCATAAAGAGAAGTATTTGTGGGGAATGTCGTAACTACTTCCTCGTCCTCTCTCCGCTGCACCCAGGCTGCCTCCTTTTTGATTTAACTCCTGACTCCGAGATGACAGGAGGACCAGTGAGAGTTTCAATTTGTCCCTACAACACTAACGTTTGTCTCTGTCTGTCAGGATCTGTCCCGCTGTAAGAAGGTGATGGAGGAGAGAGGAGAACTGTTCCTAGACAAGATCTCGATGTCCAGGACCAAAGTGGCGAAGCTCTGTCACACCTTCATCAAAGACGGCGCCGTAAGTGTTTCACGTGCACTTCTTACTTTCATCATCTAAGCTTTATTACTGCAGAAAGTCTCAGTGAGATGAAGATCTCTTTCACCTGACACCTGAGAACTACTAACATCACAACTAGACCCTGCAGTCACCACACACACAGACACACAAATTAAAACGATCACAAGTATTATTAAAAATATAACCAAGTTGAATTCGACTGATCTTGTTTCTCATCCTGGCAACTTAAAGAATAACTTATGCGTTTTCACCCTGGACCCTATTTCCCTGTGTAAACTGGTCAAAGAGACTGGCAGCAAATCATCACACTTTTCTTCCCCAGTTTAGCATTTGTAAAGCACGACATAAACAGTTTAATAATAACCTGTTATAATGTAGCTGTGAGCAGAAAAACCTGAGTTTGTAAAGTTCTTTAACAGACGAAGTAAAAGCGAGATTCTGAAAAGAAAGCTAAACAATGAGGCCGAATAAAAACTTGGCAAAAATAATTATAAATAAATATAAATAAAAATGCAATAAAAGTACAGCAAGAAAGTTAAAAAAAATCATATTGAATTATTTGAAAAAATTTAGTATTTTTATGCCACTACATTTTCTGTTTACAAGCTGTTCTCCATCTGCACTATTTTATGTCTTTGTGTCCCATTCAATTTTAAACTTATGTGATTTATAATTTTATTATATTTTTTATTTTTTTATGCCTCCGTGCCAGCAATGCTGTGGCTGGAGGCGTTATATTTTGAGGTTGTCCTTCCGTCTGTACGTCCATAAGTACGTACGTCCCATTCTTGTGAACGAAATATCTAAAAAACATCTCGAGGGAATTTCGTTGTGTTACAACTTTTTTAAAAATTGTTTTAACATGCGCAACAAACAAGAAACACAATAATACACAACAATTACACCCACCCCCGTAGGTTGATAATTTAGCCGTAGTAAATCAACCGAAGAAGAAGAAGAAGAAGAAGAAGAAAATAAATTAAGAGGAAAATAATGAATAAAATAAATAAATAATGAGATCAATAAATAAATAAAATAAAGATGAAAAATAGATATTTTAATGCGAGATAAAGTAGCAGTAAATAGGATATGGGATCTATGACTTGAGGGAATTTCTTCAAAATGTAGCACAAACGTCCACATGGACTCAACAATGAACTGATTTTGTCGTCAAAGGTCAGCGTGACCTCACAAAACATGTCTTTGACCATAACTCCAGAATTCATACATTAATTATGACAAAATTTCACACAAATGTCTAACATGATCAAATAATGAAGGTCAAAGGTCAGCTTGACTGTGACATCATCATGTTGTAACGTCATATCTCAGGAACAGAAGGGGAGACATTTGGTCAGATGCTGAATTAGTGACTCTAATCTTGAAACTGTGCTGATTGTATAGTTCTTCTGGGGAAGACGTGCCAACGCCTGCGTCACTGTAACTATTGTGCATGTGATATTTAAAAACTTTAACTACGAGCAGGTCTAACACTTAACTCTGTGACTGAAGGTCGTCGTCCTCCAGAAAGACACGTAGCTGTGAGTTGGTAGGATTTGGACGGTGCAGCTCAGATATAAGCAGACAGACAGTACACAGTTTGTGCACACACAGTATTTAGGCTCCTCACTGACTAATGTTATCCTCCTCGTCTCCAACATGTTCCTCTGACAGAAAATCCTGACTCACTCGTACTCCAGAGTCGTCCTCCGGGTTCTGGAAAAAGCTGTAGATGAGAAGAAACGCTTCTCTGTCTACGTGACTGAATCGCAGCCTGACTCAGCCGGGTGAGCGAGCAGTGTGTGTCAGTAAATTGGGTTTTATTCTGAAGGCCACACACACTGATTGAATCCGATTTGTTTCCCCCTTTCTGTATTCAGGCGGCAGATGGCAGACGCTCTGAGAAAACTCAATGTGCCAGTAACTGTAGTCCTGGATGCAGCTGTGGGGTAAATATATTTATTACCACGTTATAAAACACTGTCACACTCTGTCAACATGAACATTTAATCAGTGTGTTTTCGTCATGTTCCTCAGGTACGTCTTAGAGAAAGTAGACCTGGTTATCGTTGGTGCAGAGGGAGTCGTTGAGAGCGGAGGCATCATCAACAAGGTGAGTGTCAGTGAAGCGTCAGTGTCACCAAAAGACGGTTTCTCTGTTTCTGCTGCATCAATTTTTAAGACTATTGTTTTAAACCTTCCATCTTGAGTCTGACAATATTAAGTCCAAAGATGACCAGCTCATCATGCTCTGTGATAACGGGCCTCTTTATTAGTGGTGGAAGAAGTCTTCAAATCATTTAAGTAAAAGTACTGCAGGACCACAGTGTGAAAATACTGTCACAAGTTAAAGTCCTGGGACTGGCTGCACAAAACACCTTCTCCGTAAGTATCTCACTTAAGGCTTAATTTCTCCTTAGCTGAGGGATTCACACAGTTGCACAGAATCCCTTACAAGGTTTCCTTTTGTTAACTCATTTATTGCATTGAAAGAGAGTTTACAGTAAGTTGCCATGGAGATTGTTTGTTTGCGTGGACATCATCACAATCTGCAGCCTGATAAATGTAGTTGACCTAAAAATATAAAGTAGCACAAAAAAAAAATATTCAGATACAACTGGACAAATTACCAGCCTGACGTCACCAGAACAAACAAGTTCTTTGGTAATTTAAAAGGTAACTTGTGTGTTTTTTAACCTGGACCCCGTTATCCCATGTTCTTGAGTCTCAATGACAAACGTAGACGACCAGTTTTTGAATCTGGGCTGCAGTGTAACCACTCAGACAAGTCCGCACCGTCAATGCACGTCCACTAAAAGTGTTTGTTTGTCACTGACAGGCTCACATTGTTATTCTAAGTGTGTGACAACATTATGAAAGGATCCCTACAGAGATAGAGCTTTTTCTGTTTATTGATCCATATTCTCATTTTTTACACACCAGACAACAGACGTGAAACACAATGTTTGTCATAATAGGATGTATTCTGTCGAGCGCTGTTTGTTGTGTGTTTGAAGACAGCAGCAACGTCCTCTTGCTAGCTTGGTTCCTGCTCTCTGTGGTTGTAAACAGAAATTTTGACTTTCTGTTAGACAGATAGACAGAGATGAAAGCCACAAACAGCTGTTTGTACGTGCCTCCCCCGCTAATCACGACAGAGAATCATTCCTAAGTTCAATCATAATTCGATCATAAATCACCGTCACCAAACCCACCAGACTCCATTTAGATAACCAGTCATGTTAGTGTGTATAGAGGCAGCATGTTGTCACATCTAACCGGTGAATTAAGGGTTAATTTCAACCAAACCAGAGCTGGTGATTGTTGGAACAGTGGAAAGATGAACCAAGATGGTTTCTGTGAGTTTGAATGAAGTGTGTTTAATGATGATTAAATGACTGGTTATTTAAATGGAGTCTGGTGGGTTTGGTGACCGTGATTTCAGGGCTGTTTCTGGTTAAACAAAAAGGATCTGACTCTTTAACACAAAGCTCTATCTCTGTAGGGATCCTTTCATAATGCTGTCAGACACTTAGAATAACAATCTGAGCCTGTCAGTGACAAAAACAAACACTGTCAGTGGACGTACTTTGTGAAGTGGTTACTTTACAGCCTGTTTCGCGGCTTAGAAAAAAAACATGGGAGAATAGTGTCAAGGTTAAAAATACCAGACTTACCCTTTCAGTACTTGAGTAAACTGTACTGTTAACTTGTATTTGTGACATAGACATTTCAATGTTTACCTTTGCTATTGCAGATCGGCACTTATCAGATGGCCCTGTGCTCTAAAGCTCACAACAAGCCTTTCTACGTCGTGGCGGAGAGTTTCAAATTTGTCCGTCTCTACCCGCTCAACCAGCAGGATGTGCCCGATAAATTTAAGGTATGTCAGCAAACAATTTCACGTCCAGGCTCTTTTTTTTTCTGTCAGTATTTCTTCACCAGTCATCTTCTCCTCGCCTCCACAGTACAAAGCCGACACCCTGAGGACCGTACAGAACCTGTCAGAGGAGCATCCAATGATCGATTACACGCCTCCATCCCTCATCACCCTCCTCTTCACTGACCTGGGAGTCCTCACCCCGTCAGCTGTCAGCGACGAACTCATCAAACTGTATTTATAACTCTCAATAAAATCCATTTCTCAAAAGGTAAACAAATGTCAAAGGTTTTATTAAACTGTACAAGTTGAACACAGCCGATCACACCTCTTCATCCCCCGAGCCGTCCAGCGACAGCCCTTCTGTTTTGTATTTTGGTCCGCTCGTTATCTGTTTCTCAAAGTCCTCCTCGCTGATCTGCCCCTTCTTTAGTTTCTTGAGGAGGCGAGTGTCATTTAAAAGCTCCTTCATGTCCTCGTCGTCCACATCAGAGCCCTGCAGACACACACAAGATATAATAAGAGAGCTGTGAATAAATCCAGCCCACTGCTGCACTTATCATATGATCTGAAGTGTAAATACCTCTTCGTGCTTCCTCTTGGCCGACCTCTTCCTCCTGCGCTCCTTCTTGAGCTTCTGCTTGGACCAGGCCTTGTTCTTGATGAAGTTTTTTCTGGGTAAGGGCGTCTTGTCTTGTTCTTTCAGCTCGGCCAGCATCTTCTGCCTCTGTTTCTCCCTGTGCTTGTCCTTGTAGCGGATGGTTTCTGTGTCCACCGTCGTCTCGATGAAATCGGGGAACTTTTTCCCCCTCAGCTCGGGCATCTTCGGCAGGCGCAGGAGGGCGAAGCCGCGGGCCAAGGACGCAAAGTCCAGATCTAGACAAAGAAATACAGCTAGATTATGTCTGTGCTTTATTCAAACTGGAGAAAAGGATCAAAGATGTAAGGGTTAGTTTTCACCTTTGATCCTGAAGATGAGGCTGCACTCGTGTTTGGCGTAGGCCTGGACGTACGACACGAAGGCTCTCATGCCTCTGTCAAACATGGCTCGGTCTGCCAGAGCCATGGCCTGCACTTTGGGCAGCACGTCCACGACCTCACCTGTGAGGACCATCTTCTCCAGTGGGCACTGACCAAATGACAAAAGACAGGTCATGAGTTTCAACCAAATCTCTTTGCACTGAGTAACAAATATAACAATATTATCAATAGCAGTCAGTAAATAATGACCTTTAAACTTATGTGGTGAACATTCCTGCGTCTTTAACGTCTTTAGAGGGCGGGTCCATTTTTTATTTACCTATTTTACGTTTTATTTTTTGGAGGGGTGGTATTTAAATCCCCCAAATTCTCATTTTAATCGAAGTGTGTATTTTCCATAGCCCTTTTGACATTTTCCAACGCCATCAGTTTAGTGACAACTCTGAGTTAGTTCACCCTGAGAAGAAGGAAACTCTGTGTTGTCAGTTCCAGCTTACAGAATACATCCTGTGGCTGCTCTGGGATGCATCGCCAGTGACGTAACCTGGAGTCATCGGGTGTTTCGGGTCTTTTCGAACATCAGACACCCTCACCCAGGCGACCCAGGCGAGGTGACTTAAACTTTCTTCAACAAACCCAGAGTTTGTCTCTGTCTCCTCCCTCTGACAGACCCACACACGCTGTTTCATTTTCTCACTGATTCAGTCTGTATCAAAGTGCGTATTCGGGGCATCGGTGGCTTAGTGCTAGAGCAGGCGCCCCATGTACAAGGTTGTTGCTGCAGCGGCCCGGGTTCGAATCCAGCCTGTGGCCCTTTGCTGCATGTCATCCCCTCTCTCTCTCTCCCCCCTTCACGCTTACTTGTCCTGTCCATTAATTGCAAAATGGCCCAAAAAATATCTTTAAAAAAAGTCTTGGTTGGAAATTAGTTTGTTACTCAGGTAGATCTAAAGTTACCACGTCTATGTGCAGTTATTTCTTTGAACAGTGGTTTTCGCCCTCACTTAAATGTCAAGTTGCCCCTAAAATCCATCAACAGATATCTGCATGTTTATGCTTTATCACCATCAGATGATAGCCGATGGGTTCCAAGTTTGAGACATTCCCGTCCAGAATAAATCCTCTGCATGTCCTTCTTTTCACGAGTGGAAGTTTGTTATTTTTACAGGTAACTGTGACTCTTATCGCAGGACAGCTGTCAGTTTGTTTTATCGTGCATAATGTGTAATCTCGTCTTAAACTGTAGAAATAGGTGTGAATGAATAATGGTCGCACTGATGGAACATAATCTCTAGAATATTTGAGATTATATGTTAATATTTCTGAGTGAGCAGGACGGTGCTTCAGCTGTGGAATAAAAGCAAGTCTTGTTGCGTGTCATCTGAACTTGCTGCAACAGCATTTCAGTGACTGTTTAAATTTAGCAGAAGTCACTGAATGCTGTTGAGCCAAAGATCCAAATAGATGTCTGAAATATAAAATCTACTCTATTTTAACGTCTATGCACCGGTCAGCGAGCGATTCTGCTCTCTGCTCTGTTTAAGTCACATGTCGGGCTCTGCCTCTGTCTGCTCGTCTCCTCTGATACACAGCTGACAAACGTGGAAGCATGGGACGCATGTTCTGTCATTTATAACAATCAGATCATGTGTATCACATCTTCTGTAGCCTTTATATATTTTATAATAGATCATAAGTGCAAAACGTGACGATTCCAAATTCACTCACTTTCTGGTTGATGGACAGAAAGTTGACGTAGGACTCCTCCATCGGCAGCAGGAACACGAGAGCGTTGCCCTGGTTGCCGATTCGTGCTGTGCGTCCACATCGATGTACGAAGGCGCTGAGACAAAGACAAAAAAAAACAACACAACTTAGAATCTGTAAAAGTCTAAATCATAAACCCTTCTTCACTGTGCAGTCTGCGTTATACCAAGTAATGACTTCAGGGGCTACGCTCACCTGGCACTGCTGGGAGGATCGTACTGCAGCACCCAGTTCACATCAGGGATATCAATACCTCTGGCCATGACGTCTGTGCACACCAAGATCCCACTGCAGCACAATGCAAGGATTTAAAATGATACACAGGTCACAGACTGATGACTGATTGTAGCTGTACGTGGTCCACACAGTTTCACCTTTTCAGGGCCCTGAAGTCTGCAAAGATCTTGTTGCGTTTGTTCTTCATCTTGCCGTGGATGCAGCAGACGGAGACCTTCTTGATCAGAGTCTCCAGAGCTCGACCGTAGTACTCCACACACGCACACGTACTGATGATCAGAGAAGAATCTCAGTCAATAACTTCACCCCAGGGACAGAAAACATTTTAAACTTTAAGATAGGTGGCGTCGGGCTGACATCATAGTGGGCATTAAAGATTTTAACCAGAGCCAGATTAAAACATGCCGTTTGAGTTAGCATATGAGATTAATAAACTGCACAGTATCTGCCCAGGTCAACATACCTGAAGAAGACCAGATGCTTCTCCTGCTTGCGTTGCCGTAGAAACGCCACCAGGTTGTTGAACTTATCCTCTGATCGACACATCTGAAATGACGACATAAGAATTCATGTGGTCACTATTACATTTTGATTTTGGCTGCCTGTGATGAAACAGTGTGTGTGTGTGTGTGTGTGTGTGTGTGTGTGTGTGAGACTCACAGTGTAGTAGTTGGAGAGTCTGGAGGGAGTCTTCTGGACGGCGGTGGCAGCGACGCCTTTCTCTTTGACAGTGATGCGTACGGGGTTCCTGAGGCCGGCCCTCACCAGCTTCTCCAGCTCCTGAGTCTGAGTGGCTGAAAACAGGCCTGTGCGCCTCTGTTTGGGGAGGTAGCCCAGGATGGTGTTCAGACTGCACACACACACACACAGAATCTGTTAGTGACACCTTCAGAGTATAAAATACATGTTTATCTATTTAAAGAAATGCTGCAGGACTCGTTTCTTCTCCTTTAACGACCACATAAGTTCACTTTGACTCGTACCTGGCCTCGAAGCCCATGTCCAGCAGTCTGTCGGCCTCATCGAGGACCAGCACATCGAGACTCTTGACTGAGCTCGCCAAGTCCAAACCGTCTGACTTCCTCCTGAACATGTCCTCCAGACGGCCCGGTGTCGCAATCACAATGTTTGCCCTGAAACACACACAGATGTCACACTCATCCTGAAGACGCAGTGGTCTTAGAAACTGATCATGTAACTGTAACGTCCCCGAGTTCAAGTCTGACTGGGCCTTTGTTGCATTACACCCCTTACATGTCAACTGTTGAGTGTGTGCTGCTTTATAAAGGTAAAAAAATAATAATTTTACAGTAGTAGTTTGAAGCTTGTAGCAGGAGGGGATGAACACAAAGTACAAACTGGCCCTTTCCAACCTGGACAGGAGAGGAAGGTGAGGAGCTAAATGACACACCTGTGAGTCGGGGGAAGGGACACAACTAACAGAGGCAGCATGGAGGAGAACACAAAGAGAAAGCGACGTGAGCTAAAAGTCTGATCCAGTTTCTGGTCTTCTTCACACGTGTATATGAAAGTTAACAGAGTGAGAGTTGTTCACAACAACCAGCTGTATGTCCTGGACTTCCCCGGGCAACATGTCTGCTGATCCTCGGAGCTGTTTGGATGAATCTTGTTCAGCGACCTGTTTGACCTGTTAATGTGGACTTCCTCGACAAAACTTAAGGTAAGTCTCCTTTCCTGCAACTCTCCAGGTGCCTCCTGCCGCACGTTAATGTGCATTACTCCTTATCCTCTCCCCTTCTGCACGGTCACTGACCCTGCTCACTGCCTCTGGAAATACAGTTTATTTAGGGTGTTTTCACATACAGTCCTTTTTAAGTCCTTTAAATATTTAGGTTACTATTCACTTTCTTGCTGAGAGTTAAATGAGAGCTGTGCCTTAATATGAAGCTACAGCCAGCAGTCGATTAGCTTAGCTTAACAAACACATTATATCTGGTACAAACCCTTTCTCCTTGAACTTCTCCACATCTTCTATCGGGTTGCTGCCGCCGATCAGTAAAATCTGCCTGGAAAACAAACACACATGAAGCATTAATGAATACAAGCAAAATAATCAGCCCAGATTAGTTCACAGAAAATAAGACGAGGGTGCTGTTCTTTCTTTCTACACTAAGCGGTCAAACTGCTCCACCTGTCTTCAGTGACTGTACTCACGTAAACTGTGGAAACTTCTGCAGGAACTGCTCCATCACTTCACTGATCTGAAGAGCCAGTTCTCTCGTGGGAGTGATCACCAGAGCGCCGACCTGCAGGAGACACCATGTGAAGCTTTAACAGAGTCTCTGAACATCCACATGTTGGACAGAAACACTCACAGGTGGAAGATAAATACTCCTGCATCGTCCTCACCTGCATCTTCTTCAGCTTCTCTTCTCTCTTCAGGAGCAGCTCGATGATGGGAATCACAAAAGCGAGCGTCTTTCCGCTGCCAGTCACCTACAGCGATACGACAGTCAGTGAGCTGCACAGGAAATGATGAAGGAGATGTTCCGGATCCATATTGTAGAAGGTAGGTACCGACTGAATCACTCAGTCCACCCAAAGAAAATTAACTGGCAGTTGATTTTGGTCATTTTTGAAGCAAGAATAACAAACATTTGTTGGTTCCACCTTCTTTGTGACGCTGTATAAATGAGAGCAACCTGAATATTTGGGGGGTTTTGGACTGTTGGCTGTTTCTATTTTCTGACATTTAATAGGCAGAATTTTTTTATCAAGAGAATCACGAGATGTATCAATAACAGGGCTGCGAAACATGCAGGAAAAATATCAGTTTATTATTTTTACAGATATGGGAATTGCGAAATGAGTTGTAATTTCAGTGGGAATGGTATTTTTTAATTTTTTTTTTTTCACTGAATAAATAAATAAATAAAAATCATGATGATGTGATTGTTGCTGGCGTCAGATGCCACTAAATCTCCCCAAATCTTACACACTGGACCTTTTACTTTTCAGTGAGAGTAGCAAGGCCAAATCGCAGAAATACTTTGTTACAAGTAAAAGTCCTGCATACAAAATCTTAAGTAAAAGTAAGAGCATCAAAATATTGTTTAAGTACCAAAATTAAAAGTACTAGATGTGCAGAACAGCCCATCTTAGAGTAAAATGTATTACTGGTTTGTTGCAGCTTGTAAAAGTGGAGCTAATGTTAAATACTTAAGATACAGCTGTAATAATAATCTAATTACTCTGAACCAGCAAAGTAACTGGTGTTTAATATTTTCAGAAACATATAATGCAGTAGAAAGTCCAGTACATCTCTCTGGACTGTAGTGAAGTGTTAGTACACAGCAGCATTACATTATAATACTCCTCTATACTGTACCGTAGTTCAGTAGTTGAGTAAATGTACTCCGTTACACTCACCGCCTCAGCAGCCACATCTTTGTTGCTCATGAACAGCGGGATACAGGCAGACTGGAGAGGAACAACAGTAATGTGTCAGATGCTGCGTTCACTGACCAGGTGTGTTACACAGAGGCAGGTATAAAGTGTTGTTGTTACCTGAACAGGTGTCATGTGCGTGAACTTCACTTCCCGGAGCGTCTGTAAAATCCCGTCGTTTAGTGTGACAGGTAAACTGTCCCACGTGCCGTCTGTCGTGTTCTCCATGTTGGATATTTGACATTAACCTCAGTGTGAAGCTAACACTGTTAGCCGCCGCTCCGCTCACTCCCCACGTTGCTTCTGTTTTCGGGTGCGTCGATGTTTACACACCGGGTGGGAACTGAGGCGCTGTCATGAGTATCGTTCCGCGTACCGGTGCATATTTATATGTCGTCTTATTTCTATTTATTTATTTATTTTTACTTTAACTGGAATATATACACCTAGTTTTTAATTTAAGTACAAGCACAACTGTTTAGAGAGATTAAACTAAATGGCTCTGGGAAAACGTTATTTTATTTTTATTTTATTTTCTGGGTTTTTATTTCCATTTTATTTTTTTTAACTGAATAAAATAACATAATACAGAGTCAGTGGCCTATACAGGAGATATTATACAAATGAAACCGTAACAAAGGAGCCACACGAGAGAAAAATATAAATCACACAGACATATTTTCCAACATCCTTCAGGAAAACGACAATGTGGGTTTAATTGCTAAATTTACATTAATCAATAAAACATTTATCACTATCATTATATAAAAATATATTTGTCTTCTTTCTTGGGTTTTTGAATAAACAAAATACCACATTTTTGGTGTTGTTTACTTTTAACTAATTGCAGTCCCCAAGTCTCTATTTTATTTTATTTATTTTCCAATAGCTGATACACACTGACTTGAGGGGGAAATTGAAATGAGTTTTATACTGTTGTGTTGGGTTTAACTTAATAAATCTTTAATTTCAGAGTGACATATTATCACTTATATATTGAGCAGCATTTTATTAGTCAGCTTTATCCACTTTATATTTACCTAATGCATCATAATTTATAAGTTGATTGCATGTTTAGGATGTAGAATCTTGGTGTAGAAAGTGCAGCGTGACTTGTAAGTTGTCTTATAAATGTAGTGGAGCAAAAAGCACAATATTTCTCTCTGAAATGTGGTGGAGTATTAGCATAAAGAAGATGTTAATGAAGTGCAAGTGCCACAAAACTGTGCTTGTGTACAGAGCTCGAGTAAATGTTTCTTTCCACCACCACCACTGCAGCTACTGAAGTTAAAGTGGAGACAGGACATTGTAAACATTATTACTAGTTAAAACCCTGCCTCAAAAGATTAATTACTGTATATAATAGTAGACAAGTATTATCAATAAGGTTTGAGGTGGAACAGAAGTTTGTATGTGTGTGTGCTCCTGTTGTGTCATTAACATGATCACTGCGCTCATCTTTAACAAGTCGAGTCAGATTCTTGGACCTTTCAGACGTTCTGATTCGTCAGAGCAGGAAAAACAAGTGAAACGAATTAACGCCGGCTCAGTTCGCTCAGTCTCAGCTGTTACTGCGAGGAGGCTTTCCAGTGTTGACATTCTTTACAGAGACACACGACCGTCACCTGTGAAAACTTTTAATTCCATGTTTTCCTCCTGGTCATGAGCTCCACCCTGTTTAAAGACCATTCAATCAGAGTCAAAGTTTCTCCACATAAAGACATAACATCCTGTTTAAAAAGACATCAGAGTAATTGTACAGAATATTGGCTTTATTATGAAACCTGGGGCTTTTTCCACAGACAACCATTCTACATTTGTACAGATCCATATTATCAGATTTAGTTTGTTGTAATCACAAAAAGGAGAGACTGTGTACAGAGCAGTTTACCTGCCAGAGCTCACCAAAGATTGTTTTTAATACAAAACTGGAGCACACTCTGCGACACGCAACACTTAACAATGGTGCAGCTGTGTGCTCGGTGTGAAGCCTCGGACGTTTATTTGTTTTCTTACATTGACGGGGGAGGAAACAGGTAAAAGACTTTAATTTTGAAAGGCATCATCCAAACTGTTGCGTGTCACAGGGTGTGCTCCAGGAAAAAACAAACAGTTCAAAATTGTATACAATCATAATT